>JACAXG010000101.1:143234-1423563 GCA_018881555.1 Amblyornis subalaris | reverse complement strand
ATCTCGCTCCCCCCCGCCCCTGCCCGACGGCCCTCGGCCCTCCCCTCAGCTCCGTCCCCTCAGGCCGGCTCCGCTCAGCCCAGCACCCTCATCTCCGCTCCCCTGACCTCCTCTCCCCTCATCCCTTCTCCTCTCATCTCCGCTCCCCTCATCCCTTCTCCTCTCATCTCCGCTCCCCTCATCTCCTCTCCCTTCACCCCTTAACCCGTCAGCCCTTCTCCCCTCGTCTCCGCTCCCCTCATCTCCTSTCCCCTCACCCCTTATCCCCTCAGCTCCACTCCCCTCATCCCCTCTCGCCTCATTCCCTTCTCATCCCCTTTCCCCTCATCTCCCCTCCCGTCATCCCCTCTCTCCTCWGCCTCTCTCCCTTCAGCCCTCAGTAGCTGATACACTGTATAACTCYCGGTGTAAGGAAATCTCAGGACCATAGCACAGGACTCGTTGTTATTTAAAATATTTATGCAGAAGGCAGCACCTCCTGACACAAGGGCAAATGGTTCCCTCTGTCTCCTCTCCAGGCAACACCGGAAAATGTGCCCGCAACCTTGTCACTGCTACAGACCCTTCCCAGCCTTACTGAGGGCTTGTCCGCAGGCTTCCAGAGCTTTTGTTTGATTACAGAAGCTGAAGTCCCACTGCCTGTAAAATCGAGGCAGAGATGGACTAGGACAAGAAACATCCCATTCTGCCGACAGGGAGGGGAGTGATGGAAGTGATGGAGCAGCTTGGGTGGGCACTCGGCGTCCCAGTGAGGGGCTGCTGCAGACTTCGGCCTCTTCAATTCGCAAATTAAAAGAGTTGCCAATTATTGTTAAACCACCTACAGCACTACTTTCAAACCACTCTTTGAAAAGATTGGTTTCTCTCTCATATAATGTTTCTCCACTGATGTGTTATTCATATATATCGGTGATGCTACAAAACACGTGACTAAAGGACATTAAGAAATTCAAAATCTTATTAAATGTTAGCATTCAAGACCCAGGCAAGAGCTTGATTTCAGAAGGTACTGAGCAGCCAGTCTAGAAAAGCTTTTAAGTGCATGCATGACTTTAGATGCATAATTTAAATAGGTTTAATCATACATCAACATCTTTTGAGATGAGCATGTGCTTCAGAACTTCTCTGCTTTAGGATTAGGAACTGAACATCTCAATGGATGAAAACATCACCCTTTATTTTTGCTCCCATCTCTTTAGTCTGCACTATCATTCACTAAATATTTATCACTTGCAATATCATCCCCATGCTGCTTGCRTGTCCCAAGTAGTTCCGTGTTGTAGCACAATGCATAGGGTTCCATTAAAATGCTTGCAGGGACTTCRAGGATTTGTTTTGCCCTTTTTCACTCTTTGATCAGAGCTTTTTTCCCCCCRTGGGTAGTTTTCTGTTTGCATTCAGTGTGTTTTCCATAGATTCACAGCTGGGTGCCGTTTTTATGAGCCTGTCAGCTTTAGTTAGCATGGGGAAAAAAACTGGAAGATTAATTTTGCATTTTTGCARCTCATTGTCACTAGCTAATGGTAAGGAAATGCGTAGGCTGACGATTAGTCATGCACCCTCTCAGTGTTACCTGATTGCCAGCAGCTTGATTTCAAGTTTAAATGTTGATTAACGGAAAAGGATGTGATTTAGGAACACTCCACRCTTGGAAGTACAATTGGCTGGATAGATGGGACAAACACACAACTCTTCCTGAGATGAAGGGTACCAGATTTGGAAATGGCACTGTAGACAGTGTGAGGAACTTTATTTTTAAATGCCGGTTGTTAAGAAGTAGTGGAACGATTTTTTGTTTGTTTGGCTTCAACGCTCCTGGCAGCTTCCAGAGAAACATTAGAAAAATCTTGGGTCATCTTTTTTCAGTGCCAAAGCAACTACAGAAGCCTTTCTTGTTGCCCTTCATRCTCCTTGTCAGTATTCAACCTAACTGTGCTTTCTCCTTTCTATTTTCATCCCTGTGTGTCCAGGCAATGCCTCTGTGTTCCTCCCCTATCCACTTACACCTTCCACGTGCTTCCTTTTTGCTTAGTGAGGTTCTTTTAGTGATGTTATTTTCCTCTTCTGAAACATGCTTTTGAGAAGGCTTTYGTGAGCTTTTTAGAGAGGGTCTGTTATGCATTAAACAGAGAYTGAAAAGTCTGCTTTGAGAAGGAACATCCTCAGAACAAGAGTCACACAAGGGGGTCTCCTGGTAGGCAATATAGCAGATAAAAGAGATTTGTTTGGCATTAGAACATTTCTGAAGTACCTGGAAATGTACTTTTGATATTAAATTCTCTGGAAAATATTTGTATCTTGTGTTTTATAACAAGAAAATACAAAACTTTAGCTTTTTGGCAAGAAATTGRAACTTCTCAAAAAATGGACGAAGCAGTTCTGCATAAGAATTTTTGCCTGAATTTATTTTTAGCTTTCTCTTCACTGAAGTAACTTTTTGTGGCAGCTGTAGTTATCTCTAAAGGAAGAGGTACTCTGGTACTTCCTCCTTCCCCATGAAAATCTCTTACTTGCAACGAGAATATTTCCATTTCACTGAGCACTAGGAAAAGAGCAAGCTTTTCCCTGCAAAGCAATGTGTGTGTGGTTAATACCTGCAATATTCTATATGGCTTATGGACAATTG
The DNA here is from genome assembly GCA_018881555.1 of Amblyornis subalaris. Taxonomy (NCBI): domain Eukaryota; kingdom Metazoa; phylum Chordata; class Aves; order Passeriformes; family Ptilonorhynchidae; genus Amblyornis; species Amblyornis subalaris. Next base: position 1,420,937 of record JACAXG010000101.1, on the reverse strand, counting down.
ATCTCCCTCTGTTGCACTTGCTGTTAAGAGCAAATCAATGGGACCATTTTCAAAAATAAATGAGAATGTTTTGACTGCCTATGATTCCTTTATTCTGGRATTGCAAATTGCACTTTGCAGACTACCAAGCTGGTGCACATAAAAAGATTCCTTACYGTGTTGTTGGGCTGCTTTCCTCAGTTGTAATACTATTTATACTATACCAAGGCCACATTTAATTCATAATTTCTCCAAAGTAAACGACATGCTGTTCTTCTTGTACTAAAATTTGCATCACATTTAAAACAGATTCTACTTGCTTTTGCTCAGCCTGAAAAAGTTAATGGTTTTATTACCCTTTGGAAGAAYTTAAATCCCTTTTTTTTACTTTTAATTTAGGTTGGGGTTTTCTTTAAAGAGCAGAATAGCTCACATTACAAAAAAAAAGACTTTTGCCTTTAGAGAGGATGAAAATTAAAATTCCAGGATCACTGAAATTTCATATGTCTTTTAGAAAACAAGATTATTAAAAGTATTTTTTTCTGATACCCTTTAGCCAATTTGAATCAATTTTGTAAGTAGCTTTCTTGGAAGTTGCTTTAATTTCCCTGGGGTTTGGGATTTTTTCTATTTTAATATTATAGAAACAGAAAACATCATCCTCTTTGTAATGTTACTGGTGTTCACAGAATCTAGCTTTTTCCTTAAGATTTATCATACTTCTGTCTCTGTTTATGAATATGAACCACTCAGTTTCTTGGTATTGCTGCAATTAGACAGCAAAATAGCAAAAAATAGCAAAATATATGTACTCCATTCTTTGCATAACTAACTTCATATGCTGGGAATACTGTTGAGGCCAAGCATCAAATAACACCTGAAGAACAGCAGTAGTTGCCAAGTGCTGAAGTGTTATACACTTCTTTTTGTCACTTTTCACCAATTTTGGCTGCCCTGCGAAAAGGAAATGTATTAGTTATTCAGTGCACAAATCTGTCAGTTGTATGTGATGGAAATAAATGCAGGAAGAGTGGGGGGGKTTTGAATCGCTTTCCTCTTGCTCCTTGTTCTCCTGGCAGTCATTATTTTATACAATATTTATGAATTGTTATGCATTGTTTACATTAGTGTCACGCCCAGGAGCTCCAGTTATGGAGAAGGACCCCCACTGTGCGAGGTACTGTGCAGAGCCAGTAACGTCTGCTCAGATTCCAGGGATTTAGAACCATGACAAAAGACAAGGTCAGTAACAGAACGAGATGTTGAAGGGATGAACATAAGACAATGAGGCATTTTTCCTTAGCTTGGAAGGCAGTGGTTTCAGTGTTCCAGGCCTGAAGAATTACCAAGCTGTGATGGAAAACATACTTTAGTCCTCCATTCAATTAATAAAGTTTAAACACAAAATATTCATATGGTATCACTCTAGTGGACTCCATTCTCTATATTGYGACTAACATGTTTTTAAAATAGCACATGTACAGCTGCAGCAAAAGCCTGTGCAACAAATTAACTCGGGGTCAAACTCTTCTTTCCTTACCCCAGGAGTTGTTCCAGAGGGAACTTTTCAGAGTAAGGTCTGACACGCTGTGACATTCAGCAACAATACTGAATACTGCTAAAGCCAGCTTAAAAAACCCTTCCCTCCTTCCCAGCTGTGTGTTTCTATTCCTGTACCAYGCCTGCACTGGATAGCCACAAGCATTTGTGCAGCATATTGTGAACTGAATTTGCAGATGCAGAATAAACTGTTAAATGCTATTTATGAAACTAAAACCTAAATCACAGTAACTGAAGTAAAAACAGACTTACCTGGACTTTCTGAACAGAAGGAGCCTAATTTTGTAGGGTCAGGACTTAGTGTCACTCAGACAGTGTCGGTGTCACRCTGAGCACAATCAGATCGTGTCTATAGTATGGATAGACTAACTTCAACCATGCCTACATTAGGAAGCAGTGCCATAGAATTGGAAAAGATTTGGAGAACTAAACAGCTGGCACTGAGGATCCAACTTCTGAACTGTGCACATTCCAGGGGTTCTATTTAGGATTAGATCTAGTTTTGTCCTACAGACCCTGTAGCAGCTGGAGCACGTCAGAGGCAGTCCTGGAGTGCATGTCCTGGGTTTTGTTTCAACTCTCGAGGAACCAATTCATGTGCTTATCCATACTTGGAGCAGCAGAGCCCTGTGATGAGACTGAGAGTGTCACCCAAAGGAGCTTTTTCGGTTACCATCGCCTTCCCAAATGAGCTGGAACAGTAAGAGTGGTCTTCTGGAAGCCTTGCTGTGTCTCAGCYGGATTCACCAACACACAGATGCTGRCTGAAGAGGTGATTGTTKTTAACACTGCTAGTGAAGTTATTCTGGCACACTTTCGGAGCCATAAAAACCCTCAYTGACACACCTACCCACGGGTCTCTGATGGAACTCACGTTTACAGAACCTCAGCCTCTACATAACACTGCATTTACACTGCAGATACACCTCAGTGTTGAAGGGAGGAGTAGGGATGCATGAAGCTCCAAGAGTGACACTGAACTCATTCCTCCCACGAGCAGAATCTCTAGCTGCCAGGCAATAATTTAGGTCAAAAAACACTKATCAGCTTTTCCTTCATCTGTGGCATGTGGATAAAAAAGTCCTGCACAGATCTTGCAATCCTCAAGCTCTTGATGCTCAGTTAAGTACTGCGCCGGTAATTAGAATTCTTATGACTCTCAAAGGGCTAAACCAGAAGATTAAAAGAACTTTATTTTCCTGTGAGATTATATGCTCTCTACTTGAGTAACTGGGATAGATGATCACTGCTATATACAGGCTAAAAGTGTTTATTGCTGGTTTTGCATTTCTTGTGCAATGGTATGTAGGTCATTGTAAAACCTAGGGAAAGGAGAGAGACACGAGGCTGAAAGAGAGGACTGAAAGGCAGAAAGCCTGAGTCCTTGTCCTTGAATAAATAACAGGTTCTCCGTAACTCACTTTTATATTTATGAGTAAAGGTAGCATTTGTTCCCTGCTGTGTGGAAGAGTTATAACCTGACTATATTGATATGTGTAAAATGTTTTACACTGCCACGGCAACAGAGTTTGCATTCTTATTTATACACAGATAAATAAAAGCATAGTCTATCTTTCATGGAAACGATAACAAAATAAAATTTATGTACAATCATACCTCGGACAAATCACGGAATTTCTGTATTGTTGGAGTCAGTCAGGTTCTGCATTTGTGGAGGAGAATGCCAGTGAGAAGCAAGATTGGAGTGGAGCAACGTGGAATCAGAGCCATGTGAAACGTGCAACGTGCTTTTCACTTTGTTTGATATCTTAATTATATACAACATCTATCTACGTATCCATCTGAACAATTTATATACTGCATTACTATAATAGCTTTACACCCTGGCTCTGTGGCTATGTGTGATAAATCAGAGAACTATAACACTATGACAGATATGTAACTACACAGGTGACTTAGCTTTACCAGGTGTTTCTGGGAAAAGGTCAAAGGCATTCCTAAACAAATTTTAAAATATCCTAGAAACTACATATAAATAATCAATTGCCTCTTTGGGGGAAGAGACACATGAAGAATTGCAAGGCATAATTTCATTTATTAAGTCATCCTAAGCCTGCCATATACACCATTACCCCGTATAGAAGGTAGGAGGAAATAGAGCTATCCCTGAGTAATCGTTGAAGGGAAAATTACAAGCATGTGGTGYTGTTGCAGGAGCCTACACTGTGTCATCTGTCCGGAAGGACCAGGTGGAGACGTGATAAGCTTGGAGAAGTAAGTACTGACATTTGAAAACTGACAGAGGATGAGGCCCCAGAAACAGGAAAAGTATTTGGGGTTCTGATTTACTGTTGATTTCTGACAAAAACCAGTGTCTGTGAAACCAATGGGCAGTTATAGCTCCMTCTATATTCAGGAATCTGTGCCACCATCACGACCTTAACAAAGGGAAAAAAGCAAGACTGACAGGATTTTAGATCAGTCAGACTATTYTTTTAAATGAAAAAAAAAGAACAGAAAAAAATAATCAAAGTATGTATTTTCAACTAACTGCAAGACAATGAAGAGTGAACATTTAACATAGTAAATGTGAGATTGAAACAACATCCTTTCTTCTTATGATAGTCTAGCAGTCCTGGGAAATAGTATGTGCCTGCGCTTAATATGACCATTGTCCTGTTCCTCGTRATTTTCCCATAACTATCTAAGGAAATATCGTCCAGTTATGACACCATAGTCCTAACATTTGGGAATTTTCTCCTGTAGAGTGGTAACTAATGCTTAGTGTGCTAGTTTGGTGCTATCCTGTACCCTTGCCAATGGCCCAAATACCGGAATAACAAGTGTGCTTAGTAAATTTACCAGGCTAGAAGGGTCAGAAAGCCCACTGTGTATCAGGATTCCATCATGAGATTATTGTGGCAAATTGAATAAATTACCTGAAATGAACAAAATGTCTGGTAAGAGGAAAAATTTTCAAGAGCAACAATCATCTGTATAAACACAAGCTTTGAAACAGTTGGCTAATCAGGAGTTCTGGGGTAATCCTAGATCATAAATTGATACAGGAAACAGTAACAAAAAAGTAAAAAAAAAAATAATCTAGTTATACTACAGTGAATACACAGGAGCATTATACATAAGACCTATGCAGTAATCCTTTTACTCTGAGTCAGACCTCAGTGGGAATTCTATATTCAGTTTGATACAACCATTTTAAGAATTATCTGTAGAAAACAGGCCAAAGGAAATCACGGGTAATCTAAACTTTAAAAGCTGTGATTTACGATTTGAAGAACAGGGATTCTTTAGAATAGTTTCTCATTGGAAACAGGAAAACAGTCTTGAAATACGTAAGAATTGCTGGAAAGAGGACAAGAATAACTGGTTTCTTTGCCCACTGTCACTGAACTGTRGAATGGTGGAGGCTGAAAGGTACCGGTCATTCAAGCCCTCTGCTCACAGCAGGATCAGCTGGAGAAGGTTGTCCAGGTCCTTGTCCAGTGGGCTTTGGATAATTCMAAAGGCAATGACTCCGCAGCCACTCTGAGCAATCTGTGTCAGTGTTCGATCACCTTCACAGAAAAAGAAAAACTCTTAACTTTAAGCAGAATTTCCTGTATTTCAKTTTGTGGCCATTTCCTYTTGTCCTTTCACAGGATTCTCCTGAGAAGAGTCTGGCCCCATCTTCTTTTCTTCCTCCCATCAGGCATTTATACACATCGAAAAGATTCCCCCTGAGTCTTTTCATTTTGGGGCTAAACAATCCCAGATCTTATCCCAGAAAACACAAAAAGTACTGAGCATAATCGCAGGAAGAATGAGTTAGACAGAAACAAAGCATTTGGATAAACAGACATGGGAATAGACTGCACAGTGACATTGGCTGGGCAATATCCACCACTAGTGTTGTTTAAGAACAGATTAGGCAAGACAGGAACAAGGTGATGTGATCTCTTCCTATTCACAACCTGCAAGCATTTGCTGCACCCTTATTTTTATGAATCCCAGTCTCTTTGCCCATCTCCACATTTCTCCAACCTTCTTTTCACCCATCCCCTATTCTATCTTTCTTGTCTGGTGCATGTGTCTGTCAAGAAGCAGTAGAAGCTTCTGCCAGGATGTAGCAACACCATAGAACTGCAAATACTTGCCAGCTACAAGAAATTGCAACATTCATCCCACTTGATCCTCTTTGCTTCTGTGCCTCTTCCGGTTGGGTTCTGAGTCTCCTAAATGATGGTCTTAATGTCAAGTCCTGCGTGCAGCTCTTGTGAGGTTGTTTAATTGGACACTGCCTCATTATAAATAATGTGCAAATTGAACTCAGGCATCCAGATCCACCTGAGGAATGGTGGGATTTTCACATTTCAGGCCAAYTTCTAGCACTTCCTTAGGCTGTAGATACTTCATCAGAAGGTTTSGGCCACAGCTTTCCAATTTATTGTTTTAATTAGTAAAAGAAAGCCTTCTTCATAAGAGTTTTGTTTTTTCCTGTGCCATTTACCTCTGCTTTTTTTTGGCTAGGCAGCTGTTGTAAGCAATGTAAGGAAAAAGGGAAAAAAGTGAAAAACGGCTGACATTTCATTTTCCCTCTTTGCTGTACTTACCTCTTTACAGAAGCAGCAGCTCTGAAAGTGCCAAAATAAACCCAAAAAAATGAAAAAGCAAACATGAGCAAAGTCCCCAAATAACTTTCCTGCTCAACTAAACCAGTTTGAAATGAGGTTTCTGAGAGCAGCTGGTGCATCACACAGGCAATTGTTCTGTTTGGCTGATTTGATTTGCCTCAAGCTGCAATGTTAATTACAGTGAAAAAAATAAACACAGACTCCAGTTAAATTTCCTAACAATCTTAAAAATAGGTGCTCCTGCCCCACTCTTAATCAAACGCAGCATCCAAAAGCAAACACAATTTAACACTAACAAAACCAACTGTGGTCGTAGATTTGATTCTCMGTTGGAGTATGTAATTTTAAGCATGTGTTTTGTTTAATGTATTTACATTTAGTTAATGAAAGATAAAATAAAAAATTTATGTCCTGCCACAGTTGCATAGTGCCTATGGGAACAGGGTTTGGAATCGACACCACTGGGTTATCCTACTGACACTGCAAATAATTTACTCTGCTCCTTGTAAACTGGAATAATGGGCACGTGACCTATGCCCAYGGAGTATTTCATGACTGGAAAGCACTTTGGAATCAGATAATTAAAAGACTAYGTAAATACACATAAGAGCATGCAAAGTTCCCTGAGACGGAAATTAGGTGGAAAATAATCCCCAACAATTGTGATAATAGGGTTAATTTATGTGGACAATACTCCACTATGCAAAGACCAATTTTTGCTCTATGCTTTATATATCCTCTTTTTACAGTCCAGTTTGTTCAAGGGAAGGCTGCATCAGCTATCAAATCATAAAGATTGGAGCAGCCCTTAGAGTGAGATGATCGTGACTCCTTGGCAGCTTTTATTGGTGACGTCAGTCACTTTGAATGGATATGCAATCACTTCCTCTTGGGGAAAAAGTGGCTTATGTGAATTCTGACCTGGCTTGGCTTTCACCAATAGCACCTTCAACAAAAGAAATATTTGCTGAATAAATTGATTGTGATTTTAATATCTTGCTCTTTCAAAATGGGTCATTCAGAAATCAAAGYGKGGCTATACCYRTACCRCTCAGAAGTGACCTCTGGTGAGGTCAACCTTTACCTTGAAGCWGCATTTTATTAAAAAGCAGGGCTGAAACTTTGCGTTTTGCAGCTCCTCAGAAGCCTCGCAGTACCTTCATCCCAGTCTGCGCAAGGAAAAATCACTGACAAAAAGTACTGGAACTTTTTAAATCCCGCTCTTATTTTGTGGTTTTGAGGTTTAAAGGGTTYAGCCGCCTCTAAGAACACCACCTGAGCCGAAAACGATGCTTACGTGYCGTAAGACTGACATAAGCATTACTTTCCCCGGCCAGACGTGCCGACAGTCCCGGCCCTTAGTGCCGGTCTCGGGTGGGTTTTTCACGTCGTATTTCTGTGTTCGTAGAAAATCGCGGTATTTGGCCCAATCCGCGGGGCGCTGCTGCCCCCTGCCGGCCGCCCCCCCGCGCTACGTCACGGGGCTGTGACGTCATACCCGAGATAAGGAACGCTCTAATCGGCCGGGATGAGCAATCGGGACTGATCTGCCGCTTACAGAGGTTCGGCTGCATCAGGCGGCCCTGGGAAAGGCGATTTTGTCACGGTGTGTGCTGGGTTTAAAGCTAATGCTCTAATGCACCGTTTTCTTGGTGTACCTGTGTAGAATCACAAAATCCTCASGGYTGGAAGAGACCGTCAWGATCATCCAGTCCAATTGGCCAGCCCTAAACCACAAACCACATCACCCAGCTCCTCCCGAACACTTCCAGGGATGGTGACTCCACCACCTCCCTGGGCAGCCCTTCCAATGCCTGAGCACCCRAACAGTGGAAAGATTTTCTTCTAATATCTAATCTGAAYGTCCTCATATCAAAAACTGTGTGATGAATGCTAAATTACCCTTCACTGGCACTGTTAGATTCTTCCACTGAGTGGACTTTGCCTTTATCAGAACATCAGGTAGCAAATCAAGTTGGTTAGGAACAAGTCTCTTAGATCGAGCCTAAGGAATTTCAGAGGTTTAGATTGAAGTTTGACAGACGCTCAGAGCTTGGTTTTGCCAAGATTTGCCTTCTGCACATGACCTGCTTGAATCAAACCTGAAATGTCCATTTGAATGAATACAAAAATTGAGTCTTTTCTTCCTCTGTCGTTTACATAAATRTACTCTGRCTCTGTTCCAMCTTYTGGCAGCAAAGGARGCTTTGGCTCTCCTGTCCTTGAGACAGAAAATCCACCAGGGAGGACAGGGACAATTGTAAGCACAAAAAGCTCCTTGAATCTCCTGCCCCTGAGAGAGGAGAGTTAGAGGAAAGGAAGCAGCAGGAGWGGATTACATTGATGGATYAGGCTCCATCAACAACTACTGGAGRCTCATGCRGAGTTCYCAATGGAAAAYTTATGGACAAAAAGCAAARATATCACCATRTGACAAGGGGAGGATTTCACCCTCTCGATGACAGAGCTTAGATGTACAAAATGTGAATCAATTATAAAGACAAATGCTTTAAGCCTCTCCGTAAAAATCTGAGAACATGTTTAATTTTAATGTAATTAAACCAAGRAAGCACAACTTAGGGCAAATCAGAGGAAAGCTCAATACACACAGATAATAAAGATGTGGCTCAATTCTACATTCTTCGCTTGATAAAAGCACAAATTCAAGTGATTTAGTAAAATTTGCAGATTTTTTCTGGGTGAACATTTATATAAGGCCCATTTTTGTAGCTGGCTGATTCATTCTCTCCTATAGAAAAGCCAATTCCACCACACAAACGCTGACCTGTTCACTGATCTCAGAAGTAGGTGTCACTGAGAACAAGGCATTTGAGACCACACCTTCTCTCAGTGTTTTTTCCACTTCAATTTACCATCCTTTCCCTCAGTTTAGTTATGCTCAGTCTCAAGCCTGCAATAAATTAAGAGCTGCTGCTTGTCTTCAGTCCAGAAGTGCTGCTGGAAAAATTCCAGGTTTGTTCTTCCCAAATCTGCAGGTTTGTGTTTCTTTCGAGACTGACAGATTAGGATTGTTGGTAATGTTAAGATTTGGAATGAGGATTAGAGTTGTGGTTATGGAATAAAGAGGTGCAGAAATGAGCCAATGGCTTTCTTTTGGGTTTATAAACTGTAAAAGAAGCTCTAATGCCTGTGCTAGGGGATTGTTATCTTCATGTAGATTCCAGACTGGAAAGGTTTATTGGTTTTACATGAAGCTCAAGAGTACCATGTGCAAGCAGTGTTCTAAAAAACCCAGTTTGGGAGCCAAATCTGAAAGTATCCCCTATTAAAACGCTGGATACGTCAATGTTGTTTGCTATAAATGCAAATGCAGGAACCCAAGGCCTCCAACACCCTGCAAACCTGCAACAGCTGGCAACAACCTGACACCTTTTATAAGCTCTGCAAAGAAATCACAGGCATGCAGGCATCCCCCAGAGCCTGCCCCCAGCGCAGGGGAGCATCCTGCCAACACCTTTGCTCGCTGCTGTAATGAGCACACGCGAGATGAGAAAGTTCCCTTCACCATTACAGGAAACCATTTTCCGTCACAGTCCSTTCGGCTGCTCCACACACACGGCAGGAGGAGATTCTGCCCTGGGGCTGGTGCTGGGCACACGCAGTGGTGGTGCAGGGACGCAGCAGCGCCGAGCTGTGACCCCCCCYGTGCTGTGGCAGTGACACACAGGCAGATCGAGGGACATCGGCAGCGCCCAGGGAGGCGACAGCCGCCCCTGTCCCGGTCCTCTCGTCGAATGACATCATATAAAGTGCCTCAGATCACGTTTGATGTGCTGGGCCACAGCTGCCTCATGGCTGCAAGCTCCAAAACGGGGATGTGCACACGGGGGGCTTGTGGGGTCACACTCAATCAGAGGCACGGGAGGAACCAGAACTCAGGGATGCAGGGAGCCAGTTTCTCAGCTCTATCAAATCCATGTCCTCTAATTTCMCAACCGTAGACTGTTCCTTAGTGGAGTCAAGCACAAACTATTCGAGGCAGGGATTCCCTACGCAGGTATGTTATGTTATATAATGTATGTATGTTATATAATAAGAGTTAAGTGTCTAATTGTTACTGAGGGGAAAAGAAGTATAACAATAATAATTGCTGTGATTCCTGCCTTCTCTAGTAGTGTCTATTGTCCTTGAAGTAATCAGGGACTTGTTGCTAGGTAGTTAATTTTAAAGGTACCTYAAATATTTTAATGTGTCTATGCCTGCTGTTTCTAGGCAGCAATATTTGTTTATGATAGTGTTATCCAGCCCTACCTTATATYCTTTATTCAGTGTAATCTAATATATCTATACAGTTACACTCCAGTCCTAATACTTCTAGTTGTCACTGAGTAGCAAGTAACTAAGAATTAAGAAACTTAAGAATGAAAAACAGCTCTGATGTACAAGATTTAATCTTTGTCAGGGTAGTCACACTGCTAGTTACAATCTCAGAACCTAAATGAAACACTTAAATAAGGCCACTTAAAATTTGGTAGTGCTTCAGTGCACTTTCAGCACCAGCAGATGCTTGCACCTGCCATAGGTACACAGTACAAATTTCCAAAGTTTTAAAGTAAATCGCGTGATTTCACTGTTTTGGGTGGAGAGAAGCCCGGTTTGGATTGACTTGCAGTTACCTTCATCCTCGTCCTCATGCTTCCAGGCATGTTCCATCTTAAAAGCTGGCTTTACACCAGGCATGCAGTCATGCAGAGACTTTGATAAACATTTGAATTTAATGGCTCGGGGTCAAGATCACCTTTAATTGATGAGACAGCTTAGAGTTGAACTCTCAGTTTGGTTTTTTTGACCAAACTCTCCAAATTTTTAAGAGAAATCTTCTTTCTAAGTGGTAATAGGCCGAGGAAAAGAAACATTTCATGGTTGTTGGGAAGGCAGCTGGGGAGARCAGGAATAGAGATGAGACAGGAGCTCATCATCAGTGGTGACATGGAAAAAGGTCCTGGGGACCAAGGACTCACCAATACCCACTGGAATGCTTAACTAGGGATATGTGTTGTCATTTCTTCAGTCTTTGGAAATAAAAATGGCTGTATATTTGGCCACTGGGCAACACTGCTTTAGGTTTTCCTTGCTTTAATCTCATTTTTATTTAAACAAAATAAGAAAACTCGCAGTGGGTTAGACATTATGGCTCTCACTAACAGATTTTACAGTCTGAGCCGTGCACTTGGAGTGGCAAGACAGACTGCTGACAACTCCTATTCTGTGCCACAGATCAGTATGGGCTGCAGAAAACACATCATCTGCCTGCCAACCCCGCGGGAAACGCGCAAGGGAATTATTCCAGGCACTGCTCATTTCTGCAAATGGAAGGAGCGGAGCTTTCCTGACAAGGCAGAAATGGATGAGAACTCAAAGTTCACAAAATGATGAAAAGCAATAAATTCTAGCAACCCATGTGGATGATTTTGCAAATCTCATCTGTTCACTGTCAGGAGCTGCAGAAATGCAGTAAAACCAGGCTAAGTTCCATACTCCCTTTGTTGCTAAATTCAGTAGATTTCTTCTACTGTTTTTAACACAAATAACCCCTCATTTTAAAAAATAATTTGGTATTTGTGAAGTCAGATGAACAGCAGACAGATCRTCTATCCACTGAGCAGATATAAGTAGTAATACTTCAAAGTTTGTTACATTTTCTTGCCTGCTCACCTCATTCCTAGAACAGCTACCACATTTCATTAGGAGTTAATTATTTTCATCTCTGYTCTATCTCCAGCCTTTTTACCAAGACTTCCAACATTATCCCTTAGTGCAAACCCTATCAGTGATTTCTGTGTTTGTTGTGGAACACGCCAGAGAACATTGCACGGTCCTTGAATAGATGTCAAATGTAAAGAACCGGGGATGAAGAACTCCAGATTCCATGTTTAATTCTGAAACATGAAGTGTGTCTTTACAGATCAATGCCCTTTGGAATTATTTTCTGAAATACGTGTGGCAGATGTACTTTTCTTCTTTTAACATGTAATTTAATGTAAAATCCTCCACTTCTGCTTGCCCTGCAGTTTGCTTGTGCAGGGACATATGGAAACTAAAGGCTGGCTGGACCTGTTCCTTTCATGCAGATTTCCAGCTCCTGGAGTGGAAATTCTGGTAGGAAACAACTGAACTAGTCTCTCTAATTTTTTTAAGTTGCTTCTTTATAAATCCTGGAAAGGTGTTTGACTGAGAACTGGTATGTTCCCCTGCTTTGTAACCAGCTTCTTGCCCATCTTAAAATAACTCTTGCTCTGGATTAGAGAGGCTGGCGTTCAGTTACATTGGTCTCTAGTGTTACACAGTGTGGAGAGAATATCCATGATCCCTCAGTAGCCCACAGGCACAGGGACTGATCCCAGGTACAATACTACGGATGTGGTGTTTGGGCAGAGCTCAGGAACCCAAATTATCCAGTGTAAAAGGCTGTTTCTTTCTGCAGCAAGGCTGATGTATCCTCGTGTCACCCATTTATCTCTAAGCAAATGATTTATGTTAAGAAAAAAATAATTTAAACACACTTGGTCATTTGGCTCTCCTATACCATTGCAGTATTTCAAGGCACACAAATAGGTGAAAGTGCCAAGGAAATCACTGTATATATTGCTAAACTGATTGTGTTCATATTCATTAATGGCAGTACTGTATCTATCCAGAGAAATTTAGCTTTGGAGTTTTAATATTTACACTAAGGCTCCAGGAAATGGTATTTTGTATGGTTAACTTCGGGCTTCAGTCTGTATTCTACATTGAGCACTGAGCTCAGATTAGTTTTTTCTCATGACCTCCTTTATCCAAGAGGCCCAAAAGGGCTGGATTTGTTTCTATCAGAAAARCTGTGTTACTGATAGCTTTTGTAACAAACACAAAAGTTTATGATATYAAACTTTACAGCATTTAAATTTCTTTCTAAGACACCTGTTTTATTTCTTGGACACAACAGGACCAAAACCACAGAAATTACTGCCCATAACTAGTCCTTTAGTCTAAGCCCATTTTTCCCTCAGGTTTGTGTACATCTTATTTAAGTTCACGATGTAGTAGTGCCTTCTCTTTGGTTACCTGCATATTTAAAAAGATCAAACATGCACATCTAAGGAGGGAGACTGGAAACCTASGAAATTAAAGTCTTCTCATAAGCATACCTTGACTGAGATTTGTCCTCTTCAGCAGTTGTATGCCAGGCRCCAGAAGCTATTGTTTTATTCCTATTACTTTAAAAAGAGACATGCTCACTGAAGGTACTGACACTCGGGCTTTCCTAGGCTGCSTTACCTTGCTCTGAGGTGCAGGAGCAGGACCCGCCCCTACAAACTCCTGTGCTGCTCTCCTGCCTCCTGGGTGGAGTATGATTTGCACTCCTTTCCTTCCCCACCTTGCCTGAAAACACAGCTGAGCCAACATAAAGCTGAAAGTAAAACATATCCCAGATAAAGGGCTTGTCCCTCCCACTGGAGACAGGGAGGAAGAATCAGACACCAGGCTTGTCTCACCATGCTCCTGGGGGCAATGCAGTTATGTGCTGCCCCTTCCCCAGGGCATGGTGTGATTTGGCTGTGTGTAAATAAGTAGTCAAAATGCTATGTTTACAGGAAACACAATGCCTTGCTGCTGTGAGAGTTTAAATATAGAGAACAGGCCACTGCTGGCATTTAAAATATCACTAGCTGGACAAGATAGTGCAATCAGAAAATAGCCCAAGCTTTTACTGTGATTCCGTGTTCAGGCTTTTCATATCCCTCCAGCTACTTTTAAATGAGCTGAAACACTTACAGGGATTGTTTACTTTTGAATAAATTGCATTGCTTGACATTTATTCAATTTTTTGAAATGGCAACTGCAAATGCACCAAGTATTTGAAAACCTTGCATTCAACAGCACATTTGCTGTTTGTTGTGCTGCATTTGAAAAGTAATGCGATGTAACATAATTCCTCTGGTTTTAAACTCCCAGCTGCTTTCTACCTGGGTTTCAAAGCCAGGTTTCCAGTTGTTACCCAGCACCAAACCACAGACCAGCAACCACCATCCTGCAGAAAGGAAAGTGAATGAAGAATCTCCTTCCTCTCCACTGCCAGCTCCACACAGCACTGGTACCAACACAAGGCAGCAAAGAGGCTCTGCAAAGAGTAGGTCAGGAGCTTACAGGGAATGGGTGGGAATCTTCAGCTGCTTCCTCCTCGGCTACTCCCTCCTCCCAGCCCACATGCAGAATGTGTAGCTACGCTGATGTGTCAAGACATATTAACTGAACTGGGAGCAGTTTAGTCTTGAGCAACAGAGGAAACAAAGAGAGACTATGACTCAGAGCACCAGTCTTCCAGCTAGGCAGCTCCAGGGCAGCCAAATGTACTTTCCCTTATTAGGCCAGATCATGAAACCTCACTTTGTTTTGAGTTGTACCTCATTCTGCAGTAGTAGCACCGACTTTAAGAATCAACTTTTAAAGTACCACTTGGCAGAGTGTAGCTCTATCTCCAGCTTTGCTTCTTAAAAGAACCCCATCAGTTGTAATTAAATTTGACTCCATCTACTCTGACCAACACCAAATAGCAGAACATGAATCAGGCTCCATTAGCAGCAGATGACACGTATTAAAAATCTAGCAACCGATTAACTTCCTGTAAATACTCCATTTTTAAGACTATAATCTTAATTTCCACAGTGCCACCTCAGTTAATGAGCTGGGCTTGATCTGGATTATTTTAATGGACTACTCAGAGAAACCATAAAGAGAAAGAGCCTCATGCCTCCCACAGACTTCACTTAGAGAGCTCAGTTCTAAAGATCCACAGCTGATTTTCCTCAATTTAAGTATTTTTGTTACATGATGTCAGATATGTGTCCTCAGCTGAAACGTAACCCTGCATGACCAGTGTACCAGTGAAGTGAGTTCATGCAAGAATTATGCAGGCAGATGAACTTTCACACCTCTTCTTCCAGAATGCCTAAAATGCTGCTCCCAAAGCTGGAGCAGCCAAAAGGTTACAAGACATTGTGTATTCTCATACTGTGGTGTTGATCATGAAAATGAAACTAAAAGAAGCATCAACCTTCTCTACCTACCACTAAGCAATTCACAGTCCAAATGTTACAGATGTTGCAGTACAATTTACATGCTATATTGTTACTTTAAAATAAAGAGTGACAGTTCTCAATCACAACTCTCACCCTGCCTCTCAAAAAAAAAAACAACAGATTTTTTAGATCAGTTTAAACCCAATTTCCAACCCACCCTCAGGATTCAAAGTGTACTTCAGTAAGTAATCAATTGCTTTGAGCAAATACATTTTGGTACTCATAAATTTAGTCTCCTATGCTGTAAACATGCTATCAGGTAAAAGAAGATTTGCATTTGTAAAATTAACAAGTCAAGTGTAGCTTCTGGAGTTTAGTTAGGGCCCCTTCCTCCCTTGCACTCATTCTGCACTGATCTGACTCCACTGCTTTTATTTTACATGGATGTAGCTGAACTATAGTTTATGTCCCTTACTTAAGTGTAAATTGTCAATCACTCAGAAAAAAGTATTGCTTAAACTGTTCAGAAAGTGAGAGGAATCATACGGACTCTATGAATACAAAGTGTATTTCTAAATACAAAAAAAAAAGTGTACTTCTACACACAAAATTCAGAAGTAGTTGTTAATAAAAGAACAACTTTGCAGAAGAAGTAAAGATCTGGAAATCCCTGTAAGACAACCACGCACAGATCTCAATGTTATAAACATTTCTGTTAAATGGTGACTCCCAGGGTGACGAGGTAGAAATGCTAAGCCAAATTCCTTTCTCAATCCATAGTTGTGACACAGCAACATCAGAAGGGAGGAAGTGAATGGAGAAAGGCATGTCTTGGTCTTAATCAGGAAACAGCTGTCAGACTTCAACTATAATGCTGCACAAACAAACCKCTGTGTTTAGAAGAGTGCATTTAAAACCAATTACTGCCTTTACATTTCCAGTTTATAAAATCACAAGACTAAATTAGGCTTCCATATTATTTTATTTCCCTCTTAAAATATAGCATTGAAGTCCTGCACACATATAAATATCCCTACAGTTTCTTACACACTTTCTATCCATCATTACTTAAAGTGCCCAACTGTGAACATTAAAAGTAAAAACATTACTGTTAAGAGTGGCTATACTTGTAGGAGGACTGGTATTCTGACGATGCAGGCCACTGATTTTACAAAAATCACCTGCAAAAGAATACACCTTAAACAACACGCATCAAGATTAACCCTGAAGTCTTTTTTTTTTCCCACTCAGCTGATCTAAAAGCAATTAATGTACAGGGTTTATTTTTGAAACATGTCTTTTACATAGTGTAAGAATAAAGGATAAAYGCATTACTTTCTTTCTAGCTCCCTCCTTTCCCCACAAAGTGTTTACTGTGTCCCAAGCTGCTATGTTGATTAAAACCAGTTGAAAAGAGCTCCGGAAATGCATGCAACTTAAAATTCACTTAAACACACTTTAAGTTATAAAGTCTGAGAGGTTTTAATTTCAGCACGTGGCTACGGTTCAGTTGGGTTACTGGATGTGTTTGTCGTAGTGGCGAGATTGGTAAACACTTCTTCCTTAGTTTCAGGCTGATGTCTTTCCATTTTGGTTTCCTCTTTAGCATTTTTATTACTGGTATCTCCCTTGCTCTTGACTACCACAGGTTCAATCTCCATGATTTCCTGTGGTGGCTTAGGCTCTGGCAAATTTGGCTGAAGTCCATCAACTTGAACAGGTTCTGGGACATCTTCTGCTTTCTGTTCAAGTTTTTCCAAAATGGTCTGGACCTTCCTTACACCATCTCTCCTGGCTTGGCGCACATCCGCACGACCCTCAGGGTCCACTGAGTCTAGGGCTAGCAACTCTTTGGTCAAATACTCTTCAATCATCAAGTACTTTTTGTCAGTTTTCTTGCCTTCAAAGGAGTCGACTGCCTGCTCAAGCATTTGTACTTTCTCCAGAATTGCTTCCACTTTCAAAACACCAGGATGCTTTTGAGGTTCTCCCGTTTCCATCGTCTTCGGCGGCGCCACTTCTTCGGGAGGAGGCCTTTCCTGGGGGGGAACAACCTTAGCTGGGGAAGGAGCCTTTTTATCAGCTTTTTCTGCCATGGCTGGAGGCTTCTGGGGTGGTAGTTTAGGATCTGGCTCTTGGTGGGTGACCTGGATTGGGATATATGTTGAGGGTGCCTCTGTTTCGGGCGGTGGGGCTGCCTTGTTGTCAGGTTTGATTTCAGGCGGAGGGGCTGGTCTTGGTGGCTCCTGAGGAGGGACTTGTTGCTGAGAAACCTGGTGAGCAAGGCAAGTTTTGTGTTGAGACACAATGCTCCTTATTGCCTTCTAAAGAACAAGTAATCTAACATCTAATTTTCTGTACTCCTAGTAGTGCAATTTCACATACACGAGATGATTAATCTTTCCTGTGCATTGCTGAATTTTACTGTTTTAAACTGAAAAACAGCACTGTGGTGAAGAGCTATTATTTTCAAGCTATTGCAGACTAAAAGCACCAGTCAACTCTCACAAACATCAAATTTCAACCCGTCAAATCCTGCCCATGCTCAATAAAACCAGCCCCATGAGCAATTTTACAAGACAGGACCTTCGAGCAAAGCCTTCACCCAACTTAAGTCAGTGAGATTTGTTGCAGCTGACTGCAGCACAGTCAAGATTTCATCCCCTGTGTCACTAACTGAGAGCTCACCTTCCTCAAAAGCCAACTACTTTGCTGAGTTTTAATCACACTCTGGGCTATTCTCATCCTGTTTCTGTTTTCAGGACATTCCTTTTTTTGCCAGCTCTTATTTTTACTGGTTTAATCTTTAACCTATTTACATCCATGGGTTACTGTGTCAATCTTATTACACTGTAGTGATTAGAGACCATCGCGGGGATTACTCCAGATCCAAATCATCAAATCAGAAATCTCTTGAAATTGAGATTAGTTTTGAAATCTTAGCAGAAAACAGAAACTTGTGAGATCTGAGTTTTCCTTCCCCTGACACCCCCTTTACTTAATTCTGCACACATACAGTGATTTCAGAAGTTACTAAATCCAGCTTTCATGGATTTAGATGGCTGGAGCAAAAGATTTGTATTTTATTTAAACCCAGTAAGTAAATGGCCTGCACTAACAATGTTACTGCTTTACCTGTTAAACATTAAATTTGATTGGGGAGTGTAAACTCTCACCCACAAAAATAAATTAGCACTGACCTAGAATATGCCATTAAATCTTGAGTCTTCCTTGTTCTGTCTTAGCACCTGGGTTTTCAAAAATATTAACCTAATTCTGCTCCTGTCATTTTTAATGTGAAATCTCTCCAGAGAGGAAATCAAGGCTTGTTTCTTTACATACCCCCTTCCACACATGCATAGTYGTCTAATTCCCAGTAGCCTTTTAATTGTAGTTTTAGTAAGAATTTTAACATAGAAAAARTGTTCAATGAGCAACAGGTCCTATGACCAAGTGCATGCTTCAAGTCAGAAGAATAGAAAGCTCTAGACTGGATTTTGCTTATCCTCTTTCTTCACAGCCAAAATTACTCTGTGAATATGATGCTATCCCTAAATGGTTCTGAGACATCAGTGAAGAGTATTTACATGGATGTCACAAATCCCACAGACCTGATTTTCTTCTCATAAACATAATGCAACATCGGTGACCTCAGTGTAATTACACCAAATTACACTGTGACAAGAGAAGATCAAATCTTGTGTCAAATCACATTTCAGTGATCCACCACAGTCCTGATAGGCRGAAAGGCAACTTGCTGCTATTATCTCAGTATTTTCCAGTGTGTTTAAATCTAGACATGGAGATTGCTTTACATGCTCTCATGTACGTGTTAGCACAAGCTCATTTTTCAGCCCTAGCCACGCTCAGGTCCCTGGCAGGTGATTCACTTCCCCATTCTACATACCTGGGGTCTGTCTACTACTGTCTGCACTCGGATGGGAGCTGGGGGCTGCATCTGGGTGCTCACTCTGGCCGGGGAGCTCTCCCGACTGGAGGAGCCTCTCCGAGCCACTCTGAAGGGAGACGGCGCTCGCGGCGCCTTGGGCTCCCTCTCCTCGGGCTGGATTTTGTGGAACACCGGTTGGTGGGCCTGGAACTCGCTCTGCTGGGCAGGGTAGTGGGTCTTCTGTGCCTGGTGGTAGGCTTGCGTCGGCTGGCGGGGCATGTTCTCATGGATCACRGGAATCGGGATGTAACCGCGAGGAAGCGGGTGGCTTCCCGCGTTCGGTCTGCCAGAGGACTGAGGGGAAACTGTCGGAGAGTCGGATGCTCCAGGAGGTTGAGGCTGCCATGGGGGGAAAAAAAAAAAATCCATTATTAAATTTTAACCATTTTGTGTTCACAATACTTTTCCAAAGAGAAAAGGAGGCAGACATCGTAGAAACTGAACTCGTGTTTCCGGCATGCAAGGGCTCCATTTCCCTGCTTTTTTGGCCAAGAGCCTCACTAGACAAACCTCAGAAGTTGTGAGAGCATCATTAKAACAAGTAGGAACCTGAGCTACAGCATTCCCAGCCCTGAAATGAGCAGGGAGTGGATGCTCAGTCAGAATGTTTGCTGCTTTTGCATGGTTTTTCCTGTCTAAACCTGTTAAATTTGAGGTAAACTAAAGCTAAGCAAACAAATTACACAGTGGAGACAAACCCAAACCCCTAGGAGCACACAACGCTGTGCCTTCTGATCCTGGCCACACTAACAGATTTTGTATGTTTTGTTGGGTTTTTTTTAGAGCATGTCGTTAATTTGGTAGCAGGCTATGGCAATGCACATATGGCTAATTCCCCTTTCCTCCCCTCTCCTATGAAAGGTCAGGCTGGAGCTGGCAAAGCAGAGGGCAAGCAAGGTAGGAGAGAAGGGGAACAAGACCCCTGTTTTGGTGCTGGTAAACTGCTCAGCTGCCCATGAACAGCAACGTTTGATAAATAAATGCTGGTTTGCATTACAGCACCCACCAGTGGCACTGCTGGTGGCCTTGCTGACATACAGTTCAGTCACCAACACAGGCACTTGGCAACCACACTGCACTGCCTGAGTGTGTAACACCATCTGGGGTCCTYCTTAGTTAGCTCCAGGACTCCATTAAGTGGCACAGAAAATACATTCCTAAAGCCACTCTGCAGACAAGGCAAAGCTGTAGAGAGTGGGAGGATGGAAAAGCTGAGTCTCTTGTCCTGGTACTGCATGGACAGGTATCGTTAGTCAAGCTGAGAAACCTGCCAACAGGATTTTAATTACATTGTTCAAACTCCAAATGGTTTTCAGAGAAGATGCCACCACTGCTGAATTACAGACCTGATATGTTTTCAGCTTGGTGAAGGCTGAATTTCCTGCTCATCTCACTCTGAATAAAAATGAGGCTTATATTTCCATATTACAAGAATAGCAATTTGCTAATTCTCTACAGAGAGCAGGCCAACCAAAATCCTACCTTCTGAAACACAAGACAAGCAGGGTGACTTTTTTCCAAAGAAGTTCATAATCTGAAAATACTTTCACATGCCACCGAAGGACAAAAATACTTTACAATTCACTTTTAAATCTGTGTATATGTAAATATATACACTTTATAGACCTGAAATCTTAAATTAGGAAGCAAAACTTCTGAAGTGGCCTGGATTGTTACTGGACTGGACACTTGTCTCTCCCACTTTGTTCACCTAGTTTGACTCAYGGTGCAGAACACAAGAGGCTTGTCTGCATTCTCCCCTTGTGGGGGAACCTGTCTAAACCCTGAAACAACTCTCCCTGCTTCAGGGCCTGCTCAGCTCACAGGCCCCTTTTTGCACGAGTCCTTTGGGTGCATTTATCTCCGCAGAGCCATTCCAGAGCCAGAGCAAGTGATGCTACAGAAAACCCATTCAGATTTACGCTGCCGCGACCGTGCGCTTTGAATACTCTGGAAGTGCCGGGAAAACGCGACCGTGTGGCAAGTTACTCGGCAGGCTCAGCTGCCCGTGTGGCACTCAGGTCACAAACGCTGCAGGGCCCAGCGCGGGCAGAGCCCAGCAGTGCTGGTGGGTTACCTCGGGGCCGTGCGTGGCCGGCGCTGGGGCGGCCGCAGCTGCCGGCGTCTGTCCGCACTGTTTATCCGCCTGCGCGGCCTCGGCCGGCCCCCTCGCGGGGGACTCGGGGYCACCATAGGCCCCCCGGAGAGGGGGCTGCGCCTGCCCCGGGGAGGAGAAGCAGGGGTGCTGCTGCCGGCCGTCGAGGCCCTCGTGGATGACGGGAATGGCGATGTAGCCAGCCCGGAGCTTGGGGTATCCCACGCCGCCTTCTCTGGCYGCCGGCTGCCTGGGGCTGTCCCGAGAAGGGCCGTTCGCCGACGACTGGCCTTCCTGCAAGGGAAAAACGTCACAGAGCGCTCGTTGGTAGCTCGGCAAAGCCAGTAACAAAAAGCTGCTCTRAAAGGTCTGTCCTAAAAGCAGCATCAGCTGCGTGTGAGGAGCTCAGACCCTCTCAGGCCYGTGCAGGGCTGCCAACAGCAGGTGCTAACACTGCAGGCAAGGGGAGGAAGYTAAAAAATCTGATTATGTGTGGCCCTTTCACTCCTACTTCTCATAAATATTAMCTTGTGCTTTAAAATACCTGCCCAATTCCAACTGAATGTCTTATTYATCATGCATCACTAGCATTCAGCCCCTAGCCCACCCTCTTCAGAGAGAGCTCATCCAATTCAAACAAAYGCCCATGGGACCAAAGGCATTCCCTTAGCACCTCTCAGAACACATCYGTGCTATAGATAACATCTGAAAAGACACTTTAAAGGAAGACTAATCCCATCAGACGCACAATTTTTGTTGGTATTGTTCTTCCCACTGGCTATTTGAAGAGATACTGACACTRCACACTGAAAATATATTCACTTCCAGCTAAGGGAGGATCTGGTTCAGTAAATATTGAGGGAAAGGATAGCTTAAAGAGGAAAACACTGAAAATCCCTGTGTTGTCTGAGTACACTCACTGGACAATGTCAAAGCTCTGGCAAGGGTGGAAGTGGTTTGTACTAAGAGCCCTCACAAGTCCTCTAGTAAGTTCTTCCTGCATCGGTCATTCTATTTTGAGACTCTGCGAGGGCCAAGTTCCAGATGTATCTCTAAGTCAGATCATATAACAAGCACCTCTGTCATTCAGAGGGTAATGTCATTATTCAGTAAGAGGAGAATTTAATAAGGGGACATATGGTGCAAGTGKTGGAAACCCTATTTTTAAAGAGGTGTTTAAGCTGCAAAAATATTTCATGTTGCTTCTGTACACATTAATACACTAATTCATTAGGAATTAACTATTTTACCACCCAGACTACCAGTGTTCTTCCTATAASATAGTATCACCTTAAAAAGTGACTTCTGAGAATTCCTCTAAGCAATGAAACTGCAGAGAATGGAGACTGTTATTTAGTTAAGCCAATAAAGACAAAACACCACAGAAAGGAACAAGTTCAAAGTCTGAGTCCCAGTGTTCCACTTCCTTTTACTCATCAAAAAAAAAAAACCTCCACAAAGGAAGAATTCTGGAAGAGGCACTGGGGAGAGCCAGGCCTAGAAAGTTCGCAGAGAGAAGCAATCTGAAGTTGGCTTTTCAGCTGCAGAACAGGGATGATCTCATGCCAAGGTCCGCACCGGGACCCACAGATGAGTCATTTTACACTCACCCTACCAGGAAACCACACTCCTCTGCTCCTCACAGACTGTCCGGGGGCTTTCAGAGCCCCACACACCAACGAGCACGCACTCCTTCACCTTCCACCAGGACAACCCGAGCTCTCCCGGGACCCGGAGGGAYGCGCGGCTCCGTCAGCAAACTGCATTTGCCGGAGAATAAATCTGAGGTGTGCTCAGCTGACAACAATGCGAGGCCGTGCCGGAGCCAAGCGTGCGCCGGGGCCGGGCTGGGAGGGGAGCTGATGATCCCACAGTGGGAAGCAGCACCTCGGAGCTGCGCTGACCGCGGGCATTCTGCGAGCGCCAGCTGCTCCGTGTCCCTGCTGCCCGGCACCGCGTCCCCGCCGGGGTAACCCGAGCAGCCACCCCACCTACAGCCACGGCTCCCACCGCTATAAAAAGGAGATTCTCTCACTTCCAGCCTCTCTGTGGGAAGGGTCGGTGCTGGGAAGGGTTTAGGGGCTGGGTGGGCCAGCAGCACCTACAGTTGCCCTGGTGTGAGGAGGTTGTCAGCCAAACTTGCTCCGCTCCACCTGGGTGTACAGAACCGCCCTAAGGGAGCAGTTGTGGAGTCTGCACTGTYCTCAATGGCTCCATTTGGGGATAAGAACTCCAAACTTCTGGAGTAATCCACAATGATGAATCATTCAACAGGGACAGTGTCCCACTCCCCTCACTCTCCATGAACCCCCGCAGGAGTCCAACCATGGGCTTCCCCTCCCTTGTCTTCATGTTCAGACCCGTGAGGCTGCCCCTGTTTTGAACCTTCTCAGCAATCTGAGATATCTGCCACTGCAACTTAAGCCCTGGTRAGAAATACAAAAGCAGCAGCCCAAAGCCAAAGCAAAATCAGGTTGGACTGCTCTTTCAAGCCATCTAGTTTGTAACCAAAGTAAAATTTCCGTCAATACTTTTTTGGTTTGTTGTTTTCTGGTATTTTTAACTAGAAACACTGGCCCCTCATTAAGTGCCACAGCATGAACTATACTCTCATGATTTCTCCTGTATTCTTACAGCTTCATGCAACCTGTGCTGCTCCTGTGGGAAGTTAGTATTTCAAGTTGGTCCTTTGTTCCAGGCTTTTTTCCCCTGTAGTCAGGTCTAACCAGAGGCCTCTTGACCGTGCAGTCATACTGGAACAGCCCTCAGCAAAAGAACAAATGCAGCGTCCTTGTTTTTCCTACCATCAGTAGCTCTGAGGCAGAGATCAGGTTTAGGAAAGGTGCTTCATCACTACTGCACTTCCTGGTCTACGTTGTTCCCTTCAACACTTAATTAATACTTAACTCTACTAACAGTTGCTTACATTAGCCAGTTTGTATCACCACATCCTTGACATTGTTTCCTGTTTCTTTTCTTCCCACTGTCACACAATCACAAACATGGACAATCCAGGGACTCTGAAACTCCCATCACTGGGGAATGACACCACAGCAAAGACCAACGAGGCCTTGGGTTCAGGGAGATGCTGCCAGTGGTTTGGGTCCATATTTAGTGAGAATCCAACACAACAAGGAGTGTGTGCAGATCCCGATGTCCCTGTCACCGGGCTTCTGCCCAAAGCAGTTCTGTTTTGTGCATGGGAGCCTGTGTTTCCAGCCTGGACAAACAGGTTCTGGAAGACTTCAGGAGAAGCTCAGGTGTGCCTAGGGATACTGCAGCAAGGGGGAGGAAGGGAATCAAGCTCTGGAAAACTCTCATCATAACATGGATTCCCTCCTAATGCTTTAATTCCTGTCTCACAGCACAGCCAGCACAACAAAAAACAGCCTTTTTTTTTTTGTTTTATTTGCCTTCTAGCACATATAGTCCTTGCTTGTTATATTAACAAACATGTTACCTGAAAAAAGGCCAGAGCCCACATTTAACGCAAACCTGCACAATGACAAATGAATCACAAGTCTTAGTCCATCATCCTTCCCAGTTCAAGCATAAAAAGCAGGAAATCAACTTGGGTTTCTACATTAAAACAAATTGAAGTAAATTTCTGCTGCCCTCATCTAAGGAAACAAGAAGTTCCATAAAAACGGAGAGTAGCTACAAGCAACAGAGTATCAACTAATTTTCAGTAAGTAGCAGGACTGACTTCCAGCACTGCAGCAATCCCGGCTGCGGTCACACACTTAATTTACCCTTAAGAAACAGAATCCCCCAAAAGAAGGGAGCACAAAAACGCGAAAGCAACTCCCTTGAGCAGAAATCTTGACAACAGTCCCAGTCTACATTTGAGGTAGCCTGAAATACCCCCAGGAACTCAACCCCCGTGCAGCACTTCAGGAGGTGCTGAGGTAAGTCATCACATCCAGTCAAATGGCAGTTCGGGGCTGGCTGCAGGAGGGACAGGGGAGCTGTGCCCGGGGATCTGCTCAGGAGCAGTGGCAGCACTCGCACCTCTCGGGACGGGGACGTGCGTTTCTGTTGTGAGGCCATCACCAGGATAAATAAAGGTGCAGCCAGCACGAGTTGAGCAACTGGAAAAAACACTTCATACCCCCAACATCCTACTGCTGGCTTCCCGTGGGAAGGGCACTGTCAGGACTGACACTAAAATCCTCCAACTTGCTCAGATTTTAAGTGAGTTCTTGAAACCATGAGCCACTGGAATGAAAAAAAAAAAGCGACGGCAAGAGAAAAAACACAACCTTGCACCAGGATTCCCAATAGAGCTGTACCATCTGGAGTGGATAATGGCATAACTCCTAGTGTGCCCCAAGTGTGCTCAAGTGTTATTCCAGATTCAAACACAGAAATCTGCAAATTCAGTCACCGCTAATGCCAGCAAATTGCCTTTGGACTTTTCCGGACAGCTGTACCAATAGAATCAAATTTCTCAAAGTATTCTTTATGCACACTAGATGACTTGAATACTACTGAACTCAGAATCTCCCTTCTGAGACTCCTTACATAACACATTTTTCATTCCTCAAATACTAAAATGGTCTACAGAATAAAGTTTAAAAGCAAGCTTTGCTGCCTTTGCATTTTTCTTAACCCATACTGATGTTACTTGCACTGCAGTCAATTCAGCTCTCTAAATCACATATTATACATATATACAGCACCTCTGTAGCTCTTGCAGAGCAGCAGTGCAAGTATTTAAATTGTACCTGTTTTGTAAATATTATCTAGCAAAGGGAAAACAAAATTTACCAACACTGCCAAGAGATTAAACATCTTTCTATATGCAAACGGATGGTCTAGTGACTTCAGTGTCATTCTGAACTGTAAGCTGCTGCTGCAAAGAGTACCATRCAAACAGAATTACTCTGGTTGCTCAAATGACCGAGAAAATGCCAGTACCTGACAAAATCTTACTTGAGAACACACTTTGCATTATTTTAAGCCCAGATCCTATGTATTTAGGAAGAAGGGAATAGCATGATTCTGTTCTTTCACAATCAAATACAGCAACAGGACTAAAATGAGTGACAWAACAAAGTTTTCTTCACACACGTAGTCAAATCTGTATTTTATCAGAAATTGCCATGAACAATCAAAAAAGCCAGTGGTACTCAATATTCAACTCTAAGAATGATGTAACTATTCTGTCTATTTAAAAAAAAAAATATCATTTTTGTCATAGAAAGGCAAAACTTTAAYCATAAGAACTAGATTCCACATCCACTTGTACTTTACTTTTCAGCCAGACCTTTTTTCTCTTCTCTTCTCTGTTGTGCTAACTACACAAAAGTACCACACCAGCTTTGCTACCAACAGAAATCAGCATATCCCAAGTATTTCTAAGAAGCTCCTCACCAGTGCTGTGTGTTTGAACATATTAATAGCACAACATTAGCATGACATGGGTTTTACTAACACTTCCCAGAGAACTACACGAGTTGGAAGGTACCCAGTGATTTGCTCTCAGTGCTGACTCCAAACTTCTTACAGCCCTGCTTCAGCTGCTGAAGACRTTTGCATTCTCACCCTTTTACTCACAGTTTGTGCTTAAATATATAGACTGAGCACATAGGCATTTGAGCAAGATATCATTAGCTAATGACTGCAGGAGACCATGAGTAAGCTTAGTTGCATGAGCTGTCTCAGGAGAACTTCGTGTCAGTCGCATCATGTAACCCAATTACAGGCCAAGCTGCTTTTGATGTTCTACTTGTTGAATGCTGAGTTTTGTTTCATAACATACACATGTGTAGGCAAATAAGTCTTTTGTTCTCTCTTGTAATTATCAAGTTGTATTATACAAGTATTACATTAACATTTACTCTAACTGATGAAGTGCAATGATGCCATTAGAAATAAATAAACACTATTAAAAACCGAAGGAGAAAACTAAACCTAAGCTTTTCAGAACAGAGAGCCTTACTGGAGCAAATATTTTGGTTRTCTTGCAGATCAATCTTGTTCCAGGAACAAAACCAGTCCTCTTTTAATCACTAAGATGATTCTTTCTTCAGCTAAAATGCCTTGGTGCAGACGTGACAACACCTGCCCTGTGTGCCCATGAGTGGAAGCTGGCACAGAAAGCACCTGATGGGCCAAACTGAACACGCCTGAGAAAGAAACAATGACTGCTACGAGGAGCAGAGTGCTCCTAGGAGAGCTGGAGTCACCACCCACCCTGCCAGCTTTAGTGCATGGAGTTAAAGTAAAGCCCTTTAGAGGGCTAACAGAAATATCCTCGTCAAGGGCGATGAGAATGACACTTTATTCAGTTATTTCTGTTCACTGCCTGCTTACCTAACAAGCAGGTGCTCAACCTATTGCCTTTCACATTAGCTATCAACCAGGAATTCGGAATACACAAGAAAGTGCAAGCCTCAAGAATTAGCAAAACAATGCCTCATAAAAAAAAGGTGAATAAGCAGATAATGGTTGAAGAGTGGGCTGTGAATCTCACAGTTTATAGTCAGGCTCCACATTTTCATCTAAAGTTTCATTTTGCACACAGCAGTTTTCTGACACCACTTTCTCAAAGAGGAATTTTCCAACACTATAAAACCACTTGCTACAACATTGCACCCCATTTATTAATTATAAGGCTTTGCCATCAGCCAKAAGAACACACTTTTCTGCTACTTGGCCTACTGGGTGATGTCAGACAAGTTGCTTCCCCACCCCATGCCTGATTTTCCTGTCTGTAAAACCAAGAAGGAAAAACAAAAATAATCAAACCAACAGCTTCTGCAACATATTTAAGATACAGCTTYTTTTTYTTGTCTGTAATTAAGTGATGTAACCCATGTGAACAAGCCATTTCTTCTAATTTACATTTATCTTGGCATGAAGAGAGCCCATAGCTCACCTAGAGAGTGATACTGGCTATATACCCCAAAGCATATTGGATTGTTACCTGCCTTATCATGGTTCAAGTGGGAACAATTCTATTTTTGCCACGTAGTCATGGAAAAGTCCTGTCTGTGCAYACAAGTGTTAAAAATATGGTTCCTAGGTAAGAATGCTGCCACCTGGCACAAGTATTCTTYCTTTGTCCTTTAGATAAGAGGTACACGGTGCCAGGAGTTACACAAAACCCTGCAACACCTTCTTTGCTTTTCCTCTTGCATTATCTCCAGTATAATTTCTTGGTCTTCCWGTTTCTTATTTCTGATTAGATCCCCCCCTTGTTTTCAGGTTAATTGATATCTCCATAAGTTAACTCCCTGCTTACCACATTCTGTCAAGGGGGGCTTTAAATAACTACACCAAGCAGCTGCAGTGAATCTAGGCAGAGCCAGTATACAACCCTCCAAAAATCCCCTACTGATAATTTTACCACTCCTACCTATTATGCCTTTCCTGTGCTGTACCTTTCTAACCCAGTAACTAACTTATTAACCTGACAGAATGCACATCAGCATTAGTAATGCAAAAACACTACAGGTGGAAGAGACTTTAATTGCTAGCTAAGCTCACCTCACATTCCCTTCCCCTGATGAGAACCACTGCAAGAGGTGCAGCTTCAGAGAGGCTGCACTGACCTCTCAAATGCAATTTCTAATTTGGTCCCCCAAGAATTTTTCGGTCAACTCGAACGTGAGAAGTCAGCGCTCAAAAATAAGCTCACTGCTAAAGAGATGAGAATTGAGTGACTTAAGACTTATTTGGGGAAGCAGAGAGAAAAGAGATGCAACAGTCATGAAGGGTGAGCATGGAAACTTAGGGGTAGTTAGCTGCTCCCCAGTGAAGCATCAGCAGRAGGGTGAGATGGCTTCTTCTTCCTTTGTTCAGGCCTGTGCTGTCATCGTTGCAGCCAATACATATCATAGATCACTTTTATGACTGCTCCCAGACTTTGTGCCTGGCTGCTGCAGCTTTTATCTCAAACCCAAGGCACCAGTGAACTATTGATCACTTCAATATCTGTTCAGTGAAGCTCAGCACAGTCAATTCCTTTTGTTTATTTTTAGCYGCATTATTATTTCCCATCGGGTTTACTGCATGTGGAAACAGCACATAGAAGGGGCATTAATAAATACCTATACAAGCTTGCTTTCTGGTTTTTTTCTTTAAATGCAATCTATTTTTATCAACACTTTGGGGAACACCAAGTTAACAATTTAACATCATAAGACAATCCTGCAGGAAGTATGCAGAGCTGTGATGCCCTAAGTTGACAGAGAAAATAACAATAGTTACGTAGAAAATTAGTAATTCTAGCAAAGAAAAAAATAGAAGAGTGACACTGCTAATGAACACATTTTTAGTAACAGTATGTATATACATCTTCACAGTATTGATTGTACCTTACTCCTTGAATATCTTACCGTTAACTAATCAGACTCTTGAAAGAAAATCATTCGTCTACCAAGAAGCTTGATCAATAAACATTTTTCTGTCATTTGCAAAGTCATCCCTTATTTCTCACTGGAACAAGAGATTTTTTCCTCTCTTTCTCAGGAAGGTCTCCCTAATCTATCCTTATGCTGCAATGATTTCTTACATGCAACAGAGACAAACATGCAGAGGAAGAACACCCATCCTTCATGTGGGTAAAAAAAAAAAAGGGCCAGACTGAATGAGTAAATAACAGAGAGYCATCTGAATTCACAAACGCAGAGTTAAATGCAAAATCAAGGTCTGGTTTTGTGGCTTTAAAATGGCTTTGTCATGGGCTAAAATTTCAGAAGAGCCACTTCAACTTTTACCTGATGATGTATTTGGCACAGATTACTGCAGCCAGCATGGCTACACCGATGTTAAGCCCAGAGCAAGTGAGAAGAGCAAGATCAAGCACTTGGGAACAACAGGACTTCATTATGACACTGTCTCAGCTACATTCTTACTTAGCTACAAAAGCTCAGCTAGCTGTAGATCTGTGCTCCATTCATTGTCCACTTACACTGTAACACCTCATTTCATTGCCYAAATCTCTTCACAAAGGGAACAAATATTCACAGAGAGAACATTGGTAGATACAGTGTAAGACCACCTTAGAAGTGGTAAAAAAATTACTAGTTTCACTGTCAGATTTCAATGAAAGCAGCACAGTGAAGAAATCAGTACAAGTTTGACCTTTGTATAATCATCCTTGAAAAGATGCATGAAGTCTGACACATGCAGTCAGCTTTTGWCATTCTCAGATCACTTCTAAAAGCCCCAACTTCTCATTTGAGCTAGAATGAGAATGAAGGAAATCTGAAAGCTCTCCCCATCTAGTCTCTCTTTCTGCCTTCATCTGTGGCTATGTCYTTCCTACCTGTTTAAGAGAAGTCTGATGTCTTCAGAAATCCTTGCTGGATTTGAAATTTAGTGTCAGYGAGCAATTTGTCTACCTTGACATTGCCAAAAATATTATTTAGGAAAAGACCTACATTCCTTGGGCCTGATTCTAGATTCTTTTGCTAACTAGTACCTGTCCTTGTGAAATACACTGGTACTCAACAAAATGATGATTTCAGCAGCTGTCCATGAATTCCAGCAGATACACTTAAGGCTCTCACAAAGGTTCTATGAGACACACACAACTACACACAACTTCTATCACCATAAACTGGAGGATTTTTTCCTTTGAACAACATTACACAGGAACTCCCAAAAATCTACAGTTCATCTCTGGAGGCATTTCTCTCTCTAAGTGAACAAATCCAAAGCATACACACACTCCTGCTTATAGTGAGCAGTAACAGATTTTCCTGTTTGGAAAAWAAGAGTATCCCACAAGAGCTGTCCAAAAGCAGGTGCAACTTCTTGCACCTGTGATAGCCCTTGTGAATTGGCAGAAGAGGCACAGAGGCACTTTTCACTACCACAGATTTCACATGAGATAGGGGTGAAAATTCGTTTTGTTTCAGGCACCCACTCAAGCAGAGAACTGATCCATCAGAGAACTTCCAGCTCTCTTCATACAATTAATTAAAAGCAGCTTGAATCTGACTGTTCTGTTAAATGGGTTAGTCTTAAGYGGTATTCCTGTAACACAAGCTTTTGAGTAAACAGCACACTTTTCTTCTCAAGTACATTTTATGGTTATAAAAACCACACTATTATTTTTATTGCCATCACAGCTAGCATTAACAGGTGCCTCCAAAAAGCACTTTTTCCTATGCTAGTCTCAATATTCATATTGTCAAATTACATTTTTGTAAGATATCCCCGTATTATTACTAGAATTTATTTATAGATCAAACGAACTATCATTCAAAGAGCTGCAAAG
Source organism: Amblyornis subalaris (assembly GCA_018881555.1). Classification (NCBI taxonomy): domain Eukaryota; kingdom Metazoa; phylum Chordata; class Aves; order Passeriformes; family Ptilonorhynchidae; genus Amblyornis; species Amblyornis subalaris. The sequence goes on along the minus strand of JACAXG010000101.1, from coordinate 1,389,508 downwards.
GGGGTTAATTTGTGATAGAGAAGTACGTCCCTTTCTTTTCCACGCCAGCTGCTCTCACACCGAGCTTTCAGTCACGGTCTGCGCTCGCAAACCGGGCAATTACTATTTTAAGAAACGGTAAGTTCTTAAAATAATTAACACTTCTTGAGCGCTTCGCTCCTCACGTCGTACGCAAGGCAAGAGGAGAAAAAGTCCCAACAGGGCTGGTGCATCCCGCGGCCAGCGGCCCCTTCCCTGCAGTGAACCCGCGCCGGGGCTCCCGTCCCTCGGCTTCCTGGGGCTCCCGCAGCCCCATCCCCCGGCTCCCCCGGGGCTCCCGCAGCCCCGGCCCTGCCATCCCCCGGCTCCCCCGGGCCAGCCCCGCGGCAGCCGCCGCTCCCCGGCGCGGCCCCTCCCCGGCGGCCGCCGGCCCCGGGCTCCGTGCCAGCCCCGCGGAGCGCCGTGCCCGGGACGTGCCCGAGCTCCTTCCCGGTAGGGACAGCCCGGAGCGCAGGGGAGCCGGGCAGCGCRGGGTTACGCGATGCTGCGCGCAGAGAAGCGCACCGAGACCCCCGGGGGAATCGCCTTCCCACCAGGCAACTCCTACTTCGCTCAAGTTTCCAGCACTTTCTGCCCGCAGCCGCCGCGCTGCCGGGTCAGAGGGCTGTGCTCCCCCAAGGAACGGGCTGTATTCCCCAAAACCCGGCGGACTTGACCCGAAAGGGTCATTCCTCAAGGCCTCGGCAAAACCCCGGCCGCTCTCCCCTCCGCGCCTCTCCTTCCATGGACATATTTGGACTGAGATGCGGCTTTTCCCCGAGCGTGCTTCGGAACGAAACCGGAGCGGCAGCTGCCGGCAGAGTTTGGGACCAGGGAAGAGAAAGAGGGGAAAAGGGGAAAAAAAAAAAAGAGAAGAAGAAAAACAAAACTTGACAAGTCAGAGCCCCTGCTGGATCTCTCGTTTTTTAAGGACATTCACTGTTTGGGCTGTTCACAGCTGAAAAATAAATCAGGTTCGCCTCTCCCCTGGCAGGCCGGGCGGACTTAACCAACTTTAAATAAACATCACAGGGCCGAGGTATCAAATGATTTAATGCACAAAAAAGGGACTGCAGTGCGTCAGAGACAAAAGGCAGCTCCTGCCCTCACCGCATCGCCACGCGCGGGGGGAGCGCGGCCCCCCRGCCCCCCTGGCCCCGCCGGGACGCGCGGCCCGGGGCAGCCCCCGCCCGCCCTACCTGCGGCGCTGCCCGCAGGCGCGGGTCGCTCCAGGTCGTGGTGCGGCTGTTGTGATCCACGAAGAAGGGCCAGCCCGTCTGCGGGTCGATCTTGATCTCCCAGCCGGGGGGCAGCGGCTCGGCGCTGCCCTCCATCTGCGGCGGCGGCGGGGTCTGCGCGGCGGCGCTCATGGCGGGCCGGGCCGGGCCGGGGCAGTGGCGGGCGGGGGCGCCGGGCCGGCCGCTTTATCCGCCGGGGGCCGGGGGGCGGAGGCGCGGGGCTGGAACTGTCTGGAAACGGCGGCGCGGGGGGCGGCGGCGGGGGAGGGACGAGGGGCGGGACGCGGAGGAGGAGGGCGGGGGACGGCGGAGGAGCCGCCGGCTGGAAACTTCTGGCTGTGTCCAGCGCCGCACCGCAGACCCCCGCGGTACCGGGAAGGGCTCGCTGGGAACGCCCCCGGAGCTGCAGGCGGGTCCCCGCCCCGCAGGCGGCCCCGGGACGGCGTGGCCGGCTCTCTGCAGGGCTGCTCGCCACGGGGTGAATGTCCCAGCCCCAGCCCCAGCTGCCGTCCTGGCCGGTCCCTGCCGCACGCCGAGTCCGTCCCCGCSGAGACAGCAGCCCCCGGCACACTCGCGAGGCAGCTCCGACCTGCTGCCCCGTGCAGGGAGCGACAGCCCAAAGCTCCTCCCAAAAGCTCCCTGCCCCGTGACTGATAATTCGAGGTTATAATTGACAAACAACAAAAATAAAGCTTCTCAAATGAGGGTGTGGGCAGGCGGTGTTCTTCAGATTCGACTGGCTTGAACTTTCTCAGCTCTTTGCAAGTGCGTGTCTCAGTCCCCAGTTTCACTTAGAAATACACCTGAAGGCAAAGGGTGTCTGTGAGGTTGAAAACAGTGGCTTTCTCACGGGTGCTCTATCAGCGTGTCATGCACTCAGTGGGTTTGGTTTGAGGTAACTGTACTGCACGATTACACCACTTGTAGTCATCTGACAGTCACAGGAGCAGCCACAGATGCCTGTTGATAGTTACTCTGAGTAGAAGAGTGAATGCACAGTGTCCCTCAAATGCAGAAGTTACCTTCTGCAAAGCTATTTGCTTCAAGGAATTCAAAGTACGAATTCCTCGGAGATGGGTGCTCATTGCTGAACTATTTCTTACTTCAAAAAGCCCCCTGCCTCCTCACACCCCTGAGCACAGCCAGGATCTCCTCCTGCTCGCAGCGGGATCAAAGATCTCCTGATACTGCTCGACACGGATAGTCATTCATCTTTTGACAGGCGGTTTTGTTTATCACAATGACAAACCAAATAATTGCTGAAACGTGCTCCTTCGTTCCTGCAGCTCTTCCATCTTGCATGTCCCTTGCTGTCAGAACTACGCTGTGGTCCACCACCGACCCGTTTTTCTGTCCTTGCTGTATGTGCCTTTGACTCATAAGTATTATAAATGGATAAGTTCTTTTTTCTCCCARAGCATTTACTTTCAGACGTCTCTATTGCCATCCCCTTTTCTGACTCACCTATTTTCTGAGCAGCAAATCCCATACCTTGCGCATCTCACATCAGTCCTGGACTGTGGTGCCTCTCCCTGGACAGGTTTCCTACCTCTGCTGCCTCTCATGCTCTCTCAGGGGCATAAAAACTCTGCTCAGACTCACCAATATCAGCAGTAGCCTCAAAAGGCGTAATTATCAGCCATTTATTCTGCTTCCAATCTGCAGAGGAATTTCACTCAGTTTTGTAACAGAAAGGCGCACTTAGACCATATGTTCCCTGTAGCATATGCCAGAGTCTTTTCCAAATCAACAAAAGCAGCTGATTCAGACACAGGGGACACAGATGTTAAAAAGGTCCTGCAGGAAAATTACTCTTGTAAGTTGAGGAACTGATACAGRTGGGGTTTGTAGCTGAGAGAATGTAAACAGAGGCATGAAGAATGGGGGTTCTTTTTTTTTGCTGCAGCTGGCAGCCAATCATCTACTCAGCAGTGTTAATGAATGAGGTTGGCAAGGAGGTGAAAAATTAATAAAAGGAAAATTCAAACCTAACAAGCTTAAGTTAGACATTTTTGTGGGGGCATACCCTGCTAAGAAACAGAGGGGACTGTATTTCACAGAAATTACCACGGGTGAGTGATTCAGATTCACTTGAGCTGCTGCAGGGTCGACGAGCATCCAGCTGGAGAGAGAACAGTCTGGGCTGACAAGGAAAAGCATTTTAGAGATTGAATTCAGTTGGCAAGACATCATGTTTTTTCTGCTAATTAAATTGTCTTTCTTGACAGGTAGGATTTAGCCTGGTTTCCTGTGCAGGTGAAAGGACTGTCAGCGAGGCAGGTTACACAGGATATCTGTACAGGCCAGCATTCACTGTTTGTTCTCTGGTACTGGGGTGTCACCAGGCCATACCTGTGACCCTGAGGCAATGTGGCTTCTAGCTTATATTGTCATTAGTCATCCTTCAGAATGATTAATGAAAATGTTCATGTAAGGAATACTGCCAAGCAAAAATCTTGGCTTTGGGAAAATCTGTTATTAAGATAAGTGAGTCTCTGTAGTGTCTGGCTAATGTCAGATGAGTCTCCAGGTCTATATGTTCTATTTCAGAAGAGAAAACAATCAACAAGCATTTGCTGCTTTTTGTGKTCTTCATGTAAGTGCAAACATAGCACTCTTGACTTGTCCAGGTTCCTGTCTGCACAGTGCTTCACACACCCAGGAGTACCAAGCTAAATATTTGCTCCAGGGTGTTCCACTACAACTAGAAACTGTGTGACTGCAGTTACCCAGAGCTGATAAACTCTACAGGGCCTTCCATGTTTCTTTGCCTTGAACATGGGCTGCAGGGAGCTCCCTCCCAGCTGCACAGCAGCTCTAGCTCAGGTTGTACAGCACAGCCCTGTTGTAATTGTTACTCACTGTGTTAATCAAGCAGATATCTCTGGGGTGTCAGCAAACAACACGTCTTGCAGTAACATCTAAATTGGCTCTCTCCCCCCTGAGTTCCTGCGGCACTTTCACAGGGCACCTGAACAGAAAAGGCTCTGTTAACCAGGACTGGGAGTTCAGATGTGTGTTCTGGATCTGGTACTGCAGAGCTGTCATTGATGAACCTGGGCAAATGATGTGTCTGGCACGTGTCAAGTGCTGTATTGCTAAGCAGGCTCCAGTCCAAGCTCTCTGCTGGATGCATTTAAGATTGAGTCATATGAACACTCTGTTAATAAATGCAGCAAACACACAGACTTTCTCAGTCTTCAGATTCAAGAGACATGATGGACTTGACCAGCAAGATTTCCATCATTTGATATTCCATCTAAATCCTGAGTGTCACTGCTGAAGTGACAGGACTTCACTGGTTGCATTTTGAATATCCTGCTCCAGGTGTAAGAACCATTTCAGCCAAAAGCAAGAAGGTCTCACCTACAGATTGCTGTAACCAGAGATGTGGAGACATTTGGTTTGTTCAGGATCATGGAATTGTTTGTATCAACACTACAAACAAAGGGCCCCTCACACAATTTGGCCCCATCTTTCAGAAAGTTAAAGATGACAAGTGACTGGTAATCTTGTACTAATCTGCCACTTATGCTACAGATCACTTTTGACTTGATTTCCAGTGTTTGGTACATAATTTAGTGTAACTGATGGTGAAGTGGAGAGCAGAAGTGTGTGGATGAAGCCATCCACAAATGGTCTGTTCTCACTCTGACTGCTGTATGGAGCAGACATTGTTTGGCTCTTAGAGCTTGATCATGCCATCTGCTTCTTGGAGTCACAGTAACAGGCAAGCCACTTGATAGATAAATATATTTCCTATGAACTTTAACAGAAAATTCAAAATATTAATAAGACAGTAGAGTGCTAAGTGTACTGTTTAAACGGAGAAAAGTTTGTTAAACATACATGTTGCAATCAAACTGCAACTACACTAAAGCTGGGCATTCACAAAGAACAAACTCACATTTCAAAATTTCAGATTTTTTGACCCTGAAAAAGATTGCTGGAGCTAACTCAAGCATAATTTTTTTTCTTTGCACACAGAATGCAATTTGTTGTAACTCAGGGAGCAAATCTGGCTGTGAACGCAGCCAAACCAGCTTTAATTTCTGTGATCTGTGTGCAGCGAAAGCTAAATCCAATCCTGAACGCAGGCTGCAGAAGACAACTTGGATGTTTAGAGCTGCTCACTTCTTAATATGCCACGAGTGGCATATATAAGGTAAATTAATATTTCCAAAATAGGCCTTATTGTTTGATCATTCCCTGTTCTTCCTGTGTCAGTCAGACAGCAGCGTAAGGAGCTCTTTGGTTTAGGAGGTGTCTGGGCCTATCCAGGGAGCAGGAGAACCTCGTTAGAAACCAGGAGGATGAAGTGCAGTCAATGTGAGCTGGCTGCTTTAACTGCCACAGTGGCCACCACCCATTAGAATTGAGAGGCTCCCACCTAGTGGATGATCTGCCCTGCTGTACTCCGCGCTGCCATGACCCAAGCTGTGCTTTGGAACATCTGGGTTATTTTTCCAAAGTTTACTGGCAAATCTCGATCCAAAACAGAATCACTTCCAGAGCTGAATGTGCCCAATGGCAGACACAGCGCAGAGTTTGGAAAAAACAGCTGAAAAGGGATCTTTAAAACCCTCTTTCATGAGCAAATCGATCCTTTTATGAGCAGAATATGGCACAAGTGGAGGCAGAAGTATTTCTCCAGTTTCTCTGGGTACTGCAGCTGATTTGATTATATTGGTGCTCTGTCCCTCATCATCTCTTCCAAATATTTTTATTCCCTTGAATCGAAGAAGCAGATGCAGAGCTGATAGCATCTCTGGCTCTCTCCCTGGCACAGTGGAGTCTCAAAGGAGGCAACAGACTGAAAGGAAAGAGAAACAAATGYATGTCCTTTAGTCTCTGCTCCTTCTGGCTCTCCTTGGAGCAGCGTCTGCCTGGGAATTCAGCTTTGGAAGAGCTAGCATTTCCTAGCCATACAAAGAGCTCTTTGGGTCCGTGCCAGGAATGCAACCCCTCCACTTCTTAGGAGTGTAGTTGTCTGCTCAAGGCTGGCTCACTGATAAGAGAGAGTTGAGGAGTGTTGGAAGAAGCATTAGTGCCTCCCCTCCTGTCTCTTGGAGCTGCTTCCTGCTGAGCTCTCACCCCAGGCCCCCTCCAAAGATATCCCAGGGCTGCAGTGCCATTATTACTATTTTCCTACGAGGAAATCCATCCTGAGGGGCTGGACAGCTGTATCAGCAGGATGGGCAGATGTGAGGTGGAGGGTTTCTGGACAGTGTCACTTGTCATTAGATCAGCTATCTGACCTACACAGGCATTTACACATCCACACAATGCTGCAAACAAGTGAGAAAATGAAAAACTAAAACTAAAAACCGAAAACTAAAACCCCTGAGTGGCACAGAACCTATGCATTCCTTTAATGGAGAATATCACTGTGTCTCTGCTGAAATTTGAACTCGCCAAGAAGTCAGGACAAATCTTCGCTTGCGCAAAAACCTTCAGAAGATGGAGTTATAAACAAAACCACGCTTGCAGGTATCCTCATGCAAAAGTGAGTTTTGCCACGGTGAATTTTAATACTCAGTCTTCAGCAGTAAAGAAATCCAAGTGGAAAATCTTAGTCTGGATACTCCTGATAAAAACAAAACAACAGCCAGAGGAGACATTTATAAAAGACTCCTGATCAGAGGAGTGAATCCTACTCATTATAATTTTCCTCTAATTTCCTCACTAACAGAGTAGGGTAAACACCCCATCCCTAACAGGGGCTCTGACTCRTGTTCAGGGAATGGTTTATGTGGGATTGGATGGCTCAGTGATTCCTGCTCATACCCCTCAGGTCCATGTCCTGCAGCAGGGCCACAGAGGGGAAAAACCTGCAGGTCAAACTGAACTGTCACTGATTTTTTTCCTAAATTAGAACTGAGAACTGCAATCTGCAGCTCTTGATCACCTCTTAGCTTCTTCTGCCATCCCTGCTCGAGGGTCCCCTGGTAGGGCAGAGGAGTAGGAAACTGGGGACTCACTCCTGCTCAAGTGGCTGAGTCAGGGCTGCATCTCCAAAGTTTCAGAGGAAGACCAAGCTGGATAATGCATAGAACCTGTAGTTCAGAGTAGCTGTAGGGGAATACTTTCCAAACTTAATCAACTTTCTGAAACAGAAGATTAGATGATGCTTATCTGCATTTACAGAACTGTAATTTTGGTCAGTAGTAGCTCAAAGGGATTGTTTTCAATCTTTGGCTCATTTTAACCAGAACAAAGCTGTTTTCCTTTCTCAGTGTTTATATTTCTAAATAGTCCAGGGCACTGGAAAACTAGATTTTTGTTTCTAAGTTCATACTGCAAATTTTCTCATATCTTTCTAGAGTCTCATATTTTATTTTATTTTATTTTAATTTTGGCTGAACCATCTATTCTGTGGTTTAAATATCAACTCTACTGAAAAAAAAGAACAGATGGTGCAAAACACAAAAACAGTGGCTCTGATTTCCAGAGGGTTATACTGGCATGGAAAGATCCTTGCTAAGCTCTGGGACAGCACAGCCCTCCTTGTGTTCCCTGGTGCTGGGAATGTGGCCTGGCAGTTAACTGGAGCAGATCACTTCCAGTCTTCAGCAAATCCTGAATTGCCAAAATACTCTGCCTTGGCAAGGTGAGAGAGCCAGAGCCGCTTGAGGAGTAGCAGAATGCTGCCCTGRTTTCTTCTTCCATCCCACAAAACCTTTAGAGATTTCTTAGTTGTCCATGATCTTCACTGAGATGGAAAAATCTTTACCTTTTTTTTTTTTGTCTTTGTGTAGAAAAATTAAAATATCACCCCAGAATAATCTCATGTTTAGGGCAGTCACTGGATTGTGGTTCAAGTCTTGTGGCTTTTACCCAAATCAGAGATTTTAACCTTTATTTCTTGCAGCCCAGTTCAGCTCTATACCACGAGATCACTGCATGTGCCTTTTTTAGTCTTCTGCCTGAGAATTTAATTGGCTCCATATCTGTGTTTGCTGAAGTCCACCCTGCATTARGTGCAAATTTTTGCTTTGAGAATCCTGTTTTAAGCCTTTACCCTYCGCTGCTTTAATCAACAGGAGCAGAACCAAGCTCTGAGGCTGAAGTTCTCTGTGTTTCACCATGGTTTTTTAGCTCCACATCTTCACTGAGAGCAATGCCAAGTCTGAACACACAGCAAGAACTTGCAAGAGAGGGAACTGAGCAGTCTGCAGTAATATCAAGCAGGCAGCAAGACTCAGCAGAGCAATAAACAGCTTAAAAGAAAGACTCTTGCACGACTGAGCTATTGTACTGAACACACAGTGTGGGATGCTGTGATCTGTTGGTGTCTAGACAACTATATCCTACATAATTTTCTTTCTTTTCTAACATGAATGCAGCCAGAAGAATTCCCCAAAGAAAATACATTAAGAGAATTTCAGGTTGCAGGTTTACACACTCACTGGTCAAAGAACATCCAGGTGAATTTTGCACAGAATCCCCACTCTGTTTTCACAATACACATTTATCTGTGCACACAGTTCCTCTTTTTGCCTGTTCCAGGGATAAAGTCTTAAAACTAAAATCTTTGTAAGAGTTTTYGATGCAAGGTTGTGCATTTGTGATATGGTGCACTTATATGTCAGTAAATTATGTTTTAATGTACAATGAATAAGAATGTTCTYGTTCATCATCATTTATCATCATTAAACAAAGGTGTTGAGTGATTATGAAATRTGCATAATGGACAGAAATACATTTTTAAAAATTAGGTTTTGTGTTAGTAGTTTGGAATAACATTTCTTTTGGTTCTGAAAGGCAAATAAAGGCATATCTTACACAGTTGTGCTACAAGGTTTTGGTAGAACAACCTCTTGAACTGCAAGAATCAAAGTTTGGGGTAATTGTGACAAGCGGATGTCTCGTGCTAAGATGTCCAGGGAGTCACATTCTCTGGGATTATTTTTGTTTGGTTTAATGACAGAAATAAAGGCTCTGTGAAGTTTCTGTCTTTTGGAAGCAGCTCCAGTTAAGACAGAGGTACAGTCTTCAAAGTTTCTTCTGTGAACCTCAAGAAAGCAACACTGCATCAGTTTGTGTATTTGTGTATTTAACTCACTTGTTTTGCCAGACCACATTTTGCTCCTGTTAGCCCTGTGGGATGCCACCCAATGTTTTTTCAGAGTTTAGACTCTGCTCAAATAGGAGCAGTGACATACCAGAGTTTTCCTGTGTTTTAGAATACATGTGCCTTTTCTTGCTGCAAACAAGGAAGCTGACAGACGACAAATTCTGGATGGCAYTTGAACTAAACTTCCAGTAGACTGGCAGTGTCTTTATGTCTATTTTTGGTGGAATGACCTTTCCATGTGTAAAGGCTCTAGATGCTTCCTGATGAAGTTATACCTCCACATGAGAAACTCAGCTCAGAGGAGTTAGCTGGGAGCAGTGGATGAAGATATCTTCTGCTTTCTCATAGCCTCCTGTTGAAATTTCCAGAAAAAGGGTGTTYACCTGAAACATAAAGCTGTAATGAAATTTGCTTTTTCTTCGTTTTCTTGGTTGCAGTCTGTCATTACAAGCAGATGTTTTCGAAGTGTTGATGGGCTTGATGAGCTACATGAAAAAAAGGAACTGCCTCTTCTGGTGTTACGTACAGGTAAGATTTCTTCCTCTTAGTAAAAGGTAACTGATATTAAAATAAAAGAGCATTTTGATGCAGCAAACTGAGMCTTCTTCGTGTTTTCTCCTTTTTAAAAGTTTTAAATTTTGACAATTCCTTTCCCATTTACTTATGAATTATTATTTAATTAGTTTGCTTTGCTAAGTTCCTGTCCTGACTGGTTTCCACCTGTCTGTTGTGATGGCAGATGTTTGGCTATGTCCATTTGTGTGTCCTTAGCAATTGCAAAATTCAAACAGCTYGGACCATCAGCTCTGTCTCCTTGTAAATGTCAACCTTTCAGCTAAATCAGGAAAAACTGATTTAAAAATACATTTCATTTAGATGAAGCATTAGGTTTGGGGAGGGTGACTAAACATATAAAATAAACAACAAAAAAAATCAAGGTCAGGAGTGGAAAGCATGTTTTCAGGCTATGCTTTAAACTCAGGCTTCTTTCCTGGTTGTATTCCATAATCCTGTGCCACATCCTAGTTGTGAGGAGACCTCCAAATTTTGGCCCAGGTATTTCTATTACCCACCTGAAAGCACCCATATTTGAAGAGTTATTTTAAATCTCACTGCACCTGCTGTTCTTCAAAAGGATAATTTGATCCGTAAAGGAAGACAAATCAAAGTAATTAGATTTTAAAAAGGTTGGATATCAAGACTAACCCTCTTGCTATTGAAGTAAGGATGATGAAGAGCAAGAACAGATTGCATTTAAGTCTAGTTTCCTTCTGCCTGCTTCCCATCAGGGCTCTGACCCCACTGTCCCACATCTCGCAGCATTCCTGCTGCTCTGTGTTGTGCTGGRCGAGAACAGCTCCTCAAAGATGCTCTCCCATACTCCTCCCCTCCTGCCTCACACCTTCCTTCTYACTTCTGGCAAAGCAGCAGTGCCAGAGGCTGCATTAGCTCCTGGGGTTTCCCTATTCCTAATTCCACATTGCCTTCCTAGGGCAGTTTGTGCTACCTCCCAGTCACACCCACAGTAGCCTGAGGTATTGATTGGGAACTCAAACCTTTCTTGCGTCTTGATTTTCTTCATAAATCTGTAAAACGCGGRTTCTGTAGAACAAAAAACAATAATAAATTAGAAGTGCTTTGATTTTAGAGCTGAGGYGAAGACAAGTCAGCAAACCCTCTCTGCCATGGTACAGCTGCCAGACTTGGAATCAAGAATAAGGTACACAAGCTAACAATTTCTAGTAGATAAGCTKCTCTGACAAAGAGATAAATCAAGAGGCAAGTCCAAAACAATTCCTTTTGCTAGATCAATACTCAGTGAAAGCTGTTTTCAGGGAATGTTGTTGCAACACCCGGGCTCAGCCATCTAGGCAGTTTTTTTACCCACCAAAAGTGCCCCTGTCCAAGCCAGTTTCTCCAGGAGCATGCTGTGGGAAATGGTGTTCAAGGCTTTACTAAAGTCCTGATAGACACATCCACAGCCTTYTCCTCATCCACCAAKTGGGTCACCCTGTCATAGAAAGAGATCAAGTTGGTCAAGCAGCACTTGCCTTTCCTAAACTTGTGTTGGCTGGGACTGATCCCTCAATCAGCAAATCTCAAAAAAGACACTTGTTAATGGGAAAACATTGTTGCACTGTGGAGWTTTTTCCGAAGAAGTGCCCCTGGGATCAGTGCTATCCAACACTCTGAATACTGCAAATCTGTCAGTCTATAAGCCTAGCAGAAAAACTTCACTCTCAGGACACACTTCGAGAAGATTCAGTCAGTGTGTAATTGCTTCATAAAGTGCTTTACTCCTTGTTGTTGCTGTAATTAAATCTACACCCACTTTTTGCATGGACCTTAAGTATCTCTGAAACTGGAACCAATCTTTGTTTTTTTTATTGCTGCATTGAACAACACCACATTGCCAGGGACTTGGCAGTTCTGGCAGTGCTGCACATTACTGTGCTGCTCAGTACTACTGCCACACCACCATCCTGTCTCACAGCACATCACCAGTCCTGCTGCATCCGCTCCTGGAGCTGCAAGCACTGGAAACTGTCACAACACTAAGAGAATTCCTGAGATTTACTGCCTGTAGGCCAAACACGYAGATTCCATACCTGCAGATCTCTGGCTATTCAAATTCCACGGTTAGAGTACCCCAGTAATTCCTTACATATCCAAACTTCTGTGTTTTTAATAAATTTTTAAAAGTTGCTTAAGCCACCTCTCTCTGCATCGATGTGCTAGAACAGCTTCTTCCAGAAATCTGTGCCTGGCAACAGTCTGGCATGTTGAAGTTAAAGAGAGGAAAAYATTGCTGTGAGAGCAGCAGGCATGGAAATATCAAGTTTGATAACTATATAAGCAGTTCTCTCTGTGATRTTACTATTTTGGAAGAGGGAAAGTGTTTCAGAGTGCTTGAACATTCAATGTGTRTACAAACTGAATTTCTTCCACAGTGAGAGTGCTGTGATTATTCTGCAGCACCTGCATGTGAGGATGCTCAAACTCTGCCTGTGCAGAGCTATCCGTATCCATSTCCTCACTGACAATTCCCAACTTGGCTTCTCTTCCACGTGTATGCGCGTGGCACATTAAATCAGGATATCTGCTTGGGACTCACGGAATCGCAGAGTGATTTGGGCTGGAAGTGACATTAAAGACCATCTAGTCCCAAATCCCTGCCACACACGTGGACACCTTCCCCTAGGCCASCTTGCTCCCAGCCCCACCCAGCCTGGCCATCCTTTTCCATAGGCCGCCGCTCACCGCAGTGTCACATCCCGGYGTAACCCAGCCGCTCCCGGCGGGCACAGGCCGTGTGGAACGGCCGGGATGAGCCCCGCGGCGCGGTGCTTGTCCCCGCGCACACGGACACCGCGTTCCAGCGCAGCCTTGCAACCTCCGTCCCGCTCCGGGACAACAGGGTCTTTCCCACCCCGTGGGGTCGGGATGGGGCTGGGATTAGGGCCGGGATCGGGATCGGGATCGGGATCGGGATCGGGACGAAGCGAATCTTCCCGGGCTGCCGGCGGCCAATCGCGGCCGCCCGGGCGCGCCTCCGCAGCGCCGCTGCCGTCGGGCATGCCGGGAGCTGTAGTTCCTTGCCCGCGGTGCCGCGGTACCGGGCGCGGCCCGCAGAACTACAACTCCCAGCAGYCCGCGGGGCGCCCCTGCGCCGTGCTTGCCCGTGCCTACCATCCCCAGCGCACCCCGCGGGGCCGGGAAGGAGAAGCGGGTCCGGGAGCGCGCGGGGCGGCGCCTGCGCAGAGCGCGGCTTCCTGAGCTTGTGGTGGCGGCCGCCATTTTGTGGTGCCGCTTCCCTCTCCCGCTGAGGATCTGCGGCCGCGGGACCTGGCGCGGGGGCGACGCGGAGCGGGGGGAGCCGGGGCCGCCCGCACCCTCCTCACCTTCCCTTCGCCTCCGTGCGCCGCCGAGCCCCTCCGGCGCTGCCCCCGGGCGCGGCTGCGGAGAGCGGCGCTCGCCCACCATCATGGAAGACGACGGGCAGCCCAGGACCCTGTGAGTGGGGAGGGGGCGGCAGGGTGGGCAGCGGGCCCGGGGCGGAGCGGGGTGGGGGGTGGGATTCGCTCCCCGGGGAGCGGGGCCGGGGCCTCGAGAGGTGCCGGGGGAGCGGAGGGGGCTGAGCAGGACAGAGCGTGTGCGGCAGGGCCGGGAGCGGGGTCCGGGCAGGGGGAACGGGAGGGGAGCGGAGCGCGGCGGCCCGCAGGGAGATTGCGCTGCACCGATCCAGGGAAAACGCGGGGGAACGCGAGCTGGACCCGGGGGGTGGCTGTGTCCATCCCTGGAGCCTGCGGGGTCCGTCCCCGGAGGTCTGGGGGTGCARGGCGGGGGTCCCAGGCCTCCCCTGGGGGGCACAGGCCACCCCCGGGCCCCTCTGCACGGCGGTCCCGGCGCTGGGAAAGTTCTTTGTGCTCTCCCGGCGCTGGGTGGGATGGGGAGCGCCGGGAAAGCGGGAGGGATCGCTTTTCCCTCCAGCGTGTCACGGTGTGGTTCAATAACAGCGTATCGGGCCCAGCAGAAAGAAATAACTCTGTGGTGGCCGCGTCTCTCTAGACAGTTGAGGCACTTGGTGGCTGTCATCTGTTTTCTGTTTAAAAATATAAATTTGAGCTTTTTTGGGGGATTGCTGTTGAGTTCTTTTCAGCTTTGCAGGTACGGTTTTGATGAATTTTCTTTGTCCTGTTGGCTCAAACGAGGGGGGCTCGTACTTGTGGTTGGGCACTTGTGAGCAGGGATTTTGTGCTGCTGCTGATTTTAACCAGTTCACAGATTTTCAGTGCAGTTGCCAGAGGGTGTTTCGGGCTCTGTGAGCGGTGCAGCGTTCGGGCTGTCCCTGGGAGAAAGGCAGTCTCATGCTCGGGCTGCCCAGATGACAAACACAGCTCAGGACAGTGCAAATGAAATCTTTGTCTATTTAGCTTTTGGGACAGTAGCCTTCAGAAAAGTTCTCAAAGATAGTCTGGATTGAAAGCCACTCTAAAGAAACTACTGAAACAGAGTAAAATGTCTCATAATTCTGTTTTCACTACCAAAATGATGACTTGGCATTTAAAGCTTCTCAAGGCAATTTGTGTTTTTTCTCCTTTCTGTGTCTACAAAAGTTCTTTTAACTTGTTTATAGTATAGAGTGTAAGTATTTAGTCCTTGCTCCCCAAGATGCATGGTTTGAATAAGCATATCTTAAATGCTTTTTGTGTTGATTGCCCAAATGATCTGAGTTTGCTTGGCCCTGGGAGTGGACCTAGGTTTGAGTGTTGTTTTAGAATGGGAGAAGAGAAAAGGGCAAAGTCACACAAGTGTTTTACTCAGTTTTATTTCTAAGGTTCCTTTCTTCATGGTTGACTCTTTTTCTTTCTTTTTTTATTAACTGCTAAATTCCCACTAAGTTTTAAAATGTTCTTCTAGTGCTAGCAAGCTTTGGTACCACATTGGCCRTGGATTCTTCTCACCAACACATCCATCAATGACCTGACTTAGCCCACTCGGTCACTAACAAGGAAAAATCCATTTGTACCAAGATGTCTGAAATAGCATCTCTACGGCTGCCCAAAAGAGTTTATTGCACACGTGTGACTGTTTCGTTTGTTAAACTAATAAACAGTGTGCACGTTAATTTCCTAGGAGTTCTGTAGTAACCACAATCACAAAGGGCTACTCTCCTGTAATTATTTGAAGGCTTTTTGCRTGGGAGACAAAAATTTCACTGTGGCATTTTTTACATTTATCTTCTTGTCCCTACTTTTTATCTGAAATGTCTCTAAATTTAGAATTGCGAGTTGCTTTTTAAAGATTGTTATCCTGAGTAATGCTTTTCATATAGAGCAGTTGTGATCTCATAAATAAAACTCCCTGTCCCCCAAGAACAATCAAAAATGCTGTAAGTTGAACTTGWAAGTTTTCATTGTTTGGTTTATTTGGGGAGGGGGAGGGGGGAGAAAGTGAAGAACAACTTGTTTCAGTAGCTGTTTGACCATGTGCAAAAGCACTTGACTGATAGTTTAAGCAGTACTTTATGGATGTCTTTGGATTTCATTTATTCCTTCAGGAGTAAGGAGCTAAAGCTGTAAGTTAGGAAGGAATTTTCTGTTTTAACAACTGCAAGCAATGTTTTTTACTTACAAAAAAGAAAAACCTACCTAACTGTTCACGTAACACATATGCCCATCTTAAATAGCTCAGGAATAAGGATTGTTTCAGTTTGCACTACTTACAGGGCTGTTATGTTGTGTTCAGTCATGATAGGTTAGTCATGAACCTCTAAGAATTCAGAATATTTTCTGAGGCTTAATATAGAAAATAGACACCATTTGCATTTTTATTTCTCATATTTTGTAACTTTATAGAAATATGAAGAATAACCTTCCATATTTTCTGCCACAAAACTTTCCAGAAAGGGGGGGCCTTTTTGCAGGATTTGTCACATTTTAACTGGTCCTAAAATGAGCTGTGAGCTTCTGATTATTTTTTTTTTTTAATAAAACACTTGAAAGCTCTGTTTTCTGTGAGTACTGTTAGATTTCACAGGCTGTATCAAAGTCCTGCTTCTACTTTAAAGTGGAAACTAAACTATCAGAAACCTAAGGTGTTGCTAATGTTATCAACTCTTGCAGGCAAGCAGTAAAGTTTCAAGTTTGTATATTTTTGTTAATGCTTTTAGAAAACTGCCATGGAAATTGCCATTTCTTGTGTATTTTCTGTGTGAGAGGGAAATCAGATTTACCATCTTTCCTCAAAAAGAATGTAAGGGAGTTTTCTGGATGTAAAAGTAGTGGCTGTAAATGTTCCTTTCTTACCTCCCTGTTTAGGATCCAATGCAAACCTGTTTAATTTCAAAAAGAGGATTTTTCTGCTCAAACCAAAGAGTTTAATTCTAAAACTCACTGTGTACTGATATGTGCTTCTTGTATTCTTTGGATAGTTCTACAAGATCTCTGAATTTCAAGCGGTTTGTTATTCTTTGTGTTGTCAGCAGTGTTGAGAAGTGTAATATGTCAAAATTTATATCGGGATGTCTGTCTATAGGKTGGGGGTTTTTTTTGTAGCTGCTTATTAATTGGTATTTAGGTGCATCAGGCTTGCAGAAGGGAGCAAACACTATTGTGCAAAAAGCACAACTTTTGCTGCCCTGTCACATTATCCAAGACAGCAGCCTACAAAAGTATAGTAAGTGCATCTGCACTGCTGGGTTTTATAATYTTTTCAAACTTTGCATAGTATATCCTTGAAACTGTATCAAACAATATCAATGTGCAATTGCATGTTAGGAGTCTTGTGCTTTCTTGGGGTGTAGTTCTGATAATTTTGATTTCATGAAGTAGAATAGAAAATGCTGTTACATCATGTGTAAATAGAGCTAGAAAGGGGAAAGCTGGAAGGAGCAAGCTGACCATGGGCTGGCCACGTGTAGTGGGTGATTAGCATCACTGAGCCAAGTTTTATGTTTCCAGAAAGGTAAGGTGTCTGTTCCTAATGTGTTGAATATATTTATTTCTTTAGCTCTGTAGAATTCAAACAGTCACACTGAAGATGTTYGCTTATATGGTTTTATTAAAGTCTTCTCTAACTGTGCTGAAGGAGATAATGTTATTGCAGTCTACTTAAAGACATGAAAGTAACCATCAAGTCTTACTTTTTAGCATATTGTTTCAAATTTGTAGAGGTTTGTATTCCCATGTTTTACATGCAGTTTGAGAGATTTGGGTCTCTCTGGATGTTGTCCTTGTCACATGAACCTTTTCTGTGCAGTATTCTCAGGATGTGTGTTACTGAAGTTTGAGAGTTTAGCAGCTCTGAAGGATGGGAATGCCTCTGACTAATGGTGATATTAAACAGCAAGRCACTATTGATCATATACATTTAGGGAATTAGTGGACCAGTGGGACTTCACATCCCATCTGAATCCAGCAGTCAATGTGGTCCAGATTTTTGTGAAAAGGCAGCTTGTTTCGTAGCTARGGTTTATGATGCAACATTCTCACTCAAAACTATCTTGCT
The DNA here is from genome assembly GCA_018881555.1 of Amblyornis subalaris. NCBI lineage: Eukaryota > Metazoa > Chordata > Aves > Passeriformes > Ptilonorhynchidae > Amblyornis > Amblyornis subalaris. Next base: position 1,372,165 of record JACAXG010000101.1, on the reverse strand, counting down.
GAAGACATGGTGGTATCAAAAAAACACTTAGGATATCTTCTAGCAGTTAGTGTAACTTTTCTTACCTTAATTGAATAGATTTCTGAGGAATGGCTTTCCCTGGCTTTTTTTTTTTTAATTTTTGCAAGACTGAGAGAAATTCACCAGATTGATTTTCAAACTTTTTGTGTTTCCCAAATACATGTTAATATTACACASAGGAGGATGTTACTTGGTTTTTTGGTGGTGTTAATTGTCCTTCTTTTACTGTATCTGATTTTGCWGTAGAAATAATGTTAATAAGACTTCACCATGTTAAATTTCATGTCAGTGCTACTGTACAGGTGCTGTGARGGTATTAATGAATAGTGTTCTGCAGCATACAAGGGAAACCTATACTAGCAATAAGTTCACAGCACCATTGACCCTTTATGTGGGAATTCCTACTGGTATATATATTTTCCACCTGATTTTAGTAGTATCCRCAAAGGTTAATATTTCCAGTTCAAGCTATTGGTGATTTGCAATTTAATCTTGGTGAATGATTAACAAAAATTTAGTTAATATTTCAAAAAGAAGGTATGGATAAATGTTTAACTGCTAAGTTTTCAGGATAGAACTGAGAAATGAGTGAGATGGATAATTTGTTCTGTGAGGGATCTCACAGAATTCTGCAGTTTGTAACTTCTGTACTGAAAAGCTTCRTAACAATACAGGCTTCTATTAGTGACTTCTGTTAGTTCATCTGTATTTAATAAGAAAGTAATGAGTACCTGAAAGATTTTAGTGGACATTCTATAGTCAGGTGATGTGATCTATAAGAAACTCCCTCTGGATCTTGTAGCATAGAAGTCCTGACAAAGAAAGTGCAGAACTGTTCCGTAGTTGTTGAAAGAAGGACACAAACATCTGTTGATAACATTGTGTGGTGTTCTGATGAAAACAAACAGTGTCCAGTTTAATTTGGCTGATCCCAATGAAAGTCCAGTTGTCAAAGGCAGAAATTGCTGTTAAAAAATCTTCAGAGGGTGCCTCTTAGAGCAATTTCAGAGCACACCTCATTAGTTTACTTGAAATAAATTGGTCTGTGTGTAGACTAAGAAATGATGGTTCACGTTTATGTGCACTGTATTGAGAGCTCAGGCTGAGTTTAGTCTGCAGTTTCATGACATTCTGTAACAGATCAGAGTAAAATGAGTAAAATGTGTGTTCTTTCAACTGCTAAATCACAAAAAGTTCTGCTCATCTCATTGGTTGCACTTGAATACTTTATGCCTTGGCAGGCTAATTTGTAAAGATGATGACTGTCCCTCTGCTGATGGCTTTTGACATCTGTTACTGTGACAAGCCTTTTTCTTAACTGATCACTTTGTTTACAATTTGATTACAAATTAGTCACATTGTTAAAAAGAACGTAGTTTTGCATTCACGACTTTCTCAGCCATCTTTGACCTGTTAAATCTAGGACTCTTACCTAAACTTGATAAGTATTTCAAAACTTGGAATTATTTCTCAAGATTTACAAAATAACAAAAATCAAGAAGTCTGGGTGATATTAAAATAACACTGCCAGAATTTTGGGGAGTATTACAAAGGTGGGAGCTGTTGAGATAGATACTGTACAGAGCATTCCTATGGCATAATGCTGCATAAATTGCCTTGTCTGTTGGTGAGTGGGCTGGCTTTCCAAATGTTCAGGAAAACAGGAAAGTTGAGTTGGTTGCTTGCAAGGCAGCACAGTTTGTCCGAGAGCTGCTCTTGAGAGTTAGATGTGTGTTTGTACCCAAATTCAGAAGTACTCTTGATGAGATACTCAGTGGGAAGTGAAACTTAAAATATCTTTGCCCAGTTGGTTGCTTGTCCTACACAACATTCTTGAGCAATGTTCTTCGTGCTTTTGACATCTCTGTGCCAAGGACATGATTGGCACTAGGTGTTGGTGTCCAGTGTTACATCAGAATCAGTCTTCACTTCTCGGTTGTGTGGCCAACTTTGTCATTTAGAAACCATATGAATGCTACATTAAAACTATATGAAGTAATTTGTAAATACTGTCTAAGATACCTGAGGTGTTTTAAAGAGAGGTTTTTCATAGTAATTTAAATTTTTAGAACCATAGTTAACATGTTAAAAGATGACAATTTCTGGTTTAAAATCTTGATTTTTTTGTTTCCTTGTGTAGCTATGTAGGAAACCTCTCCAGAGATGTGACTGAGGTTCTCATACTTCAGTTATTCAGCCAGATTGGACCATGCAAAAGCTGTAAAATGATAACAGAGGTAAGGCCTTCCACATCCAGGGGGGGTAGCAAATGTAGTGTAACTTTATCCTAAGTTGTCCAGAATCAATGGAGTTGAGGGCTTCTTTTGACATTACTGGTAGTGGGTTTCTTTGGGTTGTTGTTGGCGCTGGGGATAACTCTTTGCAGAAGAGGCCTTTGTGTGCAGTCCTGTGTTGTGCCTGTAGCCCTGACATAGCTTTTATCAGCTGCTGATGAGATTTCACTTTACTTAAAAGATTGTTASCCCCTCTTTTCAGAACCACATTGTTCTGATGATCAGAAACCTTATTATTTCATATGTTATTCATGGCTATTTTGTACACTTTCCACTTTATTTGAACATGAGCCTCAGTAATTCTTTTCCCTTTTGAATAAATGGTTCTTTGCTGTGGATGAGAAGTAAAAAATCCTTCAAAAGAAGTCTGGCTCTTCCTCAGCCTTTTCTGCACCAGTGCAAACAGCTCTTGTCTGCACCTGTCTGTTCTTAAATTAATTTTTTCTTGAAACAAAGGACAAAATTTCCATAGTATTCCAGATAAGGTCTTTTGCACAAAGTGTTGGTAAGTATTAAATACTTTCTTCTCTCCAGTGTAAATACTCCGGTACATTTAGGGTTGGTAGCCGTTTCTGTGAGCTTGTTGGCACATCCTGCAAAACTTCTTGCTCGCTAATATTTTCCCTTCCTTCTACATTTATAACTGGTACACTTTGAGCAGACAGGGACTAATCAGAATTTCTGCCACGTTCAATCTTTGGTCCTCCAACTCTGATTTCTATATACTCTTCCTACTTTTTGCTGCTTATGCTTCATACTAACTTGTAATTACAGATTTCCTGAGGACAGTTACGTTAATTTTTTGTCAAGATTGTTAGTGGAAGTATTAAAAGGCAAGTCTTGTGACCAGACTTCTTTAGGAATGCTACTAGAAACTCCTCTGTGGGCTTCTTTTCCTTTCGATATGTCACACAGCTTGTTTGTTTCTTTGTTTTTAGCTTCTTATCATCAGCTTGCTGCTTGTCTAATCATTTCCATCTTTGTCTGGACTAATAACTTCCCATGTGACACTTAGCTCTGCCACATTTACTATAAGTTTCTTGAAGAAAAGTAACAGAAGGCTAACAGATCACAGTTGTTAGTTTTTCTGTGAAGAAAAGGTTTTGATTGTCATGTGCTCTACAGACATAAGGGGCTGCTGCTCCCACCTTTGGCTGGTTGAGAGCTGTCAGCATCAGTTTGGTTTCTTGAGGATCAGATGAGAGATTCTAACACTCATGTTACTTTGGTTGAGGTTTTGTGGTTTTAGGATTTTTCCATAAGTGAGGCATTTTTATGAAATAAATAGGTAAACAAAAACTACTAGCGGCTATATTCAGTCACACAGAGATGAATGCACTGGGCTGACCTCAGCAGCTGTCACTGAGCAGTCACAGCAAGTGCAGGTTGGATTCTAGGCTAAGACTGCAGCTGTCACAGGACCTGTCCATACTGTCCATCCTTCTGCAGTGTGTGGTAAACCTTTCACAGGAACTGAGTCATRGTTAGGTGGTTCTTGCCATTGTTAGTACCACCATCAGCCAAGTTTGTGTATCCCCTCATTCCTTCTCATTTGTAGAGTATGTGATTTCAAGTGTGTATTTTGGGGGTGTGTAATACTTGGGGTGATGGGACAGCATTTGTAGGTAGTTTGAACACCTAAAGATCTGAGTGCCTGCAAAAGAGATTCCTCTCAAGTTCAGACAAGTTCTCAGTGCTAAAGAAGATCTTTGTACAGTCCAAAAGTAAAGCTGTACTTCAGTTGAAGCATAAACTGCACTAAATTTGCTAAGATGGCCTTAAATGGGTTTCTCAAGGTAGTGTGGGAGGAGGGGTGAATTAAGGCTTTCTTTTTTGGGGCATCTGAGGTGAGTGTGCTTGTAGAGAACTTTGTGACTGAAACTTTTTTTGTGATCTCAGGTATGTTTTCTCTCATCTGTTCATTGTGCATCAGTTAGAGGCCCCTGGTACTGAGAGTGTTCAGAAGGATGACTTCACACTACCTGATCATTTTAGGTGTACAAAGGCCTTGTGATCCATTCAAGTGTTGCATCTTAAAGCATCCCTTGTTCAGAGGTAGACAGAATCATGTTTGAAGATGTACAATGCAGTTTGAGGGGGAAGGATTAGAATTTCTTCATCAGTGTGTRTATGAATTGTCAGAAGTTAAATAGGAATACTGGAAAAGGCCTACCTTTTAACTTGTGTTACAGCTGTGTTCTACCTGGCACGGAGGTGGTTGGTAGGTGGGAATACTGGTGCCAGGGCAGTTTCTCTGTGCTAGACCCTTGCCTGTCCATGGGAGAAATAATTTGTTTAGTGTCATATTAGTGTTTATCATCTTTTGGTCCACATGTGGAGTAGTTAATGGAAATGCTTTGGTTAGAGATTTTGTACTCATTACGTTTTGGAGGTAGATCAAATCCAGTGTTAAAGTTGGCATTCCAGTCATCCTTTCCACTTGATCAACTCAGAAAACTCTTCTGTTCTTTGCACTTTATACTCTGGTACATTTATTACCTCAGTGATCTCTGTCAGTATTTTTAAAGGTGATTTGATAGGCCATCCTACAAAAAACAGATACCCAAGGTTTAACAGATTTAGCAGTCAATTGATTAATATCTTTTTCCCTSAAGCAAACAGTTTTGAGTTCTTATAAAAGGTTATTTCTCAGTTGTTGGGTATGGCATTTTTCACTTGAGATTGAGACTATGCAGCTTCTAGGTTGCTGTCTGTTAGTGATTTTCAGYTGAATAAAAGGAAAGACTTCTTAAGGAGGACAAGAGAAAAATGGTGAAAATTGAGGAACAAACCTTTCAAGCTTGGAGTATAGGCACAAGGCAGTTGTTTTGTTCTTCTCTACWTTCTTCCTCTTTTTTCCCCCCTTTCCATCCAGTCTGCAGATCACTTTTCTGGTAGTTATTTTCAGTTCAGTGAACTTCAGTCCTCATTCAAAGTAAACTGTCCTTCAGAAATAAAATTCAGAAATAAAACCTTTAATAAAAAGTCCATCTTAATAATTCCTGCATTTAAGTGTAATGTCAAAGGCTATTTCATAAATCTGATGCAAATCATTCTGAAAGTTTCTAGCTATAAGTAATATATTTTCCTGGATTTTCTTCTCAGCAACCCGATAGCAGAAGGGTCAACTCTTCTGTTGGATTTTCTGTTTTGCAGCATACAAGCAATGACCCTTATTGCTTTGTGGAATTTTATGAACACAGAGATGCAGCTGCTGCATTAGCTGCTATGAATGGGAGAAAAATTTTGGGAAAGGTAAGTTGCCTACATGGTAATCTAAGATTTRAAGAATATAGATTTGTGTGAAAATATTAATAAAACCGTTGATGATATTTTACCAAGATTAAATATTGATAGAATAATCCTTTAAAAATAGTGATATAAAAAATCAAGTCTTGTTTAGAAAACGTATCATTTGTGATGTTCTAATTATAATGGTGTTTTGTATTGAATGATGATTTGTMAAAGTTGACTGTTGTAACCCATCCTTGAATGAACTTATAAAATGTGAGAATTTTGTGAATTTATACTAAATMTTATACTTGTTTTCAGGAGGTCAAAGTAAACTGGGCAACAACACCAAGTAGCCAGAAAAAAGATACATCCAGTAAGTAATGTAATGCCACAGTATCACTTCTACACAAATACTTCACCRAGTGGTAATAATTTATCATAAATGCATTTAAACATAATTTCTCTCCTTCCCATCTAGTGTTTGATAGAATTTTGCAAACTAATTCTTCTGTTTCTGCTTTACACCTGGGGAAACCGGAGTGGACAGATTAAATTGCTGCTGCTCTTCACATGGAATCCTGAGCGTCCCTGGTGCCCAGTGCTGTGTGSAGAGCATCACTTTCTCAGGAGTTGAAATTTTAGATAGCAGTTAAATATTTGATTAGTAAATTATTTATTTTCAGATCACTTCCATGTGTTCGTTGGGGATTTAAGTCCAGAAATAACAACAGAAGACATCAAGTCAGCATTTGCTCCTTTTGGTAAAATATCGTAAGTATCACAATAAACATTTCTATTATCAGTCAGAAAATGTGATAGTGAAAATGTGTTTCTAAGTTGAAATGTTATTTCTTATCTATTGAGATAATTTTTCTGATGTTCATTTCCTTGTGGTGGGTGGGTTGTAAAGAGGGGTTGTACTCAGTGTGTCTCATGATTGTAAATACAGTAATGTAATTGTGCTCTGGTTTGCTGAAAGCAATGTGCTTTTAACCTAATTTATATGCTAATGTCCTTCAACTTTTTATTAAAATTTAATTACTGCTCTAAGTGTGACTTTTTGGTGTTGAGAATGTGTACAGAGTAGTGACTTGACAACTTGGTAAATGTTCTATCCTGGGTGTGTTTTATGTGCRTTTTTGCTGCATTTCATAGGCAGAATGAAAAACTGGGCAATTGGAATATAAATCTATAAAGCAGCTAGTTAATAACTTGGGAATGTTTTGAAAAAAGTTAATACTGACGAGAATGAAATCTGGTTCTTTGGATGATAATGGGATGAATTAAAATTATGATATCTTACATGAAAAAATGGTGGCTTTACAATATGTGCACATTTCTGCCAGTTAAGAGAATGTTTCTTTAAACTTCTCATAAACAATGCCGGTGATACTGAATCACCTGATGTTCTAATTGAGCATATTTAACATTACAAAATCCTTGTGAGTGCTAAAGTATATTTGTCCTTAAAAGTACTGCTACAAAAAAGTCTGTTAAACTTCTATCAGTTTATCTTTATAAAAATCATTGAAAGTTGCACATGAAGGTTTTTGTGCTATTTTACAGGAATATATTTCTAAGAACAAAATTCTTATTTTTCTCTTGTTCTGTACGCATATTTTTAAATGAATCATAAATCTTATTTCTTACCTCTGCTGTTTTGTTTACTTTGCTTTTTGTCTCTTAATGTGGTAAGTAGTACTGTTTTAAAAATCAATTTAAAAAGAATAATTCAGGTTTCTGTTTCTCAATCTATATTTATACCTGAGACCTGCAGTTTTTCTAAAGTCCAAGTCACAATTAAAAGTAATAGCATTCTGGTTATTTTGCAGAATTGCTCATAAGAATGGACAGGATCTTGAAGGCTAACTGCAAGGAACTGTGCACACTGGAACTCAGTTGTAGATTTTTTCTCATTTCTATTTATTCTTATTATACATTATTTATATATACATATTTTAGTATTTACATTTTAACATTCTATATTCAGTGCAGTTCTATATTTCCAATCATTTTAACTTACTCACTAAAATTTCTGTGTAAATTTGTTGTTTTCGTACTGGTGTGCTTAGCATTGTTGTTAGTTTTATTCTCCTTTCTTAAATTTCTGAAAATGTCAATTTTTCAAAATTTACAGCTACCCAAACTCCAAAATGATGGTAGAGAATTGACCAAGAAAAATAAAGAAATCTGTTAACAGGCCATGTATGCCTTTTAATTCCTATTTTTTCCTCTTTTTCGATTTTTTTAATATTTCATATATTTTGTATCACTAGGCAGAAGACATTTAACTATTTAGAAAATGCATGGTAAATTAGATAGAATTGTTACAGTAATTTATAGAACAGTAAACCTTAGAGGACCCTAGCCAATAGAATATTAGAAAAGGAAACTTTGTTTCTCTTATACTTCAAATTTGAACATTCTAGTTATAGCCAGTATAGGTTATGTGCATAGGTTGCATGTTTATTACATGTTATTTTTTTTGTCCTACTGCTTTTTTCTAACAGGTAAAGAAGCAATAGGGAGAGTTCAGGAATGACTGTAGTTTTAGGGCTAACTGAATTTATAAGAAAAAATTATGCTCACAATACAGTGTGTGTGGTTCCTTTTAGTTTTTATTTTGCAGGTTATTAATACTACCCTCATATAGCTGTGCTTCTTTTCACAGGGATGCACGGGTAGTTAAAGATATGGCAACTGGAAAGTCAAAAGGCTATGGTTTTGTATCTTTTTATAACAAACTGGTGAGTAATCACGATGCAATTTTCAAATAGTTCCTATTTTCCACTTTTAGTAGTGCCTGTTTATGTATTTGCTATTTATTAAACTTCACCAAGGGAAATAAATTTACATGTACAGGAGCTGTATGTGCATTTAGGACAATGTAGGGAAACCGTGTAAATAATTTTCCTTAAATATTCTGCAGAGGAGAAACAGCTTCAGGGTTTTAAGCATATAAAGCCTGCTTGTGTGGTCAGAAGTCCTACATGTCAGGAATTCTTTTGATCTTCTGTAACAGTTAGCTGGAGCTGTTGTAATCAGAGAAAAAGTTTCAATTTCTTCAGATTTACAAATGCCATAAGATGCTGCAATTGAATACCTTGATTTAGTGTATTTTCCCAGTTACACTTTGTTTGTTCTGTGTTACAGCTGAGATAAGCAAGGAATAGATGTCTTATTTCCTTGTACCTTCTTCCCTTGTCATAGGGTCGTGTTTGGTTKGTGTGACTGGAGGGAAAATGTTATCACAGTCATGGAATGAAAGTTACTGGATTCTTTTCAGACTCAGCCATAAAAACTCCAATAGGATGAATTCTAAACATAGTACTAAAAACTACTTCTAGATTTTATGTCCTGGTTGCTGTTCATTCCCATAGCAGCTGCACCTGCAGGATTATGGCATGACTGTTCTGAGCTGGTACTTGACGCTGGTTTTCAGAATATATTGTCATTCTCCTAGATTTGGAGAAATGAGAGATGCTGCCAGATTTCAGGTACTCCAGCCTGAGGTCTTAATTTACACCATAGTTAAGAGAAAATTAAACTCCTACATTGAACTGGATCAGTTCTGGCCTGGGCTCTGTTCCAGTTTTGTCATAGCTGTGATCCTCAAGCAGGATAGCAGCAAGATTCATCAGAGGGAGTTTCCTTTCCTRGTCAGTTCACAATGTAGTCACTATGTTTTGGGAGCCAAGGGTGCTTAAATTAATTGGAGTGTTTTATTGTCTGGTGGGTTGGTTTTCTCTTTTAGGTTAGGGTCTTTTTTCTTCTTGGTCGTATTTTGTAATTTGTTTTTTGTATTTGTCCGTTTTCAAAATGAGCACTCCATGTAATTAAAACTTAGATCAAGGTCCTGAGTTTGAGAATTCTAGCTGGGAGCAGCTCACCTTTAAGTTGTACATGTTTTCTTTGTCCCATGTGCTTGGCAGTTTTTTTCTTAAGCTTTGTGCCCTTGGAAAAGCATTTCAAATGTACTAACCATTTGCTCTGCCTGTCTCCTTCCAAAGTAATTGAGAGAAAAATTGCTTCTTGCAGCTGCTAGCAAACTTACCTCTTGCTTACTGCATGTTTCTGCTTACAATGTGAACTCAAAGATTGTCTTCAATTTCATGTTCAAGATAAAAAGTTACTCTGCATGGGCCAAGGACTCTTCTGTGTGTTCCTACAATGACTTTAATATGTGGAGAACTTAGAAAGCATCTCTTGCTTGTCTTCAGGGAGCAGAAGAAAAATTTAATGATAGTTTTATTTTAGTAATTGGTTGTGGCATCTGTATGACATTTTCTCTTTTTTGGGGCAGCTTTTGAACATTCTAATACAGAACCCTGTATAGTGTGTGTATATATGTATAGGGGTGTGTGTGAACATGGATGTATATGGCRTATATACAGGTGGTATCTGTGTGATTGCAGTTGGCTTCTAACCTGTGTAGAAAATGAGTGGGAGGAAGGTTTTGCCAAATGACTTCTGAGGGCCTTCTCTGTAACCAGTTGCCTTCATGTTAATGAATGTTTGTCTGCTTGCTATGATTGTTCAGAATTTCATACACTTCTTAGTACTGTTACTGGTTTTGTTGATAGAATTAACTGATAACCAAGTCTTAGAAGTAGACTTGTACGTGTTTCTTGTTCAGAAGTGTTACAATCTTCATTTTCCTCTCTTCAGGATGCAGAAAATGCTATTGTACACATGGGAGGCCAGTGGCTGGGAGGCCGCCAGATCAGAACTAACTGGGCAACAAGGAAACCGCCAGCTCCCAAAAGTACACAAGAAAGTAAGAGCTTCATCTCATGCTGTGTTGTGTTTGCTGTTTTGTCACTGTTCAGTGGGGGAATAAAACACAAGCCAAAATCGTGTCACTTAAATCCCGTATTAGCTTGCCTTCCAGATCTTAAAGAATACATTTTCGCTGTATTGTATCAACGTAGTGGTGGCCTTACTAGTCTATCATAAAGTATTGAATGTGTTTGTTAAATGTGAAATTGATACTGGTGTATGAGGTAAGTGTCTGGGTTACTGTCAGCCCACTGCTGAAAACCAGCCTTCTCTCTTTATAGATAATACAAAACAATTGAGATTTGAAGACGTAGTAAATCAGTCAAGTCCAAAAAACTGTACTGTGTACTGTGGAGGAATTGCCTCTGGCCTAACAGGTATGAAGTGTTCTATTGATTTTTTTTATTATTGAAACTTTTTGGACACCGAGCTGGTTATTAATTTAAAAACATTTTATGTTGTAGATCAACTTATGAGACAGACTTTTTCACCATTTGGACAGATTATGGAAATAAGGGTGTTTCCAGAAAAAGGTTACTCATTTGTCAGGTATGGACAAAGAAAACAGAATCTGTGGGTCTATGCATGTAGTAATGCTTCATCTTTCTGTAATTTCACTTGATTGAACTTGTCCTGATACATTAAAAGCTGTCACCTTATATTCATAGAATAATTTGAAACTTGTAAAAAGGGCCACGAACCTTTTTACCTGAGAAGATGAATGTTTGTGAAAGCAGATGTTTTTCTCTGGATTTCCTGTATGTATGRAGTCCCTGGTTTTTAGTAATCAGGTGGAAGTACTGTAAAACATAACATTAATTTGTTTTTACATTCCTTAGGTTTTCAACCCATGAAAGTGCAGCACATGCTATTGTTTCAGTAAATGGAACCACAATTGAAGGACATGTTGTTAAATGTTATTGGGGTAAAGAATCCCCTGATATGACTAAAAACTTTCAACAGGTAACTGTACTTCAACCTTTTCTTTATGTTACAAAAGCAATTGTGTTTGTATCTGTAATGACTTCCCAGTTGTAATGGCTAAATTTTGTGGTGGAGTTCTTATGAAATTCCATGTTCTGTCTCAGTTATGTTCCAGTTCATCAAATTGGGCTAGTGATTTTGATGGAATATCTGTTACTGTCTTCTGGATATGATCCAAGATAGGGAGAAACTTTGAGGTAATTTTGATTCTTGCTGTTTTGCTAACTGCAGACTAGGTGGCTGTCCAACCAAATAGTCTTTGGGGTGTCAAGCACACACAAATACATTTTTCCGTACAAGGATCTAATTAAGTCAGTGACATCTTATTTTTCAGATCCTACTATTGCTTGTTTTAGCCCTGTGATTKATATAGCCAAAACTTTGCCTTCAGCAGCACAAATGCAACATAAACCATCTCTAGAACCTGAAGTACGATGGATTATTCTTTCCCCAGGTGGATTACAGTCAGTGGGGGCAATGGAGCCAAGTATACGGAAATCCCCAGCAGTATGGGCAATATATGGCTAATGGGTGGCAAGTACCCTCGTATGGAATGTATGGCCAAGCATGGAATCAACAGGGTTTTGGAGTAGAGTGAGTAATTATATTTAATTTTCTTAGAATATTCCAAGAATGCTATGTCTTAGGTTTCAGGCTCGTTTGGGTTGAGGATTGCAAGGTTTCAAACCTCAGGTGGACTCGTGAGTGCTTAAAGCTTATGTTTAGTGATTGCCATGGGGCGAGTCGCTCTGACTTGTACCTGATGGCACATTTCGGGTGTGTGGGTGGAGGCACAAAGACCACCTTGAGTGATAGAGTTTTGGGTGGTGGTCTTGTCCAGTATGTAAATATGTTCTGTATTCTGACATGAGGTGGTGAGTCTGAGCCAGGACCCCTGGGTGTTTGCCTAAAGAGAGAGAAGAAACTACACACAGCCACTTTAACTTGTGCAGTGTYAGAATTTGGGTGGGCTTTTAATAATTGATCTCTTGAAGACTGAAGTCTTTGCAAGAACCCTTGTTTTAACATACTTTTGAAATAACTTCTTTACCTAATTTTTCATTATGTGATGCCAGTTAAACATATTAAGCCCTGATAAACCTATCAGTGGTTTTCATGCCGTTGAGGTATTGGGTATTTTTTTGCCTTTCTGCATCACTGATGTTGACTTCCAGCCACTTGTGTGTGTTCATGCCTTTGGAGGCAGGTGCCGTATGCAACTGGTACCCAAGGTTTGTGGGGCTTTTTCTCCTTTGTTCTTAAAAAGCTCATGACATTTGCTGGAATCACATGTTGTAGCATTTAACCTGAGTTACTCACTATGAAGAAGAAACTGTTCTATTTCGATACAAGTAGTTGTGTAGGAAGTATGTTTTTATGTTCCTTTTTTTTTTTTCTTGAAGTTGATTTTCCCCCCTTTTTTTAACCATCCTGTTTCTTTTTAAGCCAATCTCCATCTGCTGCCTGGATGGGTGGATTTGGTGCTCAACCTGCCCAGGGACAAGGTGCTCCTGTAATACCTAACCAAGCTGGATATGGTATGGCAAGCTACCAAACGCAGTGAGCTGGGACTCTGTTTAAAAGTGTGTATTTCATGATAGGCTGCAGTTTCCAGTGACATTCTGAAGACTGGAATGTAGACAATGAAAAAAAGAAAATATTTATTTTAAAAATGGAAATGTTTGGAACCTTTAGCACAGCTTTGCTTTGGTGAAGGACACAAATGTCTTCTAGTTCTGCCTTTTTAAGTTTTTGTTCATGATGGATATGAACATGTTTTTCTTTGTGTACAAAAATTAAAAATAAAGTCAATAAAGACAATTCTGACTACAAATTTTGATATAGTAGGAGAAATGGCTAATGGATTTGATCTTTAGGTTACCATTCCATTTTTTTTTTTTTTTTTTGTTTTGTCTTCAGTGTTTTATATCATTGTGCTTTTAGGAGAAATGACGTTGAAAAACAGCAAGTTGCTTTTAGTTGAACACACATCCTGAGATAAACTGTGGACCAATCACTACAACCTGCAAGACAGTATTGGGTTTTCAAGAAACCTATGGACATAGCTCAAAGTATATGTAGGTCTTGGAATAATTTTTTTAAAAAATATTTAATTTTTCTACATGCTTACAGAAAACAGTCTGATACAACGAATAGTTCAGTCTGAGGTGAAAAACAGTACTGTCTGAGAAATTTCACGTAACTTTTACTGTCCACATTCAGGCACACGTTGAAACTTTTCAGAGCTGGTTTGCTTGTTAAAACTGTAGTAGTTTACATTTAATTTTGAGAAGTAAAAACGTTTTTACAAGTATGTTGTTTGTATTCAAATCAGACAGTCATACTTGGGCTTTTACATAAAGTTTGAAGGCTACAYATTGTAAATATTTCATAATTACAGTGTTTCAAAAGCATGCTCAAACATAGAAGTAGCAATGTAATTATTCAAAGTAATACTTAATATACTCTACTGCTTTAAATGCAGTAGATTGACAAGAATGTGCAAGACTGACATTTCCAAAGTTGGCTATTATGTAAAGTTACATAAAGAACTATAACAAAGAGCCTTAATTTTAATTTCATAAATCTTTAATGCATCACCTTTTTGTCATTAGAAATACAAATTTTTTGCTTTACATTATTTGGTATGTAAATACCTTGGTTAACAACCTTGTAAACCTATTTCAAGGTTATTATAAGTTGTATAGTATCTTGAGTGTTTTGAAAAATCTTGATGTTTTTTAAGTCTAGAAATATTTTGCCCAAGAATTTTTTAACAAGATTGTTAAAAACATCTTATTTTAGAGACTATTCAATGTGCCATTTGGTAAATGGAGATGCAGTTGAAACAGTACACTGAGTTGTGACTTATTTTTAATTAAAGTTTTTGTCTTTATGGGTGGTTTGCATGTGATGAACCTGTACAGAGGCTGGGTTGTTTGTGTACTGAGTGTGTAAATGGATAAATCATGAAGATGTTTAAATGGTATACTTGGGTTATTTCTGAATTATTTTATGGATACATTGATATAAACTGCCTCAATAAATTTGAAGTTGAAAATGAATGTAAGTTAGATACAAGTAATGTGTCCTCCCTGTGACAGCTAGAGGGTGCACGTGCCTCAGCTGTAATCTGCAATATGCTGAGGCAGGCACGGTTGGAAGGGAAAGAGTAGGATTTGCAGTGATAGTTCAGTGAAGCAAACTTGCATTTTAARAGAAACAGAAAGTGTGAATTTTAGAGATGATAGTTCTAAGTGAGTGTCTGAGAAGCTGTATATTTTCTCTCTTCTGTTTCTGACCACGCAGGTGTTGCGAGGTAGAATAGTCTRTTTTGAAATGGAGACTTGCAGTTGTGTTAAACCCAGCCAGGTTGTGCAAATAACTACACTTACTGCTGTAGCAAATCACATGAGGGTTTTTTCCTCCTCTTTTATTGATGTGTGAACTAGTACCTTGACTTTTAGATCAGGTTGGAAGCGAGATATACTGGAGGAGCAGTTTAGTCAGTTGGCTCAGCTGTACCAGAGGTACTTGTGACTCTGGGCATCTAATGCATGCAATAATGACTGAAGTTAGTGTGGAACCACAAGTGCTCGTGATGACAGAGTTGGCCCTTTATCTCCGTTTCTCCTTTATGGTGTATGTAGTGTCTTTCCACTCAAGATAGGAATCTTGTCTGCAGGACTCTTGTTTTTCTATAAATTTTGTATATATGTGTAAATCTACGCGAGGATCGGCCTATACATTGTAGTTTGGAAAAACTCACAAGTAAGTTGTGTTTTTGTTACACTCGGCTGTTTTCAAACATCACGAGTCAGTAGAGCTACGAATTGCGAGTTCTTTTAGGATTTCTTAGACTTCACTTGAAATCTGGGGTTTCTACATCATTCTAGGCGTTTGCCATACGGCTGTTCTGGGTGCATGCTGGTGTGGAAGCAGTCTGTTCTTTAGGCGCTACTGAAGATTTAGATGATGCAAGTACATTGCCACATAAATGCCCATATAAATGGGTGTGAGATTAAGGCAGTGATCTTTCAGGTCTCAATGTGTAGATCACTTTAAATCTGATTATTTAATATGCCTGCTGTAGAGCTGGGCCATACCTGACCTGTATTTCAGGATGAAAGATAGGATATACCTTCTGATTTAAGTCTTTTGTCATTGATTTTTATACAGCTTTTCTGTAATGGTGATATTTCTTCGCAGACTGCTCAAGGTATGGGAGTCTCCAGTGTCCTTTAATGTTTCTATAGCACTGCGAGGAAGAGTTGTAAATTAGATTGCTTTTTACTCAGTAGCATTCATAAATGCATCACTGACAATTTTTTGGCACCAAAGAGCCTCTTGCACCATACTGCTTTTATGAGTGACACTTACACTGTTGTAATTTCTCTAACTACAGAAATYGACCACTACCTAACCCTTACCACTGGGATTTGGATTTCAGAAATGCTGATTTATTATGGCTTAAGTTGATGCGTGCAACCTCAATCAAGGTTGTAATCTGCATTTGCAGAAAATGTTCAATAAAAGTGAAACATGATAAAGGGCTTATCCTGTATTTGTCATCTGTCAAAGCATTGTCCCTCTTTGCTGTAAAACTGACAACAGGCAGACAAGGCTGAACTTGTAAACTATGCACTTGCAATCATGTAAAAGATGTTTTATTTAAAATTTTTCATACAAAATCATTTTGTATTTTGCAGAGTTGCAGTAGTAAGGCTGTAAATCTAAGGTTACCTGTAGCTTTTCATCAGTCCTGCCTCCTTGTGTATATTTGTTAACAGTTTTTAGACATACTCTTCCTGCAGAACCTTCCTTACTAAGTTAACTTCATGAGAAGCTATTCACTGTACCAGAACCATTGCCTTCATTTCACTCGAAAAACTCTCACAGTGAATAAGGCTTAGTTTTGCAGAAAAATAGTGTTTTGTTTTTCTTGTGTTTGTACACAAGGAAGCAGACTTAAACTGTATGGACATGATTAGTGTCTGATACTTCTTAATTATCTGACTGTTTTTGAACAAGGGCACAAGTGTTTGTTTTAATCACRTGAAACTGTTTCCTGGTCAGCAATAAAAGATTTTGTTGCACTGTTCTTACATTGCAAGATACAGGCAATCTTTTGTTCAGTATACTTCCAAAAAATGGATGGGGTTTGTGAAGAACTGCCTTGTTSCAGCTTGAATCTTCATATGTAGATACAATCTGGGATCTGAATTGTGGCTGTGATAGCAAAAGGAAGTTGCTCTTTTGAAAGGGAGTGAGAATTCATTTGTTTTGATCAYGTGTGGTGCCTGTCCCACATTGATAAATTTAAGGGTTTTGCTATGTAATGAAGTTTCTGTTCATAAAAAGGCAACTGCAAGGCAGTAGCTGCTGGGAAGGTCTTTGTCGTGTTTCATTTCAGTTGACTTTTATCAATCCAGTTAATTGTTTAAAAAAAAAAGCTTAAACGTTGTTGTGCTTTTCAGTATCACATCGATAAAATCCTACCCTGCTTTACCGTAATTTCAGATCAAAGAGAACGCTGAAGTGTTTACTGAATGTTTTACTTGCAAAAGAAACAGCATTTCATGTTGACAAGCGAACACTGATTGTGTTGTCTTTCTGAGGCTGTGCTGGTGYAGATCATGGATGTGTGAATGACATGTGCTGCTCACTGACATTTACAGGGTAATGACTCAGAACGGTAATTTGACATCAGTAATGATTATTTGAATACAAGTTATTCTTGCTTAAATACACRGCTCCTGATGCTTTGATTAAAGGTGATCTGAATCTTATTGGTTATTAAAGTATTCTTGATATGCTGTGGGAAGAAACATGGCTTTGCCTTCTCTCTTAGTGTTGAAGCTGTCAGTAAGGCATGAGAGTTGCACAGACTGTTTGTTGTTTAGACGAAAAACACTTAATGGAGTTGTGTCAGGGAATTCAGTGAAAGCTGACTACTGATGATTGTCTAACACGTTTAAGATTATGACACGCTTACACAGATACTGCAGCAGTACCCCAAGGGTTGTGGCCGTTCAGACACAAACTTGCTTTATCTGCTTGCTTAAAATAGTGTGGCTTTAAAACTACAAAAGTAGAAACCACATAACCTCTAGCCATTCTCTTTTTGGTTCCTAAGAAAATAGATGCACATTAAACAGCCAAGCTAGAACACTCAAGGTGACTAAACAGATAAAAATAAAAAAACTTAAAGGAGCAAAACACACTAAGCATCTGAATTTGCAGACTTTTGCTTAATGTAGACCTCTTGGCATTCTGGTGTGTGTCTGTATTGACCTTTTTGTTTGTAGAATTGAAGTAGTTTCAGATATGCACAGCTGCTTGTTGAACATCTTCCCATTCTTGACAACTTCTGGATAAGAATGGAATAAGAATCATAGGTCTACCACATGAAACACTGGATAATGCTCACATTTCCTGGATGGAAATTGACTTACTAAAGCCAACTCCGTAGAAGTATAAATATCACAGGGGATGATGAAAAGCTGCTGTCCTCCTTTGGAGTAGCTAGTTCTTTGACCTTAATAAATGGGGAATTATTGCTGGGCTGCTGTTCCATGAAAAATGCTCCTCGTGGGTTTTTTGTTCCTTTCACTGGGGCAGATCTTTTTCACTCCACAAATGATTTATTTCTTTTAATGCTGGGTTGTCAAGCATGATGGGAAAGACCAATTGATATAATTTATTGCTTAGTCCAAATCTTCCAACTCAGGTACTGACTCTGGGGAAAATCACCCTCTCAGTTATTAAAAAGGACTTTTTAATTTTGCAATATACCTTTGTAGAACCATTTCTACTTGAGTTTTACTTGCACCTGAAAGCACAAGGACTCTACACAAATACACCTTGGAATCAACTGCTTCGAGCTGCTGTTTCATCCTACAGCTGCTGTATCAGATCCCTGTTGTACAGTCAAAGGCTGGAAACATTTATGCCTTGCTCCTTCCTTTGGTAAATTGCAAAGCTTGTGTTCTGTACAGAATAAATCTGTTCTGTATATTTGCAAATGTTCAGAGAAAGCTGAGGTGCAATATTTTCTGAACTTCTGCTATCTTGGTGTGAATTGGGGCTTCTTTCATTTACAGGTACATGCTGTGGTTTTGTAGGAGAAATTTATGTTTGTGATATTACCTAGAAACGTGGCTGATTTCAGACTAAGAAAAATAAAATGTGAATGTTTCTAGGATACTGTTCCTGGGTGAATCTTGCCTCCTACTTAGATTTATGTATTTTATGCAACAAGGACRTGAAGGTCCGAAAACATCTCTCAAMTCGCTTATAATGGACATTTTCAGAAGGGAGCAAATCTATATAAACTTGCAGTATGCATATAACAAGACCTTGTTCTGGAAGTGTAATGGCTGTTCATGTGTATTGCTGATACATTTTAAAATGGTCAGTACCTGAGGGCACAGGACCAACATAGATTGCTGAATATATGCTGCATTTTGGAGACTGAAGGCCACTACACAAGCTGATGCTGTGTTCACATTGACTTCTGAAAGTGTTCCTTCCAGCACCTTTTTGTTTTGTGGGCTTTGGTGGAAGAACACAGAAACTGTCCTACAAGATATATGCATAGAAATTTGGCAAGGTATGTGATATTATACTTTGAATTCATGTTACAAGGTCACAGGGTCTGGTGACAAGTATCTGACAAGCTGCATGACTTAAAAATTGATGTTTCCTTGAAATGCTTCTACAGCAAAATCTTACTGAAAGGTATTTGTGGAGTCTCTCCTGTCTTTTGACTGCTGAGTGAAAGGAAGGCAAGCTGCAGTCTCATTAGAAGTATCCAGGTATGTCCAAGTCTTGAGTTTTCTGAGGCTGTAGAAAAAGGCATTCCTTCATAATTATTTTCATTGTAGAAAATGCATATGGATACTTGAATTGTGAGTTCTGATTCAGTTATTGTTAGGGCCATGTATCACTCACTTTCTGCACCCTATTTTGCTGTGTTTCTCACTTTAATTATATTTCTAGTCAACAGACTTGTACTTTTCATGCACCAGGAGACAAGTCTTATATTTGCATCTGGTTCTTAGCAGAAACACACTGACCTCAGGTATCATTTTTAATATTCCTCTCTATTGAAAAAATCTTTTATTTCTGTTGTCTATACCTGTTTCAATATTTAATATTTAGAGATGGGTATTGAAAGCATGTGTTAAGTACCTTTTTTTTTTTAATCTTCAGGTTCATAGCAGAGTGAACATAATTCACAAAAGCTGGGTTTTCTTTACTGCTCCCCCCAGTCAGTCCTACCTACATGTAGTCCAGAAGGGCTTAGAAGGCTTTTAAGATTTTGGTGATGATTTCATACTTCATTTCTGGTTGAATATATAAATATTTTACCAAGCCAAGATTTTTATTGCTGTGAAACTGGTTATTGAAAACTGTATTTCTTCATCTCAACATTTAATTCATGGTGCTGCTTTATTTTCTGAAAGCTGYTTTTATATCCTGTAAGTAAAAAAATGTGACATTTCCCTTTTTTTTTTTCTTAATTTAAAGGCAATAGAAAAGAATTCCTGTGAAGGAATTTTATTTTCCTTTCTTCTTCATAGAACAAAGTTGAAGAAACTCAAGAAGTAAGACTGGTTTAGCAGTAAAGTTTTTTTATCAACCTAAATATGCATTTAATGCTAATTTAATGAAACATTTTTACTTCTTCCTTGTCAGATGCAAAGAGCATAAAACTGTAAAAAAAATCACAATCACATTTAAATTGGAAGCTTTGAAACACTTGGTCTTGTTTTTTTCTGAGTGCAGTTTATGAAGAGGTGTTGGTGTAAAWAATGTAAGGTAGGAGCACTACTGGACTGACTTAGCCTGTAATTCAGTGTCTGCATGTTTAAAGTCACTGCCAGAGTTTTGCAGTCTGTATTTTGGCATGCATAAAGCTGCTGGAGTTGGAGGTACTGAGGAATGTTCCACAAGATTAGGGATAAAAGTTGACCCTGTGAACCTCCTTATACTAGAAAGTATTACAAAGGAGTGAGTCAGAGCTTTCTGTGAGTTCAAAGTGAGGAGTGCTGGACAAATTCCCCTGATTTATTTAGGCAAGCCTGAAATAGAATACAATTTTCTACAAGACTTTTCTTCGAGGCTGTTTTATGCTGTGTACCTTACAGGAACTTTATGCTTAGATATGCTCTGTGTGTATCTTGCTAAAAGATTTAAAACTTGTTTTATTGTCTGCTCTTTGATATCTGTGAATCTTCAGGCAGTAACTGCATTTAGTTAAGACTCATAAAACTGGGTTTGAAACGAAAAATGTCATGTTGGTTTAAGGTGAATAAAACTAAAAAGTGATTCTTGGCTTTGAACTGTAAAAAACCACCCCAGATCTTAACGGCATCCAGTCCTATTGCTTTCTCTAAAAGGACTAAGGTTAACCACACTGTGGTGTGTTCTAGCAGTTGGTCACTCATTGCTTCGTGGTTAAACTGAACACATATGTGCTAAAACATTCAAGTGAAAACTCGGTARATCTGAGTCCCTGCAGGTTTGTGATACTCTCTGCATTTCAGCATTGGCTGATTTGGAAGGAAAAGCTTTGAAGCTGTGTTTGCCAGCCCATCACCAACACGAAGACGTTAAGATGAACGTTGATGAAGTTTGAAACCTGGTTTTATTGAACCTGTGATGCTCTGAACAATCCATGATTTTATGCACAAATTCATATGGATGAAAATGCCTCGTTTTCTGGCCAGAATTCGGTTTGCAGTGCAGTATCTAGTTTGATTTTCTGCTGTTACTGTTWACATGTGCAGTATAACTGGAAAATAAACTTTTAAAGTCTAAAATCAGATTTTAAAGGGCTGRGGGTTTTTGCAGAGAAATGAATTTCCTACTTTTAAGGCGTCTCCTTGCTGTTAACATTTCTGATTTCAAGTTCTTACAGTCGTGTAAGTACCACGTCTACTGAAATCAGTTGCATTATGTTGGTGTAAATGAAATCAGCTTTAAATCATGATTTGGGTTTCTCATAATCTGTTGATTAGTTTTGAGTCTTTCAACTGCAATTTGGCCTTGAAATGAGCTGTGCATTTTATGAATTTTCTGTGGTGTTATTCATAGCTCAGCAAGTTCCAGAATAGATTTTTGCAATGGCAACAGCTAAGCACAACTCCTTCCATTTCTTTTCAAATCCAGCTATTTAAATTTAAGTAAAATTACTCTTCAGAATACAAGTCAAATTTTAAAATAGAATCTTTGTCTGAAATCACATTATCCAGCGTGTGTCTGCCTTTTTGGGTGTCTTGCACATTCTCTTTCCCCCTACACACACACACCTGTTCCTGCCAGTGTCAGTGGGAAATTTGCTGAACTTTATCCAAATTGTCAAAGCTGCCCTCGTTGGGGATGATGAGCAGTCCAAGCTAACAAGTCATGGATGTGCAGAATGGAGCAGGAGGTGGGAGGCTCATGAAAGCTTTCATGGTCAGTTTTAGGGGAACTTGACTATTTGAACACAGATTTCAGTTTTGATGGTACACAATCCTTCAGGTGTGAGTGCAACAACATGGTAACTACTCAGAGCACATCATCTTCTGCTCTATGTTGCCTGGCCTGCAGCCAGATGTTGTGAAACACATGTGGGGGTTCATTTTTAAGGGAAATTTTGCCTTGTGAAATTAAGGAAAAGCTGGTAAAAAAATGATGCAAGCTGTAAAAATCAATGTGAAAATATAGATGTGGCATGTGGACACTGGCACAATTTGAATTAAGTAATAATTTGCTGTGCATTTGCTGTATATGGATATTGCAGCTTATTTGTGGAAAAAGGAGGAAAAATCCCCAGCAAATGAACCATGCCTGAATATCTCCACTAAATTCACCTGGAAGGAAAATTCCCTCATGTCGTTATGTCTGACAAAGCAGGTCTTGAACATGAGAGCAGAACACGTGGAAATCGTCGGGAACATGTCACTGACAGGGCAGGCACTGGTGTGCCCACCTGGGATACTGTCTCTGCAGGAGTATTTTCAGGAAAACGGGTGGAAGCAAGAATCCTGGAAACAGTTTTGTATCAAGGGGAGGGAAGGAGCCAAAAATCTTGGCTTCTAGAGGTCAATCTGTGGCAGACCTGTAGCTCAGGTTTCCCAGTATGAAGGGGCAAAGAGCTGGGCTCCGTGGGGCTTGGAAACACCAGCACAGGCACCATGGGCACAGTCTTAGCCTCCAAACATCGTCATAGTTCTTGGGTACTCCCTCGTCCCCAGATCCTTGACATTAAGTCTTAAAGCTCATCCAGTAACTTCTTGTCAGTACACTGGCTCAAAGATGATGTAGTTGTCCTAGGAGTATGAATTCCTAAGGCTTAAAATAGAAACTTTGGGCTTTGTGACCTGATTCTGAAAGAAAAATAAAATCTGGTGGTGTCTGTACTGCTTCAGTGTAAATGTACTGCCTGGAATACCTGGCACTAGTGGATATGACTAACAAAGCTTTGGGAGTGCATGTCCACGCTGTCTTCTCCGAAAGTGCCCCCATTCCCTTCCCATGTGCCTCACCTCTCCCAGCTGTGSCACCTGGGCCCTGCTGCTGCCGGGCTGTTACACTGCGCTCTCCTGGTGCTTGCACGGAATTTCCAGTTGTGTCCCAAATGCTGKGCCTGTCTCACACATCTGCCTGGAAACGCCATGTGCAGCTGCTGAGCGGTTCCCTCGGCAGAGCAGCAAACGTTCGTATTTTTTTAATCCACCCCAAAAGCCAAGAAATCTTTACCAGCTAACATAGCTCTTGGCCCCAGTGCTGAAGGCAGAGGTCCAGGGGTGTGCAGGCCAAATCCCCTCAGCTGGAAGGTATTGTGCTGTTGTTTATTTTGGAAGCACAGATGCAATTGATTCTTGTGTTCAGTCTTCTGGTGTCACCAATTCCCAGGAATGAGATCTTGGCCTTGTGCGTGTAAGTGGAAAATATCCATAAGTTTCAGTGAGAGGGGGAGCCCATCCAAGTTCCCTCTGAACAGAGGTACTCAGCAATGTGTTACTGTGCGTTCAGGATGGGATTTGGCTGAGGTGGAAATAAAACAAGTGTTGACTTGTCTGCTAGCAGTGGTTTCTGTGATTTTGTGTGTGTCAGTGATATTGCCACTGGGATTTAAGCACTCCCATTGCCTCCCACTCCTCTTGTGCTGAGATAATTGATGGCTTACAACTCTGTCAGAACTAACACAAACTTCTCACACGCTGGATTTTAGAACAAATATTTTGGTAAAAAGTTATTTCTGAAAGTGCAAGTACATTTGTTGAAACTAATTATGCTTTTCTGTTCAGAAATAATTGTCCTTCCAACTGTTGGAAGAGCAAASGTGTCACCTTAACACAAGAAGCTTGGCGTGTCTGTTTTGGTAAGACAGGACACAATTTGATGAGGGTGACCGTTTTGGGGACGTCTTTTTGCTTCTTGCACCTGCCCAGCAGAGACAGGAGGGTGGCTGGTGGCTAATGCGGGGTGGGGATAGGGGCCGTCCCGGGTCCGGGAGCGCGATGACAGGGGCAGACAGGGGCGCGGGAGGAAGGAGGAGGGATGGAAGAGAAGGGTCTGGGCGCAGAGATAACGGTGCTGTTGGGAAGGGCGGGGAGCGGGGGTGAGAGTGGGGGCGGCTGAGACAGCGGGGGCCCCGCAGGAAGGAGGCTCAGGCTGGGGAGGGTAAGGGGCAGGGGCAGGGTGCGAGGGGGGAAGCCCCGCCGTTGCCACGTTGCGTGCCCAGGGTCCCGCGGCGTCTCCGCTGCCGGGCGCGGCGGGGCCGGGCAGGTGCGGGGCCGGCGCCGCTCCCCGGGCGGGCGGGGCGGGGCGGGGCGGGGCGGGGCGGGGCAGCGCGGCCGCCCCTCGGGCTCGGCAGCGGGGCCGAGCGGCGCCCGGGATGTTCAACCGGGCCGTGAGCCGGCTCAGCAGGAAGCGGCCGCCCTCAGGTAACGGGGCCGGGGCGGCGGCGACCCCCGGGTGCGGCCCCGGCCGCTCCCGCCGAGGAAGTGCCGGGCYGGGCCGGGGCGTGTTCCGGGCCGGGCTGCGCTTCCCGCGGCCCCGGAGGGGAAGCGCGGAGCTCGCGGCGGTCCCTGGGCCCCGCCGGCGCTCGGGGCCGGGGCCGGGGCTGCTGGGCGGCCGCTCGGCTCGGGGGCCGGGGAGGATGCGCGCTCCGGCCGCGCCGGGGAAGGAGCGCGGCGCTTCCCGCTCCGGCGCGGAAGAGGGAACTGCGTTCTGCTCGGGCTGTGCCTCCGCAGCCAAGTTTCGGTGGCGAACTGCTGCTCTTACCGGGGGCGAGGCAACAGCCCGGGACATCACAGCGTGGTTGTTCAAACTCCAGATTAACTCTGAAGAGTTTGCTTTTGGAGGGATCGTTTTAAACTGGGCTGGAAGTTACCGAGGAGTGACAATGTAGGACCTCACGGTTCCCTCTGTACAGGCGCTGTAGCGTGGCTGTGCATCCCCGGTGCTCTGAGTGTGTCGGTTCCAGGGGGGTGATGTCTGATATCTGTCACTGCTGCGACATTTGGGGCAACAGTTGCGATCCTCAAGTCCTAGAAAATAACACTACGTTTTATGATGTGCAGGAAGAAGTTGCAGTCTTTCTAAGAAAAGCCAAATGCGATGTTCGTCTAGAGTTGTTTGGGTTTTCTGGGTTTTTTTTTAGGTTTGGGTTTTTTGAGGGGAGGGCCGGGGAGGGGGTGTTTTAAAGGATAAATGTCTGGTGAACGCTTCCAGAGATGCTACAAAAGAGGAACGTCCCTTTAGTTTCCTTCCTTATGGTTAAAAGTGGAATCCAGTAGCCATCTGTTGTTAGAGACAGTGAAAAGAGGATGTTGAGGCTCATGCTCTGAACAACCAACGCGTGTGAAGGACAGCTCTGCTGTAGCAAAAGGGTCTAAAATTCAGCTGCTACTAGGAAAAAATTGTTGTGCGAGGATTCATGCGGTGATGCTTGGATGCATGGAAAGTAAGGGAATTTTCCCTTTTCAGCTGCTTCCTTATGAAGTTTCCCACTGCTTCATACCTTGGATTTACTAATTCTAGGCTGGTGATTGCTGCTGGRTAGGCATTCTGGTGGCTGAAGGAAAAGACGAGGTATTCAGAGTGCTTTAAAAGTAATAATAAAGGCTCATGGCTCGCAGCCTTCTGATCCAGGTGGATGAGGGGAGGTGTGGTCGGAAGTGCTTCAAGAAGAAATGGAGGCGGCTTTTCTTGTTGTATGTTAATGCTTAAATATAAAATAAGGAATGTGCTGTTTGCATGGTGCTTTTGTCATTGTGAGTGTTTGTGGGACAGTTGTTTGTTAGGGAGCTTGCAGAAGGCGTGTGCAGTTGGGCGGAATYGGCGTTTGGGAAGGGATGTGTTCGGCGGGATTCTGTGAGGGGTGTGGGTCTGTGCTGCTCGATATGGTGCCACAAAGGCCACCGCGGTATCAACAGCTGGAGAGTGACAGCAGCTTGGGAAACCGTTGTGGTGTGCAGTGCTTCTGGAAGGCAGAGTGACCGGCATGTCTAACTCAATTAGCTGTGTCTGAATCACTCGGAGTTTGAGGAGTTCCCACATTATTTCCTTCTGTGTTTGTCAAAAACAAGGGCCRAGACTGTGAGTTTTGACCTGCAAAGTTGTATATATTGATGGTATTGACACTTTCCGTGGTTTCAGTCCAAGTTCCTGTTTGGAGAATGCAAATATTTGGCATTTTTGATAGCGCTCTTCAGCTGATAATTACAGTGTTATTAGTGCTGCTCTCACCGTTCTGCCCGTACAAAGAGCCTTTATSCGCAGCCTGGTGCTGCAGTGCCATTGTGTGATGGGGAAGGCAGCTTCTGTGGGGTTCCCCTCTGAAATAACACTCCAGCTAATGCAACTGCCTGCTTGCTGGCTTAGCATGGAGCCCTCTGAAGAATGGTGCTGTTAAAAGAAGCACTTAATCATTTGCTGCGTTGGTAGGAGCAGCTGGCTGCTCTCTGCGCATCGTGCGAGCAGTTGTGTCTCTGGAGCAGATTTCCAGCTCAGTGGAAAGTTTGCTTCGGCAGAAACTCTTACAACTGTGCTCTGCTGTGCGTGCCTTGCTGGCTTTCTCTGCCTCTTGGTTTCTAACCCCTGTAAGAGACAGCAAGCTCTGCTCTGAAGTTTAATTAGTGTGTTATAATGTAATAAATGTACTGTAGTGTAAGAAACGTAGTTAGCCTGTTTATCATCTGGTGCACATTCTGTGTGTTAGTTTTACAGAAATGCTGGTGGAAGAACTGCCATTTTGTAATGCCCTTTTTGATGCACAAAATTATCTCCCAGTTTTCAGTAACACCAGATGTCTGCCTTCCTCATTTAAATGATCACACAAGTGTATATACATTTTGGTTTTTGTTAAACAATGATATTCTTTGTTAGGCTTGTTGTTTCCAAGGGTMTATTGCCTCACTTTGTCACTAGATGATTTTAACAGGAGAAAGTTAGCTTTATATCAAGATAAACTTATCTTTATATATCTGTCAAAGAAAGATAAATAGGTGTCAGGAGGATCATCCGTGTAACTACACTTATTGCTGTATTGCCCCTTCAAATAAATTGTTTCAGGCTTATTAATTTGTACTTCAGTGGAAGTAAAATTTTTAAGGTAATTTAGTAATGTGTTATGGGACGTGGATTTGAGGATCAGCTTCTGGAGTAATTTGTGAGGAAAACCTCTTTCCTGTCTTTTAAAATCTGAAAATAATTCTAGAAATCACACATCAAGTCTGCTACGTGAAGCCAGCATGTGGAGTGAGAAGTTATGATCCTAACTGGGGGGGACGGTCGTGTCACTTTTGTATTAGAATAAATGTTGGTGATGGCATATTTAATGGAGTATAATAAAAATACCCAGCAGTTTTAATATCCTCATAAAATTTCGGGGTGTTTCCTACTGTCATGCGTCGCGTGCAGCCTATTTATGTTTGTGCTGCAGGGGAATTTTGATGTTTTATGGTGGTTGCAGAGGAACAGTGGACATGGGGGTTAGTRATACTCAGCCTGGTGTCCCCAGCCTTGGTGTGGGCAACGCTGGGAGCTGTAGCCCAGGCTGAGCTGGGATTGCAGCCTCTGCATCCCCRGAGCTGCCCAGCACCTGAGACACCCCACAGCCTCTGCTCTGGGGACCTCCCAGCTTGAGTAAGTGAGGCAAGGGGTAATGGAAGGGTTGCAATGGATAAAAGACCCTTGTTTTGGGACCACAGTGTTTTTTGGGTTAAGTGAGGAAACAAACTGAGGAACAGTGCCCTGTACAAGGCTCAGCAGAATGGACACTGGGAAGAAGTCCTGTAGGTCCTCCCTTCAAAACCAAATTTTTTTCTATTAAGGCTGTAGGAGGAGAATGCAGGGAAAAGAGGAGCAGGGTTTGGAGGCTGACAAGGAAGAGAAGGGGGAGAGTATAAATGGAGGAATGRAGTTGGGCTGTGCTGGGTAGGCTGGAAGTGAGAGGCAGCTGGGGAAAATGATGGTCAGGGAGGATAGAGAATGGCCAGCAGTAGAATGGGAGACCAGTGAAAGCAGCTGAGGGGAAGCAGATTGATGTATCCTGGGTGTGTGGATGCACTTGTTCCAGCCTTTGCTCACCAGAAGTCTTTTTTAGGTTCTCAAGGCCCTGGGTCTGTGCTGGCTCATTGAAACACATGCTTTTCAAAGTAATCATTAAAGTCCACTTCAGATTCGGCTGGAAAATAAACACTGGAAATAAAATCTGACCCCCTCCATGTGTTCTGTGCTAAATCACGTGTCAAGTAAGGGAATGGCCTGGTTCTGCAGGCCATGAGCAGCTGCACACACAGAGCTGCCACTCTGCTCCAAGGTGAGCCTGACTGTAAGAAATTCAAGCTCCTCAGAGGTTTTCATGTTCTGTTCCAATATACTTGGCCGTTCCCACTTAAATCTCACAGATTTCCCTGAGATTAGATGCCCAAATACTTTGAGTCAGGTCTCAAAAATAAATTTTGCAAGTGACAATCAGGAACCACATCCTTTTGCGCGGAGGGGGGCAAACTGAGGCAGCGTCAGCTCGCTGTGCTCCTGTCACGTGTGAGCTCTGCAGTCATGGTTTGGGGACAGTTCTCAGGTTCTGGCTCTCGACCTTTAGCTAGCAGACTGTTTGTCACACAAAACYCCCTCTCCTCTCAAGGGAGAAGAGATGCTCGTTCATTTAGAACAGTTGGTAAAACAAACAGAGTCCACAGGTCCCTACCAACCAAAATTCAGGCAGCTTTGCTGTCATGACAATATTCTGTAGGGCTTTAACCTCAGCATTTACTTCTRGTAGCCAGCTGGAAAGGGCATCTGCTAGTGTGTATTTATATATCTCTCTATATTTTTATATATATTTATATATTTTTTATATATCTATATATTTCTGCATAGGTAGTTTTTTGAGATGAGGATTTGAGTGAGAATTAGTTTCATGCTGAAAGAAGGATTTTTTTAACAGAGCTTAAGCAGAAGTTAGTAAGATCCAGATTTCCAGTAAGCTGGTAGGGAGAAATGTAGGAGTTATAAATAGAAGCTGCACGGGTTACAGGAAGAGTTTTGTGCATCTCTCCGGTGTGTACTGACCTGAAGTGCAGCTCTTATCTTGTCTTCCTGGGCATTTTGTGTGTGAGAGGAGGCCAAGCACTTTATGTCTGTTTTAGAGTTTTTCAAATGAGCAGTAGATTTCCTGGAGCTTTTCCAAGTAATAAGTTTTCAGAAGGGTAGCCAGCAAACCTTTTTTTTTTTTTTTTGCCATCACCAGCCTCGAATGCAATGCACTTGTCCCTGGGGTAGAGAAAACAGAAATTGTATTCCATCTCTCCTGTCTGTGAGAAGGCTGGCTGGCAGATCAGGTGTGGGCACGGTCCAGTACACCTTATAAAAGTGAGAATTTCAGTGGACTGGGAAACAAACAGAAAAACCACCCAGTTGCCCAAACCCAGGCTGACTCAGCTGGAGTCAGGCTCTTCTGCTGGTTCTCTTTCCTCCTGTTAGACTGCGTTCACATCTGGACTGGTTCTCCTGCTAAACAAAGCATTATTTTCCTTTCTCCCTTTGCTTTTACCCAACCTCCAGCCTCCAGTGATGATTCTTTTCTTAAAAATAAATTTCATGTGTATGACTGACCAGGAGTTGCTTTATAGAAGCCAAAGTTGTTGGCAGTGCCAGAACAAAACATGGACTGTGGTCATTGTGTTCCACAGGCAGAAGGTGCTTGAACTCCTGTAAAACAGTGACTGTGCCTCCTTACATGCTCATGAATTATATGGCTGTGAGGAATTTTTGTCTCCTTACAGGCAAAGCAGAATTCAAGTTCCTGTATGTGTGTGTGTGTGTGTTTATTTTCAGTTTTATGGTGTTTCCTTTAAAGAAGCAGCTGAAATCAAGGGTGCAGGGGGCCATGAGGGAGACATCCATGTGACTGATATATGTCATTTCTAAAGAAGATGCCCTTTTTTTCAATTTTTTTTTTTCCAGAGATAAATGACAGCGAGGGTCACCCAAGCAGCAGCCACCAAACCTTGAAGGGAACCTCAAAATGGGCCACGTCACTGGAGAGCCTCCTCGAAGACCCGGAAGGAGTGAAACGATTTAGGGTCGCTATATTCAATATGGATATTTATATTAAAAAAAATATCGGGTTTTAAAGCAGAATGAGCCTCAGCATGAAGGGTGGGGCTGTGCCAGTGCTGCAAACAGAGGCACACATCCTTCTGGATAGCCCTGAGCGGGGCTAGAGCTGTGCCACTGGCTGAGCTTCTCAGGCAGCCCCTTTTGCCCTCTGCTACTGCAGCCTGCTCCCAAAAGGCACGTGCAGCACTTTTGGCTGCATCTTCCTAATGGGATCTATCCACTCTTGCAAGGAATAACAAGTTTCTGTTGGATAAACTGCAGCCCTTGAGCCCCTGATCCCTCCTGCCAAGCGTTATTTATCCCTGAGGGCTGATCCTGGGCTCTCTGTTCCCCCGGGGTGTCCTGAAGCAATGAGTTACCACGAGCAGTCTGATGGCTCTGTGGCTCTTGCCCTGTGTTCAGCAGCTGCACTGAAAATATTCCCTTTCAGTTTACTACAAAGTGTGGGCTTGTGCAGCTCCAAATGGCTTGAAGCTTAATTAGGTGAGGGTGGTGAGTTGGTGTTTCAAGGCCTTCTTGCCATGTTAGATGTAAGAATAGGAACTGCCTACCTGAAAGTGGTTTTGCCATACCATACTCATGAACTGCACCAGGATAAAATGGTTTTCTGCCAGACTGGTTTGAAAAGTGGTGTAAACTGGAATTACAAAATACTGATTGTGAGTTCTTGAAAAAAAAAGAAGTAATCTTGGTGCTATTTAGTTCCTGGCATTACTTAATCTCTATTTTCTAACACTTGAAAGAGAAAACTGATGATCTCAAAGCTATAAATGTTTCAGTCATTATGTTTCATAAATAAATTTAATGTACATTTTTCCCCTTTTAAATGCCTCACTTTTGGAGGAGTGTGCTGTGATTAAACACTGTAGAGAACACAGCTACATCTTCTGCTTTGGTTTCCTTTAGGGAATTTACTGCCACTGATTATCGTGTTCAGAAACACTTTTATTTGTAGAGATTTTACTCATTACAAAAATCAGAAAGAGACTACATGAGAATCCCAAGTGACCTGTGACTCTCATTAAAATAGTTCATTATACTCACCTGCTAATGAATGCCTATATTTTTGGATTTCCCTTTGAGCAGTGGCTGTAAAAGTGCTTGAGTTACTTAAGGGAGGGTGAAGAAACTATTCCTGTTAGTTACTGATGTGCTCTGAGATGAAATGTAGCCCTTCATCCTCCTGGAATGTGCTTTCAAAGTGCAGAGTATCAGGGTGTCCATCTGGGCTTTGGTATGTGCAGATGCACAAGTGCAGTGGTTCTGGTACACTGGGTTGTGCAAACCCACGGTGAAATTAATTGTAGGCAGCTCCTAGTGTTAATTGCTCCAGGAGGAAGTTGGATCCTGACATTTGTGTTCGTTTT
This sequence comes from Amblyornis subalaris, assembly GCA_018881555.1. NCBI lineage: Eukaryota > Metazoa > Chordata > Aves > Passeriformes > Ptilonorhynchidae > Amblyornis > Amblyornis subalaris. Next base: position 1,340,859 of record JACAXG010000101.1, on the reverse strand, counting down.
CCTCTTTCCTAGGAATTTTTAAAGAAAGAATTTAGTGAAGAAAATGTTTTGTTCTGGCTAGCATGCGAAGAATTTAAGAAAACACAGGGAAAAAAGCAGGTATGTTTCCTAAATAAATTTTGCTTGTCAACAAAGTTGACTTAGCAGAGCTGGAGCTAAAACATCTCTGTGGCATAACGTGCTTTGTGTGAATGCAAATCAATATATTTGAAGAAATTGCACTAAAATAATCGTGGTGGAATTGTTTGGAAACAAAGCTGGTTCTATTTCAAGCCAAAACAAAGTGCTGGAATTGTCAAGTTTCCCGTATTTTGAAAACTGAACTTTCTGTCGTTTGTTGGGAGTAGCAAAAGTTTTATTCATTCAGTGCTGTTGCATCATTTTGTTTTGCAAATATAAAGATATTTCATTCAGAACTTTTTTAAAGCACAGCAGCTCTTACGTGGAAATATACACCACTGTAATATTTTAGTGGAACATAGAAATAACAAATGGAACAAACAAAAATATTTTACAGCACCGAAATGAAACATTGTGCCTTATCAAATTACAAGTTACAAAACAAAAGGGATCTGTTTAAACTTTTTTGTTTAAATATTTATCCAAATTTGAATATACCTGCAGAGCATTTTCATTTTCGTGACAGCTCTATCTTTCTAGTAGGAAATGTTCTATTGGAAAATTTTCAACCAGTCACCTCCAGTACATTTTTTTCCCACTGCTTGGATCTTGGTTTGCATTTAGATCCACCCTGAACACAGGATCCAATTTGACATTTAGACTTTAAAACCCATATCAGGCCTAAAATATGTCCCATGTTTGGTTTGCTTGTTTCTGAAAAAAGCTTTGTGTCTGTTTGTTTGTTTTGTTGTTTTCTTGAGAAATTTTAGATTTATCTGCTCTTTAAGGGGAGGATTCTGTGAGCATGGAATTAAGTAGTTTCAAGAATCCAAGTGGTGTCACTGTCCTTGAGAGTCAGCCTCCTAAAACCCTTGTTTTTTTTAAATCTCACCTTTTTGCTTTTTACATGAGTGTGGCTCTTGTTGCTAAAGGGTGCATTTTAGGACCACGGGGAGGTGAGACTAGGAAAATACCCCTTAAACCTCTTCCAAATGGGATTATATGTGCTTGGAGTAAGGTCAGAAATGCCAAGGAATAGGAATCAGGTGGGAGATCTGGGCTAGGAGGGGTGTTATGAGGTGCAGGTGTAAGAGGGCTGTGTCCAGACTGCAGGGTTCCTCTCTTAAGGGCAGTCAAATATTGTCAGCTGAAACAGTTTCCCTGCAGATTTAAAAAAAAAAAAAAAAAAAGAAAATCTCTGTTTTTCCAAACAATGTATTTTTTGGAGGGGAGTCTACTTTCTGTAAATACCCTGTGTTTTGCACTGAAAAAAGCATTCCCCTCAAAACAATTTGCTGGGTTTAGTTGTGAATATTTTTTTGATATCGATAAATCCATAAAAATGCAACAATGCCGTTTTTYGGAAGAAGAGGGAAATGTTCAATTTGACTGTGAACTTTGTAACATTTGGTAGTTTCAGCTTTGTGTATTCAGCTGCTTCCCTCCCTCATTAAGGCCCACGAATGCAGGGAGTCTTCAGGAAAGAACAACCAGTCAGTCGACTTTTCTGCAAGGTCCCACGCTTTCAATGGGATACTATTCATATTTTCCCTTGCTAAATAATTTCCATATTTTTAGCTAATTTAGGATTGCACATGCCAGTACCAGAAGACGGTAAAGTGATGTACAGGGATGGGAGCTTAGTGAACCCTTCAATGAATTGCCAAATGAATGGACAGAGACTGCACTAGGTTCTATTTAGGTTAATTATTCCGTTCATATTACACAGTATGGTCAACCTGGAGTCTGGTGCTGCCCAAATTATTATAACTGGCTGAATTAATGTGCTTTAGAACGGCACAGACTTACAGTGAATTTTTGTAGCTACTGCTGATGGGTGGCTTTGTTCAGATAATTTACAAAGCTAGGAAAAGCACTAAAAATAGAAATCTTTCCAGTGTTTATGACAGCATGAAGCGTGAATTTTTCTTCAGAAAGTGACTCTCACAGAAATCACTTTGCGTCTCTCTAATGTGAGCACAGTGTTCTAAAACAATCTTTTCCTTGTTTAACAATTTGCTTCTCCTTAAAACCGGTTTCCCACACAAATTAGCTCACAGCCACTGAGACTTTTGGTCAGATGAAGCTGCTGTCAATTCAACCCAGAATGGAGTGAGTCCAGAGGAGGCCACGAAGATGCTCCAAGGGCTGAAGTAGCTCTGCTCTGTCACAGGCTGGGAGAACTGGGAGTGTCCAGCCTGGGGAAGAGAAGGCTCCAGGGAGACCTTAGAGCCCCTTCCAGTGCCTGAAGGGGCTCCAAGAGAGCTGGAGAGGGACTTGCGACAAGGGCACAGCRTGACAGGTCAAGGGGGAATGGCTTCAAACTGACAGAGGACAACTTTAGGTTAGGTATAAGGAAGAAATCCTTTACTGTGAGGATGGTGAAACACTGGAACAGGTTTCCCAGACAGGTGGTCAATGCCTCATCCTTGGAAATACTCAAAGCCAGGCTGGATGGGGCTCTGAGCAATGTGATGTAGTTGAAGATGTTGCCTGTCCCTGCAGGGGGTTGGAACTAGCTCACCTTTAATGTAATTTCAAACCCAAACCATTCCATGATTCTGTGAATGGGATTTTTTTCCCCTATTTTTAAAGATAAGCTCTTCCTTACTTGCCATGAGAGTGCTGGCGTGGGGTTTTATTTGGTCAGTTTAAACTTGCCCAGAGGTCACCACCTGGCCAGTGGGTAAAGCATCCGTTGTGCCAGGGATTTTTATTGTTATCCTTTCTGTGTCAGCCTGGGGCAGTGTTTGGTGTTGTACAGGCTGGTGTTCCCTTAGGGTGGACGTTTCAGGGAGCAGGGGAGACTTTTGGCATCTGCAGGGCRAGGCAGCAAGCAGAGTACATTGCTGGTCTAGGCAGATTTTGGATGGACTGGATTCAGCACCAGGAAAGCACAAACTTCTCACCTCAGCTAAAGCCACAGCTCTGTTTAAAAACAACAACAAAACCCCCCAGATATTCCTTTAAAACTGAAGTTAAAATAGAAATTTAAGGTTTAGTGGAGATTGAGAAAGCAATTAGGTCGAGTCCACTCGTAGCAGTGAGCTCTGCTGCCACCCGTGTGGCCCTCGTGTTAGGGCACGTTTTTAATTATTGAAATGGGAGTGGTGGGGATAAGTGGATAAAATATAACTTTACATATTTTGCTGGAGTTAGTCATATGTTGTTGCATTTGTGCCTGTTAATGAAATAAACAACGTGTCAGCCGTGCTGCTTCCCGGGGTTTAAATGTTTCTTTTCTTGCAGCTGAGCTTTAAAAATAAATTACAGGTTGTAATAAATGCTTCCAAAACCAGGGGATATTTTCAGCTATGGCTAAAGCCCACCGAAATATCCATGCTGAAGTTTTGTAGGGAACGATCTCAGAACAAAGTCCGTGCACTCAGGAGCTTCTTCCGTCGCTTCCCACGTGGAATGTCGGAAGGGTTTAGCGGGGCTGGGTAATGCTGCACAGCTGCTGACTGCTGCAGCCTGCTCTGAGGAGCATCTGGGGCTCCCATTCACCTCATCGGCGATCCACACATGCTGGAGAGCTGAGTCTGACCTTAGGAAAGGAAGTGGGAAGGAGTATTGTATCCAGTTGAAACAGCGAAGGGGGATTGCTGCAGACAGAGCTTTGTACTCCAAATGGGAATCTGGCACGGCCGCCGGGCCGAGCACACAGATGGGAGCGAGGAGTGCCAGAAAGCCTTTAACAACCACCTGTGAACAAGATCCCAGTTTGAGAGCTGTTTCAGTTCCAGAGCAGGGTCCCCTGTGCTGGGCATTAGTGTCAGGCTGATGCAGAGCAGGAATGGCATCGACTGAAGGGGCACAATCTCTGCCTCCTCCCCCTGAACCTGGCTCCGCCTGAGCGACACTTGGGGGGTGTGTGAACATACTGGCAGCTTTAACTGTACTTTCTTTTTAAAGCAAATTATAAATTGTGGTTAATCTGCTGCTGTACTGCTGAAGCASGGATGTAGCAGAACAGTTCTATTTGCAGCAGAACCTGTAACATTTGGCTGTTCGTTTCTGTATTTCCCCACTGCTATCAGCTCAGGTCCCCTGTGTCTCTCCAATGGCCTCCTCTCCCTACCACAGCTCTTTCACTTCCTTTCTTTGTTATTCTTCCTCACAAAATCCAAAGAGCCTCCCTGTATCACCAGCCTCCCACACAGTCCTCTTGTTCCCCTCCATGCTCTTTAAACTTCCTCACAGTTACTTCTAGTTTTGTTTCCTCTCAAGCCTCCCTCTGCTCCTTCTCTACAGTGCCCAGCTCGCTCCTGTGTCCTTGGGCAAGCTGGTGTGGTGCTACATCTGCCTTGATGAGCCAGCAGCTAAGGACATCCTGGCAGTTCAAGTAGAGCAGATGCCTTTTGAGCATATAATGCATCTTTTTCCTTGGTGTGTGCTGCTTTTCCTCTCCCTTTCTTTTCTCCTGCCAATTTTCCATTGACTCAGYAGGAGGGTAATTTTTTTTCTCTGTCCTTTGCCCCTCTCTCAAGTATGGTTGAAATTGGACAGCAGGTTCAAAAGTTATTTAGGTGGGACTGGCAGTAAATTGCTCAGGGAATTATAGCTGAAGGCCCCTTTACTGTGCCTGCATTAGGGCATTAACTTTGCCAGGTGAAACAGTCACACCTCTGATCCCTGGGATTAATTGCTCATTTAGAACACAAGTGGCTGACCCAGTCCTCCCTGATCTGTGAAAGTGGAAATTATTGAAAACAGTTCATTGTGACCCAATGCACCTGACACATAATGCTCTACCATCAGATGAATAATGAGTTTTAAAAAGAAATTCTAGAGAATGGGTGTCCCCTTCAGCAGTGAGACAGCCAACTCTTTAGGCCTCCTGAATGCACAAACACATGCAGCTTTTCTTCTAATTACCCCCAAGTGTAAATGTACCTCAGCTGTAAAACATGGAAGTAATTCTGAGACTCCTTCATGGGCAAGGGTTTAAATGCTTCCTTCTTTGTGCCCCATTCCCATCAAAGGCACAGCCCTCGTGCTGGTCTGGCACTGTGGTGGCTCATTAGAGGTGCCCTGGGGGACACTGGTGGGTACCCGGGGCTCGGGCTGGCCCAGAGCTGCTGCACGGGGGGTGTTTTTCAGCATGCAGAATTCAGATTGCAGCAGGGGGGCTTGGCTCTTGCCTGGCTTGAGTTTCTTCTCCCYCTCTGTCTTCTTCTTATCCGACCATCTGGTTAAGGGGGAGCTTGCACTGAATTTCAGGGGGTTGTGGCCACTCACTGCTTTGAAGTTTAAAGATGCTGGTGGGGTCAAGATGTTATTGCTGTTACTGGTTTGTCAAGGGAAGAACGCTGAAATCAGGGCAAACACCAACAAACAGCTTTATGCGGGTCACACCCTTATTTATCAGCTTTCAGAGGCTATTGAGGGTCTTATCTTTACCAATTAGCCACGTTGCTGGTATTTTCTTTAATCATGTAGCCGGTGTTGTAGGTGAGCTGCCCTGAGGTAATACAAAGTGTGGTGTGACAATGTTATCTGAGAGTAGCATGGATTATACACTAACTTTGCTTAGTTTTGYCTTGTGGTAGCTTTCCAGTGTTTTTTCCTCTGGGTTCCTTGCACATACTGATGATCTGCTAGAAAAAATTGTCTTCTAAATAGTGAGGACAAGGTCTAGTTGATGGTGCTGAGYGGTTTTACACTGGATGCTGAGATTCAAACATCACAACCTGCTCCATCCTGGTAGCTCTCACTAATATCAGTGTAGAGGTTGGCCTGCAGAGGTGTTTTTCTTCCAGTACAAATGAATATACACAAGTAAGATAATCTATGTGTATTTGTCACTTTTTAAAATTCAGAATATGTTTTGGTTTTAGGACGTGAACCTCAAGAAGTGACCTAGAGCACTCTCCAACAAAACATCAACCAATCAGGGACTTTTTCCACAGCAAATAATTCTTTAAATAAATGTCCTTTTGCAGATGCAAGAAAAAGCTAAAGAAATCTACACGACTTTCCTGTCCAGTAAAGCTTMCTCCCAAGTCAATGTCGAAGGGCAGTCCCGTTTGAGTGAGACCATCCTGGAGACTCCTCACCCTCTCATGTTTCAGAAGCTCCAGGACCAGGTAAAGTTATTTTCTTCAATAACACAGTTTCATTCATTTTTGTCTGGTTTTAATGAATTCTGCCTTCTGCCTGTGGCGTGGGTTGAACAGGTAGGCACAGAGCTGGGTTGCTTCCGTGTTGGGAATATTAATGCAGCTGCTCCGAGGTATTCCAGGTTCTTGACCCCTTCTAACCAGGGCCAGTTAATTAAAGAGACTCAATGCAACCATACTCATTCCAGCTCAGAACTTTCCTGGAAAACTGGATGGAGTTTTCTCCTGGGTTCCTGTGTGGGTAGCTTGAGAATCACCCTGATTAACTCAGTGCCTTCATTTTCCTGTGTGTTCACTTGTTCTGAGTCATTGCTGATGTTTGTTTCTGTAGTTGCCACTGGTTTCCTTGAGAGCTCAAGATTCTTAGTTTTGCTTTGCTGTTTGTATTGATATGAATATAACACGATTTTCTGAAAACCCTCCTCTTCTGGGACATGCAAGGCTTAGAGGGGTTGGTCTCTGCTTTGCCTTTTCCTAAAGAACTTGGGAGGTCTGGTAGAAATTAGGAATTTTGCAGGCATGTCTTTGGGTGGTAAATTTTCTTGATATTTAGCTGATTTCAAAGCATAAGTTATGAAGTGAGTCATTCTTATCTGCAGCTTTCCAGCACTTGCAGTACTATTTTTAATTTCTGTACCATCCTCAGGACTACCTGTATTTTCCATTTGCCTCTTTCCTTTTGTGGAGAAACAGCACAGTGATTTAAAACAGTTTTTTCAACCCATTTCAATCGGGTATTGGATACATTGTTTGGGCACTGCCTGGTTCAGCKGAAGGGGTCTGAGGAGCAAAGGCTCTGCTGCTTTTCAGGCATGTTCCAAGACATTAGCAGTGGAAATGTCTGAAACCCAATTTCCATGTGAAGAAACAGAGTTTTTCATGGAAAGGCTTCTGACTTGGGGGAAGGGAAAGAAATATTCTGGTAGATCTAAGGACTGCAGTTCAGGGTGGGTGATTATGAGAGTGAAGCTGGAGAGAATACTGAAGTTAAAATATTTGCAATTTTACAAATTACATGCACATGGAGAGCCAAGGAATAGCAATACCTGAACTGGAAACATACTGGAGCAGTGGCAGAGGAATCCCACTAGTGTGGGAAGGAAGTCTGTGAACTTAAAAACAAATGCAGAGCCTTTATGGGTCATTGCAAGATTCCAGTGCTTGAAGCTACTGTTTATTGCTGTTAGATAATAGTTCAGAAGAGTTATGGTCTTCTCTAGTTTTCAATCCTTATAAAGCTATGCAGAGTGGTGTAATTTGTCCTCTGAAGAGCAGTGTTAACCACTGCTGGCACTGTGTGCCTGAAGCAGGAGAAGTCAGAGTCTGAAAGCCAGCCTGGTCTGCAGCATCGCTGGAACCAAGCACTTCTGTTCTCCAGAGACCTCCTGCCTTAACTGGGGATACTGGTGGGGTGTGGGCTGGTGCTCGTGGGGTGGCCTTAACTGCCCCCAGGCCATTTGTTTGTGCTGAATGAAGTGGGGTTAGAGTGGTTCATAGAAATCCACGTCTTTCAGAATATTTATGGGGTAAATGATCCTGCTCCATGAAGGCAGTGAGAGGAGGCAGGGGGAAAAGAGGGTTCTGCTTCTCCATGTGGTTGTAAACTCTGTTCTGGATATTTGGCTGACCAGACTGCAGAAGATTTTGATCTTGAATGCTCTTTCTCTCTGGGAGATGCTTCAAGTGATACCAGCAACGAGAGAGGTCAAAGCTCTAAACACTGACATGATGTTTTATTAGGCAATGTCTTCCTTACAATTTTTTTCCCTTGAGCTGGTTGGCTAAATTTAATTATATTGTAGGTAGCAAGTGCCAGGAGGTGTAATTTGACTCTGCTTAACTGCATAGAGCAGGGTCTACACAGAGTGGGTGTTTTGGGATTTTTTCATATTCCAATATGTAGCTTATAAAACAGTATTTCCACAGTTCTAAACATGAACTTAAATATTGAAATATGTAAACAAGTAGTGGTTAGTAAAATCCACCATGTAATTTACTTGTAAGGGAGCTATTTCAGCAAATGCACAGACAAGAACAGTCAAGTTTGGGGTGTTTGCCTGTATCTGTCCAGGTTCCTTGAGGATGTGAAATGAAAAAGCAGTTTGAGATTGGTTTTTTTTCCTGCTAGCAAAGACTTGTGTTGCCCAGTTGTCCTATCAGTTAGAAGTGAGGCCTGTCAAGGTAAAGCTGAGTTAGCTASGCCTGCTGGTCAGAATCCAGAAATTTGTCTTGGAAATTGAGTTATTCTGAGTATCATAAAATGTAATCAGTCCTGAAACATGACTCAGAGAGGCTCCACCAGTGAAATAATAGACTGAGGGTGATGCTGGCTTTGGTTTTGCCTCAATTATAGTTCTGAAGTTTACTTTTTTCCTTCCCCTCTGTTTCAGGACCAAGCAAAATATAGTCCTGACCTTGACACCTGAACAGATTCCAGGCTCCTCTCCCAATCCCTTTTGTTTTCAGAAAACTCCAAACGAGTTGCAGCTTTTTTCTGTCTGCAGTGGGTATAAATAGAAGAGCAGCAGTTCAGCTGAGGGATGAGCCTGAACTCAAGCCCTGAGAAAGAAAAGCTGTACTTGGGGCTGACTTCAAGCTTCCATAGTGGCTGTGAGAAGCTCTTGGCCTAGTGAAAAGTGTAATGACACAAACTTAATCCACCACCAAATTAATAATGTCTTGCTGTTTAGTAATGCTTTAGTACTAACAGAACAGAAGTACATTGGAATTAGTGTGTCCTCCTCGTTTTAAATCTCCTTTTACTTAGGTCATTGGTTTTGTGTTCTTTTTCCCCTCCTCTTCCCAGATATTCAATCTGATGAAATATGACAGCTACAGCCGCTTCCTGAAGTCAGACATATTCCTAAACCACAAGAAGAGCGAGGAGCAAGAGGAGAACTCAGCAGAGGCTCAGACTGCAGCTAAAAGAGCATCAAGAATTTACAACACATGAGACAAAAGATCTCTTCAGGAGAGGCAATACCATAAGGAAATTACACTCAGGAACAGTCTAGGTTTATAGCAGTTGCATTTAGGGCTTGGAAAGCTCAAAACCTCTTTAGGAGATACTTACCTTCTTAATTGCTTGAATGACTAATTGTTTTTGCATGATAGTTATTAACCAAGCACCCGTGGAGAGACTGTTTCCTGCCTAAAAGGCTGAGGTATTCCTCCATAGCATGAATTGCCTTTCATATTTCACAAGTTAAAATGCTTTCAGTTCTCGTATTTTCTTTTGTGAGGCGTCTTGGTGATGAGAAATGAGAGACAGCGTGGTTGGTTTTTTATTTTTTGCCTTGTAATTTTTATTTGTGACTAGCTCTTACATCCTGAACTGCTGGGAGAAGCTATTGAGGAGCACATTTCACATTAGTTTGTGGATGAGTCATTCATAGCAAATTTAATCATAAAGGGACAGCATCTTTCAGGGTTAAGCTCAGTTGAATCCAACCCCTTCCTGTGTACCTTTCAGGGTGATGTCTGCTTTGCTTTGCCTTTACTGTTGAATCAAAACACTTCCCTAGTCAAGGTTTTCATTTCTGTATCTCCTGAATTTCCCCCATTTTTTTTTTTTTGCAATAGACAATCACCTTCTTCAGAGGATGGAATAACCTCTGTTCCCTTGGGAACGAAAGCTCTAAAAGAGACAGAATCTCTGAAGAACTCCCAACTGCCATTAGGAAATGTGACAGTAAATCTCCCAAAATATCCCACGCAGGGCACACTGATTTCAGCAGAGCTTGGCTGGGGCAYGTCCCTCTTATCAGTGTGACACCAGTGTCCCATGCTGGCATCAGGAAGCATCTGGTTTCTCCCAGATCTCCTGAACAATCCTGCTCTGTGCAGCAGCAGAGGTTTGGCAAAGGACCAGCAACCCAAATCTGGTTTTGTTTTAGTCAAATTTTCCTGCTAAAATCACCCTGCCGGGTTTGGTTTGCCCCACAGAAGTATTCCAGGGTTTCCTAAGTGTGGCTTTGGAGAGCTGCAGTGGAACAGGGGGGGTTGGCATTGGGGCTCAGCCACTCTCACATCAAGCTTGAGAGGAAGGGGAATTTATTTCTGCCCTGTGCAATCAAAGATAAAATGTCAGGTTGGTAAAGGAAGACACTCCCAATGAGCATTCCACGTTGTCCTGGGAATGTGTCAGCAATGCAAAGCACATTTTGACAGTTTTTCATGTGTTCATATATTTTTTAATTAATTCACTGCAGTGTTACTAAATTGCAGTTTAAGCTGGGAAAGTGTATTAGCTCCTTGCTCTATTTACAAGCTTTGCAGCTGTACTCTGGCTGTTTCCCATTCTCTCATTATTTACTCTTTCATTTTTTTTGCACTGCTTGTCTTGGACTTTTGTTTATGTGCTGTCTAATCTAAATGCACAGTTGGCTTTTGAACATTTTGTGCTTATTTTTTGTCAGAAAGGCCAGATATTTTTCATACATTGCTGTCACCATCAACGTTTAAAACCTAAGTCTAGTTTGTAATTTTTGAGGATGCAGACTCACTTGGTAGACTTGATTATTTCTTTGAACTCTGAGCCACTCTTGCAGGTATTGTGTAAAGAAAATTGTTTCCATGGGCTTTTCCCTAGTGAGATGTAAAAGGAGGGGGATGGAAGTTCTGATTCTTCCCCTAGAGCTACATGCCCTGTTCATTTTTAGGAAATCAAAGAAGAGGTCAGTGCCTCCATGTGCATGTTGTAAGGTGTAATTCTTATGCACTGAGTTAATGTTCTTTTTATGCTCTCAAAAGATTTAATGGTGAAGTCATATTACTTCAGGCACTTTCAGTGGTATTTGACCTCATGCTTAAGCTGTATTTCAATGCTTTACTGAATAAGAATGAACTAAACATGTGCATGAATCTTTTTTTTTCTTTCTGATGGGGCCTAGGAAATGGGACCATCCAGTTCAGGATTTGCCAAGTATTTGTAATCTCAGGATTACCTCTTTTGAAAATCCACTGTAATAACAAACTCTTAATGCCTGCCACAGCAGAGGACAGAACTTCTGATAGCATGGAAGCCCTTGGGAGTGGGCAGCTTAACCAGTTTAGGAATGGGGATTTGTCTTTTCCCAGTGTTTGCTGCAGAAGTCTGAGTGATATTGAAAAATTCAGCATGGGGACATCCATGGGAAGAATGCAGAAGGAGCTCTTATCACAYTCATCACATGGATGCACAGCAGATTCATTTTTAATCATATTGATTTTTAAAATGCACGAGCGAGGGAGAGGAGTCTTTGACTATCATGTTTTAAAGTAGTAATAACGAAAAATAAAACCAGAAGCCGTATGAACAAAGGCAGGGCATTAAAGAGAGAAAATGAGATTGTAGCTGCTTATAAACAACATTTTCCTTTGCAATGTGTTCCCTACCAGCTGTCTTTGCCTGTTAAGAGCAAATGCCCCATATRAGTGGACACAAAGGTGCTTGAGACAAAAGTTACTCAAATGGAAATGCATTTTTAGCAGCATCTCAACACCTGTGATGTTTATTTCAATACCTTTTATGTTTCTAATCTGATATACCTTAATCCACAAAACCCTTCATCTTTGAGTTGCTCTTTTACYTCAGAGGTAAAAAGTCGATTGCACCGTTGTCTTTGTGGTGTCTGGTTTTATTTTTTAGAACACCACCAAGTAGGCTTAGCAAGGTGCAAAAATCAAAGATGTTTTCCTATTCGTTAGATTATCTGTATTTTTCAGTAAAAGGGCAATCAGATTAAAACCATGCAAGCAGGTGCCTGTAACTGCAGCACATAATTATGTGGAGAAAGTTGGTATTATCACAAACTTACTTTTAGAAATAARTGGCATTTGCTCCACGTGGCACAAACAAATCCCAGAGAAAAAGAAGTTTCCCTACAAGTAAATCCTGCATTCCAGGAACAACTGTAAACATTGCATCAAACCTCAGGCTGTAAGTGGGTGCTCAGAGTTGCTTTATGTAGAGATTAAAGGTAGGATCTACTCCTCTTCATAGAACTTACACTGAAGGTATGAGCACACAAAACAAGCAAGAGAAGTTTCATGCCTGATTGCATGCCTTAAACTCTACCCTATTTTGTGTTTCTCAGCTAAAAAAAAAAAAAATTAAAATATTCTACAAATACACCACACCTGTGTGCTGACAGCTCTTTTATGTTTTGAACACAGTTTGGGCTGAGATCATTGCATATCCCGTAGTTATCCCACTTTCTGCTCTCAGTCCTTGCTAACACAGTTGTTTACAGTCTGTCCTGGTATGTTTGCTTTTTCTTGGAAGGTGGGATGACACACTGGGGCTCACTTCTGACCAAGCTATTTTTCCTTGAAGAGTGGAAGATGCTTCTTGCACCTGCTCCATCTCCCATCTTCTGTTCCCATTGTATTTCTTCTATCACACTTGCCAGCCCCGTGGAGAAGGAGGGTTTGAAAAATCAGAGGGAGGGAGAGAAAAATGTTTGAGTGTTCAAGTTTTGATAACATCTTGGAATGTACTTGTATTTTACTGAGGATTCAGATTTATTTTAAGAGGGTAGCACTTGCATCTGGGCTAAAAATTAATTAGGTCTTTGACGCAGGCAAGTCCTATATCATTCTATGACTGGTTCAAAGCTGAAAAGTGATAGATTCTCCCTTTTATAAATTGTTTATAACTGTTCTAATCCTAGAACAGGGCAGCAAGCCTTACAAAGTCACCCGGTTTAGCCAGCTGTCTGCCCCTGACAAACCAGAAGGAATGTTTACATGACAGGGATCGTTTCCCTGTCCCAGAGGCAGTTCCCCTTGTTTYGCATCCAGCACAGCTCGTGTCCCAGGGCTTTTGGCACAGCCAGAGTTCGAAGGGAGCTGTGGGGCATCCTTTATCCCAAGGATCTGTGTGGCTTTGCTGTGCTGCCATACAAGTGCTCAGCAGCTGCAGCCGGAATTCTGATCGCTCCAGTTCAGCAGCTTGGCTGCAATTAAGTGAAAGATGCTTCTCATCCAGGGCCATTAAACCCTGAACTGATCAGTGTGCAAATCCATGGCAGCCAGGAGCTGAAAATCTCCCCATTCCAAGGGGTTTGGGGTGGTGGGGGGAAGAAACGGGGAAGGGCGGCTCGTGGATGCTCTCCGGAGGAATGGGATTACTGCCAGATTTAGCAGCACCCTCTCCTGGCTCTTGGCAGGATAACGTGTAGGRATTTGGGGCTTGGACAAGACTCCAAGCACGGGGAGGTCACAGCTGCTTGTTCCTCAAATGCGATGCACTTGGCGACCTTTCTGTCAGCAGTCAAGGCAGCTGAGTTGAAATGCTCTGCTCAAATGCTGAAGTGAGGGCTCTTGTGTGTCAGTAAAGGCTGTTGCTGTGATCAAAACTTGAGGGGATCCCTCTGTGTAAGAAAACTGATGAAAATTGCTCTGAAAGCTGGCCGTACAGAGCAGAGAACACTCCCGAGCTCCTGAACGTGCTTCGTGCTACAGAACTGCAGAAAAGGGCCAGCAGTTGTCCCTTCCCCCACTGCTGTTCCTGCTGTTCGAATCACCCAGAGACAGGATGTTTCCTGAAGGAAGCAGTGACCAGCATGCTGAGTGCTGCAGCCTGGGGGACATTTGTTCCTACCCCTCTGTCCTACTGCTCCAGCTGTTCCAGAGGTAAGGTAGGTACCCAACCTGTCTGCACCTCTGTGTTCCCCTTGGGCTCTGTGAAGCTTGTTTCACTTTGCACAAAACTCTCTAAGCCAGCAGGAAAGGCTGGCTGGGAGTGTTTCCCACCCTCTGCGTTTTGGGCAAGCACTGAAACTGCTGTCGGTGGGATGTCCTGACACGGGGGCTTTTTCGGGTTTTTTGCCATATAAATTTCAAGCAGGATCTCGGTTTGTTCCCTTACTGGACCATGGCAGCTCCTCAGTGTGGGTTTTCCCCAGGGAATCCCAGGTTTGTTTGTGAGCTGTGCTGCCTGGCCAGAGCCCTCAGCCCAGGGGGGATCCTGGGGGTCTGTGGGTCTTCAGGGTGACTTCAGCTGGCAGGAGCTGAGCTCAAGCTGTATCAGCGTTAACAAATGTGGTTTTCATCAGGCCTATCTCAGCTGGTGAACCCTCAGATTAGATTTCAAGTGTTTTTCCATGTCACGACTAAGACAAGGTAGCAACTTGAAATATTTGAACAAGTTATGACAACAACTGCAGCACTGAGGCTTTCCCAGAGTTACAAAAAATACACTGATTTGGAGGTAAGTTGAAACCTTCCAGGTTCTTTTTCCAGCTGCAGTCCAGAGGAACAGCTGAACATAAATTTTTCTTAGCTCCTGTTCTCTATTTACTGATTTCACAATTTTTCCACTCTTTGAATACTAGGTTTGGCCATTATTTCATATCTGCACTAGACACAACATAAAGGTGTCCTTTTTGCATACCTGAGGTGCCACAGAGATGGATCTGACAGCGAAGAGCATAGAGGAGAAGCTGATGCCCCTCTTAGTCTGCAGAGAGCTACTGAACAATGTGAAACCCCAAAACATGAAGGACAAAAGGCAACTCTGCTACAGATATCACTGAGACTGAAAACCTCAGCCCATGGTGGCATTTCCCACCATGGGAAATGCCCTTTCCCACCAAGGGCAGAGTTTTGGTGCAAGTCATTCCCTGAATAAATGGGAAACCCATCTCTGTTGCTCTTCTTGCAGCGTTCAGTTAGCCATTATTAAAAGCTGTTCTCAACATCCTGGCCAGGCTGCCTGGAAAATCCCCAGGCCTAGGGAAGACCTCTGGGATCAAAATTACAATCTACCACATAATGAGGATAACTGGGCTCACGGAACTCTGCCTCCCACTGCTACTCACTCCAGGTCTTGGACACCGCTTCTCCTTAAGGAAGTATGAAATTACCAGGGTTTTTTTAGAGCAAAGCTTTTATCCCGAAGCCAGGAGAGTGCGAGCTGTGTGTTTCATCCTTTCATTCCTTTTCCCCACCCACTTCCTTTTCTACTGTAGAGAAATAAGTGAACTCTTTGTGATCTCCGCTTTCGGAAGGTTTCATCGCCCAGGCTGCTCCACGGATTGTCTGCAACTTCCCAGCTCACAGATGGCTGGGAGTGACAGCAGTGCTGCAAGGAATTAAGGAAATTACTTCCATCTCGGGATTGGTCTCGTTCACTACGTTGTGCAGCTTTTAAGCATTTTCCATCCACTCAGATGAATATTTGTGTATCCTTTACGGAACACGGACAAAATCCCTCTGAAGCGAAATTTCCAACCTCAAGGCTGCTTGTTGTTCTTGGAGTCATCGCTGGGCCTTGGGCAAAGACTTGAGGGAAATCCTATCCTGTGTAGTTGGGCCAATAGCACTGTAAACTTCAGGATGAACTGTCTTTTTCTGAGCTCAAGATTAGGCAACGAACCAGCCTCTCACTGAGCCGGTAGCAGCAGTCAGAAAAACTACTGAGTGTGGCAATTTTTTTTTTTTTTTTTGGTAATTGTTTGTGTTTGTTATTTGGAATCTTTTCTCTGGTTTGCTAAAAATTCCCTTTCATGTGCAAGCATGGAATATCCTTCTGTGAGAGGAGAGCTGCCAAAACCTGAACCAGTCTTTTTTTCTTCTTCTTTCATTTTTGCCCCGCGCTTCAGAAGAGAAGCTACAAGTTAGAAAAACAGAACTGGGAGGTGCTGAGCCTTTTCAGGGCTCAGCATTTTCAGAAAGGGATGCCCAAGGATGTGACTGACCCCCAGTGGGGTGGGAGTGGATGGAAAGGGAAAGCTGCAGGGCTGAGTGCTGCCCAGGGTAGGCTCTGTTCAAGGGTCAGCTGTCCTTGGGTACATAACTGATGTCCCAACAAAGCTCTCAAAATGCATAGAAAAAGGAGGGGGAAAATCAGTTTATATACGAAAAGGTCTTCATGGTGTGCTAAATAAAGTTGAGAAAGCCATAGTGATGACCAAAGTGATATAGACAAAGCAAAATCTGCATTCAGCTGAGTTCCGGTTCTGGTCCTGTGTGAAATGGCTGGTGGGACCAAGACATGGGAGCTGTGGCTGTACCACAAAAAACATTATTGACCTCACTGTTGTTTCTTAATTTGCCTGTGGGTGAGTTCAGCTGGGAACTAAGGCCTCCAAAATCATGGTATGGGTAAGTCCTGACTTACTTTAATTTTGCTTATGTGGCAGCGATTTCCCATTAAGCAGCATTTAGCTGCAAGGCACATCTTGCCTCACCGGGATGGGAGATTTATGAGCATCTGGACCACAGCAGAACGAAGCACCCACTTCCCAGAGGATGTGCAGACATCACACCCACCCTCCCTTTGCTCTTTGTGGTCTCCACCCTGCTCCTTCACCCTTCCATTTTGCACAGGCATAACCCACACCAGGATTATTACTTTTTCCCCCCCTTCCTCATATTCTCCTTTAAAGCATATAAATACAGTGGGCAGGGGTGGTTGTACCTCTGGGCCACAAACCCTCCTGAATACCTTACAAAAATCACCGATTTTCAACACAGGAAGAAAGACAGTGGTGGGAAAGGGAAGTAATTGTTACTGAGCTCAAAAAAGGAAAATCGCAGCTCACGGTATGGTGAGCATCACTTTTTTCCATGTAACCTGTTCCATGACTATTTTTTTTCCCTAACACTGGGATGTATTACACATGTATTACACCACCAAGTTCTGGTGCACCTCTGCTTTGAAAACCAAGAGAAGGTTTTGCTTGTGGGTATTTTTTGGGTTTATTTTTTTTGCCAATGAAACTAAGGTTTCAGTTTACTGCTGCTGCAGCTGTGCTGCTGCAGATGGAGCTGTGGCAGAAGTACATATGGCTGTACCTTGCCAGAGAATCGTTTCTGGGAGCCTGGAGATGCCACAGGTTGGCACTGCCCTGGCTCATTTGGCTGGGGAGGCTTGGCAAACACCAAGGCTGCAAACCCATTTTTTATTTCTACAGATAACAGCACTAATTTGAAAGTGATTTAATCAGGTGACAGCTTTTGCATCTGCTGCAGGTTCATTAAATTAACACCATTAATAGATTTGCTTTTTGGGGACCTGTCTCAGATGCCTGTTTGAACTGACAGAAGCCAGAGATAGAATCTCCACCATCACATTAATGCTGGGGTTTTCAGAGGCTTAAACGGCACCCGAAATTGCAGCTGGAGCCAGAGGCAACGTTTTGCTAAATGTTCTCCTGGCCCTGCTGCAGGATGGAGCTCTGGTGTCCCCAGCACAGGATGGACAGGGACCTGTTGGCCTGGGGCCAGAGAGTGCTATGGAGATGGCCAGAGAGCCGGATCATCTCTGCTGTGAGGAAAGGCTGGGAGAATTGTGGTTATTAGCCAGGAAGAGAAACCTCAGGGGTGACCTTTGAGCTCCTTTCAGCACCTAAAGGGGCTCCAGCAGAGCTGGAGAGGGACTTTGGGCGAGGGCATGGGGTGACAGGACGAGGGGGAACAGCTTCACACTGACAGAGGGCAGGTTTAGATTGGATACTGGGAAGAAATTCTTCCCTGGGAGGTTGGTGAGGATGCGCTCCCGGTGAGCTCCGTGCGGGGCGGACACGGCAGAGCCGCGACCCCAAAATCCCCGTGGCGGCCCCGGGACCCCCGGCCCGCGCAGGACCCCGAAGCACCGGCAGAGGGCGCGCTGCGGCCGCGCGGGGCGGCGGTGCCTTTTGGGGGCGTCATTTGGGGTTTTGGGGTCTCTGTGTGTTATATGGGAGTTAGAGGTCCCAGTGTGTTACTGGGGATTTAGGGGTCTCTGGCTGTTATACGGGGTTTAGGGGTCCCAGTGTGTTATTTTGGGTTTGGGGTCTCTCTGTGTTATTTGGAGTTTAGGGACATTTTCCACTATCCCAGGCTGCTCCGAGCCCTGTCCAGCCTGGCCTTGGACACTTCCAGGGATGGAGCAGCCACAGCTTCCCTGGACAACCTGTGCCAGGGCTTCATCACTCTCAGAGAAGGCAGACAAAATCCACTTCTTCCTCCCCCAGCAGGAAGAAGTTGCAAATGACTGTTTTTCTGGCCTCTGAAGGAGCAGTCCCAAGGAAAATTACCTGGACTTTCTAATCGAGCTCATGACCCTCATTCTATGCCTGTGACATTTTTGGCAGCACTGAGAAAAGCTGATATCATGGATGTGCCTTCCACTGTCCTGATCGTGGAGTTTTCCCTATATTGCCCTATAGATTGCCCTCTATTATCTCAGGCTTTTGCAGCTCAGTTTGTCCCCAGGAAGCAACACCTGGTGAGGGCAGGGGGACAGAAATGTGGTGCTCCTGAGCCTGTTGAGGTACCAGAACGAGCACAGGAAGGTCCCCTCCTGACTTAGCTTCAGTGTGGCTCATCTGCACAGTTTGCAGCTCAGGCACTGAGCACAGACGAAACAAATGTATCTGGTGCAGTGAAATCAGACCCTTTCTGTACCTGTGACAAGCAGCCACCTCGTTTACGATGTTTAACTTGACTTTTGCTGTATTTTCCTTGCACCCTGGATGCTCAGCTGTGGATTTGCTAATGCCTGCCTGTGCTTTTGAAGCTGCCATGGGATGAAGGTGGGTAGATGAGGCACTTTGGGCTTCTGGAATAACCACATTGGCTTAATGTGCCTAAAACACGTGGCAGTACCAGCACCGCGAATGTGTTCCCCTTTAGTTTCCAGAATGAAGAGGGAGGAGGCTGCTTTTGTACCTTATAGAGCACTTTTCCTGGGGATGTGCAAGGTTGTAAAAGTCCTACAAAACTGCCACGGGGGTCAGCAGGTCCGGGTGGATTCCTTCCCAACACAGACCAGCTGCAAGCAGAGACGAGGACACCCCATGCTGGACACTGCCCTCCCGGAGGGAACAGCACATTCCCCGTGCTTTCAGTCCCTCAGCCAGGAAGCTCAGAGCCCTGCATTCAAAAGCAGGAAGAGAAATAAAGAAAGAAAAGCTCCGAGAGCTTTGTTCTGGGGCATGCAGTGGCAAACCTCACAGCTGCTTTATTCTGTGGCACCAAGGGTCGCACCTGTCTGCTCCCCTCGGGGTGCTCACGTGGGAAAGTTTGCACAGAAGGAGAGCAGGGCGTAAATCAGAGTGTAAATCAAAGTATACAAACACCCTTAACACTGCTCCCAAGTGAGCCTCACGTGCACTGAGAAATGTGGGTTTCTCCTCCTCTAGCTCTGCCCTTTCCCCTCCCGGTTACACTTTTTGTCCTTTTTCCATCTCTTCTTTAACACCCACTTCTAATGCTCTCCTTCCTGAACTCCAAGCATTCAATCCCTTTTCCGTACTCCAATCTGCAAATGATTTAAAAATGAATCAGAAGCAGTGAGTGATGTCGCTGTGGCCCGACCTACTCAGTGAATGTTTGCTTCACGTTTCGAGCTGGTGATTATGACTAAAATCTCGCTATCTGGGCCACGACCCTCTGGTGGAAATCCAATAGTAAACATGCCACGTGAGGCAAGCCTCTGACATCTGCAAATGGGTGCCATCTGTCTCTTCTTTTAAGAGTATTAACCGTCTACGAAAGGAAGAGAGACGTGTGAAACTCAGTCTGAGGTCAAAAGAGTGCGAGTGACATCAGGGCTTCGACTGCAAAGCGAAATGGGGTAGAGATTCACCCCCACCCACCCACACCTCGCCCCTTTTTTGCAAGGGGAGGGGAGATAATTGCAAGGGACGCAAAGTCACACCTCCAGATTTGGGGAAGTTGGGATGCAGAGGCAGTGATACAGCCCAGACTTTTTTTTTAGGGCCAGACCAAGGCCTTCTCTAAATGAGGAACTGAGTAACTTCAGAAGGCAAAATTTTGACTCAGTTTTTTGCAGTTCTACTTCTGCTCCCAGCCCCAACCACTGGGACAGGGACCAGGGCCCTGTTCTGTGCCAGGAACAGCTCATTGCTTCTCTTTTATGACACATTTTGTTCCCGTGGTCAGTAGTAATGGAATTGGTGTGTCCACCTCTCATCTTTCCCACTCCTGGGCATTGTTTCAGACCCCAGGGCTGTCACAGGAGATTCAGCTCTGCTTGGCTCCCCTGCAATCCCAGCTGGCTCTGGCTTATCAGGGATTTGGGACTGACTTCTCTGTCTCTGTTCTTGGGTGTTACAAGCCAGCACTTTTCAGAGTTTAACAAAAACTGCTCCTGGTTTAAAAGCTTTAACATCCCAGAACACTGGAGAGCTCCTGGCCCGGGATCGACGGCTGGAGGGAAGCACCCACCTGCCCCTCAGGCACCAAGGCAGCTCAGAGAGGATTTCCTGAGCTCTGGGCTGTGGTAGCAGGACTCTTGCTGGTTCTCTGGCAGACTCTGGAATGTCTCTAGTACAGGACAGTGTGCTGGAGCAGTTACATCCCTTCAACAGCACCAAAGAAGAGATTTGGTGTGCAACTCACTGTGCTCTTGTGAATGTTTGCTCTTATTTCCCTATGCTCACACTTTTACGGGAGAGCATCCTTCTGGATTGTGATGCAGGTTGTGCACATCCCGAGAGCCTTATCTGACTTGAGGAATGCGACTCTCCCTTAAAATAAAGTCCAAAAATTCTTTTTAAAAGAATCTAGAGGTGGGTAACTAGCGAAGCCTACACACTGCTGAAAGTCGTGTTTCTTTTCACTGGAGGATCAAAGGATGGTGTAAAGTTCTGTCTTAAACAGGATGGAGAGCTCTGCTGAAGAGAGAATGGCCCTGGCCCCGCTAGTACAGTACCAGGAGGAACACGAGGCTGTAAAAGAACAAACCTCGTGAACTCCAGTTTCAGACTGCAGGGCTAGAATCAGAACTTCCCATTAAAGCAGGAACGTGGGACTGGTTTTTTTAAGGCTCCATGGAAGTCCCACATTGTGTGTAGCACTCACATGTTCATTAAGCACAATGCAATTACAGATTGAAAGCTGCTGGTGTCTCACTTGAACCAGGCAAACGCTTTCAGGGGAGAGGAGGGAATGGGCTTTGATAATGAGTGGTTTTAGCCTGCAACTTCGAATGGAGAGAGGGAACTCTTTGCGTGTGGCCAGCCGTGTCGGCAGCAGCAATTTCACGCAGCACTCGTTTGTCTGAGCCAGGTGACAATTGCGGGCAGCAGCACGAGTACCTGGATCTGTGAAACAAAAGAACTCTCTGTCACCAGCGAGATCGGTTAGACTCCTGCTGCTGCTCTGTTTTCTCTCCSCCTGGGCAGGGTCTGCCACCAGTCAGATTGCTCTGTCCCTGCAGCCTAAAGTCATTCGGACCTGGAGGCAGTGACCTGGTCTGAAGACTCACAGAAAAGACCCCCCTCTCCTGCTTGTCCACAGGGCCTTACTGATCCGGGTTTGCCCGGAACATATCCCCAAAACAGCTGTGGCTCAGAGACTATCTGAAAGGTCTTTGAAGGTTGGGTAGTAAAGAAATTAATACTTTTTTTTTTCCTGCCAAATGGGACCAGGAAAGTCTTTTAGGGGAAAATTTGGTGCCAAGAAGTCTTTTTAATGCTTTTAAAAAAATTTTTTCTCAGGTACTCCTAGCAAGGCCACTTTGTATTTCTATATGAAGGTACCATTGTGTACCCAACAGCAATGCAAATAATCAGGGCTGCCTCGGGGATGACTCACAGCTCCATTCCTTTGTGAGCATCGTGACATCTCTGCGTGCAAATCGTTGCCATCAGCCTCATATTTGAGTGTGTGCGTGGCTCACACAGAGCTGTGGACACAGACCCCGACCCAGGAGGGGCTGGAGGGGGTGTAGTGAAATGGCCACTCACACAGGAGAGTTTTATTCTCTGCCAGAGAATCCTTTTATCCTCAAATAACAAAATGCCAGAGCTGATACAAAGGGGTGCTTGCACCTGGATAGTGAAGGGCTGCGTGGGAGTGTTTCTGTGGGGTCTTGTCCCACCCCTGACCTGCTGGTCCAGCAGCCAGGGGGGTGCTGCTGGTGAGGGTCCTGCCCTGAGCCTGCCGAGAGCTGCCATCTGCCAGAGAGCCTAAAGCACTAACCTGAATCCAGCTGATGGTCTCATGGATCAGATCCAAAGCTCTTTAGCTCGCAGCCAGGGCTCTGAATACTCTCATGCAAATGTTTATGGATACCCCGGGCCGATAAGGATCTCCAGCTCATCCGGGACACCCGCAAATATTTGCACGGATGTGTTCAGAGTGGGCAAACATTTATGAATACCTCGAATAAGCCCTAAAAGCCCTGGAGGGTGAGGAGTTTGCAAATCCTCTCTGTATTCCTTCCACAAGCACCAGTGAGCACGGGAATTACTCCACAGCATGTGAGGGAGCAGAGGCGATTCATCCCTCAGTGCCAGAGCTCTGCAGGCAAACTGGCCCCGGCGGGGCAGTGAATGGAGGTGCTGCCCTCCAAATGACAGGAAATGTCCCCTGCCAGTGGGGACAATGAGGAGCCCTGAGCTGCCAGAGCTCATGATGTGCCAGCTGGTGCAACTGCATACATCTATCTGCTTCTAGCAGGTGACACCACCAATCTATCTCCAAATCAAAACTGTAGAGCTGCTTCCCTGGCTGCCCTTTCCATCGGTGATACGTGGGTTGTGAGCTGCTCAGGGCAGCTATTGCTTCTTGCTGTGAGCATTTGCACGGCTTTGGCTAAGAGGAGTCCTGCTGTTCCCGTGGGCTCTTGCCAAACCTGCGCTGCCGCTGGGCTGTTTGAAGGCACTGCATCCCTCTCCTGACACAAACAGCCAGGCAGTTTGGATCTCCTCGGGTCTCCAGGGCTCTAGCCCACCTCCAGCCACACCCAGGAAGCCAAGTGGCACAGGATTTCTTGGGCAGAATTCTTTATTGCAGCTTCCTACACTCCCTTCTCTCAACTGTTGGTTCACTGTGTCGAGTTAATTCACCTTTTGCCTGGCTGAGCTGAAGCCCCGAATGTTTTAGTGCCGGGGATCCCTGGCCGGTCAGAAGGGCAGTGATCTGCCTGCTCCAGATAAGCTGAGTGACGACTCCAGCGTGTGGCTGCTGATCTCCTGTAATTGCTGCCGCGTCAGCAGCCACCTCAGGCTGTCTGGGATGACGGTGGGAGACTCTGTAATCCCTGCAAATTCCCCCCTCACCCGAACCCTTTGCGTTCTCGGTTCAGATTTGCCGACCTTCTGGGAAGGGCTTTCAGAGGATAAAAGCAGCATTAATGGTTTGAGGGTTCCAGACCCCGGCACATGCATCCTGTGATGCTGCTGGGAGCTGTGCTGTGTCTGCTTCCTCTCAGCACTGCAGCTTGTCCAGGGGCTCCCTGGCACCAGATTGTGCATTAGAGGAAAACTAGGAGGGAGAATTATTCTGGAATACGCGTTGCTCCCCAACTCCTCCTGAATCCTGCCGAGATGGAAGGACCTGCCTCAGTGCTGTGCCTGAGAACTTGCTACATAAAACACTGCAAACCTCTTCGTATTGCTGAGAATCCACCCGAGCTGGGACAGCCCCGCCTCTCCAGGAGCTGCAATTGCTCTCACAGGATAATGAAACAAAAGAGGTCAAACAGTGTTAGCAAGTGTGCCTTGCCCATCATCCCAGAATATCCAGGCTTCCAGGATGTTAAGGTTTGTATGCAAAAACTCTCTTTGCAATATGAGGTAACTGCCACCTATTCTTCTGCAGGACGAGTAAGTCCCTTATGTGATGGAAAGCTGATATTTGATATGATAATAAAAACTGAACTGTGTTTTGGTATAGAAAAACTTAACTCGAAAGTCTTTTTTTCTGCTTGTTATTTTAAAGCTGATTATTATTTTTAGGTTGATTTTATTTTTTAAACCATTTTTAAAAGTTTGAGCTAGGAAGACTACCTCAGTCAAGTTTTAGTGTTCTTCAATTACCTAACTTATTCCAAAAGTACAGCCACTCTGGGCAGGGACATTGGATTTGCTGGGTGCCTTCCAGAATGAAGTGTGATGGAATAGTGGGAGATCAAAAACTTGATTGCTTTTCAGTTTACATGGCATGTCCAACCCACTATTTCTCATTTGAGCTCAATGTTTTTCATTCATTACGAGCAGGCAGCGTGCCAGAGGCTGATGATGGAGTGCCCTACTGAGACATTGCTGGGCTCTGAAACCAGATTTGTGGCTGGACCCTTAGCAAGTATCTAGACTTAATTAGAGATTGTCAAAAACTGCATGAGTGATGGCTTTTTTTAATACCAAAGGCATTGTCAGCCGTAATAAATGATTGCAAAATGTTCCACGACCCCGCTGCGGCTGTCATCTACATACAGTATAGTCTTTCTTTCTATTGATTWGAAACAGTAATATAATATAAAACAGTTCTTCTCTCAAGCCAAGCTGCTAAGGTTTTCACAGGAAAAAGCCATGGTCTGGCCTAACTTGCTGTACAGAAACCAGCTGTTGCTCCTGCTAGCTTGAGACAGGCCAAGGTGTCTGGGAATACCTGTAAGAAGGGTGGAAATGGCAGAGCAGTGACTTTGAAAACCCAGGGGACAATAAACTGTGGAAAGGCAACCTTTTACACGGTGAGCTTCTACCAAAATTTTCTCTCACAGTCAGTAAAAGGACTCACAGCATGGGTGTTCCCCTGAGGTCAACCTAAAGACACCCAAGTCTATCAATGGGGGGTGGATCAGGRCTTTCTTTATTATTTAAATATTAAAATATTTAAATTTGGCTGGTTAGAAAGGAGAGAAGCATCCTGCAATGGGAAAGGAGGAGAAGTTATGCATTCCTCTGCTAATAACAATAATAATCAACATCATAGTTTTAAGATGTAGAAATACATTGTACATGAAAATTGCAATTCTTTTAAAAATACACTGCAGATCAGCACAGAGTTACCTGGGATTAAAGAAAGGGGGGGGGGGGGGGGRAAGAATCTCTTAGAAGTGGGATCAATTTTTGCCTTGGGAAAGAGCAGCTACAAGCTAATGGGATTTGAAAAGGATAAACCTAAAGTTCTGTTAATACAGACAAGTGAGAAATTCTTTCAAAAAGTTAGATTTTCACAGAGGCGACACAAAATTGTGGCAGTACATCAGAGTCAGCGGGAGGTAAAAATGCTCAGCATTAATCTCAGCCCAGTGGACTTTTGTTCCAGAGAGGAATTGGTACCAAATTGCTTGGTCTTCAGGAAATTTGGATTAAGAATCTCAAACATTCTTTAACAGCTGTTTACTCCATGGAACCATATACCTCAGGTCCTTCTTGTCCTCAAGTCATCACATTTTAATTCAGACTTCCTTCTCCCTTCCGCCCCCCAATCCTACCTCTGCCTCCCCCTCTGTTTCAAACAGTTACCAAGAAATTATTTGGGAAACCCAGCCTTCAACGGGATCTTCCAGGATTTGGAAAGAGGGAAGAGCCCCTTACCACAACTCAACAGTTCCTCAAGGAGAGCCTCGTTAGTCCACTGCCTGGAGAGCTCCCCGGGAGGCTGCTGGAAAGGCCACCAGGCCACCAGCCCTGGCTTCCAGGACAAACCACTGCAGGAGTACTTCAACGAGAGRCTGATGGAGCTGGGGAGCTACGAAAGCAAGAGATCCAACAGGAAAACAAAGGCATTTGCAGACAAGAACCAGAGCCCGTTCCTGGCCTGCAGAGGGTCCCGGCGCAGGAGCAGCTGCGGCGCTGTGCTGGTGATGGGCCGTGGCAAGGAGGGTGAGGAGTCCTGCAGCCCAGAAAATCAGCTCGGCAACAAAGGGGTCGAGTGCCAGGATCAAAAAGAAACCCGGAATGTCCTAAAACTYGACCAGAGTGACTTCTTGGACCTTTTGACAATGCACATCACCGCCCCTCTAGAAGCATTCGTGCAAAAGAAGTGATGCTGGAGCTGGTTACGGATTTTTGTGCAGTCCTAGTACCCAGGAAGAATTGTTCCTCTCTAGAACCATTCTGATTTTAGCTCGTGTATGTCAGTCGCCTCTGACGCAGAAAGGTGCTTGTTTTGGGATTGTTCCTGGTTAACATTGCATATATTTWTTTTCAATTATTTTCTGCAAAGAATCGGCATAATTGAGCCATAGGTGTGACTTATAGCAGTGTTCTAAATATGTGCATGTGTCACTTGAATGCTTAAGTTGCCTTCAAAAAAGGTGATTAGTGTCAGAGGAGTAGCTTGTTTCCTGCTGTGCAGTTTGTGTTAGTTAATCTGAGGACAGAGTGTTGTATTCTGCCTCCTTACTTTGCTTGTTTTAAGCCTCCTGGCTTTATCGTGTCACTGTGGGCCGACTAATTTATGGTCTTAYGATGACTTATTTCTGACACAGATGCAAATAGTTGATGAGAAATTGCTGATTCTCACTCGTTGCCACACGTAATCACCAGGTGGATCACTGCAAGAGTTTGATGCGTGAAGAAGCAAACACAGACATAAGATTTACTTTTAAATATGGTCAGCTATTATGGTTTCATTTGCAGACTCAAAAACCTCTGACTCAAAAATCACTACAAGAGCAAAGAGGAAAAAAAGCTAGATTTAGGTTAGAATGAYGGAATTAAGTATGAAAGGAGGCTCCTTCCCTCTTTCCTACTGTAAATACAAGAACCACATAGTGAATTCCTAATGTAATCTGAACCTCACATTGTTTATTGTATTTTAATGTTTATCGTGGTCCTGTAAGTATAAAATGTCAGCTGCAGCTGAATCTTTTTATTATGGGAAATGTCAATGTTTAATTCCACAGTGAATATCAGACCCCAAATGGGGCAGTGGTTTTAAGCTTCCAGAAAGATCTATTWCTGCCTGTGGTATCATCAGCAATAAATTCTTCAATACACTCCTGGTTTGAATCAATGTCTCTCTCTTTGTTTTAATGTGAGTTAACAAGTCAGTCTAACCCCTGGCTAGAGCTAATCCCTTCCAGTGCTGACTCCTCTCCATCACTTTTCGCTCCTTTTTCCTCCCATTTCTTCACTCATGGYGAAACTTGCCCCAAGGTGTGTCTTGTCCCATCTGCAGGTCACATTTTCCTGCTTCCTAGTACCTATTTGCAGAAATATTTCTTCTGCCTTGCCTCCTCAGCTCTTGGGCCTCATATTTGTGTCTTTCAGATTGTGAAGATAGGTGGAAAGGAGAGGGCAGATTAAGGAACCTCTCATGTCCCTCCCTCCTGTCAGCTCCCTTGGGAAACAACCAGGATTTTCCCCCCAAGAAGGGAAGGGAAACATGTAAGACTCATTCCACATCCTTTCCCCTGTTCTGGGACCAAGATGATCTCAGGGAACTGAGATGGGATACTGAGAGCTCTCAGTCCTTTGTGTGTGGGAGAAAGCACCAAATACTTAGGCCAAACGAATTTTTCAGAATTCCCAATTGCCTTCCTGCTGCAAATGGAGGGAGAAGCCAATTAGGTGAGATTTTCCCTGCAGGAAACTTTTTTTTTTTTTAATATTTAAATGAAAGTCTGAACCCCATCATGTATTAGCAGATGCCATTGAAGGGATGCATCTGGTTTTCATTGTGAGTTTGCCAGAGGTTAGTTTCTCCTCTAGGAGTGAATGCATAATAATAACATGGGATTATGAGAGGGCATAATAATAACAGTGCATGAGGAGAAGGAAACAATATTAATGGAACACAGGCAACCTCCTTAATTCTTTCATTTCTTAAACATGTGGCTTTGCACACTTGAATGTGTCCTTTTGAAGTTTGGTTTTGCAAGTCATTTCCGATCCACGAGCTTTTTGGAAAAGGCGAATTGCCTGCCTTTTTGCTCCTGATATTTTGATGATTGTCACACTGCAGTGACCCCACATTAGCAGGTCAGGAGCATCCTGAGCCTCTCTGCAGATCTCTGCCATCTAAATTAACAGAGGTATRTGGAGACTTGCACTGTGAGGGTGTGACTGACATTTGCTGACAGCRAAGGAAAAAAACTTTCCTTAAGAAAAAAATTAGCAGCAATAAACTGTAATTAAAAATAAAAACCAGAAAACCAGGTATTTTCTTCACTGAAAGAGTGGTCAGGCATTGGAAYGGGCTGCCCAGGGTAGAGTCATCACCCCTGGAAGTGTTTGAGAAATGACTAAATGCTATTAATGCTATGGTTGAGTGGACAAGGTGCTGTTTGGTCAAAGGTTGGACCTGATGATCTTGGAGGTCTTTTCCAGCCTTAATAATTCTATGATTTTGTGATTTACCCAAGCATCTGTAAATGGGCTATTTAAGCTGCTCAGCCTCTGGGCACAGTTACTCTTCTTCACTCAGGACAATTCAGACCACCAATTTTTAACAGGCCCTATTTCAATTTTATTTTTTTACTTCTACTGAATACCAAATGTGAAATAAAATTTCAAAACCCAAAAAAATAGACTGTGACTTGGCAGAAACTTGCAGTATTTCCTCCCCAAGAAGAACCCCATAGACCTGAAATTACACAGTCAGGCCCATTTATGGTATTTTTCATCTGTAAAGCACCCCGAGGAATTAAAAAAGTTGACTCGCTTTTTAAATTGGATTTCCTTCAAAACAGTGTCATGACTTTCCTCTGAGAAGATCCCATGTCAGAGACAGTGGAAAAGTCTAAGAAGATTAGATCTCCCTAGAGGGAACATATCTAGATGTTGCTGTACAGAAAAGACACGAAGTTACAGAGAGAAAAAAACCAAAACACCAAGAGCTGTTAAGAGAAGGAATAAAATTTCCTCCCACACCCTCTCAGATTGTTAAAATCTTGTGAAAAATGGCTTGGGTTTGTTTGGAAAGTGATAATATGCATGACCTGAATTTATATAGTCTATTACCTTTGGTTTTACTGAGTTTAGCTGTTGGATTTAGCTGCTTCTTTCATGCAGATAAAGTTTTCACAATGTTCTTTCATGAAACCTGATGCAGACACTGCTTGCCATTAGTAGTCTCATAAAAATATTCTTTATGCCTCTTTGAAAAATTCTTCTTACTCCTCTTAAAGAACAAGCAGTGCATCACTTTCCTCCCGGTGACTTTGCAGCCACTCTTTATCTCTGTTTTAGATCTTTCTGTGTGGAACACTGAGCAGCCCCCTCGTTTGGCTGTTTTTTCCTTCTGTAAATATATTCTCTTTGTCTAACTGGAGCTTAGGCAAAGTCCTCTGTAGGGCCTCGTAAATCAGGCAGTGCTCACTTTATCTAAGAACACCGTTCCTGGCTTCTGAAGCCTGTGTCCCTCCTGGGATTTTGTCACTCTCTCCTTGAACTCACCTCTGAGGCTGCCAGGAGCTGTGTTGGCTGATGGTGCAGAGGGAGGCTGGGGAGGTGACGGGGAAGGCAGAGGAAGGAGGTCTCAGGGGAAACACAACCTGCTCTCAGATGGGAATCCGAACCTTCCCAAAGCCAGGTACAACCTCACGTTGGGGTTTGGTTCCCTGGACTTCTCTGAAGATGTGATGGGACAGAAAATGCAAAACATATGAAGCCAAAAGTGCATCTAGGAAGAGAAGGGCTGCATCCCACTCTCACTGTGATCATCTGCAGGATCCCCAGGACTTGAGGAATCTCCCTTTGGTTACACGCCTCATTAAAGCAAAACATAGAATTTTCATGTATTTAAATTAAGGAATTTATTAAAAAAAAAAAGCCAAAAATCCCAATCAAAACAGTGGTTTGATCTAGATACAGCAGCACTGTGACATTACTAGGACATTATGTACGAAGAATCCAAGCAGCCATAGAACACAGAAGCCTTTATCTTCAGTAACAATCTCAAAATGAAACTAGCTTCATCAAACAATGTTAAAGATCTCCCTGGAAAGAGAAACAAAACCAAACAGACCCTCCCCACCCCTAACCCTTTGGATATTAGAATGATTTTTTTTGTACAATACCAACAGCCACTAGCTCTTCTAATTGAGAACACTTGCTTTAATTTATTACAAAAATGATCTGTTGACTCAGTTATGAAAGACAACTTTTAACATTGCTTTAGAAGTGTCTGCTCCTCTTATAGACTACAGTATTAGAAGTGCTTAAAAACATTTAATCCTGGATATGCTCTTGAAATTCAATCAGAAGGATATTCTGTGTGTGTTTATATACCAAATATGATTTTTAATTTTTAAAGCAGGTGAAAAGACTAACCCTAATATGAAACTGCAATTTTACAATTTAATTATTAGTCAGATATGGGCAACCACATGATAGTTCATGAAATCTTTAGGTCTATCTACATTGCTCAGAAACACAAAATAAAGTTTTTACAGCTTTCAGCTTCAAAAGGCTAAAATGTTCAGTCTTTTAGAAGAGTGTCCAGTGTTTAAAAGAAATGCAATTAAGGGAGACCGCGTTCGATACACATGAAACAACTCGTTTGAGCTTGCTAATAAACATATCTAACAGCTGCATGTGGGGTGATGAGAAAGGAAAACACATCTGCCATCCAGCCACTACCTGAGATGTTTCTTCTCTGGGAGTGAATCTTCTCTACAGGACTGCTGATTCTCCAGAAAAGCTGGAGTTCCCCTTCGGCGCCCACTGATCCCAGGCATGTCGCCTCTTCTGTTTCCACAGCTGGGCAGAGAGGTGACCCAGTTTGCCACAGATCCACCTTTGGGACTTCAGCATCTCACTTAACTGGTACCTAGGGCATCCTTTGCAGGCTTGGCCAAAAAAGTTGAACCAATGAATGTTATTTTGTTCCCTTCCTCATAACGATTTATCTCCGATCTAGAAACAGAGGAGGTGTTCATGTGAAGGCCACAATTACTGGCCAGCTCTTCAGCAAGAAATGAATACTCAAACCCTTGCACTGTCACSTCGTTGTCTGCTGGAGATGTCTTACAGAAGTGCAGTGCATTCTGTTTCAGCATCTCTAAGGAACCAAGACAAACCAATAATAAAAGGAGTCCTAATTTAGGAGAGTCGTCTCACTAGTCGTGTAAATAAGAGCAGCTATACTAAGCCTACTTCACTTAAATAATCATACAAAGATTTGATATTGATCTGGTTTATGCACAGACTCCAAAGTGCTTCCCATTGCCAGACAGAGAGCATCTCTCCATGTATGAGAATGGGAAGACAAAATTGCACAGAGGTCTGCCCAGGGCAGTGAAGAAAAACACAGGCAGAACAGGAATACAAACCATCACTCCTGGCTCCAGTACATAAACCAAGAAGAATACATATGTGCCAGCAGTAATATTCATGTTAACGAATAGGCAGCAATCTGTTTAAAATCGTTTCCTTCATAGAGCCCATTTGTCAGCACACCAGCTTAGCTGATCCAACTGCAGCAGATTTTATTTGTATTATCACAGAGACATTTGGGGGAGGTGAACATTTAATACTGTAGCATATTGTTGGCTTTCACCTTCTTTGATGACATTTTTTATTTTCGCTAAAGGAAATAATTTAAAAATTCTCTGAACCAATTTCTTTCTCTTTTCTTATTTTTGCACATAAGGACAGACAATTGTCACCAGCCAGCACTCCAATATTATTGAGTATAAAAAAGAGTGTGTCCTGCCCAGCAGACAAAAGACAAAAGTTGTTTTAAACTTATGTAGACTTTCTCTCAGCTTTAGCATGAGGGTGTTAGCAATTATTACTCTTACTCTAAATCATTATTTTAGGTTGTAGGTCATATTTGTGAAAGGCTTGAGATAGACAACTCTGGAATCTCCTGTTTTCCATGGAAATTCTTCCAAACTTCACTGACAAATATACCTCCCCACAGCCTGAGACAGACTGGGACCACCCCTGGGCGGGAGAGCCTTTAAGTCTGGACTTCCAGAGCTCCTGCAGGCTTCCACGTGAAGGAAGACAGTCAGCACACCAAGAGACAGRAAGGATGTTCTTTCAAAGAAAAACCCGGTATTTCCAAAGATTGTGTGGGAAACGC
Source organism: Amblyornis subalaris (assembly GCA_018881555.1). Lineage (NCBI taxonomy): Eukaryota > Metazoa > Chordata > Aves > Passeriformes > Ptilonorhynchidae > Amblyornis > Amblyornis subalaris. The sequence continues at coordinate 1,308,913 of JACAXG010000101.1, read as the reverse complement.
CTGATGAATGATCTCCTCTGCACTGAGTGACTTGAGTATTACAAACATGAACTGAATAAAAATAATGATCACAACGAAATGTGGAGCAGAGGTTGAAACACCCACATCTTGTCCAGAGCGAAGGCAGTTCCTGCAGCCGCCTGCTCCATGGACTTTGGTGAGAAGYAGCAGCTGTGCTGTAGGGATTTATTGCTCTTCCAGAAAAGCCTATACAGGAAGCTCCTGACAGGCTGGGACACACGGGAACAGAGACCTGTGTGATGCTGTCCATGCAGGCTGAGGGGATTCCTACTTGCCTCATCCAACTGTTCCCTCTGACCCTCAGAGGGACAACGCTGTCTTTGACCCAGGGGCCAGACCCTCTGTGCGACATGGCCTTGGGTGTGCAATTCCCRGGACWCTGAAGAAACTSTGACCAACAYGTGATGATCCAAGGAAGAAAATGCAGCAGTGTGTGTGGTACCAGCTGCCACTGGACCCTTGCTGAAGATTCACACACCGTGGGAGTTTACACGCTGCCCTCCAGAGCTCACAGCTTGTGTGTCCTCCTCATCCTGCTCCTGGTTTTACCACTATTACAGATGGGTTTCCTGTTGGTTTTTTTARTTGAGGCATCACCACTGAAAAAAGATCAACTGGATTTGAAACGTGAGGCTTTGACAGCTGAAGCAGAGAATTCAAGCTGGATCCGGAGGTCTGGGCGAACGACCTTAAGAATCAGTGTCTTCAAATCAGATGCTTTACTGGSTCAGCCAAGTTTGATTCCCACTGCTGATGGCACTCTCAGCCATAGTTTCTGGGGTGACTGCAAATTGAGGTGGTATCAAACTGTTTTTATGGAGAGCTGTTATGTCTCTGAGCTGCCAGGTACCAGGAGTCCCTAACCAGCAGGGCCAGACGAACGCTGCGATATTGAATTCTGYAGCTCCCTAACAGTTTGATCCCCAGTACCTGTTTGGTTTGATTATCTTCACACCTTTCCGAGCTTCACAAGCAGCTTTTTGTTCAGAAACAACATCTGAGTCATGGCCATTCTTGTGAAAAATCTCCTTTTAGATAGTCCAGGTCAAGAGTGCCCACTTAGGAGTTTGTTGTTTTCTTCCTTCATTATCCCTTTGTTTAAAAAAAGCCTCTCATCTAACAGTGGGAAAAAATGCTACASGACTCAAGTGAACCTTGAGACACTGTGGAAAATGAATAGCAAACACCTGACTCATAAAAGCCTGTCAGCTAATTAGTGTTCATCAGACTACTCAGTTAAGATTTAAAAATAAGAGACGTGCTTGCACAGTTCAGGATCTGACTCTTAAAAAGAGCTAAGCTTGCTCATCTGTCTATTTAAAACAAGCAACCCGATCTGAGCATATGCATTTTKTGGAAAGAATTTGCATGGTAATTGAATAGGAGATAGAGAAAATTAATCTGTCTGGAAAGCTATTAAAGGACTACTCCTTTCTACTCCTTTGTTATGTGCAAACCCATCTCAAAATTCACCTGGAATCAAAATACTAAAAATCTCATTGCAAATGCACTCCAAGGTCGTACGGTGAAACTGTAAGCTTTTTTCAGAGTTCCTGAACACCCAYGGCTCCCAGTGCTTTTTAAATTTGACTCTGCAGAACCAATGGCCAAAKGTCTGTGGGAGCCTGGCTGTGCAGGGCACTGCCTGGACAGGGCTTCAGCCCCGAGTTCTGGGCCCCAAACTGCACCTGGTCACACAGTGGAAGTGAGAGGACTGTGTTCCAACTTCACTAAAAAAAACCCCAAAACCAAAGAAACAAACAAAGAAGCAATAAAAAAGAAATCCTGCAGGTTTTGTTGTTGTAGGCAAACCCCGACAGGAAGATCCCTAGGACTGTTCATGAGCACTAGTGATGGACAATATTAAGTCTTTCAGGGCAGGGTGCTGAAAATGTTCAGCAGTTCTGCTGCSCCAGCACAGTAATACTGTTTGTAGTTTGTCAGGACAGATACACTCGAGGGATGTGGCAGGAAATCTCCCTCAACTGGYGGTGTTTTCTGTCTCTCCCCTTACTGCTCCAAGGAGCTGGGATCCAAAGGGACTCCATCCCAGGCTTGATGCCTTCAGGTGCACACCAGCATCCTTCTTCCACACCATCTTGAGGATTTGGGACATCCAACCCTAGCATAATGCCACTCTCGTCCTTTGAGGGCTCTGCACTGTCCCTCATTCCCCTCTGCTAGAATCCTAGAGCTGCTGAGCAGGAACCTTCCCAGCTGGAAGGAGAGCAGGAACCTTCCCAGCTGGAAGGAGAGCAGGACAAGGCACAAACACTGCCATTCACTGTTGCCACTAAAAAGTCATCCACCACTAGTTAAGGCTGGTAGCATCTAAAAGGTACAAGGCCAGCTGCAAACTGTATTTGCAATTTGTTCACCAGCTTTCAGTAAGGGGTTTGCTGTTATTGGGTTTTTATTTCTGAACTGGGACATGGCAAAGAAAGAAAATTTTAGTCTTCACATGCCAAATTAGTAACATCTCTAAAATCTTGCATCTTCTTTAAGATCTGCAGTGCCACCATCTGACATGGGAGAGTGGCTGAAGCCTCATCTCCCTTTCTTGACTTTTCTCTGTCAGCTACTCTGGGCAAGTCCTGTCCCTGCTCTGTCTCTCTCCCTCATGACTTCAGGCTGCTTTACTACATCATTCCTGGTGCTTCTCACTCAGAGATCTGCCACTACTAACCACCACCTTTTCCCCCTTCAGCACTGGCCACACAGAACATACACATGGCAGTCTAATGAATTCTGACTGTTAAGAATTCCAGTGGAATGTCGCTTCCTTGGACCCTGGGATAGCTGCGCTACTGACTAGCAGGATTTCAGACACACCAGGGTGGTCTTCAGATGTTCCTGATGACCCAAAGGTGTAAAATCATCAAYACAGTCCAGCCAACATTGTAAAGAGCACGGGGAAGCAACACCCTTTGCAGAACACGTTGGGCTGTAGAGATCCTGCTGCAGTTGAGGGGGACAAAGGTTTTCCAATTCCTCTCGAAGGGAAATAACCATGTTTTTGACCTGGTGTTCTTAACCATAACAGATAGTGACACACTTGAGAAGAGCACAATTCTGATGCCTGAGCTACTGATCCTGCCTGACCCGGTTTTTAGTAATGGGGACAATGTTTTTTGTCAGTGGCTAAAGGATCCTGGACAAAGAATGATGGAGCTGGAAGTGGGAGCTATTACCTCATACTGACATTTTATTCAATAGAGGGTCTAATTGAGGGGATGTGTCATGAAGTGTTTGCATGACACATGGAAGTATTTCAGGTTCTGCTACCACCCCAAAGCAGCTCGGATCCCACTCTGAACCTCCTCAGCTCGGCTCTACAAAGCTGTCCCAAACCTMATGGTTGGCACAAACCAGACTGCTGAACTCCTCTCCTGCCACMTGTTTGATATGGGCAGCTGGGGAAAGGCCTTGGACTGAGTTCTGCTCTCATTCCAGCAGGTGCAGGTCTGAAATCCTTGAAAAATAAATGGACATTTGCCTTCCTGGTTGCCTCTCACTCAGCTTTGTTCTACCTGTCACTAGAAACAGCACAAGAACTAGTGAAGTAAAAGAGCTTAGAATGGGGTTTCCTTTCTAACTAAAAAGAATTTGATGGAATAACAACATAGGTAAGTGCAAATCTCAGCTGTGCTGGTCCCAAGACATCACGAATCTTCGGCATAGCAAGTAGCATTCTTGAATGCATCAAAATCTTGTCTTTTAGCATTTAATGCGAGACATTACAAACTAATGAAGAGGAGAAATGTATGCAGTGTTGCTGTAAACCAAATATACAGATGTAAAATAATTAAGAATAAACTGTTCCATAAAAATGCATGTCAATAAACCCCTGTCTGATAAAGTGATTTATGAAGAATTTTCTAGAATTGCTAAAAAGAATGATTTCTCGTTTGAGGCTCTGGAAGTCTTGAGTCACATTTTGTTTCTTTTAAAAAAATGTCTTAAAACACATGGCTTTACAGCTGCTGCTTGGAAAATATACACCTCCAAAGTCTGACTTTCATTTAAATACAAATGTACAAAATGTAAACTGAGACAATAGAGAAATTTACAAAACTTTTCTTTAAAAATAATAAAGACAAAATTCAGTTCTAGTATGATGCTATTTAAATACGTGCAAGTAGTCATGTTCATTGAATTTCTATTGCAATGTTCTAAAGAGACAAATTTGATTCACACAGTCTTGAGTGCCACCTCCAAAAACAGACCTGAGTGGAAAATTCTTCTTAAATGTGAGGCTCCACTGGAAGGAATGGATAGAAAATCTCCGTTTTGGGAGATCCATATTTTCTTTTTTCGCTCAACGGTGGAGGCTCTCTCATCCACAGAAGCTCCAGAGATTRTAGTGGAAGGATGCAACGTGTTGTTCCAGAGAACTGAGTCGGAACTAGCTGCTTCCAGTGGAGTTTGAACTTACATGATTTGAATTTATGTGGTGATTTAAACTGGCCTTTGAATTTGGGGAACTCTTTGAATTGTTCTGATGCTGTAGGAAGASGAAGACAACGACAATTAGATTTCCAAAACACGCCATGCTTTTTTTTTAGTCCAACATTGTTCATTTTATGGTACTGACTGGACTGCAAGATTTTTGTTTGAAGATCTTTGGATGCAAAGCATTCTTCACTTTCTTACCTGTGRTGTCTCTAGGCCAGCAGAACCATGGCAGTTCTCGAGGAATGCAGCAAAGAAGACTCACTCGAGCTCCAGGAGCCAAACCAATTCACTGCAAAATGTCAGTATCTGCTAAATCTGACTAATACAGAGGATACCTGCCGATGCTTAGGCATGGTTTTAACCCTACAGAAACAGATCAGTCTAAGAATATTATTGGCATTTGCAAGTGGTGCCATGGTGCCTCATGAAAGCTGCATACCACTTTTTACCTGGGCTGCTCTCATCTCTAGTGTCTTGGCTTCCTGCCACGACTACTTCCCTCAAAACGTGCATTTTCTTTCTTTTTTTTCTTTAAACACATAAATCAAGGATTTGCACAAGGAACTTCTTAAAACCATAGAAATGTTTCAAAAGGCATTTCAGCACACCACTGAAAAATAGGTTGGGCAAGAAGTTTTCAACTGCTGGAAACAAAACTCACGGGCAACACTGGTGGTAAAAAAAAAAAATCACACAAAGTAGATGAAAAACCTGGGATATGCAGGAAATTACCAGGTAACTGTGAGAGCCAGCCCTCTCTAAGATGCACTGCCTTTCTCCTAGCAAGAAAACCACCAGAACAGGGCTGTGACTCTGGGTATCTATGTGAGTTTCCTGGTCTTAGTTATAAAAGATCTCACCTGTCGCTTAAATATTCTCTGTAGCAATCCTTTCTTGGGTGGCTCTGGGGGGTAGCTTTTGTTTAGGTCTGGTGAAATAGTACCATTTGGTCCAAATACATTCAGCTCCTTGAAGCACTCTGTTTCTATCATCTAGTGGAATAGAGCAAGAAAGAAAATAAAAGGAATTATTCATCTGCGCTAAATAAATTCCAGCAGTGCTAGGTTGTTCAAAGTCAGCAGTGTGCGAGGASAGTTAGCAGTTGGATTCCTGCTGGTGTCTATAGAGGGCAAASAGAGTGTATGAAAAACAGAGGCTGAGTCTGCCCTGCACGTTTGCACATCAGACTTGTCAGAGGCTGCCCCACAAAACTTTCTGTTCTTTTCTTTAGCATTGTGGAGAATATTGGGCAAAGACAGGCACACTTACAAAATCCCAGTTGTAAGCGCCCCTCTGCCCAAGTGGATCTGCTGTTTGATCCAGAGTTGGATTATGAAATCCATGGTTGGCTGTGTTTTGATATCAAACAGAAACAAAGACCCAGATCTGGAAATGCTGGAGCAGTTCAGAGTCCAGCTGCAGACAATGGGTGAGATCAGGGTCACCAACGGAGGATCCTTCTGTCAGGGTTTCCAACTGTACCACAGAAGTTCCTGAGAGCTGTCAAAACACCTCTGTGGAAATCCAGGGGAAGGAAGTACAGTAGGATCCTTGCCAATTTACACAAATACACAGAGCCAACAGATACAGTCACCTGAACCTGACATCTGTGGTAAATTACAGATCTTGAAAGAGGCCATTTGTAACTCATGAAAGCATTGGAGTCTGGCAMAGTTATCCAGTAGCCACATATTACTGGAAACATACAGCTCCTCTTAAACCATCTGTGTTACGGGGTTTATTGCAGTAATTTTGCTATGATACATCCTTACCTCATTTTGCCATGGAATAGACACTGATCCTGTGGAAAACTTGGAATAGAAATCGTCATCCGTTTGGTCCAGGTTAACTCCTTTGACTGTGGAGAATTGCTCAATGTCTAACACATCCTTGCAGTACACTGCTCTGGGCTATGTCAGCAGTAAAAAAAGAGAAATGGCAAGAGAAAAAAATATTTCTGAGTCGGACCATGTGCTTTCATTCACAGATTCAGTCAAGTGAGAACGTCTAACAAGTGTGTGTCTGCATCCTCCTTCCCCAGACTCGCTCTGCCCGCATGTTTATCATCAAAGGCTGACTTCACTTTAAGCACATTAAGCTTCCCATTCTGAAGTCCTTAAAGCATCAGTCAAAGTGGGTTTTAGTCATCCATGTACCATCTGGTTAAGAGGTTGGAGGAAAAGGACAGAGAGACCAAGAAAACAAAAAYCGAACCCCTCAGGAGCTTTTTCATTTCGAGAGGGAACAAGAGAAAACCATAATGTTTATGAGTGGCACACTGGAGAGAGCTCTGAAAAGAGGCCTCAGATAGAAGTGCCCTCCTGCCCAGATAGCTGTGGAGTTTGCAGCTTAGAAGTTTAAAGGAATGTATACTAATTGCTAAGGAAAACAGAGGAGGTTTGGCATTTTTCCATTGTTTTTATTAATAGCTCAGCTGCTGGAAGCTGCCCAGAATTACCTCTATTAACTCTTTTAACTTGGCTGCATTTCTTCAAAGAAAGAGTCAAATGGCTTTGCCTTTTTGAATTACTTCATTTTCTGGGCTGACAGAGACGAAACTCTTTGCAGTGACGCAACTTGCAGCTCATATTCCAGCAGCTAGGCACAGGGAGCAGAAACAGTCGTCACTGGCTACCTGTCACAGGCACTGTGTGTGCCCAGAGAGCTCCCATCGACGGCACAGCCACCCTTTGATGTGCAGGGATAGTTGAGGGGTGGCTTGTGGGACCAGCCTGACCTGCTGAGCCCCAGCACAATCCTACTGCCCATACGTGGTACCAGGACGGCACAGCCCAGGGGTCCAACYGTGCAGTACTTCATCCAGTTCTGAGCACTGTGACCAAAAAAGTCAAGACCAAGCTGAGCTGATTCCTGACAGAAGTCCTGTTTGCTGAAGGCTCTATCCCTCTGCATTCCTGACGGCTTCAATCCACAACATTTTTGTGGAGACGGAGTCATGCAGAAGAGGATGGAGAGACACGGGTTGGATGACACCCCCTGCCATTGGCCATATAGCTTTGGGTGATTCAGCTGACTTCAGTAAAGACTGGGAAATCTATGGATGGAGTGCCAAATGAATTAAATTAGGGGCAGCTCTTGAGTTCCCGATAAATAGCCATAAAAATTTATGTGCCTTTGCTTTAGCAAATACCTCTCTAAGAGGGGCCTTCTAGGCCTTAYGTGCCACAGTTTTAACACGCTCTGGTGGATCCCGAATTTGAGCCCAGAATTTCATAATTTTCTACATCAGAAAGAAATGGTAGCTTGTCTCTTATTTCTTCCCACTGAAGCAGGTCGTAACACCACGGGCTAATTGGCAGGAATAAGCAGGCCACATAGTAAAACGTAAAGCAAAACCAGAGCAACTAAAGTAAACTTTTGTAGCRTTCAAACCACTTTGGTTTGGTTGAGTTTGCAGCAACGGGAATGAGAGCTGCCAAGATGTTACTTTCCTTAATATGTTAAAATGGCAGTGTTTACTTAGAACCATATGGGGACTTTAAGGATAGAAGGTCTGGCCAGAAAGAAAGCCCTGCAGGAGGAAAATAATCAGATAACTCTGTGCACTGGGCTGGAAACCGATACCACAAAAGGGTGGAAAAAGTTTTGTTGTTGCCAATGCAACAAAGACTTTCAGTATGGGAGAGCCTGGTGTGTAAACCTGAGTAAGAACTCAGTGCTGGGTTCCGTGCCCCATGARCAGTAAAAAGTTCCAAATGCTCTCTCAGGTCCAAGTCACCTTCTCTGCTTGAGGTGACACTTGATAGCTGAMCCTGGCTCAGACTCTCAGTAACAGTTTTCATGATGATCCATTTCCACAGAGCTCTGGACCCTGTAATTCTGGTTTCACCTCTGTGTATATATATAAATTTGTATGCACACACGGGGCTTTCACTGCTGAGTATGCCAAGCACCACCTGGTCCTGGGCACACTTATTCTCACAGTAATACCATGGATAAGGGAATACAAATGTTCCCAGTGCCTCCAGCGTCACATGGGAAGYCTGTGGTAGAAGGAGTGGGAATGAATGAAGCCCCAGGTTACCACACTGCATGGAGTTCCACCCACCCCTCATCCACATGCCCACAGAGCCCTCTCTCCTCTTCCTCCCAGCCTCCCCACTCCATCCCTACCACTCATCACACCTTCCTAAGGTAGCTACCCGTGCCGAGAGCGACGACAGCCCTGAGGGAGAGAAGTTATTTTAGAAACAAACCTCTCGAAAGAGGCCACTGGGCGTTCTTCCTATCGTACTTACATCAGGCACGAAGGGAGGATCCAGCATTCCTGCTTCTAACCGCTTGAAATTCATGCTCTTGAAGAAGGGGTGTCTCTTCACTTCTGCTGCGCCTTCCCCCTGACATCCCAGCCGCTGCTTCACGTCTTTGGTGAGGAGCTGAAACGCGCCAAGGGGAACGGTGAGGGTGTCACAAAAGCAAGAGCTCCACAAAGATATTTTTATCTCCAGTTGTTTCTGAGTGTGCCCAGAGGGAAGYGTAGAGCAGAGTTGCAACTGCTGTTCCTTAAAAGCTGGAGTTAAATGGATTAGGACTGCCCTGTTTTACATGCTGCTGAAACCCTGTGAAAATMACCTGCTCTAAAGTATTTACAGTCAAAATAGAGACCGTTTCTTCTGTTTAGTTTCAGTGAACACCTTCAAGAACAGGTCTGACATACCCTAATAACATATACAGATGCACATTCATAAGTTCCATGTACTTTGTCTCAGGTTTTTGGGTTTTTTTTGTTACTCTTGCAAGAATAATTTTCMCTTAGAAGAACAGGTGCCCGGGAAAAACCCAAAATACCAAATTGTGTTTCCTTCACCCATTGCACTATATTCCAGTGCATCACATGACACATTGAACCAACCCTTTGTACCTATGTGCTTGTCTCTGCTGAACTCAAGGGGAGTTCCATCCGTGGAGCCAGTGCCCAGTGATCATCCTCAGTTYTGCCCCGTTTGCTTGCAGAGGAGGGCAGTGCACCACCTCTGCCTGCTACAGCAAGTCCTGCCTGTTTCCTGGGTACCCACAACGGACCAATGGACACCAACTGACCTCAGCATCTTTGGCTTATCAGATAAGCAAGTCCATGAGCAGAAACACCGTGATGTTTTATTGAGAAGACCCTACAGCACCGCCCAGTGCAAGACAGCTGGAGAGGGAGTTTGGATAAGGGCATGTCACTACATGGACGGGGGGAATGGCTTTAAACTGACGAGGGCAGGTTTAGATTGGATATTGGGAAGAAATTCTTCCCTGTGAGGATGGTGAGAGCCTGGCACAGATTGCCCAGAGAAGCCGTGGCTGCCCCACCCCTGGAAGCGTTCAGCTCCAGGCTGGACGGGGTTTGGAGCAACCTGGTCCAGCGGAAGGTGTCCCTGCCCGTGGCAGGGGSATGGACTGGATGGTGTTTAAGATCCCTTCAACGCAAGCCTTCCAGGGATTCCATCAGCAATCCCGAGCCGCCCGGGCGGTGCCGCCGGGAGGCAGCAGAGGAAAGGGCAGCGCGGCGGGGCCGGGCGGCGATCGCTGCTGGGGAAGGGGCCGGGAGCGGGGCCGGGAGCGGGGCCGGGGGCTCTCCCCTGGAGCACAGAGGGGGCAGGAAGGTTCCGCCGCTCCTCCGCCTCTGTCCCCGGCTTTGCTGCCCGGCGGCCGAGCCGAGATGCAGCGCTCGCCCCTCGCCCCTGCCCGGGTGTGCTGCGCACGGTGATGGCACCGAGAGCATCAGCAAAGCCCACGGGGGGCTCGGCACCCACGGGGCCAGGGGGTGGGTTGGGTTCTCTGAGCCCGGACAGGCACCGAGCCCGCGGGAGCATCCCTGGGTGAGTCCCCGGGACMGTCCCAGCCGCGGATGGCAGGATGCAGACAGCTTCGGAAAGGCTGGGGAGGACCCGTGCTCCCGGGTGCAGCCCGCCCGGAGGTGGACCGGGAGCCAGGCGAGCTCTCCGCTGGGGCAAGGATATCTGTCTGGAGATGCTGCTTGTGGGCTCAGCCCAGGGTTTGTGAGCCCCAGCACCTTCCGCCTGGGCTGCTGCCTCAGTAACATCATCTCAGCGAGAAGGAACTTTGAAATAACTGCTTGTTGCTAATGTCATGTTGTGATCTTTCCTCTGGCACCTGGCAAGAGCTGGGRTTCCTTATCAGAGGTTTACAGTGCCACAGCTCTTCAGGCTTCTCTGAACGCTCTGCTACCCTCTGAGCATTGGTGGTTTTCTTATCTGACTTCCAACAGCCACCTGAGTTCTGCTTTTTTGTTGCTGGGGGCCTCATTTCCAGCCTGAGATGRCAAATGGCTTTGGCAATCTGTGTGCAGGGAGCACCCTCCAGCCAGTCCTGAACAAGCTGCAGCGGCAGCAGCCAAGCCAGAAGTGGCGGTGAAGGGGTTTGTGGACATAAAGAGTTTTCTGATCAGGTCTTTCTGTCCAGGTCTTTCTGCCTCAGCAGTTGCAGCTGCAATAGCAGGGGACTGTGTGGTCTGAGGAATGGGGGAAAGCTATTGGTACTGGCCACAACAGCAATTTTTAGCCTCCTGATGGCAACATCCCTTTCTTCCCCACACTTTGCCTCTGATGCTGTCCTGGTGGGGAGATATCTGGTCTGACAGGTCACCACAACTGACTGATCCATAGATGAAAAAAGACTTAAGGAAACATCTCTATGCCCTGCCCTCCTCTGAGCACACAGATTCACATGATGCTGTACCACATCCATCAGGCTCACAGGAAAAGATCTTTCTCAGAGCACTTATCTGGACCTTGRTTTCCCTGGCTAGAAGGAAAGAGGGATGCTTTGCTTTCAAATCATTGCCTCAGATCTTGAGCCCTCATGGTCCTGAGACCACGYTGGGTTTTTTGTTGTGGGGATTAGGTTTTTTTGTTGTTGGTTTTTTTAATGCCAACAGTTTTATGCTTTAGCCTGTGTGAAAAAGATTGCTTTGGAATTTCCAGTCAGAATCTGGCTTGCTCTATTCTGGTACGGCAAATGAGTCAAAAGTTCTTTTAATCTTTTATTCTTGTGTTGATAGGACTTTCCTGACAGTTGGAAAGAAGAAACTGAAGGCAGAAAGACCATTTTTACTMCTCATGACTGATATACTCCTGGAAATGATACCTTGAAGCTTTCAGGAACAGTGCAGCTGAGGAGCAAGTGGTGACAGGAAGGGGTAGATTTGGACTTGTCTGGGGGTAATAAAGGAGACCTCTGACATCTTTGCTCTCAAGTCAGCTGTGAAGGGATGAGAGGGGGTTACTCCCCATTTCTGGAGTCTGGACTCTGGACTAAGCGGGAAGATCAGGCTAAGCTGTGAATTTACCCTTGTCAGGCTGCAAGTTGGTTGGAGTGTGTGGTCAGAGGACAGGGTAGCTGAGGATAGAAAAAGGCTGCCTGGGGATTCCTGGGCTCCTCCATGATAAACAAGGGAGCATTCAGTAACTTCAGATGCAAGAAGGAAGCCTCTGGAGCATGAATGCAGTTGGTTGTGGGTGGCTGGCCACTGCTGGCTGAAAGACACAAAAGGGAACAGGCCACTGGGAATAGGCTGGGACTGAAAGACCACAGAAAGGAGAGGATTCTCCTGCAAAACCCCGTTGCAGGGGAGCAGCTGCCTGTCTCTTGAGAGTCTCAGCAGAGTCACAATGGAGAAAAATGTAAGAAATAAATGGGATTTGAAAAGCTGTGGCTCTACAGCAGCCAGCTCTAGGGACGGCAACAGGTGAAACCAGACAATTTTCCTGGCTTCTGTTGTGGGTATCAAGAGATAGCATGGACTACAATATTTTCCAGAAGGGAAAATCCTTCCTTTCTCCAAGGAATAATGAGTCTTTTACCATTTCCTGCAGCCCCAGAAGCTTTCTGCAGTAGTAAACTTGTGCAAGAGCCTGAAATATGCATCCCATTTGGGAATCTGACATGGAAAAGAAAATGGAGATAACTGTATGTTTTGAGTCATCTCTACACTTTTGTTTAATTCAGCTTCAAAGGGTTTATTTAATATGAATAGAGAGCAGAACAAAAGCAACTACATCAGGCTGATGACAAGCCCTCCTGGGACAGCAGTTCAAGTGACCCCCTCGAACATAATTTACATGTAATTTTACAGCAGAGCCTGCAGATAATTCACAGAGTTTCAAATCTGAAGATGGCTTGGGCCACCCAACCATGCATGAAGTTGATGCCAAACAGCAGGGCTTTACGTTCTGGTAACAAAGGCTCCAGATGACACCGGGAATTTAGGGTTTAGTCTGCAGAGTTCATGGGCAAAGCATGACTAGAACAGGACTTTCAAAGAGAGTCTTGAGTAGCAGTGGTGAAGTTACACCAAGATCTTGATATAAAGAGCTCTCTGATACTTTCATGTCACTCATTTGATCCCCACTGGGGATTCAAACTCTGCAGTGTCTGAGACTTTTTCCATGACTTTGTTTTGATTCCTTTACAAAAAGAAACAACTGTTGTGAGGATTGCTAAAAAAAGCCAACAGTCCCCGAAGCATTGCTTTATCTTCATGTGATCAGTCAGTCCATATCCAGATCATGCCATGTAATAAATAATTCCAAGTCCTAAGATGTTAGTCCTAAAATTACAGGAGTAAGGGAAACAAAAAAATTGCTGCTCATGAAAGGAAACAAAGGGAATGCTAAAACCATTGCCATTGACCCAGCTGATCAAGCAGTTTAAGGAATCACCTGGATAAATTTCAGCCCTGACACTGAAGTAAACATATTATTTTAAGCAATTTTTAGAGAATAGAAAAGCAATACTATGGACAATTACTGAATGAGAGAAGAGAGATGAAAGAGCAGCTATCCTAGGGCAGCACTGGTAAATTTTAAGGTGTCATAATGTGTGAACAAGTGGATTTCCAGGGATGAAAGCAGAAAGGAGGGAGGGCAGCAAGCAGGAGTAGCTGTGTGATTACGGAGTTTCTGATGGTGAGTGACAAACAGAAAAAAAGTGCTTTTCAGGAAAACAGAGCCCATCATCTTTTAGTTGGTTGGGAGGGGACTTTGAGAAGGGAATGGAGATGAGAAACATGGAACAGCTGAGGCTGGAAGGCACATCTGGATGTTGTCTAGTCCAACCCCTCTGCTCAAAGCAGAGTGTCCTAGAGCAGGTTGTTCCAGGCCACGTCCAGTTGGGCTTYGGATATCTCCAAGTGTGGAGACTACACAGCCTGTCTGGGCAACCTGTTCCAGCATCTGGCTGCCCTCACCAAGGAAAAGTGTTTCCTGATGTTCAGAGGGAGCCTCCTGTGTTTCAGTTTGTTCCCATTGCCTTCTGTCCTGTTACTGGGCAGCAAATCAAGAGTTTGGCTCTGTCTTCTTTACACCCTCCAATCGGAGATCCCTTTTGCAGAGTAAAATGGGAGCTGCAGGARTAAAAGGCGTCAGGGAAGACGGTCTTTTGGGAATGTAGACAAGCAGGACACTGACAGAGTGTCAGAAGAGCACAGCAACGTGGGCCCATCCAACACTGCTGCCTTGAATGCACTTCAAGTCACRTCTTTGGATGCATGACTGCACTTGTCAGGGAAAACACACATGTACATCAATGGAGTCACAACAACAACAAACACGGAGCATTTCCTAGAAAGACTGGATTTTTTTCACAGAAAAAACACACCAGGAGCAGTTATGTTATATGGGAACTATGGGTTGGGGAGCTTCCCAGAAAGCCAGCTGCCCCTGTTCCTAATTATTTATTATTCATCTCTGTTTCAGTCCAAAATGAGGTCTGATTTATGGGAAATTACTTACAAAATGAAACATGGAAATATGGGATGGATGATGATTAATRGGAGCTATGATATGTGCCTGCAAAAATGCAAAAGGGCACCAACATCCAGGAGGGGAAGGCTGACACGGGGAGAGGGTTTTCRTAGGAGTAGATGAATAAGGACAATGTATTTCCTGGTGGTGATGCTATTAGCTCATGGAGTAAGCTCTGAAGAGAAGATTAGGCAACATGGTGGGAAACATTTCCTCACTCCTGTCCTGAAGAATCCACTATGGGAAAGCCTTTTGTGTTGGATCTTCACGAAGGCTCAAGTTACATTTATGTGCTACAACTTCTTGCTTCATCCTGCAGATGTGATGGCTACTTTCTTTGTTTCTTGTTTCCTTGTTATGATGCTGATACAAAGCAACAAAGTTCAGCCTTTCAATATGAAAAGCAAAAAGAATTTGAGAAAACATGTTTGAATAATGGATTTTTTAAAAATATCACCTGATAAAGTAAATTACTCTTGGATGGAAAACCGCAAATACCATCACACTCGGTATCAGGACTAAGACTCTTCCTGCCTTAAGACATTAATGCTCGGAAAGGGAAGAGTTATCTTTGGATCCATTAATAGTTTGCACAAACCCCCTAAATAAACACGCCACATGACTGGACAGGGAAACAGCAGTGATCAAGTTTTCAGGAATGATTTATATATGGTTCCCTGAGGCAAGAGAATGAATTAGACCATCTCCTGACGTCTCGACTTCCCTGAAACCATCGTCTCCATGGCTGGAAGATGAAAATGACCACTACAGTGTAAAGACTGTCTGCTTCCCTGAGAGTGGAGGGTCATCTACAGCACCATCCCATCAATGCTGCATTTAATTCCTCTTAACTTTAAATTCTCATGGTTATTTTCAAAGTACACTTTCATTCTGTTATGCAAGGGACACAGAGAGTAACAAGAAGGGCTTCTACAGCTATGTCTGCCAGAAAAGGGGGGGTTGGACTAGGTGATCTTCAAAGGTCCCTTGCAACCCAAACTATTCTGATTCTGTGCCTCAAGCAACAAGATGAAATTTTTGCCTCACATCTCCATTTCAGATTAACAGCAGGACACGCACAAACTCTGCCACTCCAGCAAACACCGCTCCTCACCTGGTGGGAGCTGAGATGCTACCTGAGCAGAGCAGGCAGGCTGCTGGGGCACAGGGGGTGGTCTGTGAGAGCCCATGGCTGCCCCAGATCCTCCTGTGTGGACTCCACTGGGGGCTCAGCATGGCCAGTTAAGGGCAGCGAGTGGCCGAGAGCATCTATCAGGAGTGATGCCAGTTCACTACTGCCCCGAGGATTCAGGAATGGCTCGGTGCACTGTGAGTTAATGACTTCCAGGCACGATACTTGGCAATGCTACCACTATTATTTTGCAAGGAGACTTCAGTGTCTCTTCATGGAGCCAGCCAACCGGAGTGTTGTGGATCTGCTGTTTGCTTGCCTGTTGCACAAGACATTGGTGAAACTCTCACTACCTATTTGTTGACCTTTCTTTCCCTTCGTTCTCCCTCTACCAGCACACACAGATATGTCATTGTCTCCAAAGGAGACTTCACTCGTTAGCAAACAACATCCAGAAAAAGGCCACATCCTTTTCCAAATTACAATTCAGCCTTCTAAAGATGGATGTCGACAAGACATTGATGAATTCAGACACATCTTTGAGATTTCTCAGAGGGATTGAGGATTTCCATTGTCAGACATGGCTATTGTGCTAYGAAAATGACTCCCAGCTGAAAGAGTGAGAAAACATTCTGAAGAACAGCTCAACAGTATTAAGACAAGCTGGATACCCTGGCACCCCGGGGGAAAAGCTGCTAACAAAGTTAGTGAGATGGGCTGGGACAACATTTGAGTGTCACAATAATTGCATTGCATAATCTTTGTCCTGCTTACCCCCAGCTCTCACCAAAGACAATGGAAGCGTGGGGTTTGCAGTTCCTTGCAGGAGACAATCAGAGTCTTGCATCATCAAGTCCTTTTTATTTTTTTCTACAAGGTTATAAAAGACAGAAATGCATTCTTGACTGCAAACTAACATTCAGAGTCTCATGAGAATAGATACCGCTCCCTCGGCCATAAAACTTTGGAGAGGGCTCTAGATGACCGTGATGAATCTCATGGAGAAACAAGCCCAAACAAACACAGTTTGAATGAATAGAGAATGCAGTCACCCCATCCACAGATGAGCTTGGTTAGTCCTTGTTTCTGCAGCCCCTCTACAGCACCACGTTACTGCTCAGACCGTGTCAGACACTGCTTGTTAATGGAGCTGCCACGCTGGGCCTTCCAGCCCCTTACCATTTTACAGATGGACTTGGCCTCCTCAGAGAACTTATGGGAGTACACCTCTTCTGTCTCCAGCACTCTCCTGTCCACTTCTTCCCTCTTCACCTTCTCTTTCCTTCCACGGAACGGCGATTGCCCAGCAATCATTTCATATATGAGACAGCCTAGCCCCCAGTAGTCGGGGCTGAGTGTGTATCTCTGGTTGTTCAACACCTCTGGAGCTGTGGAGGAGAGTGAGATGTCTTGTGGAAATGCTTSATATTTACACAGGCAAAACACTTAAATGCCTAGAAGCTTCATTTTGGTGACTGAATACACATGCACAGAGAATATAAAAATACCTCCTGGTTTCAGTGACGGCATTACAGGGAATGCAGCATGCTACATGCCATGGTGTTCTCTCTGCATGCTACATGCCTTGTGCATGCTTCTTCTGACTTCTCTACCAACTCAGTCCAATTAAAAAGAAAAGCACAGAAAGAAGCTGAATCTAAACATTAAGCAGAGACCTAATCTTAAGAGTTCCTCCAGATTTCTCCATTTAGGGAAGAAATGAAGTGCAAACACRCATCCTGTAAACAGCCGTGACATTTCTTCAAAAGCAAATTCTGTCTCTTTGGTCAATTTATAGCTTTTTTTTTTATGTCTTTCCCCCCTTTAAAAAAACCCCCAATCCATTAATTTTGTGTTGCAACCACACAATGCTTTTGGGCAGAGAGTCACTGTCTTGCAGGCAGCCTCACCTCCATGCACGGGTACAAACACACACCCGCACGTGCTCACGAGCACAGAGCCTTGGTGTGCACGCAAACTTACACTGAGATAACAAAATTTAGACATGACAACTGATTTGCTTGCTTTCATTAAAGTCTCCATATGGTGTAACAGTGGCTCACATCAGCTAGTTTCTATTCAGTCAAATAAGCATAAGCAATTTTTACTCCAAGAAATGTGCCCACCCAGAGAACGCATGAAAATAATTACATTGAATTTAGAAAACAGAGCTAGTTAAATAAGGGAGCGTAGGGTTTTTTACCAATGTACAAGTCTCTGCTCATCTTTTGTGCAGCCTCCCTTGCACACAGAGGAAGATCCAAGATGACCATGGTCAAGATGACCACAGGTGTGCACTTACCCATTTTATMATAACCATACAAACACACTTTAACTATTATACAAAGCAGCAACTAGAAAGAAACCTTTCTTTTGGCACATAACCCTCCTAAGATAAATCTACACTAAAATCACTGGAATCCCAGTTGTTGTCTCGCCTTTCAATTTTCTTTGCTGATTTAATGTTACAGACCAGCCTCACTGAGAGCTGCACTGGTCCATCCTCTCACCCTCTTCTGATTTCTGCTATCAGCATTTCTGTGGGAGTTGCTGCACAGAACTGGACTCAGCTGAATGTGAATATTTTTTATTCTTTTTCTTAAGGTTACATGGCAGAAATATCTCTAAAACTCAAGTAATCTGTGCAAATTATAAAAAAGATGAGCTATGGAAGACTTACCCATATACCCTACTGTTCCTACTCTTCCACGGATTGATTCACCCTCGGGGATTTTAACAGCTAGACCCAAATCAGATATTCTAATATGCCCTGGAAGGAAAAAAGAAAAACAACACAAAGAAGATATAATAACCTGACCCAAATTAGTCCAAAACGCACAACTGTGGTCATTGCTACAATACTCTTGCAATATGTTGCTCAGACATTTTAAGAAAAGAGTGTTCTGAATCACTGAATTGGAGCAGTTTCATTGATATGGAAAAGGGGAATTATTAAGGGCACTACAAAGCAGGGAAATTAATGTTAACAGTGAGGCTGTGGACTGGAGCAGATTGTATTAGGTATTTTAAAACCAATGAGAAAACGCAGTGAGCAGCGTGCTGTGGGGAAGTATCTTGAACTGATCACAGAGGATGGATGGGCTGACATAATTCTGTAASTCTGTGATGGCTGAAGAGGCTACATCTGGTCTGTAAGGCAGCATGAGATTTGATTATCGCTGCCTTCAGCAACGAACGGGTACCTGGGTTTGCATGAAACCAGACTTGGCTCAGCAGAGGGTGAAAGCGCTTTTGAAAACGGAGGGGGAAGCACAGATTTAGAAATTAGAACTTCCTTTGTGTTGCATCAGCCTTGCAACAAGAAGGATGGAAAAACAACGAGGGAAGGCAGGCGGCCCCAGCAACGCCGCGCTCCCGAGAACGGCCCCCGCTGAGGGCACGGCTGCTTCCTCCCATCTGTGCTCCGAGCTCCAGCAGTTCACCCACCCCTCGACAGGAATATTAGTGTATGCTGAGCCCCTTAATCACTTCAGAGCATTATTCGTCTTTGTGCAATATATATCCTAAAACTAACTTAATCTACTTTACTGTGAAAGCATCTCTGTAAACCTCCGAGACTTACCATAATCATCTAGCAGGATATTTTCTGGCTTCAAATCTCTGAAAAATGAAAGATAGCGGTTATGGGTATGAAGCTGGTTTTGATAACATAGCCATACAACTGCGTGAGTGCATTTATTACTAGTAATAAACCAATTGACTGTCAACTCAAACAGCAAGGAACTCCTGAAACCAATACAACCTTTTACAACTCACTTCACAGATAGACTGAAACCATATGTCTTTTTCTAAACTGGAGTTACAATTTTTCACTAAGCCAAGCTCTTAGTTCTTAATCTACCCTATAATGGACTCATCCATCTAGTCCTGTAAGCCCTGTAAACCAACCCCTACAGTCCTGTGTGTTGTTAAATCTCTGTAACATTTTCTGTTATAAAATCTTATGTTTAAAAATAAAAAGATTTTAACTTTTAAAACACTTTGTTTACATATGAAAATGGAAATAGCAATCTGTTGGGCTCAAATTTTCTATGCCTGGCATCTGACTCAGACCAAATATGTGAATGCGTGTCCATGCACTTCCACACATGTGCAATAATTTTGTCAAGTTTGGAGAATGAGGGGCAGAGGGGAGAACGCTGTGCCCAGATTAGGATTCTTCTTACAAACATTTGAGAAACTCTAGTGCCTGTGTGGTTTGGAGCAACGCCATGAAAATTGGCAAGGTGGTCACTCTGATGTCAAAGATGTGCCTTTTACTGTTCCTGTGAAAAAAAAATACAATTCCCAAATCTGGGCAAGTTATAAACTTCTGAAGTAAATAATCTCAGTTTTCATACATTTAGCAGAGCCTTGGCAGATCATTCTTCTGAAAGGTTTGTCTGCACAAAACCTGCTCCACCAGCTGCTGCTTTGAGATGCTGCCCAGGCCAGCCTYGAGTCCCCTCCTTGACCAAGGCTGTTTTCCAAACCTGTGCAGCCCAGCACAACTTCGGAGCCATTCTTGGGTTGCTGTTGAGGTGGGAGCCAGGTGGGCTCCTTCCCACCCTGCTCATGTGGAGTGGGAATGAAGCCAGCCTGGGAGATGGGACCAGAGGTGTCAGAGGGAGGACATGGATGTGCTGGGCAGGGAGTGTCCCAGCAGGGCCATGCCCCAGGAGTSGGCTCTGCTGGCTCAGGAGCCTGAATGAGGCATGTCCGGCTGGGGCAGGGAAAACAGGATTGCTCCAGCTCACCACATCATGCCCTGGCTTTTATCTAGAGGCAGTGTTTAGCCTGGTGCAAATCCAAGCAGTGCTTGGCCTCTTCTTTTTTGTCAGGCCTCCTTGCATCTGTGAACCAGCTTGGTTCTGTTAACTTCCCAGCAAGAGGCATTTCTGTGCAAAGAGCAAAGAGAGGGGAGCACCARAGAAATCCTTGCATCAGGGATCAGGGCAGAGCACAGAGCCTGTGCAGGAGCCCACCCCATGTCTCAAGCTGTACCACTCCACTACCATGAATTTTCCTGTCAATGGAGAGGGGTRTTTTATAGTTTTGACAATGCCAAGACTGCAGTTTTGGAACTCGTCTTGTTTTTATTTATTATTTCAAGCAGGAACACAGAGCACTGTGAATAATCTCCTCTTCTTGCTTGCTTCAGACCTTCTTGACCTCCAAGATAAACCTCACCCCAGTGCTCAGAGGTACCAAGCCTGCTTTTCAAATAAACAATGCTGAAATATGTGAAGGGCAGCTGAATACTGAGGAGAAGCTGTGATTTTGTTTAAAATACCACTGTGGGCTTTCCCTGCCTACCGGCACAAGGTTTCCAATGCTGGAGCAACATGGTCAAGGGCATCTCCTATTTATTTTTAAAAATATATTACAAATCCCATAAGAACTATTTCCTTGAACAACTCAGCTTTCATCAGTTACTTCATCTTCTGCTCAGCAGTTATTGGCCCCACTTAAAACTGTAACTGGGGCCCAATGATAAGAGTCTTGTGTGCAATTTGGGAAATGTTGTCTGTGAATGAGAAAATGAGAGACTCCACGAGGAGTCTGAGAACAGCAGTTCAGACCTTACAGTCCTCTCTGATTTAGGGCAATTAAAGGAAGCTTTCCTCCCCTCCCAGACATCAGCTGTCATTCCTGTTTTCAGAATTCTGGTTCCTCAGGACCAAGGCTGGCTTCCTTTTCATGGCCAGCCCTTCCAAGGGTTCATGGCTGAAATGTCTGGGAGGAATCAAACTCCCTGGTGGACACAGTGACATGTAAAGCTACTTCCCAAAGGTTCAGCTTCCCATAAGTAAAGCAGCCTTGCCCAAACATACTGAAACATAAACTGCTGGCACTGTGCCCATGCTCGAAAGGCTATTGTTTGGCTGCACAGGACAGTCTAAACAACTCAATTAAATCACAGTGGACAAAGCTTTACCACTTATTTGTGCAGTGCCTAGGACAATGTGAACTTGATGCTGACTGGAGCTTACAGGCATGGTTGTAGTATATATAATTTACATATATGTATACAAAAAAAATATATAAAACCTTAAAATTCTTTATATATATAAAAAAATATACATTTATAATATATATAATAATTACATATGTGTGTGTGTACATAAATAAATAAATATATATCTATATCTATCTATCTATCTATCTATCTATCTATATATATATAAAAAGAATTTGAGGATAACCAGCAGCTTTTTAGTTTGCTTTCCATGAACAACCAACCCGTTGTCGACCTTCACTAACATGCTGGAGTTGAGAAATGTAACACAACTGCCATGTTTGACAGGGAAATTCTGACAGAGATCAATCCGACCCCGAGCCTGGTTGTTCTCCCGGGTCACGTCTGCAGCGTGCGTCAGCAACGGCCCGTGAGATGGGGATGCATTTTCCAGCGCTGTGGTTTACTCAGGAGCATCTTGTTTATAGAAAATGAAATTAAATCTGAGGAATAAGCGTTTTGTGATGAGTTATTCGCCTCGAGAAAGCGCTAGCATTTAGCCGCTATATTTTATTGACCTATATAGCACTTCTCATGGGTCCCCAAACACGCTGCGGAATTACAAATTAGGGGTCTCTGCAGATGCTCCTGGAATACTGCTAGAAAATGTCACCCACAAGGATATAATATCATTCATCACCAAACTGAATGTGCCATCTGAGGTGTAAAGTAGCAGCTCTTTTAAGAGTAACATGAAAACTACTGCTTAAGGAAGTAGGTGCCATTTCTCTCAGAGCCACGTACTATTTYAGGTGGCCAGATCTGATTTGTTCTGCTAGAAAATGGCATTAGTATGGCATTTTACCAGCCACGTTATGAATGTACCAGTCATTTTCTTCAATAAAATATGATTGTGAAACACTATATTACCTCCTAAAATCTTTTTAAGTGTGGTAGGGTGTTTTTTAAAGGAGAAGGAAGCCAGACASTTCACTCACTATTTGATTTTCCAATTGACATTAAACACTTAGTACCATTTTGTTCCTTGGGGAAAGAAAAAACCTCCTTCTTGGGCGAGCACCAACTAAATCAGCTTGTTATCTGTCTGCCCTCTCTATGCCAGCCAGCAAGATCTAAGGCAACCAAGTGGCAGTTTGCTAGGGATCTCCTCCAAAGAACAACAATATTGTAATTTCCATGCACACAAGCAAATGCATCATATATATTACACATGGGCATATCAAATGATTTAAATCGTGGCTTCATTTTTAAAAATAGCATCTTATTGTCTATTAATCATTGTCCTTGGAAGTTCTTTCATCAATTTACAGGCCCTCTTCTGCTGTGACTGCCAGCAACGATGATTTCACAAGCTGGGATGATGAAGACAAACATTAACCGTTGTTTACAACTACAGTGGCTGTTGATTAAAAAAAATAAATCCTCGTGGAGTCACAAGAACTCTGTCTGCAATCAGGCTGCTTATCCAGCAAGTAAACCCCAGGAAAGTGCTTGTATGGAGCTGTAAGCCAAACTGGAAGCTGAGAACTTGGGATCTGCCCTCCTGAAAGCGGCGGCGGCGGCGCCGGGCAGCGCTGTGCCCGCTGGCTGCACCCGTGGTTGGTGGGATGCTGCCAGCAGGATAGCAGGATGCCTCTGTTGTGTGGCCAGGAATGTGCCTCCTTCCACGGCTGGCACGCTATGGCCACCATGATCCCATCTAGCTAATCACACCAGTTCGTGTCCCACAGCGTAAATCCCTGTGTTTCAGACACCCTCTTGGGATCGYACTCCCTCTGGGACAGGAAGGTTTTCCACGTCTGAGGTGCTGCAGCCCCTCATGCAGTATGATCTAACTGATTAAAATAGAGGCTTGGATAGAATGATCTCCATTCATCCCAACTAGGAATTAGATTCCTTAAAGAAATCCCTTTAAAGGAACTTTCATCGTTTTCTTATGTTGCGCAGTGCACGCTGAGGTAGGGTTTGGGGAGCTTTGTGCTGGTTCTGTATAATTTAGACAGGATGTATTTAGGGAAGYGACTGCTTCCTTCCATGATTACTTCCAATATCATGCTGTATTTATACAGGGCTCTGTGAAATTTCAGCCAAAGCACTCAGGCATCTCAGCTGCACAGCACCACGAYGAGCAGGGAGGATGCAGGGAATTCTTTCCTACCCAGAAAAGACATCCTAAGGCTCTAGAGAGGGCTTACCTGTACACAGTATTTTCTCTGTGTAGGTCTTCCAAGCCACAAAGAATCTCTGCTGCATAAAACAAAGCTCTTTCCTCCTCGAAGCCTGGGTTTCCCATGTTGTAGATATGAAACTTCAGGTCACCTCCATTCATTATGGTCAGAACTAAACACAGTGCGTCCTTTGTTTCATAGGCATAGGCTAAATTGACCTAGAAAAACATTTGTAGCACARTGGTGACAGTTCAGTTGGCTGTGAAGAAGAAAATGCTAGCTTTTCATTAAGATTTTCCCTAGAAAATGAAAAAAATACATTGACTGAATTCGATATGGGTCTTCTTACAAGGGCAAACATACATTTTAAAAGTACAGAAAAATCAGATGTTCGGATTTCATAGATTAATTTGTGGAATCCAGACTATTTATCACCAGAAACCCCCAAGGCTCAGAGCGCTTCACAGGCTGGACAAACATRCTAATTCCAGGCACATTTTTCCAGGTAAGAGAAATCTTAGTAATTAAGAGAATCTACATCTCCTGCTAAAGGGTTTTGCATCTCAGTAGGTTCCCTGGAAGGCCCAGATATCCCAGTCCTGGGGGTGATCAAATGGACCATCACTGAGACACGAAGGTCAGCATCATCCCTGCAAGGCTCTGGTGGGTGCCCCAGAAAAAATCAGACCAGCCAGAGGCCATCCATCACTTTTAAATATGTGCCATCTCCTTGGCTTCTGCCAGAGGTAAGTAAACATCTTGCATCTGTTGCATACACAGTGTTCCTGAAATAAGTGTAAAGACCATGACAGATGCCGAGAGAAAATCTTTCTTTTTTTTTTTTGATCTAAGGCAAGTTTTAAAAGAGGCACGAGAGCTGGTGTGACTCAGGAGAGCACTACATCAGGCAGACCAGCTCCACTTCACTGCTTTTGGACGCTTCTCCTAGCCAATCTCTTCTGATCTATTTGGGTTGCATCTCCTTCAGCCTCCTCCAAGCACCTCTCTCCCACACCCTGGGAATTCAGGTAATCACGCTGGATAAAAATAGCTCAGCCTGATGCAGCTCTGATGCAAGCCAAGGCTGTAAAACACATCATGTTCCCGTGGCAGGCACAGGCCCCTCGACCGGTGCGTTTCTCCTGGACCAGAGGCTAAAATGAGACTCGGCAAAGGCACGTGGAGCAAGACCAAGGTGCAAAGCAAAGGGATTCAGCTTCTGGCACCTTCCCAGGCGCGGGAGATGGAGAAAGCACTGGATTCAACCAGAACAGCGCCCAGCAGGTGAGCAGGGAGCCGAGTGCTGCGGAGTTCGATACTCACTACAAACTGACTATTGACTTTTTCTAAAATCTGCTTCTCATTGAGCGCCATGGATTCGCCTTTCCTCTTTTTTATCCTCTTCTTCTCTAATCTCTTGCAGGCGTACATCTTCCCCGTGGCTCGCACTTGGCAGGCGCAGACCTGCGAATTAAGGAGAACAATTGCCGGGTAATTCGAAGCAAACGCTGCGTCTGGGCTGCGCTTTGCTCCTCACCATCTCCTCCGATTTAGTCCTTTTAAGGCGAGAGACGGAGGCTCAGCGAGTAAAGCCTAGGCGGGGGCAGCCGGGGGACTGGCTACTGTTTCCAAACCTGCTGGGGAATATTGCTTTAATTATTTCACTTTCCTCCGCCTGCTTCCTCTCCCACCTCCTTTTGTCTGTGCAGATTGTAATCTCTCGGTCTGCACCTCCTCTGCCTCTGTTCCGACCTCCGGCCACCAGGAAAATACAAATCAGGGTGTGACCCCGATTCCACTGTGAATGGAGCAGCCGAACACAATATAACTCCCTAAAGTGTTCCTTTGGAATCACAGTGTCGTGAGGGGTTGAGTAGAACCGCCAGCAATTAACGAAAATCAGCCTCTGTTGCATGGGGCTCCTGTACCTGCAGTGCCTAAAAAGTAAGAAACATCCTTAAAAGAAAGTTTCAGAATTACTCACCTCCCCAAAGCCGCCTTTCCCCAGCACCCTGTACTGCCGAAACGTGTTTTTCGTTACTGGTTGCCTGGAAGAAATGGAAATAAATAGATAAAAAAAAGGGACACACCATGTTCGATTCACTCTCGGTGATTTATTTATTTCAGAGCATACTTTTGAAAAGCAAAATAGATAAATATTATGTAATCACATTGTTTCAAGGTAATCCTATTATATAATAGAATACATAATTATGTAATTGCATTACTTCAATACTATGTATGGCTTGAACTTTTCAATTCCAACATATTAAGCTGTAATAAAATACAACACATTAGTGAGTCATCAGTAYAATTTCTGCTAGCATCTTAGGACCAAGGAGGGTTCTGAATCTGCATTATATTGCTTTGGCCTTTGTTAAGAAAGAGGAAGCCTGAGGTCTTCCAGTAAGATATTAATTCCCATGACATATAGGATGGGCTAACACATTGCTCTGCTTGGCCTGCAAGATGAGAAAAAGAGATGCAAAATTCAATCCACCAGAATCGTGGTGTCTTAAACAGAACATGAAACTTATGTGAATCAAGGACAGGAACAATCCTGGGAGCAGGAGAGGTGGATTTATGTGTCGTTCACAGGCTGGGAGAGCAAGAAGGCAAGATCCAAGCCAGTCCATCCCCCCTGGGCTACCTGCTTTCTGGGGGGAGCATCCCGGGCAAGAAGGGAGCAAAAGCCAAACTAAGGTTAAATAAGTCTGTCTCTGAGGGCAGAGTGCTCCCTAACAATGCCTTGACATGATCCCTATGCAACCTCACACAATCCCCGCAAAATCTGCTCTTCCAGAATGGCTCCAACTCTACATCCAACTTTTGTTACGGTGAAAGTTTTATAACACGACAGAAGAGGAATTCTAGATTCAGCGAGATCCCCTTTTGTATCCACCACTCCATCACCGAAGATTTACAAGGCTCTTAGCCGTGGATATGAATATTCCCATCATCCTCCCTCCCCTCTGGCAGGCAGCCAGCCGGCAGAGGGAGCACAGTGACGTGGCTGTTCCCACCACAGGGATGATGAGGCTGATGACAACGAGGAATAAATGTTAAAGTGAATCCTTTCATTAATGCCCATTATTGTTTTCCAACGCGGAGGGAGAAAAATATGCAGAAAGTCAAAACCAGAAGAGGAAAAGATGTTATTCCCAGTATTCCGTGAGGATGCTGCAAATGCTGTTGGGGTTAAAAGCAACAATTAGTAATGATAACTACATGTCCAGCAATGTCCCTGGAATAAATGGACTGTGTGACCGCTCCACTGGAGCCAGCAGGCTGTCAGAAGGAGCTGCTGATCCCTCCATGCTACTAACATCTCTTTGCTAATCCTGAAAACAATTCTCCCAGCTTCTTAAGCCAGGCATATCCAACAGCTCGTCACATTTGTTGGGGGAATGGGAAAAAAAAAAAATCCTCAAAGCATTTCAGAAAATTCYTTATCCCAAATGTGAAAACAGATAGGAAATAGCCTGGCTAGAGATGAATCATCTGATGTTTTTTTAATTGAAATGGAAGAGTAAATGCTGGGCTCAGTAAAGATGGCATGTGGAGCATGTCTTGGCATGAAATGGCTCTTCCCTCTGCCCACCCCTCCTGTGCAGCAGCTTTGTAGCTTTCCAGGGAGAGGAACTGGCACAGCCCCTTTGATCTCGAGGCGCCCCGCTGACACGCAGCGCTCACGGATCCGGCCCTAACTCATCCGCCGTAATTAATTCCATTTGTGGAAAATGGGTCTTCTCTCAGCTCAAGGTCACTGTCACCCAGCAGTGACCGTCTGCTACAGCGCTCCCTGACAAGGGAAAGGCACGAGCCCCTTTCCTTGCAAATTAATACCCACTAAGGCTGCCAGGTTATTGAATGTGCTCAGAAATGTCCAGCCAATAAATACAGTGAGAGGACCCATATGCCACATTTTTCTCGTTTAGAGTGATTTAACAACAGTGATAACTGATCCAGACAAAAAGTCACCATGTTCAGAGTGTAGCTAAACAGAAAGACAGCTGAAGTTGCAGGCTGTATATTAATCATACCTAATATGTTTAATGTACCCAAGACCATTAAATTGTCGAACGCTTGAGCTGCAGAAGCAAACACATTATCTCAATTTGTCAGATTTTGAGCGTATTCTATGGACTTTGCAAGGAAAKTAAAATTAAACCTTTTTATTTATTTTTATTTTAAAGAAGTCACTTACCTTTCCAACCACTTCCACTGGAGAAACCTGTCGAAGTACATGCTGTTTAGGTACTCTTGGAATGGTTCCCCACTGAGGTGGTCAAGGACAGATCTATCTCAGATGAAAAGGATATATAAGCATTTTATAATCCTGAACTTGGAGCAAAAGAGAAACAAAACAAGARGAGAAAGATCCACACTTCTGGTATGGTGGGATTATTTTACTTTTACTTCATTTTGTACTTTATTTTACTCACAGTTTCAATCTAGAAACAAAGTGATATGCTTGATGTATTTCATAACAGRAGGCCTTATACAAGCTGAATCCTGTTTTTGCTTGCTGAAAATTAACAGGGCAACTCCCAGTGGCTTTAATGGACTTTTACAGAGGTTGTTAGCCAGTAGACAACAAATGTCTTTGCTTCTGTTAGTAAATTGAAACAACACCCTCAGGAACTGAGCTCCTAACCTTTGGGGAATGTTTACATCTGGATAGAAAATTTCTGGCTGAAGCCCATTTCTGTAAAAGAGAGACCATCAGAGGCATCATTTTGAGTAAAAAGATCAATTTCAATTCCTGCTGTACAGAAGAAGCAGTATATGTCACTAAAGTCAAAAGGGATTTCCTAACAGCTCTGTGCTTTGTAGAGTAAAACAGAGGAAAGAAAAGTCTGGACAGGGATGTGGATTTGTTTCTGGATCAAGAAAAGGATTTTGAGGCTCACACAGTGGATGTAGTCTTTTGCATAATGGAAGGAATAAAGGAATAAAAATGTCAGTCTGCAAATGTGAGAAGAAAGTCTGTTGCTTGTGACAGGCAGCAAACAGCCAGAGAGCATCAGGCATCTCATCAGAAAGGCAAAGAGTTTGGAACTAAGAAAAGATGGGGCTGAGAGAGCTGCCTGAAATGAAGGTGGTCGTRTTGTTTAGCAGCTGCTGGTGTTGGTTCTTGCTTTGCTTTCTGGGATTCCTGTCTCCACCTCTGCTGGCAGCACTGGCAGGACAGAAGTTGGGTTTGGATGACAAATGCCCAGAAGAAATGAGTATTTCTGTCTTGGTGTACACAGTTTTGTGTCTGTGTCTAAGRGTATACAGACACATTTCCAGATTTTGCTGGAAGGGGGAAATCCTCTCTGAAGAACCACTCTACCTTGGGAATGGATGTCTGTGTCTTACCCTGGGGCACTTCTCTGAGCAAACAAGTCACCATGAGTAATRTGTCTCCTCAGTTTAGTTTCTCCCTGTTCATGATCTACTATTTTTGGAATTTCTCAGCTGTTACAATATTATTTTTTGTAATTCTTGCACAATCATTTCGGAGAAGGCAGATAATTGCACATGTTCAGTATTCACAAGTCAAATTGTTGCTGTTTTCATTAGCTTTGACTGGACACAGATCATAACASTTTCCCCTAATAGATTATTGATTACAAAATAAAATAAAAAGTAAGTCTTAATCTGCTTTAACAAATGTCCAGACTCAGGATTCTAGGCGAAGCTGGAGGACGGCAGGAGCAGACAGTCAAAATATTGAAGGTAAAACCAGAAGTTAGTTATACATGCATTTTTCTCACAGGCTARTTTTTATCTATGAATGAAACTCATCCCATCCCTGCTCCTACAGGACAGCAGGCTTCATATTTGCATGTATGCCTCCCTTTTTTGGTCTGACTGTGAACTCTTCCAAAATTAACATCACTCCGTACCAGCAAATACCAACAGCAAGTTTTTAAAACTTCCTTTTGACCTCATTTTAGTCCGTGTGAAATGATCAGCAGATTTATTAACAAGGTCCCAAACCTGGCTCATTCCTGTGTTTCAGCCGGGATGAAGGAACGAGCCCGCATTAAGCGGTGCCCAATGCTCGCCTGTCCCATTCAGTTAATTAAAAGCTGCACGTATTTTAATGGAACAATAGCTGCCTTTCAGCAGTTGTTTGCTTTTCAGTTCCCCTCTTTGGCAACAACAGAGTGCATTTTAGAGGGAATTGTCAGCTTTCAAACCGATTTGAGAACTGGAAACAGGCACCAGGGGGGTTTGCGTGGAGCACAGCTCTGCCTTTGTCGCCGGGACTGGCACACAGCACTGGTGCGAGTCACAGAGCATCCCTACAGGACACCGGGCCAGTGCAAGGAAGCTGCCCGTGCTACAAGAGAGGGCCAGGAATAACCCACAGCTCCTACCAACGCAAAGAATAACTGAAACCAGAAAAGGTCAATGAAATGAGTCAAAACAATGAATGACAGCGGAGCAGATTTTACAAATCCCCATTACATCACCCGGGGAAAACAAGCCGCGCTCCGCCAGGAACCGCACGGGCCAGCGCGCGATGATCCCTCCTTTTCATATTTTTATTGGTTTATGATCTACTGGCGTGGACGCTCTCGGGGCAGTGTTTGCAAATGCAGATTGCATACCTGGAGCTTTAGCACATAATGGCACAAATCGCTGCAGAAACTGATAAGCCTTTTCCCAGACAAAGGCTGGAATAATGCACGTTCGTTTGAACGCCGCAGACAGACAGAAAGCATTAAAAAAGCCCCGTTCTCCTGGTGAAGATTTTCTGGAAAAGCCATGCGGAGCAAGTTTGCACATTCCTCTGTCTAAATGGACTGTATAGCCACTTAATTTTTATTCACTTTGAAACAGAGATGTTTTCTTTGGATACATTATCATTGTAGCTCTTTTCACACAGCATGAAATCCATGGCTGGTTTGCTTGGCTGGAACACTCTGTCAAATACCTGAAACAGTGAGTGCCTGTGTGTAGTGTATATAATGGCATGGAAATATTTATTATATTTTGTTCAGATGAAATGACTTCACCGCTTGTCAGCTCTGCCTCTAGGATTATGAGCAGCAGCCAAAGATACCTGCCTCAGGTTCAGCTTGAAATGTCTCTCTCCTCCTGACACATTCCTCACAAGTTGCTGGCTGCAACCCTGCGAGCTTCGTGTTATACTTACTTTGTGCAGGGAGAGAACAGCTCTTTGCAGGGGCTGTTTTCGAGTTTCTCCTCTGTCTGATGGATAAGCTCTTGACTGACTTCGGGAACATAGGCTGGAGACTGCGGAGAGAAGAGAGGGGCACGTTAACTCTGAGACGAGGCGCAGATTCTCCCCTCTTAACGTGTGAGAGGCACATTCATTATTCATGCCCTGAGCTGCTTCCATTCAATTCCAGCGGTCGTGTAAAAGCAAAGGAGCTTTACGTCAAAGAGCAGTAAAATAGGATACCGTGGTAACTCGCTGCACATTCCACTCTATCYTCACATTGCTTTTCTGCCTTCTCGTGTACCTTCACCTCCTTGCCCAGCCTCATGAATATGCAGGACCCACTCCTTGCCAATTCTTTGRACTGCTCCCTTGCATCCCATGAAAAATGTGCTGGCCTGAACTGTGTACAGGCCATTCTATTTAACAAAAGAGAATTTGCCCAGTGTTTTCACTTCATGGGTGATTCATTGTGCTGTCTGAAAAATCCATCTTTTTTTTTCTTTAACCAGCAAAGCAAAACAAGAGCAGAGCATTGGTATTTATTGATCTATATCAGTATCTATATCTATATCAAAAGATGTTCACAAAAGTATCTGGACACCTTAGTTCATCCTTAGAAGGACAAAAATAATTCAGCAGCTTTAAAATAATAATTTGGAAAGGGAACTTTGCCAATCAAACACATAAACTCTTTTCACCCTCTCCTCCCTTTGGAGMGAATGTATACTCAGCCCCTTCAAAAAGCCCTTACCAAAGAGAGCTCTCTTGCAGTCTGCCTTGATGGCTAACCAGTTTAGGACTTTTGGGACTAATTATCTAAAAAGACAGTTTTTTAGGCAGTCCACATTCTCACACATTGACTGTGTACTGTAATTATACTACAAAGTGTATATTTGTGTGTGTGTGTGCACCTATTTATAGGCATTTCTCCCATGTACATGAAAGWCCCTTTATATAASCAAYTGGATTTGGGTACTTTCAGTAAATCCAGCCATAGATGATAAAATCCTCTTTTCTTGCWGAAGCCTTAATACCCAGTAAGGTCCCCCATCCATGCCCACGACCACCAGATGTGCTGAGTGGGTGGGTCGCAGAGCATCATCCCTCATTCCCGGCCAGATGTTCTCATTAACTCACCCTGAGTTAGAGATATCTTGGCAAGCACTGAAATGCATGGCAGGCAGAGTTCAAAAACACTGGGAATGAGGACAGGGGAAGGGGCAGAGGTGGAGCCAGAGAAAATCTCCAGCATGGTGAAAGCTGAATTAAGTCTTTTATCTTTTCCTTCCCACTGCTGAAATGCGAATATGATCCTGGTTGTGACATGAAAAAGTAAGTTTGTTCCACTTGAATGTTTTTAAATAGGAACACGGTTTACAGAACTGTCTGTGCATGCTGTGTAATGCCCTCTCACTGCTCAGCCTTGACAGACAATCTGCACAACGTGCTGGGGATACCTTTGACCTCACTGAAATGTTTCCTCATTTCCTCAGTATATTCCTCCATTTACTCAGCGAAAGATATCTAGGGAACACCCACTTTTAATCACAGACAGAGTAGATTATAATAATTAAGAAGTCTCACAGTATCTCGAGAGGTAGATAAGCCCCTCATGTTATCATCTAAAAGACTGAGAGACTGAGACAAAGCCAGATTTTCTCACCTTGATTGACCACTGAGGTTGACAGGAACTAAGAACTATAGAACAACTCTCAGTAAATCAGAAAACTTACAGAAATCCCTAGCTCTACATGCCCACAATGAAATCTAAGTCCAAAGTTTTGTTCAAGAGAGTAAGTAGAGGCAAGAGGGAAGCTGAGGAAGAACTGCAAAAAACTCAAAAGTCCTGTTTTCCAGTCCTACAGCACTGAAACTATTGGGGGGAAAAAAAGAAGGGAAACAGATCTTAAAAAAGGTTTTTAAAGCAATATTCAGGTATGAACAAAAGCCTAATGATTAGCAGGATTTCAGCTGATTTTGGCTAGACACCAGATGAATGAATACCTTTACTTTAGAGTTTGTGTAGTCAGTGGACAYGTTTGCACACACGTGCTCATTGGTAGCCCAAAGCTGGTTTGTGGCTGTGTGAATCCAAGACCTGGTTCAAGATGCACATCTCTCTGATTTACAGCRTACAGAAACACCACTGAACTCCACAGTCTTTGTACTGCTGTGGATCAGGAATGTCTTCTGATGCGAATGGAGCAGCAGTTCAGTAAAATCCATACCAGGGCCTCTCATTGAAGTTACTACTGACTACATCTGGAACTTGTTCTACGTTTATAGGTCAAAACTGGAATCCAAAAGCTAAGTACTAAACTGCATAATTAGTCATTTAGACCAAGTGACCTGATTCTTACTCATGCCAGACAACTCCATTTCCCGTTGGGAATTCATTTCCCAAGGGAAGGTAAGCTGCCTTGAGGTTAGTGTTGAAGATCTTGCCCATGATGCATTACTAGAGCACTAATTCCACCAAACTTTGTCTGAGATCAAAGTACATTTAAAAAAACCATAAGCATCAGCTAAGTCTTATTCATAAAGAGGAAATTAAATTCTTGTAGTGAAAGGGGRGAAGAATGAGCAAAAGAAATGGTAAGACAACGTGGGAAGTATTTAAAAATGCCACAAACTGTGATTCCTCTCTCCAAGTTTGTGGGAGATACAGTCACCACTTGTTTTTTCAAAACCACTCATTGCTGACCTCTGAATCTTTGCTTCCTCTGAACAAATCGGGAGCARGGTAACAATATCAAGGTAGGCAAAGACACAAACACACTGACATCCTCAGCGTGGACTAAGGCCTTACAGTGCAGTGCAAACGCTTCACTAGACCACTTCAGTTTCTAGAACAAAAACCACACTTCTTTTTCCACAGGCTGATCTTTTCCAAAGGTTCTGTAGGCCAGCAAAACATTTTGTGTTGTTATGCAGCCCTTCATAGAGCTCAGGGCACCATGTGCACGGGAAGAGCATTCCCAACCCTTTCCAACTCTGCCTGCAGTTCTAGGGAGCCTTTGTATGATCCTTCCTGAGATTTTCCTTGAGACTTCACAGCTCCCAGTGCTCCCATTAAATAGCAACGGCTGCCACTTTCCCTGTGTGAGTACTGTGCATACCTACAGCCTTCAAAAGTTCAAACAAAAGCCAGAAACAATTACAAACCAAAACCCAACCCACCAACCTACTTTTGCTCCCCTGGAGAACAATTAGGTAGCACAGGTTATGAGTGCAAGGGAGCATTTGGATCCCAGGAGCGAAAGCTTCCAAAGGTAACACGTTGGCCATTTACAGATGAAAAAGCTGCTTCTTCCCTGGAGAGGTGCAGAAGATTTCTGCAGCCACAATGAAATTGTTATTAACACCATTCTCCTGCTGCATTATGGGCAATGGCTGTAAAAGTGAATTTGGCTTTTACAGGGGAACAGAGACACCTTTTCCAACRTATTAAATGTCCTGTGGCAGCTAGGAGAGTCACACACCGTGATTAAGACCATTACATCTGAGCTTGTGACGAAGAATATCCTGCTAACTCTTCAGAAACACCTGCAGAAACCAGTTACATTTTCTTGCATTCAAAACAAAACCCTGAGGAGTTATAACAAGTTCAGTCCCATATTTCCCCTAAAGGCTATTCTGTTTCCTGAAGGCAAAGAAAGGGATTCTTGGTCTCATTTGCAATACTGTAAATCAGAAATTATGCCAGTCAAGTCAACACTAGGGTAAAGCTGAAGGAACTCAATCCAGATTCATGGCAGCACAAGATGTGCTTAAATTGATCCTACAACAAAAATTTCTCTCATCACATTATCCTTTTTGTCCAGACATTGTAATAATAGTCCAAAAAGTCCACACTACTTTCACCAGGTTTTAACCAAAACCTCCTACCTCCTGTATCTTCTCCTTTATGGCCAGAAACTGAAAATTTTTGTTATAAGTATTTTGCTGGGAAAACAATATCTCAGTTTCATGCTACCCTCCCATTTAATTTTTAATAAAAGAATGCAGCGAGGAATTGTGTTAGTGGTTAGCTAAGAAACAACAAGTGGATACTCAATTACTTTTGAGTGCCATCAGCACACTGAGAAAAGTCTCCACTTCTAAATTTTATTTTTTCCTTATTCAAAAGACAAAAGAGTTCCTCTCAGCTGCTCTTCCCTTTCAGTAAATGGCATGAAAACAGCAGAGATATCTCACACTTGTTCAAAGTTGGTTGTGCTCATGTCCACAAAAAGCCTGGATACCAGCAGACTCCTGTCCTGCAGCTGTGTGGGGTGCTGCCCGCGTCCAGGCACCCCACTGAAGTACTGGAAAGCAGCAAGATCTGATTCAGATCAGATGAAAGCTTCCAGGCTGTGGGACTCCCCATTATCTGTTATTTTGAATGCCGTGTTGCATCACTATGCTTTAAAACACAACCTCTCCTTTCCTGACAGCTCTGTAAGCTTTGCTACAGGCCATCTCACTCAGACCCACTGTGTGCTGAGTTCAGTGAGCAGGACAGCCATCAAATAAACCTCCTCCTAAAGTCATCTCTCAGTGTTTGCCATGCTACTCACATCAGCTCTCAGACGGTGCTTCCCCTGTGACTGTGTGGGGGACACCCGAYCTTTCGTTGATCTATCAGCAAATCAAATTCTTTATTAAACAACCCGAAGTGCTGGCAGTACCAAGGGAGGCATTCAGAAGACCTTCTTTTCATGAAAATGCATTATTTGTTCTTCTTTTCCTTGCAAGAGAACTTCCAAATGTTTACAGCGTATGAGCTCGGTCGGGGTGTAGTGCACTACAGGTGTTGCCTCCAAGCCTGTGGAAGCGAAAGCAGGCAGCCAGCAAGCAGAGATTTGCACCTTCAAGGAGAGGAAGCAGCATTTTCCTGACAGCCCAGCAGCAGTTGGGGTTCACCTTCCTGGGACTGRGGTGAGGTGAGAAGCAGGAGTCCCCGTGCTACCAGCCCTGGGTATTCCCGGGAGCCGTGCGGAGCCCGGAGCAGGCGCACAAACATCGCAAAGCTGCACGGGCAGGGTTGGTTTATTGTGTGTAACGCTGCTGCTGCCATGGGAAAAGTGCCCAAGCGACAAAGGGGACTGAGAGGGATGTGTTGAGACTCCAGCTAAAGACATGTACCCAGCTGGGGTCACCACCATGTGAGAAACCCTACAGAGAGCTGACAAGAGCACCAAGGGTCTGGAGAGTTGAGAAACATGCTTGGGAAAAAAAGCCCGGAGGAAAGCACTGAGGAACTAGGCCTGTTTAGTCTGGAAAAGCAAGGGTGAAACATGATAAAGGTCTTTTAATATAGAAATGTTTTTAATAAAGAGGGCAGGGATCAATTATTCTGCATATTCTGCTCTACACTGGGGGAATGATGTGAAGAAATCCACTTAATTGGATATGAAGGCTTTTTATTCTAATTTTTCACACAGCAAGCAGAAGAACAGGCCTATGAATATTGTGGAATCTGTTCTCAGAGGTCTGAAAGACCTCCAAGGGCACTCAGACATCTGTTGATCATCTAAGTGTATTTGATCTCTGTTCAAGGCAAGAGGCTCTTGAGCCCTTTCCCAGTCCTTTGTACCAATGGTTTTGCAAAACACTGGGCTTCATAAAACACAGGCACATGGCATGGCCCTGAGAACACATGAGGAAGGGAATTTGTATGCTGAGTGCTCACCAA
The DNA here is from genome assembly GCA_018881555.1 of Amblyornis subalaris. Classification (NCBI taxonomy): domain Eukaryota; kingdom Metazoa; phylum Chordata; class Aves; order Passeriformes; family Ptilonorhynchidae; genus Amblyornis; species Amblyornis subalaris. The sequence continues at coordinate 1,272,524 of JACAXG010000101.1, read as the reverse complement.
AGGAAACCTGTAGCTCTGAGCAAAGGAATAAGAATTTTCTTTGCAAATGAACAGCCCTGCTTCAAAGACTTGTCTCAATCATCACTGTCTCCTAAAAAAATAAATGACACATCCTGCAGAACCCTGAACTTCAGACCGGAAAAAGGGAGAGCATTGAATTTGTCCAGACTGACTTTCCAAGAAACAGAGCAGCTTCGTAGTCCAGAGGTTAATTCTTCATCCTTACCCAGTGACTTTCATCTAAGAACCTYGAAATGTTAAAGCTTCATTGCATGATTAAGTCTTCATGAGCTAGGTGGCAATCTCACAATATTTTAGAGAACAGTGAACAGGAGGTTAGGAAATGTGTTTTGCAGAAGACTTGATCATCATCTGTGACTGAAATCAAAGAAGTCTCACTGAGATAAATGGAAGCTAGAGATGCTCAGATTCCTCAAATCAGTCCAATTGTAGCTTGCAATTAGTGAACAAGGAAAAGAAACCTAGAAGTACAGGCTTTCATTTTACACCAACTCCTGCCAGGGGATGTGAGTCATCAGGGTGTCTTAAAGCACAACTGTTCATCACCACAAAAACTGTAYGAACCAGAGAGATGCTGCACTCTTTAGATTGAATAGACCTCATGCAAACTTCTGTCATAAACACACAATTGCTTTCCTGGCAAGTTTCAGGCATGCAGCTGATACTGAAACACGATGAGCTATTTTAAAAGTCACTTGCGTAAAATAAATAACGTGCAGCATATGTTATGTTTCAGGTTATGAAAACATTCCACAACAAACTAGCTTAAAACAATTAAAAACGTTTCAGTCAATGGACAAAAGTTCAAGCTGTAACTTTTCTTGAGCTGTCTCTGGTTCCAAGCATTTGTCTTAATGATATGTGTATTTTCAGATGTTGACAGCAAMGTTCCACATATAATCTGTTTGAAAGTCTCCACACAGATTTGCTACTAGTAGGGACCTCAAAACTATGACAGAAACAGGCCAAAATGAACTTTTTGTGTGAGATGCTGCATGATGGGATGGGAAGAGTTCAYACACAAAAACCTGGAAATTCTGGCTTTATCCAGCAGTCTAAGCTACAGCCAGGGAAATTCTGACCATGCAGCCAGGGACTGACGGAGGGGAAGTGTGAAGGGGCTGACAGGGAGAATCCAAAATCCTTTAAGCTGGGAAAGACCTTGAAGATCACCAAGTCCAACCGAGAAATTCAGAGGAAAGCAGTGGAGGAGGAGACAGAGTGTCTTGGTTGTATTCTGATTTTGKGAAGTCAAGGTTGGGTATTCCTGGGGAGAAAGAATCCCAGCACCKTCATGGCACACACAGTCTCCTGATGCTTTTTGGTGTTACGCACAAAAATGTTGGAACATTCTTTTGCCCTTGCCTGTGTCTGATCTTATCTGTTCAGTTTTAGCTGTGGAGTAAACAGCCAATTCTACATCAGGAGCAGCTGCAACACTTTAAGTAATCAACTTTTGCATTTTCTTTTTACTTTTTTTTTTCCCCCACGCCACAGTCATTTGGGTCTGTATGAGGCAAACCAGTAAAGCAAAAGGCTTCAGAATTCCAGGATGTTTGCTTTGAGATGACAGATGTAGGAACTGGCAGCGAGGTGGATGGGGAGCATGGAAGGCAGCTGTGTTATCAGTAGGAATTTATCTATCACAATAGTGTGTAGACATGACACCTAAGAATGGGGGCCCGTAATGCCAGGCACTACRGACGTGTAATGGGAGCTAAAGCTTCCAAAGCAAACCAATCTCACCAGCCCTGGGAGTGGAGCAGAGGCCAAAGACATGGAATACCTCACCCAGGATTACAGAGAGGGTCAATGGTAGAGAAAATATTGAACCTGATCCTGTTTCCTGACCAAATAGCATTTTCAGCACCGAGGGCAGGATCACTTGTTGGTATCTAAGTGAAGCAAGTCAGCAGTGCCTGTCAGCTGTGGGGTTTGTTTTGTAGCTGCAAGCYGATCTGGAGTCATGACAAATCTGTTTTCCCTCATATTGTACTGAACTATCAAAACACGTGTTGACACACAGGAAAATACAATGACTGGAGACAACAGAGCCCTCAGCAAACAGCTGAGCGTGTTCTTGCCTGAAGGGTGGTACTAATCCATCACAAAAGGCCAAGCTACCACCCCAGTCCTTGCAGTAGATCTCATGTAGCTCCAGGCCCCCTCACTTGCCCTGGACTCCTTGGGGTAACTCTTGTGCCTCAGCGAGGCCACCAGCAGAAAAGGGACAAGTTTCCTCCCCGGGTTTCCAGCATCCTTCCTCTTTGGTGGTGGGATACAAGCTCTAGTCTAGAACTATGCCCTTCCTTGGAAAAATTCTGCAGCCACGGAGGTTTCCTTTCTGACAAGTGCATAGAAAGTATATGAAGTATTTTTATGGCTCTCCTGTTAGTCAGCAACASAGCCTGCTATCTGGCTATACCTTTTTTTCCTCTTCTCAGTAGACATTTTTGTAGCTGCTCCTTTCTGGAAACCACATTTCTGCTCCTGATAGTGGCAAACAAGCAACTGCCATGCGAATGGTGTGAGTCAACATGTTTCCTGCATAAAGCTCTTCAGTCCAAAGCGTGGTTTCCTTGGAATGTTGACTTGTTTGATTCAGAGAAATTTGGGGGTATAACCACAACATGAGTTTTGGAGCAACAAAGGAAGAGAAAAGACTGCCTAGGTCAAGAAAGAGAAAATTCTTCCTGGCTCCTATAGGTGACCAGAGCTTAAACACCCAAAGCCCCATAGAAAGTAATTTTGAAATAACAAATTGTCCCATGAGACAAAATTTAGTTGCTTCATCATCTTCTTTTGCAAGCCCAGTGAATCAGCTGCAGACTTTACACTCTTCAATTAAACAGAAACACTCACCGCAATCCCAACCAGCTATGGAGTTTTTGGTACAGCTTATTTTAAGAATCTAAACTGGTCAGCCCAGAAGATATGCTTTTGACTTCAATTAGTGAGAAATCTGGCCTCACAAGAAGTGCTTGGCAGGATATTTCTCAGTATCTTTAAACCCTAGTCCTTCCCCACCCATACTTTTAAAATAATTCTTTAGAAACCTGATATAGGGGTTTCTTCATCAAAGAAACACATTTTTCCTCCTTTCTGTAGACAATAGGTTTATTGGTGTAGGGGTGCTCATAAACCAGCCAGCTCAAATTGTGTTAAATAAACTCGCTTTAAAGTGGGGGAAGGGAAATTTTGTTTTACTTGTTGTTGCCATTTTTCTGCCTTAAAAAAGCATTTTGCACCCAGATTAAAGGATGAAAACAGATGAAATAACCTGTACTAGCAGCTGTCAGCAGGATGAGGAGGGCAGCTTAAGAAACAGAGTAGAAGAGAAGGTGAATATCAAGCAGGATGTTCTATCCACCCCACGGTTAGGCTGCTCACAATCCTAGAGCCACTTTTCTTAGCAATCGAGCGGAGCCATGGCTCTAGAGGCAGCGAGATGTTTGATAAAGCTTTTTGGGAGAAAAAYAGTATTCTCACTACAAGCAGCAGCAAAGATGACAGGACAATTCTGAAAGCTTCTCTGCTCAGGAAGTTTTTTTTCTCTCATCACATGAGCTTAATAGGTTTGGACAACATCCAGTGTCCAGCCTCTTATCAGAACCTTCCTACCTTTTAACATCCTCCTGCACTGATGGATGGCCTAAACATTAGCAAGCAACCTTATGTTGCAATAGTCATAGCTTGGCTTCCTCTGGTAAACCAAATGTCATTTATTCCATAAAAAAAATTAAAAAAAAATCCCTAAATCTATAAACACTCATTTACAACCCCAACGTWACTGAATGGCTTTCTTGCAGGAAAACAAACAGATCCCTGCTTTAATTCACTCCTCTGAGACACAAGCCTGTGAACAGGAGTAACCCTTCCCYTTCAAGCTGAAGCCCAGAGCTGTTTGCTTTGCTCAAAGGCAGCTCATGCCTGAAGCTGATCCACACTGAGCTCCCCTCAGTGGCTGTTTTGCTATCACTTGCAAGGGGATTCTATAGTTTGCCTTCATCCTTTTCCATTATCAGGTCAAAATCCCGAGGAAACACTTGAATGAAGAAATGAAAATCCAAAAGAGAGTCTGGGAAGGTCTTGAAAAGAATTAGGAAGGGAATTAAACCAACATCAGGCAGGAACCAGTAGCCCACTCATAGAAAGACTGGAAACACCCAGGAAGGCAAACAAAATCACTGCTAGCACTGCTGGAAACAGGGCATTCCCTAATCACCTGGATCACACAATCCATTAGCAATCACATGGAAACAGCCATTTGCAAAGAACTGAGGGGGAAGGCATTTATTGTAGGGAATGACATGCTGTTTGCAGTGGCATACTCCACTCTTCCTTTGCTTGTTGGACAAACAACGTTGGTGCAAGGATAGTAACCTTGCTATATGSTTGATTTTTGGCTCAGGTCAGAGTCTGACTTGATTAAAAAATAAAAAATTAACACACAAGYTTGAGGCTTGGCAAGCAGGTTAAGTGAGTTTTGTGTTGTTGCATTACTGGGAAAGAAACATTAAACATGAATAGCCTGAAGTGTCACATATCCGGAACTTAAATATGCTGATTATTTGTAAGTCAATTTGTAACCAACAGACTTTTTTTAAAAAAAAATCTTACTTTTTACACTTATCTAGTGATATTTTAATGAAATGAAATATGTTTTCTGTGAAGTTTAAAACCCTCCTTATTGTAATCCTGTGATTCCTGGTTCCAAGTTAAAATAGCACTCTACCAGCTTACTGATTCTTCTAGTTGCATCATCCTAGCCAAAGGTGTCGGCCTCAGGCATCTCATCCATTCTTGTGAGGCTACTCAGATGCTGAAGCTTCCAGATGTTTTTCCAGAATCCTAATTTCCTGTTACGAGGGAATCAGGTGAGAAATAAGGTATGATTAAGTTCCATTCTCACCGTGTGCCTCTTCATTCTCTTCTTTGTTGGGATCAAGCATATGGTTGCCTGTTACTGCCTCTGAGTTCAGCACAAGGAATCCTGAGCTCAGGGAGACATTAGTTGACCMATTATGCTTTTAGCTTCAGAAATCTGAAACTGAACCAGCCAGGAAAGTTGCTGCAAGTGGGGAGATGGAAGGGCTGTGGAGGTCAGGTCTTCCAAGGACTCCTGAACCACTGAGAAATCGGGCACAGAAACCTGTGTGGATATGTAATGCAGTGTAATTGAATGCGTTCTGCATTACACCAGGCGTGGAATTCACCTCATCACACTTTAATCATCTAAAAGCTGAGGCACTCAGAGCCTCCCCGGGCTCCCCGTAACAAGTGGGCAGAAAGAGTCATCTCATCTCTCCCATCCAGATGCCTCCAAGGCTGTGTGCTGGGAATGCAAGAGGCTGGGCTCACCAGAGGTCTATTTTAATGTCATTCTGTGYAAACACACAAAAGCCATCTCCTGCGGATTTCTGGATGTTTTGCAAGTCAGTGTTCCAGACAGCTGGAAAAGGCTGATTTCTTTTTTCCCATGTGGGCAAAATTTTCAGGCAGAAGAGGCTGTTTCTGGGAAAGCTGAACGGACCTGAAAGTCTTTTAGAATTAACTTCCCTGGCCACTGGATAATCCATAYGAACTGAGTGTAAATCGTGAGGGGCATGCGGAGGGGATAGGGAAAAGATGACCCCTGAAACAGAGAGGAGGCAACTATAATTAGCATAATTCATTAGCCAAGGGCAGACAAGTACGGCCTTCCTGTTCCCAGATAATCCTGAGCAGATCTGCTCTTTATTTGCAGTGTCCTCTTGGATGGCCTGCCTCCTCTCCGAGAGGAGCCGGAGCGGGCTGGGGGGCCTGTCCTGCCTCACAGACAGATGCAAGCCAGGTTTACATCTGTGGTTGACATTAATTAGTGGAAACGAGTTTCCATTTTCCAAAGGGTCAAGTCAGAGTAATTCCAGCAAACACAGGGAAGCCAGAAGGCTTCTGCCCAATGACCAAGGCATCCCAATGCTTTTCCTGACCACAAACGACAAACAGTTACGAGGCATGTGAACCGGGGAGTGTAACCTCTCCAAAACAACAAGGGAGGAAAAGCAGAGCTTCAGTAGCACTGATTAGCACAAAACCAGCGGAGTTAATGACTCCAGCCCAAACCTTCTACCAGTTTGAGCAAATGCATTGCAAATGCAGCCCTCCCTAAGTGTAAAGGACAGGACATGGGCCCAAGGACCTAATCTGGGACAGGATCATCAGGACAGAGCAGGTTCCATGTTGTTTCCATAGGCTCTYATGCAGTTTGGCACCACTGCTAGAGACAGAAGCCCTCAGCAAGTGTTTAGTTAACTAACATTTGTATTATAAACAGTGGGTAAAGGATGAGGAAATAGGACTCGAGCAAACCGTGAGAAAAAGCCTTTTTGCCTGAGACCACAGCAAAGGGACTCCTAATCAAGGCAGCACTGTGACTCTTCAGATCCCTCTGCCACACTACAATACAGCCTAGCCTCACTGACAGACAAATGTTTATTAAAACAAATTCTGACTAGAAAGCACTAATTTGAGTAACACGGTTGCCGTCCTGCCGCTCAGACATTTTCCCAGAACTGAACTTTGGAAAGATGAGCTTTTTCAGAAAGCCCACTGAGAAGGTACTTTCCTGGACTCAGACACAGTGATCAGCAGAGATATTGATCGTGCTGTCTCTGCAGCAACAACAGGAATTATGCATTGATTCCTCTGGAGACTGGATTATGTATCGATTATGCGAGCTGCAAAGCAGAGGCCTAAGTAATGCCATCATGTCTGGCTAAAATGGTGCTCGTGGAGTAGTGAAGTCAATAGAAAGGGGAGATGAGAAATCCATTGAGGCAAAGGGCAAACTCCCAGGGTAATTAATTAAATGGCAAAATTCTCCTGGCTCAGGCGATGCCAGGATTTCTACTTAAGCATTTAGCATCCTGAAAAGTCTCCTAATAGGAACCCGAAGGACGCGGTGAATAACGCTTTGAGCAAGTTAATAATTCTAGCCCATCCTGAGCCCGTGTAACACACTGTGTGCAGACAGGCACTTCATTCATTGCTCACTTCAATTGGGTCATTAATGAAATGCATAGGGTTTAGAAAAATTTGAAAACTAGCAGTGGAGATAACTCTTCGCCCAAGCCTGAAGGGGCCATCCGCTGCAGCCAGTGAAAAGAGATACTGTGTCGGCCTTTTATCAGCACGATAATAAGCTTACAGGGGGACAGAGATGGCTTGCTGGACATAAATGATATAAGCTGCATTTGTAGGAGAAAGATAACGATGTAGAAAACAGTCCCTGAAGGCTCACCTTTCAAAACACAAAGCCTCTGTCTTGCATTAAACTCGGCAGATTGCTTTACAGAAGCTTAATGTTTCTATCTTTCACTGCTTCCCTTAGAGTGGCATTCAGCTTTTGTTTTGGCCATCCCAAAAACTGATTATAATGTGTTCCCTAGAAGGCATTTAGTAAAACTAAACAGTTAGAGGAAGAGGTCTCAGTACTTGAATCCAATTCTTGGTATGGTGTGACCTGCAGGATTCAGTCAGAATCATGAAGAAATTAAGAAGTGATACATGAAACTTGCCTTATGGGAGATGGAAGGGCTTTACTGATCAGCGAAGATGACTCACCCAAAAGCACGAGTGCTGAAGTTTGCATTTATTTTGGTGGTGAAAATAGGAAGGGGGGAAGAAATCTCAAGGAGAGAGGCAAAGATCCTTATTGTCAAGATTACAGCAATGGCCAAAAGGAAACTATTCTGATTGTGCACAGAGCAGGAGCCTGACTCAGCTGCGTGGCTTGGCCCACCAGAAGGACTCATATGCCATTTTAATTTCATCCAACCCCCATTACATAGATGTTTTCTTCTCCATAAAGAACTGATTTGAGAGAAGACCACGTTTTAGCCAGTAGACAAGTGGAAGGTCAGGCACTGCTGATCAGCCAGTGCCCCTTTCAAGGGACTTTTCCCTCCCTTCCTTATCCTATAATTGTTCATAAAAACAAAGACATAGTTTTGTTTACCAAAATCCCCACTGCTAGCCTTAGACTGGAGTAAGGAGGTTATTTCTGTGCCCAGCTAACCTCTTGCAGCAAAGAAAGCGCAAACATGGCCTTTATTCTGTGCATTTCCTGGAGGAAAGGAGACCGGACAGGAATCCAGATAAGAAAATTAATGCTGTCGCTGTTCTTCATATTCTGTGAAGTAATTTAATGGGGATAACAATACACATTAGACATCCTGTTCAGTAACACTTTTAGTACCCAGCTGAGTCCAAATATAAACTATAATGGCATATGGAGACTGTCTTAAGAGCCATTTCAAATCAATTTAGTTTTATATAGTGTCTCTCAAAGTCTCTCAAGGTGATTTACAGTGAAAAAGCAAATAGTGGGATAGTGATTTAGTAGAGTAAGGCATGGCAGCTGTCAGGCAGGAAGGCAAAAATGCTGCATGGAGACGTAAAACTCTAATTTGAAAGCAGTACAAAGGCAAATATATCTCTTTGCTCTTCCAGTACAAGAAGCAGTCAGGTAATGAAGCCAAGTTGGGTTCAGTTTAACTCAACTGTTCAATGGAGCCATTTACAGAAGGAACTGGAACCTAAAACTGAACCTTTTCCACTCAACTGCTGAGATTAGGAAAAAAACAGGGAAGAAATATTTGTGACCAATTCATTTTAGCAGTTTTACCATCATATTTCACAACCTCAGAAATTTTAGACTTCCTGTGGGTTGGACTTTTGCCCTAGGGGCTTATGAAGTCAAGAAGGCAGCTTTAAGTGCCTTTTTTCATGGAAATTGTTAAAATCTTTCTTAAAGAAGCAAGACTTTAGTCAAAAAGCCTCGACCTGGCCGATGTGACAACCAGTGTGCTGCTTCTGTGCATGGAAAATAACAATTCTTCAGAGAGTCTTTCAAGGGTGTCCTCAGCTACAGGACACATCTCCTGTGGGTTTTCACTCTCCTGCTCACCACTCAAGTGAAGCTTCTACAGAAGCCATGGAAACACTCATATTTTGGCATTCTTAGTTTGAAGATCACATGTACTACTCACATTTCCTTCCCATCAAACAGCTCAGGATGGGCTGCTGGGTATGACAGTTTCAGTGAACTTTAGGCAAGAGAGAGGGAATACTAGTGTCTTCCTAGGACCTGAGTACACAGAATCCTGGAACAGCTCAGTGTGGAAGGGACCATCTGGTCCAACCTTTCACAGGAAAGGGAACCAAGATGAGATTATCTGGTGTCCTGTCCAACAGCATCTGGAAAATCTCCAGTGATGAGGGCTCTACCACATCCCTAAGGACGTTGTTCCTAAGTACCACTTCTTTGAGAGGCCTAAACCACCAATGTTCTCTTCCAAGTGCCAGGACACATTCAGTATTTGTTTTTGCTGCTGCCAGTAGGTCCGGGAGATGGTGGCAGCCTGACCTGCTTGTCCACCAGGACAAAAGCTTTTGATTCCACAACAAGCACGTAGGGGCTGTTCAGGATATCAAAGCTGTGGAGAGCCCAAATAGCGACCACTTGAAAAAGCACCTCCTGCTCTACCATCCTGGCAGGTGTTGGGTTTGTTTAGTGGCCGGGGGGCTGATGCTGAGTGTTCTCACACGGAGCTCTCCCGGCGGGAATTTGCCGCTTTGGAGCAGGTACCAGGGCAGTGGAACTGTCTGCAGGCAGGGGCTGGGTGAGCCACACAGGGCTGGGAGTCCTGCTGAGATGTCTGTTGCCCCGGGAAAGGGCTCTCTTTTCCTTTCTGCTCTGCCAGAAGCGTGTGTTTTATTAAATAAAGAGCGTGTTCCCTATGCAAATGAACGTGCTTTAGAACTGTGATACACTGACACGTTGCATGTTCAATGTGGATGCCACTTACAAAACTAAGCAAGAAATAAAAGTAATTTATAAATATTAAAGAGCACTGAGTCTACTTTTTGTTTTCGTTTCGCTTCTGATTCTGCACTCTGGGAAAAATACTCCTCACATTATGAGACTGAATTATCTGTCCAAGAACTAAACCTATAATTTTATTCCATCAGTCAAGTTCTATGTCACACTATTTTTATATCAAGACAATCAGGTTCTTTGAAGCACAGACACACACCTACTTAAAAGAAGCATTCAGCTGAAAGCAGAAGACTGTGGAATCAGCAGCAATTTGTATCTTTCAAGGGACTGATAATTAAATGGAGAAATGCAGATCCTAATGAAAAGAAGGTTTCTTTTCTGCCCACATGCTCTATTAGGACATTTGGGTCCAGATTCATCCCTTTGGACTGGAAACATCTAACCTGGCTTTGAATCATTGACTTCTAAAGGCTGCAAATGTGTCCTTTGGAGATACTTATTTCTCTTTCTTGACAAGAAAGGACAGTGGGCCATCTGCACTCCTAACCTGACTACCTTAGTTAGGTACCTAAAATGAAATTAAGTTAATGCAGGCCTTGCTCTAGTTTTTAAAGTATTTGTTGTGTGGGACACCCATTAGAAAACCCAGTATTCAACCCATTGCTATGGCACAGTCAGTCTCACCTTTAAGAAGTGTTTTCTGCTACGCAGGGCTTACACATCCCTCTGGGAAGAAGCAGAAGTTTCTCATTAGGCAAAAAAAGCACAGCAAGACCAATGCAGACATTAAAGCACCACCACCAGGGAGGCAGTTTCAGGGTACAAGCGAAGGAGAATATCTCTGTGCTTCCCAGAATCACAACACGGGTGAGGTTGGAAGGGACCACTGGAGGTCATCTTGTTTCCTTCTGCTCAGAGTTGTTAAGGCAACTTGCAAATACCAGGAAAGCTTCAGGACAGACTGTAAACACGCTGTGCCAATTTTACATACTGAGAAAACCAGGTACACAGGTCAAATGAGAAGCACAGGGCACGGCAGAGAATGGAAACTCCAGCTCTGGAGTTCCAGTATTTTTCCTTCCCGTAACACCACCGTTCTTTGTTGAGGAAGAAGCAGCTGCTCTCAGATTGGTCTTCACTGCACATTCACTAAACTATTCCATGTGCTTCTGGCTGCGCTGTGGATGGCAGGAGTGCCAATGGACAGCGGTGAAGGGCTTTTGGAAACCTGCACCAAGACTGGCTGAAGTGCAGCAATGCTATCCTTCTCTCACTTTACTAGCTCTGCTATCAGCAAAAATGCCTCTCTCCATTTCCAGATGGGAACTGGAGCAGTGGGAAATATTTTTCCTCGGCATTTGTCGCTCGTTCCTCTGTCGACAGGAATTTTAAGACAAAAGATCATTCTGGTGGATTTAAAAAGCAGTGGAACTTCATACCCCTAATGAATGGGCAGCAGGAACTCACACTGGCAGTGCTCAATGGCTGCACACGAAACTAGCCGGGCTCAGTAAATGAAACCAGATCCCAAAATGCAGCCTGAGATAACTGAAAGTATGCATCAAAGTTTATTGTAGGAAAATGACCGACTGGAAAAAGAGAGGTCTGCTCTGGCCCTGCACCTCCAAAACATATTGTACCATTTAAACCCTCTAGGAAGACATCTGCCAAAATCGTGATTAACTCTCCTGAAGGTCAGATGCATTTCTCCCGTAAAATACTTGAAGCAGCAATTGCACGTCTTTGATTACTCTTATGAAAGCAACTTAGGAAAAACTCTAGGATTGCTCTTGTGTTTGAAGTTGGATGTTTACCGCTTACTGGCAGTGGGTTTTGCTGCAAAGGTGAAATGCGGTCAGGAAAAGACCGTAACCCCCCCCCCCCAGAAAAGGGTTAGACCCAGTGCAGCCTGTCCCAAATTCCAGCAGCACATCCGTGCCTCTGTTTGGAGTGCCACCCTGTGGACACGGCTGCTCCCCGAGAGGCAGCACTCAGAACCCACCGTGGTGGGCACAAGGATGGGGGACAGCACCTCCGAGCTCCAAACCTGTCAGTCCCAGGTGTCCCTGCCCACCCTGGGCAAAACGGTGCTGGGGGAGGAGTGGGAATTTTTGTCCCAAAATACAGTGCCATGAAAGACTGCCTTTGCCTGTGCTTTCTACACAGTAGTGGATGAAATGCCACCACCACTTCTGAGCTGGAGAGCAAATAATTGGAGCATCTCTTGGTAACAGCTGAGGTCTCTTGCATTACACCCCAATGCAGAGCTTTGCACACTGAGAAGAGACCAGAGAAGCCCTCTGCTCGTCCAGAGATGAATTAGCCCCTGGTAAGTCAAGTTCATCCTTAGAAGTCAATTTCTGGATCGCATTATAATTTTATTTCTCTCTGATTCTTTGTGTAAGACCTGCAGGTTTATTCACTGGAGATTGCCACCATAAATTTTAGAAGTCTGGCTTACAAAGCCTGTAACAACCTTGTTTAGCAAAGGTGTGCCTTGCAGCATTCCTTCAGCAATGCCACTTTGGCTGCCCCTTACCTCTGGGGTGAGGTATTTCATCATGATTTCCTTTCCTTTCTCTCCCAGCTTTTCATCTGGAGCAATTTCATACTCTGCCTGGAACAGACATATAAAAAATAAAAGTCAATATTTGCACTCATATTTCACCATTATAACTTCATTTTGGATGTGGCCTTAACGGAACACTCTGTATGAAAAACCTGAAGGATAAATATCATTTTCTGGTGCAAGTAAAACCTGTACACACAGTCTTATTAAAAACCTTCTGCCATAGTTTGACCAAACCCTAGCGGTGCATTTTCTGAGGCTTTGTCTCTTAATTAACACCAATACAATTTAATTCATTTATATTTTACAGCCTTGCCAAGCCAGCTTTCAGAAAGCATTCAGCGACAAGAGATGCCAGCTTCATTTGGTTTTGCTCAAAAGGAAGGTGGACACAGAAGGCAGAATTATTTCTCTGAGTACTAGAGAAAGTGAATGTTTGTTAACTCTTGCCATAATGGTATTTCAAGTGCCAGGTGAACTCCTTCAATATATTGCCTTTTTGGTTGAATGTGTTTTTTCTGTGTATTTACATCTTGCCCTTGGTCCAACAACACCTGTGCAAAGCAGAGAGACTTGTCCACCACTTTTAGTGATCCTTGACTCAGTCCCTCCAGAAGGCTGATTCCTTAGGCAGATTTCTTAGGGCCAAGAGGAAACAAGAGAGACCGTTTAGAGGAACAGACACTGAGCAAAATCCTCTTTGGCGTCCCTAGTGCATTAAAAAAGGGAGGACCCCATCCTCACACACAAAGTTTACCTACAATTTAAAATTCTGACTATTCTAGATATTGAGGTATTACTGACTTTTGATGAGCTTCAGGACAACGTTTAGATAAAGAAACAAAAGAAGCATTACTTGTGCACCATGAAGACATGAATCACTTCAGTTAAAGTTCTGGATCCATGGCAGGTATTTGAAGGAAACACATGCTGCAGGGGACCCCAGTGGCTAAATGACAACAAGTTCTTAGAGACATTCCTGCTTGGCACTGCCTAGGACATGAAGCTTTAGCTTTGGATCAAAATATTTTCCAGAAGAAAAAAAAAGAAAGAAAAGAAGACAGCCTAACAGCTTTCATGACTGTATTAAAAAAAAGGATCCCAGAAAATCCTGCCAAACCAATTAAATAACCTGGTCCAATACAAGCTGTCTGCAATGATAAATGAGGAGGAAGTTCAAAAAAAAAAAAAAGAAGGTAGATCAGACCGAACTGGCAAACACTTGGAAGAACAAATTTTAGAACTATTGCCCACTGGAAGATGTATGTACTGCTCCAAGTTGGATGCAATAAATCTGAAGGCAGGCTGTAATGGATACCCCAGCCAAGCAAACCTAGGAATGACATGGAAACCACAATGTAGTAATAATGCTATTCCCCTTCTATCTGGCCAGTGCTCATTTAGCTGTCGCAGCTCAAGTCTGAAGCTACATATTTACACACAGACAGAGCAGGTTGCTTGAACAATTTGGAATTATGATCTGATTTGGTTTGGGAAATGACAAAGGCCACAAATAAGACTGATGAGAAATACACCAAAGCCTAAAATCCACAAGCACAGTACTTCTCTTTTAGTGACCATTTTGGAGATGAAACTGATTATGTTCTCATAAAACTTAATACATGGGTTTAAAAAAATCTTTTATCAAACTTCCTGTCCTTTTAGATGGTATCTGAGTATGGGTCATTTCAGCTCTTACAGTACAGAAACTCTCAAATGCTTACAGCATCTTAGCAGCATTTTTCTCCATGATTTCTCTCTCCTTCATTTGCTTTCAAACTCTGATACTATACTGGTTCCCTAGCAAATAAAACCTGATTATAAGTCATCATCTGCTATTCGAAGTGCACCAGGGAGATGTCAAAAAATTTGATGTCTTTTTGCCACAGATAATCTACATTTACATCCCATCCTAACTGTACAACAGGAAACAAATCAGGACAGAGCACGAGACAGAAATTCAGCAAGATTTGGATGTTTTGAAATGCAATTCCTGATGGGATCCAGCATATGCAGAGTTAAATGCACACCTATACATATACAGAGTATCTCATTCTGTCTCAAGATCGCTAGGAAGGAATAAAAGAAAAGTTTAATTATACTTGCATTTGACATTCCCAGGAAATGTGACATGGTGGTGGCGAAGGTGGGAAGTGACAGACAAGTGAGGATGTGAGAAGGAACCATAAGCTCCAACTGTGAACAGTGTTGATTTCACTGCAGTGCTGCACTAGAATCCTGTTCCATTTTGTTTCTAAGTTCATTATTATTTCTCCCCTCAGTGCCACTTTCGAGCTATTTGGCAATAGACAGTGCTATATTTTCATCCATGCATTGTTATTACAGGAGATAGACAGGGATGTCCCCATGCTCCCTGTGCCACCTGCCTGTGCAGCCATCAAGGTCCTCAAGTCCTGGTCTTGTGCTTAAATCAGAAGACACATCCCCTTCTTCCCCAATCCTCAACAGCATGGCTACAGCTTGCAAATCCCTAATTGCTAGAAATAACATCGTCACTTAAAATCCATGTGGAACAAAATAGTTTCCATTGTTCCTTTGATGAATCCAGGCATGTGTTTCAAGGCTCCTGCTCTGAAGTCTAATAGCTTCTCCATGCCCTGGTTAGGTCAGACAGGGCCCTTATTCATAGCCCATAAACGAGGAGAGGATTTACGATCACCCTGACTCCATGGGATGAGCTGCAGGGAAGGCTCTTTCTGTGGGCAGGCTCAGATCCGTCAGCCCAAACGGCGAGAGGATGTGGGCTGGCCACTGTCTGCTGCTGACTTTTCTTCTGGCTGCTGGTTTGGAGATAGCTACTTTGGAGATACTTACTTTGGTGGCTCCTTCCTCCCCAGCAGCAGCCCCGGCTGAATGGGAAAATGGGGGTGCAAAGCATCCTTCCCTTTGGAGCAGCTGCCCTCAGGATAGACTGGGAGAGACTGGATGGGAAAATGCTCTTCAGCCGGAAAAGGGAGCAACGTCTAGGCTGTGGGATGGGGCCACGGGCTCAGGGACAACTCAGCCTTGGGGGCTGGAAGTTGCCTGTGATGGATGGAGAGCATCCAGGGCAATGACACAGGGACCCCATGGGGGCTCGCATCAGCGGCTTTAATCCTGACACATCAATTTACCCAGTATTTGATTTTCATCTCAATATTATTTCAGCTCCTTAAAAGTATGTGAAAATTGAAAAACAGAGCCAAAGAGAGCTGTCTGCAGATGTTGGAGGGCACTCTCCCACAGCATGTAGCTGATGGTTGCCTGCGGGAGTGTGGCATGGCCACATCATCATCCCTTGTACCCACCAGGAGAGAGAGATGGGAACAGATACTCCCACCAGAGCAGTTCTGGCTTCTTGGTATAAGTCAGGAACAGTGGAATCACCTTCTGAGCATCTGCAGGAGGCTACTGGCATTTCAGTCCCAATTTTACGCCTCCACTTTCTCAGCTCCCTCCTCTGTTATCCCAGAATCTCTCTTTGCTCACTCCTTTCTCGGACTTCAGGCTCTGCCCCGTTATTGCTCTGTCCTCAATGGCTGTCCTTGCACTTGCCTCCGCTGGAGATTTAAAATCTGTGACTGAAAATTGGAAGGCAAACCCCAAACAGCTGGGATTCATAATAACTCGCATTTCTAAATGAAAAGTGAACTTGAAACCACATTTTTCATATTTAAAGGCAGGGCAAAAGGAGCCCTTTTGACTGTTTAAAAACACGTTTCGAGTTAATGAGTTTGTTGATATCAACAAACTGGCATTTCTGATGGAAAAAGCCTTGAACAGCTTTAAGACACACATACACAGATGGTTTATATACCATGTAAGGGACTTAACCAAACGAAATCTCCCTAACAGCAAGATGGGGTTTGTACAAATGGCATTAAATGAATGCTCAGTCATCCTTTCGCCCCAGATAAGTGCAATGTCTGGTGAAGCGTTCAGCTGAAAAGTCCACCCGAGGAGATTGTGCCTCTCACCCCGGCCCCTGAGCCCAGATATCACAAGAAGGAACAACCTGGAAAGGCAGCAGGGTTATTTTACTCCAGAGGATGTATTTTTGTGTGACTTCAGTGCAAAAAAGTAACATTGTTTGGGTTAGAGAGAAAATAATAACCAAAATTGTCCACATTCTCCTCCAGTCAACCTAAATCTGGTCCACATTAAAATATTAAAAGTCTTCCCCTGAAAAAAAAAAAAATTGTGAATGTGATGAAGCAGGAAAGGGAGTCCAGAAGCTAAAGTCTTCATTATAATGGCACATAAAAATCACAGGAGAGGAGAGGGAAATGTCAGGCACTGGCACCTTGGGAATGTGCTGATGTGAAGGGGACAGGAGCAAGAAGTCCCTGCTGAACAGAACTGCCACCTTCTTGTGCTGGAGGCACTGGCTGTGGAGAAGGAAACACGCCTTGCTAGCACCTTCCCTGCTCACTGATCTGCCTTTCAGCACAGGAAACATATCCCCTCACACTCTATTTTCATGGCTGTCTTTCAGCAGCTCCAAAGCTGTACGGTGTCGCCACAATATTTGTAAGCAGAGCAAAGTGTGCTCTGGGGCTGTGCGTGATTCCTCGGTTAAGGGCTTGTGGAGGAGCTGGTTTAATCATAAACCATCTCCATCGAATGATAATAGTTTATGTTCACACAGTTCCCTCCCCTGAATGGCTACGTGAGGGTTTGGTGAGCTACTCACGGGAGATCTGTGTGGCTCCACGCAGCCCGATAAGCACGCGATGCCTTCAGAGCCGCGTCGGTGCTTCTGGGTGGATATTCCATCTCAGCAATCAGGACCTCTGTCATGAGTTTGTTTGCACAATATCCGTAATAAGAGATGGCTCCCTGTCCTCACAGCCCTTTGTGCCAGCTGGGAGAAGGGGTTGCTGTTGCCCCATATCCCAGACAGCCACACCGACAGGCTCTCGCTGGTCCCACAGCAGCGAAGTGGGAAGCAAACAGCCACAGCTCCACCAGTGCAAAGCTCTGCATCTCTTAGTTCTTGTCACTTTTGTCATCTCATGTCGGGGCCTACTGCTTACAAACCACATGTCGTCGTAGTCTGTGTTGCAACTGATCGTGACTAATTACCCAAACACTGCTCTCAGAAAACATGCAGGGACTTTATGCCTCTGAGCACTTTCATCTCAATTACTGGCTGAGACTGGCCAAGGTATTCATGGGTTTCAGAGGGAACTGACAGCTACACACCTACCTGCATGCAGAATTTAATGACACAAATCCTTTTTCTTCAGAAAGCAGCTTAACAACTGTTTAACAGGAAAAAAAAACCCAGATGCTGCCATAACCAGATTTGCAGGAGACTACATCAGACCAGGTTAATTATTTCACACAACATCTGACATAAATATCCAGTGGAGACAGGATTTTTTGTATCTCTTTATATATTCTGGTCTGCAAATCTGGTTGATTCTACCAGCCTTTGAAAGCAAAGGTGTGAGAGAGCTTAGTCTCTCACAAGGATGTTGGTAGGTTATTGAGTGTCTGACTCAGCCTCTGGTTTCCTCCCAGAAGCCCCAATCACTTCTTTCCTTGAGTGCATGAGTTAAAAAACCGTGTCAAAAATTGGGAGGCATCAAGTACTGGCTTTTGCCAATGATTTACTGTGTGACCTGGTAAAGTCACTTAGATGGGCTCTGAAAAAGAAAGGTGGTACTACCTTTCAGTGTGCAAAAACCTCTGTGACTCTCTCTTGAATAGCTAAATATTATCCCCTTTTATCTTTTCCCTTTATTTGCCATCACACAAAAGCTAATTTTTGCATCTCATGTTAGAAAAATAACTAAGACAAAAGAAAATGAAGGCTCTTGGCTTTTCCTGCTTGGGGCTTGTTACAGCAGGTGGTCTCCAAAAGGTTTCACATTCCTGGTGGTCTCAGAATAAAGCTGTAAAGTCAGACTCCTGGTCTCATTATAGGGCTTTTTTTGCCTAACATAGGGCTTGGCCTGGATCCCACTACTCACTAAACACACTGTGACCCCGCTGGGCAAATTTCAGTAGCAATCATCCAGTTTAATGGCTATGGGCTGAGTTGCTTGACCTTAATATTGCCTAATGCAGGGATTTTCATGGGCTGGGAGCAAGCTTATACAGAATTTGAAATCAATAAACAAAGGAGACTGCTGTTAATCAGTGTTAAAAAGAATAGAGAAAGATAAATATTCAGACCTCCACCCAGCCAGGCATTTTGTTTATCAAATCCTCATAGTGCCAGTCTGAACCTAACTGGGAAGAGACCACTGGCCCAGTAAAGGCACACAGAGCAGCTCCAGCCTGCAAAAGCAACATGGGGCTGGGTGCAAAGCACGCCCTTGCAAAAGAATTTGGGATATCAGTCCGGGATTGCTCGGAGATGGACCTTTAATACAAAGCCAGTGCCATCACAAGCTGTTGCAGGAGCAGCGTCGCCTGTGCCGCAGGGATGAGGAGAGGACACGGAGTTTCAGCGCCTGTCAGCGCTGCACAGGGCTTGGGAGAAGGGAATGACACAGTGCCCTCAATTCCCAGAGCCGCAGGCGGGCCGGGCAGCCGGCGAGACGGGAGCGGCTCCGGCAGGGCTGCAGCCGAGGTCATCCGTCACATGCTGCCCTGCGGCCGGTGGCACCGGGGGCACAGATGTTTCCCTGTGCCCAGATGTTGTTCCCGCTGCCGGTGGCATGCCCTGAGCATATTCAGGGCTCGCACAACGGGGGCTTCTCCCCCACAACCTCTGCTGGAACACAAATGTGCCGCCTGCAGCCGAG
Organism: Amblyornis subalaris; assembly: GCA_018881555.1. Lineage (NCBI taxonomy): Eukaryota > Metazoa > Chordata > Aves > Passeriformes > Ptilonorhynchidae > Amblyornis > Amblyornis subalaris. Next base: position 1,253,353 of record JACAXG010000101.1, on the reverse strand, counting down.
GGGAGGACGAGAACAGAACAGAGCCCTGCTAGCCCTCTCCAAACTGAGGACAGCTCTGCCACTTGTCTGAAACTAAAACCACTTACAAGCAGTATTTTGTGCCTGTCTTCTAAGGGAATTCTGCAGTTTCCTAGAGGGATGGCCATTGCCCATCTCCTCAGGGCTGCAGGCGTCACACCTGATGTGGCATTTCTGCAGGGATTTCTCCTCCCAGACGGGTGTGTGGTGTTTCATCAGTGGCAGACACCTCACTACACGATGCTGGTTCAATGCAGGAGAAACACATCCAGGGTACCCAAAGTGTCCTGCTGCCTGCTGGCCTTGAGCACAGCTGCACAGACAGAGGTTTTTCTGCCTCAAAGACTACACCTTTCAGCAGAGAAGATCACAACCAGCGCTAGGAATAACAGGTGGAAGTCATAACCAGCTAAAACTGGCTTGAATAGGACTTTATCCAACACTTTTTGTGATGCTGTAGATTTGCTGTAGTTACTGCAGGAGTAAGATAAACCTCAAGTGACCACATGTCCTCTCCCAGATTGTTACTTTTACAGCTTCGGTGCAGTCCTCACATTTCCCTGTACTTCAGAATAGCTTCATCATGGTACAAACAAAACAATTTTATTCCTGTTGGTGTGCATTGTTTTGCTTCTGTCAGCCAGGGAGAGAGGCTCCACACTCGGACACTCACACTCGGCAGCGACAATTTCATCTTCCTCTCTGGTACAATTCGCCTGATCAACACCCTCCTCCCCTTGCACAGGTTCCCAGCAAGAAAGTCACTGAGACACTTTTCCACTGTGAGCAGCTGGCAGTGCACATGGCCAAGTGCTGCCAGACTGGGAAAGAGCATCGGGCCCCCTGGGGCTGGGGGTGGTGCTCAGTGGCCGGGTTAACTGATGGCTCACTGGGGTGGAAAATGGAGCAGATCTGTTTATTGGTGACCTCAATCGAGTCACCTCTATACCTTGTGCTTCTGTTCTCCTATTTGGAAAAACAGGGTGATTATCACGATATCCTTTGCAAATCATCCCTAGAGGGGTCTAGAAGTCTAGAGATGAAAAGGCTTGGTAAGAGATATTAGGATTATTGCACTCCTCATCCTCTCTCATCAGTCCATTCTCAACCTTCCTTTTCTCCCAATGCCTCCCAGCACTGCAGGCTTCACCCCCATCAGAGGACATTACAGCAGCTTGGCTGCTCGGGTGTTGACGTGAAGGGAGGCCACAGCAGCCTTTCCTTGCCCTGCTCTGGTGGCTCATGTCCCCCAAGGCTGGCACCGACCCCACACGTCCCTGTACCGCCAGTGGTGCCAGGCTGCTGCTGGGGTCAGCCCTGCCCACTGCCTACTCCAGCACTCGAGACACAAAATCCCACAAAACAGCAATTTCTTGGGGTCAGAGGAGTCTCCTCTGCCAGGAGACCGCTGTGAAGCACCCAAAATATCCCAAGAATTGACTTACCACCGAGTCAAGGAACCTAATGCAGCACTCGAGCTCGGGCCGAGTTTCGCAGAATTGCCGAAAGAGAAGCCTTCCGATGGGCTGCTTTTCACATATGCTGCAGTAATCTCTCTCTAGAGGCAATAAAGAGAAGAAGAGAAGCATGAAAATGAGAGGAGCTCTGCCTTTTGGCTTGCTCATGAGTTTAAAGCGTTGCAAGTGAGCGCAGAACTACGACCCCAAATCAGGACAACCACCTTCTCCCCGCCATCACATTTCAGGTATCCAGATTAAAATACAATTAATGGCTTTAAGACTCTATTAGGAGATGCTGAATTTTGTAGAGCTGATGTTGGTAAAAATCAGGCAAAAGCCGTCCAGCTATTATGAAAAAATAATTTCATATTTTTCTGTGGTGGAAATGTATGCGAAGGTACCGCTCAGACTGGTGGTGTTTGTGGGAATGTGGGGAGCAAATTACAAGTCCTTGACATATGAGTCATACATTAAAGGGTAGGAAAAGCTGGAATTTGTGGAGACCTCCCTGGCTGCTTCCTAGATATGCAGTAAAGTGCCCCTAATCTCTGGAAATGCTCAGCCCACTCTCTATTAAACAATTACAGTAAACTATGCATTTTCAAAGGTTTCAAAATTTCTGCTATTTAATTGCTGAGCATTAAGGAATGGATGGAGCATATGGCATCTGGCTCATTTCAGTTTCACACAGCACTCCTTACAGAACTGTATTTCCCCTTAAAAGCCATGTTTAAATGCCATTCCCTGTGCTGGTGCATCCAGAACCATCACTCAGAGCAAAGCAAAAGGTCCTCCGCCCATCACCAGCACTATCTGCAGGAAAGCAGGGGCGAAGTGCAGGCATCATTAACTGGCATCGCACCAGGACAAATGCCAAGAGCTCTGGATATTTTTCTGGTGAGAGCAGAAAATCCCCCAGCCTGCTTGGAGCAGCAATACTTGCTTGAGACACGTTATTCCTCCACAAGTACACACATGTCAAACAACATACTGTGTTTCCTTAGGCATTCTTCTCACCACCCTCCTCGCTGCCATATGGCACTTGCTGTTATTATGGAAACAACCAGCTTCTAAACACATAACACAGCCCTGCAAACAGACATACGAAACCCACACGAGTTGTCAGCGCCTTGGTTACTTCTCTCTTGGGCCTGGAGTTGCTCCTGCAATGTCTTTCATTCCCCCTTTGCTTTGGCCCGCCTGTGCCCTTCAGCTCTTCCCACTCCATGGGTGCAGGCAGGCGTCTGTGATGGAGCTCGCCTTTGCCACGCAGGCACCCAGCTGAAGGACTCACTCATCACAGGTCCCCTGGGGACTCATGTTCTGCAAAAGCAGGACTTCATGGAATCACCACAAAATCATGGAATGGTTTGGGGTGGAAGGGATCCTAAAGATCACCTAGTTCCACACGTCCTGCCATGGGCAGGGACACCTTCCACTATCCCAAGTTGCTCAGAGCCCGGCCCAACCTGGTCTGGAACACTTTCAGGGATGGGGCATCCAGAGCTTCTCTGGGCAAGCTGGTTCAAGGCCCCACCACCCTCTGGGTACATTTATCCTGAACAGGAAATGCCATACAAGATGCTGGACTCGCCGCCCTGTAGCAGGACAGTGGGCAGGAGCACCCAAGACTGCCTCCCGTAAGGGGAAGGACGGAGCCCTCCCAGTGCTGCACCTGGGTGCAAGTGTGGCTGTACCTCAGGAACTGGTTCCTGAAGCACTCACAGAGGGGTCACTGGAGACATAGGGTGGGGCTACCTGGACTCTGCCTTTAATTCAGTGTGGCCATGCTCTGGTCTAGTCTTCTGAAGCAGTTTGGAACGACGCACCAGCGCCATTTTTTTGCTGGCATTGCCATTCCATTTTGGATCAGGATATCACTTGATCTATCCAGAAGACTGCAATGCTTTGATACTCTCTCACAAATAAAATTGGATCGAAACCACTGTGTAAATCCTAACTTGACCTCCAGTCTATCTAACTATCAGCAGCCACCTCCAGCACTGGTTTGTTTGCCCGAGCTGGAGCCTTCAGCAGGGAACATCATGACACTGATACGCATGATGGGAAAACCAGTGGGATCACTGGGACACGGAGCAGCCTTGGGGTGTCCTTATGAGTGGTACCAGCTCGTGCTGCTTGACCTAGAGGCATTTTTAGTGAGAAGGCAATTGCTGGAGGGATGTGCAGACACGCACAGCGCTAAGGTAAGTGAAGGAGTCAGGCAAGCGGATTCCCAGAGGCCAGCACGAAGCCAGAGGCTGAACAGCTCAGGTGAGCTCTCCTGGGAGGTGTGGAGGTTTACCTACATCTGTCTAGTGCTGTTTTCTGCTGCCTTGACTAACTAACTCTTGTGAGGGCATGAATAAAACATTCACCCCGAGTACCAGTGGCACACAGGCTGCCTGGTGGCAGGACTCAACCCCTCCAGAAGCCCAAACCCACAGCAAGATTCCCCAAGCTAAACAAGCACTGCAAAGAATGTCACTCTCTGGATTTGTAACAGAGTAAACCAGAAAGGAACAAATACCATACTCAGCTGGTTTGCCCTGTATTTTCTCTTGTACAGCACTGTTCGACGCACAATAACAGTGCTTGTTGTACAAAAATGCAGCTAGATTATCAAAGTTGTTATGACATGGTTATGACACCCAATGTAGCAGAGGATGATCTTCTAACAAAAGGACTTGTGATACCACCTAAATTAGTGTGCAAATTGCGCATCCATAACTGCACTTCATGGCACAGCAGGAAAAGAAAGCAAGCAGCTAAGCACTGTGACATATGTGGAAAAATGCAACATAAAGAAGACACGAGCACAGACTTCTTCCTACTCTACAGAACTTGGCCAACATGTGAGAAGGGTGACCCCTTCGTAACGAGGAAAAAGGAAATACCAGAAATAATCTCTGAAAACACAACAGCCAGAGCAGCTCCCTGGAGCCATCCACTCCTCCATCAGTGTGCATTTAACTGCTGGGTATACCAACACAGACAATAAATACATGATGAAAACGCTTTCATTCCTCGTAGGTGACACAAACTATTTTCTTAGGCCCTGATCTTGCTGTTGGCCTCGCTAAGTCAGCTAAAGGAATCCGCACTCAACTAATTCTTGGGATGCATGGGCCCGGAGTGGACTGAGAAAGAAAAACACGTCTCTCAGCTAAAGCTGAAAAAGGAGTGGATGGTTTTACGACAGCAAGGAAAGCAGAAGTGTTTTAACAGCGTGCTGCACCCCAGAGAGCTGGCTGGAGCACCCCGAGCCCTGCTCAGGAGCTGCTGCAGGAGGGAAGGGATGGGGAGGCAGGCGGGTCCCGCGACCAGGGGCTCTCCGGGGCTGGGGCTGAGCCCTGTGTCGCTCGCGCTCCGCCTGCCAGCAAAAATATCCATCCAGTTTCAAAAGTTTAAAAAATAGAAGGAATGATTTCCTGAGGAAATGGAAATGTTAAACACTTGGAAGTGAAACCATATGCTTACGATGATGAAGTGTAACTAAAACAGCTCTGAGAGTGATATCTTTGGTAGTCAGACCCTCCTGCTTCAGCGCCGTCCTGTTTAACACCTGCAAAGTCACCCAAAACGGGGGTGAAAAGCTGGGTGGGTCAAAGTCCTGGGAAAGCAGACACATCTCACTGACGCCAAACTCTTTACTTAGAAAATACCCCTGGCAAACAACGTGCAAGTGAATTCTCCRTCTTCCCAACAGAGCAACAACACAGATTAATATAGAAAAGGTATTATATAAAATGCCATAATAAACATTCATGAGATAAATAAAGATAAATAAGGTTTATTGTAAATTCTACTGACTCATTTTTGCCTTTAGTTCACAGCTTATATATTGAAATACTAATTTCAAGAGCACCCAGCACACAGAACATACCAAAATAGTTGCACCTGCACACAGACAATGCTGGCACCATTCAAAATCTATGGCCAAATTTGTTCCCCAACAGATATTCTGATAAGGTTCTGAAAAATATCTGAGCACATGCCTAAGAAAAACAGTCCTATTAACAAAATTTCATACTGATCAAGACATACCACTGATAAAGTGAAAAACACAAGGTCATAGAGTTGCTGACAACAAAATCCCCAACTTTCAATTAAAAGGGGTGAAAATCTAATATTTTAATTAAATGAAAATACCTCCCTGTGCCTTGTGAAGATTTCTGTCTTTATTTCTCACTTAAATACTTAGCAATTTTTTGGCTGTCTCAAAATATCACCTTAGCCATTTTGGAGAGAAACACTGATCTGGAGAGAGACCAGGCCCCCCCTCCTCTTTCACATTTGCAATACACCTGTGGGTTTTGATGGCTTAGTGCTGAACTACAAAACCGGCTGATGAGTCTCAGCTGAAAACCAGCCTTTTCTGATATTCAGTGTAATGTGCAGGTGTCTAAGTGAGGCTGTTATAAAAGTTGCACTTCTGCAACTCCTTCTGAAGGGCTGCAAATCCAACCCCTGCAATCAGCTGGTGAGGCTTCCTCCTGTTGAGGTCTGTGGGGAGGGATGAGCTCAATTTAAATCTCACTTTTAAAGCCTGCAAAAGCCAGGAACATCTCTTCAGCTTTTTGGTCATTATTGGTGTGGCCAAGGATTGTATTTATGTACTATCTATTAAGTAACATTTTATTTTCCAACATACTGGAATCCCAAGAGCAGATATTTCAAAGAAATGCATGGAGAATCGCCAAGAGGACATGCACCATGCTGCCGCACGGGAACATTTGGACTTGACCTCTGGATCCCTGCTATCCTTGGCTTTAAATCAGCCTGGATGAAAACTGAGTAGGATCCAAAAGCAAAGTAATTCTGCTGCCTAAAAAAACCCCCACAAAACAACAGTAACAGCAAAACCCCACAAACAAACCAAACAAATCCTCTTTAACACCTGGAAACCCCAAAGAGGATGTGGTAAGACTTGATTGTTCATTTTCTGCTCGTGCTCAGTGATCCAAGATCAGAACTCATCTTCCCTTCATGATTTTTTTTTTCTTTAAGGTGAATCAAAACCTTTCAAACGTTGTTCCAAATCTATTATTTGTCTGCTGCTCTCTTTCCCTCACCTGCTTTGGTCCAGAACAACAAAAAGCACCCTAAATTAATGGAAGAAAGCATCTGAGTACCTCAGTCCCTACACTCAAGATCGGCAATAGGAGCAGCATCAGAGCCTGAGGAACTAGCAGTCAGTTTCCTGGACTAATGGCACACTAGAAGTAAAGATTTATTTTTCCAAGGGGGCTGAGGCCTGTCAAAGTGATCCCCACCATCCCTGAGATGGATGGAAACTTTAGCCAGAGATGTTCCAAAAGCACACGCCTCCCTCCTCAATCAAACCCAGGGAGACGCTGCCAAAAGAAATCCTACCCAGCCCAGCCCAAACCTAAAACCACTTCTGGTTTTCTTGTCCATCTCTGCTTTCTTCATGTAAGCTTTTTTAGAGGGACACACAATGAAAAGGAGGACAAAGGCAGGAACTAAAAGTAAACTAAAATATATGCAGCACAACTGAACTAAACAGACTTTCACAGCCCATCATACACTGTGAACCTGTAGCAATTTCCTTCTTTTTGTCAAAAAAAGACCAAAGTCTTTAAAACYTACAGAATTATTTTGTGTCCAGTCAGAGTACTAATGGAAAACAAATTGCATCTTTAAGCACTGAATAACCCCATTTAGAGCTATATTAATATAAATACATTTTTCATTTAAAACCAGCAAGTCTAACACTGGTGCTTATAAAGATGTCTTATAATTTACTGCTGCTCTTCTCCAGCCAAAAGTGGAATTACCACTGTCTACATATAAACTTAATAAACAGCACACACTGAACTGCCTAGTCTCTCAGGCTGATGAAAGTTGCTCCTTATCAAAGGATCCTTTGTGGATGCTTTAAAAGGATTTAAATTGCTTTGATTGCATTATTAACAGTGTCTGTGTTGCTCTTGTATTTCAGAATAATCTGGAAAGCTGGAACATTAGCTCTTGCATTCTACAAAAGATGGTTTTCCATCTCTAATAAAAATGCTTCAATACAAAAGATAATCCTTTTGTTCAAAAGCAGACCCCAAGATGGGCCATGTTAACACTTCTGCACACCCATTTATTGCCTTCTTATTCTTATTTTTCGATGGTCTTCAACCCTGGAGATGTCACGGCTGGTCAGGACTTCATGGACTTTGCTGGGAGCCCAGGTACTTGCAGTGCAAAACATATCAGGTTTCTCTCTTTGAGAAACTGAAAATAGGGGGCCACTTCTGATGAAGGAACACGGATATTGCTGTTTAAACYGAAGAACCTGACCAGGAACCTGTACAGTAACAGAGTGAGGAATCCTTTTTTCATGGTGCCTGCTTGGAAATGTTGCAGGAATGGGAGGAAGCAACAGGAGGGAAGTTCCTCGTCCTTCTCGTCTGTTATTTTCTGGGATGTGGGGGTTGTTTGGTTTGGGCTTTTTTGTTGTTGTTTGGGAGGGAAGGGGGGCTGTTTTACAATGGAAACCTGTGGTTGAGATGCTGAGGACTCTCCATTCGCCCTGTCTCCAGCAATGCATTTAAAAAGTGAGGCAAGCCAGATGGTTAGAGAGCACAAGACAGGAATAAAAATGTCACATTTCAGTTCATTCAAAAATTCCTATAAACYGTGGCAGTAAGTCATGTTATAAAAGCCTAATACAAGCATCCAGGCTCCCGTGGGAATTCAGTTACCAGCACAGCTAATATTCTGTGCCCTGCAGACCCCAGTGGCACGCTGTGTTTACGAAATGGGGCTAATGGCAGCGCCTGCCTCCGAGCCCCGTGGCCAGGGCGAGAACATTAAAGCGTGGGAGCCCCGAGTGCTGCTGGCTGGCCCCGCGGCTGCTGGCTCTTCGCTCGCAACGCCAACTCCCGGAGCGGAAATTTAGTCCAGGAGAGCACAGCAGAGTCTTTTTATACATCAACCGCTGTACCGCTCCAGAACTTCACCTGGCACTTCACAGAGATTAAAAATGACGGCGCAGCCTCTGTCTTGGACAGTGTTTGTCTTGGCAGGGCCGGAGCCGTGCAGGTGCCGGACGGGAATTCTGAAGCCAAGGGCTCCGCGATGAAGTTCTCTTGCTGGTGGCAAAAGCACACTCGGTCTCTAACCATAAATATTTCGTCTGCTTTCTTTATTTTTAATAAAATATGGAAATTGTTACGAATTACGACAAGATAACAGCTTGATTATTCCTTATTCTAWACAGCAGCTCGTCCTGGTCTGCAGTTCAAACCAGTCCTTCATTGCTGTGGAAAGCTCCAGACCTAACATACGAACTACTGGGGGAGAACACAGTTTTTGGCCTTGGTTTATTTTCTTCCCTTTGAATTTAAGTTTTTCTATAAAAAACTTGGAGACCCTCATCTATGCTGTTACAGCAAGCTTTCTTTTGGCGCTGACTATCTAAGTTTAATTAATTAGAAATACAAATGCAATCAAGCTTACTTAAGACAATGGAATTACCCCAAACTGGTTTTAAGTCCTGCCAACTTAATTTTCTCTGCTTGTCAGCTGTCTTTTTTAAAACAAACAAAATTTAATCTGCTGATCATCAAACATCTAATGTAATTATTCAGATGCAGACAGTGTTTGCATTGTGTAACTTCCCTTATTTCCACTCTTTTCATGGTATTAGGCTACAGGGATAAACTCCACACATCACAGCAGCATTACACTGATGATGGAAACAGTCCAGCTGGACCGATATGGAAAATGTGTTTGGAGAATATTGGAACAAACTCGCAGCTAAACACACTTCGGTGATACATATGGATCTTCTCATTTGTTTTTTTGAAAGCAGCTGTATTGAAGCTTTGCTCATGGAATTCTATTTGAAAGTCAAATCCTACCAGCAGTTGYATAAATATGTTTGCACGAGTACTTGAACCAGGACGCGTTTGCGGCTTTGTTGATCTTGGACAAAGATTTTGACAGGAGGGATAACAACCCACCCACCCTTTTTGTAGCAGCAGCAGGAGGAGGATCAAACAAGATCCTGTGAGCTCAACATAATCACTGCACAGGAAAACATGAGTGGGGTCCAGAGCCTGGGGAGGGACCCTCAGCTCTCACAGGGGAGACATTTGGTCATCCAACCTTGTGCCAGGAGCACAGTCAGATGGCAAAGAGAAAATGCTCTGCCCCAACACCAGGCTGCTTGCCAGTGGAAGACAAGCTCTCATCCTAACAAAATCTGAGTTACTCTGCTGAGTTATTCCAGCCCTCCCCCAACACTTCGGGTACCTTCCAAAAGTTACTTGCTCAGGCAACTGCATCCTTCCCATAGGGGTCACTGAGGAAGCCCCCTGTTCAAAAGCAGAGTGCAGATACTGCGGGGTCAGGGTTCAGCTGGAGAAGATGGAGCTTGCCATTAATGCCTGAGCCTCTCAATCAGAGAAGCAAAAATAGATATTGTTGTGTGAAGCATGGGGTGCAGGGAAAGACAACAAATAATTGCTGCCAATAACGAAGATGATCTTTAAGCCTGCTGAAATTATAGAATCACAAAATATTCTGAGTTGGAAGGGATCTAATCATTGAGTCCAACTCTTAAGTGAATGGCCCATTTGGGGATTGAACCCACAATCAGCACCATGGTGATTATCAGCACCATGCTCTGATCAACTAATATGAATGGAAAGATTCCCATCAATTCCAGTAGCTCTTTGATCAAACCCGGTTTTCCCACCTCTGCCAAGCACAATTTACATGAATCAACCACTCTGTCTCTCAGCTCCACAGTCAACACCAGCACAACAGTGGAAATGCGTGCACCAGGATTAATCGCCAGGAAATCTGGACTGTGAACATGCAAAGGGAATATTTTAAAGTCTTTTTTTTAAAACTTAAAGTATTAGGTACCATGTTCTCAAACACATCCTTTCTTTTACATTTGGCTGCCAGTTAAAATAACAGTGCATAGAAAGGGAACAAAAAGCAAAAAGGAGCAGGGAGACAGACTGACTGGCTGACAGACAGATGGGCAGGTGTGCTACACTCCTAGTCAAGAAATTCACATTACTAGTAGTAAGCTGCTTTCCATTCCCATAAATTACACTTGAAAAGCACACGGCCCTGGATCAATGCCTTTGGTGAGGTTTCCCAGCACAGTGTTTGAACAGTTGTCTCCGTGGCCAGTCAGGAAGGTATTCAGGGCATGGTGGGCTCCCAAACTACTTCGCACTGATCACAAAAGATGCACCACCACCATCTCCCAGCCCTTTCATGTGGTACTGGTGCAGCCCCAGGGGAAGGGCTGCCCACACCATAACCCTGACCACCACCCTGGCTAGAAAAGGAGTTTGTCTTTATCTTCCTAAACGACTTTCAACAATGTCTCTGCGGCAAGGCCAGAGGAACGRAAAAAAAATCCCTCAGAGAAATATGAAAGCTCACCTCAGAAACGCCCTGGGAAATTCGGGGAACAAACACTTAGTTGTTCTCATTTTGTTCTGCTTTGGATGGGAATGACAGAACTGGATGATTTGTTCTCAAAGACCGTAGCTACTGAGATTTTTTTTCTTTGGTACTTTTATGTCCAGTCTGAAAGTTTTTAACTGAAATACCAAACTTATTTTCTGTCTAGTGCTGTTATTTAGACTCCCGCCTGGTGACATTCTGGGTAACACACGCTGAAAGAAAATTTCAGTAGAAGTTGCAACTTGAATGTTTAATGTTATGAAATCTACAGAACTGTTGCTGTTGTACATAGCACAAAATAAACATCTCGATTCCAGGAAACTAATGGAGACATCTTGTGAATCACTTTCTTAAGACGAAAAGGCTTCTGCAAAACTACTCTTTGACTTCTAAACCAGCCCAGGTAGAAGGCAAAGCAGCTTTCCTTTTTCAAGACTAAATTTTTACCAGGTCAGTAAATGGCAGAGTGGACAGAGCCACCAGCACAGTCACTCCATGAGTGCATGTTTAAGCAGCACACGTTACTGACAGGCACATAATAAAACTATTCACAGGGATTACTTGCTCTGCATGCTGTTCAATAGTCACTGCAAGTCCTAAGCATCTCAGCCACTTTATTAGTGAATCCTTTAACAGAATAGTAGATGCTATTAATTGTTATGGCATTGCTAAATTTTCTTGGTTTTCCTTCTTTCAGTTTTTCTCTCAATGTTTTGAAACCCCAAGCTTCAAGTACAACAGAACTCCACACTGGTAAAACTACACTTAGAAGTGTTTTTCAATCCCAACCTTTAAAAAAAATTGCACAATAAGCTCAACCACCAACCTAAATAATCAGAGACAATAATACACTGAAAAACATAATCAATCCTCAGCAATTTTAAGAAGTACCACTGACCTGTGACAACACTGCTAAATTACCACTTAACTGGATTTTTGCTCAACTACAAGTGGTGTATTTGTAATAATGCAGACACTGACTTTGCCTTGGTTTATATTGACAAGCTGATTTGACTGCCTGCTGAGTGACAGCCCCCTCTGAGTGGGCGTGAAGGAGCTGAGCTGATGAGTAAAATTGATATGAGGAGTGGAAAYGAGATTTTAAAGTCATTTAGAAACCCCAAATGCATTGAAAGTAACTCGTGCAAGAGGGGGATTGCCAATGGCAAGTATTTTTTTCTCCTTCTTGACAGAAGTCTGCAATACCAAAGATCTCTTCACACCAAATTATTGGGATGGATGCAGAGGGTGTGGCAGTTGGTGTCCAGACACAAAAACGGTCTTAAGTCTACAAAACAAAAAAAGCAATTTTAGAGAGAACTTTCAATTTATTCTTATGAAAACTGGGTTGTCACAGGGAAAATACGTCAGCACTACTGCAGTTTTAAAAGTTATTCTAGTATTTGAATTTTTCAGTTTCTCTCTCTTCTTATTTTTTTGTCATTTCTTGGTTTATTTTCACACTGTCATATGAAAAACATCTTACTCTTCTGAAATGTTTTTTGCCCCATTTTGTTTCCTAAATTTCAACATACAGCCACAAATATTCAGCAACACAAAATAATGGTGTTCAGATCTGCAAAACAGCAAGCCCAGACTACCACCTCCAAAATTACTGGAAGAATTTCAATGGACAAAAATAACAGGAACTTCCAAGTAGGGTTGCCTACCTCATAAGCAGTGATATGGCATTTAGATGCTGAAAACATATTTAGACATTTTACTTGTCACTCGGAAGAGGATACTTCAACATGCCCTTGCACTGCATGTTGGAGCTGAAGAAATAAATGAATAACTGAGATCCTGATGCTTGCCTGAAGTGTCCTCCAGCACCCTTCCAGCCAGGTGCTGGCCCACTAAGACTTTGCTTCACTCAGATATATCAACTGGACACACAGCTTTGCAAAATAAACAGAGTATTAAARAAACCCAAAACCCACTGAAATCTAATCCAGTTATCTCCTAAACTTCTATACTAGAGTGACACATGGCAAGGAGTAGCTCTGCTGTGGTAAGAGCAGCATCATAACTCAATGAGAAACGCATTCCCAAGTTATTCTGGTCAAGAATGTGGGAGGAGGTGAGGTGGATGAGGCCAGAAATAAGAACTCTGCAACAGCTCATGCTGCCTTTTCTCAGTTGGGTGACACCACCTTCCCTCTRTGTGAAGCATCAGCTCTGAGTCCATGAACCTCAAGTGATGCCCAGAGATGGGGAAAAGGATCACTTATGGGGCAGCCACTTGGATTTCGTTTGTCCCTTCAATTCTACCAAGCAGAGTAGACTTTTGTGCTTGTACTTTCATGTTGACATCCAGAATGGGTAAGGCAGATGCTGTATATGGCTTTTTGCTGCTCAGATGTTTGGAGCAAGCGGTGGCTTCACCAGCAATATTCCATGTCCCATGTGCATGGATAGACTGCTCCTGTTACCTCATTAGTCAGTGCAACGGTTGCTGGGAGTTCACAAGATATGGAAGTCAGGACTGCTGTGTGCAGTTATCCCTTTGGAGATGGGTAGGTTCTGCTACGAGAGTGAGCCATGGGAACACTCGGTACAGTGCACGAGGCTGGAAGAGAACCATCAGCTAAGGGTTAACAGCTCCATTCCCAGGACTGAGGTGCACTGTCTTCTGGGTCCTCAGCCCAGGAATTCTACACAAGACAGGGATTTCCTCTTCAGCAGACACATAAAACGTACTGCTACGAAAGGAAAAGGGGAAAAGGGATGGAAAAGAAGAGCCACATGGCTGATCTGAAAGGAAAGCATGCTTGCAACGACACTGAAACATTAGAGACATTGTTCGAGGGCAGTTCATCCTTGCAAAAATATTATCCTCGTCTCGATGCCAAGGTCGGTGAAAGTATGGGCTACCTGCCATGGAAGTGCTGGGTATTTAGGCTAGACCTGTCATGGGGAGTATTTACTCTCTGCGCCCAACATTTCAGACACACTCAAGTGTAGTGTTCACGTCTTGGCAGGAACTTCTCATTCATGCATTTTCTCCTGATCCCCTTTGAGGAGTCTTCCTCCTCCGACACTGCAGTGGTTGAAATTTCATTGCTTGCCGAGAAAACCAACACTGATTAATTTCATCCTACTTGCATGGAAGAGGTAAAGTATGCAGGTCTCCAGCCAGGGACAAGGAAATCCCTGCTGCTTACATGCCACATTGAATAAGCAGCCCATGGTTGAGGCCATTGGACTTCAACAGTCTTCATTCCACCCGCAGGAAAGAAGCAATTACCCGTAGCAGCATGGGGAGCAAACAGGAAGTAATGCAACACATTCACTTTTGATTACAGAATATTTTTTTTTTTTTATTTATAAGACATAATATTCCACAAGGAAGAATTCAGCTGCAGCGTTACACTGACGCACCCCAAATTATTAAAGGAACGTGATTGAGGTTGCAAAGTTAAGCCTCAAAACCCAGGAAAAAACCTAAATTAAAGTTGCTGGTGCAGCCCGAATGCCAGTGCTCTCTGTGTGTGCGTTCTGGTACAGTCTTTAATTACATCACTGCAAACTGCTTTTCCCACAGGGCCTTCGCCTCATTCAACGCACAGGACGGACAGTGCTTAATAATGAGCAGCTATTCAGTTGTTTCATCCTCTCCTCTGGTTCAGTGTGTGGCCCTAGACTGTATTTACTGCCCACCAGCCAGGCCTGCTCTGAAGACAGAGTGATTCATTTCCCCGTGGACCTTTCTGTGACATTCTCCACCGTGGCCTTTGAATACTTCACATGTATTCAGGGATCTATTTGCACCACACCTCCTGGGGGACAAAGAGTCCAATTTTGCAGCCAGGGATCTTAAACATATGAAGATTGAGGTAAAAATTATCCACTGATTGGTGCAACTGGATTTTCTTTAACTTTATGTGCCGTTCTYTCTGTCCAAAGACAACCTTCCATTTGCTTCGGCTGCACACGTTGGTAACCGAGACCCAAAAATCTCAAGGCAATTACTCAGAAAATGGAAAAGCACAGTTAGAGGCCAACTGTGAAAAACTAATTTTAAGTGACTTGCCTGTCATCACATAAGATCTATCCCTGTCCAGTTCCTTAGAAGGCTATTCAATTTCTTTGGCTATGAGACCATTTCCTTTGATGCTCCAAATTCCCATTTAAATTTATCACACACCTTTTACCTCATGCAATAAATGAGTCAGCCATTCTATCCTCCTTTATTAGACAACCCAGTTCCAGCCCCAGACTAACTCAGGCTTTCGAACTGACTGCATTAGGGCTCCTGGGGAAGAAAACTAATTATTTGATATAYACTGAAATATGAATTTAAGCTGCATAGGCAGCCTTAATTCAAAATTTATTTTAGGTGCTCATTATTTTAACACATATTTTTGCATGCTTAATTTCCTAAGCTTTTAAGGAACTGAAAAACTGAAGAAAAAAAAAGTGCTGTGAACCAACAGAGAAAGTCTTGCTCCTTAGGAATAGCTTACACAAAAGACTGGGAACTTTCGACTTGGCAACTTGAAGAATGTCCTTTTYACACAGCTTTTCTTGAGCTCTTTCCTATGTGTTCTTTGAAGCAGAAACTCCATCATGTTGACACTCACACCGACACCCAGACCATCACAGCTGACACAGGGGTGTCAGTGCATCTGCTGGTGCTGCTGGGAGCCGRGAAAGGAGCTGTAAATCGTGTTAGCTGATCATCCTCAGTCAGTTCTACAGACTCTGTGGACCATGATTCCCCCTTTCATTTCTTTCACYTTCCCTCCCTAACTTTTGCCATCTTCTCCAGCAGTATTGCTCCTCCTTTCTAGTTCCCCTAAAATAAGGAAGTTCCCCCCACTTCCACAGTTAATCTCAATCTCTCTAGACTGTGGATCCCAAATCCCCCACCCACCTGGTCCCAGGACTAGTCGTACACCAYGTGCAGCAGTAGAAGTGGGATATGGATTTCCTGCACACCAGCAGCTCTGCAACAGCTGTCCAAGTGGACATCCTTTGGGAGACATCTGCAAGACTTTGACCCTCAGTCTGAAGTGGCTGCTTTCTTTCACTGGAGGGAAATGCATGGAGAGATCCACAAGGTGGGATCCTTCCCTGAAATGCACCCTACATAGCCTCTTTCATTTTTGACTGAGAGGATGTACAGGTAGATGAGTTGCAGCAAAACACTGTTAACCTCTGTGAACTCCCTCAGCAATGTGCAATTGCTCCTCTGAACCTCCTCTGAAACCAGAACAGATCTCATACTTAGCCTGGATATTGAAGGAATAGCTACAGTGGTGTTAATTCCASCATGCTCATTCCCTCAGTAGACTGATGCTGCTTCTTTCTCTTTCTGATCAATCCTGGCTTCCACCTTCAGCCTGCTACTTTTAATAAAAAAATTTTTGAAAAGAAAAAAAAGAACACAGAAAACATCCAGCATGGAAAATTTCAATCTACATTACTCTGGCAAAATCTTAATCTTATAACGTACAACATTAGACAAATTTAATAAGGGATGGTGCTACCCAGCCCACCAATAACAGCAACCTTTACTCAGAAGGCTTGGCTTTGGGAGAAGTGTTGTTAATATTTATTATGTGTCACAGGGCCAATTCTGTCCTGCCTGCTGTTGTTTTGGGACCTTGACCTGTAAGCAGCCTCACTGAATGCCGAAGGCTTGACTGGAAAACACTCAGAGGATGCTATCTTTGAGGGTCATATGGGAACCAAAACACAAGCAGCTTCTTTTTCCAGAGTTTYGGCCTAAATAGATAAACAGAAAACAGCAGGAGATGAGGAAAAATGAGAGTGACTGCCTAAGATTCATGCAATGTTTTTTATAATTTTATGATTTGCAATAATTAAGCATCTCTATTGGCTTATCAGGGATTAATATTACCTTACTTTCCCTGAATTCCCTTTAGTTCTTACATTATGCATATTCCACATGAGCACTCTCTTCTCTCAATATTTCTGGCACAAATCTGAGCCTCTCTGGTAAGGACTCACAAGGTTATGAATGTCTGGACAGCCTGAGTAATGAAAGGCCATTTGGGGCCGAACCATTGACCACAGCTCTAACTTGCCAGGAAGCATAAAACATAAAATGTAAATTAGGTACTAATAACCCATTTTTCTTCTAAATCCTTGGTACGGATGCGCAGCATGAAGTACGGATYATGTTTTGAGAGAGATTTTGGAGTAATTTGCAGTTAAAAATATTGTATGGGACCTTGTGTTGTGGCCTCAGAAGAGACTGAATTGTGAGTTGTTACTGCTGCCCTTGAACCCACTTCAGTCAATGGAAAGTTTCATTGGCACCTGGATTTGTTGCTTTGGGTAGCTGCCTAGCTACCAGCAAAACCCAGCACATAATACTGTCATCAGGGAAAGAGGAATGTGCAGCCCAGCRAGCAAGACATGCATGGAAAAGTACATTTCTCCCAGCATGTTTTGCAATCTCCATGCTATTCCCTCCCCATCTTCCTTTCCACTGATCTCATCCGTGGCGATGAAGTCAAGAAGAAAACTTAGGAAGTAGCACTTGCAGGGCAAGATCATTTTACTGCCTGTGCATGACCAGCATCACCCTTAACACAGCTTTGACCCTCCGGATGGGGCCAACCCCGCGTGAAAAAGCAGGCATAGAGTCCACTGCTCCTCAGTCAAGGGATCTGAAGGCACTGGTTGGGCACGTTTAGTTCCCATGTGAMTTTGCCATTAGGGCTGTGGTCTTGGATTCTGCCAGCAACAGTGTGCRTGAAACTGCTGGGAAATGGAGTTGCACGTTATGGTGGTTACAGCACAATATTTCTGCTGCGCTGCTTTCAGAATACATACAAAGACATGTCCTCCATGTGTGGACTCCAGTCTCCAGCTGGGAGAAGGCTGGGGCCATCAGTCTCCCTCCGAAACCATTGTTCTTGTTCTGCTCACTGCAACCCAACTATGAGGAAATGGCCAGTGTTTCTATTTTTCGTCTCTTTTCATAGGCCCACAACTACCCAAAAATATAACCCGTGGAACTCACTTCTTGAATTAATTATGCTTCAGGTAAAAATAAAATAAATGTACTTGGCCTTAATGAGATCCRGAACTGATTCTCCATCCCACGGCACACATCTTTTTTGGGCAAAACCTGGAGTCTTGCTACTTTTCAATAGGTCAGTACATCAGATACAGCTGAATCAAACCWCTGCTCTACAGCTCAATAATTTCTACTATTCTATGCACCTAGAAAATGAGATAATTCAATCAATACTTTTAAAAATTAGATAAATACCTGGGTTTGCCATGTGAAGAGGGGAAACCTGTGCCTATGCCTCTGATACAACACTTAAAGAGAAGACAGGAGTAGATTTTTACTCTATCTTTGCTGGAATTGCCTTGCTGGAACAGACAAATCTCCCAGAGAAGAAATGCTGGGAAAGCAAAGTCATATCTCCTCATTCACTCTTCCTGTCATTAATTTGTAGCATTATTACTAATAAAGATTATTTTACCGTGCTAATGCCTAATCATGGCACAGGACCAAGAACATATGGAGGAGAGCATGGTGCTAGGCGCTGAATAAACACAGAAAAACAGGGCAGGTCTACTCTGGTGAGTGGAAAGGTTTAGAGAATATGAGCAAATATTCACTGCTTTTGGATGCCTGTCAGAGACACCTTCCAAGCCTTCTCAGGTTCAACCGCTACTATTGATGTAGCAAAAGAGAATCATGACTTAAACGGGGAAAGGAGGAGACTCCTAAAAACACACGTTCTGGCAAAACAGAAACAGACTAAACAAGCCTCTTGAAGAAATATGCATTTGAGAAACTACCCTGATTTAAAAGATCTGGTTTTTTTTATCCTTCTCCCATTGCAAGGACCTGTGGTACAGCAGCTGCAGATACACCATGTGATAACTCAGGGACACTAACACTGCAAAAAAACCAACAATAATGCAAGAGTAAGAAAACAAACCTTGAGATCACAAAGAAAAAAAACAAGAAAAAGAATCCACAAGGTCTGGTCTAGTGCACACTAGCATCATTAATGTGAATCATGACTTTGTGATCCTCAGAGGAGGGTTGATGTGCCTCTCCATAAATCAGGTCTTAAGGGTATATACATTACTAGCAAAGGACAAGCACCACAGTTTGCTTTCATATAATGATCCAACAATGGCATTTAATTGAGCAGAATATAAACACCCAGGCTGGAATTTGGCCAGGACACTACATTTAACATCCTACTATAAATAAGAAATGCCATATAGGCTGCATTGTCCAAGCAGAGCAGAGACAAGCTAAAGTAAAAGATCTTGTCTGATAATCCCTCTCACAACAAACTACACAGACCAGAATTTACAGTCCTGGGCAACRTCAAGTGTTGAGCTGACCCTGGCTGCAACTGCCAAACGTGGTAGAGCACTTGGGAACATTTGTTGTGGATGACAGCAAGCGCTTTTTGTCTTGGAGTGTCCCAGGTAAGCCCCCCAGGAAAAAAAACCAAACAGCTGTCTGCAAAAGGTCTCTCTTCCACCCTGTCCTGTTGGCCAGCTTCCCCTGAGTGTATCATCGTGCTCTCAAATGAACTCAGTCACAAATGTGACGACAGCCTCCCCATTTTTTGGATGTCAGACTTTAAACGAAAAGGAAATTAGGGTGTTTGGAAGGTTGTCGCCTTCTCCTCTGCCAAAGACCAGGAGAATTTTCTTTTCTTCATTTTTTAGGAGTGGCCAAACCACTTTTGAATCACACAGTCAACATKGTGAGCATGGCTGACTTGCCTTACTTTCCCCAGAATCAATCTGCACTGTTCAACGACAACAGCTTGTGCAAACACTGGCAGGAAGTCAGCAAAAATATGACAGAAGGAAGATGTAAAATTTCCAGCACAGTTAAGAAAACTGGTTTTGGTTACTCTCATCAATTAAGACTGATTAGATCAGTAAGAATGATCAGACCTGGCTCTAGTATGGAATAATCTGCTTGCACCTCTCACAAATGATATTTCCACCAAACAGACCCAAGACAACACTCCCTTTGCCTTAGGTGTCTGTGTTGACCAGTGTGATTTCACCCATCCTGTCACCTGGTGCTACCCTTGGCACAGCCTTGCTGAAGGCAATTGTAGTACATTATTCAGATAATTCCTCTCTTCATCCATCATTGTGGAAAGTTTTACAAATGTTGCAAGATACTCCAGGAATTCATACAAAGTCCCTTGATTTCAACGGGAACTGTTGTACTGTGGAGTTCTCCAAATCAGATAATTCATATAATTGAAATGGTCTGCTGCTTCTTTTTTTCACAATTCAGCATTCTTGTGAGACAACATTTTAATTTGTTATCTTCCTAAGTTTTTTATCAGATTTTCCGGTATTCTTCACTCTAGCCTCCACATAATTTTCTGATTAAATAACTGAGAACACCTGAAACAGACCATGTCTTTCAGCATGTCCTCAGAGGAGCCCAACGACTTTGAAAAGCTCAGAAGCAAGGCCAAGGCTTTAAAATTTCCATGTAGGTAACCACATTTCAGTTGGAATATATCCGGGTTCCTCAAGAAAAAAAAAAAAAGGAAGGTAAGAAATCACTGATTAACAAACTCTGACTTTGTTTTCTAAGCATTCTGTTGTAAAGTAGCATAGATCAACACYATGAAATTACAGTGCATGTACACTTTGAAATAACAAATGCCTACTAGACTATCTCAAGTGCAATGGGCAACAGCATGAAACACCCTGGCACGTTCATCTTCAATTTGGGGGAAGCCTTTCAGAAGCATTAGTTGCTCCTACTACTTCTTCACAAGCCTGTGCTGGCACTCTTTTCATTCTGTTCCCATGCTCACTGCATTAAACCATGTGCAATCACCTGTAATTCATGGGCTGCTTGACAAAGACCATGGGAAAACAGCTGCTGTTAACCCAATCAAGAGATCACGAGAACTTCCACCAGTAGAAAACCAGAATGCCTGTTGTGGTGCTGGTTTCGCTCTTCTCAATTTTGCCCTGACTTTTGATGACGTGTTTTCACGGTGGCGTGAACATTTTCCTACTCATCTCATGCTGCCTGAGAGATTAGTTTTTGTATTCACTTTTCCTTCCCTTGAATTAGAGCACAATGTTTTACCATGGCCAGAGCTCTGTCATTCTCAGACACTTTAACCCCGAYCTGTTTGATTCCAGGGCTGAATACAACCCAGAGTCCACATTCCTGACTCCTCCAGGCCACAGATAACTGTTTGCCCACAGCAGTTCTCTCAGATAGGTCAGCTATATTTATTGCAGCTCATTGACCACATGGCCTTCCCCTTCTTCAGCAACAGAAGCTGCAGAGCAATGCCAAGCACCAATTCTCTGACCCCAAAGACTTCCACACAATTCCCAGCTCTACCTCACATGCAGAGCTTTGACAGGACATCACATCTGGACGGCACTGGATACACTCTAGTGCAGCTGAGTTACAGGCCAATCCAACAGGATTCAGGGACGTAACTGGAGCTTATAAGCCTGAGGTGACGAATAAAACTGATTTACTTAAACACAATGAAAAATTCAGCATTTATGAGAAGCCAGATTGAAGGAGGCTGTTCTGTCGCTCAGGCTCAGGGCCGGGTTGGATTTGCCGAGTGGTTTTCCCCTTATGACTGATGGGAAAACTGTGGGCTTGACATTTGAATATGGACCTCTCTGCAGCGATTCCTGCCTCTGCTGGCTTCCCGCACTCCGTCTCCCCTTCCAGATGGCTGAGAGCAGCAGGATGCTCTCCAATGGRTTTTTCCTCCCGGGTGCCCTGCTCGGCCGCAGCTGTGCCGCGTGCTGCACAGGGTTCCCATGGCTGTCATTAGCCGGGAGCTGAGCTCCAGCTCGAGTGGAAAACACCACACCATAACAGCCTAAACACCAGACATCTGCTGGGCCCTGCCCCAGGCCACGTCACTCCAGTCGCCTGGAGAGCTTGGTATCAGCTCGGCCGTGGGGGCTGGAGGGCAGCCGGAGCCCTGCAAACGCTCCTGGTGGAAGGGTTGTCTCCTCTGGAATGTGCTTCCCCACTCCAGCTCTGACAGCCTGGATTTCATGACTCGCCCCCCCCGCCCCAGGTCATCCTTTAGGGTCCATCTGCTTTCCCAGGCTCTGAAGGGGGAGGAGAAATTTGGGAAGTTGTAAGGCTGCTGTGGAAAAGGCTCAGTCGTAACGCGGCAGGAAGAGTTTGTGCCTTGAGACATTGACTCAGCGGGTAGAAATTGTAGTGATATTGAGCAAATCTGCCCAGAAAGCAGAATGGGGAACTGCTACTGAGCTGAAGAAGCAAACACTTATTGACTTTCYGGGACAGAAAATAAAGGGTTTTTATAACCTGATAAGTAAAATTGTTCTGATGAAGGCTTAAAGTCTATAAATTAAAAAGGAGAACTAGCACGAAACATAGAACTTACGGTCATAAGAGGAGAAAGGGATGGGGAAGTCCATTACAGGATTGTTCCAAGAGCCTACTTAAAATATTCAGTGCTGATCCCTCTGCCTTCTAGCCCCTTAAAAGAAATCACCTCTTACATCATGCCATTCAAAATGAATTATGCTTTCAATTTTCCTTGTTTCCTGCTATATTCAGATTAAACTATTACACTGTATGCAGGAAAGAATCCAGCAAAAGCAACTCATCCTGCTGCATGCTAGGAATGGTTTTCCTCAGATGGCTTTAATGCTGAAGACAAAGGTCAGCAATTTACCCCAAACAAAGCACTGGAATTTAATCTTTCCTCTGCTTGTGAGCAGCATGCTTCCACAGCCTTCACAGCGTTCTTCAAATACATTCCTACTGGAAAGCAGGGCTTTAAAAAAACCTTTTATAAAGCTGTTTGTTTTTTTTTTTTTTTTCCCTGAGAGACTTGAAGCTGTGAATAGTGTATTAGGGAGCTGCCAAGTTATCTGCAGAGGACCTCTACCACTATACCTCTTCCAGAGATTCTTGTTTAATTAACGCATTCCACAAGCTGCAGGACACAAGCTGAGGATTTCTTCAGCTCTGACATACGACCGTGCTGGAGGATGAKGGCACGGACAGTTCACATCAAATCCTGCAGGCCCCTGACCAGCTTTGCATGCAAACTGCACAGCCTGGAAAGGCATCCCAGATCAACGCTCGAAACCAGCAAACTGCGCTCTGGAATTGGGAAGGAAGGGGAAGACAGCTGGAAATGTGCATTATTTAAAATGCTGTAGGATGAGAAACAGATGCTGGCATGGCATTTGTGGAGTTGAAAGTCACCCAGCTCACGCTGCCAGCTGGCAAGCTAGACTGGTATCAAACCCACAGCTATGCAAAACCCACCACCACAACTGGCACCCAGGCTGGCAGAGCCGGCCAAGAGCAAGAGATCATGGTCACTGGAATATTCCCTCTCTTGCCATTGGACCTCCACCCTGGGAGGCTCCAGAGCACAGAGAGGGAAGTCGGACTGCACCTGCCTGGGAGATACACACGACATCTCCCTTCCAAGGGCTATCTGTGCGTTGCCTGTCACCAGGACTTAAATTTGCTTAAATGAAGGGTAAAAAAGGGAGGAAGAAAAGCAAAGGGGTGTGTTTGCTCTCTAATTCAAGTCTTGATGACCCACATCTCACAGGCAGAGCCTCCAGCTGAACTCCCCATGCTTTCCCTCTCTGAGGCAGTCAAAGGAAAGGCTTCCTGATCCCTTCCCAATGCATGCTGTAAGTGGGTGAGTTGGCAGCGAGATGAGATTCCCTTCCTTATTGCTGCCTACCAAAAAGGGAAACCCTGGAAAACTGCCAGATCTGAGGACTTGTTAGGGAAATACGAGTTTGTTGATGGGAGGCAAAAAACAGATGAGGCAGAATTCCACATAATTCTGCCAGCTAAAGCATTGTTTTGACTTGTATCAGTAGAAGGAAGCTATCAGCTAATTTACACAAAGGATAAAGGCTTTTTTGGGAGATGTGATTTAGCATCATCAGCCTCCAGCAACGAGTGAGACCACAGGCTAAAATCATGGAATCATAGAATAKTTTGGGTTGGAAGGGACCTTTAAAGGCCATCTAGTCCAACCCCCTGCAATGAACAAGGAAAAACCACTGGGGTTTAAGAATAATCTGTCTTTGGGTATGGAGAAGGACAAGTTTTCAACTGGTCTCATAAACAAAGAGAAAATAAAGGAATATCCTGCCTATGCCATGAGCTATACTGAGCACTAATGGAGCTCTTTATAGATTTCAAGCAGTCTATAGGTGYTCTACTAGTAATTGGTTGTGGGTGATGGTTGCTTTCCACATAGTTCAAGGGAGCTATTGAGAACAAAATCCTATCCCTTTTTTCGAACCGGGATGGCAGGTCTCCATCAGAGCTCCTTCAGGATTTRGAACAGAGGCCAGTGAGTGCCAGAAAACTTGCGAAAACCACATGGCTGCAGGGTGGATCCATGTCTTCCCCGTCTCTGTGCTGGCCCTGCTGTAATCCCAGCCTGTCCTGGTGCACACAGCCCTTCGCAGAGCACAGTGGGAGCAAACCACAACCTCGTGTGACCTTTGCGTTGGCAGCTCCTCTGCCGAGTTTGAAACTTTGCACTGCCTCCTCTCACTCCTTGAGATCTCACCTGAACAAGTTGATCTTTAACTCATAAGAAAGGCCCTGGCCCCCGAGGAGGCTTTGAAGTAGGTTCTGAAAAGGACCTYAGTCCGAGTCATAGGACTTGGGGCCGTCCATGGCACAGAACAGGGAGAAAAGGCTGTAATTCTCCCTCGCAGCTCTGACCACTGATTCATGGTCACACTGGCATAGACAATACTGACACAGACAATATTTTTAGAAGTCKGTTGTTGTTTTTTTTTCCACAGAAGATAATGAGGTTATGGCGCCCCACGGACACCCACAGTCTCCTGGGCAGGGATGAAAGCAGTCTTAGAAGGAAAGAGTTTCTACCTTGGAGGAAGAAAGCCTCCATGGAGCTAAGGACAGTCATGAGGTCCACTCCCAGCRCTAGGGCTGCTTAACAGCTGCTCTTTTCATGCTGGCTCTTCTCCTACTAGCCTTGGGAATACTCCCATTGATGATACAAAGGGGATGTATCTYCCCCTCAGCTCACCCACCCTCCTGTCCTCCATTCTCCATCTTCCATCCTCCTCAGGCACCAACCTCGGGCACACAGAGGCCTCCAGGAGCCAACAGTGCTGTTGTTCCCTCCCCAAGGACAAGTTTGTTCCTTCCCATGTGGGGGCCAACCTGTCACCAGCACAGAGGTCCTTCCCAAAGATATCCCACCTAGTTACTCATGGTCAGGCTTAGCAGGCGAAGAGATCTGAAAAGGAAATCTTGCTTGAAGTGGCAGGGCTGCCAGTTGGCTTTGGCTGTTGGAGATCTGATCTGTATAAACATGTCACACTTTGCTACATAAAATCAAATATTCCCTCTTATTCAGTAAGTTCCCCACCATATGTTTCTCTCTTTTTTTATTTTAGAGTCAGTGTTGTACTTTTGCAGGGTGTCCCTACTCACTTCTTAGACCTCTCCTCAGTRTGTTGAGGTCTCAGCTCATGAAACAAACTATACCCACACCAAAAGGTCAAATGAGATGAACGTGGTGCTCAAGTGCTGAACATTGTTTGTTTGGACTGATCAGAATAGTTCTGAATTGAGTTACACCAAATTCTTCCTGTGCTCAAAACCATGTTTCTCCATAAGCCATGTTTACAAATGCCAAAAATACTTTGAACCAGGAGTTATGAAAGCCTGAAAGCACTTACTTATAGAGGGCTGTTTCAACATTGCAAATACTTGTATGTAGTTGAGCCAGGTCCTGTTGCTCATGAGAACAGCCTCTACCAATCTGTCAACACTGACCTAACTTGTCCAAGAGAGGGCTCAGAAAATCAGTGTGGCGTGAAGAGACCTTCACAGTGCCACTGTACAAATATAAAGCTGGTGCAGGGCTGGAGAATGGGAAATCTGGCAGGTACAAAGAAGTTTGCAACCATCGGCAGAGATTATATTTTTGTGTGTCATTTAATACCATAGAGACTTCCCATCTTTTGAAATTAATCAATAGTTCTTCTGGAAAGGTAAAACCCTTCATGTTTTKCTTAATATACTAAACTGAATTGTGACTTAGATGTCTTGATCCATAACACATTTTTAAGGATTGTAAGAGTTCAGACAATTTGTTGAACCATTTTTGCACTGAGTTTTTCTAATCCCAGGACAAGAGGGAGTTCTTCAACAAAATCAAATATCAGGCTACCATCCTGCCCAAATTTGGGAGGTTTTGTCACAGTTTGCATTACACCATCCTGCTCTATAATTTTGTTTCCCTTCCCTACACTGGACCTTCACTCATCCTTTCCATTACTACAGCTAAGAGACACCAGTTTAGGGTAGAGAGTATTTTTTTTTACTTGTCTTAGAATTCCCTGGAATTAGTTTAGCATGGTAAAAATGTGATTAGTAAGTAAATAATTGTACTGACACAACCAGGAGCTCTATTCAGAAATGGCCTCATATCTCCTGCTTTGATCCTGCCAAGTGGGGCTTCTATTTTAATAGTGATATTTAGCAGAATTCATGGCCATGCCCTGATTTCTGATTTAAGAGCATAGAGAAATATTTCCAAGTGTTTTTGAAGCAGCATAGAGTGATTACCTGGAAAAATAAACGGAATCTCTCAACAACTTCAGGGATTCAGCCAAACCACTGAAAAATCAGGCTTGTAACATTTCCCATGTGAATTCCCTCATGCTGTCTTGAAATCAGAACTCAGAGCTAGGTGTGGGATTATCTTAAAAACACTCAACCTCTCTTTTCCTTGAAAGCCAGAAACCATGAGCCCAAGGACAACAACGGGCCATATCTCCACTAAGGCACTTTACCTGGCGCATGACTGTTCCTAGCAAAGCCTAAAACAAAGCCCAGCCACAATCCTAGAGGCCTCTGTAGGAACCAGCAGAAGCCAAGTCAAAATAACACTTCCTCTACCAACTACTCCAAATGTGTTCTTTTCCTCAAGGAGCATTAACTTAGGTTAATCCCATTTCTCTGTAAAAGCCTGAGTGCATCCCTAAAGGTGAGGATTTCAGGCTGTTCACTTCACAGCAGCCCTATCATGCAGGTCTGGTAGATCTTTTCTCTCTCTTTTCCCTCCCTGCAGTTCTCTCCTTCCATTATAAGAGGGCTCCTGTACAATTTAATTTAAGGGAAACCTCACCAACTCCAGCAGAGCTGAGCAGAGCCAACCAAGCTTTGCCCTGCCACCACCTTCCCATCACTACCAGGAGCAAAGTTAGAAGCGAGTCCAGCAGGGASAGGAGCAGGTTTTTACCATAAATGCAGCCCTACCTCTCATTCCCCATATCCAGCAAATGCTAAATYGGTTTTAAAAAAAAYTTCCTTAACAACCAAGTACTACTATTTAACAGGACCCGTGAGCACTTCTATAGCATTTTACAAATCACTGCATAAGTATTAATTAGCCTTAATGACTCATATTACCTAATAAGATAATGAAAAACCCTGCAGCTCACAMTATCTACTTCTATTTTCAGGGAGAGATGAAATGGATCTTGTAAAAGGATATATTCTCTTCTAATTTCTTTCCTGCATAGCCCTGTAGTAACTTTGGAAAGTAATTCAAAGCGTGCCGTGGCATTTTTTTCCTTCTCAGTTTGCAAAGGCTAATGCAGTCTTTGCCACAAAACACAAATACAGAGGTTTGGTGATAATATTTGYTCCTCAGGAGGCTTTCTACTGAATGGTGACTGGTGTGGGCTCACTTTTTGGTAGGGAGACACAGATTTGCTGCCCGTTCTTTATGGAGAATAGCAACTTCTTTCTTGGTTTCTTTCTGGGTTGCCACTGCCAAGGTAATACTTAATGGATTAAGTCTTGTGAAATAAATTCTGTAAATAGAACGTGGACTGAGATCATTTCAACTCATTTCCCCTGCGTCCCCTTCCCGTCCTGGAAGCTGTCAAGCACAAGCAGCCTGCAAGCAGCCTGTTCTCCCAGTGTTAGTCTTGAGTCTCACTAGATGCATAAAACAGCTTGTTTTTCACATACTTTCTGTGATGGCATTAAAAAAAAATGGCAAGAAAAAAAGAGAACAACCCAACCCTTCTCAATTCCACCCATAGCTATAAACTGGATACAGCTAATCTTGCAAGGGCACCAAACATTGCTCTGTTTGTCCACATTAGAGCACTGGAARCCTATGTTTATGATGGAATTATAGTTGAATCTGAAGGATTTTAGAGAAAGGAACTGAACCAACTGTGGGTTTGTAAACAAACAATATGGTTTTGACGTCAGCCATATCATTTCATGTGCAGGAACAGTTTCTATCATGTGGCCAGTTCCTGCCCCCGAAGAGTGTCTAATTTAATTTAGATGTGATCATGATACGGGACAGCATGTCAAGTCCAAGAAACTACAGGGGAACTCGGCAGGAAGGTCTGTGCTGGAAAGATTGCACAAGCTGTACTTCGAAGGAGCAACAGAGACCTTTTGGCTCAAGGAAGAGAGGGGAAAGTTGTTTCTACAGCAGAAGAAGGAAAAAAGAAAGTGAAGGGAAGGGAAGTGTATGGAGTGGGCACTGTCAAGAGACTTTTTTAGAAATGAATCAGTTTGAGGTATTTTTCTGCATTCATATTATCCAAAAAAATCTGCATAACTTTTTCCAGAGCAACAAATCCTATCCAAAGCTTTCAGCAGTCCTTCCAATTTTGTTTTCAGTCCTTCTCGGGTTCCTCTCTCTCTGCTCTTTCTGTACTGGCCCTGAAGACAATCGCCACAGAGGATAACTCATCTTGGGAGGTTCTCTGTTAGGTACCACTTCAGCATCCACAGGATCATCCACAACAAGCCCTTGGGTCCTGGTAAYCCAGGGGTGAGATGCAGAGCCCCTGCAGAAGGATCCCACTCCCTCCCCTGAGCACCTGGGCTGTGAACAAACACTCAGGTGAGGGGCTGGAATTTGGGTGATAGGAGAACAACAGCAAGGTATCCCTTTGCTGCTGCTGATAGTGACTGAAATATGCCTMATGTTGAAGGTATCTAAGGGCACTGATGTGGGAAAACTTCTTTTCATACAGGGCATGATTCTGACAGCTGAAAAAAAAACCCCATCTGTTGTCAACTGAATTTAAAGGGACACCCTGTGTGGATAAAAAATTCTTTGTGAGCCTATGTGCTTATCAGCTTGGTCCTTAAATGATATGAATTTGTCTGGAAACATATTTCAATTATCAGTATAACAATGATAGAGTAAGTTGCCTTTTTAAAAATTTTTTTCACTAGATAGCATTTTATACTCCACCAATTCCAGTTCCCCAGGTTTCCAGAAAACCCAGTTCCTCCCAGAGGTGGTGTACAGCTCCATGCTGGGTACTCAGCTCTGGCTGTACACAGACACACCTCACCAGCATCTTCCCAACACAGCTACCCTGATTCCTGCACATTTGGAAGGAAAATAGGAGACAGTTCCCCTTGCGGTTACTTCATGCCGCGGAATCCTGACTGTTCGCTGAAGAACTATTTCCAATAAAAATGTAAGTTTTTTTTCCAAGGAAAGCTAATGCTTTCTACCAAAAAAATATGTCTCAAAAACTTAAACTCTAGTYTTAGCCAAAAACATGAGACCAGCCTTAGGTGTAGGATTCAGACCAATACTACAAGACAATCACAGAAGTTATAACCAGCTGAGGTTGGTTATTTACAGTGGAAGGCAAGCTGCAATTCCTTCCTTTGATCTATTTGTTGGCTTCAGGATTACATTTCCCAACCATGCTTTTTAATCACTGTAAACAYCAGAGGTGAAGAATTTGGTGGAGAGAAAATTGGCTGCTTCTTTGTGTTTTTGATCAGACTGGGCTTTGATGCCTTCTCTTTCCCAGTTTCAGTGCCTGGGCTGTGTATGTGACACCACCACGCAGTCTCAGGCTCTGGGATCTGCCCATGGACTGTGCTTCCTTGCCTACACCTCCATTCCCTGAGGGGATACAGCCCCAGGGGTGACACCATTCCTGGCGAAGCCACACAGTTATCCCACAATGGACATGGACAGGCCACGTTGTCACTGGATCTCTCAGGGACAGCTTCCCTCAYGAGCAAATCTGGAAACTCATGCTTTGCTTTTCCAAGACCCCTCATCCATGAGTTTCTCTCCGCAGTGCTGGAAAACCTCTGGAGTCAAGGAACCACTGGTGGGAATTCACGAAAGAGGTGGCAGCACTGTGCAGCAGAGCAGGGAGRTCCAAGCTACCTTTGGGTGAGATAGCAGGGGTTTAGCAGGAGGCTTTCTGCCACAGGATGGAGCTCAGTGCAGGCTGCAAAGCATTTCTAGGAAGCTCCAGGAATACTCCAGAGTCTGAATCCCATCGCAGAGCCTGCACCATCAATGTGTCCCCAGGCAGATAAACTGCAAAGTGACTGAAAAAAAAAATCGGGTAGGTGAAGGTCTTGATCATGTCTGAAAAAGAACAATGCTCAAAAAAAGTGAGGGAGGGAGAAAAGAGCCAGCTTTTGTAAAAAGTGAGCATGTGAACTCTGTGGCTTCAATTTTGTTCCACTTACTCTGTTCACCAGCTCTACAAAGTGTTTCTCACACAGAAGTGTATTTTTAACACCACTGAAAAGAACGTGCCAGAATTGGAAGCTCAAGCTACTTCTACCCTGGATAAATGAGATGCAAATGTCAGAGGTTAAATGGCACAGGAAGGATTTTTTTTTTCTCTTTTTAAGCCAAGAGTGGCCAAATTAGTATTAACAGGGCTGATCTTTCTGACTGCGAAATCTCACTGAATATAAATATTTAACAAGAGAAATCCTCAGAGTTCTCTTCTACCTGTGCATCATGCACAACCAGAAACTGCTTTACCAAAGGAGTTAAAAGTTTCCTGCAATAATGCAGCAAATCTCTCTATGCAAYGAACACAGACCCATTTTGTGGCAGTTTCCCCACAAGCTTCAATCTATGGGGGGGAGAAAAAAAAATCTTGATTTATTATATAGCATTTGGACAGTTGCGAATGAAAATTTGCCAAAGATCAGAATAATCAACTCTTTCACCCAGGCAGGCTTTTTACGGAAGAAAAAAAGCACAGAATGGGTCTGAGCAAAATAAATAAAAATTCCACACTTTTAACCAACAGAACCTCTTGCATCATTCAGAAATATTTACAGACATCCAGAATCTTTTATCATCAAAAAGATGCTCTAGCCTTTAAAATTGCAACTTTTTCTTATATTTTTGTTTACTGGAGGCCTTTAAACGAGCGGGTATCTCTAACTTGTGGCATCCCTTCATGTCGAGTCAAATGCAAGAACTTTTAAAGCTGCTCCTTGCTGTTTTTTCTCTTCCCTTGAAACATCTCTCTTTTGCTGAGCTCTCATCTGTGAGTTTTCAAGCCAGCAGAACCCCGTTCACCAGCAGCATCCATCACATGAGTCATGGTAACCAGTGCCTCAAACATCGGTTCTTATCGATTGACTGGGCCTCTGGTGCCAATATGGAAATCGTCCAGCCTGGAAAGGGCTGGCTGTTTTAATACAATTAAATACAGCCAGGAGGAGGGCTGCAAATGGAAACATGCATCAGCCATTCATAGCATACAAGCCWCTCTCAGAGCCCAGCAAAGGTATTAGTGCAGCATCCCTGCTTCCCTTGCTTATTTAATTAGCACACAATGAAGGCCACTGAATTTCCCTGCAAAAGGTGTTGCGTACTTTGGACAAAAAAGAAAGGAGAAAAGAAGTTGCTTTTAAGTACAGTCCAAAAAAATAGCTCCTTGGCTCAATGGTACTTTTAATAAAGATGTTTCCAGTGTTTGTTTATTTATCGAAAAGCAGTGTTTCTCTCGGGTGTTTTGGTTTTTATTTCTGTGCACAAGAAGGAGGGGAAAAAAGGGCTTTACTAAGCAAGTCTTTCAGTAAGACACCAGATGATGGATAGTCAAACACAGAGTCTCCTGTAAACACAGAGGTAACCAAAAGGTATGAACTGACTCATAATTGTGTCAACACAGGTCGCAGACCCTTGGTTTATTTCAGCCTTCCTGTTTTTCACAGATTTCTTTTCACACTACACTATTTTTTTTAAGACACAGACTCTTTTCAGTACATCTTAGYGGGGTGCAAAAGCACACACGTTTTTACACCAAAATGTGGGCATCTACACACACACGTAGGCTGTATTGCCACAATTACAACAGCAGCATTTTCCCTCCATTGCTTGTGGCTGCATGAAACCAAGCTGTGCAGTCCATGACCGCTCTAAATCAAAAAATCCATCCCATTCCTGCCTCCAGCCTTTCCCYGGAGGCTCTTGGGAAGCATCCAGAAAAGAGGAGTACAACAAAACCTCAACAGTGTAGTGCTCCAGTCTGTGCAACCCTCTAAGACTCGGTGTGATTTTTTTTTTTTTTCTAACCAAAGTGGCAAGACTCTGTCTGCTCGAAAATGCTTGGAGGAGGACAGGCAGCAAAGAGGTCTGTGAYGAGCAGGACCTGCCTGTGTTTGTCTGGATCTCTAAACAAATTGAATTTTGTTTTCAGATTGAAATTACAGATTGAAATCTGTAGCCTTTTCCTTGCATGAAGTTTAGAATCMTGGTTTGCGTTGGAAGGTTGGAAAGATCATCAAGTTCCAATCCCCCTGCCATGGGCAGGGACCTTCTACTGGTCTCTAAGAGCCCCATCCAATCTGGCCTTGGAGGAAAAAAGCCTTTCTGGGCTCTCTATTTCATTATTACCACTGACTACAAGGTTAAGAAATTGTATGGGGAGGAACTGATGTGCAGACAGCCYGAGACATTGAATCCCCTGCAAGTCGCAGAGCACTTCAGCTGAAGGGCCAAGAAAGATGTTTAGGTACATTCCCTCACAAAATCACCTGTGGAGACACCTCGTTGTCTGAAATCCTGAGATCTTTTTCAGGGACTTGCAGGAAATAACAAATGAAGGAGTGTTAAAGCCAGGGAAATTGTTCTTCCTCAGCAGAGGGAGTARAAGAAGCAGTTTAAGGCCAGGCTGCAATGACCAGTACTCGTTCCTGGACATCCATGAGACACATGGGCCCAGTGCAATGGATCTGCACATGAACAGATCCCTCCCGAGCACTGCAGATCAACCACACACATGCAAATGACTTAAAGCTATAGACCCACCCACGCAAGAGGTGTCAGACCCTGTATGAGCAAGGAGAAGTTTAGACAGCAGTTTTTTTCTGGGATGTTTCAACTTCAGCAAGATTTACTGAAAAGGGTAGAGCCAGCAAGGACAGGTGACCTTACTCAGGCTGAGCAGTGCCTCGTTCCTTGTGTAATCACATCCAGCTCAGCAGGAAAGCTACTCAACAAAAATCACAGACACACACCCAGGATCGACCTTACTTCCCAGTGTGGAAAAGTCAGTTGCTAAAATTCCCAGTCGATAGGAAATCACTGCAATGAGTGAAGCCAAATCCACCCAGAGATCCCACAAGGGCTCTTGCCTGGCTACTTCACCAAATAATGCAAAATCATTGCAAAAAATGCAAATCAAATTACATTTAGGACAAAGCTGACACAMAAAAAAAATGCCTGAAAGAGCATTTCAGAAACAGAAATCATTGGCAGACTTAATTTTTTTAAGACTACACATTTTAGAATAGCACACCTTTGTAAAGAGCAAGMATTTTGTCTGGAGCCATTTTCCCCTGTAGAAACCAAGGCTGACAGAAAAATGGGGAGAATTCCCTCTGCAAATTACAATATATTAAGTCAGATTTGCTTCCAGCAGGTTCTGCACCTTCAGAAATTGATCAGGCCTTGTATGTTTGYCAACTGGGGAAAACCTACACTCTCTTCTCCTGCCTCCCCCCTTTTCTTTACCTCCCTTTAGCTTTACAACAGAAAATGAGGGAAGAAAATTTTATTGAAGGAGACCACGCAAGGAGTTTCAAAACATTCCACGTATTTTCAGCATAAACACATTGTGAATTTCTAAAGTAAAYAGTGCCAGGGCACTGTCACTCAGACCCCAGGAGCTCACCCAAGTTAGACAAATGATGCTGCCTGTTATCTCAGTTGTTACAGATTCTTGCCTTTCATTCATTCCTTGCCAGTGGATGGATTTTGTGTGTAGGGGAGAAAAGGAGCCTCAAATGCTGAAGTTAACCTCTTGTGGCAAGAGGTTTCCAGTGGAGAAGGGGCTTTCCAGTGGAGAATGCAGAAGGAGATAGCTACTAGCCTTGTTTGCCAAGGCAGCAGTCAAAAGAATGCTGACATTTGGCAGGTATGAGCAGGAGAAATGCAGTGCTATGAAAATGGACATTGCAAGCTCCCTTCCAAATCTGCAGTGTTTGGCCCACATCAATAAAACAAAGTAAGCTGAAAAACTTTTTTACACGTCCTATAAAAAAACCTCCTTAAAGCAGTGTTTCGGTTGTGAATAGAGGATGGTGCTGCCGAGCAAACCTGCCTGGCAGAGACAGTGGCTGCTGCTTCAAACATCATATCCAGCCTGTAATTAATACTAACCTCCAACTACAGCCAGCAAGTCTCATTTCCTCCCTGAGCAGCAGATACTTRTTAGAAGGGAATGCAGGATGTGATGAGGGGATAAATTTCTGAATGTCTTTTCACAGCCACGTTGGTCCTGGTAGGTGCTGTCCCATATGCCAGGTATGGTCCAGCTGTGAAGCCCCTTTGGCTCCTAGAGCCTGTGTATGGAAAACAAGGGGCCTGCAAGCTGCCAGCCCCAAGCCCTTCCTTGCAARTGCATCATTCCAGGCTATCCTGCCCGATCCACAGCCCCTTGCAGGAACAGAAAATGCTGAGTTTGCATGGCAGCACCAAGGGTGGAATGTGCATTGCATGCCCATCTGCAAACGGATCCCTTGGAATGATGAGTACCTTTAATGCCATTCCAATGAGCCAGCTCTGATAGCMAGTTTTATTCAGGCAACGCTTCCAAAGAAGGGAAAAGTTCTTACCTATTGTTCTTCGGAGATCTTCACACTGGCTAATGTGAGGGAATTTCAAGATTTCCTTCCACTTTTTGCTCTTGCCTTTGCGTTTCCCTCCACCCCCTGCAGAGAGAGAGAAATACCAGGATTAGATTGCTTTGGGGGCATAGTCCCATCCAGAGGTTACCTGCCCAGTCACAGCTCTTATGGATACCAGTGATAAAGCTGAGACATYGGGGGTTGATGCACAGGAAGATGCCTGGAAGTGTTCAAGGAAAGGTTGGATGGGGCCCTGAGCAWCCTGGTCTAGTGAGAGGTATCCCTGCCCATGGCAGGGGTAGTGGAACTAGATGACCTTTGACAACCCTTCTAAGCCAAACCATTCTAGGATTCTGTGATACAGATCAAGTCTGAGCTGGTTTGGGCTTAAAACAAACCGAGGAGGTGGCATCTGGCAGAATATCTGGCATCCTGCTAAAAGCTGGGAGTCAAGGATTGTGGCCCACCAGGTCCAGCTCAGATGGCAGTGCTGGACAGAGCACCTCCAGCACCACCTCTGCCCCAAGCAACAGCCATYTCACACAAGTCAAATAATCTGGTAAAATTACAGCTCACACCTTTTCAGCRTGGATATCCCCCTTCTGGTTTTGGGATAAGCCCTGATTCTATCCCAAAGGAATGGAATCAGTTGAAAACTGAAGATCAAAATTCAATTCCTGCCATCCCCTCCCACCCATCACATTACATATCCTGCCAAYGTGGCATTGCTGCTGCTGTCACACACTCTGGGCACTGCTGCTTCCACGGGAGAACTGTGGGACAAAATTAACAGCTTCATGAGGAAAAAACCTCTTATTGGTTCTTTCCTCTGTTCTGCTTGGAGAGGCTGTGCAGYCAACAGAGGAGGAGGATCCCCCTGGACACGAAAGCCCAGATGCAGACTGGGATTCTCCGGGTCGCTGTATTTACTGCAATTCAGTCCCTGCACACAAAATCTGATTCACTTGAGTCTATTTTACATGCACTGGCACGTTGAATGACTAATTCAGAGCAGAATTAATTTTGTAGAGGGCTTGGTAGAGTCACAATTGYAGATTGTGGGTGTGTTGGGTCCTGCACGACATTGCAGGCTAAATTAGGAGAGCACTGACTCAAAAGGTAGCAGATCACCAGAGAGAAAACAGAAGCCTTGGAAAATAATGGCAAGTATTGCTCTCTGTGGGGCATTTCTGATCACACAGTATCACCTTTGGCACAGGAGTGCTTCTTTTGCACCTCACCTTTYATTCCTTTGCTTTTGGTGGCCAATGGCTTTGTCATCACA
This sequence comes from Amblyornis subalaris, assembly GCA_018881555.1. Classification (NCBI taxonomy): domain Eukaryota; kingdom Metazoa; phylum Chordata; class Aves; order Passeriformes; family Ptilonorhynchidae; genus Amblyornis; species Amblyornis subalaris. The sequence continues at coordinate 1,217,199 of JACAXG010000101.1, read as the reverse complement.
GAGCCTGTCTTGAATTATTTCAAAGTTCTTATTGACAGGAACTGATTGTATTTCTACAGTATGCAGCGTAGAGCAGAGATATCTGCACTGGCCACACAGGAACTAGCTTGTTTGGACTATCAGAAGTACAGCCCTGCTGTCCTTTCCAGGAATTAGACTCCAGCAAGGCACAGGGAGCTGTGACTGCCTCCACACCACMCAGTATTATGTAACACAGACGTACCCTTTGGGTCTGTAATGAATTCTGCTTCAACCTCCCCTCTTCAGTGCATCCCAGCCACTGCTGCTAAAGTCATTTCCCTTCCCATCCCTCAGGCCACAGCATCAGAGAGCCTCTCTTGCTCTCTTGGTCTTGCACGCTGAGGGTCTTAGTTGGGCTACAAGGTGCTGAGAAGCATGTTGTGGGCTGGGGTGAGCAGTGTGATCGTCTGTTCACAACTCCTGGAGCACATCTGTTCACAGCTCCCGGCTCTGCTCTGGCTGCCAGCRGCCACAGGGGTTGGATTCAGCAACCCTAAGGGTCCTCACTGGCTTTCACATCCCCAAAAGCCCACTCCTGCAATCCTGCACACCAGYTCCTGCATGCCAGGCTGCCACCTCCACTTGTCCCTCTTCTCCTTCTCTTCCAGGGGCACCTTCCTTCATACTCCTGCCCTTACGCCTCATCACACTGTACTTACACTTCTCTGCACCCTCCCTTCACATATGTCTCTGGGGAATAATCCTTCCACCAGGCATTCCTGCTTCCTTCTCCCCACCCATCACTCTCTTTGGCTGCATTTTTCGCTCTGCACCATTCCTTCTCTGAACTTCWCTTTGTGTTTTTCCTCACGCTCCTTTATCTTAGAATCACAGAATCATRGAATATGCTGAGTTGGAACGRACTCRTCAGGATCATCAAGTCCAACTGCTGGCCCTGTGCAGGACACCCCRGGGATCCCACCATGAGCCTGAGAGTATTGTCCAAACRCTTCCTGAACTCAGACAGGCTTGGTGCTGYGGCCACTTCCCTGGGGAGCCTGTTCCAGTRCTCAACTACCYTCTGGGTGAAAAACCTTTTCCTGGTATCCAACTTAAACCTCCATGTACAAACATGTGCCCCTCATTCCTGGCTGCTGCCTCTGCCACTGCAGAGACCCYCTCTGCTCTCACCAAGGGTCACACAGAGGAGCTGCTCGGGGCAGGCAGGAGCTCTCTGCTCAGTGTTTGCAGCTGCTTGGGCAGCAGTGCCTGCTGGAACTGTATTTCCCAACACTTCTGGACACACGAGGCAGYGGGAGTGACCCAGATGGAAGAATCCTTTAGGGTGAATCTGCTCAGCACTGGTACATCTCCACCCACTGAAGGTCGACCCTCCAGGCCCAAGCACTAGAGATTCCAGAGCACACTTGCTTCTCCACCCACCTTTAYGGAAGTCCTCACAAAATGGTTGCATCTTTAGGGGCATCAAGCAGCGCAGAATATTTGCAAAACAGCCTTTTGCTCTAAATGACAGCTCTGAGATTTGTGCAGAGGTGAAATTATTCTGCTAAGCCGGGCCAGAACATTTTTAAAACCCGTTCAATGTAAAACACCTATTGATATATTTACACTGGATGATGTATTTCCGACATTAAATTTCCATCAAAACTAGAGAAGGGCTCTGCGGTGCCCCGTTAAAACCGTGATCGATGCAGCCAGCGTGTTCTCTCCTCTTTTGTGGCTATCCTCCAAAAATAAGCAGCCCTGCCTGATGAATCATTTGCTCTTAGCTGAGCGTGAAGCAGCGTTGCTGCTTTGCTTGTGACGTCTTTATGTTAAAGATTCTGATCAAGTGCTTTAATCGACCTGACCTTTCCGCTCGCAGCTTTTCTTGTGGAGCCAGCAGTGTTTGCTGGCTCCAAACGTTAATTCTGGGGGGGGTTTGAAGGACATAATGCAGTGAGACAGCTGAGACAGAGTAAATTGTCTAGCAGAGCTAAAAGCTAAAAGGGGAGGTTTCTCTGAATAGGTCAGTCGCGGTGCAGGTTGCAGAGGGAAGCTTTTCACACGTTGCCTTGATCGCTGCCTTTGCACTGTGTGTTCCATACAGGAGGATTTGCATTCTTCGAGGCAGCCTCTCAGGGCAAGACTTGCCAGGTGTGCCATGTTTGAGATGTGAGTTCCATCATGTGGCGTTGGAGGGTCTGACTGCTTTAAAATTCTGATTTGCTGCTGACGACAAAAGGTGAGCTGCCAGYCACAGCACGAAACCTCAGCTCTGCTTCCTCGCATGCACTGAACAACTCAGCATTTGCAAACTCAGGGTTGTAGCTAATTCTCTGACATGTCAACCAGTCCTGCAGGAAACAAAAGCATTTGCTCTACATCTTCCCTACTGAAAAATACATGGCATCTTTCACATCTTGTGATGCCGCATGGCAAATCTAGCTCTGATCTCTGCCTGCAAGGAGAGAGGCATAACCAGAGGCACACATGTAAAACATGTGCAAGCAGGAGCTACCCTTAGCCTGAAGTGCCTGCTTTTTTTTCCCCCTCCATAATTCAGTATATACTCACTCTCCTAACACTGAGAGGAGACAGGAAAATGCCTGCACATTATTAAGCCAGTGAGATATTAAGTGGCTTGTCCAGAATTACATAAGAAGTCAGAGACAGAGGAAAGAGCTGAAGATGAAGCTGAAGAAGCAAAGGCTTTGAGCCTATTATTCTGCTAAAGACAGCATCAAGCCACGTTCAGCTGCTCAGCTGACTGAAGATATTTCACAACACAAAGTAAAACATATTGTTGTGTGAATTCATTCCAGCATCATGCCTGTAGCATATTCCATTCATGCCTCTTGCATTGCATTGCCTTCAGCTGTACTGACTGCAATCCAGTTAATCCACAGATCACTGCAGGATGGCTACAGCTTCTGTCTTCCATTTCACAACAGTAGCTGGGCTGTCACCCAAGGCCTTCCCAACAAGAGGACAGAGCTCTCTACCCTCAGAATGCAAGGCCTTGATTACACACTGAAAGTAGTGAAATAAACTCCAAAAAATATTAAAACTCAAAAAACCATGGTTAGTGTCCTATTTCCACTCAAAAGATGTTCATGTTTCTTCTCCTCTTCCTCCTGCCAACCCTTCTTTACTCTATCCCATCAAGGTGTTTGAAGCTATGTGGAACATATGGAATTGCCAGTATTAGAGCAAGGTCTGTTCAGTACAGGATGGACCACAGGCAGCTTCAGAGGAAGATCTTGGAAAGCTGTTTCTGAAGTATTTAAAAAACAGGAACTTTGTTCCATGTTCTGTTAATTAGATATGACTAACAAAACATGAAGGTGTATTGCTTCCAAACAATTTCTCCTTTTTTAGCATCTATGCTACTTAGATTCAGGCTGTTCTTATGATCCTGGTAAACGCCCTGAACTGCTGAATGCCCTCATGTCTCATGTGGGTGTGAATACCAAAGATTAACTGTGTATTTGTGAAGGAAAAGAAYGCTAATTTTAATCTTGTTTTCCTGGAGCGCCTCTTCCTAATGAGACAGCATGAATAAAACTTACCAGCCCATCGTTTTCCCCTAGGAATTTTTTATGTCTAATACATCCAGCCTCTAAGGCAAACAGTTTCACCCTTATTAGACCTGCTTCATGTGGAAGTTCTCCCAGGTTCGCTATTCTTCTTTCATATTAGTCCCACCTACGCTCAGCTGTACTAGCAAATAAAACCTATCTTGTTTTCAAAAATGAAAGGCACTGCTTGCTCTCATCCCTTCATCCTTTCCTGCTCCTCTGGGAAAGCAGGAAAAAAACCCAGGAACCCTGTTTTATTCTTACAAGACCTTAGTTAATACTCCTGACTAACCTGTGCTTAAAACAAACACTTACAAGACCATTAGGAACCTCTTTATGAATTCCCTTCAGTCAGCCCAAGGAAAAGGGGAAGAGTATGAGGGCTGGATTTCTAAAAGCAGGTAGGTGATCACCATCCACTGGGATGCAGTGCCTCTGCAAACAGGTCTCTAGAGGCTCTGTTTTATAAGATACAATCAAAAGTCCAGAACAAGCCCTCAGAAGAGAATCGTGTTACACAGCTCCTCTTATCAACGCTAATCTGCCTTTATCTCCCGCAGCCTTTTTTGATGAACACAGCTCTGAAGAGCCACAGACCATGATAAGGGTTTTGTGCCCACCTTCCCTGCTGTCACAGCACGTTTGCTCATAATGCTGCTACAAATACCTGGCAACCACTGTGTGAAACATCTCATTGCTTTTTGGAAATGAAGAGCAGATGTATTTCATGTTTAAGCCTCCAGAACCACAGAGATGGGAATTTCACAAGCAAAAGCACAAACTTCTCCCCAGCAGAGTCAGGCTGGCTTTGCAATCTGGTTACCAGAGGACCAGAGGGCAAAATATTTTGTATACAGCTGGCATCTAAAATCCTATTAATGTTGGTTTACAGAAGCCACTGTTCAGAAACACTTCAGGAATATCTACCTATCATTTAAAGAAGAGGTCGAGCAGTACTGTAAACACTGATGAGTGGCTGAAATGTGACTTAACAAATTTTATATGTTAATAATAATGTTAATAATATGCTTTACTAACATCCACTGCCCTGAAGGGACAGAGAAAGCTAAGGGATTAATCTCTGAAGACTGATCCTCAGGGCTTAACTATTGTATGTCAAGACCATTTTGTTACTACTCTAGAAATACAAAGGAGTCTTTGCACAAGCTACCTTTATGCCTGGTAGGAGCACATTGAAAGGGCTCAACTAAACTGAAAAAATTTAATTTCTTCTCTTAGTCTCACATAGGCGTCCCAATTTGAGGCATTCTCCACACRACTCTGCCTGCATCCTCCACCAGATATTTTTAATGCACCTTTGAGATTATTTCAACCATTTGCTTTGGGGTTTGTAGGCCAGTTCGTATATATTGGGCTTGCRTCTCACTGCTACACTAACAAGGAGTTTGGTGACCAATTTCCCTGGATGCAGTTTAATTTTCCCCTGCATAAACACCTATAGTTTGTCTGTTATGGTGTCTCTCTCTTTAATACCTTGTATTTAACTGCATTGTGTTTATCTGCAGCTGATGAATGAGCAAAAAGAGATTGTTGGCTTTTATACCACAAACAAAAATAATCCAGAAGACACAAAGTATACTGAAGCTTTACAATCTATGAAAAAACAAACAAATGGTAAATCTTACAAAAATAAAGCCAGCTATAATCTAAACCAGTAAAATTAAGAAGAGCCCAAAATTTTAATTTCCTATTCTTGACCTCAAAGTAAACTAGGCTACTGGCACAAATCCAGGCAGTTTTGCTGGGTTTAGAATGCACTCCCATGTACTGGATGGTTCAACATGTCTGGGGTACTCTCTGGGGACTGTTGAGAGATTTTCTCCATCAGTAAAACAGAAAAACAGGGAAAAAAAAACCCAGAAAAACAACAGGAAAAAAATTGTAACACTTTAGTATCAATGATTACTATGGGAGACCAGCCTTTTGAACAGGGTTGTTGAGAATCAAGGTTATCACCCTGCTAGATGTTAAATCTCTCAGTGGACCTTTCCTCCAAACTGGAGCTGAGACCGTATTTCAAAGTTCTACAAAACTCTGATTTAAAGACATCAAACCATTTAATTGTGATAACATTTGAGTCATCTCAGTTCTCCATCGTCAAAACATTATCATAGAACATATCAAATAGAGTACTAAGATACTGTATCACTGGAACAAGACGGGTAGGGTGAATTGACACTCTTTACTTTGTTAAAATCATGTTTCTATATTGTCAATAAGAAGGCAGAAAAAGCAAATCATCTTTTCTCTTAAGCAGACACCTTCCTGCAAACCCTTTAATTTTTGACAAAACTTCATGCTCCAAAAGGAAGATTCTTTTGTCAGAAATGTTCTCACCTGTCACATGCTTTGAAGTGCACAAGAATTAAACAAGGAACGTGGTCTCCCCACAGCTGAACGTTCGAGTGAATCTAAATTCCCACATTCCTTACTGATTCCTTTGAGTTAGCTTGCACAGCTGTGAGYTACACCGACTGTAAGAGACCTGCTTCCCGTTCTTCCAAAGCAAGAATGCAAATCCCTGCTCCAGAAATCCKGCTTGAATAGGGCTCGATAACATCTCTCCAGGAAGGAACTCCTCTTTAAGCAATGGCTTTTAAACTTATGACCCGCTCTATATATTCATTACCCTGTTTAGCAACACGCATGCAAGCTACCAATGCCTCCAAACCCAAACCTGCAAGAGCAACTGGRGGTGGTCCTGTGCAGGGTCAGGAGTTGGACTRGACGATCCTTGTGGGTCYCTTCTAATTCAGGATATTCTATGAGTCTCTGAACTCATCACCCCCATGTAGTCCATGTATTGCCCATGCAGACTGCCCRGGAGGATGTGCAGTGCTCCTGGATACAGTCAGGTTCCTCAAACAACCCAAATGTTCTTAGGGCTGGCCCCTAAACCCAAAATATCTTGAAGGGACTTGTGAGTCCTAGTTAGACACTGAGATAAATGGCTAGAAATCTAAAGAGCTCTGCTGATTTGCTGATCTATAACATGCAGTCCTGATGTTTAGCAACATGAGACAGGCAGAAGGATTGCAAAGAAACCTGACCCTGGTACAGGCAAATACATGGGGCTGAGCTCTCCTGAAAAATATGGTGCCAGTTCCAGAGGGAGAACATAAAAATCCCCAGCCCRGAGCAGGAAACGATGTGGGTTCTGTCTGTCCCTGTCAAAGAGCTGTGTGGGCTTTTTCTCCTGCAAATAGTTCTGCAATATCTAAAAAAATAACTTAGCCTCCGTGTTCCTGACATTTGAGTCTTATAAGGAGTATTTCTGAACCGTGGGGAGGAGATCCAGCTGGAGGAGAGGTGAGAATTCAAGTGTTCCTATCAGCAGTCTGTAGCCAAGCTCTGAGAATTATGTTCTATTCTGGTTTTTTGCCCTCACCTAAATAAACTTACCAACAAGGCTAAAGAACAGAATTTTAGTAAATGTCATGAAGAATTAATGACTTGAGACAGGTTGTTTTATTAGGCCTGACTTATTTATTCATTCCACCAAATTGGTAGAATTGGTAAAACTTCAAGATAAGAATCCAGAAATCCAAAAATTGTGGAAGTTGGGCTGGGAACCTCCTTACTGGATGTGTATGGGATATACTGCCAGAATTGTTTTAGGGGAGCTTCTCTTCTGTAACGTTTCAGCCCTTTTGCTTCCAGAGTCAGTCCAGAAAAGTACAGCACCATAACATGTCTCAGAGTGGGTCACTTCCTATTTGGGATCAGGATCAGAACATCTTTCTTTGCCACAAAGCAAGCAACTACCCAGTCCATCCTCCTGTCTCTCCATGCTCAAATAACACACCCGTTTCTCAGACACATGCCTAAAACATAAATTAAACCCTAGATATTCGAGGAGCCTTCAAACATGCCATAGGGGCAATGTGGAGGGTGGGTGAAACCCCCTGAAATGCCTGGTTCCAACAAGCATTTGCCAGCTGCAGTGACTGGCTGGCAGAGGGGAAAAGGTGTGGGTGCAGACTTTGATTTGGAGGAAAGAGATTGTATGYGGGTGCCAGGGAAAAGGTGTAAGGGGGTGCATGGGACTGATGCAGAAGGACATGGCCAGCTTTAGGGGAGACTCTCCCCTTACTCAGCTACACAGCCTGGCTTTGGCCCCATCATCTTGTCCAGCAACAAGGTACCAACAGCTGCTTTCCGTGGATCTTGCTGGCACACCCTGCTAGATCACCCCTGAAATCCCAGAAAACATCCTCCTTAAAATTCACTGACAGCCCAAGACGCGATGGTAACAGTATTGTATGCGTCAGCTTTTGGGATCGTTATTGTAAAAGGTTACAGAAGGGATTTGGGTTAATGGAGGTAATCTGTGATTATCTGATGCAACAGATTGCTCTGCCAGTGACTCATTCCTTCTGCCACAATATATTGTGGGTTGCAGCTGCAAATAGCGAGCAGGATGGAGCTGGCTCTCAAGCTAAGACTGTCCCTGCTGTTCAGAGAAACCCCTAAAAGAGGGGGTGCCAAGCCACTGCAGGTGTGTGACAGCCTGGCACAGCTTTCCTGAGGGGAGTGGGCTGTAGCAGTGTACTACAGTCGCTCATTCATGGGTGTTACTATAGCTACCAGTTGAAGGACTTCACACAAAAAAAGCAGAACTAAAAAAAAAAAAAGAAAAGAAAATTAGGAGGTAGAAGACAAAAAACAAGGAAACTTGTAAAGCAAAGGCAGAGGGTTCCTCTGATTAGCTAATGAAGTGCTTCAAAAGCAGCGACTGAAAAATGAGGCTTGAAGGTTGCATGGTGTAAGCGTCAGATGATGCAAGCAGCTGGCCCAGCTCGGCTGCCTCTCCTTCCCACCCGCCCACCCACCCAYCCAACCGCCTTAATAAACACAAAACAGAGCTCTGTGCCAGGGATGGATTAACTATTTCCTCATTGCTCACAAAGTCCCGCACTTCCACTGGCTCTCACTGCAGCCCTGGGGCCAGAATTAAAACAAGGTATTGATTTGGGCCATCAGCCCCCCAAGAGCAGTGTGGAAACAATGATCCCACCACCAGGGACTCCCAGGAGAGAGCAAAAGCTAAGTACTGTCACAGCCTGGAAGATGAAGGAARAAGAATAAACAGCGCCATGCAGCAATCCCACACCACCCGCACCTCCCAGCGGAAAGCCCCTGCCTCTGGTCTGGGTGCCCAAGGTAGCCCGAAGCACCAAAAGCAGCTGCAGCCAGGGATGGACACTTCTAATATGTACATAAATCTAAATAAATGCATGATTCCCACTCCCATGCTTTCCTGACAGCCAGCTGTTCCCTTTGCTTGCTGTTATCGTCACTCAGAGATTAATGTCACTGCCTGGGACAGCTTATTAGCAATTTTTATTACAAAGCATATACATTTGGCTGGTGGTGGGCAAAAGCTAAGCCTTTGAGTAAATAAAATACTAGGAGAGCTCGCAGGGAATGACAGAGAACAGATATCTGCGGGGTCCTTACCCTGGCTCTGAAAGCCAATAATGGCAGGAGGTCAGAGATCGCCGGCTTAATTGTCCGGCGAATTAATGGTGACGAACGTCTGTTTCCCCTCTTGTTAAAACTGACACCAGATATTTCAGAGAAAGCAGAGGGACACTTGGCTACAAAGGAATGTTTTGATGGCTGAAGCTGAGATTGTTGCCAGCCCCAGCCCGTCAGAGCAGCGCAGGTCAAACGAAGTCGCTGTAGGAAACTGCTGCTGACTCCAGCACAAACCAGAACCTTCCGAGCCCAGTCGAGCAGACACAGATTATCCTGCTCACTTTGGAAAGAAAGATTGCTTGCTTGTATTTAATCAAAAAGTCAGATCTAGATATTTGGATATACAAGCATAAAAAAAATCCCAAAATAAAAATTGGAAGAATGTGAATTGCACCACAAAAATCAGCCTGCGCTTGTTTCCTCTCATTTTGAAGAAAAATATAGACAGCAACAGACAAAAAAAATGATACCAAAACATATTGCAAAAAGCAAAGCACTTCTTTACATTTTCCCTCTCCAGAAAATGTCCCTCTTTCACTGTCCTGTACAACCCTGTTTCAACAATGCATCTCTTAGTGGAAAGTGTCATCATGGGAAGAGTTATAAACTGGGAAACACAAGGGGACCACTTTCACCCAGTTAGTGACATTTTGTGAAGCTGGCTAATACTTTTCTATTGAAACAACTCCTTCCACAGTGAAGAATGAGGTCTACTTATTTATTTTCTTCCTGTTGCTCAATCTCATTTCAATTCAGATTTTCATGTGTAGCTGTAGGGACAAGGATGAAAGCTCCCCTTTGTTTTAAGGTGGTTATGTTAGTTTTGAGCTCTTGTGAAAGAGACTGTAGGGCACATCTTTCCCCTTCATCCAAATATATGTGCACCCCTATGGTGCCTAATTTAAGCTTCATAAACAAGGAACAAACACTTTTTGAATATTAAAAAATACCATATCAACCTACCAGTCAGTTTCTGAGAACCATAATGTGGCTTCTTACATGATAAGTCATTCCCCTCATTATGGGACATGCTGACAACTTTAATTAATAGTGGTAATATATAACACTGTTAACAAGGATGTGTAATACTGAATTAGGTGACTAAAGTCTAAGTATTCTTTCAGCAGTGTTTTCTGCAGAGGTCATGACAACCAGGGAACAGCCACACTGGTTTTCAAGTAAATCTATGTGCTCAGTCTCTGGCTGAGCTAATTATAATGGTGCCTTTAGCATCACTGTCTTTAAGTGTCTGCCAGCATGTCCCTAACAAACCACCAGGTTCATGTTTTTCTAGCCCAGACAGAAAAGCCTGATTATCAGGTCAGAGTCAATTCATCTCCCAGGCCAGTGTACTTCTATCCCATATGACTCCAGGTTTGCTGAACTTCAATTATCAGCGGAGAAGTTAGTGACAAGACATCACTGAACAGTATATTTGTTTGCTTCTTGCTTCTGCCCCTAATCAATACCCAGGGGAGGGTCTGTAGGGCTAAAAAGACTTAACGTGGTCCTCAAGGGCTAAGGGAGGCATCTGGATCAGCAGTTCCAGTGTGATGGTCTGACCTGCACGTGGGCACCAGACAGACAACCATCCCCACAGGCCCCACAGCCCCTGTCTTACCAGGTGAGCAAAGTTAATAGAGGGGCTTTTGCAGTAAAAGCTTGTAAGCTGCAGCTTTGGAAGGGGCAGTGGTCAGGGTGCAGCCCACACAAACTGTGACAGTGCTGGTGGCACAGGGCAGGGCACCGCTGCAACGCCAGCTGCACAACTGGGTATAAAGTCGGTGGCATGGAGTGGGATTCTGACAAATAAAGTCTATGTACTGCTTGTGTGGCACTTGGAGTCACTCTAGAGCTGAACATACCTACAAGAAAGACACAATCCGTGCTGCAAGAAACAGTTTCTGTTCAGGTGTTGTACAAAATCCATATTTTGGCTCATTATTATCATTCCTTTCCAGGTGTCAGGGCAGAAGAAACAAATTCAGCTATTGCTTTAGATGACATTCTGATTTTCAAACTCACAAGAGCAAAACCCCAAGCAGCTACCCAGAAACTCCAAGCCTCCTTATCTCATCCAACTCCCCCGGTGACGCAACACGCTCTGCTCTGTGCCGAGCAACACAGCAGCAAACACTGATCTTCGTGTCTGAGCATCTAAGCCCAAGTGGCACATGTGCTATTTTAGCACCTCTTGGGACCATTCTAGGAGATAATGTAATTAATATTATCTTGGTGACGGCTATTTACCACATCCCACGGGGAAACTGCAATCTGTGCTCGTGGAACTTGAACCCAATTAATACCCACTTCCTACCAGTTTCAGGTGTCTCCTAATTTAAAGATGCATTTACAGACAAAACATGTCAGTAACTCTTCCCAGTGAGCCAAACAGTATCTTAATCACTTGTGTTTAATAGGAAACAAATGACTGAGCACTGATAAAGTTCACCATTATGCTTTTGAGGAAAAGAAAAGGGACTACAGGACAATCTGATAACGGGAGAATTCGCTTCCTGTGCAACTCGATATTTATAAACCTTCTCAGTAAGGGGGCAAAAAGGAAACAATTTCAGCTGGCTGAAGTTAACATTCCAAAATACACTTTAAAATGACAACACAAACAGGACCCCAGCTGAAAACGGCGCTCATGGGAAAGACATGCAGAAACAAGCGGAGGAAGGAAGGCTGGAGCTCTGGCTGCTCCTCGGTGCGGGTTCTCCGGCTGCCTGCGGACATTCCTGCACCTCCCACGGCACAGACCCACCCTCAGCCTCTCCAACAGCAACAGGGGACACGGGGTGTTGGGGTAGCAGGTGGAAGCAGGATTGTCCTGGTTGTGCTTTCCACCTTCGATGGAATGATTGGTTTTAACAACTTCCCTCTGTCTCCAGCAAACACAGACACGAAGACCTGGGATTTTTTTTCAAGCAAAAGGCTAGACTTTCAGTCTTACCAAGATTTTCACTTATTTTCTGTGCTTTTCTATACTTAATCCTCTTGAAATGCAGGCAATGATTTCCCTAAAGCCTGACTAGTGTCTCAAGAGCAGGACTAGTGTCTCAAGAGCAGAACTAGTTCTCAACCACAACAGCCCCAAGCCCAGCACCTACAACTCCAGCTGATTCCATCAGGAACCACACATGCCAGCAAGCCCTTCAACAGGCCCCTTGGGAGAGGGAGAGATAAGGACCCTAACTGAGGAGTCCACTCTGCACAAAATTATAAGTGCAGAGTATTTCTGGAGTAAGTGCTGTTTTCCAAGACTTCCTGGTATGGAAGGTTTTCATGGGAGAATAACGTGGGAGATGTGGAAGAGTGCTTACAGTGATAGTAAAAATAAAAATAAATTATTTGTATGTTGTGCCTAAAAAGGCAATGTTCTCAATTATTAAAAAAAGGAACGTTTATCTCCCAGAAGCAGAGAAAAAAAGACAGGGGGGAAAAAACCCCAGTAGAAGATGCATCTATTTTGTTTCACATTTTCCACGTTAGTAGATGACAAAGCCTTTCGTGCTTTGCTGCCTTGGCTTCAGATATCAAGTAAAATATTTCTGAGTTGCTTTTAAAGTATATTAATAAAAATAATAAAACCAACACAACCCTTGGCTTTTCAGCTGTGCCCTCTACTTAAAGACATAAAAGCATTTTGCAAACAAAAATAGCTAAGGCTTTTCCAGCTTAAAGATGAATTTTGCCCTCACATAAATTAGCATGACTTTTACAGTCCTGTTGAGACACTCCACATGTGCAACTGGGAAAAGAAATTATCACAGRCAGTTTAAATGGCCAGCTTTAATTAGAAAAAAAAAGAACCAAAATAAAACCAGACCCATTCTTCTTGAAAAGTTTTCCAGTTGATATTGTCAGAGGACATAAGAAAACTAGGGCTGCTAGATGTTAGAGGGAAAAGCATTCTTAAATTTGTTTTAAGCAGCCCAGCTCTGGAGAGGCAACACACACAGGTGTGGATCCCCCTCCATCAACTCCAAATAGCTGGTCCTTTGTCCAAAGGGTTGCAAATCACCTTCCCACTGTTGGGAGAACAACCAGCTGGAGAGAGCACAAAGATCTGCCAAGAAAAGCCTGACACTCACCCTTTACCAGACACCCGAGAATCCAATGGCACCGACGTTTAATTACTTCCACTGCTCACAGGACAACTTAGCATCTGCTTTTCTGCAGTGCCTGGAGGCCAACAAAATCAGGACCTCTTTGTGCAAGGCAAAACATGAACACAGATCCCATCCCCGAGGAGCTTCCAGCTCAGTCCAGCAGCCAAAAGCACTCCCCGTGACATCCTGAACTCGTCACTGTCACTGGGGATGCTGCCTTTGCCTTCAGCAAGGGTTAGGATTTCATCCCCTGTGGCTTCAGAGGGTCACAGTTTTCCCACTCATCAACACAATTGCTTTCTGAGGAAGGCCCGTTTTTCAAAATGGGGTGGTATTAATGAAAAAACATTAAAAGTTGCCAGGAACAATCAAGGACTGTAAACGCACTGTTGACCAGAGCTGACTACATTTCAGATTCAATAAAAACATGAAGATGGAAAGAACATTGAAGAATTAAGAGCAAGTCAGACCAGGTGTTTTCCCTCACTTTCACCCTGACATCTCTTGTCTTTCTATGTTCCCCATTTCTGCAGATCTCAATCATTTCAAGCATTAACTATTTATTTTTATTTTCCAGTTTTGTCCTCTTTTCACCTCTTCTTGACTACCAGCCTCTGATGACAGCTTCTATCTCTGACTGGTTGCAAACCGAACTGCTACCCCTTCACATCCTTCCTACTCTTGAAAGCAACCCTAGGAATAGTGGCTTGGAGCCTCTTGCTCTTCTCTTCCCTCATTTCAGGGAGGACTGCATTTCTCTTCCCTCATTTCAGTAGGAGTGGACTGCAACAGGCACGAATCTATCTCCGAAGAATGAAACACAAGGGATTTTCCACTTGAAATCACTGGCCACGGGCCTGTTCATCCTCTTCAAGAGCTGACACATTAAGACAACTGAATAGAAGGAATTTATGGCAATTTGCTCACACACACACACGCAAAAAAAAAAAAAAGCGCCAGGAACAGGGCTTTGGTCTTGTCCTAAAATCCAAGAGAGATACAACAGCAGATGTCTTTCATCTATATGACCTTTTCCACCAAGACAAAAGAGAGACAGGATATTAAATCACAGTTTAAGATTTTTATGACTCTTGGCAAGCATTTATTTATTATGGGTTTGTTTGTTTTGGGACCTTGTTTTTAGGCGAAGTGTTATTTTTTGTACTTTTCGTGGAACTCCAACTGAAATACCATAAAAACGTCTGAGACAAATTTCTTTTGGGTGATTTGCACATTTTCAAAGTCATAGGCTGACTCCCTTTCCAACTCACATTGCTCAAACAAGTGTGTTTAAACCAGGACAAGCATATGACATGAAGACAACAATTATTTTTTCACAAAGTCATGGGAAACCTTGATGATATGTGCCACCATCATGTGAGGGGGACAGCAAATCCTTTAACCAGCAAAACTAGATCAGGAAACATGCTTAAAAGCTGTACCAGGTCCAATGAAAATCCCTCAGTGATTACAGTGGAGAACACACGGTGACAGCAAGACACAGCACAAGGAATGTGGGAGAAAGCACAGATTAATTGCATTTGTCTTCTTAATTTGCTTACACCCTTGGCTGGAGAGGAGCCCTCCCTACCATGCTCAGCTTACCTTACAGATGACTAAGCAGACAGGAGGATAAGGATGGTACCAGGAAAGACAATCCAAAGGAAAGGACATTAACCTCAGACCCAGGGAGGATTAAAGTCCTTCCTCAAGCAGATTTCTCACATTATTTCAGGCAAAGAGTTAGGCTGTGTAAACATCTTGTGAAAGTAAGGGCTCTGTGATCACAGATGGACTCGGAGATGGCTGAAGCAGACATGGGTCTGCTCACCCAGCCCTTCTGCCAGGGACTGTTACCCTTGGAGCACAGCAGGTTTAACGGGCTGTGCTCCTAATTCACAGCTGCTGGAACTCCCATTATCCCAACGGGCTCTGATCCATGCCTGCAGGTACATCCCACCTAAAGCTGCACAGCATCTCAACTCTGAGCCCTTCATCTTGCCCTCAGTCGGTTCCCAGCACAGAACATGAACCAGGAGCATTTCCTAAGCCTCCCTTTGATATTGATGGGTGTAAATACATTAAAGACTGAGAAACCCTAAAGCCAGATAGAAATTTTCAGTGAAACATTTTTCCCTCGGAAAATACCGATCGGCCCAAAGCAAATGTTTCACAGATGTGTCACTTCTGATAACATTTTATTTTTAAATGAAGGGAATTTAAAAGGTCTTCAGTAAGCTTAAAATAGTGTTTCAATTCTGATTCCAAACTATTTTTACCCCTTTTAAAATACCACATTATATCATGAGGAATAAAATAAATTCATTGTTCCCATTTATTCCCAAATAAAACACATAGCCTGAGTTCAAGCATTTTTTCCCCCTCAGATTTATCTTTCACAGCACATCAGAAATGTTTGTATTCCCTTTGTCTTAGAATAGAAATACGTTTTCTTGAAATCTGGGGAGAAAAACAAACAAACAAGCAAAACCCCAAAACAGGACAACAGCAAAACCTTTGGCCCTCAAAACCTCCCCAAGGCCCTCAGCTCTCACAGTCGTGAGGGCAGGTAAGGACAGGCTGGAACTCTGCGTGTTCTTTCTGAGTGACTAAAACACGACATGGGCCAAATGCAACCACATGATACTTCCAAAACGAGAACACATATGGCTGAGCATTTCTGAAAAGTCAAAATCTGCTCGCACCGAAATCAATGGGCGTTTCACTCTTGACTTCTCGGAAGAGGGGTTAAGTCAACAACCGGGCAAGACGGGAAAATCCCAATCGGAGATCAAGCACAGCGTTCCCCCTAAAGATTATTCATGAAGTGTGCGTAGACGTCACGAGAAAACAGAAGGTGCCACAGTGCTGTTATTTTTAAGCTGAGGGTGAGAAAATAGGCAGCGAAGCGTAGAGCAGAACTTCGTACGTTGCTTTGTCACCAGTCTTGTTAAGGAGCTCGGGGAATTTATTTTAGGGAGAAAAAATTCGTAGTTATTTCTGTTTCTTCCATTCAGAATAGACTTGATTTTATGTGAACTTTTACAGGTTTTTTGAATACTTCTGGTCTTTCTGAAGGTATTTCTTTCTGAAAGCTGCTTTTCTATGACCCAGCCAATTTTCAGAACCACTAAAAATGTCCAAGAATACTTCTTTAAACTACCTAGAAGACATCAGAAGTTATATTCTCCAGTATCCATCTCATACAGAATTTAAATCAGGTCCTAGCTGCCTGCAAAGCTTTTGCAGAATTGTGTCTTCCTTCTCTTGCAAAGAGCAATCAATCTGGAGAAGCCAAGGCAGACCCTGAAGTGGATCACAGGGAGCATCTGTGCACAAAGAGGGAGACCAGTTCTAATCATCAGCATTGCAGGACTGTAATCCTCGAACCCAGGCATGAGCAATTATCAGTGTGAGAGCATAATTTATCCCTTGTAGTCAGACACAAGATGGATATCCCATTGGGCACCAGTTAGATTGTTATACTCATTTTAGAAAGCTTAGCAATACCACTTATCATGTATGAAGCAGCACTAATGGCAGGCAGCCTGAGCCATCAGATGAGTTTAATAAAGGACTTCACTAAGTTAGCCCTATGCTCTCATCATGCAGGGGGTCAAAAATCCTGGCATGCAAAAGAAACTCTAGCAGCTTCTTGGACTTCTATACTAAAACCTTCCTATGCTTGAAATCTCTCAACCAACATGCACACACCTTCGTGCATGCAAATCTTTAGAGTATGCTACTTAATTCACCACAAAAAAAGGAAACATAATAAAAGTATAGGATTTCAACACCAGGATCTTAGACACATATCTAATTTAACTGCTGGCACACAGGAGCAGCCTTGTCTCAATTATTATTAATAGTACTCACAACCCACCTGTCTGATAATTAACAAGGAAAAAACCCAGAAACCTCTCTCTCTACCTCCCACTCAGAATCACAGCCCCCATTTCAATAACTGCACTCACAATTCACAGTTTGCAAGCAACAGATCCCTGATCCAACAGCTGGGACCTTCCCCTGCTCGGGATGATGTTCCCCAGGCACCATCCCTTCCTTTTCCCTGCTGCTGCTTTTCCCATCCCAGCACCGACCAGCCTCAGCCACCCTGGACAAAAGCAGCCACTCAGTGTGGCTTGGCCGAGGTGTAAAATATATCAGACAGGAATTTGGGTTTGCTCAGCCCAGCGGTCCCGAGCGCAACTGCGACACCCGCAATTAGGGCTTGCGGAGAACACACATCGTTACAGCTGCACCCCTGGGCATTCACCAAAAGAGAGATTTGCTTTTCTAATTGGCTCAATATTTTGAGAAGGTAAATGGTGAATAATAACAGCCTCGGCAGCAACATGAGACGGGATGAAAGCAACACAAACTCCCCGTTTACGCTCCCGGCTTCGTGGCGTGAGCCACATGTTGATTGACTTCCAGCCCCCGGAGGAAACCGTCCTGCAGGAGACATCCATCCTCCCTCACAGCACCACGGGGAGCGCCCAGGGACACCTCTCCTGGCTTTGGTCACCTCAGCTGGCTTTTGGCCTCGGCCAACTATGCTATATTTCTGTGCGACTACAAACCTCATTTGCAGAGTGATAAGTTTCCCGCAGAGTTAGGAACTCGGTTCCCTTATTGCAGAGAAGAAATAAACAGTTCTTTGAGGGGAACGGCAGCATTGAATTTGCATGGGCTGGATACTATTCCAAAGTTGAAGCTAGGTAAAATGTTAATTTCTGCAAAGCATTTCCTCAACAAAAGCAGCTTTATAAATGGGATTTGATAATAACAGTAAATCTAATATTTTTTCCACAGATTCTTAAACCCATATACTCACTCCCTTCAAATACAAGGAAAAAAAAATCAAAATAGCAACATCCATCATTAGGTTAACTACAGCTCATCACACTTCACCCCTGATAATTTAACCGTGAGGAGTACCTTTTGCTCGTAAAAGCTGCAGCAAATGCAACGCAATCTATAAACATCACTGGGGCAATCGGTGGCTGAGCTGTGGAGTTTAACCTCCGGGTTGCTGATTGAAATGTGCTGGGCTATGAGCACAGTGTGCTGCAGCCAGTGGCTGCTGCCCGGGCTCAGTGCTGACAGATGTCCCTTCCCAGGGCTGGAGAGGGGGATGAATGAATGAAAAGCCTCCACACCATTCATGGCTGCCAAACAGCACATTTCTAAATGCAACCCAGAGCCGCATCCCTCCACCGCCTGCCGATGCAGCTCCAAGTATCTTCTCCTGCTCTCGGTCTACCTTTTTATTTTTCTATGCATGCCTTTGTTTCAAGTCCTTTTGCTTTTGTGCAAAAGCCTGGAGCCTCCTCGCCTCGATGCCAGGGACATAATTCTGCTGCTGGCAGGGCGGAGCGTGACCTCAGTCTTCTGCTCTCCCCGAAAGAGCGAATCTTCCATTGACGTCAAGGGCTCTGCACACAGAGGGAGGGAGATAAGCATATTGGAGGCAGGATCTGCTTCGTGAATGAGAATTTTGCTGTAGGAATTTACAAGCCTCTCGCAGCCTCCTCTCCTGATTAAAGCCGGCGGGATTATTTCACAAATTCAGCTGCTGAGCCCTGGCTATTGGAAATCTGTCTCGCACAGGGCTCTCCGCTGTTAACCCATCGCGACTGTTTGGGCCAGCCAAAAACCACCATTATCTGAAAAAAAGCGGGTCAGAYGTAGAAAAGGTCGTGCCAGAGGGGAGTTGCTGACACCTCTCTGTATGGCATCTCACACCTGTGAGCTCTGAGCAGCTCTTAGAAAGCCTGCATYCTGCTTGTGGTGAAGATGTTAAGCAATATGTGCCTGTGGGTTAAATTGGGGGGGTTATAACCATTCTTATGTATTCCTTTCCTGAGAGAAAAGAYGGGGATGTCCACGGGGCTCAGCAGAGTGCTGCACATGAGCCCTCTGTGAGTCAGTAGCCAGGGCAGGTGGGGCAGCGTGGGCAGAGCAGGCACACTGGGAAGCTCCCCAGGAGCAGGGCTACACCAGCTGAGAGCCCCTGCCAGTCAGCCCGGGCACAAGGCCACCCCAACGCGGCACTGCCGCTCACATGTCTGCAGCAAACCCGGACTGTGCAGGACCAGGGACCTCGGGATCATGCTCCATTCCATGTGCAGACATCCCTGGGGTCAGCAAAGGGCCAACAGCCTCGTCTGCCACCAGCTCCTCCTCTGCAGTGGAGCTTCCCAGCCTCACTTGGCTCCTGRGTCCTCTGGGACACAAGAACTGGGAAGCAGCCTTGAGTTGCCCGGTTTAGACACACCCCAGCACCCCCAGAAACACCCCCAGAGAGGACAGCACTCTGCACGAACACCAGGCTTTGGAGCAAAGCTGCTTATTACAAATACCATTACAACAACACAAACCAACAGCACAATCTGATTACACCACGGTGTACGTTTAACCAGGATTATCTGATGCTATGTTTGYGTGGAAGCTTTCCCCCACTCTCACGCACAAGGCTGTTTCACGCTTGTTTTTGTGCCGTTTTGCAGCGTATTGGCTGGTTATGCTTTACTTTCCTTCACTGTGTGCCACCTCTGCAGGTGCTGCAGCTGTGAAGTGACAATGGCTGCACATCAACAGCGAGTTTTGGTCACAAGCAAGAGAAAACGCAGGTTTGAAAAGATGCATGTGTAATAGCTAAATGCCAACTTTCTGTAGCAACATCTGGAGGGAAAGGAATGCTGTCAGCCTGTCAGCAAAGCAGCCAGTGGTTTTCATGGCTGGACTCTTATAYCTGGTGGAACATTAGGAGCTTCTGTACCTGGGGTCTAGGCAGGACCCCTGAAGAGAGTGATGCCCCTCTGTGCAGATGGTGTAACACATTACAGAATTTAAGAAATATTAGTGATGGTACACTTAAAGCCTGAGTGAATCCTCAGTGTGACCTCTCAGGCTTTCTGCTGTTACACACCAGCACAGCCCACCTTCCCCATGCTGTCAGAGSCTGGAAGGACTGGGGAGAGGGGCTGCTTTATGGGTGAATCACATTCCACAAAGCAGAAAAAGAAACCCCCTCTTTTAAACAAAAGGTAAACAATGTGGATGAAGCATGAATGGACAGAAACTTATGAATTTCCTTACCAGCTCAGCCTACTTCAGGGTCAAAGCTCATTCATAAATGTTTTGGCATCGCAAAGGAAGGAACAAGATACTCATTTACAGCCCAGACCCTCCTCCTTTCCTGTTTTCCTCCAGCCTCGACAGACCAGGGCAGGTATGTTAGAACAATATAGGAAATGATCAGCTTTGATATACATAAGACAATGCTGATGTGGTTTGCAGATAACTCACACACGCAGCTGCAAGTTACTGGTTAAGGTTTCCCAGCCTTGATCACAACATTTGGTCATTGTTTCTGCTTGGTACTTCATACAGCAACCTTTGAAAATGCCTACTGGAGTGTTTAATATGAAGCTGGGGAAGAGACAAAGGATAGATCATACCCTGACGTACAAGATCTCATTTTCTTTTTCTTACTCTTCCTACGCAAAACCACAAACCTTATAAATCGTGATAGCACCAGGGTTTTACAAAGTCTTCCTACAAGAAATGTGAGTCTCTGCCAKAAAGCTGCAGCAGTGAGTTCCCCAGGTTGACTGCCCTTATGCCCTTTCTTTTTTCAACCTTTAAGTATTGTTTTATACCTTGCCAGCATATCGGAAAATTATTAGAAGGCCCAAAACAASAAGATAAAAATATGCTAAAGCATCAGCATGATTTTACACAGTATTTTTTCTATTCTCTAGTTATCTCTTTTTTTATAAAATAGGGCACATGTTAACTTCCAAAATATTCCAATCAATTAAATTAAGGCATTTCCTCCAGTTCTCCCTCTTTTTCCTCTCCCCTTAGGATTTCAAACAAATTGCTGGTTGTCTAAATGCCAGGGGAAATCAAGAATTAAAATACAGAGCCATTCAAAACATCCTCAAGACCGTAGTCTGACACTGTGGTTTCTGTCAGCGACCACACTTTCATCTTATTGGGATGCCCTTGAAAAAAAACTCCTGCTGTCGGAAGCAAAACCTGTGCCCAATTCATGGAATACATGAATGCAGTATAAACCCTCGCAGGCCAAGGAATTCCACAGACACCGCACGGATTAGCTGTGATAACATCTCTTCCCATAATACTGAACGGYGACAGAAATAAAAGACGAATGTTTTTAACGTTTAAAAACCCAGGGCCAGCCCAGCTCCTGAAGCAGGGCAGTGTGTGCCCAAAAKCTGGCTTATCTCGGAGTGGAAAAATCTACCTCACCTGTGGAGGTCTCAGGAGGGCACAGAGCTGTCACAGCAGGGCAGCTTCATCGCTTTGACACTTGCTCTTCTTGCCCCCCAGCCTGAGATGCAGAAAATACTCTGATGTGAGACCTGTGCTTCAGGCACACCTTGGSACAGCAGCCCTTGGGATGCTTAGTTCCCTAGGAAGGGATCAGCACAACGCAGATCCAGGGAGGGGAAGCTTTGAATCCGCATTGTGACCACCTCCACATTTTCCTTGTGCTTTARAAACCCCTCAGCCATAGGTGAGATCCTGTTTCCCAAGATGGAGACTGGAGGGAGAGGGACAGGGTGTCAAATGGGTTCTTTGTTGATTTAAAGAAATCCCGTAAGGAGCTTGATTGGTTACACTTTTTGTGTTCCAAATGCAACTCTTGGCAGGGCTTTCCCCAGCTTCTCTCCTCACACGTTGGCCAGTGAAGAGAGTGAAGGCCACATTCGAACAGCCACTACACAGAAGATAAAGCTTTAAAGGGCAGAGCTGTCCCCCAGCCCTGGTCAGGGACTAGCAGGTACTGATCATGAAAATCCTCTCTGTGCATCACAGGAATCTCTCAGGCCTCCAAAAGCCAGATGTTGAAATTCAGACTCACTCTCTCCTGTTGCCATAAATCAAAGCCCTGTGCAACCATAAAACAACTGCCTCGGGAAATGGGAGTCACAGCACTTCGAGATGGACCTGTGCACAGAATTAAATATTCTTGTTTTGGGTATTTCCAAGGATTCTCTTAACTCAGGACACCCTGAGAAGCACGGCCCTTCAAATGCTACCAAGAAGGTGGAACACAGCAATCCCTTTCCCTAGTCACACCAGCATGCTTCTCACAGCTTCTTTATGTGAAACCCCACAGGGCAACACAACTGCTCTCTCGGTACTTTCCTGTTCATCATTTATTAGCCAGCATTTTGTGTCCTGTAGAGAGCTCTTGGTGTCCTGTAGGCAGGATGTTGGTCAGCGAAGCGAGGAAGCTCCCAGGCCGCCATAATCTGTCCCTGGCTGACATTCTCCTGGATGCCCTGAAGCAAACCCAAGGAGGGCTATTTCGAGAACTTTTGTGGTCTTGTTTGTTATTGAATGTGGAGGTGACACTATGCATCGTATCCATCCCTGGTGCCGCTCCTACCTCGGCCATGGTCAGAGCGGATTCATCCCCAGCCTGTCCTCTGAGACGTGGGCACCACACACAGACAAGAGGGAAGCTGGAAGCTCTGTGGGGCTGCAGTGACACATTATGTTAAGCAGCGGTGCACCATGCCCTCCCAGAAGCTCTCAGTAGTTTTCCACACTCTGCTGATCTCCATACCACACTCACTGCAGCCAGATACAAGGGAGATTTCCCACAGCAAGCTCAAAGAGCCCAGTGAAGAATTTAAGAYGGTTTTGCCCTGCAGCCCAGATAAAACAGGAGGGAGAAGAAGCGACTGGCACAGGCACTGCTGGACAGCAGAGAGTTCAGACAGACATGTGATGGGCCCCAGCCACAAAAGACTGGGAAGGAGAGCTGTGTTTCTAGCCCCAGGTGTGAGCTCCTTCCACAGAAAACAGATTTCACACTCCTCAGTKGTTTTTTGGCAGCCTGTGCTGAGGCCTGCTGTCAAGAACGGCGAGGTGCCTGGTCAGGAGCTGGCTCCAGGCCTTTCCCTGGCCAGCCATGCCAAGGCTGCTGCTCTCAGACAGCTCCTCATGCACGGCACAGCACAGCGATGGCCCTTGCTCCACACGTGTGCAGCAAACACACGTCACCCCATGGAGAGAYGTGGCTTCAGACCTCCCAGGAAATAGGTGGTTTTCAAATATGTGACCTAAAAAAATAACTCCTCAACAGCCATCTTGGGCAAGGAACATCACTTCTGCCGGTTTGGTCAGCCTAAGGAACAAAGCAGTGCTCAAGCGTGRCAAGCTGCTCCCAGTGCCCCAGCTCCCTCCAGCTCTGTTTCCATCCCTGGGACTGAGGGGAAAATGGGGGCTCTTGGTGACAAGGAGGGGATTTGGGCTCCCTGCCTACAGAGGTGCTTTGAAAACRCTGCCCAAAGCCTCAAAGTTTATTCTCAAGAGGCCTGGGTGAGTGGGGGCCATCCACGCTGACACGCAACATCTTCACCAGTGTAAAGCCAGCTCAGACTGGCAAACCAGCATTTTATCACTGAGCCTCCTGCTACTGCCTCAGTGTAGTTTAGAAAAGCCAGGTGCCAGCTTCATAAAGGCATTCATAAAAGTCTCATTTGGTGAACAAAGATGTTATTTTGGAATAAACAGGAGACATCCTGAAGATGCTGCATAAAAAATACCTTAAACAGGCTTTAAGAGGATCACTTATTGAAGTAGATGGTACTTGTGGTGCTCCTATTCTGTCATTCTTGGTCCTGTCCTGGTCAACCAGGACTACCACTACCCCACAGGAGCCCACTCATGAAGTAGAATGGTGGGAGAGAGGTTTTACCATTAAACATCTACTGAAGATTTACGAAGAATGCCTGCTGAAATAAAGAGAAAATTCACACTCACCAACTGATAAAACACTAAAGAGCAATAAACCGTGATGTGGCAGTGGTAGGAATTAAGGGTGGCTGAAGAAAAGGAAAACATCTGAAAGGTAGGGAACAGTGCTAGGGGAAGGAGACAGATCCTCTACAAAGACAGTGGCAGGCAAATTAGAGAAAGAACACAGAGGCGGATGTTAGAAAAATACAATGTTCCTGTGGGTGTATCACTTATCAGCCATTCTTGCACATAAAACACATTTTTTCAACATTTAGAAAAGAAAAAGAATGACTGATCTGTAATTAACAGAAATAAAGGCCTGGCCCAGATCCTAGGATAGAATAACATTCTTGCAAAAGTGAGTTTTGCTGAAATATCGGTATTAGACAGGGCAGGGCTGCTGCAGGAAGAGGGCAAATCCAGAATAATTGGAACAGTCTGCCCACTAAGAGCCACCCAGCTGGGGACCCCATTTAATAAGCTATTTAAATCCTATTTAACAATCCATTTAACAACAATATGACCCCACTGAAGGGAAATCCCGGGGGAACAATTTTGCATATTTGATACGGGCACCTTTTGCACATCCTGCTGCCAAAGTTTCCCTCTACCTCCTCCTTCCTGGGGCTCGCTGGGGAAAGAAATCCCATGGCACAGCTGTATGGTTGAGAGTTTAAATGCAAATTGCACTGACAGTCTCCCTTGTCCTCCTCTCTCCCTGGCACAAACCCACACTCCATAGGCAGAAGATGTCTAATTTTATAGCTCCTCTGTCTCCCTCAGCAGCCTGCAGCCTCACAGGCCCATTTGTTTTGATGGTCATCAGCTTATGTCAAGCCAGCAAAGTATCTTCCCTACCACAATCCTACCCAAATCCACCCCAAGCACTCACAGCTCTAGACACCACCACTGTTGGAGCAGCACCCTGTCCCCAGCACGTCTTTAACCACTGCTCCAATTTCACCTCTGCTCCATGGTCTTCTACCTCCTCCTGCCTCAGTCTCCTGTTTTCCTTCCCAACCTGTGCCAGCTGATGGAAAGCCAGGCATGAGGGCAAAGCTACCACCCCCTTGAGTGGGTTGATTCTTCAAAGCAGCTAGAACAACAAAGGGCAGCAATTTATCAGGAAAATATCAGCTGTCAAGAAAAGCAAATGCAAATCATTCCTCTGCTGCCTGTTCTTTTCACGACTGCCACACAATTGTCTTGTTGATTCCCACAGCTGGATGCTGTAGCTTTCTCCTTGGCATATGTAATTGAAAGTGATGCTAGAACAACTTGAGTAAATTGAAATTGATTCCATCAACTGTGTATGTGTGTGTCAATGACATGTGTCTTTTCTTCCTCCCCTCCCATTGTCCACTAGCATGTTCTCCAGCCCAGCAGCTGTTGACATTTYGTTTAATGGCACATTTTCCCACTGGGAAATGATGCTTCCATTAAACTCAAGTGTTCCATGAGAAGATACACAATTTGTCAACATTTTCACTAAAAATGGTAATTCAGACTTGACTGGTCTGGAATACTACAATTTGATAAGGTCAAAATGCATCATCTTAGCTTCATGATTTAGATTTCTACATTATTATAGAGTCGTATAACTCGACACCAGCTGACACAAGTGGAAAGCTAAATATTTCAGTCTCAGTGAAATATTTCACTGAAATACTAATACGTGAGAGAGGAGAAACCTTTTCTAAAAGGAAATTGCACATGGGAAATTTCACAGCTTTCTATACTTGTCCTGATTGGAATCTCATTTGCTTCAATACTGCCCATGGAATAAGATTTCCATGTTCCAGCCAGATGACAGCAGCCTGGAGTCCCGAGTGTGGGGTTACTAGACAGGGACATTTGCAGAATGGATTGATGAAGAAACTCCTCTCCTGTTGCCCTCACAAACAGACATAAATCTTCATTGCTTCAAGGCAAAAGAAGAATAGACAGACTCTTATCGGTGGCTCTGGGCTTTGCTGCAGCCAACTTTCCTGGTCCCTGCTCTCATCCTTCTTTTGCCTTCTAATCTGTCTCCTCCTCCATCCTTCCCTTTCCTGTCCTAGAAGCATCTCTGTAGCCGTGGGGTTCTCAACTGGCAGTGTCCAGAGTCTAATTACCTGGGAGGTCCTCCCAGAAATTGCTCAGGTATGAAAATTTTCCTTGCAACTGATGTTTTACAGGTAATAGCTGTATTTGAAACAACAAGTAAACAAAACACCAATTGCTTTGGTGCATCTGAGCAAACAACTGAAGTATAACCTAGATCAAAATTTTTTAATTACAGTATTAAAAAARGCATTATCAACTAAATACAGCAACCAGAGAAATTACTCATGAATATGCAAATTACCTGACAAAACATTTCTGTAAATGCTTCAGTAGTTTTCAGAGATAAACCTTGAACCAGCCACCTCTTTTATTTGCAGTTTCATTTGTTGATAAATATCCAATGCTCTCTACCCTATTCAGAGGAAATATTTTTAATGCAGTCATCATTTAAAAGCACTTCTTGTAGATGAAATGCATTAAATGTACCTGAGGTTCTCTTCCTGCATTAAATGGCATTTTGAAGCCTGAAGTACAAGAATTTTTATTTCYTTTTAGCATTCAACATAGTAAGTGAACAAAAGTCACTGTGGACCTCAACGTCTGGCAGTGCATAATGTRGCAAAAGTCCAAAAACCAAACATCAAAATTTTACAGCCATGTAGGACAAGACTTGAGCCAAGTAAAGACCTCAGGGAATTTCAAGAAGCTGCACTTATGTTGCTCCCCAGACTAGAGTGGGAGTTTCACTCTTCTGCTCAGCTGGAAGCATGGGAGAAGTGGAAGACAGGGAATATCCACTGTTAAGGGTTTGTTTGAGTGCTTTGCTGAGGCACTTCAGATTGCCCCGAAGGGGAGCATCAGGCTGCCCTCAGCGGYGAGGCTGCTCTGAAGACATGAGATGAAGGTGCACTGAAGCCAAAGTGAACCCTCCATTTGCTTTGGAAGGAGACTGGTTCCTGTCTGACCTGCTCTCCCAGAGAATCCCAGCACCGTGGCCAGGGTGCCTAAGAGGATGCAGCCAGTCTCCCCAAGATCAGATGTATGAGATGCCATCTCCACCTCTCCCCCATGACTGTAATCATCTCCACTACCAACACAAGATTCCTTGGAGAAGGAATTACAAAGTGTGACCAATTCATCCATTATCCAAAGCGAGCTGGCTTTGCAGTCACTCTCTTTGCTAGAACAAGGCCCTGAGCAGATCCCCACCTGCCCGCAGCGCGGAAACCCAGAACTGCAGAAGGAGAACCACTTCTTGCCTCTCAGCCTGAGCCACGTTCTGTTTAGCTGTGGGAGACTTGGTGGGAAAGTGAGAACAGCCAGAGTCTGACACGGCAGCAGCCACGGACAGCAAGTGTGGATGGATCCCCATTCCCAATGTGTTTTCCGTGGCTGTACCCGTTCCCACAGCACTGGCCGAGCTTCCTCTCCTCCTGTGCTGCCTGCCCCTGTGAAAACGAGCCCTTAGGGTGGGGGATATTTAACCCATCTGGTATGAAAGCACAAGCAGACTGCCTAGCTCACGCCTACCAGCAGAACTCACTCGGTTTTATTCCGATCACTCTAAGCAGACAAACTTTAACACATCATCTGCATCTCACTTGGGGCAAAGGACCCTTAGGAGATTTAGTCTGTCTCAGCACAAAGACTTCCCTAGCGTGGTCCCAGGGCCTCCTTGGAAGCCACGCAAGGCTCCTTTGTTTTCACACTTCCCCCCCTGCGCCCGAACAGCCTCACACACGTCATTATCCCAGCCTGAGAYCCAACATGTGCATTCACATCCAAGGGTCCTGAGGGCAGCCAAGGCCAGGCTGAAGGGCGTGTGAATAATTTAGGTGGGATGTGTGTGACACTAAACTGTGGACCTTTATCATCCCTAGGCTGTAATCCTACAGCCCAAGCCTTAATTTGAAAGGTGATGTCACGCGATTAATTATTTTGTTACACTTAAAATTTTGTTTTATCAGTAAGGAGGAAGCACACCATATAAATAAATGTATGTGCATATGTTCATATGTATAGAAAAGACCAAGTATTTACTGCTAGAATAACCAAAGTAGTAAGACCCTAATCAGTATTAGTCAAGATTTATTTTTTCAATTTTTTTAACTACAGAAAAAGAATGAATATTAGCATAGTGAGAAATGATATACACACTCTTTGTTTCTACCCTGTTTCCTGGTGCCCCTTTCCCAGTCTCTCTGGGTCCCAAGGCCAGAGGTTTCATTCTGGCATTTGGGGGTGTTTCAGTGAATCCCCATCACCCAGAGCCCTCTCCTAGCAGGAATATCCTGTTCATGTTGATGTTTTCTTTTTCCTCACACTCAGATCCCCTTGGGGTTATTTTCATGTGTTTGCTGACAAGCTTTTACACCTTTGCTCTTTCTTCATTGGCTGTAGCTCCATGTTACATCTGCATTTGCTAGGTATTATGGCTTTTATGTGTGCTAGATACCATTTCTTTGTTACCCATAAAAGCAGTTCTGTACATCCCCCCGTTTGCCTTTCTTTAACTTACCGCAGGGGACTTGTTTTCATGGGGTTAGCCTGCTGTGGAGCTGAGGTACATAGGAAAGGATCCCAGGTAAATTACCCTGAATTTTGGAAACCTGTGTCTTCCTTAGGTGTATTTCTACAGGCAACTATTGTGCACGCCAGAAACTTCAAACGTGTTTGTTCAAGCTGCTCTTTCACAGCTTGACCGCAGCCTCGCTCTTTACAAGGGGAAGCAAAGCTTTAGAAGGTGGCAATTAGCTCTGTAGCCCCCAGACACACATGGATTTGTTAATTCTGTGGAAGCAATCCAGGATCTGGAAGTGCCTGTAGCCTATACTGGGGGGGAGGCAATTCAATCCCCTGTTTGGGGGGTAGAGAGTAAGAAACTCTGGTCTACAACAAGAATGGCAAGGAATGCTTTGGGATCTGAAGAGAGGACAATGTCACACCTTGCCCTGTCATCATTTCAAGCCATTGGATGATGAGAACATTAAAAAATAAGTAAAAAATAGGAAAAAGATTATATTTACAGTGCGTCTGTTCCTCCTCTGTGCAAACAAAGCATGCCCAGATGCACATAAAGCACAGACATATGGATGCTTGATCCCTCTCCTCTACCTGTTTTTTTTTTTTATTGCCTCAGACTTCAAACTATTTGGTCATAAACAGTTTATTCCTGTTTTGCCACAGCAGCAGGACAGCAAGGCTCCAGTTTTGTTTAGGTCTTGGAGTGACAGCTATGATGAACTCAGTACACAAAATAAAAACCTCCATAATTTACTAACACAGCACTTGTATAAACACACACATGAGATCAGGAGGAGACTCTGGCAGAGCCTGTGATACTCCTGTCACTGGAAACCAGGAATGTCCTGGCTATGGGCTGTTTCTCCAGAAAAGAACGTGTGTGTGACTGTCATGCTGCCCCTTGGAGTTATTTGTTCATGTTCCATCTCTGCAGTAGGATGTGCATTTCCCACCTCAYAGAGATGGAAAAAAAGCCCAGTGAGTTTCCCTTCCTGCTCTGACTGCCAGGCGACTGTCAAATCAAGAGATTAAGATACATTTTTCTCAATATCCAGCCAATCTAATCTGGCTTTGCACACAGTTATTTGTAGTTACTTTTCTCTTAAAGCCAACATWATTTTCCCCTGGACTTAAGAGTCAGTTGTACTTTTTAATGTAGAAAGCAAACATGAAGTTAATTCTGCTCTTTAAAATAATTGATTTTTMGCACTGAAGAGAGAAAAATTACTTCATATCAGAGCAATACCATAACAAAAAGGACTAGAGTACTGAGACAAAGATCTTGAGCAACAAATAAAATACAGGAGTTGATTTKATCTGTTCAATTTTAATATTTAGCATCTTAAAGCAGCACTTGGTACACACATTTTAAGAGGTGTGATAAACTGAACAGGACTTAGAGATCTGGCTGTAAGTGGCAGCGGCACGAAGCAGAATATCCTGAGCACTCCCTGTCTCCCAGGGAAGAGAAATGACTTTTTAGCCATCTTTMCAGTAAAGCCATCCCAGCCTGGCCCACGCACGTGACTTTCCATCAGTGCAGTGAGGATGTGACAGCTGAAACGCAGGGATATTGATGGGTAATTTCGTGAGTGCTTCTGCCAACAGATGCCTCTGTGATGTACTTGAGGGAGTGCTGAGCAATGCTGACTGTCTGTGACACCCCCTCCATTTACTGGGATGAAAAAGCACTCAGGACCTCTCAGGATGTGTGTCCACTGGCAGAGAGTGAAATGTCCTTTCCAGTTTGCTGGRAGGAAAAATAATAAAAGGCAAAACCCACACCTGAAGCAGGGTGAGGTTCAGAGAAGGGCTGTAAGACTGTGCTGTTGAAAGTCACCATTAGYACACAAGTCCTTGGCATCCACAAGCTCTGACTCCCTCTGATTGGAGACAGCATTGTCATTTACTTGTGACTCATTTCCTAATAGGGTAAAATAAATAACACCGGAATCCCCAAATACCTATTTTCAGCCTTCTGATTAAACTGAGCATGCAAAAGAAGAAATATCTCCTCTCTTGAAATACAACAACAAAGGAATGACATGTTYGAATAGCTAATACACATCAGTTCTTCAAAAAAAAAAAAGAAAGCTGAGTATTAAAGAGGTCCAGTTGGCCCTGTCCCAAGCAGTGGGGATGTGCTGTGCTCCGGAATAGCATGAAGATCTATTTCTGCAATCAGAGGATTATTCTTTTTACAGCTTTCCTAAAAAATCCTGAAACACTCCTGGATGGAAAAGAGACCGTAAGTGCTACTGATGTTAACTGTGCTTGTGGGGATGGAGGGGGAAAGTATCAACAGAGAGTGAAATTGAGGGTCTGAACACACCACAGTCTGTAGAAAGGGTGTCCACACCAGTGACTGCACTGTGGTTCCTCCACAAAGGTACAGATAGCACCTCACAAGCCAGCTAATGCTGGTGTGGGAAATGGCMGGTCTCTCCCTACACATACCCCCCAGATTCGGGGGGACACAGGGAGGAGAGCTGTTGGGAAGAGGTAGAGTAAGTTTCTTTACAGACTTGGAAAATGGAGATTATTCAAGCAAAATTTGGATTCCGATTCTGAGCGCTGGATTTCAGCCCTAACCTAAATGAAAGGCACCCAAGCCTTCAAATTCACCTACTTCTGGATACAACATTGCCCTCGGGTCTTTTAAGAAAGGTACTACCACAGAGCAGGGAAATGGAAAACACWAAAAAAAAAAAAGGCAATAATAAAAAGTCTGCAGATGTCCTAAATTCCTCATTACTGACACCCACAACCCTCCCCACTCAATCTGTGGGCACCGTAATTTTCATCCTACCTCTCCCCTCGGGTTATGTAACGTTTGGTGTATTTACTTTCGCTGAAGTCTGGTAGCAATAGAATGAACCCTGGCCCAGACGACCTTTACGTAACGCGGGGCTGGTGGTGGCCAAGCCACTGACACCCAGCAGCCAAACCACAGCAGGGCCACAGCAGGGCCACAGCAGAGCCACAGCAGAGCCACGCCGTGCCCATCCCTCGAGCCGCTGCTGCACAGAGGCGGTGCCGCCAAACACCGCCGCGCTCTCCTCCACCCTCACATTCCCATTTTCCAGGGCTAAGGCACAGGAAAGCACAAATAAGCATTTAAAACTGTCAGCGCAGCCTCGCTGCAGAACTTGAGTATTTTACTCCCACTCTTTTCTTTTTTTTTTTTCATAATACCGAAGTGTCCCTACCAGCCACCGCTGGAAGGGCGAGTTCATGAAGCGCTACCAAACCCTCACCCAGTGCAGCAACAGAAACAAGGAGAGTGGCTCCAAAAACTGGAGTTGGGAATTTTGTTTCCAGTCTGGAGAAAGAATATGAACCTGGACTGCCAGGCAGCTTTGTGTAAGGGAGCTCTGGCTACTGAGACCTGGGCAGAGACGTAGGGACATGGAAAAACAGCAGTGTGCACTCGGTTCTTAAAATGTACAAACACATAAAGCACTTCTGTAGGCACAGGCTGAATCCCACTGGCAATGCTGGCCACAGAATAAACATGACAACGAGGACGTGACATTGCACACAAGCAGATATTTCTACTGTCATAAAGCAGTATCAGAGAGCAGCGTGCCGGGCTCAACCAGCACAAACCACAAAGTACACACACACACACCATGCACTCACCGGGTACAGCACAGCCTGCACCTCAAACAGGGGCCATGCAGCTGAAACAAGGGTTTTGAGGGGCTGCAGGTAATGAGAGAGGAGTTTAACGGGACACAGGATAGTTTGGGACCCTGAATAGCTGTAAGTGTCCAGAAACCCCCTTGGATGCTAGCGGGGATCTGCTGGAGAACACGGGGATGGGAACACAGCCTCACGTGGAGGATCAGGAGGGGTCCTTGGTAAAGCAGCCCAGGATCATCGATGGAGARAGTGGAGCAGCAGAGGTGCTGGTGGCTGGGAAGCTGAGCTGGCACGAAGGGGACTCCTGCAAGCAAGGTGAGTCAACAGCTCAGGGCTTTAAAATGCCAAGTGCTCCATTACAGGAGTGGCAAGGAGGGAGGATTTATTGCAGCTGGCATTTCTAGAGGAAAATAATTTACCTTAGCCTTTTAATGTATGATAAATGCATACAGATCTTGCTAGAAAAAAACATCCCAAAACGACGTGAAATATCACGGTATTATCTTTAGGAGAAGATTAGTTGAGTAAGCCTTTGCTGTTTTGCTCAGGCTGTAAGGTCTGGATGATGCATTAGGAAGCACACTTTTACAATCATTTTCTCCTCAGGCATGACATATAAATGTATGCCTAGAATGTATTCCTATGGATGTGTACCACGCTCACATTATCAACATAATGTACCAAACTCTGGGGTTAGCTTATTTTTCCTTTTATTCTTTTTTTTTTCAGTGGTGATAATGTCAAGAAGTTGGAGCACTTGCATTCAGCATTACAAGAAGCACTAACCACACTCTCTTCGAGCTGATCTGGCTTCCTCCTGACAGTCCTCTGAAGTTAACACAAATATGAACCTCACAAACGCTGAAATAAAGAATATGGAGAGGATCCTAAGCCCCAGATTGAGCCGTGGAACCCCTCCAGGCTCAGGAATGTTTTGTGTTCCTTCCAGTCACCCAGGCCAGGTCTTTAGCTGGTGCAAATAAGCAGCAGTGGGGCTGCTGTGCCCGASCTCCCGTTCCCCACCCTCTCCAAGGGAAGGGCACAGAGCCAGGTCCCACTGCGRGTCAGGTCCAACCCACAGGCCGCCAGCTGCAGCCCCGCGGTCTCTCCCGACCACGGAGCATCCACAAGGCTCTCTGCTGAGCAGGGAGAAGGGGAACATCAAGCAGTGCTGCAGACCCGGCTGGAGAAAGGAGAATCAAGTCCCCGTTTCTTTGCCCRTGCCAGCCTCGCACGTCCCTGAGACGTGCAAGCACAACCTTCCCATCGGGCAGGTCCAGTTGCCGAGCTCCTCAAAGGATTTAAATATCAACTTCCCGGGGAGGTCCCCTTAATCTTTGTTTATAAAGGGAGTAAACAGAAAGGTTGAGAGAAATGCCTGTGATCTGAGTTTTCGGGAAGGCAGAAGTGAGTTGCTGAGAGGAGTGCTGAAAATGCTCGCGCTCTTCCCAAAAATAAACAGTCAGGAAAATCGGGCTGTCATCTGTCAAGTAACAAACCAGTGTCAAAACAAAAGAGTTCAGCCCAGGGTCCTCAAGTCCTTCTCTAGGGATCTGGTAGCACTCAARTCTTTCCCTGAGCATTGCGCATAATCCAAGGATTTCTCTGCAACATCCAGAGTCTGGCGTGCGGTGGACCTCGTGTATCAAAGATTCAATAGCACACGAGTCTCCAAAGGGAAAGCATTAAATGGACACAGGGAAAGCATTAGATGGACAATTAAGATGTTTAACTTCAGATGTCAGACCAATTTAAAATTAAAACCATATCATCAGTACATTTTCCAAGTATGGCATATAAAAGCATACATCTATGCAGCACCAAAAAAAGGCTTGAAACCTATAAACATCAAGGCTACAACTGTGTTAATTCTTCCCCTCACTACAGAGATGAAAACATAGACAAAAATCAAAGGGGAAAATACTGGCTTCCTCTATATTAGAAGTCTATGAAAATAATCCACAAATATGAAAGGATTTGGGCGAAAAAAAAATCTGTAGAGAAACCTGACTTGCATTTGCAAAGTCCTAAGAAACACTTCAAACAACAGAGATTAAAAAAATCGAACTCTTTCAAAAGAAAGCAAGGTTTCTGACTCTAAAAGAGTTTTAATTCTAGGCATGTTTGGTTTCATTTCACTCAGAGTTTGTGCCAAGCCACAAAATTTGGGTCTGACCATTTCCCAAAGTTTAGAGCATTTTGAATCCAAAGATTTTGGTTTGGACCCAACACTAATGCCATTATTGTATGGGTCAAATATCTTATTATAATGATAGTAAACAGAAGGGAAAGCTCTCAGGCCAGCCAGGGCTCCCTCTGCCAGCTCATCACCGAAAATGTTCACAACACTGGAATGAGGGATGATGCTGTGGATACCAAACTGGCCACGAACGCTGCAGCACTTACACAGCAGATCAGGGGAGTAGTCTCTGCACCCTAGGTTATGCAAATTCAAAGTCTGGAGCAAAAGTGCCCATTAACTACTGTTATTGAGGTGTCACGAAGAACCYTCAAGCTATTGTTGCGTTCAAACCTGCTCCTGACCCTGTCACTTTTGGCCACCTGCTTTCAGAAGCTTCCATTAGTAATCTATGCAGATGAAGACATCTTCCATTCATCTCTCACTGCCTTACCAACACTGAGTGGAAGGGAGCAAAGATCATGCACAATTGAATTGATTTTGAATTAAGCTGCATATAAGCTCCTGGGTGAAGGGGATGACTGTCAAACGTGGAATGGCCCTGTTTCCCGCAAGGACATAAATGGGAGAAAAAGCTACGAGCAGGGATTGATGTAAAAAGCATAGGAGAGGTAGACAAAGCTGAAGAATGTATCACAGCAACAACCACATAGAGAAGTAAATACATTTTATTCCTCTGTAGAATAAAGCTTGCCTATGAAGATCTTAAAGCACTTCTAAAACGCCTGATGATGCATTCATCCTGGTGAGAAACCAGGATGTCATTTATCAGCAGAAGCAGAGGTCAAGGTGACAAGATGCCTTGCTGCAGGCTCAGCAGGACACTGATGGAGTTTGGGCATGAAACAGAACCGAGCCTCTCCCCAGCCCCTTCCCTACACACCACTCCTACTGCCCCAGATGAGACCTGGCCATAACAAAGGCAAACCACAAAACTGTCACTTGCCTGAAAACTTCTCATCAATAAGCACAACCCATTACTTCCACAGCCTAATCACTTGGCATTAAATTTAATTTTTATGCATTAGCGGGAATGCAATTTTTCAAYCTTGCCTTAACTTGGGAAGCTCCCCCTGCAACAAGCTGATTGGGTGGAGGGTCTCTGCCCTCATGCAAGCAAAGAGCTTGACCTGGCAAGTACAAATGAGTACCAGGCTTAGTCTGCAGGAACAAGTTGTTATGGTTCATTTTAAAACCCTGAAGGAGGCACAGGATGTCTAAGGAAAACATACTGTAGAGCTGAATGAATGGGACATCAATTTCCTTGACAGAGATGTCCTGCCTGGCTGCTTTGCTCTTCTTGTATTTTTGATACACAGTTTGGTGCCTTCATTCTGTGATAGTGGGACCTCTGCCAGGTGTTGCTACAGACATTCATAGTGAATGGCTTCAAGTGTGAAATCAACCCAGTTTTCTCTCTTTACAGAGTAGGGAACTCTCTTTGTGATCCAAATAAACCTTGAAGAAGGCTTCAAGCCAACTTCGTCACTGTTTGTTCTTACGTAACTGGACTAGGAACACTCAGTACCCAGAGGTAACAACAATTCTCCTATATACCTAAAAAACTACATTTACTTTGAACTTATCAGCAGCAAAAGCCTGTCATCTTTGGACATCATCCACTAGAACTGCCCGAGACAACTTATCTGTTATTTTTGGGTGCCAACAACAATGGACTTGATATTGTCTGCATTTATCAGAACGGATTTGTTACCCAAGATGCAGATAATAAAAAACAATTCCTTGCCTCATGGGTCCAAATATTTTTCTGCTGAACTGAAGTGACTTTTTACATTATATTCACACATGAAATTCATGGCTTTAGGAATTCAAAGCAATTTATTCTTCAGGGCACAGATGAGCACAGCTGAAACCTGTCCACAGGGATCAGCTTCCACCTTTGCTTGTGGTTAGAGCAAACAATGCAGAAGGCACGGTCCCTCATGTTCTTTCAGAGGGCACCACAACCTAAATAGATGTGTCACCCTTGGCACCAGAATTACCACCAGTTTGCAGCAGGAGYACCTGAAGATTTCCAGCTCAAGCCATACGGGACTGAGGTCCTTCAGGAGCAGATCCTGCCAGGGTCAGCCCCAGCCCAGACAGTGCTCAAGGGACTCCCAGAGCCAAATCCTCTCCAGTGCCCACCACAGTCATCCTGACCACTACAGCCTTAGCCTAAATCCTGCCTGGCACTCACTGCTAAAAAATATAGGAGAAAAAGAATTCCCAGCCATGTTGTGGAGTTATCCCTGGAGAGTTCTCTTCTTCCCCCAGGGAAGCAGGGGAAGCTCTGACATTAGAGCTCCTCTGCAGCCAGCCAGAGGGAGGTGGGCAGAAAAGGGCAGGCTGAATGCCCTGCAGTGAAGCAGCCCCGATTTCAGACAACACACAGCAGTTGTTTGTCAGGTACTGCGACTGCCCTTAAATTGCTGGTTTGTTTTTTTCCCTCGGTGGCCCGCAAAGGTCTGATGGGCATCTGTAAGCAGCTGCCACCCTGAGCCAGCACAGGCACTGCAGGGAGACCCCCAAGCCCAAGCTGCTTGTGGGCAGGCTGAGCAGGCAGGCTGTGCTGCTGGAGCAGTTAACAAAYTTATAAGAGCTCCAGAGCAGGCACAGAGGGGGGACTGTAACACGCACTCACCACCGGGTTAGGCACACACAGCCCAAGCCGCTGGGTGACAGTCCAGCACAAGTCCCAGAATGTCTGACCTGCATAAAGGGCTTTAAGTTTAAAACGAAATGAAATAAAAACAGCATTTAACTGCACATACAGCTTGCTGCCACCTCTGGTGGCCAAGCCAAAAGTATTAGGTAGAGTTAACTTTGGCTGACACCGCAGCATTTACTGTTTAATTTCCTGATACTTAAAAAATAATTTTTTAAAAATATCTGTATCTTGAATATATCTGTGTTGGTGGGAACAGCTTCTCATTTCTTTAACAACAGCTGTGTTTTTGAGTTCACATTTCACAGATTTTTCTCCTCCTAAACTCAACTCCATTCAGCAGCACCCACAGCATCTTGGCACAAGCCTCCCTCCCTTGGACAAATATGTCACCAGACATTTCTGGCAGCCTGTCCTCTTACAGATAACCAGCATGCCGAGCTAAGAATAGGATTAGCTGCTTCTCCAGCTACTTCGTCCAGGTGCCTGCAGAGGATCACTCACTGTGGCTGTTCAGCTTCTCAGAGGGATAATGCAGGACTGGGCTGTATCTCCAGCAAATTATTAGGAAGCCTGTGGAAGCATGCGTGGGTGTTTGGGTCAAACACATCAAAAATCAGTGCTAAGCATCAGATTTCAGCTGTCCAGTGATCCCTGGCTAGTAATAAAAAACCTTTCCCAAATATTTTATTATGGGACAGTCAARGCATTACGCCTTCCTCAGTCATCTGGCTCTAGTTACTGTCACAAAAAAAAAATCCAGATTACAGAGACCAGTAGTACGGTCCAGGATGTGACTTTGGTTTAGGCACAATTGCCTACAATCCTTAAGTGCCTAATATAATACACAAACAGTCCAAATTATGTATGTAATTAAAAAGTAAAATAACTCAGGCAAACAAGTTTAGCCTTCACTGGAGAGCCAGATGTAGTGCAGGTGTGCTCAAAGCATTGCCGAGCAGTATTTATCATAAAACAGTTACAAGAGGTCCTAGAGCTTTCTGGCCTTTTGTAGCATTCTGCAAGGCATCACTATTTTTCTTTTAAATTGCCAATGTATCAAGTGGCAGAAGATAAACGATAATATACCCTGATGAGACTCCTGTGGGGAAATAAGGAGAGAGTGGTTTTGTATGGGAATTGAGTGTTACAGATGGCACAAAGCAAAGAAGGTCGTTGGGTACACGTCAGACTGCACCGCGAGGAAAACGTGGGGTGACGGCACTGGCACAGGAGCTTGTGGACCTTCAGATAAAAGTAAGAACCAGAGTTTACCACAGCAAGGCCAGCTGAGAGTCCCAAGAAAGGCTGCAGCACAGGGAGAGGAATCACAGCTAGGAAAGAACTGTTGGCATCTCCTGCAGAAATTTTGAGTGGTTTCAGCCATTAGTGCCGGGGGACTAATTCCCTGCACCTCTGTCACACAGGTGGCTGCATGTGTCTCTGTGTGTGTGTGTGTATGAAGCACACATGTCATGCAAAGACAGGATGGAAATAGTCATTTTGTGATTAGCCATTTTGATCCTTTTCTGTAACTTCACTTCCTCTGGCTGCTTTTACAGAGATCTGCAGCCTCTCCGCCAACGCGCAGTGGCGAAGCTGGAGAAAATAACTCCGGTTAAAATATCCACTTTGTCAAGTGGAGGCTTCCTCCCTCTGTGTGCGTGCGAGGATGCAGTTCCCCTCCCATTGTGTCCCGGGGACACCGATTGTCCCCCCAGAACAGCCGCCTGGCCAGTCTCTGATTAGGCTCGGCCACCTTATCAGCTTGCCAAGCACGCACGACTCAGATCTCATCACCAGCCTACGTCCTCCTCTTATCCCCGCTCCAGCATTTCCCTGATGTTTTTTTCTTACGTGACTGCCCGCCGCACTCGAGGGCCACGGTTTTGGTGGGGACAGGAGCCCTCTGAGGAGGGCAAACACAGCAAGAGCTCTGTCCAGCCTGGCCCAGGTCGTGGCCAGATAAGGCTCCCTGAGCGGCGCGGGGACCGACGCACCCACGATTGCCCCCGCGGTGCCACGATCTGCTGTGGCTGGGCTGCTCCCCTGGCTGTGGCTGGGCTGCTCCCCGTGGCTGCTCACGGACCCACGATAAAGATGTGGCAACAGCTGTTTCCACACACACACAAAGGAGCCAGGGGCTGTGATAAGAGACCGAAACTCTCCGCGCCAAAGGGGAGGCGCGGGCAGAAAAGCTCGAGGGGGCACCACTTCAGATGGCCAAACACACACACAGTCCAATAACTCTTTTCAGCAGGTAGGAGGAAGGGATAGAAAAGCGACCTTTCCCATTAAGAATTACATATTTGTTTTGTTTCCCTACACGCCGATTTTTTCTGGCATCGTGACATAGAAAACATTTTGAACTTTCTAAGGAAACTGTTATTAAAGCAGTGAACATTACTGTGAGGGTGCGTTTGAAAAACAGAACAATTAGGCATTCCAAAGTTTATCTAACTTAGTCACTGGTACCTTTCAGATTTGTCACCGTGAAACACAAACARTTTCGGGGGGGAGGGAGGGCAGTTAAATGATTCCTGTATATGATATCTCTGCCTATAGCAAGAAGAAACCCCTTGAGAATTTCTCTTTGTCTATAAGGTATCCTCCACCTTCCTGCTGCAGTCTACTAGTGCACATGCTGGAAAAGGAAGGTTTTCTAAGACAAAGGTAGGGATTTTTAAGCCTCAAGAGCTCTTAGGGACTCACTGAGAGCAGCTCTGTGGAGCTGAGGGTCCAGCAGCCCCAGGTATGCACACAGAGCCACAAGGCTGGCAAAGTGCGAGCAGAAACTGAGTCTCCTGGGGAATTATGTGATGTTATGTTCTTTACTTTCATTATAATTCACCATTCCAGCTCAGCTTTTACCAAGCTCCCCAGAAAAATTTTGCAGASCCACTGCCAGTGTTTAAGGCTCTCCAAAAACTCAGGCAGACAGAAGAGGAAATTCCATGCAATGTGCAGAAAGTCTGAAGGAGGGGTTTCTGCTAGATAACAGGAAAGATGGGGCTGAGCTTGGGCCAGCACTGCCCTGATCAATTGCATGAACTTCTCAAAGGTGTTCAAAGAGGAGGTTTCAAGGTGTTCAGAGGAGGTTTTCTATTGATGTCAAGGGACTGCCTGAACAGAAAGGTAATTGTTAAAAAAGCACAGAATTTGAAGGAAACGTGTTTTACTAAAGGAGAAAACTATCATCTGAGTTGCTCTGTAAGAACAGTAATGGGGAATTCATTAGCTTGTTCCTACTGGGAGGGTTTTGAAGGGTAGGATCGTGCCACGTYTCATGAAGTCTACGTAAGTGAATCCAAGCTGTCCTATTTGAAGCCAAATCACCTTTCCCCCTTTTAGAATAAAACACAGAAGGTCTCTTTGAATGTTATTCAAAGTCTTGAAGAGCACAGGGTACCATGGTGAAGATCATACTATGCCCGGAACGTGAGGCATCTCTGACCAGAAATGTTAGGGAGGCCTAGAGATAAATGCCATGACTTCATTACAGTGCTGCAGAGTTTCTCAAAACAATAACCTTGAGAGGAACTGCAGGTGAAGAAAGGACAGAGGACGTGATGGCATTTTGCTCAGAGAAGCAGGAGGGGACAGAACAGACGTGACAGCCAGTGGCTGAGACCTGGTGTACAGCCAGGTCTGCAAGTGGGGCTGTTTTAGCTTGAGAAAGAGCGAGGTGCAGGGGCAACAGCACAGTGTGAACAGCACTGCCCGGAGCTGCCAAGCCTCTTGCACAACACTGCTTTTAGGAACCGAGGCAAGAAGTTAAAATGGGGGCAGATAACAGCAAAAGAAGCTGGGAYCTGGCTGTTGTCTTAGGGGGGAAAGTCAGGAAACACAGATGGGGGCTCCGTGGCTGTAGGGAGGAAGAGGAGCTTCGATTCTGGGAGAAGGGGTGGTTGCTGGAAGCAGCAAATAACGTGGCTACAGAAATCCAGAATAAGGATCCCATCTCCCAAAAGGTTTAAACAAACACATAAACCAGGAAAACAACCCCAAGAAACCCAGGAAGACATTGTACCATGTATGAACCACAAAGGGCTTTAGAGCCTAACATCCAAACTGAGAACCCAAACAACTAGGATTTCCAAAGAATCCCATTGCTTTCATTCCCTTTCAATGCTAAAAGTCTTTTCCATACAGGAAAAGGATCTATTTATGTTTCATTAGTGCCAGTTTTGTATATCCCAATAGACTGTGTGTATATAGGAGAGAGGGGAGTATGCTATGCAGCTGTGAGCTTTCTTGGCTAATTACTTGTTTTCTCTTTCTGAGCAAAATAAATACAACAACAAAATTCAACAGGGCATACCAGCACATCTATTAGGGCTGTACATTTTCCATCAGACTCCACTGGTATTTGTCTTAGGCTGARGAACCCAGTCTATGGTATCACCCACAAACAGGAGCTGCAATGACCTGCACAAACACATTTACTAAACCGAATAAAATAATACCCTGACTTGACATGGAGCAATGTAAGGCAGTGGTGCCAAAATACCAGTTAAACTGATGTTAAAGTATTTAAGAAAGAATTGCCTCTTCAGCATCAGCAGCATCAAAACATTTTGTCCTAAGCCTGGAAGCCTGTTCCTTACATATACACTCCATCCTCCAAGTTGAAAGGTTTTATAGGACACCACAGACTGAGCTGGGCTACTTACTTTCTGAAAAAAAAAATAGTTTATTCCAGCATCAGTTTTGGTAATGAGAAATGTTCCATGTTCTGAGAATGCTTTTGGAGTTTGAAACTCCTAAAATGCATTAAAACTGTGATTTTAAAACAGAAACATTGCAACACTTAATACCCTCAAGTTTAACAACACCCCGGGCAGCAGCTGAATTACAAAGTTTTACAAGATGAAACAAAAGAAAGTTTTCATAAATGATTTGCAAACACCAGCCTTCTAAATCACAGTCTGTAGCGTGGTGTACTTGCACTAAGCAATAACAGACACTTCAGGTCCCAGGCTGCCAACTGGCAAAACCTACTGGTGTTCATATACTTTGGAAACAGGTCCCAGACTAGACCTTAGAGCAGACTGACTTGGGGATGATTGCCTCACGGTACCAAGATTTGAGAAAAATTCTTGACATTCTTACAGGTTTTGCTTGTAAGTCACCTTGGAGAGTGGACTSTGAAGTCACACGTGTTCTACTTTGAAGCAAGATGAACCATTCACATGTACATGTTTCCCCATGCATAAGGGTTTGGGGAATAAACTCATATTCAGAGGTGAAAATCAAATMTCTTTAATAACCTGTCCATACGCCGGTCATTTTCCCTTGCAGGAAGGAACATTGTCCCCAAGCGTTTAAAGTAAGTTATAAATCAGAAAACAGAAATGGAAATATCTTCCATATGCTTAATTTTGCACTGTAATTATTTATTAACAAAGTCTACAGCTACATGCTGTTACACTTAGGGGAGTTCAAACACTATTCTTACTATTTTCAATACGTTATTCAGTTTGCTGCTAACTGCAGACGTTTATTAGCTCCATATTTCACCGGCAGCAATTATTGCTGGGAGCCATTCGCTCTCAGCCTCTGCAGATCACAGGGAGGCACCTGTGTGGATGTAAAGCTCAGCCAGCCCTAACACTGCCTGAAAACCCTCGCTCCACTTAAAAGAGCAGGTTGCAAATAAAATTTGCTGTCACCACCAGTTTTTTGGTACATGCTGGTGGTTGACACAGCCTCAGGGAAGCCAGCGTGGCAGTGAGACACAAGTGGTACCAAGCTGTAGCTGACTCACCCGGAGGGAGCCCCACTCCCTGCTCTGAGCAATGACACAATCCACCTGACACTACTGAACCTCCCAGAGAAGGAACGTGTGGAGTCTGGAGTTTTATCATCTGGGAACAAAGGCCCCAGGATTTTCTCTTCCTTCTTTCTACTCCTTCCCCAGAGAAGCTGTGGGTTCCCACATAACAGTTATTTCTTCAATGCTTTCCAGAGCAGTTCTGTTGTCTTTATTGTAAATGACTTTGTTGATGCAAACCAAGATTTGC
Source organism: Amblyornis subalaris (assembly GCA_018881555.1). Taxonomy (NCBI): domain Eukaryota; kingdom Metazoa; phylum Chordata; class Aves; order Passeriformes; family Ptilonorhynchidae; genus Amblyornis; species Amblyornis subalaris. The sequence continues at coordinate 1,174,147 of JACAXG010000101.1, read as the reverse complement.
ATCCCAGTGCTGTCAGAGGGGGTGGCCAGGATGTTCTGTCTCCATTCACTTGTGAGTTCAACACGTAGCTACAGCATAGCAGGAGCTCTTGTTTTCCACTGTGCTCTTTCTGCACCTGTACTTGGGAAAACCTCAGATCTTAATCTGCTTGGGTAGATTGTTTGTAGGAAACGAGCAGCCCTACAACCAAAACACCCTTTTTTTTCCCTACATCATCTCCTCACGGCAGCTCTGGCAAAAAGCTGTGAAAGTATTCGCACAAATTCAGACAAGCAGAAGTTTGCTGCATGAGAGGACAGCTTTCTCCTCGGGTTACAGTCAAGAGGTGAGGAGGAATAACACGAATCAACCCCATGGGCTGCCAATGGCTGCTCCAGTGGGGAGCTGAGATTTGTGGGTGCAGTGATCAGCAGTCCCCAGGGACCTCCTGCTGCTGCTTTCCCTTGCCCAGGAGCTCTGTGGGACCACAGCCAAGGGGCTGCTCCTCACCCTGGTCCATGGATTAGTTAAGTTTTATGTTGCTCAGGGAAGAGGCTGCATCATCTTTCCTCGTGCTTGCCAAAGCTGAGCAGCACCAAAAGATTCTGCATCTGCAGTGCTGCTATCATCAGAGGTAAACACTGAATAGTTTTAAAGTTCATAAGGAGGACAGGAAACACTAATGGTCACTTCTGTGAGATTACTGAGCTGTCGACACAGCCACTGGCAGCCAACCTTGTGAGGAAAGGTTAAGTGCCTACATAAGGCTTTCCATACCTACATGCCTTCAACTCTTGCTGAATTCAATATATGGGAGCTTACTGTAAGGTTATAAACTTGGCAGGAGGAATGCTATCAACTTTAAGGTATGTACATATTCCCTTTCACATGTCAGCACAGAGCTGCCCAAAACTGAGAAAGCCAACCAGGATTTTCAAAAGCTTGCAGAAAACTTTCAAGAATTTCAATAAGCCATTCCTATAAAGAAAAGTTACAAATTTTGGTGGTCAAATACAGATATTTAAGAAAATGTGAGGCTTGGTTGCAGTGTCTCAGAAAGAACATGATATGCAGTCATCTCCAAAAATACCATGAAGAAGCAGAAAGAATTCACCTGGTTTAACTAATTTTGAGAAGAAAGACCAACCTGGACATAGTCCTGAAGTTTTCAATCAGCCAAAGTCTACAGTGACTTCAAAGGGAAAGTTCCCTATGTATCTGCTACAGGAATGTTCCTTGATCTGCCTGGACATTAGTGTGGCCTTAATCATGATTCCTCTGTAAGATAATTACTGATGACATGCATTTTTTTTTTATTTGCTTACATGGCATAGCTAATTGAAGAACCAGGCTGAAAAATATGTCCTAATGATTAAATAGGGGATGATTCCTGAATAATTAGGGTAAGTTACTGTAGAATACACTGATCCATGTATTACAAATTACTACAAAACAAATAAAATATGCTTTTTTATACATAGTAAATAAAAACCACATGCTGCTCCACAGCAGAAGGGAACGTCACTGCATAGTGTGTTTTCCATGTAACAGAGACACCTGCATTAATATTCCCTTTATTAGATCCTTAAGTTCAGCTGCTTTACAGAACACAGGTCGGTTGCAGAAGAGATTTTGACCATGAAAGACTAAACAGTTGACTCAGATGCACAAAGTTAACTGGTGGTAGAGACCATTCTCCTGTCCTCCAGCCTCATCTATCACAACTTAAAAGGCAGATAAAAAAAAATCTTCTATGCCAGTGCTGGGATACACAACTCAGAACGGTGCTTGGTGGCCTGCTCCACTCCGGTTTCAGTCCCCTGAGTGCTTTCCTCTTTCCAGGTGCAGGATTTACTCACAGTTGGAAAAATTGCTCACTTTCTAACTGATCCCAGACCCTCCTTAAACAGCTGCAAATCCCTGATATGTCTCCCAGGCCTGGAAGTGTCTTGTTCCCAGGGGCTGGATGAAGGGGCCATACCCTGATCCCTCTCACCGTGCCCCTTCCCAGGCTGGCAGTGCCTCGGCGGCCAGGGAAGGGGGCTGAGCACAACACCTGGGAGGCAGAGGGAAAGGAATTCCCACCACCCAACAGCCCAGCTCCAGCATCCTCTCAGGGAGCTCGCCTCAAAAAGTATCCTGTCTTCACGAAAAACATGTACAACAAGGCCCCAGGCAGATGTAGATGGCTCCAGACAGGAACATTAATAAATGACAGCACGTTCACCATCACAGGTCACGTCCCATCACTTCTCACTGCATTGTAATGGTTGGTATGTGGGTTACCCTGGCCAGAAAAGGAGCTGCTTGTCAAATAACACTCCCTCACTTTGAAAAACAAGGCAGAGTCAGAGCACAAATTACCCTTAGGTCTGTGCCAGTTGTTACAGATTGACATGAAAGCCTTAGTGTTTGATTATGTTTTAAATATCCAGATACCAGTCTGGGCAACTGGACTGATTCTTCCTATAGGCAGGTTACTGCATGGAGATGAGTTACTGGATTCTCGTCTTTAGTCTAAAAATAGACGTTCAGGACCCTGCAAGAATAATAAAAACAGTAAATCGCACAGGTGAGGAGAAAATTAAAAAAACCCTACAGAATTCACAGAGTTCAGTAAATTGTGATGTCTGTGATTACCCCATTGATATAAAGTGATTACTAATATTTCTGCATAAGCAGTAAGCTGGGCCTTATTTGTTAAAGGAACTGGCACCCAAATGTACTTTCTTGTGCTTTTTAGCTTAAAAGAAAAAAATAAGACACTCATGGCCAGTGGGTTCAATAGAAAATGATGGTGATTTTTCCATGTACCATTAAATAAAAAAATTAATACCATTGAGCTTGAATTGAGCCTTTGGATCCTGCCCAAATTTTGAGGCTTCCTTCTTTTGGAAGAAAACAAATATACACTTCATGTAAAAGACCTAGACAGGGGAATAAGACAAGAGCTGTTGGAAAGCTCCTCTCTCATACTGAAAAGAATTAATAAAGATTACAAGACCTGAGGTTATGGAAGAGAAAGGGGAAGCGATTCCCCTGCCCTCAAATCAAACGTGAAACTACAGCATCAAACTAATCAAAACTGGGGGAGACTCAGTGCTTCACACCAAGTACTTTCTAGACTGCAAAATCCTGAAAGAAGTAGGTGGAAAAGTAGGGGCATGTCAGTTGTGGTTCCTTTTATACTGTTATTACTGTCTAGAGCAAGTGTATCAAGCAGGATTTGTGGTGTGGGTGATGGCTTAAGAGGGGAGAGATTAATATCTTATACAGTAAAAGTATCACGAAGATGTTCCAAAGTATGGACAAAGCATGCAAACAAAAATGCAACTGTGGCCACTTTTAAAATCTATTTAAAAATCTATTTAAGAGCTGGATTTGTACCCACTGAATAGTGTCAGGGAGCACAGTGGCATTATTCTCAGACTAAGACAAAGAGTATAAGACTCTAGTCGTAAAATTAATAGCTGTGTTTACAAGGTCTTTAAGATGCTGCCTATTTTTACTCAGTGAATCATTGCCCTTCTTTACAAAGTATATTTCATTAATCTTAGCAATGCACTCAAATCTCAGTGGAGTTGCTCTGCTTACATACCAAATCTGACGTTCTAAGTCCAAACTATTTGTCACAGTATTCAACTTTAATAAAATCTGTATTTATTGGAAGATACCACTTCCTCACATTCTCTTAAATCAAAACAACTGATTCCTGTCAAGCTATTTCTCTCCCTCTCCCCCCTCCCTAGAGGAAAGCAGTAAGATTTATAAAAAGCAAAATTCACTCCTGTGCAAAATTTTGCAATCCAAAAATTAGCTCAATCCTCCAGCCGAACATCATCTACTAAGATGAAATGAAACTTCATCTGCAGTGAGATATTAGAGGAGTTAATACATCACTTGTTTGTGTTTTTTTAAACACAGTCATTGTGATTTGCAATCAGTCCAGATGAAAAGATAATGGTAATAGTGCAGATCTATGTTAGTGAAGCATCTGCAAATCTCATCATATTTTTAATGGAACAAGCAAAACCTCCTTAAAAAAAGTCTTCCCACAATTATCTGCTGGAATTAGGCATCAGGCCTTCTGACTACTTAGACGAAATGTGACTTTCTTTACACAAGCAGGCAAGGGCCAGGGATGTGAAGCACTTACTTTCACTGATGAGCAACTGCTCAAACTGCCTCTGTCAACAAACTGTTCACCTTATGGGACCATTCACGCTCAGTGCTCATACAATTCATACAATGGCATCTTCAGCTGGCACCTGCACTGGCACATTCACCCAGGCAGCACTGCAGCCTTCTCCATTCCCTCTTTCAARACGTGATGCTGCATCCCAAGATCTGAGCGATAACTGGAGCACAGAGACGAACAAAGGGCAGACATCAAAGCTTTGCTGCCTGCCCTCCTTGGTATCTGGCCCTAGAAACATGCCAGACCTCTCACATTTACCTTTTCCCTGCATAGAATACACGTTTTAACAGAGCTTAACATCCAGCATTTAATTCCCTATTTTACATTCCTTCTCGACTCATTGTATCTGAAARCTGAAATATATACACAAAAAAAAATCACTAAGTATTTTTTAAAAGCTAGGCCAGGGACTCTGAACAAAAGCATGCTCTGTCCTCACCTTGTAAAATATTTCTGGGCTTCTAAACAAGCTTCATGCCTTCACACAGCTGGTAAACGTTTGCTCAAAAATATATTCCAACAATCCCTTTGAAAAATACTTGTAACATATAGACTCGAGCTTCATCTTGGAAGGGTCATTTAAACAGGACATGTAACACACAGAGTAAGTTTTAAAAAGCTGCCTTCTACTTACTGCAATCTGTGCAATTACCAGTTTGTTTATATCAACCACCACACGAAGGTCTTGGAGAGGTCACCCAATAAATAATATATTTCCCTATCTGCTTTCCCAACTATGCTCATGGAGCCAGAGTTTACTTCCTTCACTTGACTCCATGAATAATCCCAGTGTCATGGCATTAGTCAAGCCGTAAGCTGCTAATAAGCAAGGATAAATTATTAGCAACCAGAAATGCTGGCAAGGTTACACATTAACGWGTTGTGCAGGCAGATTACAGCATTACTTTCAGGCAATGCTCTGTGCAGTGCAGGCTGCCAGCCCAGCACAGCTCCTACCTGTGCCACATCCACAGCCCTTCCTGGCCTCTGGTATTTATGGTACACAGACAAGAGAGATGTGTTCCCCAGGAGAGCTGGAGGCAAACAGCGTCCCAAAAAAGGAAGGGAAAACAATATGCTGAATCCATCAAAGATTGTTACTTCATAGACTTTTCACAGCCAAATAAACATTCTGCAGCTGGAGGTCTGCATGAGCCAGAATAACAAATGTCCCGAGACCTGCTGGAGATTTTGGATTAGGCTGTCTCATGGAAAAGGTTGATCCTGTGCACGCATGCATGGACAGAGGCAAGTGTTTAGTGTACGGCTCCTGAAGAATAATTAYCTGAAAGCACCTTCTACTTTATTTTATTTTTGTCCCTAGGATTGGCAGGGTTTGGGGGCTGGGTGGGAGATTAGGGTTGGGTTTATTTTTCAGTGTGTTGTGGCCAGTGGCCCACTGGCAGGTCCCACGCTCCTCTGGGGCACTAGGAGCGATCACTGACCTTACAACAGCCTCAGGTGGTCAGAGGTTTGATGGGTACATTCTACAGTACCCATTTTAAGAGTGCTCACCTGGGACCTCGTCCTTCAGCCCTTGGTGCAACCCTGATTTCTTTGCCAATCCTCAAGTTGTCTCGGGAAAGGCTCCTTCGAACACTGCCATCAGCTGGCAAATCCCTACATTTCTCATTCACAGGTTTTCCCCTTTCCTCTCCACCTCTGGAAGAGGTTGGCTGCGCTCACAGCTGCCTGGGCAGGTGGATTTTGACACTTTTGAACAGTGATTCTTTGGCAGTGACCACCCCCAACAACTCTCAGGAAACTGAACTGTTTCTGGAGAGGGGAGCCTGCTGTGAGCCAGTGGCAGTTGACAAGATGGAAAATCAGGGATAAGCATCTGACAGCGGAGCAGGGCTGCTCGCAGGGTGCCACAGAAATCGGCGACAGGACTCCGACTATTTGGAGTATTTATAAATGATCTGCAAAAGAGATAAATAACAAGATGGCATCTGCTGCCAACGTGAATTTCTTCAGGAYAGTTGTGACAAAAACAGCCTGCAAAGAGTTGCAGGAATATGTTGCAGTATTGAATCACTCAAGAGTCAGGAGAAGAAAAAAAAAAGCTATATTCTGTGTCAGACAGCACAGCATTGCACATGAGGGAAAACAACTCTTGCTATATCCACCAAACAATGGGCTCCAAATTAAACACTGCAGCTCAGGAGACAAATTTCTGAGGTCACCATCAACAGGMCTGGAAATGAATACTTGTGGCAGTGGGGAAAAAATGCAAACAAACATCAAGTTAAAATGGTGACAAGAACAGAGTAGAAAGTGGTCAGATCACTGTGCCACTGYCCACAGTGCRCACCAGTGCCAGGTAGTTTTGGTCWCCCATTTCAAAAGGCATCCAGAATTAGAAGATGCAAAGRGACAGAGATGATAGACTTGGACCTTTCTGCCTGGAGAAATACTATTTATTAGAGGATATGATAAAAGGTTATAAAATCACGGATGGTCTAATAGAAATTCGAGCAGAAGCAATGAAATCAACATGTTAAAAAAAAATAAAAACCAAACCAACACAACGAAAAAACAGAAATATTTGATTGATTTGTGGCTAATTCCCTTTCTTCCCCCTCCAAGACACTTCCACATCTTCACAATGACTGCTTTCTGAGGCTGCCAAAACATAAGTCATACATTGACYGAGTCCCTCACGAAGGACACATGTGGGGAAGCTTGCATGCTTTTGTTACACGATGGAACTCATTGCCACAGAGAGCTGCTCGGGCCARAAGCAGAAATGTGATCCAAAAAACGGATTAAATAAATTCACAAAGGATAGATCCCTCTGTTAAGTTCCACCTTCTGCTCAGGAAGTCCCTCGAGTTGGAGGCTGGAAAGATCAGCCTGGGGAAGGATTGTTCTATCCATGCCTTGCCACAGGCACCTGCTGCTACTCAGCGTCAATCACTGACATGTGACAAGAGGAGCTTTATTTCGAGTGCTTTTCTGTTCTATTACCAGCTCTCCAAACCAGAGTGCTAAAGTTTTGYTGGTTTCGGGTGGTTTTTTTTTTTTTAAAATTCCTGAACCATTCCTCTCTCTCATCCAGCAAAGAGTGAAAGGAGATGCACACTAAACACACTTAGGCTTCCAGGACAGGTGTATGGCAACCTYGAGAGGACCTTACATCATATGTAAATCATCTGGATGGTTCTTCCTAAAACTCTGCTGCTGGTGAAATAAACAAAGCACAAACTTTCCCAGATGTGTGCGCTTCATGAGGAACTCTCAGTCAACGTATGATTTATAGTTTGGCATCCTCAGAAAACACAAAACCATGATTCAAAGATGGAATGTAGATGTGGAATTGCTAAGGAAGGAGATAGAAAGGGTTTATTCATAGATTAGTCCAAACTCCTGTATTTGTAAGCTTTTTCACAGCTTCYAAATGTTGCACTGGGCAACTATCCTTCCTCTCATGGTAAGATTAAGGCTGAGTGTCCAGATTCCCTCAATGTTCCATAACTGATAGCCAAGTAAAATTTCCTCTGCAGAACTTGCAGGGTGAGCAGTTGCATTTTTGCACTGTGCAACAAAAGAGAAGTAGGTTGTTCCACTGATTCCTGCTGCAGAAAGGGTTGCCATGCAAGTAGCAAGATCACCCCTACAAAAAGCAACCCTATTAGTGCTTATCCCTAGGATCTCTCYTCCTTCACAGAGACCAAGAGCACTGGGAAAATAGAGAAACAAAGTCTATAACAACAAAAACTAAAGAGGATGGAAGAGGGCACACTGGCTAAAAGAAATTACCAATATAACCTTCATCCCCAGGAAGAAACAAAATCTAACCTAATAGGGAACAGGAAGGAAAGTAAGAGGAAGATGAAATCAGCAGAAAGCTAACACAAAATTGAAGGACAAGAATTAAACAACACGAGTAGGAAAAAAAAAATGTAGATATACCTTCCACAGATATTTTGGTAACCTTGGCTAAATGATGATTTAGTCTGGCATCCATTCTTTCCAACTCATCTGCTTGCTAAAGGTGTCAGTTCCCTTGCACTGCCTACAGGAATATTTTGATGGAAGTGTCACAGAAGACTCACTGGYGCTGTTTTCACTTGGCATCATTGACATCTTCCCTTTGTTTCTCAACCTCCTCTTCTTCCAGCTGCACTTCTCTCTTTTTTTACCTTTTTTCCCCACAAGATGAGATCCTCCATCAGTGCCTTCTGCAGATGCTGCCAAGTGAACACAACTGTAACGTTACAGACTTTATCCATTCTCCTGGCAGGTAGACCCTTTCCTGGCACACACAAAACAGGACTGAGGGAGCACACTGAGGCAGGCAGAGTCTAAAGCTTTCATTGTAAATAAAGGCTTTCTATAGAGCCATGAAGGTCTCCCATAACACATGCATGGAGAGGAAAAAAAGAACAGTTTCAGTAATTTTAGATAGGGGCCTTGTCCCACAGACTAAACACCGACCAAAGAGCAACCAAGGATAATAGGAGAGTGTAAATACATAAAGCCTTACATGTGGCCAGGAAACTGACATTTAATCCAAACTAATTAAGTATGTTTTAAACAGTACATCAAAGACTTCTCAAATTCAAAGGTGGTGTCAGAAACAGAAGACAGGGAAAATAAACTAGACAGATTGGAAAAGTGGGAAGAACAAAATATGGGGAATTTTGGCCTAGAAAAGTTTAGACTACTKCAACAGAGAGAGAGGAAACAAAATCATCCAAATTTACTCACTGGGAGAATGATGCTAGGAAAAAGAGATGGGTTCGGGAGAACTGGGAACTAGCAAACAGCATCCAAGGAGTCATCGTTCTGCACACCCACACAAGGTAAAGATCGGCTCTTTGAGTAGCGAAGCAAAAGAGGTATTGTATGAAAAAATACGGTAACTTCTAGAACTTGCAACACAACCTCAGCCTACCAGGAAAAGCCAGGCTCACAGTGAAATCATGCATTCAATGGGACCCCAGAGAATACTCAACCACGGCAAAAAATAGCTGCTGCTCCGGCTTGTGAACCGCCTCTCCGGCATCCTGGGGACAACAGGGAGCTCCACGAGCAACCTCACCGCGGGAAACTGCTCAGAAATGCCCTGATGAAACACCCTGGGTGGCACTGCCCCTTCCCCAGGGCCCCTCCCCGCCCCACCTGCTGTTTTGGCTGGGTTTGAGGTGGGGCAGGGTGAGGAGGAGGTCCRGAGTCCCTGCAGGGCCAAGCGCGTCCCTCGGCAGGAGGAACCCACTGCCAGGAGGGAACTCATCCCGAGGACTGAATGTACCAAATTCTGAGCTGGGCCATCCAAGCTGACAGGCTGGAAGAAGGAAAGAACAAAACCTGTTAATCTTGGCAAGACCGTAAATGGTGAGGAACAGAAAGTACCTGGAAAAATGAAAACTGTACAAAAGGGATTACACGAGTAAAGGAGATGGGAGGAGAAGGGAGATTTAACCAGAAAAAAAAAAAAAATCAAGATTTCTTGGGCTCATAAAAAAATTCTAGAGAGATAGGCCCATAAATGGAGCCATTTTTGTACCAAAATGTTTCATACCTTAAAAAGTACATGGCAGACAAGGGACAAAATGACTTAGTAGGCCTTTCCCAATGGCTTCCAGTGGTTTCCCTTCAGTTCTATCCGTGGGGTTTTAGTGCCTGGAACAGCAGTGCTGCAGAGAGAACTGGCTGATCCCTGAGCACAAACGAGCTGCATTTCCAGCCAACAAGCAGCGCCCCTGTGCAGTCCATGGGACTACTCATGCATAGCAAACACATCCCTAGGTGCTGGATATGATGSATATAGAAATTTTTCAGCCTTGGCTGTACCACCAAAGAGTGAGCTGTGAATAGCTGTTTTCATCYTGGAGCACAGACAACCACCCTTCCTTCACTATTTGCATTATTCTCCCAGGTCTGAACTGAGCCTGGAGTACCTGTGTGTAATTCTGCTCCTTTCAGCCTGCCCTTCTTCCCTGAATAACAGCTTCTGACAGTTTCTTAACTATATCTGAAAAGGCATTATATGAGCTAGAAGCAGCTGAGCCAGTTGAACAGCCTCATCCATCTTCCTCCTCACCTGTGTTTTGTTCCATCCTTTCATTTTTAACAGGCAGCTCCGTGCATTTTTTTTAATTAAGCGAAATACCCATCATCTTTGCAATATTTTCTTTAGAATGTTTACTTTAATTTTGGTTTCCCTGCTTAATCTTTTTCACAAAGCCGTATGCATTTTTAAATCTTCCAAGGAAAATAATTACAAAGATAATCCAGCTGAGTGTAATCAAACTGCAGGGTTCTTTATTTTCCTGGCCTTTTAATTTAATTTCACATCCTGTGGTCTTAAAGAACTATTAGGATTATATCATCTTGTTATTGTTTAGATCACATGCCAGTAAAAATAAGGGGCAACCGATTCCYTTCTTACCCACTGCCACACAGACAACTCATACAGCACACAGAACATTTCCAGAATAAAGGTGCAGGGGAAGATCTCATAGATGAGCATGAGTTAGATCCCTAGCCCCCATTTTTCTGTCCAGAACCCGTGTTTATTTGGTTGGATTTAACTAACATTACATAAGCACAGTAACTGCTTTGCTAGAACAATCTGCTTTTAAACTTTTTCAGTGCAACAATATGGATCCTGACGTGATTTTGCAGCTTTCCTTGGATGAATACAAAGCAGAAGTTATTCACAGAGTAACACTGGCATGAAACCAGTATGGGAGAAGAATCAGTCAGCCAAACAACAAAAATACAATTTCYGTCTCTACCTATGCAGGAGGACCCTGCCCATATCCTAGCAGCCAGTTTTGACGTTTATGGGGATCAGAGCACATCTGTAGTAAATCTGACTTCAAAAATGGGGCTTCAGACTCTTCCCTGCAAGCATCAAAATCCTCAGCACACAGGTCTTCATCCTCTGAGCTGGGAAAAGAGCAGCTCTCAGCTAGCACAGCAGTACCTGGAAAGAGAGCTCCTCTTCCAAGAAGTCAGACATGATGCAGGTGTGGGGGTCTTTGTCGGGCATTTTTTCCGGGAGTTACACATTGTACTGTCCGCAGGTAAAGAGGAAAAAGGAAGCAGTATCAGCCCCCAAACAGGTACAACATAACCCCAGGGCCTAAAAACAGCAAAGTCAGAGCTGCTCAATTCCTCTTAAGCTGTTCCTCCTCCATTGCCTTCAAAATGGGGCAGCACACACCCATCCACCACCTTGCTGGGGACAAAGGCATGGGGAGGTAGGGCCCATCTCGGGGTGAGACTGTGGCTGAGACTTTCATTCTGGAGTTGTTTATCACAAAGACACGTGTGTTAGTTTGGTCCAAGTGCTGCTGCTCTGGTAACACTCAGCAGGGCATCACTGACAGCATCCCTAGAACCACCTCTTTCRGTTGTTTTTGACCAAATTCTCAGAACGTTCTTAAGTAATAGAAAAAAAAAGATAGATGCAGTCACAAAGTTATGTCAGTGTCTTGTATAAGTACTGAAAATTCTTTTCTGAGTGGATAATTTCAGCAACACTAAGTTAAAACCTTCTCAGAAAAAGAACATACTGATAACAGAGACAGGCAGTCTCTTTCTAGATTTATTATTTTGCACTTGAGGAAAGCAATCCCATGAGATTAATGGAGCAGATGTAAGTAGTTCTACTCAAACCTCCGTGGTTAATATTTGTACTAAAAGTTTTACTACATAATAGGTTCTCTGTGTTAATAACCTGAGATCATCATGGCTCACTACTAAATACTTTTTAAATGCCTACAAACCCAACAAGAYAGATAGCAATCAGGCCACAACAGTTCCACACAACAACACACAGAAGGGGCATAGTCCTCTGTCCAGGGAAAAAGTTTGGATGAAAGAGCTTTTGGTTTCTCCAGCACTGCCACTTCCCAAGACCTGCTGCCCACGAGTGCAGACTGGGGTGACTGGGCACAGGGAGAACCCCAAACAGAAGGACCCCCAAGGGCACAGCTCCAGCAGCTCTACCTTGCTCTGCATGAAGCCTGCTACAAAAAAAAACAGAAAAACCAACCACGCAGGAAAGAGATTTCAAACCAGTTCTACACAAACACATTTGCCCTAAGCCAGATATGGCTAATTCACTTCTCTAAAAAGAGATTTTGAAGTCATTCAGACTTACACATTCTATTCACAAAGGCCTGAAAAATCCTGTTTTCTGAATTTCCTTGATTAAAATATAACAGTCTTAACTCTTCTGGATACTTTTTTCCCCCAGATTGAAATGGTTACAGGCTTGAAAAAGAATCTATTTTTTTAAACTGCTGCTTAAAAGCATCCTGTTGCATCTGAAGCAATGGCTGATTCCATTCTTGAAATACCTTTTTTAAAGCTATTACAACGGTGAGCTTCTCTTGAACTCTAAAAAGAAAACTAAACTGAGACACCACGTGCAAGCTTCCTCTGCTTACAGAGACGATGTTTGCCTTACAAAGCATTTKGGTTTTATGTCAAGGGATGGAGGACAGGACCTCAGATTCTGCATCCAACGCACTGGTTAATGAAGTTGCAATAACCATATTCTCCATGGAGTTTTGGCTGTCACTATAGCCACCTTCTTTCCTTCAAAATATGCTTTTCATTGTTCTACTGCCCTTTTTCCAACTGCTCCGCAGCCAAGTTCTTGGAAAGCAATCACGCTTCATGTTTAGGATTTATTGCTAGTCTTTTGCCAATAAGGACACACACAAATCTCTCCTGTGATCATCCTGCAAAAGCAAGCTAAAAATACAGCAATTTATGAACAGGCACATTTTGCATGTTATATGGCATCAGTGTGTACTCATCAAAAACTTCTGAGAGTATAAAAGGTCGCCCCTTTTGTCTAGGCCAATGGAAGTCTCTGCTTGGGTGCCATAAATAAGCTTATTTTAGAATTCCAGTCTACCTAAAAAGGGAAAAAAGCATTTGCATTGTGTTTCAGTGGTTGAAGGGTTTTTTTTTTCCTTTTACATAGTAAACTTTGCACTTTAGAAACCCGGGGCTTGAGGATAAACATAGTTTCTCTTCCAAATTGGCTGCTTTAAAACTAATGACTAAATTAGCCATCGCAGTTATCATTCAAACTTTTGTCTGTCTGTTTGTATAAATTTGTAATGGATTTTGCAATTTCAGAGTCAAGTTGTATTTGTGTTTTGAAACGTGTTTCGGGTTGTCTGAGAAAGCTCRTGCCCACGGAAGCAGCAGGTAACATCAGGGAAGGCTGATCTTATGGYTAGGAAGGAATGGCTCATGAGGAAGAGTATTCAGGTAATCACCATGCCTTGGTAATGCTTCTCTTACCACATTGTTTATTTTTCATACAAACATTGTAGTTTAATGATCAGTCTCTTTGAAAGACTTGTCTTTTATCAGCTTATTGCTTTTGACGTGCAAGAGTAGATTCAGGACATGATTTAAAGCTTCGCTGGATGAGGGCAGTGAAAGTTCCTCTGAAATGTTGGGAGGCTCAGTCCTTGGTCTCTCCTGGCTGCTTGTTTCTGATATATTCTCTGTCAAACAACCACAAATTGGGAAAATGAACTGGGACCCATTGCCCAGGCTGGACTGGCTGTGGCAGTGTGGTTTATCTCCGATGCTCATGGCTGGATGTTCTGTGGCTCAGACACCACTGCTGAGACTCAAGGCTGATGAAAAGAAAGGTCAAGGAAATGGCTTTAAGCTGCCAGAGGGCAGGGTTAGATGGGATATTAGGAAGAAACTCCTCCCTAGGGAGGTGGTGAGGCCCTGGCACAGGTTGCCCAGAGAAGCTGTGGCTGCCCCATCCCTGGAAGCGTCCAAGGCCAGGTTGGACAGGGCTTGGAGCAACCTGGGATAGTGGAAGGTGTCCCTGCCCACGGCAGGGGTGTGGGATTGGATTGTCTTTAAGGTCCCTTCCAACCCAAACCATTCTATGATTCTATGAAGATCCAAATAAATGTTTCACCACCTCATAATCTGGGGTTCTTACTCAACCCCAAACGACTGCAATTGTTATTATTTTTATTTTCTTTCTATGACTCCCATCTTTCTTGTCTTCCCTTCTCTGCTTATTCACCTCCCCAGGCAATACCAGATAGTTCCCAAATACCTATTTGGTTTCTATAATTGAACCAGATGTATTTTCTATTCAGCTGAAAAAGGACTAGTGATTTGTGAAATGGGACTTTGCATTCAAGAAATGAGAAATTATACTTGAGGAAACAGCATAAATTTACTCCTAATAAATAATGAATGGACTTTCAAATGCAGTAAATCTCCATTTTTGCATGTTCAGACTGACAGACTTCTGAGTATAACAAGTAACTTATGTGCAGTTTTGTATCGAAGCCTTCATATTCTGCAAAAATAYTAAAATTTCCTGAAATTTATTCTCTGCTCAAAATTATTCACTGAAATGCATTTTTGTATGTCAACTGCATTTACTCTTTTTGTCGCTCTARTAAGATTACTCATGTATCACATGGCATCAGTTAATTCTGGGTGTGATTCTCATTGTGATCATCAGGATTCAGGTGCAAGTATTTGTGTAACAGTTGTAAAACTTGCCCCCTGGTAMTTCAGCTGAAAAGCTCGCTTTACATCAAGGGTGAAGGAACTTAGACAACGGACCACAGGAAAAAAAAAAAGCCACCAAGGCCATGCTCTGCATGGCGTTGCAAAATTTAAACCAATATTTRCTATAAAACATTTGTGGTGCCACTCAGCCCTACCTCTGACTCCCTCAAATGTCCTCACTGCCRGACTTCACATTGCAGCTCTACCCAAACCTCTCTTTGCAACTGGTAGCAGGTTTGTGTTCCCCTTGCAATTGTGACAAAACTTCTGCCTTTACTAACATTTGCAGAGTGGACCCCATCATTTTCTTTCTTCTGACATTAAGGACCACATTGCAGGCACCAAGCACCACGTAATTGAGCTAATACAGCTTTCACTTCTGACTTCACAAGTGGAAACACACAGGCACGTACTTGGCTTCGGCTCCATGTTCACCCAGCTAAATCTATTGATGGAGTCTGCAGGACCTGGAACAAACTTATTTTTAGATACCATAATCCTCAATATATTAACTTGCTTTTACTCTTGGTCTTCCACATGCTGTCTGTCTTCTTTGTCTGCAAAGAAAACCACCTATAATGCTCTCTGCAAATTTTAAAACAACTTTACTTGCAGCTGCTTGCAACAATTACTAAAGTGTGGCAACCTATCTAATACAGGAATAATACTTGTGGCTCTGAAGTCAGGTACATCATTTGCCCTTTATTCTTCATTTCAAAAAATTTCACATCCCCTCCAACAAAAAGGGCTTTAAAAATAAATTAACACCAGGCCTCCAAAAAATGTTGTTGGAGGTTCAYGCATGGTTTAAAGAACAGTTGGAATGTAGTTTGGAGTAAATCTTGATAAATTTCTGCCATTTGGATTATAGCTGGGAGCTTCTTTAATACAGCTCTAACACAATAAAACAACATTACTGTAACCATCTTCCCGAGAGTGGTAGAAAAGGACCATAAAACTGAGCGGCACATTTAAAATTGCTTGCAAAATATCGGCTCTCTGTAAACAACACACAATAACTGTAATTAATACCAGTCCTTCAAAGTATTCCTAAACTCTACTGAAATCTAAACCAGCATTGTATGACTGCTCGCAACAACTGCATCCTAAACAATATTAAAAATGACAATAGAAAATAAAAGATCTCCATCAGAAGTAAAAAAGTTATAATTCACCGATCTGCTGAATGGGATAACACCTTTGCCCTTATTATTTGTGGAGCTTTTTTGGGAGGATCTCAGGACTTTACTCTTTAGCTAAGCCTCGAAAGTTCAACAGCCTGTGAGTTATATAAACACTATTTTACAATTTGAATTATTTTCCCAGCAGAAGGATCACTCCAGGCGAGGACTATTTGAATGATCTCTCTTACGAAATGAGCGCTGCTTCACTCGCACGTCCATAGCTTCAGAGCGGCCGAAGCTGAAGCCCACCCAAGCGGTGCCCAGCCTCGCTCGCAGGCAGCTCCAGCACTCCGGAGGAAGTGGAGAACAGGCTGCAGGTTGTACCGCACCTAAAACGCCTAAGTCCAGCAAGTGTTTTCAGGGAAAAAAAGTCTGAGCAAGGGCTTGGAAAAATGCCTTATTTTCAGCGGCAAGCAAGTAAATAAATACAAACATAAAAACGGGCTGGAGCAGGCAGAAGGCGATCGCGTCTTGGCAGCGATGCCGCAACCGTAAGACGTGTTGCTTGTGCGTGGCGCTTCCGCTCCAGCCCGAGGGATGCTCCCGGGCGGACGGCGGCTCCGCGGGGAGCCGGGGCGAGCCCCGAGCCCCCGGCCCCGCCGTGCCCAGCGCCCGGCTCCGCGCCCCGCAGCCGCGGGAGGATTTCCGCCCGCGCGGGGAGAGGAAACCGCGTCCGCTCCCGACGGGGGGGAAAAAAAGCCCCGCGAGCCCGACCCGCCGGTGGTTGTCGGGGTTTGCGGGTCCTGGGGGTCGGGACGGGGACGCTCACGGGAGCCCCCGCCGCAGGCGGCAGCCGAGCGCGTTTTCAGAGCGCCCGCGCCGAGCGGCGGCGGCTCCGCGCCGGCGGCTCCGGCATCGCCSGGAGCATCCCCGCTGCCCGAGCGCGGCGGCGGCGGCGGCGGGGCGCAGCCCCCGCTCGGAGACCCCCGCGGCACCCGCGGGCGGGGGGGCTGAGCCCCCAGCCCCTCCGTCCGGCTCCGGCWGGGGACAAACACGCTCTCAACAATGGGCATGTTTGCAGCAACATGATCTCACCTAATAACGCCGAATAAGGCAATGACTGTACGGGGAAGCGATACGATCCTGCCGGTCTCACCACACGGCGCGGAAAGCTATTTGCAGATTTGCTAAGCCCTTTTGAATGAATGCATCTGCAGCTGACCTTTAACAATAGACGCTGAAATAGCACAATCTGTGGGACCAGATTTGAGGGGGGGAGGCGGGAAGGGGGAAGGAAGAGATGGGTGAATATTGTAATCTCTGCAATCTCATTCACTTCCTTTCCCAAACCCCCGCGCACAGGGGAAAAAAGCGGTATTTTCCTTTTCACCGGGGCTCTGTCTCAAACAAGCCGTTTCCAACGCCGGCACAGCCACATGGCACCCCGACAGCCGCCGCCGCCGGGACCGGCGCGCATCCCCGCCGCTGCCCGCCCGCATCCCGCGGGCATCGCTCCGCGGAGGGGCGACTGCGACAAGGATGCTCCAGCCCCCTCTCCCCTCCCGYCGCTCTCTCACCTTCCCTGGCTTTCAGCAAAACGGTGTTGGCAACGATGTTTTCCAGCTCCATTGACGAGCTCGGGCAGCGCAGGCAGCGGCACTGCAGCAGGACGTCACTCCGAGGTGCGGAGTCTCCGGGCGACCACCCGCCTCCTGCCCCTAGCGCGTTATCCCCCCGCGCATCATCCCCGCCCGCGTCCCCGCTCCCCCGCGCTCCCCGGGCGGAGGCGGCGCTCCCCGCACTGCCTGCTCCGCCGCGCCCCGCTACTCCATCCTCCGCCCCGCCGGCTCCCCCGGTGGTTTGAGGGCTCGGGCGCTCCTGCCGCCCTCCCCCGGGGGTGTGGCACCGCGGAGCGGCCCCGCAGCCCCGCGCAGGCGCCGGCCCCGCCGGGCTGGGCACGCCGGGACGTGTAGTCCTGGGGCGGCCCCGCCGCACCTGGCGCCGGCTCCGCACCCGCGCAGGGTCCCCGGGGAGGGACGGACGCCGCCCGCCTCGGGGAGGGGGAGAGCACGGGCAGGGACACGGGCAAGGGCCGGGCGGAGCGTCCCGGGCTGCGGGGGCGGGTGTTCGGCGCCGGGGATGCGCGGGGCGGTGCGCGGGGCTCCCGCGGTCGCAGCCCCGGTGCCGCGCTCCATCCCGCTGCCCGGGGCTCTGCCTGCTCTGTCCGCGGTCTCCAGGGCTCCCCGGCCCGGGTCTTTGTGCTCCTCACCGCCCCGCAGGTGCTCACACCCATGGGACGGGGTCGCTGACACCCGGCGTATTTCTTCCCCCCCGTCCTTCTCGGACCCCCCCCCCTTCTCGGGGCTGCTCGCCTTTCTTGGGATCTCAAAAGCCCCTCAAGGAAGTAGCCGAGGGAATCCCATCTCTTCTGCCACATCATTGTTTTCACTCTTGTAAGCAGCTGTGTGAGGCATCAGCCACTTGTGGAAAGTTTGTGAATTTTAAGCGCTAGATTACAACATAAATTCTCTTCTGTCTACATAGGACAGATGCTCGTGTCAGCATGATTCTGATTTTCCTAGCAACGGGATAGATCGATTCAGCAGGTCAAGCAATGAAAGAGGAATAAAAACGACCCATTACACCCACTGACACTCTTCTCCCATCTGTATTTGCATTGATTAAATCCACATGAAGCAAATCAAATTAACATGCACCTTCTTGTAAGTGGAGCATAGACACTACGTTTTTTCTTCTTTTTTTTATTGTGCCAATTTATTTCTTTCCACAGCCRCACAGAAACGACCTGCAACTGCACAGTTGTAGACTGCCTAGGACACATTTTCTGAAGATAGGAAATAAATGAGAAATGCATTTAATGAATAATACCTTGGGGGTAAAATTGCTATAATAAATGCCTCTTGTAGCTGGTTAAGTGTCAAAGGTTTGACCTTTGAAAGTTATGTAGCAGGTGGCACTGCACATAGGTACAATCTTCCACAGCCTCTCTCCTATCGCTTCAGAAAACTCTTCAGCCTCCAGAGCCATTCCATGTTGTGGTTACTTTCTTTGTAATACCAAGTTCTATACAGCAGCAGTTGTGTCTGTAAGTACCGGAAGATTTTTCTCTGATTAAATAATTCTTGAGGGAGAAATTGCTTCCTGGAAACCAGAGCCTTAGCACAGAGATGAGGCTCCTAAGGAGCATCTGCCCTGCTTGTTGTTTGAACTCTTCTGTGCAAGCACTGATGTTGGCTYGTAAACAGAGCAGATTATGCTCAGTTCTAAGTGCATTTCACATCCCTGCCCAGCCTCCCACTAATGGTCATCATAAGGACAACACCAACACCACAACATGGCTGATGGTGGAAGACACAGTTAGGATTTTTATTATACAGAATGTTTTTAATGCTTCAAGCAACTCCTGTCTCCAAAGGAAAAATGAAGGCACGTGTCTAAGTGTCCATTTTGTGAAGCACCACTCACTGCAGCAGCAGTGGGATATTGCTGTGCCTGCTACATCTCAGGATGGGGCTGTCCGGTGGGAAGAGATTTACCTTCACGGGACACTCCGCAGGGAGCACTGGCTGTGTTTGGTGAGTTATTTTTATAGAGCTGCCTGAATGAAGAGGGCAGATCTTGGAGGTCTCAAGTTTGAGTTGCACTGGAAATCAGCACGTGCACCCAACAGCTCTACTGCTCCTCTTATCTAATATCTATATGTACCTCTAGATACATGGAGTCATCCACAGTGTTGCCCTGATGACTCCAGCATGCTGATATTGTCCTGTATACTTTCAAATATTTAATTCTTGAAAGGGTAAACATATTTATCAAAAGTGTTACAACAGATCTATACTGAGCTGGAAAATCCCGCGGAGCTACCTAGTGTTCATGAGCGGCGCAGCTCCGACACTCTCCACGATCCTGGCAACCGAAGGCACACTTACAGAATTCCCACAGAAACAGCGACAGCCAGCAAGCAGTGTGTGTGCTGCTGCCAGAGGGGCTATTCCAGCTGAGCCGGTGGACTTTGCATTGAACTGGACTAGAAGCAATCACATAAATGTGGCTGAGTGCAGGGAGCGGAGATCGGAGCTCTGCTACCAGGCTGCTGATGGTCTGCAATAATATTTGTGTCTTAATTATACATCTACATGGAGAGCAGCAATTCTGACTCCAGGCTTACTGGGAAGAACATTGGAGAGGGTTTTCTTCATGATTATTACAATAATTAATAAAATAAAACTTGTTTGTATTAAWTCTGAGTCGATGTGGTGCACTAGGACACGGAGGGAGGTGTGTTCTCCAGCACTCACTAGCAACTACCTTGAAAAACAAAATCAAGATAATCAGTACTCACTGCATCTCTCTGCTGCATTTTTTAAGCCTCCATTCTCATGTCACCTGGAATATCTGGTTCACAAAAACCAAAAAAAATTAGGAAGAGGTATATTTATTTACTTCTGTTTTCTCTTGTGACAACAGTCCTTTAATTTCAAGCTATGTCCACACGTGATTTAATGGAACAGTCAGGTTCTCTGTGAGTGAGGGAGAAGGAAACAGGAGACCTGTAAATCTGTTCCACTGCTTATCTGACTCTATTCACTCTTGTAAAATGGTGCTGAAATGCATGGACTCAAAGACAGGGTGGCAGGGAAAGAACACAGGTCTTTTTTGCTGGCTTAAAGATCCTGATTCAACACTTGCTCGGAGAAAAAGGAAAATTTAGTCTGAATCATATGCAGAAGCAGCCAATTTTGGAAGGGAAAAAAAAAAGGACAGGTTACCAAAAAAAATCCACATTCTGAAAAATGTCCTTTCTAAGGTGCTTAATGTGTTTGGTTGTTCTGCTTCTAAATTTCCATCTGAAGTCATTCAGGAGAGGCTCCTAAAAACCTAAAAGGGCAGAACACCAGGATAAAGCAGGGCTGGCAGCCATCTTTCCTTTATGGGAAAAGCGAGGTTTGTAAATGAAACGCCAACACCAAGCGAGCCCCAAATGCATCAGTGTAACAGGAACAGGGAGGCAGCAAGGCACAGTGTGATATTCTGAGCCACTCTAAGGATGAGTCATCGGCAGGGTGGGCTCGCACAGCTCCAGCCAGAAACACAGCAGCAACACACCCAGTTTTATCCTGCCACCAGAGAAAAACCACTTGGCCTCGGCAYAGCCTGCTTGAAATGTCAGGATAAGACCCCCGGTGAACCAGATGTCAGCGAGGCTTTTGCCTACACTTATCAATTGGAAACATACCCTAACAGCAGCTATCTCCTAAATCCATGTTATAACCCTCAATTAATGCACTAAAGCCCGCTCACGATTCGCTCTAAGCTGGGTTGTGTTTGGAATTGCTTCTGAAACTTACTGCTACGAACGGGCAAATTCTTTCTCCTCCTGCTGGGCTTGGGTATCAGCAGGTGGGAGCACACAGGCCTGTGAGAGCATTTGCAGGCAGCTGGAATATTTTCCAGCGCCCCTGTGTGCAAGGACAGAGGCTGCCATCTACCAACAGTCACGGGGTGATGCATCGTGTTGCCTAAGCCAAACTCTTTGCTTTGGTTTAGATAAAAGTGTTTACGCCTCTGTTGGTTTTTTCCACTTCCCAACCTTTTTTTTCAGTTATCTGTTTCCTCAAAGTAGAGGACAAATGATTGTTAGAGCATTTGAGCACATGGAATAAAACAACCTTCTAGAAGATGAGCAGATTTTATTTTTAAACAAGCAGACATACGCATCSCATACTCCGCACAGAATTTGCCACTCAATGATCCACAGCAGCAGTTCTGATTTGGGATTTGCTTATCCCTTTCATCAAGTTTAGAGAGAAGCAGYTACTTTTTCCCTAAAATATTATGGTGTTAATGACGACCTTTCAAAGAGCTCTTCAAGATCTAACTCTTACAAAACAACAATGGAAACAACACCTAAGCATTATCTAGTACTTCTTATMAATCGATCTTGAAGTTTTTCACCAGAAAGACATAGTTAATTATTCCCAGATAGGAAAAGAGAGGCACAAAATGGGAGCAGACAGATAAGTATCCTAACCAAAAAGAACATTTACATCTCCCATTATCTGTTCAAGTGCTTTATGCACTACTCTGTACCATGTATAGCAACTTCTCCCTAAAGCCTGCTGAAATCCCCAGGGAGTCTTTCACTAACTTCAGATGTCTCAAAGTGAATCAGGCTTAAAGACAGCAAAGGAGACAACCAACAAGATCTGGAAAAAGATGTGCATATGGTATCACTCGGTAGACTTATTTTGAGCTTTGGATGTCAATAAGAACCAAGTTTAGCAGCTGCTCTAGCCTGTGCCAGAGCTGAGGGAAAAGGAACAACTTTTACCAGGTGCACTTCGGCAGTGACAAGGTCCATCTTCTGTCTGCAGGGATGCTCAGTAAAAAGCAAAATGGAAAATACCCCCCTGTTAAATGGCAGTAGTTCAAACTTTTGCACAGAGGTCTGAGAAGCTGAATTATGCTGCCTCCATAACAAAGCATGAGCAATGTTTCCCCACCTGCAAGCCAAGAGTTTAAACAAAGCATTTTAAACAAATACAACTTTCCGGGGAGGGGGGAAGGACATCGGTTTAGAATACATCAACTTCGAAGTTGTGAATAATCATCTGTGGATGAGACAGCCATCCTCAGGAAATCCGAGCAACAGCCCTTTTCTGGCTGCCACAATGCAGCTCCTCCAGCCGAGGGAAAGGAACCCAGCCGYCCCCGGGCACACAATTCCCTGCCCAGCCCCAGGGGACTCGCCCGGGCGAGCACGTCCCTCCTTCTGAGGGCATGTGCCAGGTTGCAGACACGAACTCGGCCATGCCGTCCTGCTCTGCTCTGAAAGGAATCAGCCCAAGTAATGGCTGGTGGCTTTGCTGCTCTCTGCCTGCTGGCACTGCTCCACAGGTGCCCCAGCTCAGGTTTACTGCTCSCTGCTCCACTCGCAGCCCTCAGCAGCGGCACAAAGACCTCCCACACCTCTACCCTGGGCACGACTCTCCACAACCGCTCCCTCCCTCTCCAGGTCCGAGGCTGCGGACTATGGCACAGCTCACCCACACTCTACCTGACACACTTTCTAACGTACAAATAGTTTACTCGCTTCCACCTTTATGTTKTGAGGGGGTTTTGAGCAAGAATGCCACAAAATTTTAGGCAACAGACATGCAAATAATCTGAGTAGCTCTGCCAGACAACCCCCCTCGCTCAGCCAGTGACCTTCCCAGCAGTCCYCATCCAGGTGGCACTTTCCAGCAGCCCTGGTTCATCAGCAAGAGTCAAAACTGAACTTCTCTCTCACACACCTCCAGGTGTCCCTTAATGAAGGGCTAATGAGAAACAAGGGGTTTATAAGGTTCCTTAACTCAGAACTTGGTAGTTCACTGACCCCGCACYGTGCCTGTGCACTCAGGGCTTGTCAGTAGGTGTTGAGCCTGAAGGGAACAGGCTCAAAATCAAAAGCAACGGTGGTGCCTATTTGAATTCAAGGAAATTGGAGCATGCAGGAAGCAGTTATACTACTACACAGGTGCACTCCACACTGGGGCATCTGCATCCTGGAGCGTCCACATTTTCTTCCCTCTCRCCTCACCCTGACTATAAGAGCATCTCATCTCTTGTACCCTTGTGCAGAACACCTCCGTCTTCATCATCTCCTTTTGGCCACCTCCATCTTCACCACAAGCCCAGCCAGCCACGCAGTATCTCTGTGCATGTATGAGGAGATAACTTTATTCTGGCTGCTCTGSTGGGAATTAATTTTTTTTGGAGAAGATTATCAGAGCCTCATTTCCATCTGTCTTTGACTACATCTGGATTAATAAATTCAGGAGTGCCACAGCAAGGTATCAGCAACTGAAACTGGCCTTGATGTTAAATGCTTAGAAAGGTYTTAGCAAACTTTTGGACAGCTCCTGGGCTGTCCAAACAGCTGGGTGTCCAAACACCAGCTAGTGACAACCTTAACAGGCAGGTTGAGCACAACCCTCCCTCTTTTGAAGGCTCAGAGACTTCACTATTCCAAAGGTAACTGGACCACGCAGATGGATCTGTACCAGGAATAAGTTCACAAGTACAAATTTCAGCATTCATTGAGCCTGGGATGTGCCTGACATTGCTCTAGCTGCCTTTGGCTTTGGTCCCAGATGCTGATGGCTGAGCTTATCCTTTCAGCAGAGCCCGACTCTTCTCTAGTTCACAAGGTTCACCCTTTCTAAAAGGCTGTGGATATTAATAAATTTTTTAAACCAGAAATTACTAAAACCTAGAAGGGAAACTGGGTTCAACTTGGTTGAACTGTTTAGAGGAAGGAACACACAGAAAGAAGCTAGGAGCTATGAAGATGGTGAAGGGGAGCAACTGAGGTCACTTTTTCTGTTTAGTCAGAGGAGACTGAGTGGAGGCCTCATTGCAGTTACAGCTTCCTCGTGAGGGGAAGAGGAGGAACAGAAACTGATCTCTTCTCTGTGGTGACCTGTGACAGGACCCGAGGGAACGGCTCGAAGCTGTGTCAGGGGAGYGTCAGGTTGGATTTTAGAAAAAGATTCTTCACCCAGACGGTGGTTGGGCACTGGAATGAGTTTCCCAGGGAYGTGGTCACAGCACCGAGCCTGATAGAGCCCAGGGAGCGTTTGTGGGATGATTCTCGTGGTTCCCTTCCAACTCGGAATATTCTGTGATGCTGTAACTATAATCCGAGCAAGTTCAGTAAAGTCGGAGCCAACCGCGTTTGACAGTGTGAATCTGGAAGGTTTCTGAGCACAAGCCGGTCTGTATCAGCACACGCCAAAGCCAGGTCCCACAGCAAACACCACCCACGCCTGCGAGGCTGGGGCCGGCGAGCTCAGCCCAGGCACAGCGCCGGGGACACTCGGCCGTACATCCTGTGCTGTGTCCAGTTCTGTGCCCCTCCGTTCAGGAAGGACATTGAGGTGCTGGAGCAGGTCCAGAGAAGGGCAACAGAACTGGGAAAGGGTCTGGAGCACAACTCCTATGAGAAGCTGTTGAGGGAGGTGGRGGTGTTCAGCCTGGAGGAGGSTCAGRGGGCACCTTATCACTCTCTGCAACTCCCAGACGCGAGGGTGCAGCCAGGCGGGGGTCGGGCTCTTCTCCTAGGTAACAAATGACAGGACACGAGGAAATGGCCTTAAGCTGCGCCAGGGGAGGTTTAAGTTGACCATCAGGAGGAATTTCTTCACAGAAAGGGTGATTAGGCATTGGAATGCGCTGCCCAGGGAGGTGGTGGAGTCACCATCCCTGAAGGTGTTCGAGGAAAGACTAGCACGGTCTGGTTAACATGGTGGTGTTCGGCCACAGGTTGGACCCCATGGTCCCGGAGGCCTTTTCCAACCCAATCGATTTTGTGACTSGGTCCCTCACCGCCCCTCTCCGGTTCCCCGCCCTCCCCCGAGCCCGCCYCTCCGCGCTCCGCCCGCCGCTCGACATGGCCGCCGCGCTGGGGAGGCTCCTGCGGGCCGCGGTGAGTGAGCGACCGCCCGGGGCCCTGCCCGTTCCCGCCGCCGCCTCTGACCCTCCCTGTCCCCGCAGGTGCCCGTGGCCGCCGCCGCCGCCGGGAGGAGGGGGACAGCGCTGCCCCCGCCCTGCGCCCGCCGCCCCTTCAGCCTCGGTAAGTGCGGGCGGGCGGGCGAGGGACGCGCCGCGGGAGCGCCCCCGGGCCCGGCCCGCAGCTCTGTTTTCTCGGCTCCGCAGGCTCCTCGCGGTTCGCCCCGGCGGTGACCCAGCACGCCCCGTTCTTCAAGGGAACGGCCGTCGTGAACGGAGAGTTCAAGGAGCTGAGCCTGGATGATTTCAAGGGGAAATACCTCGTTCTCTTCTTCTACCCCCTGGACTTGTGAGTGCGGGTTTCTCCCTTCCCGCCGGGCCTCCTGCCCTGCTGAAGGTCATCACAAGCGCTGCAGGTCGCTGCTGGTTTTGCCCGATTTGGGCTAGTCTTGCAAGGCAGATGTGTCTGTTTCTAGAGCGTGAGTGATAAGATTGGGGGCACATGGCCATTGTGTGTTAAAGGAGTGGATGTGCTAGCTGGAGAGCATCCTCTTAACTCCAGGGACTGCCTCAGGAGATGGATGTGGTTCCTGTTACAGTCAGATCCCAGGGGTGAGGGCATTACCTTGCAGTTTGGGGCTGCCTTGGGGACTGTGTCCTTGAAGCAGCAAGGCCAGCAAAACTGCAGCTTCATGGCTCCAAGGCAAAACATGACAGATGGGGTCAGTCTGTCCAGAATACTTGAATTGCCAGGAGCATCCTGGTGCACGTGGGCACATGGAGGAGGGTTTAACCTGCACTCCTTTCTGCTATAGTGTCCAAAAATGCTCTCCCTGGAGTGTGTCTAGCAGAGACAGTTTCTCCATCTTTGTGGAGAACCTGTCTAGAACTGAGAGCTGGTAAGTGGTGTGCCAGCTGCACGGCTGTGACTGTTGGATTGAGACTAAAACTAATCTTTAGCAGGAAACATGGTTAAAATTACCAGGCTAAAGAAAACACTGCTGCATTAGTGCCTAGAAATAGACGTGAGAGTCTTCTCTAAAGAAGATGGCAGAATTATTACAGCCTGATCTCTCTCCCCACCAGCACCTTTGTCTGCCCCACGGAAATTGTGGCTTTCAGCAACAAAGCGAATGAATTTCGTGACGTGAACTGTGAGGTGGTGGCAGTCTCGGTGGATTCTCATTTTTGTCATCTGGCCTGGATAAATACACCACGAAAGGTATGAATTGAGTACCTCTTTGGGGCTTTCTCTGTTGGTTTGGTTTCTTTTCACAAGAGCTCCAGAGAAGAGGATTTGAATGAATAATTGTGCCAACACTGATTTTTAATAGACCACCTAAAGTGGTGTGTTATTAACTTACACATTTGATGACATAATCCTGACCTCAATCTTTGTTTTCTTTCTCTTTTTCTTAATTATTTATTTAGGGTTTTTTTAACGTGTTTTGCTCTGTTGGTAGTCTTGTTGATTACATTGTATCCTTGCACATTTATCTTAAAAGACAAATGCTCCGTGTACATGTCACTGTCCTAAGGTGCCTGTAACAGCTGATAATGCACAGAAACTATCACAGAAAATGAGCAGCAGCTGTCCAGTCCTTGCTGTTAACAAGAACCTGACAGTGGTGGCTTCAGGAGGGAAGCAGAAGAACCTCCAGTTTTTTGGAGCACTTGTATCATTAACTCTCACTTGCTCAAAGGGTTCTGCTCTTGCAGTACGAATGGAGGTTTTTGGATTTCTTCAGGAAAAGAATGTGATAAAGACAGCCTTTTACTGGAGAGGAGCCTCTTTCAAATGTGCTTTTGATCACATAAAGCATCTCACAAGTTTAGATAGTTGTAGAGAACCACAAGTGCCACAGGAAAGTGGAGCAGTGCCTGTGCCATCAGTCCCAGCCGGTGTGGACAGCAGTGTGCAGTAGTGTACAAGGCTGGATGCCCTCTGGCACCCTTGGAGCACACAGGGGAGGGAGGAGACTTTGCTGGATGTAATACACCTTGGCTGAGCCTTTCAAGAGTATTTATTTCCTGCATGCTTTGTTCAAAGCTCTGCAGTGTGACTGTGGACTGACTTCACATCTTTATCCAAAAGGTGTTCAGGGTATGTCAGTTGTGTACATAATATTTTACAGATGCACAAACTAATCTGAGTTGGAAGGGATCCACAAGGATCATCGAGTCCAACTCAAAACACCCTGCACAGGGTGGAAAGAAT
Source organism: Amblyornis subalaris (assembly GCA_018881555.1). Taxonomy (NCBI): domain Eukaryota; kingdom Metazoa; phylum Chordata; class Aves; order Passeriformes; family Ptilonorhynchidae; genus Amblyornis; species Amblyornis subalaris. The sequence goes on along the minus strand of JACAXG010000101.1, from coordinate 1,146,582 downwards.
TCCATGGTGGCACAGGCAGGGAACTGACACCTAGAGAAGCTGAAGCCTTGGTTTCTCTGACATCTGTGCTCAGAGGTCTGTGTAGGGAACTCTGTTGCAGACAAGGGTTTGCAGGATCAGGGTCTGAGTGGCTGAGATTACACAGTGATTCACTGATGATGCCAGGAATAGCAAAGCTAACATACTCCAGCCTTGTTTCAAGGTTAGAGAGCTTATCTCTCTTGCAGTCTCCCAGAATGGAGCAAAACTAAAAGAAAGCTTGTTTGACTCTCCAAATAGGATTTAAATTGATTTGTGGGAGGCAGAAACAAAAATACATGCACTGAATAGAGCAGCAGAACTCTGACATACCTAGTGTGCTGGTGGAAGCATTGTGTTTGGAATCATGGAATTATTAAGGTTGGAAATGACTTCTAGGATCACAAAGTCCAACTCATTACCACCATCACCATGTTCACCACTGACCATTGTTTTCCCTTCCCTCCCAACCACGTTCATCCTGTTTAATTGGGAACACTTAAATATGCAGTAGAAACTTTTCTATTCAGAGCTCCTGCATAGGGTACAAAGGAAGTTTTCCTGGAAATTTATGGCTGTTGCCATTGGTAGCCTCTTACCACCAAAATAAGCAATTCTAAAATGCTCAGTGCAAAAGAAGTTTTCACTTGCAAAAGAAACCAAATGTTCCTGACTATAAAACAAACAAACAAAACAAACCTAAACACCACCAGCATACTTGGTTCCTTTCCTAGAGCAAATTACATGGTTGTGTTTTGTTGTTACTATACCCTCAAGAGCCTGGGATCCAGCAACTCAGGAAGGGTAATCCTATGAAGCACTGTGTAACCAAATGGAATCTCACTCTGTTCCCTAGAGCGGCGGTTTGGGCAAAATGAATATTCCAGTTCTGTCAGACCTCACCAAACAGATCTCCCGTGATTATGGAGTGCTGCTGGAAGGACCTGGCATAGCACTAAGGTAAGGCACAACTGCTGATAGCTCTGCTCTGACACCACCCAGTCTAACCAGCATAAGGCACAGTGTCCCCTCCTGTGAGGAAAACAGCATCAAATGAAGACYGAGATGTCACTTTTGCTGCAGGATGGCTGCATCCCACCCTAGGAAAAGGGCGCATGGCCATTATGGCCATGAAGTTGAGAATGGCTCCAGGCCTCTCTGACAATGTGTGCAGAGACAAGCCAGCTGTTCTGCTGTGAGAGGGAGGGAGAACTCCCTGTCACTAAGGAAAACGAGTAGCATAGAAGAGCAATTCCTGATATTTTTTTCAATAGTAGTCCCTCAGAAACAATGGACTGGGTAGAAGTCTTCTGGAGACCTTCAGTTCCTGATCTCTTTGGGTCAGGAACTTTTGACATTTGTTTGCTGACAGATTAAATTAATTAGTATGGTAAGATTGGGACCTTGGTTTTCACAAATGTTTGTATGCAACAGCATTTAATTTAGTAGCGTAATGCATAAACAGCTCTTCACTCAGTACCTCCAGATTTGATCAAAAAGACATGGGAAGGATGCCAGCTTTCAATTTTGATGTACAGGTGGAACTGTGAGTTCTACCTTTGCCATCTCTGCCTCGATTGAATAGTCTCTATGCATACTTTGTAATTTCACAGTACCATAGCAGTTGATCACTTTGCTAACAAACAAGGTGTCAAATGCTGTACTGCTGCTCCTAAGTGATCTGTGCATCTAGGAATAACTGCCTTGCTGAAATTGCTCATCCAGTTCCTTGTGTTTGGCCTTGGAACATGACTTGCATTCCCTCAATCCCTGCCCAATTCCAGAGGCCTGTTCATCATTGATCCAAACGGGGTCATCAAGCACCTGAGCATCAACGACCTGCCCGTGGGGCGCAGCGTGGAGGAGACGCTGCGCCTGGTGAAGGCCTTCCAGTTCGTGGAGACACACGGGGAGGTGTGCCCGGCAAACTGGACCCCAGACTCCCCCACAGTGAGTGCCTGCTAAGTACTAAATATAATCTCTCTAAATATAGACGCTGGCCCATTTGTGCACGTCTGAAGGGCTGGGAACCACTCGAACGTGAGGTGCTTGACTGAATCTGTGCCTCTTCTCTAAACCCAAGGCTTTTATCTGTTGGATCAGTTTAGTCTGTGTGATACTAAATGTGAAGAAAGTCTCCTTTTAGAAATTGCAAATTGTGTTTAAAATTCTAAATTTGAGTCGCACTCTCCATTAACTGACTTCAGATTATTTACTTACTTAATGCCTTGTAATTTAACAGGAAAAATGTGTTATATACTTAAAATTTTCATGTAGGAGTTGTACATAATCTAGGCTTTTGTTTTTCAACCAAGTGCAGAAACAGAACTAGATTACTGTTTTTATAAAGTATGCATGGATTTTCTTGGATAAAGTGTCAAATCTGTAATTCTTTTATCTTGCCTGTAGCAAATAATAACTAAACTTTCTTTTCTTGACAGATCAAACCAAGCCCAGAAGGTTCTAAAGAATATTTTGAGAAAGTGCATACATAAACAGTCAAATATGTGGACAGAACTCTTAGTTACCATACACCGAAGACATTAGGAAAACAGCTGTGATTGTAAAAATTAATAATAAAAATAAAAGTTCTCATTTTCTCATGTTTAAGAACAAATTAAATGCTGAAATATTTACTGACTCTCTTGTCTTGCTTTAAAAAGAAGGGTGAAAAGAAAGGCTCTCCCCGCTCTTTTGCAACTTCAGTTTCATGGATTTCTGTGACCACTTGTTGTCTTGAATATGATGAGTACACAAATTACAGTTGCTTTCCGCTGGCTTTTCCATGTTTCCTTAACTAGTTTTGGACCAGAAAGTGTTCTGCATTTCCTTTTCTCTCACAACATTAAAATCTGTAAAAAAAAGTTTGAAACATTATGGACAAGACAGAGGATAGAATTTTGATACATGGTTTGTTTTTAATGACTTTTGCAGAGGAAGAGATGAATGTAACAAAAAAAATCATTGTTTTTGTGTGTAAATGCACTAAAACATGAAATGAATGTAAATATGTGCCATTTAAATCCTGCATATGGTCAAAGATGCAGTGCAGCTACTCAGGAGCACTGACACGCATGAACAACTTAATTCTTTTAAGGAGATGGTAAAAACTTGAACCCCCACGGTGCACTTAGTTGGAGCTTAATGGCAAATCTGCTGTCATTTGAATTTGCTTGACTCTTGTACTGCTTGAAACTGATGTAGCACATCTCTAGCTATAATAAAATAATCTTAACATGGACTGGCAGTAGGTGTGACGCTTTGCTTTTCTTTCACTTTTCCCCCTAAGAGTCCTGTTTCTCTATTTTGAAGAAGCTGGATGTGTTGCGTTGCGTTAGAAGGCCTGTCCTACGCCTTTGTTCACAGCAGTTCACAGCTGCCACAGCCCGAGGTGGGCAGGCCATGGACAGAAAGTAGGGGGGGTGCTGGTGAAGGGCTGGATAGATCAATACAACACTCAATGGGCTTCTATTTTCCATCTTCTGTCCCTTTGAGCAGAGACGCACAAGGGAACCGCCTTGACAACACGGTGGTTGTGTCCTAAGTTAGCTTTACAATGAGGATCAAAGCTCCAATATAACAAAGGATAAAAAAACAGACTGATGTGGTGCCGTGCCTGGTGATGCTCTAGGTTCCGGTACTCGCAAATCTCTTTGCAGTCCCAGCGTTTGGTTGTTTTGTGAATTGTAACCATGGAATTTTCCTAATAAACCTGATATTTGCTGCACCTCGAGAAGCCGGTTCCTCCCTGCGAGACCGCGGGGCAGCGACAGGCGCACTGACCTTCACCTCGCCTTGTGCTTCTCCTCYCTCCGCCATCGCGGAGAACGCGGGGGGGTCCCTGCAGCCCTGCTCCTTGGCTCTGCCTTCCCRGGAGGAGCCGCTGGAAGTGGAAAAGGCGATCGGAGCTTTCCCGGCCACGATGCGCTGCYGGCAGCGGGGGCCRCGGCGCGGCGGCTCCGCGCCCGGGCGGAGCGTGCGCCTGCCGGACCGGCCCCGCCGGCGCCTTCCGGCCCCATGGACGCCAACCTGCGGTTCTGGAGGGCGGAGGGACAGGTCGGGAGTGGGGACGGAGGGACGGGTGGAGGATGGAGACACAGGGGGACAGGTCGGGAGCGGGGGACGGAGGGACAGGTGGAGAATGGAGACACGGCGGGACAGGTTGGGGATGGGAGGCGGACAGAGAGGCGGGGATGGGGGACGGATCGTGGTTGGGAAAGGTCCCCAGTAACGCCTCGTCTCTCTCAACCGTGCCTCCCTCAGTCCTTCTTCCAGAGGTTTCTCCTCTGGCTGGACGCCTTGGATCCCCTGCTGCTCCTGAAATCCTCCGTGAGTACCGCGCGGGGAGGGTCGGGATGAGCGAGCGAGCTCCGGGACCGTGGCTGTGCTGAGCTGTGAAGCGGGGTCACTGCAAGGCTGCTGAGGGAAATTAAATACATTATAAGTGTGGCAGTGAATGTAACGTTCCGGTGCCTAAAGGGGCTACGAGAGAGCTGGGCAGTGACTCTGGTCAAGGGCCTGGAGTGACAGGACAAGCGGGAATGGCTTCACACTGCTAGAGGCCAGRGTTAGATGGGATATTGGGAAGGAATTCCTCCCTGTGAGGATGATGAGGCCCTGGCACAGGTTGTCCAGAGAGGCTGAGGCTGTCCCATCTCTGGAAGTGTGCAAGGCCAGGTTGGACAGGGCTTGGAGCAACCCGGGATGGTGGAAGGTGTCCCTGCCCAAGTCCCTTTCAACCTGAACCATTCTGTGATTCTATGATAAACAGAAATACACACGTATGCATTTCTATATCTAATTGCATAAACCAAGGGGCATTTGTAGGCACAACCATTTCAGCACTCCTGCTCACACCCTGGCTGCTGTGCCAGCAGTTGAATATCCCAATAATCTAAAAGTTTCCATGATCATGAATTGATTGTGTGTTTAGGTGTGTTCTTGCTGTCACTGCTCAAGTGAGGAACAGGTGCATTATTAGCTTCTAGGTTTGTATTTAGGGTGTTTTATAACTGCTATGTTGTGCTTCAGAATATTGAAATCTGAGTTACTTTTTGTTTATTTTGTTTTGGTTTTTTTTGTTAAATACAGAGTGAAATAAAAAGAACCAGGTTACTAATACAAGTCAATGAGAAGACCCTAAATGAGCCTATACAGGATAATCAGGTATTTTGGACTGCAGTTAAAGTCTTAACATAAGTGTTTAGGRTTTTAGCCATATTTAAATTGTTGGTTTATGTTTTAAAATACCTACTAGTTTAAATTTTTAAAATTAACCTTCTGTTCTGCCACAGTGTGTGCTTTAGTGCTGTGACACAGCACATGGGATGGGAGTGCCTTATATTCAACAGGGAGTATATGGAGAGAAATTTTAGGTAAAAGTATAATGAAAGGGATGTATAAATATATAAATATATACATGTTGTATAAAGGGAAGTTATTAGAAAAAGAGATACAATAAATTTAGAAAGAAGATTTTACCCAGTCTCTTTTGAAATTTGATTACTAACCTAATTTTCCAATTGTTGCAGACAAAACAAGCCTTCTTGCTAAGCCTGGTAAGTTTACAAAATATTTAGAATTTTTTTCCCTTATTCAGGTATGGCAAAGGTGTTCTAATTTGCTTTTTTTCTTCTTTTTCTTTTTTTAAATTTAAGTCCAGTGTACATCCTGATACAGACAAGATAATTCCTGTTTTTTTTAGACCTCCAGGTATGTTCCCTTAAGTGAAATTTTGTGTGTATGACTAAAGCATCAGTGGGAAATAGCTCATAGTAAATATCTGCTTTGGTACTGCAATGATACTCTTGTCCATATAGAAAAGCACGAAGACTCTTACTTCTGTTGATTCCATTGTCATATCTGTTGAAGATTTATTTGTTCCTATGGTCCTCCTAGGAGTTTTTCCCAAGAATAATCTGCACACCTCAATGGAARTAGTCTGACCAGTCTCTGTTTCTTGTCACTGCAGAATGAGTTCCCAAATCCCTCCACATTTAACTGTCCACTATAAGCTGAGTTATCTCTTGATGGATGTGGCTGTTGGATGAATTTACTTTCTGGTGACAGATAAAGTGTGCTTGGCGTGTTGTTTAGGGAGCCAAGGCAGCACAGGTTGTTAATCAGATATAACCATACTGAGGCTATTTACTCCTTATCTCCTGTAACCCCTCACAGGTGTGGCAGCCTTTGTGGCCACCTCTCTCTTTTTGAATAGAGAGTCGAAGTTCAGTTATTTGGTTTCCAAGTATTTCGTTTTGGCTATAAGCTGTGAGCAGGTATTCTGGTTTCTTGAGAGAGGAGTGAGAGACAAAGCTTAGGGTTGAAGTTTATGGTGATGTTGGGGTTTGTGGGCAGTGTCTTACTTAGAGATGGAACTAGAGGGGGGAAGTTGGGGGACTTTTCTGCTCGGACCCATCCATCAGCACTCACCGATGTTATTTTTACTGAAATAAAGTTTTTTTTCTTTTTAGCTTTCATGCCCRTAACTCTTCCATTGGTGAGTAATCCTGACAGATGCCACTGCATCCAGCAAGGCTTACATTTTCCATAGGCAGGGGTTGGAGGGAGGGAATAGAAGGTTTTGGGATGCTTCATTGTACTTTTAGCACAAGCTGTTGAAAAGACATCGGTTTTGTGGGAAGTGCTGAGTAACCTGGAAACTGAGCCCTTTGGGCACTGACTGGAGCCTTTGACACTGCTGCCAGTGGTACCTCARCAATTCTCTTGGTGCTCCTGCACCAAAAACTTACACACTCATCAGACCTCATTTTCTTGTGTGTTTTTCCTCTTAGGTCATTGTTTCGTCTCTTCAGCGCCAGGCAAAGCCTTCTTTTTTTTGCCAGGTAATTGCCTCTTTCTTTCTACTTTTACAGGTCTTCTAGTCTCAATCTTGAACTCAGTTTTTCTTACAATCTGTTCTTTCTGCAGTTCGTGTTTCACGCATATACCTCAGCATTCACCCTGGTCCATGGAAATGGCACTCCAAAGGCTGCAGTATGTGTAGATTTTTATTTTTGAAATCATCTTAATTGTACAATACCATTTTGAGCTTAATAKGCAAGTGTTTTACAATGTACTCATGCAGTATGTTTTTTCTGTCCTCCCTAGGAATACTCACTTCAACAAAAGCAGATGTTGCTTGGCTTGGGAGCTGTTTCCTATTCAGCCTGTGTTGGTGTATGTATTTGCTCAATGACTGCTTTCCTAATAAGCTTCTCCTGAGAAGGAGGTAACCACGGTGCCAGATACCCTTCAGGAATGTGCTCTGGTGCTCTCCTCTGACGTCTTCCCACAGAATTGTTCAGAATAAGAATTTTTTTCTGATCATCTGTCAGCCATTATCTTGCTTGGCTTCCTCAGATGCTTCCTCTTATGTCATTTTCTTTATTATTTTGCAAGTTTAGAAAACAGGTAGTGAGAGGAACTGGCCAAGGTTTACAAACACAGAGTAAGCCACTGGGTTGTTGTAGTTGATTTTTGATGTGGTGCTGTGGAAGAGATCTGTCTTGCTCCAAACAAGTGGTGAAATCTGCAGGCATCAGTACTGGGCAGTGTTTGCTCAAATCCCAGAACAGCATAGCCATGAAAGTACTGCACTGGATGCAGGGAAATTAGCCTTCCAGGAGGGATAGGTAGCTGAGGGCTTGCTTTCTCTCTACTGGAATAGGAATTTGTGGTTTCTAGAGTTTGCTCCATCAGAATGAGCTCAGGTATCATCACGACACTGATCACAAGTGTAGATGCCTCTGTAATGCCTCTCCTCACTCCCCACACAAAGCAGTGATTTTCATAAGCTTCTGGCAGAAAAATGTAATCATTCCTGCTTTTGTTGGAGGGACTTTCACCTCTGCCCACTGGGCAAAACAATTGGGCCAGCAGTGCTCAGGGCTTACAGAGGTCTGGGGAAGCAGCCATGCCCATGGGTCACCATGGGAGTGCTTCCCTTTGTCTTCCAAGGGAGACTCTGAGGGCCAGCTGCTGTCTTGGACATTTATTCCTAAATGAAACTTCCTGCAAGTGTATTATGGGAATGTAGAATTGGGCTGAAACTGCAGAGAATCAGGAAAAATACAGAAGTAAACCAGATTTCCTGTTTGGGAGAGAGAGCAGTATGTGACACAGTGCAGTTGGACGAATGTCCAAGGAATATTAGTCAGAGGTAATTGTTTGCTTTTTTCTGTTGTTGTATTCACACTGCTGCTGTCCTCTACATAATAATGTTGAATGTTTTTTTAATCATAATATTTTTTATTCTTACCTGAAAGAGTGATTACAAGCACCTTTATTAACTAGAGAACGTGTGTATTTTGTTGGAATGTTAAACCAAGGCATTTGTTTATTTTCATAGGTGGTAACTATGTACTAAGTCACAGATTTATTTTCCTAACCTGTTAKACTGAAATGCTGCACATTTTTTAATAGAAAGTGCCTGTTTCCTCTCCATGCCTTAGGCTCTCCCTCTCACCTTCGCCAATCGTTATGCATTGAAGAGTCCATTAATGCAATTAATTATCAGAAAACTTCTACCTGCTCCTCTGCTGGGTGAGTAGAGGGGACCTGTGCATCCTGCAGCTGGTCTGAGGGCCATTTGCCCATTCTGCTGCAGAATATTATCAATCTTGCAAGGAACTGGAACTTGGTTCATTACTGAAACTGCTCTACTGCCATGGTGAAGTTGCACCGTGACAAATTTTACTATTTAATGTCGTTATGTTTCTATTGCCATTTAAGAAATTTTTGGCCTTTCTGAGGGGAAAATTGATAAAATTAAAATGCATCATCTCGTCTGTTTCCAGTTACGTAAGATGTYTCCTCAGATCTTTCTGAGGATCTGTATTAGAGGTTTCCACCTTTCTTTTGGAGCAGGTGTTAAATGTGCCCCCATTTCCTTAAATGTAGAGAGAAGTCTGAGGGTAATAGATTAATGTTAGTCCAGCATTTGCAAAGCGTTCKCTCTGACACTTATGTCTTCATTGAACAGCCCTATCAAAAACTATRAAAAGAGAAATCTATTATTTCAAGCAAGGTCAGTTTTCCAGTCTATGCCCTTCCTTTTAATGCAGGGATGCAGCCTTTACTGAAACCCTGTTCCCTTCAGGCTCGTCTTCTGTGCTGACCAGTACAAAACCTAACCACMACAGAAACCTCTCCACTTTCTCTTAAGAACAGAGTACTTGTGGTTTGAGCTGGATGACAATGATAAAGCACCTTTTAGGACTGAAGCCTTACAATCTCACCCAAGCTTCTGACACAAAGACTCACATCCCAAGTAGATTTTTATGGGGCAGTCTCTTTTTAAGTTGCCAGGTTATTCAGTTGTGAACTGTTGAACTGGAAAAGGAAAATGCACATAATTATGAATGTTACTATTAAGACARCCCTTTTGGATCTGCTAAAGCAAAATCCCCTTTAACCCTGCAGGTTTGATGAGTGCATTTACTGTGGCCATGGTGAGAAGCCCAGAATTTGATAATGGAATAGARGTGATGGACAGAAATGGCAAGGTTGTAGGAGTGTCTAAGAAGGCTGGTGARAAGGTAGGTGAGGGGGTGGAGGCCTCTTTTGACTTGCCTTTCATTGCCTGCTAAGAGCAGAATGTGATGCTGAGAGTGGAGAGAGCTGGATATATTGGAGGGAGGAATCCCACATCAGGTGCTGAATCTTTGGGCAGGCTTGCATTAGTCTCTGGAACCAGGTTCCACATCCTTTGTGTCTTCAAGGGTTGGCTGCCTCCCAGACCAATATACTGAGTACCAGAGGTGAGCCACAGAGACASTGGCACAGGTGTTTCTGCTTTCCCTGGTCACCTCCAGCAGGAGACAAAAGTCTTGGATCTTCTGAGGGGACAGCTCAGAGAAAAGCCCTGTATTGTGCATATCAYGTGCACCTTCTGTAGTGGGAATAAAGGCTGTGCCTCCAAAGGATAATGCTCTGATCTACAGTGTGATACTACATTTTATCCTTGGGCTGCAGTTGCTGACTCTGTTTGCTTCTTGCTTTGCTCATCAACATCCATTGCAGAGCCTGGCACAGGAATTAGAGCAAGGAGTCATGTTTTATGTGCTATCAGTGACCCTCCCTTTGCTATACTGCTTTCCAGAGGGGAGAAMACAACTGGATGAGCATAAGGATTTGGGGACAGCTGGTGAGAGACCTTCAGATTTGACACAGGCTAGTTAGGATGCCCAGAAGGTATCACCAATTGTATGAAGTTCAGCACAACTTCAAAAAAGCAAGTCAACAAAGTCATTACTGTGGCAGGAACACTCATGAGTAGTTTCACCTCCCTTTTAAGGTATTTCTCAGTCATAAGCAGTGTATTTGCCACTTAGTTTCCATTTAAGAAAGAATTCCTCTAACAGATATTTTTATCCCTCATTAACCTGTTGCTTGAAACTCCAGAGTGTTAGACAAAAAAGCTCTTACAGAAGCAGGCAGTGTTTGAAGCTGCACAGAGCAGTGCTTTGACAACACTTGTTTTGCTCTCTCCCTGAAGGCTGTTATGGAAACAGCATTGTCCAGAGCAGTCTTGTTTGGGACAACGTTCTTCCTGCCAGAAGTGCTCATGTACTTTGTGCAAAGGTGAGAGGCACTGCAAAGGGCTGAGGGTGCCTGGTCAGTGGTATTCTGGTTTTTYGTCTGGCTGTTACCATTTGCCCCTTCTTTGGGCTTGCAGAATGACTTGCCTTGGTGGAAGTGATGATGTGGGAAGTTGCTGTTCAGCTGCTGTGATTCTTTAAGATCATTAAGTGAATCTGGTTGTGTCTGAATCCATGCTTTAAGGGTTTGCAGGAGTCAGGTTTTCCTCTGCTCCTGTGCAGGAAGCATATTTGTGCTCTCCTGACAGGCTGTTCTCCAGCACCTACGTTCCCTAACTTGATTTGAGTCCCAGTGTCTCTGTCAAGGTTGTTCACAGCACTGAGCTTAGGTTTGTATTTTTGAAGAGGTAATGTGGCACTTGACTTTGCAACTAAAGCGGGATCCCAACTCCTAAATAGTTTTCCATATGATGTAAAACATGTTCTTGCTTTTGCAACATTTTAAACCCCTGTATCACAAGAAGAATACATTGTGTGCTTTATGAGAGGATTCTTAGCCTGCCCATAGCTTTTGGTAGGGATCATCTCTGTCAGGTAATTTGGTACTGCCTAAATCGATTCCCTATCCCCTTTTTTAGCTTAAGGGACTCCTGTTACTAGGAGACAAATGCAGATGTAAGATAAAATTCTAAATATATATATCAASTAATAAATTTTTGCACAAGGCAAAGTAGGACTGCCCACAGGAACTAAATGTAAAACGAAAGAGGGTACTGCAAGAAAAATCTTAATCAAAGAACTGAGACACTTTACAGCACTAATGCACCTTCTCTCCTTTTGTCACTTTGATCTTGCTGCTTGCTTTCTTAATCTTGACAGTCTGGGCTTGGAAAATGCTGCAGGCAAATACAAAACAAAGGGAAAGCACAGGAAGTTAGGAGTAAGCACATAGGAAATGAAGTAAAGAAACATCTTTAGGATCCATAAACCTAGATTATGACTAATTTCAATGTAATTTCAACCAGTAAAATAGTAGCTAATGCTCTTTGTGTTACTGTCAGATTATTTTTCAGCATACTGACATACTTTTTCAATGTCTTGGGCAGAGCAAGACTTGTCAAAAATCCTCGTGCTTTTGGTCCAGCAAGAATGTTTGTGACTATGTCAGTCCTAGCAGGGATGCTGCCAGTCTCATTTAGTATGTTCCCACAGTGTGGGGAGGTAAGTCCTTTCATAGGAATTGATTTAGGATTATTGTAATATTAAATTGGCCTTCCAGAACTATGGCCAGCAGTCTGAAGGCCACATATATAAAAATCAACAGGATTAATGTGCTACATCTAAAATGGGGCAGCAGAGAGGCTGCTTGTGAAGGCCCATGTACCAGGCAGAGGCTCACAGGCATTTCTAGGTCTGAGTTGCATTGTGTGTTWTTTATATTTGCACTTTTCAATGTAGATTTATCAGACTTTCACATCAGTCTGAAGCAAGCAAGGTCAGGAGAACTGTCTTGAAGATTTAAGCCAAGGCTCTTCCAGCACTGTGTTCAGTCCTGCAGGAGAAAGGAAGGATGTAGATGAGAATTTTTTCTGTCATGCAAAGTCAGCATGAGCTCACTGGAGAGGTAAACCAGCTCACATGTGACATCTCTTCACCCTGCCTTGCTGAACTGGGAAGTGTAATCTGTTCCCTGGGAAAGAAGCCTTTTCTGGCAGGTTTTAAATGGAGGATGTAGCCCTTGAACCTTGGGCTTTGGAGAAGGCCAAATGAGAGARGAGCCTTTCTGTATTTGTTTCCTCTCCCTTATCAGCATTGTGTGAATATTCTTAGAAAATCACAGACTGGGCTCTTGCAGCTTTCAGGGGTTTATTTTATTTGCCTAAACTTTCTGGCATTTTAATTTATTTTTGTAAGATTTCGTAATCTCTTATGGTAACAAAGCAAACTGAACATAAATGAGGGGACTTTTGAGGAATTACATACTGAGAGTATGGCTGGTTGGTTCCCTTTGGGGTTCCCAATGGCTCAGCCCACAGCAGAAGTTCTCTTGGGTGTCACCCAAATATATTTACAGCTGGATTTGGTGATCTAAAAGGTCTTYTCACACCTAAATGATTCTGTGATTCTATAGTGAATGGAGATAATGTCACTATTCTTGAATAAAAAGTATTTCTTCCCTTATGTGTGCACATGTAGAAGATGCTGGAGAAGCAAAAAACAAAGCCCCAAAATAACAACAACAAAAAAATCCCTTAAACTCCCAAATAAACAGACAGCCCCAAATCCCAAATACTGAATGCAGTACTTGAATTTGTGCAAAGTGCAGTGCACTAACAAGGACTTAACATGCTGTGGTGGTGCTGATTCCCTTTTTTCTACCTTGCAGATAAAGCGAGCAGACCTTGAACCAGAGATTGTGGCATCTACAGAAGAAACAGAGTTCTTCTACAACAGGGGAATTTAGGGATTGGCTTTTACACATAAACATGTGCTCTGATCAAAGTGGATTGTGAAGGCACCACTGGCATGTGRCTGAACTGTGATTCTGGCATACGTGCCAGATTTGGTGTACAATGGTGTGGCCTGCAAAGAGGCAGAGCTTGGCAACCTGGCTTTGCCAACCCCAGCCTGGAGGCAGAAGAACACACCTCACTTGATGCTGGAAATGGCATTTATAGCAGAAAGCACTGTAACACAGCCTCTGTCACAACCTGTGTTCTGTGCTTCCTTGGGTGATTGATTTCTTAATTAAACAACTCTTGAGTACATGAGTTTGTTCTGCTTTTGACACGCTGCTTTCCAGGAACACAGCTGGGGAAGGCTTTGACATCAGTCCTGTGGGGAAAGTCCAGCTGGTTCTTCTCAGAACACTTATTTTGTGTGTTTCAGTGATCTAGCAATGCTCATTTGGAAGGGGTGAGACGTGAGTGAGGCAGCCCTTGAAGTGACAGCAGACAAAGCCACCCTGATGGCAATATAATATTGGTTAAATTTCATTGTTTAAGACAGTGAGGTGATACGTTTTGCTGATCCTGTGAAATTATTCAGGGCCCCAGAGCTGTCTGGGAAGAACTGCAGAAAGAGTTTACAGGAGACCCTGTAGTTGTGACAACACCTTCAGTGATCTTTGAGCCATCTCTCCTATGAACCCCTGCCTATAGTTATGTTAGTGCTGCTAATGCTGTGTGTGACAAGGATGGAAATGCACTAAAAAATGTAAAATTATTTATGTGAAAGTGATTATCACAAGTGCAGCCTCCAAAGCCTGCCATCATTTAACTTCCTTAGAGCACAATATGCTCTGCTATTGATGGAGGACTAGATTTCTTTTCAGAGTGTAAGGAAACCAATGGTTTCGAATCCAATCCATCCTACAGGAAGAGAGCAGCATAGAGCAAAGTAAGGAAAAATAGCAGGCCTGGTCTCTTGCAGGAAGAGATTCCTGCTGTGCCTTTGGCACTAAACAAAAGCAGGAAGGTGGGGGTTGAGTTTAGTTTCTTGTTTTAGTTCTGCCTGTTTTGTGTGTTCCTCTAACAACTTACTGCAGGGAAAGGTCAGACAAGGGAAGAGGACAGGGGAGCAGCAGCAGCACATCCCAAGGACCTGGCACTGGAAGGGAACATGCTACAAAGCTTAAACATGGATACCGTGTGTAAGTTGCCAAACCTAAGAGTGGCAGAGTTTGCACCACTCCACTGTAGGGAATGTAGGGGATTTTTAAAGGTTGCTTACACCTRCTGAACTCCCCAGGCTCAGCCTCTGTGGGTCCTGTTCTTCAGTACGTGGTAAAATCCCACCAGGGTCAACAAGATAATTGTATTGTGTCTGACCAAAGGGTCATGTCATCTGCCCGTGGCAGGAGGTTAGAACTAGATGATCTGTCTTTAGGGTCACTTCCAACCCAAACCATTCCATGATTACTACCAGAGGGTCAGGTGCAACAGGCTTAAGCCTCAGCCTGCCTCTCCCAGTGAAGTGTTTGTCTCCTTCCAAACCTCTAACAGCAGAGGAACAGATAACATCCTACAGTTAAATTAGCTAAACCCCTGTTTCTCTATTAAACCTATTTCAGTCACATACCAAAGGCAAATGCAGGAGGGGTCTGATACCACTCTCAGTAAATATGAACTGGCACTGCAATGAAGACCTGCACCTCTCCCCACTCCTTTTTTAAACATAATTTAAGAATGGCTAAAATAAATGCTAGTTACATCAACCACAGTGGGAACAAGGAAAAAACCCAAAACCTAAAAGTAGAGCAAAGCCAACAAATAGAAGTTAATATATTGGTGAACTTTGAATTGTCATGGTAACTAGACAAGCTATAAATTCACTGGCACCACACTTGGATGTTTTAAGCAAATTGATGTCATTACAACTCCATGAGTAAGGCTTCTGGAATAGGTCTGGTAATAGTGTCTGTTATTACAGCTGCCCCTTCTCAAATTCTACCACCTCCTTACTGAATACTTGAGTTGAAATTTGCCATATTAAACTCAGCTCACTCGGGATTATTAAATACTCCTTTCCCACATTCTCATAAACGTTTCTATTGCCCTAACCAGAATTTTCCAGAAGAGGAGGGCAGGCGCCTGCCATTTAAATTGTCAGCCTGGGTGATTCAGCTGCTTCCCAAATCAGGGCAGGGAAAATGCCTTGCTAGAAAAGGCCCTGGCATCCTCAGCCTTGAACCAGGCCCTGAGATCAGAACTGCCAGGACCAGGCACCTGGTAGTCCAGAGGTACAAGTGAGGAAACAAGACTGGGACAAGCAGCAAAGCATCGTGTTTGACAGACCTGTGAAGAGTCAGCAACTACAGGAAACCTTCCTCTTTGTAACCTGGAATAGATTAACAACATACCAGTGCAAGGCAGGTCTGTCTCTGCCTTAGCTGGCCCTTAAGTGACAGTGCATTAGTGGTGGAACCAGTTTAAGTTGTGGTGAATGACAACAGATGGAAGCTTTCAGCTTCAAGGGAAACAGAACTCTTAGTACAGCACAATACGCTGTGCCCCACCTACTCAGCTTGTCATCTTGAAATGTAGGAAAATCCAATGAGGCTTTCAGGCCCCTTTCATGTAGCTTAGGAAAAAAAAAATCAGCCACTCCCATGTGAGGAAATGCTGAGATCAAAGCCCTTTTCAGCTGGAGCTGTGTCCCTGCTTTACCCCCAGGCCTGTAACACAGCCATGCTGCTTTTCCCTTTTCCCCACATGCCATGGGGTGAAGGAAGGAAGGATGCACTGCAGCTCCTTCCCTATCAGACAGCAAACACCGTGCCACGTGCTGCACAGTGCCACTCAGGAAGGAGCTGTTGCCCAGTCTTTGGAGTTTCCTCCTGAGACTCACATCACTCGGCAGCTCCAAGGAATGACTTCACCTGACCAGAGATCCCTGACTCAGACTCCAGCCAGACAGCTGCCTAGGGAAGGCTGTAAGGCACTGCGAGGCAGCTGGGAACTGCCTACACTGAGCTGTACAGCTTGTTTTTTATCTAGAAATGGAGCTGCTTCAACTGACATCTCACACCACACTATTAACAAATCCTCAGTAGCCATTTCAGTACCAGTCAGAGGCTAAAAGCAGAAGCAGCCAGAACTTGTAAGATGGATTCTGTCAGAYGTCCTGTGTCAAGTTTTTCCAGGTTACAAAGCATTACATTGCTCAGTCGAGCTTTCCCCCCCTCACACATTTGCCTGCAGGGGAAACAGGGCAGGGCAGCTCATACTAGGACTAAAAGCCCAGGGATGAAAGCAGTAAAGCAAGTAACCCAATTTACTCAGCAAAATCTCAGCTGAAGGGACTGAATGCTTACCCTCTTGCCCTGCTCCCCTTTGCAAGACTCTGCCCTGGTCACTACCTTCCAATTTCTACRAACACAGTGGAGCTGTTATGCCACAGGAACCATTCACCACTTTGTTTTTCTCTAAGARCAGAGAGGCAGTAAGATGAAAAGGTATGAATAAAAATTTCATTTTACATGGCCTTTGCTTCTAGGAGGAAGAAAGGATATCATCTGACTGCAAAAACAGCAACTGCACCCACAGTCTGCTTGTGTGCATCCTGGGGAAAGGGAAGCGAGAAATAAGTAGAAATCTTTTCCTCTCCTGACCTTGCAGATTTTTCTATTTTATTTTAAACCTTTTAGAGAAGAAAGAGTGTCAAAAGGCATTAAGAAAATGGAAGAACATGAGGACAATCCTTTGAAAGCACTGAAGCTGAGGGAGACCAATATATCTCGTACAGCACTGATGATAAAATCAGCAATGACAGAAGTGTTTGAACATGTAGCAGTACATTTCCAACCTAAACACCAAACTGTAGCTCAATCCCAGTACTGCAAACTAAGAGCTAAGGCCCATGACTCCATGGTCACAACTATTCAAGAACAAATTTACATAAATTAAAGGGTAGACATTGTTCAGGAATTTTTTAATAGGCATAAGCATGCTATGAGTCCAGTTCCTTAAGTGCAAAATTGTATCTCATCTGTGTCACACAAATGTCAGAAGATCTAATACAACACTGAGATTTTCAACTTAAACGTTTCCAAAACAGAAATCAAAACAGGCATTCAAGGTTTAGTTTGCAACTGAGCTTCTGTGCTTTGTGTGGTTGTCTCTAGATATGCCTTAAGGCAGTTAGTTAACAAGAAATAATGGGAATTTCTTCTCARTTAAACTGTGGTGTTAAGATAGCTGGCTGAAAAGGATTCAGGTTTTCCTTGGTGAAAGAATTCCTTTTCAGTGGACTTTAAAGTAGGTCCTGAATAGAATTTTCAGCAGTTTTGCAGTTCTTCTATTCCAACTGTTTCATAGGTCCCAAAACAGAAGCAGCAATATTAAAGAACCATTAACAAAAAACATTAATGGGCAAATGGGGAAAAAAAAAGCTGTAGAGCACTTACAGGTAAACAAAGGCAGTTGCAATATTCTTCCCAGAAATTAAAAAAAAATTACATGCTACTGTGTTCAGAATTTGAACTTCAGTGTTTAAAGTAGAATTTTACACCCCTGAAAATAGGGGATTCTTCTGAAGCACTTCCATTTCCTGACTGTAATAACTACTCATTTTATACACAGATGCCACATTCCTTGATCACATTCTAAAATAGATTTCCTTAAGGTATGATACATAGCAAAAGGACAACTCTTTTCCAACCAATATTGCTTGCACATAGTTATTGATGAGCTCTACCAGTTTCAGAATAGCAAACATCCATTTAACAATATAAATATTGGTTACTAAAGTTTTAACCATAAGTATAAAATTTCTATGTAAAACCACATGCTACAGCCTATCTGTACAAAGGCCAGGAAAAAGGTTATTTTTTTTGTAACAAAGTGCTACTGCAGAATTGACTGATTTGTTGTGGACATTTCTGAACAAATACAGACTGTTTGGCTCAGAGCATTTCACTACAAAGACTCTAAATTCTTCTCAGAAGACTATAAAGCTGTTAGTTTCAGGCTGCTCAGTAAAAAAAAAAAAAATTCTCTTGAGTTATGGCTGTGCAACCAAACAAGTAGGCAAATTTTAATTTTCTCTAAACTCTTTCCCAGTTTTCACTATTACTTCAGAAGTTTCAATCTAGATCTAGTTTACACAGAGCACCATCAGATAGTACCTGTGTTACAGCTCCAGTCATTCCAGAAGCTGATGGTACCTGTGGTACCTGGCCATTTGAACATTCCTGGTCCATAAGGCTTTAACTTATCTGACTTTCTCTCACGTGATCAGGAATGAATGCCCAGGTCTCTTTTCAGCTGAGAAGCCCAACAACTTCTCAAATGACTCCAGCTGTAAAGCAGCACTTGTCCATGACCCCTCTAGGAAGCCCCATTTTAAGCACAGTAATCCTGTATCTTATCCCTCCATCAGAGGCATGGGACGGAGTGAAAGGGGGGGAAACCCTCTAAGGCAAGAGTCCAAAAGAGGTGCTCAACTCACACCAGAGCTTCAAAATACCCCTTCCTTTTTATACTAAGGCTACCACATCAGGTTTTCCCAGACATCCTTTATTCACACCCAGACACCTGCAAGTAGAAAGAGAGAACTTGTCCATTTATTTGGGATTTCCAGGTGTCAGGCAGTCCAGAGCAAGAGTAGCATCTGACAGGCTGACATCCCTGGAAGCTCAGACCAGCTGCATGTTCAGTGTATCCCTGTGCAGGGATCAGCACATCCCAACTGTGCTGCAGCTGTGCTCCAGACCCCAGGAAGACAAGTCAGAGCTGTCCAACATCTGGAATGTGCAGGACAAACAGCTGCTGCTATAATGTCTGGCACAGCCTGGACACAGTGGGCTGTGCTATTTGTATATACACTCACTTTGTGGTGTGAAGTACAGGAGCCATAGGTACACAGTTAGAGTTGGGGAAAGATAATGACACCAGCAATGTTCCCATATATGTCGCCATATGTTCCCAGTCAAGCTCCAATATTCTGCATTATATCATGGCAACTATGACATTCACTCATACCTTTAATTTTTCATATAAAACACCAGGTATACCTATCTGGATGGCAGAGACAGCGTTCCTGAATTGGTCCATAACACTGCAGTGCACCAAAATCAGATTTTGAGCATTTGTTCAGCAGCTGCTAAATGAAAAAGGAAGTTTTCTGTGGCTGGTGGAAATCGCTTTTGTTTCAGGGCCTCTGCGTTAAGGGTTGGCTTTTCACTGCCATCAGAAACTTCAGTAAGGGAGGCTAAAGTAGCCAAGATTTCCTTTGTCTTCAGAGAAATGTCCTTAAGGAATAGAAAAACAAGCAACCATGAATATAGTATTAGGTATTATAATGTTTTCACATACACTTATTATTAAAAAAACTATCAGTACAGAACAAAAAAGGAAATATTGATAAATAAATAGCTCGTTTAAAATAAAGGCTCCATTTATTTTAAAGCAAACTTGCAACAGTTCTTCAGCCTGCTCTTGTGCCATATTGGATAAAGGGAGCACAGCAACTCCACAGGCTCCTCTCCTGGCCTTGCTGAGCTCTGTGACTAAGTCACTCAGTTGTGAAATGTCTGATATTAGATAGGGAAGGAAGTAAAAAAATGCCATCATCATCAAAGTCAGGTTTTATAGCTAAGAAGCCATATCTTAGCAGGACTTTTTCAAGGTATTGACAATACTATTGACAAAGCACGGAGCAAAATCCATGCCTTGGGGAATAAAGCTGGGAAACCAGTCTTATCATCAATAGAATTTTTGAACTTTCTTCAGCAATGTAGTTACCCAAAGGATAATATAAACTGAGCTATCCTTAAAAACCTGCAGGATGAACAAAAATGCTCATGTGTAAAGAGGCAGAGGGTAGAAGAGACTGACTGATTCTCAGGGACACTCTTCCTCCTACTCCCTCCTTCTGCCAAGATTTAGCAATAAAAGTAAGTTAACTAGATTTAAAAATAAAATATTAACCTTAATGACTTGGCTGTCTGATTTATCTGGGTCTTCTGCAGATTGAACAATTAGTTGTCCAATTTCTTTGTGAAGTTTTCCCATTGTCATTGCCTCTGTGTAAGAAAAAAAAAACAAACCACCACACATAAAATCACCTTTTTTGTGATATCTAGAAATGCATATGAATAACACACCAAACTGAGGAGTCTTTTCATGACTGCCATTTGAAATCTATTGGTAAAGGCAGTAACCTGGCATATCAACAGCCATGCCAATACCTTTGAAACTGCCCTAAGCAGATAAGGAGCAGCAAGATGACAAGAAATATAGCTTTTCTTTCAAATAGTCTCCAATCTCCAAGTATTTAGTGCAATTTCTGAAGAGTCACATGATACCTCTCCATTCAGCTGAAAGTCTCTTTCATGTAACTGTCTAACATGGATGTTATGAAATCTCAATTGTGCATTTGTTGGAAGACAAAGCACATCTTTCCAAATTCCAACTTTAACCAGTCTTCCAGGTTAAGAAGTAGTTAATTTCTTAACTTCTTTAAGTTAAAAGTTTAAAATTTAAACTTAAGTTTAAATTTTATCCGCAATAAAATTTAAAGACAGAAACTTACATATTGACTTCTCAGAACCTGGATGGAAGAAGGATCAAGACCACCTGACCTACAGCAAGGTTGAGCAACTACTGTCAACTATGGAATAAACTGCCTCTACATCCAAAATATAAACAGCAACCAACCTTTTACTACAGGGGAAACAGTAATCTCACTGTCTGCCAAATTCACATACACATCATAGAGGTCTGGTCTGCTGTTCACTTCCGAGTCTGTAAATCCAGCGATGTAACCTAGAGCACAGAATTTAGCCAGATAAGGATCTTCATCAAAAAAACCCAAGATATTGTGGAAAATCACAGTCCTAAAGTCTGTTCTAAGAGTATTTGACACAATACTCATTGGACCCAGGAGGTTGCTCTCTTGATATTATCAGTCATTCAAAAAGTGTTCAGCAGATGCTTCATTTCCAAGGAGCTTGAAAGTCAAATTCTGAAATTGCCTTGAACATGGATGAACTGCCAACACTACATCAATATCACAAAGTTACCAATTTGAAATTCTAAACTCTCTTCCTACCTTCCTTCTAAAATTACTCATTTGCAAATGAAAAGGCCACTGAACTTTCTCATTACAAATCTCTCCACTCTGGAGTCTCTTGACATGAAGTCTGTATTAGACTGGAAGAGAAGAATAAACCCAGCAGATTTTCTTATTCATAGCACATCAGATGAGCAAACTTGGAGCAATTTTTCTGCAAGGAAGATGCTTAGTGAGCTGCAGAAATGTTGAAGATGAGTAGTCTTGCTCATTTGCTGTATAAAGAAGCCTCTTAGTGGCCATATGATGTGTCATGCTAACCTTTGCATAAACCAAGGGCCTCTTCCTGGATTATGCATTAAGCACTGCACACACAGCAGTGTGTCACACAGACCAAACTCCTACACAGCCAGGAAAGTCTACCTGTGCTTAGGAACCAGACTTCAAAATAAAAGTATGGAACTTCAGAGTTAGGAACTCGAAAAAAAAAAAAAAGATTCTGTTACTAGTGATGTGTAGAAATTGGAAAAAAATGTAGCTTATCTAAAGTGAGCTGCTCCTGTACAACAGAAGACTTTCAATCCCTCCAATCAAAGCATCAAAAAAGTCTCAAGGCTTCTTTGCATATGTGATTAGAGATGGACTGATGTGGATCCACCCAAAGCCACCAGATTAACTATCTTCCCACATACTTGTTTAGCTGATTTCCCTTTTCCAAAGAAAATGATCCTGTTTAACTTTGATCAATAGCATTAATAGCAAAATAACCATTTTTTCTCTCCAAAGTGCATTGGTGCAAGACCTTGCAGCAAAGGAAACAGAAATTAAAATTTCCTTATATTTTTGATTAATAAATTATCACTACCTGTGCAGGCTTTTAAGGCTTCCAGTTCCTCCTCATTTAGATGCACATATGAATGAAGAATTGACCAGTCTTGTCGATGCCACACTAAGGCAGGCAAAGTCCTAGGGAGATTTGAGTGCAACTTGAGACACAGTAGATTTTTACTTACTCTAAGTAAAGTTTCACAGTAAAAAATGCATGCCATGAAAAAGAACAATTATGACTAGGTCTCATTTCGGGTGTACATATATATATATATGAACTACAGAGATTTCTACTATCAGTGCAAGCAGAGTTTATTACTCAGTCCATCATTACAGTTCTCTGAGTTGAGGAACATATGGCTAAAGCCTTAAGAGGGACTTTTAGCTGAATTTCAATAAACAGGTTTAAGGTAGATTTTTTTTTCCCTAAAATATGAGCTTTTTTCTCAATGAAGGTTCAAAATTTGTTGGACTTCTGGGGGTGGGTGGGAAGGAAGGAACTGAAAAAGTACCTGGTAAATTCCTGGATAGCTTCTATTCTAGGATGGTACACTACAATTCTCTTCTTTAACATCAGTGCTGTATATAAAATAACTGTTTCCATTCCAAACTGAGACACTATATCTGCAAAAGAGGGGAAATTATTTTATAGAAGATATACATGCTGATATTACCATTTGTTTTTTGAAGAAACTTAACAGCACAGGGAATACTGTTGGCACTGTTTACTTGAAGCACACATGAAAACTAGATGGTATTTTATATTGTATGAAAGAAATCAGAAGCAGTAATTAACCTTTGATGGAACCAGCAAGGTAAGCCTTCCGAGCATCAAAATCCTTGCTGAGGAAAGATCCATTTTCTTCACTTTGGCAGATGCCCTTTGTAAGGACTGCAATGTAACTCTCCATCATCTTAACTGGACTTCCATGCTTCAAGTAGATTCTAGGTGAAAAGAAGAGAGTCTGGTATTTTAATTGCAATCAGTACCAGGATATATATGAAAAATAAAAAATTAAAAATCAGTATCACAAATAGCAGTATTACTGGCAAGAATTCTTAGTTGGGACACCTGGTTGAGGTTTAGAAGTCTTTCAATATGCACACAAACACGCCTGTCTTTTAGACTATAAAATTACTGTGTGTTCTTATTTCAGTTTTCTCTTTTATGAATGAACCAACATGGACTAAGATAGAAACACACCCCAAAGGTGTAGGAAGGTGTCTAGACAAAGAATTCTTTACAGTAAACTTGGAAGGTGTCTGCTTTATGAAAAGCAACTACGACAGTAACTCCTGTTATTACATGCAGACCATGTGACAGTTTAGTTTTTCATTTTTTATCCAAGTATCATTTGCCATTCTTCTGTACTCTTTGTTAAGTGATGGAAGAAAAATATAAATATGTCCTTGATACTCATTAAAAAACCAAAATGACACAGAAGCACTACACGCCAAGAGAATCCATGCACTGTTAGCTGTCTTCCAGAAAGCAGAGAGACACTGTAATCTATTTTACAGGTTAAGATATTTCAGGAATAGCACTGAGGCTGTCAGCTACCCAATTTCCACGTTAACTATAGCACAAAGCTGCATCACATTTGAAACTCCGTTATCATCATGTCTAGAAGAATCCATTCTGTATTTGAAAGGAAGCACTAGCTGATGTCAGCAGTAATGCAATCCACAGCAAATCTAAATATTTTATGTATCAAAAAAAACAATCTCAGTTTTTCAGTACCTTGCAGAACTGGTAAGCCTGAGGGCATTCCCAAGTCTACACTATATATAGTAAATCTCAAGATTACATTAACTTCACAATTGCATCCGATCAGCTGCAAAATCTCAGGGAATACTCTTGATATCAAGAACTGGGACCGAACTAATATGGAAACCGAATGGAAAGCAAAGAAGCAGAGAGAGAGATCATGGGAATGGGGACATGGATGAAAGTGACTAAACAGGACAAGGGAAGGAGAAGACGGCAGCTTGGTTGGAAGAGGGCTCTCACTTCCCTCGAGGAAAAGCACAAAAAACACCCCTGGGTGCTGTGCTTAGCTCAGAGGAGCTGCAAGAAGCGTCTACAGAGATGTCGTGGAGGGATGCAAGCTGTTCACCATACACATGGTGACCTTTAAGTCCAGCAGTGACCTCTTCTCAAACATTTGCACTTTTAAAAAATATATTCTCAGAGAAAATGACCATAAGGGTGGGTGGTCATTTGTGCCTGGAGAAGATACACATTAAAACCCAGTGGACATCTGACATTCACCCAACACTTACTGCATAAACTCACGATAAACTCAAACCAAGGATTTATATCATCTGATTCTGTTTGTAGGACTGAGTTTGCAGCAGATTGTTTGAACAAATGCAACACAACGAATTTGACCATTTGCTTTGGCAAGATTTAAGCACACACACACAGCAGTACCTCAGGCCAGCTTTTATACAGACCTACAGAGGATCCTGGTGAAGGCTGCGTATTTCTCCGGGTTGAAGTCTTTGGCCGTCAGCACAATGGAGAAATGGGTCACCTGCACATGACACAGGCACAGAAACACACAGAGCTCAGTTAATGACCCCACATGAACAGTCTTTGTCAATTTACTGTCAAAGCTCCAAGCTCCTAACTGCAGGAATGGCCTGGATAACGGATTTCTGATGTGACTCAGCTCTAGTGCAGACTATCGTCTGCTTAACCTATGCAACAAGAGTTGCTTTCCTCTAATCTTATGAGGTTAGTTTAAAAAACAGAAAGGCATTTTCTTCCCCTTAGCAGGTAGGAAACTTCCAGAATTTGTTGCCAAAGGAGGCTGTGGAGGCAGACAGCATCAACACATTTAGAAATAGACTGGAAAAAAATACACAGACAGCAGGCCTACAAACAGAACTGCTCTGACTTCCTTAATCAAATGATTGTGGGCTGGGACAGTACAAGACTGGAAGTCTGGAGACAATGACCAGGCTCACGTGTCCTTACATAGCATCTCCCACTGCAGCTGTCCGAGACAGCACTGTGACACTTAATTCTATTTGATTTCATAGAGATGTAAGCTTGTTGTGAGGAAAGGCAAGCAACATTCTGCTGTGGGCATGCAAAATTGTCACATTATCGTTCTACTTAACAACATAGCATGAAACATGAAAACTGAACAGGCTTAACAGACAGTTCAATGATTTTCACGACAGGGAAAAGTTAGAAGATACAACTATATTTGCTGTCTTCCAGTAATTAATGCAGTGGAAAAGAAAGTAACTACATAACTCAACCTTTTGGAAAAGAAAGGCATTAAGTCCTATAGGAACAAGATTCTGGACACTATGAAACAAACTTTGTAGATAGAAACAAATTGCTGCTCTTGAAACAAAAATTAACTAAAAATAGCAGCATTAAATAGCATTTGCACGTTAACACAAAGAATCTAAATTGTGTAATGAGTATCTCAATCATTCTGCAACTCCATCCAATATATGTCTTGGTAAAAAACAAAACATGTGGACTGGTTGGACATCTGGATAAGAGCTGCAACTGTGAACACACAACACCTTGAATCCCTTCTCTCCTAACAGTTCTTCCTCACATCTCCCTCAATGGGAAGACACTGCTTACCCTGCAGAGGAAGCTCTGCAGAAGCCCTCCCTGCGTTCTGCTGAAAAACCCCACCAAGCCCTACCTTTTTCAAGGCTGGACAATCTTGAACTTCTACCGTTGTGATGTAGAACCAAGACCTTTTGTACTGGCCAAACACAAACGTATGAAGCACTTTGTTTTCATCTGTAAGGCAGCACTTTCGCAGCAACAGAGTCCTCAGTTCAGCTGTTACGGACGGATAACACCAAACCCACAAAGCATCTCCGTTGGTGTCTTTTTCTATGGTGGAAAGATGTTCACTGTGAGAATGCCAAACAGCAGCAAGGAAGTAAATTGATGGGTTAATCAGGTTTGTTTCCTGGAATCAGATTAAAATTCCACCTTACCCTGACCCTAGACATCCAGTTCTGCCGCTACGGTTTAAGCCCCAGGGCAGCAATTCTGATACAGGTTTTATTTTTTAAATGTTAATAAACAATTCTTGACGTGCTTCGCGAGGTCAAAGAAGCACCAAGTTTGAATACACATTCAATATGAGCACGGTATTGAGGAACAAGCACCCGGACCAGCTTATTTATGATTTTCCCTGTTTCTGATTTCGCAACACAAACCTCGGAAGCCGCGAATTTCAGACACTTCGGCCGAGTTGAGCACGGCTGAGCTCCGCAACAGGCAGAGCCGGCAGAGCCGGCACCCCCGGCACCGCTCGGGCCCGCGGCCTCAGCCCGGCAGGCCCCGGCACCGCCCCCGCCCCGACGCGGCTCCCCCGGGCCCTCACCGATCAGCCCCACGGCCCGCAGCAGCTGCGCCTCCGGCTCTGCCATCTTCGCTCCGCCGCCTTCCGCCCGCCCGGCCCCGCTCCACCCTCACGGCCCCGCTCCGCCCGCCCGGCGCGGTCCCGCCCTCCCGCCATTTACTGAGCGCTCCCGCCCGCCCCGCTCCTGCGGCTTCCTCCTCTGGGACCTGCCTGCCCGTTCTCCGGCGGTAAGCGGGGGAAAAAGGGTCTGGGAAAAATAGAAATCATCCTCCTTGTCTGCGTCACAGAATCCCAGGATGGTTCGGGTTGGAAGGGACCAGTGGAGCTCAGCCGGTGCCACCGCCCTGCTCAAGCGGGTCCCCAGAGCACGGCACTATGAGTGCGTCCAGACGGCTTTTGGACATCTCCAGTGAGGGAAACTCCACACCCTCCCTGGGCAGTCTGGCCCAGAGCGTTGTCACTGCACAGTACAGAAGTTCTTTCTTGTATTCAGGCGGAATTCCCTGTGTTCCAATTCCTGCCCGCTGCCTCTTGTCCTGTTGCTGGGCACCACCGAGCAGAGCCTGGTCCATCCTCTGACACCTCCCTTCAGATACTGACAGACATGGATGAGATTCCTGCTCCGCCGTCTCTTCTCCAGGCTGAACAGGCCCAGCTCCCTCAGGCTTTCCCCCAAAGCGAGGTGCTCCTGTCCTCTCACCATCTCCGTAGCCCTCTGCTACCTCACTCTGTAAGTCATGGGGCACAGTTCATGTGAGATGTTACACAAAAGGTGACCCTGCTGCCAACCACCTCCTGAAATCACGGCCAGGAGCTGCAACCCTGAGCAACCCAACACAGATCTCCCTGTGCTTCTACAGAGCACGGATAAAGGCTGGCTGGTACCCAGGAGGTGGATGAGTGGGCTGAGGAACACTCATGCATGCACAACAAGCAGAACAAAGAAAAAGCAAAGTTGGGTTTTTTCTTCCCTTTTTTTTTCAACTCTAGAATGAAGGCTCCCGCAATAGAGTGGAAAGGAGTCAGTGCTACATGGAAACGCTGATGGTGCTAAAGCTTCCATGCAGTGACTTCATCTTTCTTATTCTTCCTTTTAACTATTTCTGTGTTTAGCTACGAGCTGTGATTACAAGCCAACATTAAACGTGAATTTTTAAATGTGTTGTATTATGGTCATGAAGCTTTCTGGTGGCTGTGCAAGATGGTTAATGAGCATGAGAAAAGAAACCGATCAACAAGTATAAAGAATGAAACTTAACCAAAACAGAAATTCAAAAGCCAAGGATAGGCTGTATTTAGTCATGATAAACAGGTTTCTTCATCTACCTCCATATTGTTAAAAAAATCATACTAAGATATTTCTAAGAAACCAGTGCAAGACATCTGGGTCTGCAGAAGACCACAAGAACAGTAAGGAGGCCATCAGTGATCGAGCTGCAGAGGGGAGCATTCCTGCAGAAAGGCTGAAAAGCACACCCCGTTTGATGCACTACCCTGGTGTTTGCTCATCCAAAATATCTCATTAGTCACGAATTCACTTGCTGCTGTTACAGGTCCTTGCGTACAATTCACACGTCTTTATACAGGTCTGTCATGGTTTAGGAATGGAATTCTCCAATTTAGTGTTCCCACTGACGCACCCCAAACCATGCACCGCTCACTCACTTCCCCCCCGCCTCCCCTGCGGTGGGATGGAGGAGAACTGGAGGCACAAAAAGGTAAAGATCGCGGGTTGGGACATGAACAATTTACTAGAAGCAGCAATAGAATAAAAAAACGAACAGTAAGAACAACACTTATAACACGGTACAAAACAGGCGAACTACTCACACGGGACCGCTCACCACGTGGGACCCGGTGCTCCGCGACCGCCCTCCCCGGCAAAGCCCCCCTCCGCCCGCCGGTCTCGTTTAAGGCTCACTCAAAGGGCTTTGTGGAGCTCGCCCTGCGATCCCATCCCGATCCCGATTCCCTCCCGGTCCCCTTCCGATGCCGGTCCCCTCCCGCTCCCGCTTCCTCCACGGTTCCCTCCCGATCCCGATCGCAATGTTCCCACGATCCCCTCCCGATCCCAACGCCCGCACGATCCCTCTCGCTCCCGCTCTCGTTCGGCTCCCGCCTCGCGGTTCGGGCGCGCGCCGGGCGGGGTTTCCGCTTCCGCCGCCGCCCTCAGGGCCCGCGCGTGCCCCTTTCCCTCCCCTTCCCTTCCCGCCCCCTCCCTTTCCGGCCGCGCGCGCCGCCTGGCTGGAGCTCGGAGCCGCCGCCGCCCCGTGAGGAGCCGCCGCCGCCGCCATCATGCCGGTGTACTTCCAGCGGCCCGAGAACGCCCTGAAGCGGGCGAACGGTCAGTGCGGGCCGCGCCCACACACACACACAGCGCCGGGGCGCCTCCCGCGCCGCTCCCCGGCCGCGCCCGCCCCGGGACCCCTCGGCCCGGCCCGCCCGGGAGTGCCCGCCCGGAGCCCCCCGGCGCCGAGCGGAGCCCGCCCGGGAGCGTCCGCCCGAGAGGGAGCGGCCGGCGCGGCGCCGCCGCGGGGAAAGGGCCGGGCCCGGCCGGCGCGGCCGCGCCGCATGGCGGAGGCGAGGGAGGCCCGGCGGGCGCGGGGAGCGGGCCCGGCCCCGCCTCCCGCTCCCCTGGGCCCCACGGCGGCCTCCGGGCGAAAGGGGAGCCGCGGCGGCCACGGCCGGGTCTGGCACGGCCTCATCCCGCGGCCCTGAGCCTGCCGGCGGGCAGGGACGACCGGGGCTGGGCGTGAGTGGGTCGGACCGCGCTGCCCTGCCGGGGTGATCTCAAACCCGGGCTCATCCTGGGCCCTTCTGTCCCCTGTGGGCTTCGTATGTTGTATGCCGTCCTTCACGTGACGCTGGTGAGAACGCAAATGGTAAAACTCCTTCACTGCCGCACGGGCTGACACACTGGTTTGCCCATGGAAGACCAGTCAAGGGAGACAATTCAGCGCTGTAGCCGTCGTTTGCTGACTGCCACATAAAAGCTGGACTGGTTATATTTATCTGCTGCCTCATTTCGGGCCAAACATATGGCTTTGACGGTTCTGTTTTTTATGGTATCCTATTTTAAGCTCTTAGCAAGACCATTTAGACCCTTCATTGTCACAGGGCTGATCGCTGGATGACACTTAAAGACATCCACAATTTAGAGATGATGTATGGGTCTTGAAATGACAGCAGAAGAGGCTGTGTGGTCTGGGGTCTGTGCATAATTCAAGTACTTAGTATTTTAACAAGAAAATGTTAAAGTACTGCACATCCTCAGGATTTTAATATAAAATTCATTATAAAAGTCTTTCCCACAAAGATAAAAAGATGGAAGATGAAATCAGCTTCAGTCAGCTTTCAAGGATGAAGATGTGTTGCATCAGTCCTTTTACTGAAAAAGATGCACATACCATAGTATATAAACTTCAATTATACTTTAGAATTCTTGGATAGAGTAAGTTGGACTTATTGGGTGTGCAAGCCAAATTTCTGGAATATTGACCTTACACTGCTCAAATCTGGCATTTTATTGATGCTTCTCTGGTATTTAAATTCACATGTCTTGTACTGCTGCAAGTCTACTAAATTGTGTTGAACTGAAGGAGTTGCATTGAACAGGAGGGTGGGAACTGAAGGGGATGTTCTCCAGACAGATGCTGGCAATCCTGAATTTCAGTGTACTGAACGGAAAACATGACAAGCAGTGTCAAGTTTTACAAACTGCAGGGGCTCAATCTTACCGTGGCCAAGCATAATAAAGGGTGGAAAGTTGTACCTAAGGCAGATTGTGTGTTGCGTGAAGCAGTTTAATATTAAACTGACATTTCAAATGGGAACATTCAGTGCAGTTTCCAGAGTTTCAGGGTGTGCATTTTATATGTAAGGCTCAGGTGAGGGTTTATGAAGCACTTCACGCTTCCTGTTCTCAATGTCTTCAACATGCAGAGGTGATGTTTGGAAGTCTCAAGAGCTTGAATGATTTTGAGTATATACAGATATCTAAGAAAGGCATTTTTTTCCTTATAAGTGATAAATGTAGGTCAGGGCCAACTCTCAGCTATTGTTAATATTTGGCTTTGTAGTCAGGGATTGGGGAGTGTTTTATTGTTGCAAATACTGAGCTTGCTCACTATTAGAGGTACTGTAAAGCACCTGACATCCTTGTTACCTCTTCTAATGACATATATTTTCTCAGATTGAGAATTGAGCTTAGTTCAGGATTTTGGGTTAGCAGTAGGTGAGTTGTTGATATGTATCAGCTGGTTCCTGGCCACTCAGAGCTTCAGTTGCTGTTCTGGATACTTTTTAGCATTTTAAGTGGTATAAAACAAAAAAAAAATAGTAGGAGATAAATCTGACAGCTGTTTATGGGCTCAGCTTTAGAATTTGTGTTACAGATCTGAGTTTCCATAACTTGCAGTTCCTACTGCAAAGCATGGTGATGTGTGCTTTATTGGATTATTCAGGTTCTCTTTGTGCTTTTACTGAAGTGTCTCTTAAATTAGCCTTAATTATTTTACTTACTTGTAAGAACCTGCTTGGCCAGAGTTAATTAAAAGTTTCAAAACAATATGAATTAATTTTGTGCTTTGTCCAATTGGTTATCGACCACTGAGAGCTGTGGTTGGAGTGCCCTGGCATTGTTGCAAGATTAAACTTGCCTTTCAAGTTTATTTTCATAAAGAAAATGTAAAGCTGAGCAGTCTCAAAAGCAGTTCTGAGGTAGAATAGCAGTGTAAATTACGGGATGGAGGACAGCTTTATTAAAATTCCTTTGGTGAGTGAAAAAGTACTGCTGGATACTGTCACACCGTAACCTTGATTATCTTCAACTGTATCACGGTGCTTTCTCTAGAAAGGAACTTGCTCATCTTCTGCCAGCTCATCATTCATATAAACTGAGCCCTGAATCTGTGCTGTTGTGCTCCTTGAATTAAAATCACACTGCTGCTTTCAGACTACATCTTTTGCCATTCTTCAGTTTTGAGATTCCAAAACTTGGGAGCTCTGTCTGATGTCTGAGCACCTTGAGCAGGCACCTACTCTAATTGTTTCTGCCATTATTTCTTTAGGAATGGAGTGCTTTCCAAAGCACTTCATGGGAACTACTGACTCCACCCCTCAGCCTTTAAGAATAGGCACATTTCCCACTAGCTGTACTTTACCTGGCCTTATCTTTTAAACCTGTTTGCTTCTCATTCTCAGTGTTCCTTTCTCCTGCTTTTCTGTAGTGCAGAGTACATTTAGAGTAGGGTCTGTGTGCATGTGGGTCGCTGCTTTGGTGTTTGCTCATGGGTGGTTTGCTGTGTTTTGTGTGAAGCAGAATGTGTGGGATATCAGAGGTGGGAGTTGCTGTGATGCTGAGAGCTCCTGTTAATAACAGCAGCTGCTTAGGGATGAATAAATGGGGGCACTTGTTTCAGCAGCAAGGCTGATTTTAAAAAGTGTCTGACCCTTCAACTGAACTGCAGCAGCTTTTGATGTAACTTTTATAAACCATAGTGCTAAACCACTCACAGTTAAAAAAACAACAAATGAACAACTTTCCTGAGTGAAGTTTTCTTCCTTCCTCTCCTTGCTCCCTCACCTGAGAGCAGGACTTTCTCTTTCAGTCAGATTCATGCTATGTTTTGCATCCTCTTAAATACCATTGGTAGGTGCCATACCCACAAGCCTCTGAGTGTGTGTTCCTTGCCCTTGATGAAACCAGCTTTAAAACTGGATGTATCTATTTTATTCATGTGCATGAGGTGCTCAGTCATGCCTGGATGGATGGAGAGACATCTCCGCTATCCTGAGACTTCCATGTAAATGAAGGGGTCAACATTTGTTTGCCGGTTACATCATTGAACGACACTGAGTTGCATCTCCCAACATTTTTGATATGGGCAGCTAAATCAAACCAGCAATGAACTTTGGGTAGAGTTGATTAAATTCTGAATGTCTCTTGTGTTAAGCATAAAACATGCATCTTCTGGTGTGCAAGTCTTCTGCTAACTGGGATTTTACTTTCAGAATTTCTTGAGGTTGGCAAAAAGCAGCCTGCCCTTGATGTTCTCTATGATGTTATGAAAAGTAAGAAACACCGAACATGGCAGAAAATCCACGAGCCGATTATGCTGAAGTACTTGGAACTCTGTGTGGATCTCCGCAAGAGTCACCTGGCAAAAGAAGGACTGTACCAGTACAAGAATATTTGCCAGCAGGTATGGGTTTGATTTATATTAGATTTATTTACAGCAAACATGGCATCTGTAGCTGATATAGTCTAAAAGTAACTGATTCGTCTTGAGTTAGTATTAATCTGCATTTTAGATGTTCTTGGCTTTGTAACATTTACATTTTAAACATTTGCTGCCTACTGTGGGTGGAAACATCTTCCCCTTTTTTTGCCTTTGGTGTAGGTTAACATCAAATCTTTGGAGGATGTTGTTCGAGCCTATTTAAAATTAGCTGAAGAAAAAACAGAAGCAGCAAAGGAAGAATCCCAGCAGATGGTACTGGACATAGAAGATTTGGATAACATTCAAACTCCAGAAAGGTGTGCAGCCTGTCTTTAAAATGTAGCAATTCACAGAAAGTATCCTTATTTTCATTCAGAAAGCTGAGATATAAATGTGATGGACTTGAAATGGAATACTAGTGGTGTTCTAGGGGTTTTAAAGGTAGGGAAAAAAGTAGGAATTTTACGTTGAATGCAATCTTAAGTCTGAGTAAAGAAAAGTAAAGAATACAAAATGTAGGTGCAGTGGGAGTGCTTCTGAGAGTTGGGTCACCACTTTCCAGTGTCTGTTCAGATCTGCATCTGTAGCGGTATTGGAGAGTTTGTTATGGTAAGCTGCTCGTTACTGGTTGATGTAGAAATGCTGTTAACTGTATTAGACCAATGTAATTCCTGTAGGCAATAACCTCCATTTCTTCTGACCACATTGTTCATGTACAAACAAAAGGAAATGTTACTTTATATTTGCTTGGTTAACTGATGAGATAGTGGAAGAAAGGGCATAAAAATACACTCAAGAGTGTTAGAATTAATTGGATGAATAAGGAGAATGTAGAAGGAATGGAAAAAAGGCTCTGTAAATGTACCTGCTTTGGGTTGTGTGCAGACCTTTGGTGGCAAGTAGTGCCAGGTTAGGGTGAAACAACTCTCCAGCTGTGTGAGAAGTCACTGTCTTGTCAGAATGTTTTGTGGGAGAACTTTCTAATCTGCTTGAGGCAAAGTGATGTTAGCTCAGATTGCAAGTATGTTCTTCAAATGAGTCTGTTGATTTAGGGAATGTTTTTTAGCTTTCTCATACTTTTTTGCTGGATTCGCCTCTGGATCTATTGGAGAAGGCACTGGTGATGTGTTTAATAGTGTATGTAGTACTGGTACCCAAGGAAGCAAATTAGAAGTGGAAATGGTGTAGTAGAAAAGAGTTACAAGAATTGAGAGTTTATATTAGAAACATAGTTCAAAAAGAATTTTAAAAATGAAGGCTTAGGGAAGATGGTTCTTTATGAGTTTAACATGTTGAGTGGGTTGTTCAGCAGACAGGGATCATGTGGGACATAGCAGTGAATTGGTCTCAGTGTCTTGGGAATGCTTTCCCCAGTGTCACGTTTCTGTGATGAGGGAATAAAGTTCTAAATGCAAGACTATCATATCTTACTTCTGACATATTTAATTTTTTCATGTCAGAATTTGTAAAGGATTTGATATGTTAATGTGAGTATTCCAGTTCCCGATGTGTGCGGATCACAACACGGCACTTGTGTGTCACATGTCAGCACAAAGTGAACTCTGGCAGCAGTGCTGGTGACTAAAAGGGAAGTGTCAGCAAGTAGTAAAGTGTCTGCATTGATAGTGATACTTGACTCTAACAGAGGTACAGTGCACAGCTCCCTGGTGGGAAAGGGAAGGTGGAAATCCTGGAGTTAGTTTCCTTTGGCTTACTCATGAAGGATACAAAAGTTCCTGATGTCTCGTACCACTGGAGCTTGAATATGTCAGTTGTATATGCAGTGGCCAAAGTTTGAAACTTCAGAGTTTCAAGCAATTACCTACATCCTTTAAAAAAAATGGGAGCAGTCGGAGGGACCAATTTGAAAATAAGCAATAGACTGTTCAGATATGTCCAGTCTCATCTTAGAACTTGATAAGAAAAATTGACGAGAATTCAAGGGAATAAACCACTTTTCCTTTTTCTTTTTCCTTACTCCCTGCTCTGACTCTAGTGTTCTTTTGAGTGCTGTAAGTGGAGAAGACACTCAGGATCGTACTGACCGACTGCTTTTGACACCCTGGGTTAAATTTCTATGGGAATCCTATAGACAGTGTTTGGATCTTCTCCGAAATAATTCTCGAGTAGAACGCCTGTACCATGACATTGCACAGCAAGGTAGGTCCAAAAGACGGAAAATTGAAATATAATGATGTGTCTCCCTCCTTAAGGGGAAGGGAACATCCAAGATTTGCAGATGCTCGTGGTTGAAAGGAATAAAAAAAGTCAGAAAGTTCTCAAAAACTTAAAAAGTTTTATTAGTAAATTATACACTTGGCATGGACATTGATGTTAGTCCCTCACTTCCCAATATAAGCACATGGCAGCGGGTTTTGGATAAAGGGGTCGGATGAAAGGGAAGAGAGGGATAGAGAGGGAGAAAGAGAGGGATCACCAGTCCTGACCCCAGTGTTGATCCAGCTGATGGGGTGTCCAGAGTCCCGGGGTGCACCTGGACTTCATGGGCATACCTTTTTATGCATAAGTTTCTCATTTCTTTGCAAATCAGTTCTCATGCTCAGCGTGTTCTTCTGGACCTTTCTGGAAATGAGCTGGAGGGCTTCAAGGGTCTTGGGTGGGTCTTGATCCCCCTCTACAGTCCATAGCCACTTCTCGAGCTCTTTCTTGCACTTGTGCTGTGCTGTGTGGTGCTTATCTTTGGAAACCAGCACAAGGACTGATTCTTGAGAGGAACTATGGGATCAATGACAGGTTTTTTTCTGTGTCATTTCCAGTCATTTGAAAGCTTCATTAGACTTTACCATATTTAGATGACTTGAGAATTTTTTTCCCACATTTTACAAAGCCAAAACCTGAATTCATGCCATTCACAGGATTTTGTTTGCTCTTAGTTCAAACTAAAAGCTGGAATCACTGCATAAATTAGAACATATTTAGAGACTTAAAGAATTCCCTTTGCTCTTTAAGCTTAATTATGTAGAAACGTCTTCATTTTTTGAGGTCAAGATGGAAATGCTCTGCATTGTCACTTACTCATTATGTGTGACAGATTGTATCATGTTTGATACGTCTTTTGACTGCAAATGCAGATTCTTCAAATGTAGTGATTTACATACTTGAATCCCATTTAGTACTACCATGAAGCCACCATTAGTGAACCTTTTTAATTTACGTTATTCATTTTTGCAGCTTTCAAGTTCTGCCTGCAGTACACGCGGAAGGCCGAGTTCCGCAAGCTCTGCGATAACCTGCGCATGCACCTGGGGCAGATCCAGCGGCACCATAACCAAAGCACAGCCATCAACCTCAACAATCCCGACAGTCAGTCCATGCACTTGGAGACCAGGCTGGTGCAGCTGGACAGTGCTATCAGCATGGAGCTGTGGCAGGTATGCAGCAGGGCTCCCCCATCACACTGTGGTCTGCAGCCTTTCCAGAATCTGCTCCTCGCTGTTCATGTTTCATGGTATATGCAGCAAGGTGAAGAAAGCGTAGTAGCTAAAGAATAAAGTTTTAATATCTAGAATGTGTGTATTGAATGCTGAGTCTGGTATTCCTGCACAGCATTTCAAACCATGCTTTGCTGGTAGAACTTCTGTTATTTTTTTTTCTGTGATTTTTTTTTTTTCTCGCTTTGGTTTGTAGCTTGAAAATCTGAAAGAAACAAGTTTTCAAAAATACTGAATTCTAAGCAGATGGTTAATGGAGTTGCAGCATGTCCAAATAATTTCTTTATTGGGAAAGAAGTATTTCATGTAGCTGACAAAACTGAAGATCACAGCTTTCAGTAGTATTAAATATCCGATAGTCTTATAACCTTTAATGAATTTATAGTTTTTCTTTTTTGGTGTGTTGCGAAAAACTTCCTAACAATAGTGTATTTGGTTGTTTTGGGTTTTTTTTAGGAAGCTTTCAAAGCAGTGGAAGATATTCATGGACTATTTGCACTGTCTAAGAAACCACCCAAACCACAACTGATGGCAAATTACTATCACAAAGTTTCAACTGTCTTCTGGAAATCAGGAAATGCTCTTTTTCATGCATCCACTCTTCACCGCCTTTATCACTTATCAAGAGAAATGCGAAAGAATCTCACACAAGAGGAGATGCAGAGGTGGGGAAAGATACTTGCTGTGATCTTAGATTCTATTTTTAACTGCCTAGGTTCAAAAATAAACTAAATTGTACCCCAAAAGAAGCAGATGGCATGTATGGCTATGAGCAGCTCTGCCTAAATTGGCCAGTACTAATTGCCTCAAAAGAAATCTAGAGCAAGAAGGATGTTTTACAAAGCCACAGTGTAAGTATTGCAAACATTAGGATCACCTTAGTTAAGCTTCCCTCTCTTTACTGACTGACAAGCTAAGCAAGTCAATAAATACTGGTTTTGTTTCCTTTTTCCCTTCTGAGTGGTGGTATTTTCTTCACAAGATTTCACTATTTCCTCTCATGGTGCAGTTGGTGTCTCCTCCCTTATTTCTGGTGTTTTTACACAGTTTTGCATCATGGATGCTTATTCCTCTCTTGAATTAGCACATATATGAACAGGAATTAGTAAGTGTTCTCTTGCAGTTCATCTCTTGCTCTTCGTTTTGTCACCAGGATGTCCACTCGGGTCCTTTTGGCCACTCTGTCCATTCCCATAACTCCTGAGAGAACAGATATTGCTCGGCTCCTGGATATGGACGGCATCATCGTGGAGAAGCAGCGGCGCCTGGCCACCCTGCTGGGGCTGCAGGCCCCCCCTACACGGGCCAGTCTCATCAATGACATGGTGGGTACTGGGGTTGAGGTCAGCAGCTTTATAATATTGAGTCCTGTTCTCCTAGAGCACTGCGCTTTGCTGTGGGACAGCAGTTCTGAAGCTAAAACAGCTGTGTGATTAATTGTGACTCATAATACAGTGTTACACTCAGATTCACAAGGACTGTATGGAAATGGCAGCAACAGTGAATGCTTGTGTGCACTAAAGAGTCAGATGCAATGTTGTCTTTTATGTCACCCAAGCAACAAATGTTGGTTTGAAACACTGAGGAATCTGAAATATGTTGTGAACTAGAACTTTAGAGGTTTTTCCCAACTCTTAAGTGTGTAATTAACTGAACCAAGTGTTTATTTTTCTCTTTTAAATTTATTTTGGATAAGCACAAGTCAGATATCAAATGTTGGACCACAGGGATGTAAGTGATTTTGGAAACTTGGGATTAATTTGAAGGGAGGCTGGATTTATCTATCCTCAGACCTCCCCAGATGCTCATAAACAAATTAGACTTGAAGTCATGGGTATTTTCAGAGAATGTTTGAATTTCTTGTAGCCATTTGCACGTCTAAAACTTACATTCAAAGTTCATTTTACAGTTGGAATTAATTCTTCTTGCAGTACCTCTCCAGTTTGCCTCAAACCCACAATTTAAGGCTTCAGAAATTTAATCATGAGCAGAGATGTGCGGTTTTAGTTTAGATGTGGGCCTACATTTGTGTAGTAGGCCTTTTGTCTTAGAAATGGCTAAGTTTAGGATGGTACTCCAGTCTACCTTGTTTATGTTTTTTGTCTACTTTTCTATTTTTAAATACTTTTAAGTGGTGTAGTGTAGAGTTACTGTCACTGCAGTTGGGAATGTTGTAATGAAAAGTAAGTAGTCTCCTGTATTAAAATGCACATGTAGTGCCTGTTAAAATTATTGAATATGAAATTCTTAAAGTGTAACTGTTGGTTAATACTGTATTTATTTTGAGATCTTTGGATTGTATTTGTTGACTGTAGGTCAGGTTCAACGTAGTGCAATATGTTGTCCCAGAAGTGAAAGAACTTTACAATTGGCTTGAAGTAGACTTTCACCCCCTCAAGTTGAGTGCCCGTGTCAGCAAGGTAAGTTTTTTGTAGCTCTGTGTGTGTAGTATTTGGTCTTGACTAATAGTCTGTTATTTCAATATTGATTTGTGGTAAATATCAACCAGCTTTTTCTATTGCCAGATTTTTCAATAGTAGACTTGATTTTGTCAAGTTCCATTACCATGACACGTACATGACATCTGATAGAGTAAACCAGATTATTGAAATAGAATGAAAATTCGCTCAGGTCTCTTGGATGCTATTCAGAGGGCTCCATAAAGGTGCAGAATTTTGGGAATGTATCAGAAGGGTTTATTGGTGGAGATGATACTGAGTTAATTTTGTTTAAAGTTGCAAAATGAGAAGACTGTGTGCACACGTGGGCATATGCGGGCAAGTGGGTTGTGTGCAAAGATAAACCAATGACAGGTCTTACTATTAAAAGGTAGAGTATTGGGAGGTAGAATAATGTGAGAGCTGTTGATTAGGTTAGTGTAAATTCTGCAGCTGATGAAGCACATCATGTTCTTTTTCTTTGATAGTGGGAACAAAGATACTTGAGGTGCTAAAAAGAATTTGAAGGTAAATTAGCAGTGTGGTAAATGTTGCCAGTACTGTCAGTCGCCTTCAGACAAAAACTGTAGCTATTCATTATAACTTAAAGTGTTCTGATCAAAAGATGTACTCCAGTAAAGCAGTGCAGTATCTGGACAGAAGTGCTCTTGTTTCATGACTATAAACCAGAAATGTTAGTTTAATGGTGAAGTTTGTACAGGTCGATGCAGATCGAGTAACTTTTCAGACTTCTGATAGGTTCTGAACTGGGTGAAGGACCAAGCTGAAAAGGAACCCGAACTGCAGCTGTATGTTCCTCACCTGCAAAACAATACCATCCTTCGCCTTCTGCAGCAGGTATGAGTAACGAAAATGTATGTTTGTAGGTATACATAACTTAGAAAATGCTTTGGAAGAAGATTGTTGGAAACTTTCATGCTGAAGTAATTTTTCTTTCCATCAAATAGAAGACCATTATGATTTTGAAATACGTTTCTCCAATATATAATCCATATCTTCAGTTTGAGCATTGTTTAGGTACAACCATAGAAGCTATACTTGATAGTGGGGTACAGTGGTGTCATCTCTTGCCTAGATTTTCTTCATTACTTAAATGAATTACTTAAAAGAAGTTTCTTGAAACTTCTCTTTGGAGTAAGCTCTAGGGGGATATTTTGCTTTGGTTTTTGGTTTCTTTTTTTTGTGTCTAAGTTTTCATGCATTGCACATTTCATTGACCTGCTTTCATTACCAGTGATGAGCAGTGTTATTTCTGGTGTGCTAAAGAAATAGTTGAAGGCTAATTAGCAGCATAGCTGGGTGTAGTTTATGCTGCCAGTCTCCTTCATACAAAGTAGCCATTGAGGAATGGTGTTTAATCTGAATACAGTACAGACATAAAATCCTGCAACAGTATTTGCAATTGTATTAATACATTAATATTTATTTGTTGACAATTTAGTGAGTTAACTCTAGGGCCCTTACAACAGCTTTTATTTCTGATTTCTTTTTATTGAGGAAAAAGACCTAATGTTTCTGTTCACATTCAGGTGGCCCAGATTTATCAAAGCATTGAGTTTGCTCGCCTGTGTACCCTGGTTCCTTTTGTTGATGCTTTCCAGCTGGAGCGTTGTATCGTTGATGCAGCCAGGCACTGTGACTTACAAGTGAGTGCTGTAGAAAGACTTGGTGTGAAGTGATGTCTGGGTTTGGTACTGCAAGGGATGAAAATGAACTAGTTGACAGTGTGGAGGAAGAGGCAAGGGTGATTTGTCTTTCAGTGCTCATTTCATTGAATCATTGAAAGCTCAACCTCTTCCAGTGATTTTTTTGTTGTTATTGGTTGGTTTGGATTTTTAAAGTTATTTCTGCTTAGAGTTTCTATTGACTCATGGTGGTCATAGGCAGAGCAAGAGAGAAATTGTTCAGTAAACAATACAATCCTTTTTCTTTTCTTTTTTTTTGTTTTTGCAAAGGTTCGCCTTGATCACACGACCCGGACACTGAGTTTTGGTTCAGATTTGAATTACTGTACTAGAGAAGATGCTCCACTGGGCCCTCAGCTGCAGAGCATGCCTTCTGAGCAGATCAGGAACCAATTGACTGCCATGTCCTCAGCTCTGGCTAAGGCTCTTGCAGTCATTAAGCCTCCTCATTTAATGGTAAGTTGTTTAAAGTCTTACGAAAATGTTGACAAAGCTTATATTTTAATGAATGTGTTTTCTCAGATGAGGTGTAAATTTTACTTTTTTTTCTCAGCCTAGTGGTAGTCAGTTTTTTGTGCTTGTAAAAAAGTCATTGTTATATGCACTCAGCTAGTTAGTTTTTGGTCGTAACTAAGATCGTGTCAAAATGTACACAAGAGGCCTGAGTTTAAGTTGCCAGTCTTGCATATATCAGGTTTAGGATATAGCAAAAAGTAACTTTCCCATAGGTAAGCGTACAGAACTAGCATTTGTTTAAAATCTTGCATGCCTTTTTGAAAACCAAGAGCCTGCTTCCATTAGTCTTCCTGGAGAAACTGCTTTTGTGAAAAACCTGGAATGTAACTTTATAGAACAAAAGATCGCACAGCTCAAGAACTGACCTGTTCTTGTCACTTCCTTTCCTCCTCCTTGGGGCTCTTGGCTTCAAGGTCAGACTCACATTTCAGGTTTTCCGGAGCCCTGTAGCAGCAAGGTGTAAATCAGTCTCAGATTTCCAGCATGCTTTGGTTGTGGCAAGTTAAACCTTCACTTCTCTTACTAGAGCAGTGGTAGTTTTTTCATTTGTTTTAGGTTTATGAAAGATTTTGTAGCAAACACATCAAATATTTTTTCCATATGGAAAAAAGGCTGATAGTGAGGTGTCTATGTTAGATTCTTTCTACAGGTTGAAATACCAAGTAATATTCTTTCAGTACAAAAGCAGAAAGTAGATTTGTACCTAATGTTCACTTATATTAGCTTGAACATATGTTAGTTGTTTTTATAGTGTTTAAGATAAAAATATTTCTATGTAGGTTTTCCCTTAAAAAGATTTGATAAGTGATTGGTATTAGATTGTAATTTTGAAAGAAAAAAACATGCTTTAACAGTACATTCATGGATAGAAACGTCAGCTGGCCTTATACTTGACAAGTTAGTACAGTTAGTACCTAAATAAGATAAACGCTGGTCATTACACTTCTAAAACTGGAGAACAGCATCAAGGTTAATATCTATCTATGTGGTTAGAGAAGCTACAGAACGGGTTGATAACCCTTTTTCCTTCACTCAGATCAAACCTTTTTGCTTTTTTGGGGGACTTAAAAACTTTTACATTCTGTCACATTCATTGTAATTCACAAAATCATTAAATTCACCTAAAGCTTTTTACTGGCACTTCCATTTATCTTTAAATGTGTGCAGATCTGCAACAAAGTATGCTATTTCAGTGTT
Organism: Amblyornis subalaris; assembly: GCA_018881555.1. Taxonomy (NCBI): domain Eukaryota; kingdom Metazoa; phylum Chordata; class Aves; order Passeriformes; family Ptilonorhynchidae; genus Amblyornis; species Amblyornis subalaris. Next base: position 1,104,798 of record JACAXG010000101.1, on the reverse strand, counting down.
TTTTTGTTGAATGCCCTAAAGGTGACAGATGACTAAAAATATCTCTGGGGGAGCTCACATTTCACAAGCAGCATGACTGGGGGAGTGTAGGGAGCCTGATTGGGCTGCAGTGTTTGGCTGGACTCATGGAAATGGGCAGCTCCCTGAGCTTGCACCATTACACCTCCTCGTGTACAGCATGAATGTCCACAAGGAACTGGGGGGGTACTCTGGAGAGTGGTCGGGGGTGAGAAGGCTGCTTAAAAACAGTCTTTAGGCAAGTGTCTCTAAGTTTAGTGCTTTTTGTAAGGTAATTAACGTGGGTTTGTATACAATGTTTAAATTGTTTAGATACAGTGTTTAAATTGATTATTTTAATCATCTCACGGGTAGTGCTTTATGTCAGTTATGATATTTTTCTCTTAGATTAGTGTGTTTGGAAAATAACAAAACTTTAAAAACAAAAGCAGCTTTGGTGAAATACAGTACATGTGACTTTATGCTGGCAAAGACATGCAGAGACAAACAAGACTGACCCTCACATCCTTGCAATTAGAGATTCCAATATCAGTAACATCTGAGTGTGCAGTATTTTTGGACAGAAAAATGTGAAACTGTCTTACTTAAGCCATGTTGCAGAATCTTGTCTTTTACAGACAACTTTCTCCTTGTGCACATGGTTCTGGTCAGTTGTTACTACCTTGAGTGCCACTTGGATGAGTGATTGGATTTGTTGTATTTCCATTCAGTTGGCAAGTTTGGAGAATAGACTTAACTTTGAGTCTCCCTTGAGAAGCATTTGCTATGCTTTCTGCCTTTTTAAAGAGGGGCTTTGTACATCATTGTCTTATTGTTAATTTAAATCCAGCAAGAGAAGGAAGAACAACATCAGCTGGCAGTTACTGCCTTCCTAAAAAATTCCAGGAAGGAGCATCAGCGTATCCTTGCACGTCGTCAGACGATAGAGGAGAGGAAGGAGCGCCTGGAAAGTTTGAACATCCAGCGTGAAAAGGAAGAGCTGGAACAACGGGAAGCAGAATTACAGAAAGTCCGGAAAGCCGAGGAAGAAAGGCTGCGCCAGGAGGCAAAGGAGAGGGAGAAGGAGCGGATCCTGCAGGAGCATGAGCAGATCAAAAAGAAAACTGTTCGGGAGCGCTTGGAGCAGATTAAGAAGACTGAACTGGGAGCCAAAGCATTTAAAGATATTGATATTGAGGTAGATGATCTTTGTTGCAGTGGGATGTTATTTTGTTATGCTTTCAGTGTTACATTGCTGGGCTGCCTGAATTTCATGGGTTTGTACTGCAACTGGTCTTACAAAACAGTCTCTCTTAAAATGAGACATTGCAAGTAAACTTTAATTCTGGGTTTGGATGGGAACTTTTTTACCTGGAGGAATAAAGACCACCTTTTGTGGGTTTTTTCCCTCCTTTTTATATTGATAACTTTACTTGGTTGTAGGATCTTGAAGAATTGGATCCTGACTTTATTATGGCTAAACAAGTTGAACAGCTGGAAAAAGAAAAGAAGGAACTTCAGGAACGCCTGAAGAATCAGGAGAAAAAGGTACAAAGTAGGAAGGATACAAATCCATGTCATTACAATACTTCAGTGAACACTCCTTTGTTGATACATATATGTACATACACATATATGTAATATTGGTGTTGGAAGTGTTATTGTTTGAAACTAAAAAAAGGTAAATGTGTTATAGACCAATAGAGTCTCTGGTTTCAGGCCTGTAAACCTGTTGCTTGTAGTGGACAGAGGAGCAGAAAATTCATGAAACAGTAGAATTAGTAGTCACTTGAGTGAATATGATCCACCTGGAAAAGTCAGCAGAGCTTCTATAAAAGAAATGTAAGCCAGGGCTTCCTCTTGGAGTTCCCTGAAGCTGTCAAAGCAAACATATGAGTGAGGGTGATCTGATGGGTGTAACTAAGCTGGATTTCCAAAAAAGCTTTTTACAAAGTTCTTCAACAATAAAAACCTTAGCAGTGTGACAAAAGAAGGTCTTTGGATTATGTTCTGTTTAGATAGATATAAAAACTTTATGTAGGGAAAGCAGGAAATAAAATCCTCCCAGTCTTTAGCTTTGCATATTAAATGATGGGCTCCAAACTTAACATTCTTAGCCAGCAGTGAGAACTTGGTTCTTCTGTGTTTTGAGCCCTGTCTGCAGCTCTGGTCTCTGTCTCTAAAAGGATGCAGCTGAACTGGAAGTTTGACAGGAGGCCAACCAGAATTGTCTGTGATGTGGATTGGCTTCTGTGTGAAAAATGTCTTTGTCAAATAGTACCAATCTGTCTGAAAGATTTCTAGAGAGAGGATGTGGTGCCAGTCTGTTAGAGTGTACCTGGTGTAAGAGCTCATGATGGGAGCAGTTGTTCTTGCACTGCCTGCAAGGGGTAGTGGAGTAAGAAGCATCAAATGAAGCCAGCAGGAGCTGTGTTCAGAACTGTTTGTAGGTAGAAGATGGATCTTCCTGCTGTGAGCCACAGACACACAGGAGTTCTTTCCAAAGTACATTGTTGTATATGAAAAGCTTTGAGTTCAGAAGGACAAGAGAGGAAATCGACTGATGCTTAAAATATAAAAAAATTTCCAACACAGAAAATGCTGGGAGCTGAAAATGGATGATGCTGAGAGAGTATTGTGTATATGCCTGTCTCTTTTCCTGCATGCTTGCTAGGACTGCACTTAGTTCGCAGTGATAGAGGCAGGTTCTTGGCTAGGTTGACCTTTGGTCCAGTGTGGTTGTTGCTATGTTGCCATAATATATAAAATATATTGGAGTATTCTCCAGCAGTCAGGGGTTTATGACATGCTGAAGGTGTGTTGTCTTTACTCAGATTGACTATTTTGAAAGAGCGAAGCGCTTAGAAGAAATTCCTTTAATAAAGACTGCCTACGAGGAACAAAGAGTGCATGATATGGAGCTGTGGGAGCAACAGGAAGAAGAAAGGGTAAGATTTCTTGGTTCAGTTAATAAAGTCCATTAGCAATGAATGAAAAATTTGCACTGGTTTTTTTTTTCCCAGCTCTTTTCAAGAAAGATTGAAATACTAGCTTTGTGATTTCATTGTGCTAGTGGACAGCAATATCTTCTGTCTTTGCTCTGAAAGAGGAAGATATAATTTCTCTGTCTAGTGGCTGAGGTAGATTGAATCCAAATGGACGGTAAAGTTATACTTTGTATATTTCTATTTTCAGATCACCACTCTGCAGCTGGAGCGTGAGAAGGCCCTTGAGCACAAGAGCAGACTCTCCAGGATGCTGGAGGATAGAGATTTATTTGAAGCCAGGCTCAAAGCGTCACGACGAACAGTTTATGAGGTACATGAGACATGGCATTGCTAACAAAGTACACCCCTAAAGTGATTCTTCACCCCAGTGATTCTCCATGAAACAAGAAACAGAGTAGTATCTAAAATGGTTCAGAACTGTGGAATTTCATTTCGGCTTAGACTGTTAAATTAAATTTCTTGCACCCATTCCGAGGTATCATCACTTACAACTTTTGACAATTTCTGAAGTAGCTTATACGGAAAATAAAAGATGGGTAAACTATTTATTTCAGTACAGCTCTTAGTAAGGGATCACTGGGTGGCCTGTAGGCAGGCAGCTGTATCTGCACAAGTACTTGGGCTTGCTGTGGTGATGGAATAATACTGACAATAATACTGAAGCTGAAAAATAGGTGGAAATACTTGTCTCTTTTCTATTATCTTTATGTTTGAGTCTGGAAATTATTTTGACAGTTCAAGTATTTGTTTGTTCAAGCTGTGTTTTGTGTTTGCAAAATTCAAAACCAAATCAGACCACAAGGTCAGGAAAAGAACCGTGCCTTTGTTTCTTGCTCTACATTTTAAAATTTTACATTTCCTGAGACTGTTCATAGCTGTGACTATTGTACTATGTTGCAGTAAAAACGGTCTTTACAAAAAAAAAAGCAGAAGAGGTGTTATGTTAAAATAAATTAATAACTGCATATGATTCTTTGCAATAATAGGGATAATTTGGGGTAATATATTTTAGGTACAGGGAAATTATTATTTAGGTAATTCCTTTTCTGAAAAAGCAGATAAAGGACTAATATCGTGCATGATTATTTGATTGTCTTTTTTCTAAATTGGAGTACATTCTCTTACACAAAATTAATTGCAGAAGAGGTTGAAATTGTGAACAGGTGGTTGTTGTCCAGTGGAGCAAAATTAATATGTTGCAGCTGTTTTGTTTTTCTATGTAGCTTTATGTAGCAATTTATGTCACTGCCCTGCTCGTAGACATTACAGCTGAGGTGTTCTGAGGTGTACTGTTGGTTTTTCAGGATAAGCTCAAGCAGTTCCAGGAGCGGTTGGCAGAGGAGAGGCGGAACCGTCTGGAGGAACGCAAGAAGCAGCGCAAAGAGGAGAGACGCATCACTTACTACAGGGAGAAGGAGGAGGAGGAGCAAAGGCTGAGAGAAGAGCAGCTGCTTAAAGGTATGGCTGAGAATGTGGCTATTTCACCCTTTGCTTCCTTGGGCCATTCCGTTAGTGCGACACAGCTAATGTCTGGTGTCCCTGTGGCGCGATTTTGGAGGAAGTCTTTTCAGCTTCCAGTCAGTGGTGAGACGGTGTCACACCTTCCTTGCTTACCTGTGCAGCATAGACAGGAAGGTAAAGCTTTGTAGCTCCCAGACATGAGTGAAGGAGGAGATAAAGTAAGGGAGGCTAATGAAAAATTGAGGCTTTGATTTTAGCCTTTAGTTTGAATTCTGGCCACTTGTTTTGCACATCTTAAAGAGAAAAGAAGGGGAACGTTGGTGTTGGGTCAAGAACTCCAGAACTGTAAATTGTAATTGACCTTTCTTTGTGAATTGCTTTGTCTGATAGCCCATTTCAGGGATTTAAAAGAGGTGTTTGGCATCCTGTAAGATGAATTTTTGTCCTATTTGTCACTGAAAGGATGAAGATTTTATGTATCAGAGTTCATAATAATGCAGTATTTAAAAAGCAAACAAAACCAATCAGTCATGAATATCAAATTTCTGGCACTTTTAGCTGATTTATTTGTTTGACCTTTTCTAAGGAAGGGATCCTCTACCATGCTTGAGGTAGTTACTGATATTTTAGCTGCTATATTTGTGGTCTGTACATTGAATTAATAGACAGGTATAAGAACTTTTTCTTTCTTGCTAGCTGTTCAAGATGTCTCATTAATGGATGTATCAGGGCTCCTTTTCCTGTTGCTTTTGAGTTAGGACACTTCCAGAAAGCAGGTTCTGTGATTGGCTAAACACACGTGAAATGCTTGTATTTTTTTTCTTTATTTTTTATAGAGTCAAAGGGGAGAGATTGTATTGTGTAACCCTTCCGTGGAGACAGCAAAGTGATGGAATTTGTATTGGTAAAAAGTTCTGTTTGTGTTTCCAACCCTGCAGAGCGTGAGGAAAAGGAGCGCATTGAGCGGGAGAAGCGCGAGCAGGAGCAGCGGGAATACCAGGAACGAGTCAAAAAACTGGAGGAGCTGGAGAAGAAAAAACGTCAAAGAGAAATGGAGATAGAAGAAAGAGAGCGGCGTCGAGAAGAAGAAAGGAGAGGTCTGGATGACCCATTTTCGAGGAAGGTGGGTAACACCTGCAGGTTTGTTTTCTTTTTGACTGTTTCTTCTTTCTTAGATTATTTGGAAGAAGGTGTTAGCATTGCAAAATCATAGATTTATTTATTTATTGTTAAGTTGTAGTGTGAGTGGCTAATTTAATACTTAAATTACTGTCACTTAGTTTCAGCTCACAATCAGGATCTGGAATCTCTAGTTTAGTAATAGAGTAAAACAAAGAAACTACAAAGATCTCCAAGCTGTTTAAAAACTAAATGAATAAAGACTAAAATGAACATTGGACAAAATTTTCTTTAGCACAAAAAGAAGGAAAACGATATTGGAAGCAAGTGCAGTGACTCATGCCAAAGTCAGGAATTGAAGTAGATATTGAAGGAAAATCCCAGACAAAACATAAAAGCATAGTTTTGTATTTTATAAGAAATATGCAATAGCATAAAACTGAGAGGTGTGTGCAACTTCCTGTTTACAAATATAACTTGGATTGGGAGAAATCATTATCCCAATCCAACAGGAAACAACCCAAAAGTTACCTGGAAATAAATGTTTAATGATTTAAAAGAATGTAACTAAGTACCATAAGCCTTCTATACTCCCACTTTTTCAGAACTTACTCATTCAAGAGAACTAGTTTTAAATTTCATCCACCACAGCCTTTTTCTTTGTTTAATACATACTTCATTGAGTAACTCCATGAAGATAAGTTATCAGAGCTTGTATAAATTGTTTTGATAGTCTGTCAAGTAAATAGTCATGATGAGTATTTTTCTCATAAGAGGTCTCCTAGCCATGGGCACTTGATTATAGGGAAAAGCTGGCTCAGGTTCTGAGCGAGATACCTGTCCCACTCCAGAAATTCCGTTTGCAGTTTTGGAATTCTTTGCTCATTGTTGTTATTTGGGGTCATTTCAAAACCATTTAAGGAGACAGAGTAGTGGATATGCAAGATCTTTGTTAACCTGTGTATTTCTCCAGATTGACAAATAAAAACGCTTTTCAAAGAGGGGTTTAAAATTGGAATACCCCTCTTATTCAGAGGTTGTGTGATTACGTGAAATCAGATATTTTAGATGGTTTACCTAATTAGTTTCTTGTGGTAAAGTTAAGGAATAGTTTAAGTGGTTTGTCTTTGTCCAGCAATGGAGAGAGACATTTTAACTTTATTTAAAAAAAAAAGGCAGGTTGATTATTGCTCTGCCATGCAATCTGAGTGAATCACTAATACCTGACCTATTCTGTGCATTGAGGTATTTGGAACAAAATCGTCCTTGCTACAGAGAGCTTTCAGTGCATTCAGTTATATTTCCTGATGAGATTAGAAAGCACAAAAGCAAATAATTCCTTGAATGCATTCCTGCTGTCATAAAGCCTTAGGAAAAGTGAAACTGTTAGAACCTCTCTTTTGTGTCAACAGGTGGTAACTATGGCTGACTGTACCTGTTGTTCATACACTTGTTCATAAAGTTTTTAGTGTATTTGCATATATCCTATCTTATTGGTAATGTATGTGGCACAAAGGGAACCATATTGTTTAAACTGCACCAGAAACAGTAAAGTTAGACCATACTTCAGTTATTCAAACTCCTGATAGTTCAGTGTACTCTACAGCATGACAAGTTTCTAATGACATAGCATGCTCTGAAAGTAAATTACGTGTTGAAAATCTTCATGGTATTCAGAGAGAATGTTCCTAATTTCTTTTGACACACAGGAATCTCGTTGGGGTGACAGGGAGTCTGAAAGCTCCTGGAGGAGAGGAGGTGAGCCGGAATCTGAATGGCGCCGAGCACCAGTGGAGAGGTAATCAGTGGGTTACTAAACCCCACTTGTATTGGGCTCAAAGTATGGAGGCTCCCATTTTGTTGCTACTGCTAAAACTGCAGTAACTGAGTAAGCTCTCATGCCTTTACACCCCTGAAAGTTACCTTCAGTTAAAAAGTTGCTTTGTAAGGATCCCGGAATGAGAGAGAGGTTTTATCTTGGAACCGTATTCAGATAACATTCCTGTTTTATTGGGCTTAGATAAGTGAAGGCAAGCAGACACCTTCTGCTTGTGATAAACAACTTGCTTACTTGGATTCCTTTTTAAATCAAAAATTTCTCTCCCACTCAAACATTGGTGTCAGTTCCATAAATACAGGATGGGGAAGGATGACAAGCAAATGCAGGGTTTCTGGATGATGAAACTCTGAGATTTTCCATTTAGGAAACTGACAGTAACTATGCAAGTCCCAGAGTGAGTCACAGAGCAGAAAATGCATGCCATAAATTAAACAAGGTTCTGAAGGACTGTATTGAACAGAAAAGGATGGATTTCTGAAGGAAGAATATTCTAAAGGTCCTTTGGACTTGAAAAAGAAAACCACACTTGTTTGCATCTATTTTGAATGTGTTCACTAATGATGAAAACTGTTTATACAGTTATGGAAAACAAGATTTTTAACATTAGTCCATTTTCTGTTCCACATTAGGCTAAGCTGTAGCTAAAAATATTTTTGGTGGTACACATCTAGTTCTTAAAAGCTTGTGCTGATGGAGATAGCACTGCTGGTTCCAATTGGCATTTTGTTTTATTGCTTAATTAGCCTTCTAGGTACATAGATTTTTATAAATGTCTAACCCTAATTTTCAGTGCAGCAATTTAAATCCATTACTGCTTACTCTGACTGCAGTGGAAGAAAATTAATTGACTTTTTCTCTCTAGTAATTTCTTACAATGTTTTGGAAGGTTATGATCTCTCGATAAACAAAATAGCAGTTGTCTTTCCTTAAAAGCTGTGTTGCCATTCCTGGTAGTAATCCACTTTCTCATGAGCTGCAAAATCGAACAATTGGATGAAACTCCTGGGTGAAACTACTCATATATTGCATAAGTTGTGGCTGGCCCATCCCTGGAAGCGCTCAAGGCCAAGTTGGATGGGGCTTGGAGCACCCTGGTCTGGTGGAAGGTGTCCCTTCCCATGGCAGGGGGTGGAATGGGATGGGCTTTAAGGTCCCTTACAACCCAAACCGTTCTGTGATTCTGTGAAGTGTTGAATGCACCAGTTCGTATGCTTCAATGTAATTTTTTTTCCACACAGAATGATACAGATTGTCTTACTTGTCATTCAGCTTTTCTAGGAATTGATTAGAGTAGTGGTAGTTTAAAAGTATTAGTTTAAAATAGATTTTAAAAGCCTAAAACCCTGAAACAATATCTGAATTAATTAAATACCTGTTCATCTGATGAACATTATAACCATTCCTCCACGTGTCTTTTATGGTAAAATAATCAGATTTTTCAAAGGGGAAGATCATCCAATTTGAGTCTAGATGGAAATTAACAATCTCTATGTCTTGGTTTTTATCTCACAGATCAATGATAATTGCATTCTCCCTTACTCTTCCAAACCCAGGATATGCACTGCTCGCAATTCCTCAAAATTCTTGAGACACCAAGTTGTCACAAACTGTTGCCTCTTTGTTCTCACCTCTTCAAGTCCTACATCTGTTGTTTTGTAGCAAGTCATCGCTGTTCTTTTGTTTACATTTTAGTAGCATAGTGGATTTCTAAACCTGGGGGTGGGGTTTGTGTTGTGTTTTGGTTTGGGTTTTATTTTTCTAAACCTCAGTGCAGCTTCTCTTCTGCCAAAAAGCAGGTACCAATACATTTCTGTGATGTTCTATTCTTTGAGGGTTTTTTATTGCTGAGGAGGGTTAATTTCCTGAAATAACGAAATTAATCTGGTGACAAAACCAGGGTTTATGGTCTAAATGTATGTGTAAAATCCTATAGACAGTAGACTAAATGGTGTGTCCAGAGAAGTGACAAGAGTGGAAAGCTCTAACTGTTCTTCAGCAGCGTCTGATCTTTTCAGTGTTACAAATCCAAACACATTTCGAAGATGAACTGATGACTCAATAGCCCAGGGAAAACTCTCACCAATTCTTTACTTCCCACATAGATCCTAGAAAGGAGAGTCCCTGCAAGCACTGAGAGCCTGCCAGAGCCGGGTGCACCCTGCTTGCTATCAGGCAATAGCCATGAATTCGCTTTTGGGTTTACTACGTTCTTCTGACTAATTGTGGATGTTTGTCAGTGCAAGCATTGCCAATCTGTTGGGCTGTAATTGTGCCAAACCGTATGAAAACAGGGATTGGACTGTCTGTAGGGTTGGCATGTGCATGGGGAACGGGGATACTTAATTGATGGTTGTGAGCTTTTTTAATAACGATTCTTTCAGACTTAGCTGGAGTGTGTCAAATGAGGCTTGGTGTAGAAGCCAACCCTCTTCTCTGTGGTGTTGCAGCAGATAACCAATAGGGGACTGTAGTTATCCCCTTCAAACTGTAGTTTTGAAGGAGATAGTAAACTGCTCAGTCTTCAGTGAAGCTGTAGGGATGGTGACCTACTGCTTTCCTATAGCTATGAAGGGCATTAGAAAGTGCTTTTTGAAACGGCACACTCTGTGTTTGGAACCACTCACCAAGTGGATGCAGTGAGAAATGGCTTTGAGGGGTTTGACACTGTTCATGTAAAGCTTTCCTGGGTGCCAGCTTCTACTTTTTACCCATTCCCTACGGTTTTACAGAGATTGGCGTCGAGGAGATCCAAGAGATGATGACAGACCTTTCCGGCGAGGGGATGACCTGCCTCGGCGAGGGGATGATCTGCCCCGACGGGGTCCCGCGGAAGAAAAGGAACGTCCTCCGGAATCGGCAGAGGACAGGCCACCTAGACGGGAAGGGGACGAGGACAGACCTCCCAGGCGAGAAGGGGAAGAGGACAGACCTCCCAGACGTGGATTGGATGAGGACAGGCCGCCCCGGCGTGGTTTGGATGATGACAGGGGGAGCTGGCGAGCCGCAGATGACGACAGGCCCCCCAGACGCGCTCTGGATGACGACAGGCCCCCCAGACGCGCTCTGGATGACGACAGACCACCCAGACGAGCTCTGGATGACGACAGGCCCCCCAGACGCGCTCTGGATGACGACAGACCACCCAGACGCGCTCTGGATGACGACAGGCCCCCCCGGCGCGGCTTGGACGATGACCGAGGCAGCTGGCGCGCGGCGGATGACGACAGAGGGCCCAGGCGCGGGCTGGATGACGACAGGCCGCCCCGCCGGGCCCTGGATGATGACAGGCCCCCCAGGCGAGGGCTGGATGATGACAGGCCCAGCTGGCGCGCGGCGGATGACGACAGGGGGCCCCGGCGCGCTATGGATGATGACAGAGGGCCCCGGCGCGCCATGGACGACGACAGGATGGCCCGGCGGGATGACGACAGGGGACCCTGGCGTAACGCGGACGATGACAGGCTCTCCAGAAGAGATGATGACAGGGGCCCGTGGCGTGGTGGGGAGGACTCGAGGCCAGGTCCTTGGAGACCGTTTGGTAAACCAGGTAAAATATACCAATATAATATGCTTGTCTGGAAGATACCTAAAGGTCCCACACTAACACTGGTCACTTCCCTGCGTGCTAAAACAGAATACACGAGTTGAATGCTCTGGGAGAGAAACATTTGCACTAGATTAGCACACCTTGGAGTCTTTCCCTACCCCTTTTATGTGTCTGAAGTGAATCTCCTTCTAAGGAGGATTTTGATACTTCATTCAAGTGGGTCTGGTTTTGATAAGCCTTTTTTGTGTGTACAGAGATACTGTTTTTAACGTTCGTTTTTTTCTTTTCAACCCTTCCTGGAAGTCCTGCTTGGAGCAGAGGCTGGGTGTGAGATGACCTTCTGAGGTCCCTTAAAATGTGAATTATTCTATTCATGTATTGTTTATTTCTATTCTTCAGTCTTGTTGATGGTGACTGGAACTGTTCCTGATTGTTTTCAGAACTGTTTAGATGTTAGATATGATTTTGATTTCCTGATTCTTTTTATTAATGTATTCACAGCCACCATATCGGCTGTTATAGACACTAATTCTGTAATCCAAACCTGTAGAAAATTTATTATGAGTATCAAAACTTGCACTCCAGTTTTTCCTACTTAAAGCCAAAGCAGGCTTCATAATAAAGAACTCCCATTCATAAATAAGTGAGTGGTACTGCTGGGTGCACTGTGTTAAATAGATGGTAACAGCAGTCATGTGTTAAAAGTAGTGCTTTTAAAAGCAGTAAGTTCTTTAAAAATCTGCTTGCTAAAATCTCCTCAATTGTGGATTTCCACAAAGGAATCTGCTGTCTGAGCTGCTCCTTTTGCTTCTTCTTGCACGTGTTTTGCACCAGACCCTTGTGGTTTCTGCCTGAAAACTGCAGGGTGCAGTCAGCTCTGCTGACCTGCTCCAGGCAGCCCAGATGTGAGGTGTGCATTACTGGCTTTACATGAAGCAGTTTGTACAGGGTTTTCTCTGTGGCTCCCCCTCAGTGTGCACACTCCTTACAAACATCTTGAGCTGGATCCTCAGGGATCAAAACTTGAAGAACCAGTTTCTGTGACGGAAGTAAAGGATCCTTTGTCTACAGAGAGATCAGAGGTCAGTCACAAATTCCTTTGACTGTGTTTCTTCCTTACAGGGGGATGGAGAGAACGGGAGAAGGCTCGTGAGGACAGCTGGGGCCCTCCCCGAGACTCCAGACCTTCAGGAGACCGTGAATGGGATCGAGACAAAGATCGGGATGAAAGCGAGAAGGAGCGCGAATTTGACAGAGACAGAGATTTTGATCGAGACGATCGTTTCAGGCGTCCCAGGTCTGACTTCTCTGTTTAAACACTTTTAGAATGTTTCTGCTGGAAAAACAAAAGTGCCCTGCTGATAAAGAAATAATGTGGAATTGCTGAGTGAAAGGAACAAGGGTTGGTTTGTGTGAAACTAAGCACTTCAGGGCAGCAAATGGATAGGGGCATTTTGGGGCCTTTTGGGTTTGTTATTTTTAGGATGATATCTGTTTACAGGAGGAATTCCAAAATGCTTAAAATGCTTTGAAATTTTTCTTTTTGACCTATTATCAAGAGAATTCTATGTTGGGCTCCAGAAAAACAAAACCAATTTTGGAAGTATAATAACTAGACACCCACTGAGACTGAAAATATCTGTGTTGTGATTTCTCACTGCTCCTTTCCATAGCAAAAGTAAAAATCTTAACATTTGGCCTTATGTTTTGCATGGCCGAAGGGATGACGGCGGTTGGAGGAGGGGGCCAGCTGAGGAAACTTCCAGCTGGAGAGATTCCAGTCGTCGTGAGGAGTGGGACAGAGGTGGTCGTGACATGAGAGACCGACGTGCTGATGACAGGGAGCCTCCCCTCAGGAGAGGGCCACCCCTCCGATCCGACCGGGAAGAGCGTACGTTCATTTTAGTGTCCCTAAAGTCCTACGTCCAGTATAGAGCCTCCCTGTTCCTGACAGTGCTAGGAGAGGGGCAAGGGAGAATATGTTATATTTTCGACCTTTTAAGCTCCCTTTCCATAAACAAAATAATAAAAAGCACCTTTGGCATAATTGAGAATTCTTCAGTGCATCGTAACTATTTGTAGTTGTGTTCTTATCTATCCTAATAGCATTTCACATCTACAGGGAGGATAGCATTTCAAGTATGCACTTTTAATAGTAGGATTGTGTTCTGGGTGAATGAAGTCCTTGTATTTAGATTACCCAGACAGACATCCCAGAAAGTAATTTCTGGCCCTTTCCTAAAAACCATTAAAATGTGAGGGAAATATTTCTGAACGAGGCCTTATGGGATTCACACTATTAATGGTATTAATTTTCATGAATAACCTATTTTGATTACAGACATTAACCTGTATTAATTTTGGATATTTATTAATACTTTGCCATGTTCTAAAAATACAGTAACAGCAAATACATTTAGCCTGGAGGGACCACCACATCTTCCAATTCTGGCATTCTTACCTTCAGAATCTCATTCTGTCTCTGCCCCAAACTGGGTGCCTCCTGCACTTGGGAGCAGGCTGGAACAGAATACGAAATGGAAAGGCAGAGTGTTCTCAGTGTGGAGACTTTTTTTTAATATATCAAGACTGTTGATAATGTATTTGACTGTTAAGTAGATGCCACAGCTTTGTTCACACACAGCTATGGTAGAACTCTTAACATCCTTTTTGGTGGAAATGAACATATTTCATATAGTAAAGGGTGGTGGATGCTGTTACCAGTGGAGTCATGTAATTCAGTACCATTTTGCCCCTGATTCCAGTAGGCTGAAGAGTAATTTATTGTCTTTTAATAGCACTGAACACCTAAACATTTTCCACAAGTGTTTTTAAGTAAGGATATTTCTGTTTTCAGGGTTCAGTCATTTCTAAGGAGACACTTCCATGGTTTTAATTCTGCTATCAATATAAGAATTTATTTTTGCGTCATAAAACCATGTACACCAATAGACCATTCTTCCTGCAGTTCCTGTGCTTTAAAGATGACACTGGGCTTGCTCACCACAATCCCAAACTGAGAAGAGGGTTGAGTAGTTCCTGCCGTTACTCCCCTATAGAATTAAAGGTGCATTTGGCCCTTGTCAATGTATATTCCCTGTTGGCAGGGCTGAGGATCAGTAACTCAGACTGCCAGGGTGGGGGCTGTTTGGTTGAACTCTTGCAGGCTGCTGCTGGAGCATGACTGAGTTGTTTCTTCCCTCCCTGCTCCGCAGCGAGCTCGTGGCGCCGCGCTGATGACAGGAGGGAAGAGCGTGGGGAAGAACGGGAACCGGTCCGGCGGTCGGCCCCTGCTCCTGCTGCTTCTCCAGCTTCTGCTCCCCCAGCAGCATCCAAAGAGCGGGAAAGAGACGGGGAGAAGGAGAAAGGCTCCTGGAAAACAGAGAAGGAGCGTGAGCCCGTACGCCGCACTAAAAACGAGACAGATGAAGAAGGGTGGACCACTGTACGACGTTAAGTGGGAATCACAGAGTTTAACCAATGTTTTAGCTTTGATTTGATGGAATCCACAGATTATATTTGTGCTTATAAACATTCTGAATTGGAATTCTTTAACCAATGTTTTGAGGTAACATGAAAGCATGAATTACTTACTCATATAGATTGATCATGCACAAAACTCACAGCAGAAGGTTGGAAATTGAATGCCAGTTTTTGAAATTTCAAATGATGCTTATTTCATGGGTCATTTGTTGCTAAAATAAAAAGAAGCAAGCCCAGCAGCTGTCTTCAGTACGGCTTCTCTCTCGCACCAAAACAGGCTGCCCTTTTTATTTTTAGTCTTTCTTAGTTTGGAATGGGGTATTACTGTCACAGAACAAGCATTTGAAAACACCTCTGTTCACACAGTGGAATTATTGAAAAAGCAGAGCTAAAAGAATTTGCTTAATTAGCCAAAAAAAAGGCAAAGCCCTCTTTTATGTCGGTATCTTGGAGGGCAGGCGGTTTCTGAGACATATTTTATCACTATCTAAATTCAGTAAGTTGTTTAACTTTGAATTGAATACAATAAACATTTTGAATTAGCTACACTGGGATATTTTCTGTAGATTTACTTGAATCCATAATGCCTCTGAGGCCACTTTGCAGTCATTGTTCCAGTAATGTACACACTGCTGCAGTGTACAAATCAAACTTGCAGCTTTTACAATTTCAGTGTTTTGGTAAGCATATGGCTATGTACTTTCTGTTGCCAATATCACAACTGCTTTTTCCATTACTGGATAATTCATGCCTTTCAAGGATTTATAAATATTGTCATATTTAAAATGTGTGGTTTTGGAGAAATTGTTCAATTTTCCCCCC
Organism: Amblyornis subalaris; assembly: GCA_018881555.1. Classification (NCBI taxonomy): domain Eukaryota; kingdom Metazoa; phylum Chordata; class Aves; order Passeriformes; family Ptilonorhynchidae; genus Amblyornis; species Amblyornis subalaris. The sequence continues at coordinate 1,089,521 of JACAXG010000101.1, read as the reverse complement.
AATTCTTTGTCTTCAGGGTCAATTCTTTCCCTTTCCAAAAAAGTGATTTGTAGTAATGGCTGTGTTGACTTCAAAGTTGGGGTGCAGTAACAACGATGAATGACCTGGGCACACTGAAGCCAACACAGAACTTGCTGCTGTGTGTTTCTTCAATGATAAATAAACAACTTAAGGAATTAGCTGCTGCAGTGTCTTGCCTTTTAGTAATTCTTGCAACATGTGTTCATGCAGAATAGCTGTTGAACAACCCTTCTCTGTTCTCAGACCGGTTCTGTACCAGCTGCAGGAGGAGGTGAGGACACCTGGGAGAATTTCTCCCTGAGAACCCTGGTGTGTGAACAGAAGTTGTAATACTCCTCTTGTCCTTCTCCTGCCCTCTTCTGAGCTATCCAGGACCAGTAGGTTTCTTGGGAAAAACTTGCTCTCAGTGACATCTTCTGAGGGCTTCATTTTTGTGTCTTTGGAGCCTGTTCTGTCATTGCTGGTTGAGTCCTAGGACTCCCTTCAGAGCAGTGGTGTTTTCTAAGCATAAAAAAATACAGCATTTTTTGTTCTTTATACAGTCCATAAAGAATGGAACTAGAGAACAGCAGCTCTCCAGTCACAGTGCTTGCTGGATCTGGAGCAGTGGTGCTGCTGTTCAGCCACCTCTTGCTGTCCTTGCATTCTGTGTCACAGAATCAGTCCTGTTCGAAGGGACCCAGGTTCATTGCTGGCTGTGAAATTACTGTGTTAAAACCACGTTTCTCCAGTGCAGTCTTGAACACCTCCAAGGCTGTGGACTGCACAGCTGTTCTGGCAGCCTCTTCCAATGCTTGACTGGCTCCAGACTGAAAAATCAGAATCAGGATGGTTTGGGTTGAAGGTTATCCAGTCCAACCCTCAACTCCAGTGAGCAGGACATCTTCAACTAGATCTTGTTGCTCAGAGCTTGCATGTTTCCAGGGATGGGGTATCCATCCTCTCTCTGGGCAACCTGTGCCAGTGTTTTCCACCCTCATTGTGAAAAAACCTTGTATCTAATCTAAATCAACCATCCTTCAGTTTAAAGCCATTATCCCTTGTCCTATTGCAACAAAATCTGCCGAAAAATCTGTCCCCATGCTTCTTCCAGGCCCCTTTCAAGTACTGAGGTCTTGTGTTCTCCAGGCTGAACCCCCATTCTTAGCCTTTCCTCATAGGGGAGGTGCTCCAGGTGTGGTCATTTTTGTGGCTCTCAAAAAGCTTAAACCTCTCTCTCTTTGCCTTCAACCCTGTGTCTCTCCCTGCCTCTGCACTACTGTGGAAAGTTGGAGTTTTCCATGTAACTGCCTGGTAGGAAATGGCTGACTGCTCTGAGGTCTCCCCAAAACCCTTCCTTTTTCCAGGCTGAACAAGCCCTGTTCCCTCAGCCTTTCCTTCCAGACATGTGCTCCAGGCCCTGAACACCACATTGAGTGACCTTAATCATATTTGCCGATGTCCTCCTTGTATGGGGGAATGGACCCACAAATGGCACATGGGAAAATGAGGTGAGCTGAGGGGGATACTCTTCCCTTCTGTGGGCTGTGTCCAGTTCAACCAGCCTGGGATATGCTGGCTCATGCTCACCTTTTCCCCTGCCGGGACCCAGAGGCATTTGAGCCCCCAGGGGCTCCTTCCTCGGCTGGGCAGGAGCCTGCCCTGCTCCTTGTTGAACTCACCAGGCTCCTGTCAGCCCCTCTGGCCAGCAGCCCTGTCCCAGGTGTGTGGGCTGGTCCTCCCACTTCAGTGTCATCCTGTGGCTGCCTCCAGGGCCTGGAGAAGGACGGTCCCAGGGCAGCCCCCTGGCTGAGCCCAGCTCACTGACCACCACACTGAGCCTGAACATCCAGCCAGTTCTTTTGCCCACTTTGGTGTGTGGGCTATAACATCCTAATCTGGGTGCAAGAATATTGTGAGAGACAGTGCTGAAAGCCTTGTTGAAGTTGAGATGTTGAGATGAAGAACATCCACTGCTCCTTCCCTTGTCCACAAAGATAGTTTATTATAGAAGGCAGGTGAGCCAGGCATGGTTTACCCTCACTAATTCCATCTTCTCCTGCATGTGCCCAAAAACATGGCCTAAAAGGACTTCCTCTGTGATTTTCCCAGGGACTGAAGTGATACCATCTGACCTGTGCTGTCTTAGATGGTTCTTTCAGCTATTTTCAAAGATGAACACAGCCTTTGCCTTTCTCCAGCCTTTGTAATATGTAAAAGTGATGATACCCTCAGTTACATAGTTTTAGTTGTATCCATACAAAGACACTTTCACACAGGGATGAATGTTAATGATCACTGCACTAGCTAAAGCTCTGTTTCCCAGTCCTTGTTACTAACTTCCATTGTTTGAGATCATGATAACGTTGTCAACACATCAGATTCTCAGGACTGAGCAGCTTGAGAACAGATCTGGGAGATGTGAGCTTTGCAGAGATGCCAGTGTGTTTATTTTGTTGCTTAATCAGTTTAGACGCAATACTAATGACAGTGATGAAAAACCAGTACTGACCAAATCCAGCAGCTCAAATCTCTGTCTACTGCCATCAGTCACGAGCACAAAGTTTGGTTACCTGCAAGTGATGAAGCCAAATGAGTTCTGTGTCAAGCTTTGTTTGACTGAGTCACCTTCAGTTAAACATCTAAAATTTTCAGTGAACCTTGGAAGAATACAAACTGTCACAGGCTGTATTTAGAAGGCAGAACTTAAGGCTGCTGCTGTTAGAACGAATGCAAATGTTGCTGGATTAAGACAAATCTCCAGCAAGGCAGGTGTCAGGTATGAACAGTGCTGTTTCCTTCCTGCTCCAGGAGCCTCCCAGGGACTCACCCAGCCCATGGGCAGGACTGAGGACCATCAGGGTGCTCAGCAGAAGGAGGGCACAAGTGGCATTTTAATTAAGCTTTCTCTAGAGTGCTTTAGTTATAAAAACTAATGTAATTTTTTCACAAAATCAGTGTTTATGAGAATTGGTAGGGTGCAGTGGTGTTTACTCCTGACTGGGCACAGCCACAGCTGCAGCCCAGGACATGTCATGACCTTGGTGGCCTCAGTGAGGCCACAAACAGGACCAGGAGGATGCTGGGGTGGGCTGGTGGGCAGCCAGGAGGCATCAAACAGCAGGAGTACTGGAAGGCTTGTCTTGCTGTAAATGAAACATCTCTTTGTTGGTTTACTGTCCTTGGGCTGCAGTCGCTGACAGGAACTGCTGCATGTAAGCAAGTTTTCCTCCTGCAGCTAAAGGCTGCTGCTGAATGGTGTCAGCCCACGGAGGGAAGGGATTAGGTCAGTGAAATGCAAGATCCAAAATTTAACTCTTACTCAGACACCAGTGCCCATCCTGTGGTTGGCTGCAGCATTGCAAGAAGTAGGCACACAAGTGGCATAACAAAAACACCCAATTCTTCCTGTTTTGCCATGGCAGGGCCAGCTGGAACTGAAATGCTCTATGCTTTGTCTGGGCCTCTTCTGAAACAGAATTAATGCATTTAATTACAGCAGGATGGAGATTCTACAAGCTATTTCACTGCATTTTGCCAATCAAAACCTCCCTTGCTGCACTTTAAGCTCTGTTAGCCCTTTCTGTCTTGGGCAGGACAATCTACTGGCTTTGCTAAATCTTATTCCATATTTACTTAATCACTTGTTTTGCCCAGAAAACAGGCATATTAAAATTGTCTTCCTTCCTATGCAACTGTTAGCAACCTATCTCCAGTACAAATTAATCTATATATCTGGTGAGTCAAACTGGCATTGTAAAAAAAAGAAAGACATTTTACAGCCATCATGGTTTAGTCCTATGGCAGCTACCTGAGGCACTGGTCAGCAGACTGAGAGCAACCTGCCCAAATAGAATTTCCACTAAAGATGGGCACAGACTTACCTAACTTCAGCTGAATCAAGTTACCTATACATCTGAAAGTAGTTTCTAATTAGAAGTACCTTGTTTTTTGCCAAGACTAGTACCAGCTGAGGATGATTATCCAATATTGTGCTCACTCCTCTTGCCAAAATATCACTAGGGAAAAAATTCCATCACTTACATGCACAGGAATATTTCCCTGTAATAAAGCAATTCTCTGAAGATACAGTATTTGGTTTAAACATGTGGCCATAATATTTTGATTTGCAGATGCCTGTAGAAGAGTGAAAATAGTATCTCACTTTTCACAGACCTCTTCTGTGGAGCATCATACAGCTCTAACCTGGGCTAATTTCAGATTAAGCTTTTTGCTGTTCCTAGAATTTAAATTACCAATGCTAATGATTCCCGGTATTTAAGGAATCAAAGTAGCAATGCAAACACTCTCTGTTGTAATAACCTTTTCAGAGTGACCAAGAACAAGCATGTTTCTGCTTACTTGGTGCAGCAAGGAGTGTGCTGGTGCATCAGAAATCACAGAAGCTTACTTAAAAAAAACCCAATCCAAATATCCTTAAAGGTTTAGTCTTCGTTAGACTCTTACTTGCAAAACTTTAAAGGGCAAATTGTCTTGTTGAATGATTACATAAACTAACTGAAGAGCCTTGTTCTCAGGCTGTCTTTTGATGAATCTTGTCATCTTTGTGGAATAATCTGGGACTTGTTTGTTTTTTTTCCTCCCCCACCCCCAGCTGGTCTCGAAGCTGTTACTCTTCCACTTTACCTGTTAAGCCTTTGATGAGATGCCTAATGCCAGCGAGCAGTGATGACAGGCAGCTCTTGGCCTTTCCAGAGCAAGGCTGCACGTACAGGTGCAGGAGAGAGCAGAACCAGGAGCAACAGGCAGCAGCACACGCTGTGGATAGAAGTTTTCCTCTTACACAGGCTCTGCAGAAAGCCAGTGCCATCCAGGGCAGGGGATCTGCTGGTATCCTGATGGATTTGCAGGCATTGCAATAGGGCTGGTACTGCACAGCAGCTTAATGTAAAGACCAGAGAGGTGGGGCAGGGACAGGGCAAACACCTCCAATCCAGCCCGGCCAGTTAACCCTCAGAAAACACCCGAGACACATTTTCTTTGATCTTTCTTGCTTTTGTGTCCAGTAACAGTCAACTGCATTCAAATGTATATATGGATCTTCAAACTTCCCACAAGGAGGTAACAAAAGTACAGAAGCAAACTCTTCCCACAGCATCACACTTGAGCTCGATTCTAACGTGTGGTGCACACAGATTAAACCTATGCAGACCAGGAATCGCAAAGCCAAACACATCTAACTTCTAACAGCTGAAAAGAGCCCGTGGTGCTCTCCCCATAGAGCAAGAGACAATGTGTAATGTATTTAGCATGAGGAGAGGGAGGCTGGCACAAGGGGAGCTGCAGCCACTGAGTGTTATTTAATGCAAGCCCCGCTGCATTTGGTAATTAGACCTGACACCATCTTTGGAGCCATCTGATGGAGATTTAAGGGAACACTTCCACACAAATTCAGTTTCTTCCTCTTAATTGCTGTGGCTGTGAGTCAACAGCAATAATGAATAATGAACCCTGGGTCCTCATCCCCAGCCCATCCCACACATGTTTTGACTCCATTCTTGACTGTCCTGCTCTCCTGACCCCAACTCCCACCCTGCTGAGCAGCTTTTCAAAACGAAACTACTCAAGTGTGGATCACCCCTCACTTTCCTCATTCCTCTTTTCTGTCAGGACCCATCACCTTCCTCGTCATCCCGGTGATGTCCCAGCAGTTCCTCCACAAGGCTCTCTTCACCTGGCTGCTTTTGTCAGGGCAATCCCTGTGGGCCGAGCACCCCTCCACATCCCAGGTGTCAGTAAATCCATCTGCAGTGTGACCCTTTGCACTGAAAACTCCAGCACCCACCTTTTGGCTCCGGAGGACTCTTACGCAAAGTACAAACTGCTGCTGCTCCTGGTCCTACCTCCAGCTCACACAAAAAAAGCCATTTTTGGTCACTCGAGGATTAGAAGTGATATAGCCCTGGCTGATATTCAGCACCAAGGAACTGCCATCACCCAGGGTGGTCCAGGTCTTCAGCATAATTCTTATGCTTTGTACAGTCTATGTAGTGTTAAGGATATTTGTTAACCACATGGGGAGATCTCTCCTACTTGCAATGAGTTAAAGCCACATTCTCTCAACTCTTGAAAACACACAACCTCCCCTTCGTCCATTCTCCTACAGTCACAACATTTTCCTCCAGGCTTCCCCCATTCTCCACCACAAACACAGCTGCATCAAAGCTTGTTCTGTACCATTCTCACTGCCTTTCTGTCAGCAGAAAGGGCTCAGTTGCACCCTGGCCCAGAGTCATCATGTTTTCAAACACGCGCTTGGGTGTTTTTTCTCCTCTCAGACCTTCCCTGAAGCTGAGTATTCGACACGGGGACCTGCGAGACCGGCGCCATCGGTGCCCACGCGAGGCACGGTGACCAGGTAGGATGCTGCGGTTTCGGGAAGCAGGGCTTCATTACCGAGGGCAGGTTTGATCGCGATTTGCTTACGGGTTTTAAGATGGGCAAAAGAAATGGCTCGGATGTTTGCTTAAAGAGCTGCAAGGCGGGGTGTTGTACCCTAATTAAACGCCCCGCTATTAACTGGCAATAAAGAACGGCTCTCCCGCCCGGCCCCCGCCGGATGCCCGGACGGCACGGAGCGGTCGGGATGCGCCCCGGGACGGGCAGAAGCGGGCTCGGCGGGCAGCAGAAGGCGGCGCTGCCCCTCCGCGGGCACCCGGGACCCCCGCCACCCCCCGGCCGCGGGTTTAACCCTTTAGCCCCCCGCCGCACATCCACCCAGTCAGATCTCGCCGTCTCCGTAAAAATCACATATAGATATATTTTTTCTTACAATAAACAAACACAGCGCATCTCCGCCGCGCAGTCCCCGGGCCCGGCGCCGGGCTCCGCGCGGTCCAGCGCGCAGCGGCCGCCCCGGCGGGGCAGTGTCAGCGTGGGGGGCAGCGCGGCCGCCCCGAGGCCCGGGGGTCCCGGCCGCTAGCGGCCCTTCCTGCCCAGGGCGGTCCGGGCGTGCCGGAGCTGCCGGGCCGCCGGCACTTTGGAGAGGGGGCAGTACTTGATGGTGTGGGCATTGTCGCCGCTGGCGCCGCAGAGGGGGCAGGTGTAGCGCCGCAGCACCGGGCACAGGACGCGGCCGTCGGGTCCCTTGAGGATGTGCGTGGTGTAGAGGGCCACCGCCTCCTTGTTGTTCCGGCAGAAGACGCAGACCTGCAGCTCGGGCTTGAGCAGGCGGGAGGCGGCCCGCGGGTGCGCCGGCAGCCGCCCCGCCACCACCACGCCGCCCCAGGCGTGCGCCGAGCCCTCCCGGCCCGGGTGCTCCCCCGAGCAGTCGAACACCACGGCGGCGGGGCCGCCGCGCCCGGGGAAGGGGCTGAAGTCGGCGAAGCGCTCCTCCAGCAGCCCCTCGCCGTGGTGGTGGTGATGGTGATGCCCGCACAGGTCCAGGTCGTGCAAGTCCAGCGCGCCCTCGAAGTACGGCCCCGCCGCCTCTTCCTCCTCCTCCTCCTCTTCCTCCTCCTCCTCGGCCGGCGGCACGGCGGCCGCCACCACCACCGAGGGGGGCTCGGCGCCGAAGCCCTTGCCGGGGCGCACGGCCTTGGTGATGAGCGTGGCCAGCCCCAGGTAGTCGTTCCAGGAGTTGAAGACGTTCCCGCAGGCGCTGTGGCTCCGGCCGCCGTAGCGGGCGCCCGGCAGGCACTCCACGGGCGGGAGGTGCCGGTGCTGCTCCAGCTTGGCGCCGGGGAATGCCTCCATGGGAGCGGCCCCTCCCTGGGGCGCGGTGCGGGGCAGCGCCGGGCGCACCGTCCGCTCCGGGGGCCGCTCCCGCTCCCCTCTCCCCGCTCCCGCCGCCGCCTCTGCGAGCGCGGGGCCGCGCGGAGCGCCTCAAATAGGGGGCGGGGGCGCGGCCGCCGCGCTGCCATTGGCCCCCGGGCAGAGCGCGCTCGCGCTCATTGGCTGAGCGGCGGCGGGGGGCGGGGCGAGGCCGCGGCCGGGGCGCGCTCCGGTCCCGCAGGTGCGGCGGCCCCGGAGCGTCGGGATCGGGCTGGGAACCGGGATCGGGATCGGGATCGGGATCGGCATCGGGATCGGGATCGGCCCCATGTGAGCGGGACCCGGCAAGGCACAGGCCCGCCGGAGAGGAGCGGTGCCTCCCCGAGCGTCCCGGCAGCGTTAGGGCCGGGTGTCCACCCGCAGCAGAGCGATGCGCGGGCAGAACAAGTTTAGTGCTGTAGGAATAGGAAGCGGTTAGAGCCTCGTGAGCTCGTAGAGGGCAGCGGGTGCCTTCCCAGTGGTGCTAGTAAGTTGTGTGGGGCAGAGGTGATTTCTTCTTTGGACCCCCCTTAGTAGGTTGGGGCTTAGGAGTTGTGCTCCTCTTAGGTTTTAATTACTTAAAAATTCTGAAAGGTTTGTGTGGGGTCTCAGGTGGTGGATGTGCCCTCACTGGAGTGGAGGTACGTGCACTCACTGGAGTGCTGCTCAGGTGTGGGGAACCAGTCTGGAATATTCAACCCTACGAAGGGACGGGCCTGACCCGCGCGGTGCCAGTGAGAGCACTGCATGCAGTGGGTGGATGTGGAGGCACCCCGGGCAGCAGGACAGGCACCAGCTGAGCAGCACCCACCTGCTGAGCCTGGTGAGTGCAGGTTTTGGCGGCCCAAGCCTCACCTCTCTGGCCGGTGCTTGCAGAGCAGCTGCAGGACGAGGAGCCGTGGTGGGGAGATGCAAGTCCCCTTTGCTGCCCCTGGTGATTCCCATCCAGTCAGGCCACCCAGAAACCAGATCCTCCTTTGGGAAGCATCACAAGTGTGCTCTTCCATTTGGGCAGGAGGAGTTGATAATGCAGCTGCAATTAAAGATCCTATTGATTTGCAGCCCCTGGTAAGAGCTGCTGGGCTGAGCAGGTGGGTGGAACTTTGTCAGAAGTAAATCTGATTCCCTTGTGAATGGCCCTGATTTGTCAGTCTAACAGGTGCTCCTCTGGCAGGTAAAGCAGCTTTCCAATGGGGTTGGTTTGCATCTGGAATCGGCAGGTTTCGTAAGCTCAAATATCAGGGATATGTCCCGAGGGGCTGCCTTCTGGCACTGTGGGGGTGGATACGCTTCTCCAGTGCATGAAGTGCCTGGGAAGTGGGTGTATCAAGGACCAGGGAACAATGAGGATGGCTGCAGGGAGTGGAGCTGGCTGGAAGCAGTGTTTCAGAGCATGAATTCCCTGGTTGGAAAGTGGGACTCATTTCAGTACTGAAAACATTCACAAAGGAAGTCTCATTCCAGAGCGTGCTCGTGGTGGGGGACAGTTCTGCACCAGGTGACCACAGGGACATTTCACAGTTGTAGGGTGTCAGGCCCAGCCCAGAGCTTGTCTCTGAGTTCTGTGACAGACCTTTGCCCTTCTCAGTGCAGTGTTTCAAGGCCAGATTTGCACAAGGGAGGAGAGTTTGTGGATTGCCCTGGAGCCAGCAGGGAATGGCAGAGGAAACAGATGGGTGAAAGGGTGCAGGGTGATCAGTCAGAGTGCTTGAGCATCACTTCCTGGGGCAATTGTTGTCACTCATCTTCTTCTCTAGACACTCTGAGAGACAGAGTGAATAATTCCAAATTTGTAGCAGTGCAAGTAGCACGGGCAGAGAGGAAAATGGTCCTCTTCCCCTCACTGCCAATGCAGGGAGTGATGAAGAACATGGAGCAGCATAAAAAAATATCCTCACTAGGAAAATATTACAAAGGATAGATACCTGTCACCAGCACTGCAGTAACAGCACCCTCTCTTTGACCAACAGCTCAGCAGAGCTCGTGTGTGTTGGCAGTCCAAGTGCTCGAGGTGTGTTGCAAAAGTTATTTCATTGCTTTCTCTGTCCAGACTTTTGCCCGTGGCCCCTCCTGTTCCAGGTAAAGACTCAACAGCTTCATTCGGGCATTAGGTCCCTGCAGAGCTGTCAGGCTTCATCAGACTTGCATCAACCTCATGCCAGCTTATTGAGGTCACTCAGTCACAGCCTGGTGCAAGAGTAGGGAATCCCACTGTTGATGTTGGAACAAATCCATGTCTTGGTGAAACTCTCCATCAGTTTCAAGCAGTAAACAAAATACGTGGTCAAGAAGAGCTAATGGACAAGTAGTTTCTTCTGGGAAAGGATTGGTGTTTTGGTGTGCTTTGAAATGTTTTTCATTCGGAACACTGAGAGCTGCATGAAAAAACGCTGCTTTGTCCTCAGCTGGAAGTTGGGATTGTTTCTATGCCAAACTACCCTTTAGGCAACCCTTGTAAGGACTTGGGCAGTGTGAGACCACAGCTGTCTTGGTGGTGTCCTATGTGAGTTCTTGTGGCAGGGCTGCACAGCAACTCTTATCTGGAGCAGAAGTGACAAATAGCTGTTGGCACTGTGGCTTCAACACCACGAGCCAAACTCTGCCCAGCCCAGGGGAAAGTCTTCTGCTCCCTCAGAGCAGCGAGAAAACCGTGTCAGAAATTGCAGCTGATCTGAGCACGGGAAGCCATCAGATCTGCTGGGAGTGAGAAATCTGCTTGTGGGGGGACTGGTGTGGGAGAGCTCCCACTGGCCACGGGAACTTGTAGAGCCCGAGATTGCTCCTGGGAATACACACACACACACACACACACACACGTATGAAATCTATGGACACGCCAACTGCAGGTGAGTGAGGCTATTGTATGGGGTTGTAGGAAAGATTTCTTTCTTCATATTAAAGGAAAAGTGATCTAACAAGTGACTTGACAAGAATGGTAGAAGGATTTAAGCACAGAGCGGTTTGAGTGCTTGCAGGACAGCTGTCAAGTTTAGAGAAGAGATTAGCGGTTCATTTGAGAGACACATTAGGAAAGGGCTTACTCCGGGGGGCTGTGAGCTCCCCTGAGGCTGGGGAGGATTTACTGTCTCTAAGTGTTGATGTATTGTGCACGTTATGAAGCTTGCCATCCCAGCAGCTTTGATACGTTCCAGCTTTTCTTTAAAACCCCTGTGGATTTTAAAGTGGCTTTCATTTAACGTGGGAGATGTTGACAAGCTCCCCCAAGAGGCTGGCGAGATCTCAGAAGGGTCTTTTAAAATATTAGCTTCACCAGCACTTCGAGATGATTTTTTTTACCCCCCTCTGGAATATCAGGGAGTGGTTTGTTTCTGACGGCACTAAAAATACATGAGGTGTGCGCTGACACGGGGAAGATATGCCCTGTGCTGGTTGGACTCCCGGCCCGGTGTTCAGGGATCCTGTCTAAAGCTTTGGGCTTAACAGATGATGCTTGTGTTGGGAAAGCTGAGGTTTATAGCACAGAGCAATCCTTCTGTTTGGAAGATTGGAAGCAGCTGGTGGGACTAACAGGGGCGAGTTAGGTTTCAGGGGAGGATACAAACACAAGTCGTGGAAGCAGAGCTTCAGCCTGGAGTCTGTTCAGAGGCTCCAGCACGGATGTTCGGTGAGTCCATGGGAGAAGCACTTTCCATGGTCTTTCCCTTCTGGAAAGGGAGAAGTGCATGAGGGCTTGCTCTGTACGTGCTTGCCATCATTTTCCCTGTTTTATCTCGAGCAGTGGCACCTTGAACCAACAGCAGTTGGAGCTGAGCATTCAGCAGAGCCCAAATTGCCTTGTGACAGCATCAGCCTGGCTGTGGCTGTGGCAGTAGGAGTGCACAGGGGTGTGTGGATGCTGGAGGGGACATTGAACCCTCCTCAGGGCAAATAAGAGAAGAGACTTCATGCTTCGGGGGCTGACAGTGCAAAGAGAAGAGAAACTGGATTTCCTGCCCCCGAAAAGAGTTTGTCAGCTGAAGGAGACAAAGTTCTTCCTGGACACAGACTTTTTAAAATCTTCAGAGCACTGCTGAAAGTGTTGGAAATAGCAGCTGTAAAAAAAAGAAAAATCCATTGCAAGACTCTTTTTACAATCAAAAATGTATCCACTCTGATTATTGTGGCTGATAAACAGCAGACACTATCAGCTCTTCCATCATGTCTTGCAAATGCATGGAATTTAAAGGAGAATGCAGAGGTCAGAGACGACCTGCCAGGGTTTTGATTTGCCCATCCAAACTACTGCAGCACACAAGTACAAGCCAAGAGCCAAATGTTTATCAGCAGAAGCATATTTTTCCTGAGGACATAGTAACTCATGGAGGGGAATGTCAAAGTGGCATAGAAATTCATATATACTGTTTATGAGAAAATCAAACAGTTTTGATGAAAACTGAAAAGTAGGGGGTTTTTTGGGTTTGGTTTTTTTTTTGGTTGAAGAACAGTTTATGTTTATGCATTTTATTAATATATCAGGGAAATGTGATAAATGCTACAAGCACTTCAGTTCCTAAATGTCAAATGAGATTTCCCTCTTACAGCAAATCAGATTCACGTTGAAACTGAAAACCAGGTTTTTCTGCAAAGATCCTGAAATGCCACAGGAAATGTGTTAATTTTATAATTTTGTAGTCAAATGAATCATCTCTACATTATTGAACTTTATTACTGAATATCTCTGGGTATCCCTGGAAGTGTCCAAGGCCAGGCTGGATGAGGCTCTGAGCACGCTGGTTTAGTGAAAGATGTCCCTGCTCGTGGCAGGAGGGTTGGAATGAGAGTTAAATTCCCTTCCAACCCAAACCATTCTGTGATTCTGTGATCTCAAGTTTTTGGGGAGCAGGAGCTCTCTGGTGACTCCAGTGCGGGGTGAACTCCTGTTTGGTGGATATCTGTGATGAAACTGCTCCTTACTTGAAGGGGGTGGCCGAAAGTTTGTGTACTGATTGCATTCCCCGCTGCCCATGCCTTCTTGTCTCCTGTGCAAGGCCAAGACAATGTGTTTGGGAAAAATCAGAGACTTTCTGTTTGGACAAGTCTCTGGATTCATTGAAAAGAGTATTTCAAATAAAATTTTGGCTAGACACTCTACATTCCTTTACGTAGTCCTCCTCTCCAAAATTTACTGCTCCAGGATATACTTGAGAGAGCTTGGTACTTGCATGAAGATTTATTGCTTTTAGTTTCTGAATCAGTTCCGAACCTGAGTTAGCAAATGCTACTGCATATTTCTAATAGCAGCAAGAATTCCAGCAGAATTTCTGAGGTCTGCCTGGCTGATTAAATCCAGCAAAGTCTCCTGCTAAGCTCTTAGGCAGAGCCAGCCATATCAAGGACTTTAAAACAACCACAAATTCAGTTCTGGAGATTTTTTTAACGTGTGAAATTTTACAAAGCAGAAGATGTATATATTAGTTGATCCATATAAATGTCATACACACACGCAAGACGGTAGATAAGTTCCTGATCTATTAATTTCACATGGTGAGGATAATAGTATTCATCCTGAAAACTTGATTAAATTTGTAAAAAATTCTTAGTGAAAAATAGTCATTGCATTTTTTGTCAAGCTGATAAGTGCAATTTAGCTGAAAGAGAAAAGCAATCAAAAAAATCAGGATTGCACTTGGAAACTTCTTGTGAAAATTTGCACTTGTTTTCTATTTTGTTATTTGGTAAAAGGAGTAAACAGAAGGTTCTTCATTGTACTGCCTGCTTGGTGGTGCTGCTTTCTTAATCTGAAATTGAAGTTTTCTCTGTTGGCAAAACAGTGATGACCAAGAAAATAAAGAACTGAACAATACCGAAGTCCATAAAGCACCGGGAAATAATTTTGACTCAGTCTAAATGTTTCACATTTCTGATATATTCTGGGAGCTGTTGTCTTCTCAGAAGTCACAGCCTGGATACCCATGGATACCACTGAGATTGGGTGCTCCCAATGTGTGTCAGTGGATTGCAGCTTTAGCACTTCACATTCTCAAGKAGCCTGTGTTAAGTTTCTAAATTCTTGTACTCCTGTTTTCTCACAAATCCCATTCTGAGTCTGACCCTGAGAGCATGACTTCATTTGTGTTTTCAGTAAGAACTGTTTTGCTCAAACCTTTGGGTGCTCTTGAATCACTTTTTTTTTCTTTTTCCTGGAGGGATAAACCACTAATTATACACGAAAATTGTACCTCAAAGATCCATCTTAATAATATAATTGTAGTAGCAAAGCAACTGGTGTGATTACGTGCATCATTGCACTTTTCAGCCATTAACCAGCTTTTCTTGGTTAATGGAGTTAGTAAAACCTAGAATGTGCTTTGCTGGAATATATCCAGTGCAATCTCATTATCACCTACAAGCCTCTGTAATTGGGGCGATAATGTGCAAAACATTATATTGCTGATAAATGCCATGGGATTAAAAGAGGGCCAAGTCCTGCTCTCAGACACACGTGACAGAGCTTGGGGTTTTGGTGTGTGCTTGTGGAATGCCTGCAGCCCCGTGTGGAGTTTGGGGGGTGGCATTTTGAGTGGGAGGAGGAGCACTTGGAAGGAGGCCAGCGGCAAAACTGATGAGAGCTGAGGCCTCTCAGGAAAGGTAGAAAGAATTGGTGCTGTTGGGTCAGGAGGAGGCTTTAGTGAGGCATGAAAATGGTCTTAAAAGAGAGAATAATCTGTTCTCCATGATCCTGCTGGATAGGACATAGAGGAGTCAACCTTCCAGCACAGCAAGGGCGGTTGACATTGGATATCAGGGAAATGCAGGATGGATGACCAAGGACTGGTTGAAATTGCTTGGGTCAGAGTGTGTCAAAGGATTCTCTGCTGTTGGTGGGTCCCAGGATGAGAGGAGGAAGGCACTGGTGGAGGTGGATTGTGTGATGGCTTCAGGCTGTGAGGGGCTGGAGCTCCAGTGTCACTACAATGTTATTTTATGGTTCAAGGCACCTGCAGGTGAGAAGCTCCTGGCAGAGAGATGAGAGATCTCCTTGGTGCTTGCACAAACACAGAGCAGATCTGCCAGGAGGATCTGTGATCAGAATTGTGCTCTCAGCCATTACACACTTGGAATTAGTGTCTGGTAGAAGTGAGAGAAGGCTATCCATGTTAAAGGAAGGGAATCATTACTGCTGCCTTGGATAATACAGGTCACAAGGCTGCTTCTGTTTGTGCTTGTTTGAATTTCAACATGTCTTTTCAGGAAAACAAGCATTCAAATCTTATTAAAAAACCCCTGTAATGAAGAGTCATCCTGTCTGCTTCAGCTCTGGCTTTGGTAATAAATTCATTATTTGCACTGGTAAACATGTGCCTCATATTTCCAGTCAGGACTTCTCTGTTTTCAGTGTCAAGGTTTTCCTATGCTAATTGAGGACCCTGATCTCAACATTTAATTCTCCCTGGAAACACTGATAGTCTTTAACCAAGTCTTCCCTTACACTCCTCTCTTCATAAGCTAAATAGATCAAGCTCCTGCATCTGTAGCTGCACATGCTGTTTTTCCACCCTTCGTGTTCCTCTCTGAACTCTCTGCAACTTGTCAGCTTCCTTTACGAATTGTGGGCTCTAAATTTAACATGGCCCATGGGGAATTGCACCAGCAATACCAGGAGCACAGGAAGATTTGCATCCTTTGCTACAGTACTGCCCCCAGACATTGTGTGCAACCGAAGAGGAGCACAAAAATAGGTTCAGACCAAAGGCTCAGCGTTCTGTCTCTGACACCAGCTGTAGTGGGTGGATGCTGAGGGGTGGTATTTCCCTGCACAGCCCCCCTTATCTTTTAAAAATAAAGATACAATCTGAAATTCCACGCAAAGCCTTTGGTATCCATGTGTCTTTGGTGTCCAAACGGCCTGTTGGGCCTGCAGCTTCCCAGCGTTTGTATCACGGGCTGCCCCAGGAGCTAAACCGCAAACCAGAAGATTTGTGTCTTTGCTGAGAGTCTGGGAAAGGATATTTTTAAATCCCAGCAGGGCCCTGGGAAGGCAGGGCAGACGGAAGGACAGTGTGTCCCTGCTCCGTGGGGACAGTGCTCGGGAGGGAGCAGAATGCCTCACCCAGGGCTGCCCCCACGGCTGCACCAGGCCTGGCACCCCTAAAAGGAGCAGGAGCAAACACGGGGCTCCGCCAGGCACTGCCAAAGCTCTGCCTTTGATCCAGGGAAGGAGCTGATACAATGTCCTCACACCGGGGAGCCTCACACCCTCCCCGTCTGTCAGCTTGGCTGAGGAACCACTGCTATCCCCAAACCTGCCGGAGCATCCTTGAATCCCAAGACAAAGCCCTGCCTCTTGTGAGCATGGAGCTGGGGAACTCAGCCCCATGGAGGTGCCTGGGACTTTCTTGCCTCCCCTCAGCCAGCTCCTTGGCAGTGAAAAAATCCTCTCCCTCAGTTATCCCCCGCCGTGTTGTGTCACCCGCAAATTTATTAGAAGATGATTTCATGTTTTCTTCCAGGAAGAATGTTACACGGCTGAGAATAGATCACCATGGAGCTTCTTGGAAACTCCTGGGTGACGATTCCTTGTTTACAGTCGCACTTGGAGCTTTGTCAGCCGCTCTCCAGGTTCTGCCCTGTGCACCGGGTGGGTTCTGTGCTGTTGGGGTTTCTCAGTCAGTGCAGTCTGTAGGGTTGGGTGTCATGCTGTAAGGTTTTGTGGCATCGGTGTCAGGACACATGTCAACACACTTCACCATCTTACAGGGAGCAGACACCAAGCCAGCTCAGGACAGTGTGCTTGCTGTGGACACAGGCCCTGTGTTTCACTGAGTCACAGAATGGCTGGGTTGGAAGGGATCTTAAAGCTCATCCCATCCCACCCCCCTGCCATGCAACACCTTCCACTATCCCAGGTTGCTCCAAGCCCCGTCCAACCTGGCCTTGAGCACTTCAAGTTCAGGCACTGTTGTCTTGCTACAGCCCTTGGGCTGCTGGAAAAATGAAAAAGTGGGTATTTTGGTCCATTCCAGTAGCAGACTAACTAAAATAAGGTATAATTCACTGTCATGGAATTTTGTTTATGCGACTTTCACGGAAAAAGCAAGGTTTCCAAAGTCAGAGCCAGCATTAGAGGGAGAAATGGATATGTTTGCATTTCAAACCATTGCAGGCATGTGGATAGCCAAGGACATACTTGCTAGTAGTAGACAAGTCTGGTGATGAGGAAATTTTACTGCTGGGGAAGGAGATCAGAAAAGCCATTGCTTTAAGGACCTGAAAGTAAGAGCAGAGACAGGTGAGAACACTGAGAATGTAGAGATGAGACACACAGAAAACTCAATCCTAAAATATTTAAATCTAATTTTCTGAATAGGAAGAACAATTGATGTTATAGGCCTCTTAGAAGCTGTAAATATACACCCACAAATGTAAATGCAGATTTCCAGTATGTCCCTGGATCCTGATCCTTTAAAAAGACAAGCTCATTGTATCCTGATCCCACTGAAATGAATGAGAAGACTCCTGCTAGTTTTATCCTTATTTATTCATTTTTTATAATGATTTTATTGACATAATTGAGACACAAAGAGCCATAGTGACAACATATTCCAGTTTTGTGACTTGGGTAAAAAGAGCAGCTGAAAAAAGCAAAAATATCTGTTCATAAGTATGTTCAATTGTGAGAAGATTCTTCTACCACTCAAATTTCTGGAGGGTTCATCTTTGATTTTCTCAGCAGTTTCGTCCTGGTGCCAAATTATTATAGCTTTCTGGATGAATATGATTGCTCTTCTCTTTTGAAATAAATAGAATAGAAATAAATACCATCCTGTCCTAAACTAATGAACAACTTTTCTCCAAGTTTAACACCCAGATGTTATAAAAATTGAAAATGCCTGCTACTGAAAAGCAATATTATAGAACTGACTTTATGCAGGATTAAAAAATAGCAATGATAATAAAAAATGAACAGTGGTGTGATTTGGTGGGTTTTTCTCTAAATTTATGAAGCTCCTGAGAGCCTAGATACATCTTACACGGTGTTGGAAACAAAATGTACCCTCTGAAAACTGTATACTTGTAGGCTTTTACTGAAATGGAAATGTTTCACATACGTGGAATTCATCAGTGTGTGAACAACAGTTTTAGAACCTTATGGTTAGTTCAAAATGCTCCTTAGTGCTGTTTCAGTAGCAGCCACTGTCAGAGCTAAAAGCTCAAGAGTCTTGGCCTTGCTGAAATAAAACACCTGAAAACTTTCATTTTACCATTTCTGATTTTTTTTCCCCGGAAACTGTGAGAAATTTTTTAAATGTCACTATTCTTTTTTTGACACATGCCAAGTTTCAACCACGTTTAGATACGTTGTGCTGCCTCTCGTGAAAACCTCAGGACGTAAATTGGCCCGTGCAGAACCCAGATGGTTTCACTCACACAGATATTTCGGTTGTGGCCCTGGTGTGGAGGAATGCTGCTGCTCTCACAGCGCCTGCAAAAGGGAGAAGTTCATCTGCAAACGAAGGGAGAGGTGAAATCCTTCCCAGAGCAGGGCTACTTCTTATTAACGGAGTTTAAAAAAGTGCCAGGAGTCCTTCTTTTCAAGACGTCGGACAGGGCTGCTGCGTTGTTGTTCAGCAATGTCACAAAACATCACAACACTGGAATTCAAAGATGTTCAACCTGCTTTGAAATAGAATGGTATACGAGGGTCAAAGTTACTGTGAAATGAAACAAACAGAAAGTCAATTGTTCTTAAATTCTGGGACTCACATGAAGGCAGTCATGGTGTCTTTGGCTTACCATGAAGTGATTTTGCCAGTGACACTATGCGAATAATTAATGTATATATCCATAACTGTACAATCCATGCTGGACTGTCTAGGTGGTGTTGGCTGGTTTTCACTTTGTTTCTTACTGGCTCATTTCATCCCTTCTCCTCTCCCCATTTCCCCTCAGATTCACATCAGACAAAACAGCCCCAATCTCAAGCTTTTTTTGAAAGGATAGCGTGTTTAAAAAATCCAGCCCATCTTTAATGTGCTGTTTGGAGAGATCCACTCCTGGAGACACTCTATGGTGTGGCAAATGGCACTCAAATCTTTGGGATTTTATTAAATGCTGCCTGAAATGCTGTCTGAGGGCAGGCTTTATACCCCCTGCTAGATGCAAGTAGCTGCATCTACTTGAAGGAGTTTGTTTTGTAAAATATTCCTTATAACGAGAAAAGAGATCCCCGGTTGGATCTGTAAGATGTTCATACGGCATTTTTTGTATCACTGATTTTTATCTCTTTGCAAAACAGCTAAAATGTTTTCTCATGGAGGCTTCTGTTGTTTTCCTCCAGTGTTTGCTGGCATGTGAGGAAGAGATCAGACACACTTTTATCTCCTTGTAAAGAGGAGACTTTCATGGAAACCACGCTGGGTACTCCAAGGAAGCCCGACAAGTCGTTTAAGGTCAGAAATCAACCTGCATTTAGGGAAAAGGAGCAGAGAGCCTGGAAGCAGAGCTGGGAAGTCCAGCTGTGCTACTCCTGTCAGTCCAGGGCAGGTGCCCCTCTCCCCTTTCCAGTGATGGCCATTCCATAAGAACCTGCTGTTTTCAAGCAATTTTTGTGCAACCATAACTGGGTTGTGAAGTTCCTGTAACGCAGAGATCAAACGCAGAGGCTGCCCACACTGGCAGTGGGTCCAGCGTGGTTTGCAGCACATCAGCAGCACTGGCTGTGACTGTGGCTGTGGCCAAGCTCTGCCCTCCTCCCTTGCCCTGGCTCTTAGTGATGGAGAGCCCTGTTTTTTGTGTAACCGTAATATTTTTGTTCTGCCGCTGCGAAAAAAAAAAGCTGCGCTAATCCCGGGATAGTGGGCGTCCTGAAGTGGTTCATTTAAAAAAAAAAAGGGGAAAAAAAAGGCTGTGTGAAATATGAAAATCTGGGTTGGCTTCTACTTGCTCTGTGGAAAACCGGGAGATAATGTCTGTTAACAGGGAGGGGAGAGATGTCGCAGTAAGCCAGAAAAAACCCACCAATTGAAGCAATTTCAAGCAGACAGGACAATATTTCTGAATCAGAATGATGGGAGAACAGCAAAAACTTTTGCACGGAAGTTACACAGTGGGATGCTTTGACATCCATTGTGGAGCTGTGTGGACTGGACAGAGTTGACTTTACACTGGTTTCACTGAAGCAGCACAGTCTGCTCACGGGCTGGGGCTGCAGCAGAGCATCTCCTCCTCAGCCTCTCGAGGCAGCTCCAGTTTTACTGATTTCTAGTTAGTCACTCATTTTTGCTTGTTTGTTTGTGACTTTCTCCTGCAATAGCCTTGAGAATATGCTATTTCACTGTTTCTTTCAGAAGCAAATTAGAGAAAAGTGACACAAATTGTTGGAAGTGTCCAGGAAGTTTGAGTGGTGCCTGACACTTCTCGTTGCTGGGACTGAGGGGGTTTGGCACTGCCTGCACCTGCCAGGGTCCAAGGAAATCCCTGCTGCTGCAGGAATTGCCTTCAGCCTTGGGGCAATGCAGCACCTTTGGGTCTGGCTGCAGTGTCTGTTGGCATAAGTAGGCAAATACTGAAGAAAAGTGGGGAAAAGACGCTTTTCCTGCCATGTCGATGCCCGAGCACCTGAGTCCCTTCAATTTATTTCCTCCTTAATGTTAAAAGCGGGCAAAGAGGTGACTCAGGAGCGAGGTGCCCTCTGCCCTCCTGGAGGAGAAGCCACAGTCCAGCTGGCAGCGTGGTACCCGAAGGTGGGAGCGAGGAACACCCGTCCCTTGGCGCCCTGCACGGGCACAAAATGCTTGTTGACACCCAGCCATGTGACAGCTGCTCTGCTTGCTGGCTTCTCCTTCCTGAGGTTTTCCGAGCAGACAGCTGCTGTTGGGTGGGATGGCAGGGAGGAGGGGAGCAGTGAAGCCACATTTGCTGCAGGTGCTGCTCAGAGATCCGAAAAACCACTGTGATCCAGCGATTCCATGCAGGCTTTCCAAGCCAACACTGCAGGGCTCGCTCCCTTTTTAGTCTTTACGTTTTACAAGCGTTGCTGTGACATTCATCCCGCTCATACCTGAACCTGCTGCACCTTCCTGTGAGAAAGGGCATTTTTATCTCGTTATGGTGGTGGGGTACTCCTAAGTTAGAATAGAATTTGTTCACACTCACCTACTAGGGCTGTGAAAGAGCCAAGAATAGGTTTGTTTCCCCACAGTGGGCCTTAATCACCCAAAAAAAAAAAAAATCCTTCCAGTCCGGTGAAGCCAGTCACGTCGGGGAGCTGCCTTTGCGCCTGTGTGCATTAGTCCTGCGGCTCGTAGACCTCCCTCATTAAACAGTCACATGCTGCAGTCTGAGCGCCAGGCCAATCTCCCAGCCGTGCGTTTTCAGGCTGGAAAGGCGAATGCTGGCGTGGAAAAACTCGGCTTTCATGAGGCACTGTCTGAAGTCAGCTAATCTCGTCGGAGCGAGCATGGAAAGGGCGATACTGTAAACACAGGGGTTGGGTGCCCAGGGTCTGCCCGGGGGGCACGGCCACATCAGAGGCTGTCCTGGCCCTGCTGAACCCAGCAGCAGCCTCCCACTGGCTGGGAAACTGTTTTAGCAAAGCCAGGAGAGAGCTGAAGCTGCTGAGCGCACAGGCACTGACAGCGAGTGAATAACAATCCCCTCTGGAAGCAGCAAATGAATAAAGTACATTTGACCTTTGGTGTCCTGAGGGAGCTCTGCGGCCCCCAGGCAGCAGGAGTTCAGGTGTCACTGCCAGAGCTGGGGGGGGGCGAGGTGATGAGCTGGTCTTGAAATATTTCTTCTCACATTACTAAACACCTTTCATCAGCAAGTGGACAACGTGTGCTTTCCCCCTCGGGTGACCTTTTCTGGCACGCCTTCCCCGTGTGCCTCGCTTTCTTCTGACTCCCTTTGCGAGGCCAGCTGTGGGGACCTGCTTTTGCACTGCTTTGGGAATGGTGCCCGCGGTCGTGTCTGCGTTTGTGTGTGCATTTCTCCGTGCCTTTCCTCTGGGTTTGTCAGCAGGAGCCTCTCCCTGCTCTGGAGCGGAGCGGTGATGGCACCTGAGCCCCTGGAGAGCAGCTGTCAGGAGCTGGGAACTGTCCCCATCAGCCCAGGAGGTCTTTGCAGCCCTGGGGCTCCCCTGTGGGTACAGGATACACGGTGGAGGGCCAGAATCATCTCAGTCCTCCTCTCTTCCATCCCCCACATGGCAGCAATGCCTGTGAATGGTGCCATTGCTACAGTGGTTCCTCTACAGCCCGACTCAGGCCTTGCTGAGTGAGGGATGTTTTTCTAAAGGCTTGTAGTGACCCTTTGTTACTTCCCAGCACCTTGGAGCTGCTGTTGGTCGCTCTCTGGTTGTTTTGTAGCACAACATCAGAAGATACAGCTGGAAGGTCCTGCCTGGGGCAGTGGGGTGGGTGGGTTGTGGGACAGCTCACGTGTACGTGGTGCTTTAGGACTGGCATGTCACTGGGTCTGATTATGTTAGAGGAAAATAACTCAAATGTGAAAGGAACTTGTCTTAAAATGAGCATTCTACTAAATGGATTTGTTCCTCTGATTCATTGCTCCAGTGCAGGCTTTCAGCCTCCCCAGAGCTCCTCCTTGTTCACTCATTTTTGCTCTATTAATAAACACACAAGAGCGCTTAAATGGAATAATGTACCTCGTAGAAAGGGGAAAATAAGAAGAAAGCAACACAACTTGCTGTCCTCATGGGAGGGGAAAAAAAAACCTGCACAGAGAAAAACAGTGCCATTCCATTAGGTTTTTGTTTACTGAAATGTAGTTGTTTCTTAAGCTCAGCTCTTGGGGCTGTGTGGGGCAAGGGCAGTTTATACACTCCTCTTGTTTAAGGTACACAGCATCTCTTTCGCCCAGATCTTTCCTTTTCTCTCTCTCTTCATATATTGTTGCGTTTCACATTTGAGTCAAATCTAGTGCTAATTTTGTGAGGTTTTGTCTGAGCTGAGGTTAAATCAGTATTTAGCAGGGAAGCTGGCTCAGGATTGGAGTCTCACAACACTCCTCGTGAACAGTGTGAGATAAAACAGTGTTGGAGCAGATTGTAGCTTGGAGTGAAAGAACAGGCTATGTGACATTATGAAAAACCTTATTTCTGAGATCTGTCAGCTGAGGTTCCCTCTCCTTGAATGACTCTAATGTGTGCAGACATATCACTTGTAGATGTGTGTGGGAGTCACTTCCCCTTTTCTCCCCGGGTTTCTCCTTGCACATTGCAGTTTAACTGGGATTTGTCTTCCACACTGGAAGAAATCTCACAGCAGCTCTGAAATTCCCTCGCCCTGGGGAGTCCTTTCAGGAGGTTTTCACCTGGGCAGACAACAGGTCTCAAGGGACCAATCTCTTCTGAGCTCCTGGGTAGAGGTTGTATTTTATACTAATATTGAATTATGGTAACGTCACTTAACAGTTCTCCTGTTAAGCTGTGCTTTGTTTCCAGGCGTGTGTGTGCTTCTGTACGTGTAGGACAGAGGGACAGACCCTTCTAGGAGTGGCATTGAAGTCCCTGCTGCCTTGCCAGGCTGCAGCCAGAGGGTGGAGGGCACCTATGGTTTGTTTTCTCCCCCTTGGAGAGTCCAAGCTGTCCTTCGTCCTCGTTGCTGGGGGGTCTCTTGTGCCAGCAAAGGGCACATCCCTCCTCTTCCTCCCCTGCAGCACCAGGGCAGCCTGCAGCTTCTTCACCTTGGCCTGTCCTCTCCCTCTGCCTTCCCAGGCGGGGTGCAGGAGCTTTGCCTGTCAGGGTGAGAGGGGCATCCTTGGCACTGCTGGGAGAAGCAGCCTGGCTGCCTCCAGGCTCCCTTTGCAAGGGGGAAAGCAAAGGCTCTTTAAATGAGTCCAGAGTATTAATAAGCCAGGCTGCCCCACATAGCAGGAGAGAAAGTGGGACAGGCAGCACACTGCTAATTTTACACAGGCCCAAGGGGATTTTTTTTCCAGGGAGTGTGTTATCATTATTTTGTGTCCTAAAGGGCCTAAAATTAGGGCTTGTAAGAAGCAAGCCACCGTTGGAGGCTTCATCCCAGGCAGCCCAGGCCTGGGGAGAGCTGGATCTCCTGATTGCAGGTGCCATGTTCCAGGTACTCCTCAGCCTGGCAAAAAAAAAAAAGGGGTGGAAACAGAGGTGCAGAGGGGTCCTGGCTGTAAGTCCTCATCTGCAGCCCCATCCCTGACCTGTGCTTCTCCCAGTCTGGCAGCGATGAAGGTCCACTCTGCTCCAGCCCCCAGGGACACCCGTGCTGCAGCAGGGCTTGGCTGTTTCTCTGCTGCAGAGAGGGAGCTGTGGCCAGTGTTAAATGAGGGATGTGCTTTTGAGCATGAAGACTTTCAGTCAGTTAATTACAGAGAACATTTGCAGCCTCTCTTTAAATCCCAGCACTGCCTCTGTGCACCCCCTTCCACCAGCAGGCTTGGATGCCGTCCAGGATGGGAACGGGGGACACATTGGTGGATCCTCAGCTCTGCCAGAGCTCCTGGCTCACCCACCACTGCTGGGGAGCAGCCAGGGGAGCCCTGGGGTGTCCAGCACAATGGCCTTGGACAGGTCTGGGATTTGAGCCCTGCTCCCCACCTGCAGTTATGTGCTCCTAACCCCTGGGCTGAAGGGTCCCCTCCTGCAAGGGGCTGAGCATGCCAACCCAAGCAATGCAGTGTTCACTCAGTGGGTTTGTTCACAGGCTTAAAGTTGAACACTTCGTTAAGTGCTTTTGCTTAATTAGGCCAGACCGCGCTGCTCCTTGTGGGATTGAGAGCAAAGCGAGCCACACTGGATTAGAACCAATATTTTGAAGCATAAAGCTAAAAATGAAGCACTTAGCCCCCACTTCTGCAAATAATTAAGCACATGGGTAATTACTGATTTCGTTCCATTCATCAGTTGTGTTGATTTCAGCAGGGCCACGCGATGCTGGTGGTTGCTCGAGTGTGTCAGCGCACGCAAGGCTGGGCCCCCGGGTTAAAAGATCTCAGGGACTGGGGAAATGGATATTTGTAGAGTGTCTGGCACATGGGCTCTGCACTGCCTGCACGTGTCCCTGGGTAGTACTGTAAGAATAATAATGCCACATTTAAGTACTAATGATTTTTAAAGATGCTGAGCACTGGCCTTACCCATGAAAATGTGGCTTGGTCTTCCTGTGGCAAGCCTCATTGTTAACAGGGTAAATGAAACAGCATTTGACGTCTGGACAGGCAAATGTGCAGCCTCGTGTCCACCTGGGCTGTTATTTTGCCCAGGGAGGTTGTGGACTCCCCATCCCGGGAGGTGTTGAAGACCAGGCTGGGTGGGGCTCTGAGTCCCCTGATCTAGCAGAAGGTTCCCTGCCCATGGCAGTGGGGTTGAAACTTCAAGGTCCCTTCCAGCCCAAACCACTCGGTGATTCTATGATGATTTTCCAAAATGGGAAAGTTCAAATAACTGTTTTCATTACTTCAGCCCCTAATGCAAAAGGAACAGAGTGAAATCCAGGCTGCAGTAGAGTTTGACTCAAGAAGTCGGCAAGAAAGACTTTACCCTGCTATTCTTTTGTCTGTCTGCTTTTCCCTGGGCACGATCTATTTTAATTGCTTTTAAAACCAGACACAGCTCTTATCTGCGAGGAAACGCTGAATTCTTGATATCTTCTTGTTCCCCTGCAGATGATTTGACAGCGATGTTTACAGAACTCGCGATTTAGGGAAAAAACGGGGCGGGAGGAAAGAATAGGAGCGGCCTGAAGTGAGCTGGCCCGGGAGAGCCTCCTGCCCCTCGGTGAAGCAGCTGTTAATGATGCCTTTGATACGGCTCCGCGCCGAGGGGACCCGCACACGATTTCTCTGCCGTGCCCAGAGCTCTGAGCCGATTGCCCGTGCCCCCGCGGGGCTTCCGGCGCCGTGCTTTCAACCGCAGCCACCGGGAAGCACCTCGTGTCACAAACAAGGCTCATTAGCATAGCTCGGCAATTAAACCCCCGCGCAGTCTGCTGTCCCGAGATAAAGAACTCCCAATTTACGGCCCGGGTGACTTTCGCCGGAGATGGATGGGCTGACAGCTTGGGCTGGTGACGTTCTGTCTCCCGGGTGCAGCCGTTCGCAGGGGCGATCTCTCCGAATGTGACTTTTCCGCAGCCCAGCCAAGGGTATTAGCACGAACTAATTACGGGGACRAGCCAGGGGCGATGGTTTTCCAGGAGTGGGAACACCACAGGCCCCAAACAGCTGGGTAGTGCTGGTGCTTTTCTCTCCTGGAAAACAAGGGCCCTGCTGGAGGAGAGCTCCCCATCTGGCAGGCTCTTCTAATGCGTGTAATAAATGCAAATGATATTTATCTTATTTATTTTTTACTAGACTTTAATGAGGTTTGGAGAGGACTGGGCGCATGTGGCAGGACGTGGAGCTTCTCTGCAGAGTGAGCACGCTGYATTGTTTGATCAGTGATACTGTATTACAGGAGCTGTCTCCACCTGAGTTTGTTTTCAATTTTATAAACTTTAGTCTTAGGAAAGAAGTTTTCTTCTGTTTGCGTCTCAGCCCAGCAATCTTTTGCTGTTYGGTTTTGGTTCTTGTGGGTTGAGCTTATGTGAAAAGACAGCAGAGCAGGAGGTCACCACATACCAAGCTGGTCAGCAATGCATGGGGACACACAGAGTGCAGGGATGTGATGTGGGCAGGAGGAGAGCCAAGAAGTCTCAGACTTCTGCCATCTTGAGGAATGAATTCCTAGTGCAGTGAGTGTCCACACAAACCCTCTTTTTTTCTTATTAAAACAAAACTTTCCAGTGAGTAAGTGGATCCCCATAGAGCTAATTTAAGTCCATTAACAACAGACTCACTTTTCTTAATTACCCTTTGTAGAATCATCTTAGGATTCCCAGAGGTTCTTGGTCTGCGGGTTGAAAAGTGTCTGTACATCGAAGGATAAGGTGTCTGATGAYGGTGGTTGGGAATACAGAGCACAGTTTCTGAATTAAGGATGACCTAATGATGTTTGTAATGTTGTGACCCCTCTCGTTCAGCCCAGCTTGTAACTCTAGGAAGCACTGTTCTGAGTGAGAGCCAATGATGCATCCGTGGACCAGGTGGCCCCAAATTCTGTGTTTGCTGCAGACAACTTTGGTTTCGAGTCTGGGCCAGGCRAGGAGCCAGCCCAGGCACTGAATGRTGAGGGATGACAACAGAAGACCCTGATCTCTGTTTGTTGCCACATAAATGGCAGCAGGAGGCCTGGTGTGTCTGGGGCTGTAAGATCAGATTGTGTTGACTCTTYTAGAGCCAACAAAAGTGCTGGTTAATCTGTATGTGGCTACTTTGAAATGTCACTGCTTTCTTGGCAGCAGTGACTCCAAGATTTCCTTGGATGAACGGTGGTGGGGAGGGAATAAGCTGTGTACATTGATGGCTGACTACATGGTGTATTTGTCCCCAAGCACGGGGAGTGTTTTGGCTCTGTCCACAGCTTGTGGCTCCCTGCCACAGATGCTGCCAAGTGCCTGAGGAGCCTTAGCTCCACATTCATGCATGTGTTCAGGTGTATCCACACAGAGCAGAGACATGGCCTGTGTGAATCCAAGGATCAGGACTGCCTGGTCCACTAGAGCATCTCCCTTTGCTGCTGTGTGGAAAYAGACGCTGGATTCTGTGATTCTGGGATTGTTGCTTCCTGCTGCAGAGTAGGTACTGCCTGGCAGAAATCTTTCAGGAATTAACAGAAAGCAAAATTGAGACTAGCAAAGCAAGCAGTCTCAGCAAACTGTCAAATGCACATTTTTCTTCATTATTTTCTCACTGAAGCATGATGATGTCTGGTGGAGCATTATGGATTGGGACCAGGAAGGAAGTGTTAGCACAGCCTTAAAAACAAGCCACTGCTCTGGCTAATGAGGCAATAAGGAAATTCTGGCTGTAGCAGCAGTGAAGTCCAACAAGAGASAATTAGGCTTAAGCTGGAGTGAGGAAGTGGAGCTTGCATGAAGACTCCTTCTGGGTCAAACAAAAATACTTTCACTTTACGGCTTCTCCTTGTCTTCTTCTCTAGGAAATGAACATTCCCATGGGCATACAACTYACTCCCACTCACTGCATGGGTGGCTTGCACATTCAGCTGTGGTGATTGTGACTGCTATGATTTGTTGTGGTTTTGATCTAATGATCTTTCTAGTCTTTGGAAGCTGAGGAAGACTAGGAATTGGCCTCTTACYGCACATGTGGTAAGAGCTGGAGACAGGCTAGTGATCCTACACACTGGATAGAAATACACAACTTTTCACTCAAACCAGTTTGGCAAAGAGATATCTTGAGCTTTTTAGTGCAATTGTAAAACCACACAATGGTAAATGAAGGCCAAGGTGTTCTGCCCACGTGGCAGTAATTTCTTAATTGCATTTTGGACACGTATGGTCAAATTTTCTTATGAGAATCCCAGACTTCACTGTTGGAGGGGATTGCATTTATGGCTGTGCTGCAGCCTGCAGCATAGCAGGGATCTTATGGTGTGAGCTCCCAAAAAGCCCTGCCTGGGTGCACTCAGCATCAGTTGCAGAAGTGCCTGGAGATGTGTACAACTCAAAAACTGTCCCAGTTCTTCTCCAGAGTCTTAGAAATCCCATGGATTCCCAGGGTGTTGACTCTCTGGCTGGTTTAAAACAACGGGTTGGAGATGCACCTGTGCTTGGTGGGCTGTGAGCTTGCAGTGCCCGGTCGGGAGCTGGTCACGGGTGCAGTAAAATGGAATAAATTGTGCTCTGTCATGGTTTGTCTCACCAGAGAACAGAGAGTGAGGCTCCTGTGTGGCTGTTATCACACACTGAGGAGCTGAGYATTTAATGCTGGTCAGTTGTGGACAAGAGGCAAACGAGCACTTGTATCACCCTCAATCACATCAGGTGAAACACAGGAATGAATAAATAGTTTGGATCTTGCACTGCTGGGTTTCTGGGTCTCCCTGTTGGCTACTGCAGGGAGAGGGCTGTGCTGCCAGCCTGGAATTCTTCCAGGTAACCAAATCCATCTGCCAAATAGGACAGAGTGGTTTGCAGCCTTGGACATAAGCTGGGCAAAGTCCTGCAGGAGTTGACTGCGTGCAAGCGACCCAAGGCCCCTCGCAGCAGCTCCACGCTCCCTGGCTTTGGAATTCCACACCAGAATGTGGCTGCAGAGGTAAACATCAGCTGGGTGTCATGTGAAAGGGAGGGAGATTAGTGGAACTTGACAGCTCCTGGATACAAGCAGCACTCTTGGATTTCGTATTCCTTCAGAAYGAGGAGATCAAAGAGCCGTGATCTGGACGCGGCCGGCAGCCTGTCACGGTGCATTAGGAGGGCACAACAACCCCGTGCCCAGGTGAAAACGCCTTTTGTGSGATTTGCTGTGTGGTTTTAGGATGGGAATCCCAGAATGCCCGAGGATTAGGCACACAATACACAAGTGCTTTGTGGGTTTGGCTAAGTGCTCTGCTGCCTGGTGGAATTTGCCACCCTGGGTTGTGTTCTCCAAAGCAGAGAATGGAGAGAGGGGCCCTCCTGGGGGCTGGATGGGGATGGCTAAGGGCGTGTTGGGCTGGAGTTGGCACCTCTGTCTCAGAGGCAGGTGCTCAGCTTGGGATCACATCTGCCTTGAACTGACAGCTGTGAGCTGTCTGGTGGAGCTGAGGAAGACAGGGCTGGCCTGAGACCACTGGGAGGAGGAGGAGGAGGAGGAAGAGGCAGACAGCCACCAGTGAGTGCCCAGGAACACAGCAGCTGTGTTAGTGCCATCCTCCACCTGGGCTCTCTGCCCTATGTACAGAATAGGCTTCAGAGAAGGATGAACACACAACCCTTGTACACATCTATGCAAGAGTTTCTTGCCTAAAGTCCCTCCAGGCTTCTTTTCCACGTGTTTATGCAGGGTCTTTTTGAACACTTATACACTCCTGGTGTTCACATCCACAGGATGATAAGTGGTGACAGTGTGTTGAAATCCTTCAGAGGGACCAGCCCTGAATGCCAGACTTTCTGTGGGATTTCTGTGCTTAAGTTACCTCCGACAGGATGCTCAGAAGTGCTTAGTGCAAAGCCTGAGCTCTTCTGTTAGAGCTGCTGATATGGCCATTTAACAGGAGTAAAAATAACTTAAGCAAAAGATGTCCTTTTATTAAGCCATGACTGTGTCTTAGGTGAAGTGTTCTTATTCTATAAATAGATGTCACTTTGCCCTAGGAACAGCCTGGTATTTTATTAACGTTGTCTCTTCACTAGAACCTACCACCTATTCCGTGGTGCTAAAATGGGAAAAGCTCTTAACTTTTACAGCCTATCTCAGTTTTTTGCTTCCAAGTGCCTGTAAGACCATTGCATTTGGTTTAAGGTCCAGCTATGACTTTTTTTTAATGGACACTTTTTGGTTTTGTTTTGACTTTTCCCCTCCTATTGATTTGCACTGCTACAGAAAATAACAGCTGAATTACATTTGGCTTCTCCTGCTTCCTTTCTCTTTGAGATGAGGTTACAACGACCTCATCTACCTAAATCAATAATGGGCACCCAAATCTAATAAAGATTTAGCAGGGCCTGTAAAATAGCATGTAGCCCAGATGGAAAGGGAGGCCCTAATGTCCAAGCCACTCATTAGCTATTTATCAACCATTAATGACGAGGATAGGAGTGGTGTGTGGGGAGAAGAACACAAAAGCAAGACAGCAGAGAACCTTCCTGAATATGAGGAGGAGACAAAGACTGTAAAACACACGTGCAGGCTGCAGCCTGACTCTGGCAGGGGACAGGCAAGTACCTTAAAAGTAGAATTTCCATAGGAGTTTACTTGCAGAATCCCAGATTTTTATACAAAAAGCCTTGGAGTTACTGCACAAGAGAACATAATGAAGAGCTGAAACACATTTGGCTCCCCATGAGCTGACCCTGCATCCCCTTGCAGATGTGAAAGCACAAAAACTGAATTTCCTGGAACTGAATATTATAACCCTTTTGGTTTTTTCAGTAAAAGAGAAATTGTCTGTGTGACAGCGGACACATCTCTTAATAAGTGGCAGAGTTAGGAAAAATCTGCAATTTTCTTGCTTTTTGCTTTAATGCCAAGAATTCTTTCAGCTGAAGGAAATGAACATGTGAACTGGCCATCAAAGCTATTTTTCACCAAATTGCTGGAGTGCAGAACAAGGCAGGCAGCAAGTACAAAGAAAGAAAAGTAATTTTTCATCACTGTTTGTGATGGCAGATTTTAGTGGTGAAACAGCTTTATAAAGGTTTGAAGCTTTCACACTTTTTTGGAGGGGAGAGGTGTTGATATTTGTTGGAGATGAGAAATATTTTTTCAAGAGCTGGAGCAGTAGCATGGGAAGGAATTTGGCATCTCTGGAGTTTGTGGTATGCACAAATACAATAATGTTCCATGAAACAATATTTCAGATTCCAGCAATGCAGAACATAGTAGCAATTTCAAAGAAAACAGGAAATAGAAGTAATTAGTCAGGCAGGAGGAAGAATCCCAAAYACAACTAGGATACTAAATGCTTTGCAAAGCAGTAGCCAAACCCCTTTTCATCTTCCTTGAATATTCCTTCAATCTTGCTCTGCAGGTGCAGAGTCAAAATGAGTTACAGTAAATTTGAATTATTTTGATGAATGCTGGTTTCAAATTTGTCTATTGTATAGTTGCAATGAATCTTTTCCTCTGCTGTAGAAGTAACTATTCCTTGCTGCACACATCTCATCTGGACAGGGGGCACAGCCAGGGGCTCTTTCACAAGGTRGGTGTGGGAGGTCAAGTCCCCCTTGCTCTCCAACAGCATCTCCCACTGCTGGAGCTCTGCTGTGTGGAGGGGAAAGGTGCCTSCAGTGCTCCTGGCAGGCCTGGCCCGTGCTAGGAATGGAGGCAGCTGTGCAGCATTTTTCRGGATGGACTGAGGAATCCTCTGCATCCTTTGCCAGTTTGCTCTTACTGTTTCAAATCTGCCCTGTGTTTTCTATTTGAAGTTGTCYGGCTTTAGCTTCCGGACATGGGTTCTTGTTAAACCTTTCCCTGCTAGATTAAAGAGCCCTTTATGACTGGTATTTTCTCTCCATGGAGGTACTTAATACCCTGTAATCAAGTCACCCTTGGTCTTCTCTTTGATAAGCTCARTAAATCCTGCCCATCAAATTTCTCACTGGAAGCAGTTCCTCCTCCCCAGCCTTTACATCCTTTTGGTGGCAGTTTTCCTCATACCCTAAATTTCACAATTTCTTATGAGACAGTAGARATCCAGGAGTTGTTTGTGGTCTTTCTGCCTGAATCCCACCACGGTTAATGGAGAAACACAGCTGCAGCCCCCAGCAGTGCCAGGGGAACACAAGTGCTGAGCTGTGTGACTGCAACTGCACCAAGAGGTGGTTGGAGAGGCACTTTGTTCCCACGTAGACTTGCAAGGCTGTCGGCATCGCCTGTATTCCTTGTCCCTTGCTGTAATAAATCAATTTTTATTAAAAAGTTCAGCTTACAAGGTGAGTAATTCAACTCTATGATTTCCCATGTTTCTCCCGGGAAAGCCATAGATTATCCATAGCTATTAGGATAACTTCTGCAGAGCTGTGGAAACAGTGTCTTTTGAGGAGAGGCTTGGGAGAGACCTCCATGACCATGGCTGGACATGGTTTGGCAGAGAAAGGTGTTGGACATGGAGGAGATACCTTGGCAGGCATCCCATGACACAGCAACCTTTCCTCTGCGTTGGTTAAACTGTCCTGAGGTTTTACAGCCAGAGGTTCTCCCGGAGGTGCTGGATGAGGGAGGACCCCACAGGGTGTTCTGCAAGTTCTGTTGTTTTGTCACGGTGAAAAGTGTCCTGTTTTTTGACTCAGTGCAACCCCTGGTTCTGCACCTTGAGGGTTCACATGGCTCTCAAACAGGTTTTGGATAGAGTGTATTCATTTCCTTCTGCAAATATGCTCATGAATGCATGATAAGTATTCTTTGGCTGTCTTTCTCSATCAGAACTGCAAAGGTTTGGTTTTGTTGGTTTTTTTTCCCCCCCCGGAGCAGTAAATCAACAGGCTGTAATTAAAGATGTTAAGAAGCTCCTTCATTTTCCAGTCCAAACTTTAATTTACTGAAGCATCTCTAACTATCTGGCAGCTGAATCACACGATTTGTATTTCTCTTCTCCTTTATGGGGCGGTACAGAAGACCAGAGGCACCATGTTCAAAGACCCTCAGTGCTGCTGGATGTATCTGTCAGCCAAAGACACCTGTGGCTGTTCCYCATCCCTCTTTCAGAGGAAGGATTTTTCATAACACAGCTCTAGACCTGTATTTTTCCACCCACCAGTTGCTACCGTTGTTCCTCTTTTGTTTCCAAAAAGAAAAAAAAAAGAAAAAAAAAAAAAMACCAGATGGCTTTAGTGCTGTTTACCCCGGGAAACATTTTGAGCATTCAGTAATAAAACTGGGAGGAAATCCTTCACTTCCTTTATGCCTCCTAGCAAGTAACCACATCAATATGAAGCGAGGATGTTTTTGGGTACTAACCCAGTGTCACCGATCAAAACACAGCCGTAAATACTTTCAAGATGCAAGTCTTGAATCGGGCTGGTGGATGAGGAAAAGCCACTTCTGTTTTGGAAAGGAATTCTTTCCTTCTGCAACCACTTTCTAAATTGCACTGACATTTAGCAATTAACATACAAAAGCTTTTGTATCCGCAGGATCGTTTTTCATGTCAATAAACACATTCCTTTGCTTTTCGGTGCAATGTTTAATAATTCTCATTTCCTATAGGGGAAGAGAACCCTTGTACTTTATTTGTATTACACAAATTACATGGAAGAAACAAAGCCATATCTGATCATAATTATTAAATTAAGAACATTTGCATAAATCCTTTCTTTTTTCCCCCCCTAATCTAGTTTGCTGTTGGTAAACAGTGTGTTATCTAGGTTTAGCAAAGCATTTGGTTTCTAGCCAGATTTCTGCTTTCCCCTCRTCCTTTTTGAAGTTCTCTTGGCAGGCAGGATCTGCTTCTCCTAAGCTATCTGTCATCACACAAAGTGGATTCCAGCTTCAGACAACAAACGAGTTGCTATTCTGGATTCACGGGCTGAACTGTCATTAAGTCACTGCCTCCCTGCTCCGGGGTTTTAGGATTTGTCTCTGTTCCAGCCTGCAGCTCTGCTCTGGGAGCTCCTTTGGGGGCTCTCCATGAAGTGCAACATGTTCAGTGGAAAGCTCCTTGGTGCTCCCCATCTCAGTGGTCTCTGGGCAGGGTGTGGAGGGCACAGCTTGGTGTGTGGGACTGCTGACGTGGGGAAAGGACTGTCTGGTGTCCATGGGGGCCACTCAGGTTTCCAAGTCTGAGTGACATGATGCCGGTTAGGATTGGAGAGAGAAGAGAAGAATAAATGAAGAACGAATTTATTTCCCCCTCCTGCCCCTGCCTGGGAGGGGGTGTGTGTGTTGACAGAAATGATCTAATACCTCCTACAGGTTCCTACAGAACCCGAGGTGTTAGAAACACCTGAAATATCCGTGAAATGTTTGTGCCTGGCAAAGTGGAGCCCTGGAAGCCTGGCCTGGTCTTGAGGTGCTGTGGAGCTTGTGTTCTGTTTCCATAACCACGAGCAGCCTGTGGTGGCACAGTGCAAGYTAAGCACTGAGTATTGGTGCTTGCTAAATTGCTTAGCTGAGACCTGCAGAGGTACAGAGAGCATTGGTGGGAGTCTCCAGTTACCTTTATTTCCTTTCAGGTGGCTTTCTTGGAATGCTGGAGGGGTTTTGGTGGGTCTGTGGGAGAGGCTATGGACTCCTTTCCCATTCCCAGTGCCACCTGCTTTGGGACAACCTGATTTCATTCCCCTGCAACCGCCTTCTGCTGCTCCCCTCCCTTCTTGAGGAAGTCCTTCTTCCCCTGCCCAGCTCTGCTGTTGGTTCAGTATTATTCATTTTCAGTATTATTTCTTTCTGTACAAGGGAGAGAATTCAATAGCAATTCCAGTCCTGAGCAACAGAGGTTTTTGTAAGGAATGAAAAGACACTTGGTGCTTTTGACAGCAGCATTGATGACCATCTTATAAATAGCAGCACTTTCCTCTAGTACTCCAGGAAGCCCTGTCAGATCCCAGCCTGGAAATCTTTTGCTTTAAAAGCTTGTTACTTAGTTGCTGGAGTACTTTTCCTAACTGGAGACGCAGATGTTGCGTGGGGGAGAAGAAGGAGATTGGACATGAGTGAAACTGGACAGGTCATGGAGCTGAATCTCTCTGGAGCACAACTCCAGCCTTGCAGGTGTTGCTGTGGGCGTGAGATTGTGTCTCGACGGTGTCTGAATTTGGGGCTGGACCAGCTGGGCACCATGGGCACGCCAGCTGGTGGGCAGCCCCCTTCCCCAGGGTGCAGTTTGCTCAGAGCCCAGCCTCGCAGGCTGCCACAGCAGCCCCTGATTGCCTGGTGACTCTGTGACACAGGGAGGAATGGGCACCGTGAGGTACCTGACAAAGCCTGCGAAGGAAGGATTTAGGAAGTGTGAGTGAAAGGAGAGGTCCTGCATCTGTGGAGTCTGGTCCAGAGACCAGAGAGACAGGAGGCTCTCATTGATTTAAATGGAATCTGGACTGACCCTTAGTAAATGAGATCATTTGCAAGATTGAAGCCTTTGTTTACTTGCTGGATTGGAGCCTGACTGTTGGTGGGGTCCCAGAGACAGAGAGCCAGGCACTTCACTTGAAAATGACTTTACTGCAATAATGTCATTAYGTTTTATTGACCAAGCGTTTCCACAAGTGGTGAAAGGGGATTATTGGGAGATTGGGATGAATGTGCATGATGTCACTTTTGAATCATATCCTGTTTGCAGGGAAGATGTGAGCCCTGATTGAGTGACCCACTGGGCAGAGGGGGTTTGTCTGTAGGAGCTGTGCCACTGCTGCATGGGAGCTGGGGGCTGCCTGGATGAAAGGTTCCGGTGGGAAACTACAAAGCCRGATCAGAGGAAATGCTTTCAACGTATCTAAATCAAGATGTATGGGGTTTTATTTTTGCATGTGTTACATATCCCTGAGCTCTTTTTGGTCAACTGATAGTCATTAGACAAAGCTGCATTGCTTTGCAATTTACTCATTGCACGGCTGTGACTTAACTGCTAACAGCGTAATATTTTTCCTCATATGTAACTTATAATTTGGTGGATGTGCATCCAGCTCCTGCCATGGATTAAAGTTCCAGAGAGGTGTGCCACTGTTCACCAGGCACTGACAGCCTTTAAATAGCTGTTGAGCACAGCCAGATGCGAARTGTTAGCACAGTTGCTTGCAAAGGCCTTTTCTCCTGCACCCACGCTCAGCTAGGAAATGAAATACAAGATCACCGTGACATCCATAAAACATTCTGTCAGCAAGACGTGTGAGTTACCTGGAAGCTGAATTCCATTCACAGGAATGGCAGCACAGTACACTGTCTGTATTTTTCCCCCCTGAGAATCAGTTTCCGTGATTGATTGCATTTGTGTTTCATCATGTGTTCCCATCACAACTCCGTGATTCTGCGTTAGCGAATCTTGTTTCCATTTGTGGTATTTCTATAAGGCTTATGAAAGTGAATGATATTAAACCAGGAGGTTTAGGAGAATGGTTTTCAGGCAGAAACAATAAGACCGGAAAAGATTTCCTGTGTTTGTTAATATTCAGCTGGGCTTGGGTCTTTAGGTCCCACTACTCTGCACTGGAGGCTATTCTGGAACTTGTTGCTCCTAAGGGAACCTCTTGGTATCTCTGTCTATATATACCRAAATATTTCCGATCAAACCACCTAAATGACTTTTCCCACATTTTTGTGGCTTTGATTATGCTGAATATGCCCARCTTCAGTGATTCTTATACACAGGAATTCCTGGTATGGTCATCATAAGATATACACCCTGATCCTCCAAGACTGGTGAAATGACCAGTGGGAGGATCTAGGGACGAGCTCAGGGCCAGCCCAGAGAACTGTGGAGGAATTGCCTTGCAGTAAGCAATGCTAGRTTTTTCATTTCAACTAAATTTCTAGTTCAGTGCCAGAAGTGATTCTCTTGGATGTTGTATTCTCATCTAAGTTTATACTGGGTGAAGCAGAGGCACATACCTCACACTAATTCTTTTGGGGAGAAGACTSAGACTGAAAATCAAGTCTCTTTTATTCAGATACTTAAAATACAGATTAAATGTCACTCTTCAGATAGTGCAAATAGAGCTAAGGGTTAGTAAGATGACTGTTTTTCTCCTCTCAGGTCGTGATGAATAAACAGCATCGTGTTCCTGTTTCTTCTGCACTAAATCCCCTCCTCGAGACTGGTGGTGATGCTCTCCCTGTGCCCACAGGAGCTGTCCCCAGGCAGTGTGGCAGGGAAGGGCTCTGTGCCTGCTCAGCCTGTGTTGCCTGCCTGGGCCTTGCCCATCTTTTGCTCTGTTGAGGCTGCTGGGCTTGGGCAAAGGCACTGTTTGYGTTTGGGTCACAAGGGCGCCCATTGCTGAACGGTTTGTGCAGCCTAATCCGTGCTTGTGGCATGAAGTCACACATCTCCCAAAGTGATATTTCACCTAATCCAGTTCTGGCTTTAAGCAGATTATCAATTTCTTTCACCGAGCTTCTGTTTTCGGAGAAATAAAGAAAGAATTGTAGATGAGTTTGCTGCTAAGATTTGTGTGTGTGTGTGTGTGTGTACTGAGGATTTATTTATTAGATTTCTAACCATAAACAGTTTAATGTTTTTGAATTACTGCTCAGTCTCATTTAGTTTGGTTGTGACCTTGAGCCATACATTTCCAGGGCTCTTGCTAATGGACCTTTTAAATGATGACAATGACATACACCAGGCTCTTTGATAGGGGAACCACTGCTACACTGCATATTATTTTAATGTTATTCTACAAAATAACCATTATAATATCGTTATTATTTTTTAACTCCAGTTTTATTTTGTCACACCAACGTTACAACAATCTGCATCTGAAATATTTCCTCATTTGTGCAGAGCACATTTCTCTGCCAGGGGTAATGAAATGACCAAGCAGTGACCCTCATTTTTATGTTTCTCCTACTGTGAAGAGGAATTGAAGATGAAATGTAGAAGCTAATAGCTGTGCAGCCCCAGTGAATCCAGCAAATCTAAAGAGCCCAGCCATGGGATACATTTAAATATTAAAGCAGTTTTTATGTGCTCTAAACAATATTTGATGCAGCTCTCAGTATGCTTTAATCTGGCTAAATGGTTATTGTGTTATGTGTCCTAGCTGTAAAACTGTCGAGCTCTTTTGTGGTCAGGATACTTCTCCCCACTGCAATTTAGATTTGGCATCGATAAACATAAAGGACCGTTCTCCAAAACGCATCCTCAACGAGCTCATCCTGCATGGAGCAGGGTGCTTAGAAACCATTCAAATTTATTTAATATTTCCTTCCTGATGTGCACTGTAACAATTGCTTATAGGGTAGGGAATGTGCTGGGTTTTGAGGGAAAAAAAAAAGGAACTTGGCACAGTTCAGTCCTATAAGGAGAGTGGGACTGTCAAGGTTCAGGTCTGAGGCAGGAAAACCTTGATTAGTGGCTTTTTCTCGACTGCTGACTTGTATAGAAACAACAACAAACATCCTAATTTTCTCTCTTACTTGCCTCTGTCCATCCTGGCTGGCCCATTTCTTTGGAAAGGAAAATGCTTGCTGGAAGTTGGCTGCTTCAGCTGATGGAGCATCTCCAGGTAGAGGTGTTGGACTAGAAGAAGTTGTTTGCATGTGTCAAGGCTGTGACTGAATTTCCTGCAGTTCTATGTTTTTGTGGGCTTAAAAAGGTGTGTTCTATGTTATTCAAGGCTTAAAAAGGTGTGGATGGAATTTTTCCTGGTTTCTCAGTCATCCTAACCGAGCTCAGGTTGTGTTATTCTCCTGAGGGGCAGTAAAAATTTCTTGCCTCCTTTTTTACCTGATTCATGTCCATGAGACGTGTATGAATCCTTTTGCCATTGCTTTGTCTCCCAAATGGAGTTGAAATGGGCTAGTGACCTCAAAAGTGAAAAGGAACCAYATAAAGCCTTATTATTCTATATTTCTTTAGAAAACCATGCTAAATGTGGAGAATATGCACAATCTGCTATCTTTTCTYATAATTATTCTAATGAAAACCACCRCCTCTTCACCTCCTCTTCCTCCTACCCCTGAAGAAGAAAAACAACCCCCAGTGCAGCGTGGTTGTAGTAGTAATGAGAAGAGCATTTAGTAACCTCTGGGAACAGAGTTTCAGAATTATCCCAAGGCCTTGAAATTACTTTAGCAATCTCCTTTAAATCCCAAGTGGGCAGTGATCCATATTGTAAACCCTTCACATGTAATTTGACACAATTAGCAAATTCTGCTTCTGAGACCATCTTGTGACTCGTGCTGGAAGTGTTTCCTACAGAGGAGCTGTGGGCTGTCCAGGGCCCGGTGGAGGTAAATGAATCAGCCCTGGGGGGAAAGCTGATCCTGTCCAGCTCACCCTGGGCCAGGGTGATGTTGATTAAAGAAAGTCTAGTTTATCCACCGTCAAAGGAAATGTTTCCCTGTTTATGTTCCAGAAATAARGCAGAGCATTGCACACAATCCCAGTGCAGATCTTTTCTGGACTCTGAGTTGCTTCTGGTGGAACCTGTTTTCCTCAAACAAAGTGATTTTCCAATTCCTGTAACTGACCTTCCTATCGCCAAGTCGAGTGATCTTTGTCAGCCTGACTCTTTTATGATCTTGCTAATGAACTTTCCATTTTATGCTTCTTGTCTGATTAGCAATGCCAGAGATTTAACCAAGCAGAGATAATTCATTAGTCTGAGCCATGGCTCTGAGGGCACGGTGTCAGACCCTCCCTTCCTGCTCCCTGCGCTCCATTAGTTTCTCTCCTGCTCTGAGATCTCCTCCATTTGTTTCTGAGGGAAACCTTCTTCTATTGCATATTCTTTGAGTATTGGTCATTCTTGACTCATTGACAGTGAAATTCATAGGATTGTTTTGGAAACTTTTAAGTAGCCATTTATTTTTAAAACTGATATTAAGGTTCATGCAGATCAGTGGAAACAGGAAAAAACATGCGTAGATTCTGACTTGGAGTGTATAAAAATAAGTGATATTTGCAGTTTGTGGATGAAGCTGTGTTCATTTGTGCTACAATCCATTTTCTCTTTGATGCTGTTTTAATTTGCTGCCCTTGAAATTCAGAAATGAAATATTTAACCTGTTTCTGAGTAAGTGTTGAAGCCAGTGTACTGTAAAGAAGGAAGAGATTTCTATGAGAATGACTCTGTGTATGACTCAAACGTGTTGGTTTGATCTTGAACTTCTTGTTTGCTGGTTGCAGGGGGTTGTTTCCTTTCTAGAGCTGCTCTCTGGGATTGGGAAGTAGATACTCAATGGATCAATCCCTGTGCATGCTGCTGCCACATCTGCACTGGGTTAGTGGCCTGTCAAGGCTGACCATCTCTTGGTCACACTCCCTAGAAGGTTTTATCAATTCCATGTTAGAAACCTGGTTCTGCCAGATAGGGAGGCTGGTGAGCAGGCAGCAGCTGGAATGGTGGGAATTCACCTGACAGAAGGATTACCCTCCCTCCCTTCAGTGGCAGCGTGGGTTTTTAGGGGARCCTAAGAAAACCTTCAGTTTCTGCCTGGAAACAGAAGCAGACTTGAGCCAACTCTGCCAGAAAGGCTGGAATTAGAGCAAGAGAAACCTTGTAGGGAGTAAGGATAGACATGGGCATGAGAGYCCTCCATGTCAGAACCTGAAACAGCAGCCAGGTGAGATTTTTTGGCTGAAAAGTCTCTAAGAGAGTTTGGTTCCTTTGGTACTGTTCTTTTGACCCTTTTTATTAGGTTTTGCCCAATTTCATGATCACTGCAAACTGGGTAGATTCACTAGATTCACTCAAGCAGTACCAGATTGTGCCATTTTAAAAGTTATTTCCTCATAAGCAGTGGGTGCAAACACGTGTTCCTTGTGTACCCACAACTACCAGAAAAACCAGTAATCATTGACCTGTCGGTGACACAGTCATTGCAGCAGGCAAAGAGACCTG
Source organism: Amblyornis subalaris (assembly GCA_018881555.1). NCBI lineage: Eukaryota > Metazoa > Chordata > Aves > Passeriformes > Ptilonorhynchidae > Amblyornis > Amblyornis subalaris. The sequence continues at coordinate 1,048,770 of JACAXG010000101.1, read as the reverse complement.
GGASGTTCTGCACAGGATGCCATTTATTTATTAGCTCCATGAAAACCACACTTTTTGCAGCATGGTCACTGTAACAATTGCCTCTGGATGCTGGATTTCGTTGCTGTGTACAACACGCAGGCGCTGGCAGGACATGCCAGACAGGGCACGTTGGGATCTCTTTGTGATTATCTCCCCACTGCCGAACATGTGCCCTGCTCACTCGCGCTGCTGCTGCTACAGGGGGCAGGCAGGACCTAATTAAAGACGAGGAGGGATGGATCTGCATATGCTGCTCGTGTTTGGGGACTGTCTGGCTCGGAGGAGCAATAATTGGCTGCAGGGCCTTTCACCTCTGTGGCACGGCTTTGAATGCAGATCAGCTCAGTGGCTTTTAATGCCATCGCCATGTGACAGCTGTTTTACGTGTGAAATTGGCTGGTTGTTTGAGTGCTCTTCCTACAGGAAGCCAATATCAATAATTGCCACATCAAACGGTGCTGTTAGCACTCTTTAAAAATATATATAATTTTAAGTTTTATGAACCATGCTTCAAGTATACATATTGGCTTGTGTTGTAACAACACTGAAAYGATTATAAATCCACTTAGCTCCATAATTAAATCCATGTATAAAAGAAATACATGCTGTAGGTAAGATATAGCAGTAGCATCTAACTGGAGGGCTCCAAGATYTTTCTTGGAACACTGTATTTGTGTTTCCATTATAATATAAGGCATGTAAGTTCATAATGCATTTCAAATTAGACTGTGTGGCTCTTCCCTAAACGTGTAAAAATCACAGTGAAAAAAGCAGCATCAACAGAAAAGGTCAAGGTAGCTCAGGGAAAAGTCCTTGATAAATGACTCCCATTTCCATGGTGGGRGCTGTAAGGAGAGATATGTCTTATTGGGCCAGCTGATACAGCTGAGTGAAACAGATAAGCTTTTGGACACATGGCCTCTTGTTTTTAATGTGCCAGCCCTAGACTGAGGCAGCAGCCCAGCCCTTGTTAAAAACTTCTGCACTTTGCCAGCTGTAACTGGTTTGTCTGAAGAGGTATGGAACCTGTCCTCCTGACTGATGCCACCCCTGCTGGTGGCTCTGCTCTGAGCTGGAGGTGTTTACAGGAGGAAGTTTGGTCGCTTGCACTGTGAAGAAAAAACGACTCATAGAGATAGGAGGGAAATGTGCTGTGTTTGAAGGTTGACCACAAATTCTTTGTCCTCTGCTGCCTTTTGGAGTTCTGTTTTCCATGGCAACSCTAGCAGCAGCAGTGCTACAGCTGTGAACCCTTGCCTCATTCCCCCTCGTTCCCACCTGAGTGGGAAGCTAATGATGCGGCTGGGAATGTTGACTAAATGTATTTGTGCTGGAGAGCAATGGCTCATGAAAATTAAAACCTTCTGTGGAAAAGGGTTTTTTATTTTTAATTTGAAAAAGAGCTTTTTATTGCATAATCCTTCTGGACCCCAGAGAAAAACAGCTCCAGCAGAAGAACCCATGGTTTTGCAGGTCTCTTGTGGGGTGGAAAACCTGAGCCTGTGCTACTGCTGTTCCTTGCTTGATATGACACCRCTTTTGTGTAAAGAACAACAGATCCAACAGAAAAGGCTTGCTGACAAAGACACTGTCTCACTCTGCTCTGAGGGATGAAAAGGAATATCTGACACCTTGACATCTTTCGTAATGTGGAATTCTTTTCTCCCAGCAGGCCCTTTTCAAGGTGATGAGGGGAAATGTTCTCAGCATGACTGTTCCTTGCTTATGATCTCTAGATTTTCTGCTTGGTTGGTTCTGTAGGTTTGCATGCCGTCCCTTCCTTCTCAAAATCATGTAATACCTGTATATTCATACACTGTTATGGTAACTTGCTCACGTCAGGGTGAAAATTATTAACTGCCCCCATAATTCTGCAGTCCCCCATAATACACGTAAGCCCCTCCTATTAGGTAATGAAGCCATTATTCACTAACAAATTCAACATGCAAGCCTGTGGAGGTCTCTTGTAAACAGATAAGGTGTTATCTGTTAGGGAAGAGAGCCTCCAGGCTAGCACAAAACAGTATAATTTACATGATGCGAAGGATGTTCCYGGGATCCTGCAGAGACACAGTAATAGAGGATATCTTTCTTTACAATGACACAAAGGGTGGTTTCTTGGGCCCGGTTTCTGGGGGGTCTTCATAGAATGTTTTTAGAATAGGTTAGAGGCACACCAGCCACGAGTGCCAGAGTTGATGTCCCTTTCTGGATGAGCTCCTGGAGCCCTCTCCAGACKGCTCTTCTGTGATAGATTCATGCCCAGGCAAGCACAGGAACAAATTTCTACCCAAGCAAGTGGAAATGTTGCCTGACACAGGATTACACAGCGGTACAACAGGTTGGGACCACTTGGTGAGCCCTTTGTACTTCCTGCTGCTGCCGTGCCCATACTGGGTTGCACCTGAGCCTTCTATCCCATAAAACGCCTGTTGACAGGGCCCCAAAAGAGAGGCATGCAGGATGTGAGGTAGGCTGAGAAATGCTGAGCTGTGGTATCGACCTGGGCTTCAAAAAGTCCAGTTTTTGCAGGTGAAGTGCTTGATTGGGGAGGTCATAGATACAGAGATGTTGGTCATTCAGCCTCACAGAGTGGAAGCGGCGTTTTGTGCACGGGAAAATTAAGTGACAGGAATGGGAAGAAGAAGCCCAGGGACACATGTTACTCGCCCAGCTACACCATGTCTCAGTGGGGTGGAGATCTCCTTCATTACTGCACCACAAAACCAGCAGCCTGTCCTGCTCCAGATGTGTTTTACACCCTCATCACAGACCTCTTTCTGCGTGAAAAGCAATTCCCCCACAAATGGCCCTTCATTAGCTGTGGGGTCGTGTCAGAAACCATCATCAGTGTAGTGCTGATGTGGCCAACGCATCTTGTGAACTCTCTGACCCCAGCAGTCAGCAGGATTTCTTTATGTGAGCACTAATATGAAAAGCATTAGCATTAATAAAAGAGCTCTCGACCTAGTTGGTGTAAGGGGTCAGCAGAAGTTTACAGACACCTTTGCCTAGCATTCCTATCATGCCTGGCAGTTTGACTCTCATCTTGTTTTTTTGCAGGTTCTGAATAATGATATAATTCTCAAATCCTTCTCGAATCCATCAATATAGCAGGAATCCAGCACAACTGGAAGCCACCCTAACTGTGAGACTTCACCCATTTGAGGATTGGTCTGTCTGCTCACATTCACACACTTATGGTCTTAAGTCAACTCATTGCCCTGCTGGGAAACAAGAAAGGGGCTAGAGCAGGTGAAGATTTGAAGAATTTATTTATTTTTTTGGAAACCTTACCCCCGTGTTTCTCTTGACCTGATTAAGAATCTCCTCCACAGATGAGACACTGGTTTCCCAACATCTCTTGGTCCAATATGCTCATCTCAGAGCATGCAATGATAGATGTTGGAGGTTCTGAGCAGTCCTTACCTACCACAAGGGTATTGAAAAGAGTGCCAACAAACGGTGGAAGCAGAAGCTGTTGTGAAGAGTAGAAGCCCTTTTTATGAATACCCTTTTCTTTAAAATTAGAAGTCACTTTAAAAATATATAACTGCTTACATCAACCTGATTTTTACTTAAAAACACTTAGCTTGCATTTGGATCAAAGAACAAAGAGGTAGAGAGTACAACATCCTGAATCATAACATACATTACCTATAGAACCTGAATAGCAGGATGTTTTATTTTGGAGCCCCAGAAACACTCAGATGCCAGCTGAGTGCCCTCACTGTTCCCTGGGCTCACGGGGATTGCAAAGGGGGTCTCAGACACCTGTGGCTGGGAGCTGAGGGTTTGGTGGCCCTTCAGGGATCTCTCACCTTCCTGTGCTGTGCAGAGGACTGGAAATCTTTCCAAGGGAATGGCAAACCTGTTTCAGCTGCAGAATGAGCTACCTGAGTCTATATAAAATTGTRGGCAAACACAGTTTGGAGCCTTGCATCTGTTTGGGGCTCCTGATCCTGGTTTTTGCAGCAGCAACTTGAGCATGTTGTGCTCCATTTCTGCCACTTGCCTTATTCCAACCCCAGCTTTGATTCTCAGCCTCGTGAAGCAGTTGGGAGTGGAAGAGCTCCCTGTAGCTGTTTTGTCAGCCTTACAGAAGTGGTGGGATGAGCACAGGTAGGAACAATGAGTGTGGCAGTCCCAAGACAATAGTATCTTTTTGTTTCCAGCCTGGAGTGCTCTCCTAGCTGTCTGGCATCTCACACAGCTGGTTATGTTTCAGAGGAAAAAAAAAAAATATTGTGGATGCTTGGCTGAGCTATGGGGCTAAAAGTTCACTGCTAAACAAATGGTATTTCAGCTGTCTGCCTTTTTTTTGTAGATGTTTACTTACTGCAGGAAGGTGATTGTAGCAGCCAGTGTGAATTTTCAGTGTTCTCAACAACATGTTTTACTTCGATGGGAAAATTTACTTAATTAGGTTTGTTGGTTATTTTTTTCTTGCCCAATTGAACAGTTTCATTCACTTTGCCAGGGTAGCCATATCCCAGATTTGTTGAAGACACGGGATGGTGATTCCTGATCACTTGTCAGCTCCATGGTGGGGTTGACAGTGTTTGTGTCTGGCCTGGAGTCCAGACTCTTCTGTATGAAAAGTATGGGACTGACATATTCATCTTCATCATCTCCGATTCTGCACCTACTTACAGAAGCTGGAGCSCTCCCAGGGTCCCAGAGCAGGCTGGAAAGGCTGAACAACAGAGGGTCCAGGGTGGGAATGCAGGAACAGCCAGGACTTTGGCTCTTTGGTCCTTCTTGCCCACAGCACCTTCAGATCCCACCTCGGAGAGACAGGAGAGGCTGTCTGGAGGGAGGTATGGGATATTTCATACTCCCTTTTGGGTAAACATTAGCTTCTGTGGGAGTTGCTTTATTTCTGGATTTGTTATGCTTGGTTTGTCTTGCTGGTTTTTAAATATTTGTACAAGCGACTAGAGCTATGCAAACTGTGCCTGAAGGAAATGTGAAACAGAGGATAAGAGTTAACTGGAGGTACCAAAATTGGTCAGTATCCTAACTAAGAGCATTACAGGGGAAATTGAAGAAATGTTCCAGAAAAACAAGGAAGTATTTCCATTCTTTTGACCTGTGGAAGCAAATGTCCAGGGAATGTATTTGTCTGACAGAGAGGCGAACGGTGAGATCTTTACAATGTCTTTAAAAATAGTAATTTATTTGTGCTTAGACATAACTGTAGGTAGGGAGATTGCTTGTAACCTCACTATTCAGACACGTTGGCTTCTGCTGCCAATTTGTTGTCAATATCTACCTTGATTTTTTTTTAAAGGTTTGTAAAATGTGTGGTAACATTTGAATGGCTCTTCAGATATGGTCATACGGCCTCTGCCCCATAACCCACCACATGAGTAGCACAACAGAAGCTCTTTGCCATCACAGGAGGCAGTGAAGTTTAAAATCTCAGTGGACAAATTCTTGCAGTGTTGCAGGGTTTAAAAATACCAAAGCTTGGGACACATCACCTTACCAAACACACGGTTTGCTATCTTATGTATCAAATGACAGGATTACATTTACAAGTGTAACAATTCTGTGTGGAAACAAAAGGATGCCTTTTAAATGAATTGATTCCTTCCTGTCAGCTGCTGTAGTGGAAGACAATGCTTATTAAGAAAAATGTAAAACTGCCAAATGGAAAGCACTGAAAACCAGAGATATCTTGATATGCAGAGAATAGCAGTGGTGGTGAATAGCAGCAGAGAACACAAGTGCACTGGAGGCTGCCTGGACTGAAAAAAATCCTTTATTATTGCTGCTGCCTTAACTGGTGGTTAAAAACAACTCAGCTGACAGTATTAATGGCATAGATCCATTAGAGTGAGAGAGAAATGAGGGAATAGGTTTCCTCTAATGGCATTGCTCTGTAGACAAGCACCTGAAAATCATTTTTAGCTTGTTTGCTGAATAGGGAGGATGAAGAGACCACTTTGATGTGATGCTAATAAGATCTGGTTGCTGAATATCATCCTTTGGAAGAAAAAAGGGTGGTAGCTGAGTGCYTGTGACTTTTCAGTGTTTGTGACCAGGCTTGAACAATCCAAGACTTTCTACCACACAGTGGAGAGCTACTTTTATCATTTTCCTCCACACTTGTCACTATCAAGAAAAATAACAAATGCTACTTTTAATTTTTTTTTTTTTTTAAATGCAGGAAAGAAAATAATGATAACTTGGCATTACTTTTGGGTACTGCAGGGATTAAATTTTTTCTGCCTCATTCCCAATTCCTTAACACATCAAGTCTTCCATCTATAACGGTATTTTGATATTAAGGCTTTGCTTGCTTGGTTTGCTTGGTTGTCTCCAGACTGTTCRCTGATTATGCTGAATACAAGTGAGATGAAATATCATTCAGCAAGTGGAAARATGTCCAATTGTTTCATGAAAGTTTAAAGGAAATAAAAGCGTTCTGCAGAGGGAAGGACAGATTTAACAGCCTGCTGTACCCTTAGAGCAGCATGTGACTCTTTCAACTCCAATGGGAACCTCAATTCCTGCACCAAACTCCCCAAAGGACTCGCATTTTGGAAACTGCCGCAGACATTTCTGTGAGCAACAACAAATCGAAGCTGGCAAAATCAAAGCCTGCCAAAAGTTGCTGAATGTGAAGGCAAGATGTTTCCCTCTCTGCTCTTGCAAAGCAGAACGTCTCCTGCMACTTCTGTCTCTGTGGATGAGCTGGGCTTTGTTCGCTAACTCACATGCAAATTTCCCTCCTAGGAAAACAAGCAGGTTTTGGAAGACAGCACCCGGCAGGAAGGACTGTGTCTTTTGGCTCTCACTTCCAAACGAATTTGTAAGCATGAGACAAAAAATGCCTTGAGGAGGTTTAAAAATAGTTCCCATAGCTGGAATTTTTTGTATCATATTTCTACATGAGCTTATCCCCTTTTACTCCCCCTGTTAGAAACGGCAGTGGGAGAGAAACAGCAGAAGCAGCAAGTGTTATCTGATAACTATTTAATGCGATAGCATTACTATCTAACAGGATTTGAAAACGGTGCCTGGGAAAAATCCTAATTTTTAAAGCTTCACGTTCTGGCAAACCGTTTGCTAGAGATTAGCACAGTAGTTATGATTAAAGTACAATCTGCATTATTCCACGATTTTTCCTTTCATATAGCACATTATGCTAATCACGCTGTATTCCATTTTTCAATAAAAGGTCAACAGTGCACTGTTTGTGCAGAATGTGCAATTTAAACTTCATGTCTGTCATTAGAGATAATCTAGGTTTGCTGTATCAAGTGAGGTTGTCATAGAAACTAGACCTGAGATCTCTGTTTACAGCCTTTGGAGAATAAACACTTTGCATTTATTTCACTGAAAAATAGGCGAACAATTAAATAAGGTTTGAAAACAAAACCATAATGGCCCAGAGAGAGATGTCATTCATCAAAAATCAATATATGTTATGCAGCTGGTAAACTCCAAGCATTCAAGCAGTTGACTGACAGCAATAGGGAAATATTTCCTGGGGGAGGGGGGTGAGGGAGTAACCGATAGTGTATCCTAACGCCTGGAGCGGAATTAATTTAAATTTGCTAATAAATTTTGTTCCAGGAATTACRACACTGAAGACTATTTGTTTAAATTTTTGCTTCGTACCAGGTAAGGCTTTTTGTGTTGACTACTTGGACGTTTTTAATAGCATTGGGAAAATATTTTAGTTTTTATTTTTCTGTAACATTCTGTGTCTTCCTATTGTAGCTGAACTTTCCGTTGTGGATTATAACAACGTTTGCAGGCATCCTAAAAATATCTCTGATGTCTGCAGCTTCATTAGTGAGCAAAAGGGTTACAGCTTCCAGCTGAACACAGAGGTTTTAGCTTTAGCTCTTTCTGTGACGTGCTAATAACTTGGAGAGCTCACCTTTGTCAGGCAAGGGTATTGAGTAATGTTCCAGGAAAGGATTAGAGAACTATGAGGACAAAGATGGCTTCTGTGGTTATTGCACAGTAAAATCACCAGGACTATCAATCTTTTTCTCCTTAGGGCATAATCATATTACCAGCTGGGTGTTTGTGTAGGGGTTTTGTCAATGGCATAGCATTACTGTGCTGACGAGGTGAACTATGTGGATTGTGTGTCTTCTGAAGCATCTGAGTACTGCCTGATGTCCACAGGACAGTGTCTCTTATGAGTATGAATGGGCTGTTTGTCCACCCYATCCTGACACACAAAGGTGCACCCAAAAAGAGGTGGTCTGCTGCCAGCTTCTGAGGAGGAAGTGAAACACAAAATTTAACCAGATCTTGAGAGGAAACAGAAACAAGAAGAACTCATAGCTAAGGCAAGCTGAACRAAAAGCTTTGATATTTTGCTTCTGTGTCAAAGTAAGGATTTTTGTCCCAGCAGACAGGGCAACTGAGTTCTTCCAAGTAGGAAGTATCCATGCTCTGCTATCCGGGTTGTAAAACAAGACAGCAAAGCCTGATGTTTTCTGTTGGTGGAAATTGTGCACAGCTCTGTTTGCTGCAATGCATTTCTCCTCATTTCTTCTAGCAGTGAATGTGATCTGTTAATCCCTAAGGGTTGTCCCTGATACCACATTTTCCTGGGAAAGAAGGGGACAGCTCTGCTAGGGGCTGCCTGTATTGTGTTATTCCACCGGTGAATTTGGTCTTCCAGGTCTATACAGAGCCCATCATTAGGTTCAAATCCTAAAAGAGCAACTGCAATACTACAGGCTGATATTCTTGTATTTGTAAGTCTTCAAGTCCTTGGTTTTTCATGAAAGCTCAAACCAACATGAGGTAGCTCTGTAAATGCAGCTTCCCTACCTTTCCAGAGCAGAAAATCTTCCCGTGCCTGATGTGTTTGCTCAGCACCACGCACTTCCCTTCTAATTATCTGCTCTATTTGTATTTCTTGACCTCAGATGCATCAGTAACACGGCAGGTCTGTGAATCAAATCCTGGCTTGTTGAACTGCCATTCAGACAATTTTTTATGGTACAATATAAAGTATCATATTAGCATTAACAGGAAGACAGACCTTAAAAAGCACTTTCTGTTATGCCTGTGCTGATGCTGAGACTCACAGCCCTGCCTTTGGGTGACTGGCACTGCGTTAGTTCAAATACTGAGAAAATCATCACCCGTAATAAGTTGTTTATCCTGGCCTTAAGCTTCCCTCAGAGCTGTCCCTGCCCCTGTGCTGCATTAGCACTGGGCCCCAAGTCTACAGACACCTTCAAACAGAGAAGCCAAAGCAACACTGGGGCTCACAGGCAGCATCTGCACTTGACTGAACAGCCTCAAAGGCCTGGGAAAGCCCTGGGGACATCTGCCAGAGTGTCTGCAGGCTTGGAGCTCAGGCCATGTCAGGGATCAGCATGCCTGGATTTGGGGGCGATGGGGTCTGCCTGCCTTTCTGTGTGCGTCAGGTTTGCACAGGCTCTGCTCGTAACRCTTTAATTTCAGCACATCACAAAAGCTGAGGTTGGTGGGTGCATCACACATCTGAGCCAGCAAACCTTTGTCTGAAAGGAATTGCCATGCAGATCCAAAGGAATTATCCCTTATTTCAGCCTGGCTTCATCCCTCAGCTCGTTTTCTCCCCTGTCCCTCCAGGAAGAACATCTCATCTCTGGTTTTGGGCTTGTTTTTATCGGCCGCATTTCCCCGTGCCAGTGAGCGCAGCCACGCTGGAAGGYGGTGAGGGAGATGGTTTTGGGATGTCCCCTGTGAGACACAGGAATGTTCATGGTGAATGACTCAAACCAGGGCCCATTCGTGCTTTGCTGAGGTCGGCTTTGCACCCCCCGAGGGGGAGGAGGTGAGGCTTTGGGTGATGGGTGGTGATGCCCGTAAGACAGAGGGGGTGAACACCCACTCCCTGAGGCTACAGACCGGCTTTGGGCCAGATAAGAAGCTTTTTGTCCTGCCAGTTGTCCTCCCTTACACCCCCCTGGGGAAGGTCACATTCACACCTAAGCTTGAAGGTCCCTTCTGATGGGGCAGAACTGGCTCAACTGAGCTGTCATGGCTTAGAAGGGTCATAAATCATCAAAGAACCCCGAAACACCCCCAGATCCATTTCTAGGGCTTTCCACCAGAGGACTGAAAGCTCTTGGCTTGGCAGGGAGTTAAGTTGTTCTGTCCAAAGGCTTACTAAGTAGGACTCGCTTTTTGATCTATGCTAGGTTTTCTGACTAGACAAGAATCTCTGCCTTTTGTAAGAGATGGAGTGAATATTGGAGTGTACCACAATCTTCTGTTCAGAGAGGGAGTTGTGTTACTGCATTTCCCTCCAAATGTCTTTTCATTTGGTTTTTTTYTTTTTTGAGCATATCTTGTCAGGTTCTCCAGGTAGATGATTTTCCTTGTAATTCTCTGCACAGATAAGAGTTCCATCATGCTCAGCATGGATTCTTCCATTTCCAGTTTCAAGCTACTTGTCCCTTTTATCCTTGAATTTCTCCTCTCTAGTCCCTGGTACTTATAGGCTACTGTCACCTCTTTCATTCCCCACTTTGCAAGCTCCATGCATCCTGTTCTCCAYGCTTCTTTCATGGGAAATATCTGCCATTGCTGCTGTAGGAGGGAAGGGGGTGGGAAGAGCAGTGATTGATCAGGGTATACTGGTTTTGCTAAGTGATGAAGCTAGTGTCTCCTTTTAGGAGGCAGCTTTCCCTGTGCCWGACTCGTGCTGGACTGAAGTATGCAAAGTGAATTGCATAGATTGAATGGTATCCATAGATTTTGTTGATGTGGCAGTTGTCAGTGGTTTTTTAAATCTCAAAGCAAACTTCTTTTCACAGAATGGATGACAAATTGCACTCTGTTATAGCCTCTTTGAACATTTCTCCAGGCCTTTTAAGTGGGCTGTGCTGGGGGACTTTATGGCCTTATCCACTGGGTGGGAATATTTTGACGTGGAGGACGAGGAGAACAGGGACTGCAATGTCCCAAACCTTGCACAGGGACCCCAAAGGGCAACCTGAACCTCAACCCTTGTGTGGGCAGTGCCAGATGTCAGGGTTTGCCCTGCTGCTGCTGCTTCAGATCATGGACAAAGAGGGAAAGATCCATGGAGCCATTGAATCGATGTTCCTTGAAAGCTCTTGTCAGGAACGTACTGCAACTTTAGTGATGGACAGACTCCATCTCCCCAGGCTCCTGGGCTAGATGATCCCTGGTGGTTTTGCTTTGGTGGCTCTGCCCTGGTTCCCAAGGGCCTTACACAGCAGAGGGACACGTTCGTGTGTGTAGRTGTGAGTGAAAGATTGTCCTTCCGAAGGGCAGCGCTTGTACCYTTCCCGGGAATGCTTCAGTCTTCACTCCTGGAGAGTGAGGAGGAACAGAGCTGGGGGCACAGCAGAGGTGTGGGGCTGAGGCTCTGGCTGCAGGGCAGGGATCCATCCCCTTGGCAGAGCATCCCTGTGTGCACGAAGCTCAGCGGYGCCCGCAGCGCTGCCCGTGAAAGTGAAGCCTGATGACAAAGCTTAATCACCTCCAGTGTTCAAATCCTTCCAAAAGGCTGTGATGGCTACAAAGATGGGGTGATTATAATGGCTCTTCTGGAGGTTAATCTATAGAAATCACATGGCTGCACGTGGGGATGAGTGATTTGTCACGTTCACTGTGCCTGGTCACCGTGACCTCCCCTCYCTTTGTTTGGCTTTGACCCCCACTGCGTGCGCTGGGCAGGGACAGCTTTCCCCCAAGCCACCTGGCACCTGCCCCTGCCTCCACTCCTGGCTGCTACAGGAATAATTTAAAAAAAAACCCTTAGTGCCTTCTGAATACTTCCCCCAATTCTTGGGCTTTTCATTCAATTGCTCCCAAGTATTAAAAAAACTAATGAATTATGTTTGGGTCCYGCTTTGCGATATTTTTGTGAAGGAACCGACTGCACGTGGCACGTGCTGAAGCTGATTTTGAAGGGATCTGAAACAGAAAGTAAAATGGCAGTTGCAGATTATGACAAGAGTTTACTGGGAAAATTTAGTTCAGATTTTTTGTTTTTTTAAATGGGAGAAGACATCTCTACAAATTCTATTTTGGAAGGACTGGAATATAATGTTACARCTTACTTCTGCCTGGGTCAAACACAAAGGTTTTAGTTTTAATTTATGATTGTCTCTGTTTCTTTATTTTCGGTTTTAAATAAATAAAAAAATAATAATCCATGGGGAGAGTTTCAGTCTTTCGATAGGGTTATTTTCCAAGAGGAAATAATTCAGACGGACAGTCAGAGCTTGGAAAACTGGCATCTCTGARCTGAGCAGACGAGAGAGAGCTCACATGTGACTCCAGAGCTCAGCACTTAAATGGTTTTGTCTCCAGCTTGGGCCAGCAGATTTTGTGCAGCCACTGCAGGGAGAAAGCAGTGGGGGGAGGAGAGGGCAGAGGCTGGTGCTAATGTTTTTAATTTCTCATTTACTATCAGGCAGCACCATATGGAGCAGAACGGAGCATATACGGGAAAGAGGGATGGATGCCATTTTTTTTCCCTTGAGCTTCTTGTCAGAAGACAAGGAAAGTGAATTCTCTGCAGGTAGCTTGAGAGTTGCCAGAAAAGTGTTTTTTATGATTGTTAATGGTGGTGAGGACATTTTTTTTAACCAATTGTGTGGGCTTTTGGTTCGGTTCTTTTTTGTTGTTGTTCTTCGTAGGATGAGTAGGGTTGACTTATGCCTCTCTAATATTTTCATAAYGTCAGTGCATTATTTTCTTGCTGCATTCAGAAGCATGCTAGGCACTTGTCACAATCAAACATTATTTATTTGGAGACTCGGTAGGATGCCCGGGCTTCTGAATGCCTCTGAAAGAAACACCGCTGCTTTGACTGATTGTGCAGTGGCACTTCTCCTCCCAGCTGTGTCTCACAATCCCGGCTGCCAGCAGACCTGTGGTGAATGGAGACTTTTCCCTGCTCTGCTGCTTCTCCTCTGACATCTCCCCTCCCTCAGGTTGCATCATTTTTTTTTTCCACTGACCACTCAAAGCCGAAAGCTTTGCGCTTGGTCAAAAGCTTTGAAATGGGGCAGGGARGGGAGCAAGGAGAACCTGCCAGAAAAGCCATGCCCTCGATGATCTTGTGTTCTAACTTGAGTGCAGAGGGTTCTTGAGAGCTTGTGGGGGCTCTGAGCTCCCCTGCAGCACTAAGAAGGCATTGAAGATGTGGGTATGAATACAGGCTTGGGAAAAACTTTTCAATAAAGCGTCTCTCGAGGGCAGCTTTGGAGCTGTGCCATCCTGAGCATAAAGCTGTGCCTGGTCCGTGTGAGCCAGGCTGCTCTGTGTCAGCAGGGAGGCCCCCAGCAGAAAGCCCCTCTAGTCTCTGGGTGATGAGATCAAAAATTGTGTGTGTTTGTGTGCTTGTTTAGACAAGCAGTGCTCATCCAGCTCTGCAGTGCCTCTGCTAGCAGGGTGCCCCTGGAGCCCCAGGGAGCACAGAAATCCATTGGCACGGCTGCAGCAGCTCTCCTCCAGCCCCACTCACCCTTGGCTCAGCCTGCTGCAGATTCAAATGATTTAAAAAGCATTATTTGCCAGCTTCCCCCTTTAATAGGGATTAGTGTATCTTCTATCTGTTCCTTGTGCTGAGGTCATTGCTTCGTAGCTGCAAGGCTAAAACCTTGCGACTCCATCTCTTAATTGTTTTAGGACTGCTTTCCTTATCCATAATGGATTCGCAGCACAGTCAGAAATGAAAAGCCATGTTTATAAAAATATTGGGTTGAGGGTAGCACAAAAACCCCCTCAACCCTCTCATGATTCTGACTTACAGCTCCATTGATAAGAGATAAGCATGCACATGTCGAAAATGTCCTAGGTATGGTTTTGTAATGGAAAGGTACTTGATGTCCAACTATTGATCTTCCTTTAAAAGTTTTGCCTTCTATAATTCATTCTGAAAAGCCCCACTGTGTTTTTCCCAAAGGTAGATAGGCATTTAAAACAGGTCATTCTGTGCTGGGGGTCTTGGCTATCCTGTGTACTCAGGCTGCCCAGGCAGCAGCAGATATTTGAAAAAGCCTTTTAGTGAAGAGAGTGGTTAAGTGCTGTGTTCGGTCTCAAGCTTCTGCTCTCCCCATGCAGCCTCTGTAAACCCGAAATAAATGTTGATAATTTTCAGTGAGAAATAATGAAGGAGTGTCTGGTGCTCCTCACAGGTACAGACTGGGGGAAATTAGCACCAAAAAGGTCTAAGAAAAAGCCTGCTGTGGGTACAAAGCCCATCCTGGATGGTCTTGCAAGACTTTGGACAAGACACAGTTCTCTTCCATCGTGTGATTGGGACTCTCTCCTACAGAGCCTGGCACCTGCCTTGGTCACAGCATTTGGGATTTTCTGACTCCTTGCACCGCACTATTAACTGCTGGCTCAGGGAGGGCACATGAGGGCCCACATTTTGCAGCCCTGGTCATGGCTTACTGTCCCAAAGTGGACAGTAGTTTTTGTGTTTGGATATTAAGCACACAGAAAGCTGCTGTCAGTCTGTGCACGTGTGTATCTCTTACCCCTCCCTGGTGGCTGTCCCTTCCTGTTTATGCATTACATCCTGGAGTGGGTATTAAGGAACTTGTTTTCCTTGGTGGACAGAAGAACATACAGGGAAAGCTGTCTCCTGATCAAAGCCAAAGACTCACATTCAGGGTTTCTGACTTGCCTTCCCTTTGAGTTGACTATTCAGTACCTTATCTTTTCTAATGGTTGTGCTGCAAAACAGTCCCAGTACCTGAGTTAGAGCAGTGCAGCAACTCGTGGTGCTTCACAGGGACACGCTCAGGTGACACACACCAGGCTACCTGGCATGCAGATTTTTTAGGGTGAGGAGTCCTGAGCTGCATCACTGAACATTTGCCAATGCAAATTTGTTAAATCTTCTGGGAAGCGTTTAGCGTGCGTGCTCCAACCCTCAAACTTCCAAATTTGTGCAGAAGAAAGGCTTGCTTGGGCCCATTGCTAATCTGCAAGAGGTGCTGGCTTCCCCTGTCCAGCTGGCAGCCTTCYCAGGCGGCGCATCCCAGTCCCCAGGCAGCAGCCTCCCATCACATCCCCCCAGGGGAAGGACCTGTGCTGTGCAYGGCGCTCACGATAGCCAGGGAGGAGACTGGAAAGAAGCTTTCAAGGAACCCAAGAGAAAGGAGGCAGGTGACCTTGAATTGAAAGGGTCTTTATCCTGTTTCTTACCTGAACCTTGCTGGATCAGGACTGGCTGAAAATGGTTTTCTTCTGCTAGTTGCTCGACAGCCTGCTTGAAACGCCAGTGACAGGTTCGGCCGCGAGGTTTCCAAGTCTTCAGGCTGCCYGTGAGTGACACAACTCTGGCCCCTGCTGTGCAGAGCCTCTCTCGCTTGCTTTCCACGGTACTTCGGGGCAGGAAGGCAGTTTTCTGCCCCACACAATGACTCACAGCTGAGGGGAACAYAAAGCCACGAGCCCAGGCGCCGAGTTTGGTCTGTTGTTTGGCTGGCTGMGTGCGTCTCGTGAGGGCACTTTCGCACGCGCTGCGTTCACACCCGTCCTTCGTTAAGATGGCAGTGGGGGTTTGCACAGCGTAAGGTTGCTCCAGAYGATGCTAGGAGTGGGCTGCAGGAGCTAGAATCATCACACCTAGCTGTGGGTGTTCAGAAGAGATGGGCCTCAGCTTCTTGTCATCAGAAGAAAGAGGCATCCATGCTTTGAATCCCTGGAACTGTTCAAGGCCGGGTCGGATGAGGCTCTGAGCAGCCTGGTGTGGTGGAAACTGTCCCTGTCCACGGCAGGGGRTGGGAACTAGGTGATCTTTCAGGTCCCTTCCAACCCAAGCCATTCTGTGATTCAGTGAGAGGGTGGCCATTCTGGGCCCTGCGGAGGGACATCCATGCCTCCATTGTCCGTGGGAAGAGAGGGAAGGGTGGTGAGGCTCCTAGCTTAGGCTCCTGGCTGCTGATGCTGAGGTTGCACTCGGTGACCTTGGGTTGAGATCTCTAATAAAAGGGAGGCACCTCCTTGTCACTTATGGGGCCTCATGTGGTAATGAGGGATCTACTGCAGAAATATGTGACTCTGTGGGTACTTCCAAGGGGATTTGGGCAAAGTGTTGGCTCCCCTGCAGTTGCTGACCCAATGTTTGGGGATTGGCTCTTCAAACTCAACTGGAACCTCTCAGCCTTTTTTGTTCTCCAGACCCAAGCTCAGTTGCTGCAGGTGGTTCGATATGAGCTTGTGAATGTGTCCTTGCTAGTGCTCAAATCYCTGTCTGCTCCAGTGGCTGCTGATTTTGGTAGCTCTGTGGTTGTTTGGGGTGACTCCTGTAATGGACTGGCTCAGGGGAGATTTCTCCAGAGGTGACTTCAATATAAAAAGCTGGATAATTCTGTGCTTCAGCCTTTCAATTTGCCTGTGACTTTTCAATGTATTTTATAAAGAGAATATAAGGGACATGCATATACAGCATCCCATCATGGCAGCATGGAATGGGAAGGCCTGATTCAGCCCCTGGATCCCAATAGGATCCAGCCTCAGGAAAGCTGGGATATTGAGACAGGAATGTGGATATTTTGCTAGTGCTGTGTTAGTGCAGTGCTTTCCGTATTTAATGTGGCTAAATGAAGCAGCCTCTTTAGGAGTGCATCTGCAGGAAAGATGCTTCCTRTGTGCCCAGAAACTGCTTTGCTCTGCTTGGGTAAGGTCTGAACAGGTAATTGTAAAAAATAAACTACTTTTTGAGGCAGCAGGTACTTTCTACAAGGTATGAAGATTTTGCTTGGAAATGGGACCCATCTTGGGCATTGCMAAGGAGCTTTGTAGTATTCAAGGCTGGCTCTCCAGTCTGAGCCTTGACTGGTGCAGTCATGTCTAGAAATTCCCATTCAGCGGGTGTTAAATATGAAGTGAATTTGCATCTCATTTCCAATTCTTTTTCCAGTGCTAGTGTCAGTCGTAGTCCCCTGAGACATTCACCTGACCTCTAAATTGATCCAGTGCCTTGTTTCAGAGGTGAGACCTTGCTGCATTTCACTAGGCATCGAGCAGGGCAGCACTCTGCCAACATTATTTGCAGCTAAAACATGTGATTTGATCCAAGCTTTTATCCCACGACGTGGAAATCCTGCTTTTGTGCTCCTGCCCCAGGAGCGTGGCTTGGGCGCTGCTTGCTCCCTGCGCTCAGGGTTTCAAAGTGGCAGTGAAGGTAAAACACTTGCAGGTGGCAAAACCCACCAAAGCACCAGAGAGAGCGACGGGCAATGACGGGGGAAGCACTTTTGCCTTGCAAAGTCTTGAAAAATCTTTGGGTGAGCTGAGGTCCTGAAAGGTCCTGAAGGGCAGGCGGTGAAGTCCAGCCCCATGGAGCATCTCAGTGCAGCCTTTCATTGCCAGCTCCTCGGTGACATCTTCCTCTCTCTCTGCCCGAGGCAGCTGACACAGAGAAAGCTGGAAGGGCAGAGTTTTTCCACAGATGCTGCTACGCTGATTGCTTCATTTAGCAGCCACTTGGGCAATTCCTCAGCGCCCAAAGCTGTTGAAAGAACCCTCCGTGTGGCGAGGGGAAAAAATAAACGAGTCAAAGGCTTCGTTAGGGAACGAGTCCGCGGCTGGGGATGAGAGATGAAGCCCTTTGCTTTCCCGGGACCCTGTCCCGAGTTTCCCTGTCTCGCATCCTTTGCATTGGCCTCACCTTGGAGTTGTCGCCGGTGACCCCGTCGTGGCTGCCACACAAGCATAAATTGGATGGGAGCTAATTAACTGTCAAAACCCAGGGCAAGAGACAATAAACCCCTGCTTCACCTCCTGGTGGGTTTCAGTCTTTCCTCTTTGATGTGACAGCTTGTCCTCCATTCCCTTTGCAAACAACTCGCCATTGCAGGGGAAATGCGATACAGAGAGGCAATCACTTATCACCAGCGACAGCAAATAAACATGAAAAATGGGCTCTGAAATACTAAAGGACAATGATCAGAAAGGTTTCTTCTTTCATCCTAAATCACGATGTTTRGCACTCAGCCGTAGTATTATAAGTTATTTATAAATGTCCTGGCTTGTTAGGAAATATACGTTTTTATATAAAGATAAATAATRTTTTTAATCAGATGATAGATGTGCATGTTGTGCATGGGGAGGGGGGAACGTGGAGAAAGCAAGGCAGGCTCAGTGTAATATCCTCATCCTAATGGGCAGGCACCTAACCAAGGAAAATATTGCAAAGTGACATTTTCTCCTAGGCATGAGTAACACAGACGTGTTTGTATTGAAGGAAAGCTCATTAAAATTTCTGATGGAACAATTTTCTGTCAGAAAGTGAAATTTCATCAAAATCAGAATGTCTTACTGAGAGGTGTCAATTGCAGAGATATTTGCAACCGAGGAACAGTTTTGTTTTGCTTTGGAAAGGTAAAATCCTTATTTCTGTGTTTGTTTGGATTCTTCACACAAAATGTTGATATACTTTAGCAGGATTTAATTTGTTACATTGCTCTGATGTTCTCAAAACAAAACTTTTAAATGTATCAATATGGACGAGTTCAAAACTGGATTTTTTTTTGGATTGTCACTTCATGAGAAATTTTAATTTTTTTTTTTGGTTTGATTCAATGGAAAAACATGCCAGAATGTCAGTTTCTCATATGACACACGTTCTGTTTTTCACTCAGATCCAATTATAGCATTTGAATTTTGAAATTCAAAGAAGCAGAGAGAAACAGGAGGCAGGAACAAGATGTGTCAAAATCACCTTTGGTCCCCCCCCCTCCCTCAGACACATGAATCAGCTTTGGCAAACTCAGCGTTTCCCAATGTTGTTATTGGAATTGGAATATTGGTGTATTATTATTTCCATACTATCCTAGGCACATTCCTAGCTGGGCCTTTTGGGGATGTACTTCTGGGAAAGCACAGTCCCTACACCTGAACATGGGATGCAACCTCCTCTTCCCRCTGAAGGGGAGGTTTTGGATGGTTTTTGCATGGTTTTTTTTTTGTGGATTCTTGTTTCTGCTGCTTGTGAGGGATTTGGGTAATTTTGCTGATTGAGTGCTTGGAAGCAATGGAGCCTGCTGTTCCCTTCAGGCTCTGGAGCATCCTGCTGACTTGGGGGACTGAGCTTTGGACTTTTAGGGTCCTCTGCACAGTGGAATATCACGAGAGCTGCTCACAACAGCTCCAGAGCTGGGAGAGCTGTGAAGGCAGCAGAAGGCAGCTGTACCCAAAACGAACAATCCCCCCCTCAGCAGCAGCTGCTCTGCTAGCAGCTTTTATTTAAAAACAACTCCCAAGTCCTCCCTGGACTGTTTAACAGTGCGAGCATGCTTCTGTGTGGTTTGTTTTCTTTGCAAAGAAGTTGTAACACAGTTTGGAGCAGCCTGTGAGCAGTTATAGCAGCATCTATTCMAGGTTTGGTTTGTCTTGCTCTGAGGTGTAATGCCTTTGGAAGAGTACCTCACCTTTTTGTAAGACAAAACAGGAATGCGGGAGAAGCCAGCTTGGAAACAAGACTACAGCATTGCCTCAGCACCCCCTCACTGCTGCACACACTTTTGGATTATTTCAGTTGTTTTGAGGTGAAGGCAGCCTAGCTCAGAAAGTCTTTCGAGGGGGAATGTAAGTCGTGCTGGAAATGACACTTGAAGAATAAGATGAACACGGATTTATTTCATATAGAATGACTTAAAAATAAATTCTGTGGAGCAAAGGCATTCTCYGCTTAATTACATGATTTTGACAGGTTTTATTCCGAGAAGAAAATGTCACCATTTGTCACAAGCCAGCCTGAATAGGACCTTGTTTACACATTCCTTTTCCACACTACTTTGAATTATACTACAGTAAATTTGAGGCAGCTCTACTGAGTTCACTGCAAAGTGACTTTGGTTTTATACAGGTGGAATTAAAAAGAATTTTCACCTTTTGCACTTGGATTTGTGGCTAACCTAAGACATTACAGAATGTCTTTGGCCATCTTGACATCGTGCAAACCATTTCACCATCCTTCCCCACTTCACAAAACGTTCTGATTTGCTTTGGGTCCCAGGGTTTGTTTTGCTTTCGAGGGAGGGAGGAAGACTTTCACTGTGGTGAAGGAAGGAGGGGGAAACTGTGCCTACATGGCACATGTGATGTTGTTTGCCTTCTGTGTGGTTTTCACGTGGATGGGGAAAACGCACTCGGATTGAAAATGGTTCTCAGTGTGATAAACTGGCTCGCTGGGAACCCCTTCCGAAATAAACCCTCCAGCCTGGAATAGCTTCTTGTGGAAGGGGGGGAAACAATCCTGCAGCAGCAAAAAGCTCTTSAAGTTTTGCACTGTCCTGTAAGGACCAGGTTCGTGGTGGGGCTGGGAGAAGCTTGGGCAGTGCTGGACAGAGGGGTGAGGGTGGAGCCGCTTGACGAGCCCTGCAGGCTGCAGMGCTGCTGCAGGGAACTGCACTTGTCAGAAACCAGGCTTGTCCAGGTTTTATTGGCTCTGTTGGCTCCTTCAGGGTGACTCTTGGTAGTGCACAGCTATTAAATGCAGAGTGGCTCTGATTCTCAAAGAGAAGTGAGTGAGGAGAAGGCACGGTAACAGCCTGGGAGGGCAAAGATGTGCCTTGGTAAAAGATTCCTTTAGCTGAATTGGAGTTAAGTTCTTTTCTGAGGGCAAATACTTGATTACATTTATGGCTCCTGAGTTAGAAGAAAGCTTTCATTTTAGAAAGGTTTCAGAATTATTTATCTTCTCTCTCCCACTTGTTATATTTAACTAGCTGTGGCACTGACTACCGTTTCATGTGATGAAAACACTCTGCTGTAGAAATCAGAAAAGAAATCAACCTCATGACAAACTAAACTAATCCTCCTATTTCTTGTTTTCCAAATCAGGTTGCTGTGTAAATGCTTATACCTTGGGTCTTTTAAAATTCCCATCACTCCAGTATTTCCCTCCACACAGATTCTATGTTAGACCCAAGCCTTCTAAAGCACATTTATTTTCTGAAGATAACCACAGACATTTTTGTGCACAAAACCTTTATGCTCCAACACTGCTTCCAACTTCAATAATGGGATAGCCCATCGAAGTGGGGTGGCCCATTTAACTGCTTCTAGCCCTGATGAAATGCAGAAAACTTAAATCCTTCTCCTGGCAGCTCCCATTTCCCCACTGACCCTGCTGTTGTTTCCTACTGAGGGCAAATAAGAAGGATCACCACGTCCTTGGTTGATATCAATCCCCACATTGTGCAGTGAGAGCCATGTCTGTACTTAGAAATATGAGGAGAAAGCTTCAAAGGGGCATAACATAGATTAGGGCAGCTAGAGAGGTCTTGTTTTACATTCTTCCCTTCCCCCTCACCAGCATCAGAAATCTGAGAAGCCCGAGGGAGAGAGCAGCCAGGCAGGTTTTGCATCCTTGGGACACTGATTTGTGCTCAGTTTTGCCAGATCCCTGCCCATGGCTGCACCAGCCTCAGCCTGCTCTGTGCATCTGCCACGGGCACAGCCAGAATCCAGGAGTGCTGGATCCTCGTGTTTGATGGTGTTCAGCCTGCTGGGGCCCCCCTTGGGACTACACTTTTCTCTCGGCTCTGATGGAATCACTGCAGGGCAGGGCTGGAGGGGGCTGATGGTCCAGCATGTTGTGTGCAGAGGTCAGTGAGCTGATGGACACGACACGGACCAGAGGTTTGGGGTGTGCTCTGCACACTGACACCCTTCTGATGAGCCCGTGGCTGCCCCAGTGACCTCTGTGTAAGACTCCTCTCCTGCTTGGGGAAATGGTTCTTTTTGTCTCTGTTCAAGCTCATCTCTGAACCAACCTTTGTGGCTCTCCAAGGTTTAGCTTTCTGCACCATTTATTTGTTGTCTGTTCCCACTTAAATTGCCAGTCTCGATGCCATATGGCTCACTTAATAGATAAATAAGCCCGTGTATGTGGTGTAAATATTTTCTTACAAGTTAGATTGCAAATAAGGAAGTTATTTCATGAGAATAAATTGAGTTTTTAAAGTGAGATTAACAGCAACAACAACAACAACAAAGTCTATTTGAATACTGCTCCAGAGGACTTCACCTTGAAGATTTTGAATGCCTGATACATCCTTACTTTTTCTTTTTTAAATAATCTGACTAGATTTTTAATTACTCTTTAACCTGCCCTTTGGTAAGACTCTCTAAGATCCATTGGGGTATTATAAATGGAAACAAAAGGCCCATGTCTTTTTTTTTTCAAGCAGTGGCTATAGTGTAAAAACTGTCAGGTGTAAGGTTATGTGATATAAATGGTCTAATGGAATATATCAGGCAACTCGCAGTGCATTTACCGCCCTACAACCCAATGCCCTCAGTTCAAAGCTCAGCAAAGCTGCAAAGGCTAAAACAACAACAACCCCTCTCTCCCATGAACGTGCTCTGGGAGCAGCAGGCAGCTTATTAAATTATTGCAGATGCTGTAAAAGGCTGTATCTCAAAGCTCATCTCTCAGATGTACCCTCCTGTTGTGTACATTGAGCTGCACACGGGAAGGGGAGCTGAGTCCTGATATTTGCTGCCCTTAAAACACTTTGAGGATGACACAGCCCCATGCATTCTTGAACTCTGCCTCTCTTTTCACAGACTGCTTTAACCTGATCCTGTAAACAGGGGTGAGAACAGAGGTGTTTAGAATGGAGATGCCAAGGAATCAGTGGGGAATGAAAAATCTAAGGAAGGGGGGGTGGATGGGTTWCAAACTTGTCCCCTGTGCAGAAATCTGGAGTAAGACTGGTTGCTCAGGATGTAAATATGAACATATTTGAATGTTGTTTTAAAAACAAGTGTTTAATGTTATGCCTTCTTCCAGAGCTTGGCGTTAAATGGGTCTTTTGGATTGTTTTTTTGTTTTGTTTTGTTTAAGAAAACTTCCCAAGCATTCATGACTGAGCACGACTCCAATGTGATCTCAGTACCCCTGGATGGGCAGAGATGGGGAGTAGAGGGTACTGTGGGAGTGCCTCCAGGGGGACTGGAATCCCAGGGCTTCCCCCTGCAACACAGCACTGCCTTGCTGAGAGGGAAGATCTGGGAAGAGATATTCAGACCAGCCAGAGAGGAGATCAAAGTTGAACCATGATGTAGCCTTGGGTGGGTTGTTAACATCTCAGTTCGTGTAGGTTGTGCTTGGAAAAGTTCTAGCCCTTATCTAGTGGAATAAATTGTTCCTGGCACTAAGTGTTAATGGTCTTGGGAGTGAGAGGGCTACTGAAGCACGGAGATATGAGGAGCATCTGCTGAGAATCCAGCTCTTGTGCATTTTGGAATTTAGGCTCTTAGTTCAATTATCGGCTTATGAAGAGAAACCATCAGGTTGAAGGAGGCAGAGAACATTTCGAGGGAGAAGTGGCTGAAACAGCAGAGCTGCAAGTGATTTCATCCAATCTGCCTTTGAGAAGCCAAATTATGGCTGCCAGGTCTGCTACAAAAACCCACTTGGAGTTTGCTCTTGGGAGAAACAGTGAGTCTGTTCAAGGGAAACACAGCCATGTGCTGCTGGGGTGCTCTGCTGAGGCATAGGTTTGTCTTGTTTGAATGGGATATGCAGCTGTTTTAGGCTTTTTGGGACTCAGCCATGCAGGATTTTGGCACAGAGTGTGAGCAGAGCACGCTGTGAAATGGGGATTTTGGCAGGTGGCCGGGGCTGTGTTTGCAGCCGAGTTACTGACCTGGTACCGTCCTTGCCCTGTGTGCTGTGGGGCAGGCTGAAATTAGTGTCACTTGTATCGTCTTTTGTCCCTTCTCCTGGGCACACAGGGGTTCCAGGCACTGCTGGTAGGAGGCTTTGGAAAGCAAATGTCCCAGAGGCTGTGCTGGCTGGCAGGGAGCTGGCTGCCCTGTGGGCCGGGGAGTCGGGACTCCCCAGGACAGCTCTGTCCCTGCCCCAGCTGGGAACCTGCACTCCTGACACTAAATTCCTGGCCTGGCTTCAGACACGGAATCAAAGGTGTGGTGGTGGGAGGGAAGAGCCCACTTCTCATCACCCTGTGGTCACCAGGGAGAGCTGTGTTCCCAGGAGGATCCCTGTCACCTGGCAGCCGAGAGAGCCAGGATATCTCTCGACAGAAATCCCCACATTGTGTTTCTTCCAGACTGGCTGCCTTTTCTCTTCCCAAAGCCTGAGGATGTTTGACTAACACTCTGCTGTCGACTGCAATACTTCCCTGTTGCTGTTGGTGTGGCATGCAAGGGTGGTCGAACACCTTCTCCCTAAACTTCTGCCTCTTTGAAATTTTCTCCATCAATCTGATTTACTTTATTGCCAAAGATTTCCTCATACCATTTTGTAATACCCTTTGACACTAAAAGCAATGTTTCCAAAATGTTTGCCCAACCCCTGTAGGGCTCAGGGGATATTCTGCAGTAACCTGGAGCGTCACTGCATCTCCCACTGTGGTGTTTGCTACTCAGAGGGTCTCCAGGTTGGATAAAAAGTGTAAAGAAATGGACACTTTTGTGCTCCGTGTCATATGTGTTTGGAATGATCTGCTGGCAGAAACTTAATTTTGTTTCCAGTAATTCGAGGTTATAGATAGGATTACATCTCCCAGTCAGAGAGAGACATTAATCAAGAAAAAGGCCTCTTAATCCTCCTTTCAATTTTAATGAAACACTGTAAAAATGCCTTTCACCGGGGGATGTCAAGTATCAGTTGTGCTTTGATTAACATGCTTTTGTGACAGGTTTACTGTTGTACCATGTACCAAGTTATTCAGCAACCTAATTTAAGCTGCCTGTCAAGAGAAAACAAGTACAAAGAGAGCATTATTTTCTCATTGGACTTGCAATAACAGACTTCTGTACCTACAAACATTTTTTTTTTTTTTTAAATGCTGGTTACTCCACACCGGTTGTGACACTTTTAACCTTCAGAATAAACGGGTAAAGGCTGGACGTGACACACATCACACTGTCCCCTGAATGGCAATTAGGAAAGAGATAAGGAATCGGAAATGTTTTTGCAGCTGATGTAAGTTAAGCACTTGCCTTTCTCACAGCAAAGAGGAATTTGGATCGACTCTGCCGGAGTATAATGGGTGTAAATCTGGGGCAATTGAGAGGARCACTGGGCCCTGAATTTCCAATCCTCTCTTCTCTTTTCCTGTCCCCCTTCTGAAGTCAAAACACATTTTCAATGGAGGCTTTGTGGTTTGAGTTGCATTTGGCTTCTTATCTGCTCCGTTTTTTCTAATGTGGCTTGATTATATTAGATATGAACTTCCTTGTGGCTGGAAGCCAACACCAGACAGACAATTCTCTCTCCCAGTCGCTGAAACCTGACAGGGGAATGCCAAGCCTTTTCACAGGAGTTGGTTTATTTTTAGAGAGGGTTGGTTGTTTTTTTTCTTGCCTCTTTAAAAATTGACCTCTTGGAAAAGAGTGGCTCCAGATCATCTCGAAGTAGAATAAAGCTGGAGACTGAAGTCTTCCATGCAAATGCAGCCTCTTCCAGCTAATATGGCACACAAGTCCACAAGCTGCACTCACCAACCTGACACCCACCGAGTTTGAACAGCTCAGTTTACAGAGAGTTTTCTGTGTGAGTGGGTGCACTCTCGAGCTGTGGAACAAGGGTCAAAAGCTTCACAGTCTCTCTCTTGTGTGTCGGCTGCTCTGTGGACGGAAGAAATTAATTACAAGATGGCCTTTCTGTTTGAAAAGATTGTAGGTGAACTCTCAGTCTGATTCTGATGACTAATTGCTGTCAGGAGCCTGTGGCACCGCATGCCCTGCTGGGCTTCCCGGAGGGAAGAGCGGGTGGAGTTGTAGCATCTGGAAGAGGGGGAGTCAGCGGGCTGGCAGGTGTGGCAGAGGTAACCTGGCCTCTCTGAACTGGGCCGGTTTTCACTCCTGACCAGCCAGCAAGGGTTTTGCGGGAAGGAAGGCTGTAGCATGTTGCTCCCTGGCAGGTTTCTGGTGCCTCTGTGACCTGCTGAGGTCCCCAACCTGTAACTCCTGCTGCTGCTCTGCCGGGATGCCCCGTACATCCTGGTGGCCTGGGAGGGTGTTCAGGAACCATTTGTACCATCTTAATGACCGTATTAGCACCTCTAATTGTAAATGACGGGGCAATTAGTCTCAGCATAGCAGTCTGAACAATTATGTTTGGCCTACTAAAGTGACAGAATATTCATTAGTGCAATAAGAAGGAAAAAAATAGTCTCCTCAGGATTTGTCCCTCCGAGGAGAGCAGCCTGGCTGTTTGTCTGCTTTAAGCCTCTTTAAAAAAAATGCAAGTTTGTTTGCAACTGTTGCCAGAAATGCTCAGCTGTCAAACCTGTTTATCCCATGAAACATACTTAGGGCAAGTGTGTGTCTACTCTGCCTCTGACTCGATTCACAGGGAAGAAGTTTGAGTGAGAAAGTGACT
This sequence comes from Amblyornis subalaris, assembly GCA_018881555.1. Lineage (NCBI taxonomy): Eukaryota > Metazoa > Chordata > Aves > Passeriformes > Ptilonorhynchidae > Amblyornis > Amblyornis subalaris. The sequence continues at coordinate 1,022,414 of JACAXG010000101.1, read as the reverse complement.
CAATCCCTATTTCCACAAGGCTGAAGAGTCTCGGAGCCTCTTAGCTGAATCCCTAACTATGGGGATGGAAAATCCACGGGGTGTCCATGGTTAGGGTCAGAAGCTGTGATGGAGGTTGTGCCAGTCTGAAAGCTTCTTGTTGTTTGTGCTACTTTTGCACTTGAGGTTTCATCTAAAAACAGAGTTGTTTTTCTGGAGGAGCCTGTGTTTCAGCAGAGCCAGTCCCAGCTTTGAAGACCTTGCTGCCTTCAACGAGACAGCCAAAACCTGATGCAGCAGAGAATGTGAGGGGAGCTGGACTGATGATGTGTTACATTTCTGACTCTCTCCATCAGATTTCACTGTTATCAGGCAAGTAAARGCACATGTGGTTTCATTTCAGCCATGTGACTGTCACTCCCTGCAATGGAAGCTGCGAAAGAGTGGGTCAGCCTTCAGTCACTGGCAAGAATTCTGTTTGAGACCCTGAAAGTGGCTTTCTTTAACACATTGGTTCAGTTACCTGCTCGCTTTCTGTCYCTTTCCCAGATGGCACGGAACAAGGAGTAATTTTCCAAGGATGTCTCACCTGATATTGCCATCGTGGATCGGAGGGAGCCCATGGGATCTCCTTGGGCTGGGGGTTTGTTCAACAAGTTGCAGTGGGACATYGGGTGAAGGGCAGCCCTAAAGACAGACTCATTTTCCCAACCACCTTGTGTGGTATTGCTCTCAAACAGCAAGCATGATGAAGCTGGAAACTCTAAACAAACTTTGTTTAATGTCTTCAGCAATGAGCATCCTGGTACCTTGGATGAGGTGGCACTGGTTTGGGGAGCTTTTTTGTTTTTCTTTTTGAAAATCTGAAATCTGACCAGTGAGGTTGTCCTTGTTTCGAAAATAGCTTCCCTCCTAAGTGAAAGCTGTCRTTGCAGATGTGTTTTAGTTCAGTGGAAACATCAGGACTGTGTTTGGGACTGCAGGATCGTGACATCTTTTTAAGCGCAGTGGGAGACAGATGGGTGAGCTGCCAGCTTGATGCAAAAACAATAAGAACAAATGAGCTTTTTAAAAATAGAACAATTGCATTTGAAAAGAGGATTGAAGGGGGGTGAAGTTGAGAGGAAAATAATTCTCCCATGATCCTATCCTGGTTTTTATATTAAACAAAACATGTTGCAACATTGTCTTGGTTAGCAATGAAGTGACAAACTGGAGCACTTCCAGATTGGCTGGCTCCAAACTGCTTTCATATTGACCTGAAATGTCAGCTGCTATTATGTTCCGCTGACCACTGATTGCTTCCAGAGTAGCATTTTCTTCTGTGAAATGAAAGAAGTTCCATCTCAGTGATCTCAGTGTCTCCTGGTGTTTGTGAAGTACGATAGTCATGGGAAATGATAGTGCCTTTATTTCAAACCACTTCTCAGCTTGAATGAAATGAATTGTTAATATTGGAGTTGTTTATACTGTGGGAGTGTGTTTTGTGCAAGAACGTTTTGCTCATCTAGAAGATCCTCCACTTCACCTTCTTAGAGTCAGAAAACCAGGGTGATAAGTGCCTCTGATTTGTTTCCCTGCCTTCTCACACAGGCACGCTGAGTTGGGCTAGGACGTAGCAATGCTGATATCCTGCTCTGCAGTTAAACCTTTACATTTTCCTATGGAACTGTGTAAAAAACCCCATAGATATGGAGAAATGGTACTTCTGGCAGCAGTAGTTGAAGTTCTGTGATCAGGTCTCTATGGATATGATAGAAAGCGTGTTTTGTTTCACTTTTTTAATCCTCTTTACAAGACAGGAGGATGTTCAGATAATTTTTATTTCATGTAATGCTGGCTTAACATTATATTAAAATGTTATGAAAACCTCTTGGTCTTAATTCTCAGGAAAATGAACTATGAGATCTGGAAGGTCTTTTCAACCTTTCTCTTCTGAAAACCTGTATAATATCACTTCTTCTTCTTCACATTCTTCTACTCTATTTTTCTATAGTTATCATTTGAAACGGTGATATCTTCCAAGCAAAGGTGAAGGAAATAGGTCTATTTCTTGGAAAAGCTAAACAGGTCTGTTACCTGCTAAAGTCCAGAATGAAAYACACTAGACATATAACCCTACTGGATCTATTCTTGTAAAGCCACAGCAACCAAATAACCTGTAAAAKGTAGGAAAACCACATGTATCCACGTCAGCCTGTGGCTTTCCCTATCTCAGTGATAGTGTAGATGGATTCTATGGAGTTGGCCTTTGGCCACTTCCAGCATCTATTCATGTATCATTTTCCTTCTGCTTGTTAAGGTCCTACTCAATATTTGTATTTACTTCATTTGTGAAAGAAGTAGAAACAATGAGTTTCCTAAAAGGAAGAAGAAGAAAAGCATGAAGGAGAACAGTTACGTTTTTGTGAGAGGCACTGGCTGTTCTCTGTTTTGTGTGTCAAGAGTGTGAGATTTTGGCTACCATTTTGCACAGTGAAATCTCTGACAGTCTTGTCCATTGAGACCCATTCTCTCTTCCTCTGTTACCTCCCAATTAAAATTAAGCTCAACTCATGGAAGAACCAACAGCTTTTATAAGAATATTGTTTTCTGGTTTTCTTTTTCAGAGAGCTATCTCCACTCTATCTGATCAGTTACTAGGACAAAAATAAAATCTGCAGCCTTTCTATCCGTTCCCAATGGAATGCTGCAGTATCCCAAACAAAGACAGAAACAACTCTTGCTGAAGCAGTGGATGAAGAGTTCAGTAATGGCAGGACAAGGAAAAAGTGTTGTTTCATACTGCTGTGCTTGATATTTCTGAATGCTGAGTGGGGTTTAGGTGATTAAAAGAGGAAATCCATAATATGAAAGACAAAAGCAAATAGTTATCTGTGTGGAGAACAAAAACAATTACTCCAGCATGAGAAGGTTCCATCAGAAGGATGGACATTCAAAGGGTCTTGTGACTGGGACACCCAAACAACAACTCAGGATGTTTTATTTACTTATAATGAGTTATGTGACTTCATTAATGGCAGTTTCAATTTGCCTTCTTTGGGTCTGGGAGTCCATCTGTATAACATCCCTCAAGGAAGTTCTTCCTAATGAAAACAAACTGTCCCTACTACAAGCCAGACAACCTCCCTGGTCTTGTGGGGAGCCTGGGATATTGCTCTGTGCCTGCAAAGTGAATTATTTGGATTGGGAATTATTTGCAATGTTACCTTGGGGGCCTGCTGTAATACCAGATACAGTTTACAGCTTCAAGCTATTTGAGATAGTCAGGGAAAAGAGAGAATTTTTTTCTTCATTTTTTCACTTAATTTTTCCCTGACAGTGGGATGAAGGTGCACCTATGTTTGTGCTAGTACTGTTCTGGGTCAGAAGCAGTGTTTGAGGATTTTTTTTTAAATTCCAAGTTGCTTTATTGGAACAAAATGGGTGCAGATTTTCTTGTCACTTGCCAAGCTAAGATGGCAGAGAAGGCTTGGATATCTTTCCCCCCTTCTGCTGAGAAGAAATCTGTTTCAGGCAGCTGCTGCTTTTCTTATTGCAATAATCCACGAAGAGAGCAAACAGAATGGCACAGGGGACTGGATCCCTGTGAAGGGAATGTGGAGGAGTAKCTGCAGCACTCAGCTGCAGCTGAGAACAACAGTGAGGTGAGTTGCTCCCCAAGATACAGGAGCTTCTGCTGAATGAAGCCATGACTAACTGCTGGCCTTTGGAGAAGGAGATTGGTGCTTCCAAAGCATCCCAGAATAGCTTTGTTTACAAAACCGGCAAATAATTGAAATATTAGCAGCGCGATTGAGTCATAGGGAGATGAAACGGTTTTACAGCTGCTGAGATGATCCTTGTGAATCTGCAGGGGTTTGTCCATCGGGAATTTCATCCCTAACAGTAGAAATAGCATCTCTTACTATGAGTCAGGGCTCATGCTTAGCAGAAGGCAATTAGGGCACTGGTAGATTCAGTAAATGTGAGTCAGTGCAGCAGCAGGAGTGAACCACAGAGCTCCTCAGCTGGAGCCCACCCCGTTTCCCTCCAGTCTGGTCCCTTACAAGCTCTTTCCCTTTCAAGGGGACTCAAGTCCTACAGGGAACTCCAAAACAAACAGCTCTCCTGAAGCTCCTTTCAGTGGGTGGTTGCTCAGCTGCCTTTACCCATGCTCTCTGAAATGTCTGCCCAGCAAACCAGCCGTGAAGGGCACCGCRGGAGTGATCCTTATCTTCTGGGAACAACAGAGGTCTGTGCAGCAAGGCAAGGCTTTAGGGATGGATTTCTKCTCCCTCTTTGCTTCAAGATACTRTCCCTTCTGTTTCAATGCAATACAGGTGAACAGATTCCCCAGGCTGGGTCTGTCCCGTCCTGGGTTTTATCAGAGTCTACAGAGCCAGCAGGAATTTTGTTGGATCTCCCTGTTAAAATATTGGCTGCTCTTCACTGAAMAGTCTAATGCTTTAAGTTCTACTAGAATGGCCTCCCAATGCCTGCAACCGAAGGGGGAAAATCTCTGGCCAAATAAAGGATCTGTGAAAAGAAACATCTCTTTTTATATGACACCCTGTTAGCCTTAATAACAGTTTTCTCTCTGTAAGTGCAGTAAAGTATGGAAATATTGCTGTGCTACATGGTGCAATTTTCTGACTGTGATTTTCTCTGATAAAAGCCTTCAGAGAGTGCATTTTCCTTCCCACTTATCTGCCATCAAAAGACAGCAAATACATGAAAAATTCAGCTGTCACTCTAAACAAAATATACAATTACTCTGGGTTGATGTTTTAAGCAGAAATAATTTCCATAGCAAAAAACCCCTGCAGCTATTTTCTAAATGCTGTGGTGTTTGCTTCCAGCTTTTTGCATTACGCATGTATCACCTGTTTTAGGCGTTTGAATGCAAAGATGAGATATCACGAGTTAAAACTCGGCCCTTGCCAAATTAAATATTTGCTGGGCTGAGCCCTCAGTTCATTACTTGACGGCTGTTTTTGCACCAGAGAATGAAAAATCTTTTCTAACATGCCAAAAGGAGTTATTTTAGGAAGCTGACGAAGAGGGCAGATGTTATTCAAGTGGTTGGATAAGGAAAGGAAATAGTACATGTTAACTCTTCTGGAATAACCAGGTAGATGAAAGAAAGTGGAAATGTTCCTGAAATATGCTGATTTGTTTGGACAAATCTAAGCAGAAAATATGAGATGGAAATTTGGTACTTCATCTTCCACAACTTGAAATGTTAAATTAAGGCTGCTTATGTCTCATGTTGCTTGGAATAAATTACTTTTGGGGCATCTCTGAGCTTTGAAAACATCCAAAACCCAGAACAATGTTCCTGTGGTTTGGTTTCATTAGCTTGGGTTTTTTGGCACACAACTTATACTAGAGATCAAGAACCTTAATGTAACTGTATTTAAAACCTGAGATGGAAATTTTTCTTATCTTGTTGCTAGGGTYGAACCTAAAAATAACAGTAAAATTCAACTTATCTTGGCAAAACAAACAAAAGTTTTTCTTTTTGACTCAGACTGAAAGATCATTGGAACAGCCTATCCAGGGAAATGGTGGAATCACCATTCCTGCAAGTGTTCAAAAAATATGTGGATGTGGCACTTGGGGATATGTTTAGTGGTGAACATGGTGGTGTTGGGTGAACCAATGATTTTAGAGGTCATTTCCAACCTTAATGATTCCATGATTCTATTACTTCTTTTCCTTTGTAAGTCACTTAGACTTTACTCCTCTTTCTCTCACCCCAGCTTAAAAAAAAATTATATTTCATCTGTGTCATTCTGAAATGCCAACTGAAAACAGCTTAAAACTTCTAAAAGTATTTTAGCACTTCTAAACTAGAACTGTTGAGCTTGGAAGAGAAACCCCCCCTCCTGCTTAAGGCAGAAATACCAAAACACCTTGAAAACATGAAGAAAAAACCTATTCTGATACTTTAAGTATCAGTCACRAAATCACGAAATCATTTAGGTTGGAAGAGACCTCTGGAGATGATCTATTCCATCCTCCCTGCTCAAGCAGGGTCAGCTAGAGGAGGCTGCCCGTGTCCACCTGGGTTTCCACTGTTTCCACAAATGGAGATGTCTTCTCGTTTTTTCCTGAAACTTGAATGTTAATGCACTGATAGTTTTTGTCTCCTTCCAAATACCATCTCTGCAAATTTAGCATTATTCAAATAGAATACGAAAAACACCTCCCACCTCACTTTTTTTTTTTACCCCCTGGGAGACGTTTCCCAGAAAATACTGCCATTTGCACAGGGTTGGGTTTTGTTATTGTTGGTTACGTATGTAACATTCTCTGGAGAGCACTGCAGCATCTTCTGCTTTCACACAAGGAAGTCTGATTCACTCTCCTCGTGGAAATTTTCCTATTATAATTAAGGTTGGCTTTTGTTCGGAGGGTCTCTGYGGTGAGGATTCAAATGTGTTGGTGAGGTCATGTCACCATTCAAAGCTCCTGCCATGCAACAAAGTCCAGAATGCAGATACATGGCCTTCAGTTAAATTATGTTAATTCAGCTTGAGAAAATGAGTATTTAGCATTTCATGCTGTGTAAAGATATCATTTCATAGTGGCAGAAAAAGTCATTGACCTTCCCACGCAAGCAGCATTGCTGGCTGCTGTGACCTGAGCCAGCCCCGCTCTCAGGGTGGCAATGRGTCTGTTGTGCCAGCCCCTCTCTGCTGAAAGGTTCATGGATTTTGGGTTGTCTAAGCTGTAGAACCTCATCAGTGTTTCCAGGTCAAGCCATCTCTGCCTTTTCCTAGGGACAGACCATCTGCCTGCTCCTTCTCCTCAGGATGCTGGAGCTAGCTCCAGGCTCAGAGAAGTCCAGCGCACAGCAGGACTCAGCCTGCAGAAGCAGGATTTTAAGCAGAAGGATAGCACAAGCCTCTTGGTGAGACTCGGTCAAGTCAGCTGCTCTGCTGTTCATATTCATCCAGAGTGGTGCTCAGCTCTGCAATTAAAATAATCTAACACACTTGCATAAAGGTCAGGCAGCAGATGCTGCCACGAGACCTGGCAGATTCACTGATAAACTTCACTTCCAGGCCAAGCTGACAAGAAGGAAATTAAGTCTCAACACTTAGTATTTCCAACCACACCTGCACATTCACAAACATGCACCCTAGCAGTGAGCTTATTCTTCGTTTTCAAATAGAATTATGCACTACCAAGGCTCAACCTTTTGAAAACCGTGCCACACGCAATAAATAAAATGGGTATTTCAAACAAGGTACGCGACACATCTGATTAGCAATTCTTTAACTGCAGTCGAGTGTTTGTGTAGTTAGCAGCAAATGAAATGTGCTCTGAAGAATGAATGGATATTTCACTAATACACAGAATATCTTTGCATAGTAATAATGGAAGAAAAATCAAATTATTCCAGAGTCTGACTAGGCATTGAGTGGGGTTATATGAGAATGTAAATTGGAAAGAGAAAGGGCCATATCTCTGTATTCTCACCAATCATTTATAGGTAATGGATTGTTTAGAAAATTTAGCTAAGGAAAAGCATTTGATTTGGAGCCTGGCAGTCCTTCAGGGTATTCTTAGAGGTTATCTCTGCAAGGCAGGTGGATGAGGAAAGAGACAAGCTTAACCCTATAAAAATAATTATGATATATTATTAGCARCTAATGGCAGTCTAATGGAGTCTTTTCAGCAAAGACACCACTGGCTGCAATTTCTCTTTGTCATCTGCGTAAAAAAGCAACTCTTAATGAATCCTATATTCTGGTGATTTCTCAAACTCAGTGAAATTAGCAGGAAACTTTCTGCACTTGAAACTTCCAGTGGTTCAGCAAATTTTCACGCTACCATTACTGGGAACACCCCACCAGGGCAGCAAAGTTCAACATTGAAATCAGCATTAGAATCTGTTGTAACCACATGATCTGGTAGAATGAGAGTGTACCTGGGCTTTTTCCTTTCTTACCTGAATTTTTCCTTTCTGAGGTTTTTCATTTTACATGAAACAAACTGGCATGACCTTATGATGGTTTACATATCAGAACTTGTTGGATCATTTTACTTAAAGAAGCATAAAAAATGCTCATAATAATTGTGTCCCAATAGAGTTTGTGAAAATAGATGGATGGAGGCTGGAGACTCTACACATACCCCTATAAAATCAAAAAGGGGGGCAAAACAATTTAAATAAATCACTGTAAGAATGGAATTTAGAGACTGTAATCAGCAAACAAAACACTGGATGCATGAAGTCTCATTCCATAGTCCATTGCCTAAAAAGACTTGGCTAATGTTTGGAGAAGGGGCAAAGGAGAAGGAGAAGAGGACAAGGATGACATTAGCAAAAAGCAGGGCACATTACATAGTCAATAAGTAATTGCTGCAATTGGAGCTCATCATCTGCTTAGCTCTTAATGTCTTGGCCTTTTCAGAATGAATTTTATTAATACTAATGTCTGAAGAAAACTGTACAGTCATTATCTCTGTTGATTCTTGTGATGTTCAAAAGGGAAGCTCTTCTCCTCTTGCTTTTGATTACGTGACTCTACCAAATTCTTCATGTTGCCAGGGGCTCTCGGACACTTAAAGCCTGCCCCAGGGTCTCTGAGGAGGAGGAGTGCCAGGACTGCTCCCCTACAAACCCATACCAACTCCCCCCAGTCACATTCTTTTCCTTCAGATGTTTGGAAATCGAGCAAAAAATGCCAGAAATTGCCTTCCCAGGGGTCAAGGTGGGACTGGCCAGCCTGTGGTTTTCTCCAGTAGAGCTCTCTCAGGCGGTGCTGAAATGYCTCACTGGGGAAGGATGGCTTTTGTTCCTACCCTTTTCTTCAGAAACCAGAGGGTGAATTTCTTGTGTGAATTCTGCTGGTCTTTTGCTTTTATTTCTCTTCTGTTTCTGTTTCCTTCCATCAGTTTCCCCAATTAAGTGTAAGTAGTTGAAGKGCTCTGAGCCCTTGCAGCAGGAGCAGAAGTGTTTGCAATCCTGCAGAAAGATGCTTTCTGTGAATTTCCTCTGAAATTGCTAGTCAAAAATCATTTGTGTGCTGTAAAAGTGAGGGTGGAACAGAGACCTTGGAATGATAGCGTTGCAAAGACCTTATTCTGTGTCTTTTTCAGACATTGATTTCTTGAGGAAGGGAGGTCATCAACGAAAGAACGAAACAATCCCTCACATGCTGGGGTGGGCCCATTAGAGGAATGCAGGCTCATTAGTCCTGCTAAATATGATACTGCGTGTAAAGTCAAAAAAGCAAAGTGAGGTCTGGAAAACTTGGCAGGAAATCAGCCAAGATCCATTATATTCCCTTTCACATGGCTGGGTAGTGGTGGCACTAATTGAAGGCTGGGCTCTGTTTTTGCTGACTAACATGGGGCCATTTTAATTTCAGCTGATTATGTCGCCCCATTGTAAGAAGTCTGACAAAAAGAAGGTTTGTGGAAACTCCTACTGATGAGTCCTTGGCTGCCCAAAAGCTCTCTTGGCAGCTAGAAGATTTCTTTTAATAAGTGAACTGACCCATTTTTCACTTCTAAATATCCCAGATAAATTTGCTGCTGTGCTGCTGCATTTTAGTTAAAGCTGACCAGGTTTCTGTAGCTTATCAATCTGCATTAACTACGTGCGTGAGACTTGTGGAAACATTAAAAATGCTACAATTCCTACCCACCCCCATAAGAAAATGAGTTGAGCAAGACTGGCCACCTGAGGCTTGCCAAGGAGTGGGAGTAGATGAAGTAAGTGCTGTTGTAGGAAAAGACCATACAATAGTGGAATTGTTTTGGGAGAACTTTTTTGCACACACTTGGATAAGAACTGTGATTCTTTGCTGCTTTTATCAACATTATTTGTAATTTCCTTTTATATTTCCCCTGCTCTTTCTTTGCAGTTCCCTGAGCAGACCCGCTCAGCTGTGTAATAAGGAGATGAGTTTTACCTCCTTTGTATCTCTGTGAATCTAAAGTGACTCTGCAGAAGTCAAGCTGATGTTGGCTAGGGGAGAAATGGTCCCACTGAAAAGCTTTTTAAAGAGCAAAAATTCCCCCTCCATTTGTGGAACAAATTAACTACTGGAAGCATCCAGTTGGATGCACCTCTCTGGGGCCAATGACMAGAGAGACTTAAAAGTCCATTATGTTAATGCCTAATTCATTCCTTGCACAGAGGAAACGTCCTTGCAGGCTGGGCTGTGGCAAGGTCCTGAGTTTCCATCGGGGAAGGGACTTACATCAGCGAGGAAACATTTGGCGATCACGGCTACCAACCGCGTTAATCATCGGCTGGAATTAAAAGTCACCGACGAGTTGCTCAGGGAAAAAAAGCCAGAAGGAGCATTTCTGAGCAAACTCCATGTGCCAGGGAGGGACCGTCCTTTTCCTCTGTCGACTGCTGGCRCATTGCACAGAAATGGGGCTCTGTCAGAACAGGACAGGCCCTTTTACGAGGCAAAATCTGCCCTTCTGCTCCTTTTAGGGCACGGCAGAGTGGAGGCTGCTTTGTCTGAGCAGGGGTGTCAGTGCTTGGTGCCACAAGGGCCTTGCTGCTGGGTGGCTGCCCCGGACAGGGCAAAGCTGAGTCCTGTCTTGTGCTGTCTGAATGGCTCCTCCGTGGCCAGGGCAAGCTGGGTTTGGAGGATCATCCTTCTGGGGGCCACCACCCAGCACCCTGCCTAGGGATTTCTGGGAAGCAAGGAGCAGCCTACTAGTCCCTTGAGCCATCTAGTGGTGCCTTCCTTGACTATTGGGCATAACATCTCACAGAAAAATTATAAACAGCACCTCATTAATGTGAAAAGAGTGATTAGTGCCAGAAGCAGGCCAACCACAATGAAGGCATCAGTGCTTTTAGTAGGTTACCAAAGCAACAAAAGTTCTGGGCTGGAAATGGCAGACAAGATAAAGAGGTGGATGCCAACACAGGATGCCCAAGGCTGAGAAGAGTGGTCTGGTGTGATCTGTTTTATGCTTTGTCTTGGTGTTTGCAGCACTTTATGGATCCTCACTGAACAAGGCCGGGATTTTAAAAGGGAAGATGAACTTTCCGACCTGAAACCTCAAATCCTCTTCTGATGGTTTTTGTAGCTGGAAARCGGAAATAGAGTCTTCAGTAATTCAAAAGAGATTTAGTGATCAAAGCTGCAATTAAAAGCCTGGTGAGTCATCTTACAGTTGTCCATGTGCTAAAAAGTACAGCCTGTGCAAGAGATCATGTTGTCATGGCTGGTTTTACTCAAAACAAGAATATAGAAGCTGCTATTGCTTCCAGCTTCAGAAGCAATCTGAGTTCTGCAGACCTAGCTTTATAGAGCAGAACAAAAGGCAACAGTCCTGACTCTCTCACTTGTGTATTTTATTTAGTAGTTCTGTCTGCAGCATCTGAATTCATTATGGTGCTTTATTACTSTTCGCCTTCTTTCGGAGTGTCTGCTCTCAGTAGGAATCTTGGTTATTTTTTTCGTTTAMACTAACAAATTACCCACCAAAACAAATACAGAAGAGCTGATCTTTAGAGTATTATGCGGTTTCTTTGCTTTCTGCAGCATGCACTAAGAATGAAATATTTGACTGAACTTTCCACAGTATGTGCCTTTTCTCAAATTAAAATTGCAAAAGACAAGGAAATGAAGATAAAAATATCCAACCAAGCTGTTTCTCAGAAACCCTCACAAGTAATCTAATATTTCCCTGTAAATGTTTTATTGTGCTGAATACAAAAAATATGACTTGGTTTTAGTAAAGGAGAAACTTATTCCTAAAAATGTTTATCCTGTCACACAGAAAAGCAGCTAAAAGGAAGCAGGAGAATTTGTAGCTCTCTACTGGAAAAATGTAATATAAATTTTGATATTCTGCTACAAGTCTTGCTTTCCCTGTYCCTCAGTTCCCTTCCTAGTGGCAGTGAGGTATTTCATGTTTTATTTTCAAATTTTCATAACAGTTGTGATATTCAAACTCTAACCCAGTAGAATGTGACTGCCTGCTTTACAAGAATCATTGTTGTAGCTCTGCTCCTAAAGATTTATTTGTAAAACAGGCTTTTTTATCTTGCCTTTTTTGACATCAAGCGCCTCCAGTCAGTGACAGATAGATATAAATAAATGCCAGCTTTTACAACAATGCCGAAAGAAACATCTAATGTAAAATGTAATGCAATCAAATAAATTGGTACTTTCTTTCCCAGCTTTATCTGAAAAGAGACCTGCTCTGTATGCTGAGAGACAAATCAGGTTATCTGATCTAGCAGCTCTTGCAAACAAGCAAATTCAAATATCTTATCATGGATCAAATCCATTGTGGTCACTTCATTCAGTTGACATAACACACCTATAGAAAATGCTCTTAAATTCTTATACTGCTTTACAAATGCAATCGTTTAGCAAATGAGAAATAGAATTGCTGTCTCTGTATTTTCAGTGTATTAGAATGGCCTTTATCTAGTGCAGTCAAAGAGTTGCCACAGTTTAATGGGGAAATAGAAGAAAGCCTTTTTAAGAAAACATGGTTCTTGAGCTGAAGGATTTGATGGGCTTTTTCTGAAGGTGGTCCAGGATAGGACAAACCTTTGATGTCCTGTAAACTGGGAGGGATAAGCAGTCCATCTAAAAATAGGGCAATGGTTTTAGCATAGCTCAGCCTTTCCTTGCAACGGGGAAGCAGAAGTGGTGAGAACTTCTCCAGAACATGGATATGGATTTCCAGTGAGTTTTGACAAAATCTATAAAAGTCCTGATGTGGTGTGAAATTGTTTGTGCCTGCCCATGGGTTCAAAGAGCTGCAATTGCCCTGTTGGGTTAGAGCAATATCGTGGTCTTGATATTAAGAGCCAGAGCAAAACTCTCTCAAGGGAAGGGCTAGGCTGTGCAAATATGAAATTCCTACAGAAATTCCCATTTGTCAGTCACTGGCTGGCTGATGGTCTGGGCCAGCACTGCTTTTATATCCTATGGCTTATTCGTCCTCACCAATGACGTCGTGAAATTCCATTCCAACAGGGAATCTTGTGAAGTGGAATGACAGGGAACCTCCATATCTCATAGCAATGAGTCACCCAAGTACATAAAGTACTTAGTAAAAAAAAAAAAATAAATTGTTGCATGAATTTGAAACTTTTCTTCTTTTGCTCTTTGTAATTTCGTTTTGTACCCCCTACTTTTCTACGACAGAAGAGGAAGTTATAGCAATTGACTAATGTTAAAGGAGTTGATGACAGAATCTGAGAATCCACTCTGTGTGCCTTTATTTTTTCATGAATCTCTGTCCTGTTCCACCATGTTGGTCTCTCCTCTAAATTTAGCCACCCAAGACATTCCAAAATCTTGTCATGTATTTCCTGTGATAACTGTGTCTCAACCACTCATCCATGCAAGTGGGGATGGCTTTGCTACCAGATGTAAGCATGAGTGGATAACTTTAATCTTGATGAGAACTAAAAGCCTGACTTTGAGGAGGAGGATTTTTCAAGGCTCAGGCACTGAAAGCAGTGACAAAATTTGGCTCCATTGTACTTGCTTTTTGTGTGTGTTCAAAAGAAGAAAAATACTTGCATTTTAATATCAATCCAGCAATCTAAACTGAGAAGGAAGTAATTATACATGAAAGAAATACAGTCTTTTGTAATAACACTTTTAAAGTATCAGTTTCATTCTATCACAATATTTTTATGATTAGATTTACCTTCTAATATTTTAATAACTTTGGTATGAAGTAAGGAAGTCCTTTGTAGCTTATCTCGGAAGCCTGTCTAGGACGTCGCACTTAATGAGGTTTATAATTCAATATATCCACATCTGCATCTTTAATAATGCCTAACATTTAATCTTCATTGCACCACTTGAACCAAAAGATCTAAAATTAAACCTACTGCAGCTTAATCTAATAATAAACACGCGTGACATTTTGTGCAAAACGTGTGCCTGATCAGCGCGGTGCACTCTTACAATTGTATCAGATGGAGAAAAACAGAGTTTAATCAGCCAAAGGTGGATGGTGACATTTAACTCCCGCCTATGCACCTACTTTGGGGAAGCTCTAAGATCCTGCCCCTGGAAGAAAGGGCTGGTTGTCAGATCATTAGCAAATTTAGGTCCAAATCCCACTAGTTAGAACAGCATTTACACTCAACCAGGGATGTGATCTTCAGACCTCTAACTCTGGACAGGCAATTTTGGTACCTTCATCAGGAGYTGTGACTCCACATGTAGTCGGTGGAAAGGTGCTCCTGTTTTCCCTCATAATTTACTGGAGGATGTGAGATCCTGAGGCCCCTGACTGTTGTTTGGCTTGTCACTCCTGCAGTGCAAGTGTCCTCCCCACCTCAGCTCCCCCTCACCCCTGTAAGATGTTATAATCCTGCTGGGACCACATCATCCAGTTCTCAGGTGGGAAGGGGAATCGCTCTGGATCACAGGAATAAACTTTCAGCCACAGGTAGCCACAGCCATGATGTTTCGTGGGGTTCGGTAGCCACAGTAAAAGCATTGTTCTCCTCCACTAAAGAAGGAGGCACTTCATGTGAGATATAGATTTTTTTTTGTGCCCAGAAGGAGCTTTGCATGAGGAGGTCCCCCTGAATTAATGGGGCTTTGCACAAGCAGCCAGAGCAAAGAGGCCAATTTCTGCAGAGSTTTTTGTGGGCTCAGGGCTTTGCATGGGACCTGTGGGTTGCAGTAGTTTTTTCTCGAGTAAATATTGCTCTGTAATCAGAAGCTGTGCTTTGGGGGCTACAACAGTTCTGCCTCATGACATGGACATTTGCTTCTGCTGAAAGTGAGATTAACAAGCAGGAAGGACAACATAACGTAGAGAAAACATTTTGGAGAACAGGCAGTGTTAGAATTGTCTAGAACATGTTCAGGTGAAATGATCAATTTATGAAAGCTGAGCCCAAGTATTTAATGAGAAGCTAAAACTTCTCATTTATCCTTAGGTCAGCTACATTCATAATCACCACTCAAACCCTTTACAGGTGCAAAGCAAAAATTAGCAGTGTCAGTAAAAGATTGGAACTGGTACTAGACCTTCATCCAAGATATGTCCCTGTATTTGAAGGGCTCTGGCTGTGCAACTTAATGGAGCACAGAGCAGCCAAAGTCTTTTATAAAAAATGTATTTTGAGGCTAGAATGGTAAACAACAGTGTAGCTCCTTCACCTGAGATGCCTGGTGATAATCACAGGAAGTCCCTGTGACAAATAAAAGGCAGCTCTTCAGCAGGATCTGATCAGGATAGCTTGAAATCAGCTGGGTCAGGATAGCAGACTTTGGCTGGAGGAGGTGAAAGACTGGTGAAAACTCTGCTGGGCCAGAGAGTTCCCTGCTGAAGCTGAAACCTCACGGTTCAACTGGGCTCCACCTGGCTTTAATTAAACAAGGGACGATCAAAGTCTGCAAATCTCCCTGATTCCCTGATCTCCATCAGCATGGCAAAGTGAAGGTAAAAATTTCTCAGTGTCTTTCAGTTCCTTTGAAGTCGACAGCGAACGTTGCGCAGCGCGTGCGGGCACGGGTGGCATTTGGGCAGCTGCGGGTTTGCGATACTTTTGACGCAATGTTTATGCAAGGAGAAGGAGGAAAGCTGCATCTTGAAATTGTAACTTTGCAGCTGTGGGTCCTCTCTCCTCCCCCAGACTGATTTTATCTTTGGGATTTGCTTCGTCTTATGGTGATGCTCGAGGCACAATTACATCTAGTGAATCAGGGGAAACCATTGTCCTGGCTTTCCTTCAGCTAGAAGTCACAAACTATTCCATTTTTGTACAAACATTTCCCCTCCTGCCTTCCTTGCATACTAGTGAGGTGAGCTGGAGACTCACTTGATAAAAACATCCTGAACTAAACCAGCTGGAAGTAGAGAGTCTAATAACGCCAGCCTGCTGTCAGCCCTCATCCGTTTTTGTTTGATCAGTATCTGATGGTGATTGAAAGGCTGACTCTCAGAGTCAACCACCTTGAGGCCAACCTTGAAATCATGTCACATTTGGCTCCTTGATAGCATCTTCAGCATAACGTTAGATCTAGAGCACACACAGTGCAAAAAAAAAAAAGAAAAATGGAAAGCTGGCACCTTGCTACACTGCACAGCGAAGGAAAAGCAATGTGGAAAGAATCTGACAGATGTGCAAGGAAATGGGAATGCCGCAGGGCAGAGAGGAGCTGGTCCGTGTGCATTAGCAGCTCCAGGCAGGACGGAGCAGTGACTCYCCCAGGGTCCAGGCTGGCTTCATGTTTCAGTTTTGCTGCAAAATAATGTCCCTCCTCAGCAAGGAGGATCTGTGTGAGGGCAGCTCTGCCTGTGTATGGCCCAGGAGGGCTGAATGCAGAGCAGCTCCTGGAGGTAGCAGGCTCTTATTTGCTGGGGATGGCATTAGGGTGATRGAGAGGATGGAGAGTGTGTTGGTGAGCAATGCAGCTGTGCTAGGGCTGTGTAGGATGCTTATATAGGACAGACGACTGGGAAAGCAAAACAAATTTTGATTATGTCAAATAAAGTCAGGAAAAAGTGACAGTGACAGGTCTGCTACAGAGCAGAGGTTGTTTTGATTTCAGTTTCTGTTGTCTGACTGACAGCCATAAATAATAGCTGTGAGGCCAAGAGATACACAACCTCTGAGAGCACCCCTCCCTCCTTTTCAGGGAGGTATGGTTTGAAGATCTGTAACTGAGGCTAATGGCAACAAACCATGACAATGAGCTCCAGAAGGGAGAGTTAGCAAAGTCAATGCACCTGCTCAAAGAGTGATGCTCCAGCACAGAGACCAGCAATAGCAAGGGAAGGGTTGTGAGTAAATAGCTCTCACTTTATCTGCACTGGAAATGCAAATAGGACCTTGCTTGTATTGCCACAGGTGTAAGAGATGTCATGGGTATTACATAAAATGTGGCTTGACTTCGGGTTAATGTGCTGTATCTGATGCAGGTTGGCATTTGAAATGCTCTCAAAACAGCATGATAAAAACCAAATACTGTGCTGCTATCACGACAAGATATATCCAAGAGGCCTAAGCATGGTCCTTGCTAGCAAATAAAGGACTCTGTAAAACAGGAGTTGCAACTGATATAGAAATTGCTTGCTTTTCCAAAATATTTTAACATCATTCCTATGTTGGCTTCTCTGGTGGGTTTCTCACGAGGTGCTGAGGCAGCTCTCCTCTGGTATGTAATCCATAACATACCAGTGGTGCTTTCTAATGCCCTTCTGAAAGGGAAGGATTTTTCCCTTAAATGGAAAATCTATACAAAACCATTGTGACCAATGATGAACACTTTCTATACGGGCAGCCTTTCTCTCTTGGTGTCTGCTTGAGATTTTATTTTTTTTTCTTTAGGAAGCAAAGCTCCTTTCAGGTTCCAGACTGAAAAAGTGGTTGTGTTTTCACCTGCACAGTTCGTCCAACAAAGTCCCCCTTTGGATGGGGGGGAGTGTGGGGTGAGAGGCTGCACACAGCTGGGCAGGGCTTTCTGCCTGACCGTGCACAGGGGGTGAGCTGTGCCCCAGGAGATCAATATTTACCATTGGACACGCTGGTGTGGCTGCACTGCTGCTGGGGAGCAGGTGGGGCTGGAGGAGGGGTAATCTTTATCAAGCAATTGGACAAGGATAGGTTTTAGAGGGCAAGGAGGACTCGCCCTTCATCCTGGTTGTCCCTGGAGTTCAATGCTAAGCCGGAACAGGCTGAGCCTCAAACATGACCTTCAACTCCTTGGTGCTATGGGCAGCCAGGGGAGCGATGGGAAGGTGAGCCCGGGAGGAAGCTCCGGTGTATTTTTGCTATTGCAGTAAAAGGTGAATGCCAATACAAAGCCTTGAGAGCCTCAGGGCTGCCAGAAGCACTCAGTGCTGGAGTGACAGACCTGGATGGCTCCCCAAGCCCCACCTCTATTGCAGGTGAGCGTGACAACCCAGCACACTTGCACATGACAAACCTCCTACCCCACAACTCGCTGGCTGTTTATCCCCACCGACGCCGCTCATCGTTTTCAGCTAATAGGTGCAGGAAAAGGAACAAGGAACGAAGGGTTCCCAATGGCTGTCAGTAAATTTATTTTGCAGTTAACAGCCTTTGTAATGCACAGCCTAACTTTATCTCATTTCACTGTGGGTGTGCTGGAATAATTGCTGAAGTACTTTGTTAAAAAGAAAAGCTCTCCACATTTCCATTAACTCCCGGCATGGTGTCTGTCTCACTTGGCTGCACTAGGTACCATTTACAGTTCAATTTCACAGTCATGATGGACTGAAACATATAAACCTGCTTTCTCTCCACTCCACTACTCACATGCCTTAATAAACAGGGAGATTCATAAGATCTGTTACTTTTATTTTTCCTTTGCAAGTCTATTTTTATGAATTAAATCATGAGCTTTTTTTCCCTGTGAAAACCAAAGTGCCAGAGGAATAAATACAGTGTTATCTTATTCAGCAGGGTGTAATAAGCTACTATTTTAGGGAAACAAGCCAGGCATACTGAAGTTGTTGCAAACCAAAGAGAAAAAAACACCCAGCAACAAAGAATAGCATTGTATGATGTCAATCTACAGTATGCGTGTGTTTATATAATCACATTGGAATTTACTTTGAACTTTAGCCTGGAAAATTTACTTACTGGGGGGAAGGGGAAAGGATTTGAGTATCTAAGCACCAAAATAGCTAAGACAAAGTAGTGAAACTGTGTGGTTGGTTGTAGAGCAGAACCACGTGAAAATGCAAAGAATCCCTTTTGTAACGGGTAGAGACAAGTAAGCCACTTGATCGTTGTGGTATGAGATAAGTATACAAGCCACGGGAAATGCTGTGTTATTCACATTCCTCTCTTATTGTTTTTCCAAGGCTGGTTAATTTTTGCCTTTTTAAGGAACTTTTTTTGTACATGACTTGTTCTTGCTCTGGTTTCATAATACGAGTTCTCTGCAGGAAAATAAAGGAACAATCATCACCACCACGACATGAGAGAAAACATGGGTGGGAGATCAGAACAACACACTGTCTTTTCTCCTGTGGCTTTTTTGGTGTAGCAAGAAGAAAAAAACCATATTTGACCTACTGCAGCATTTATTAGCCCTCATTCACATCAATTAAGGGTCAATTGTCCAGTCCCAGGTTCAGTACAGCTACCCACAAAACTCTTCTCTGTAAAGACTGTCCCATATGGCCCTTTGTAAAACTGGATGTAGAAGCCTTTCTCTGTTAAAAGCATGTGAGGGAAGCATTCTGATGTCTTAACCAAGTTTTTAAAAGTGCCCAGTGCTCAGCAACTTCTTTTGTTATTCTGGCCAAATTAACCCAAAAGATCTTAACTTGCTGGTTGCTGAGTCACATAGAAAATTCTATTTTTTTTTTTCTGATGACATGAAAGCACAGCCTGCTTCAGAACCTCCTCCAGAAATGTTTAACAAAATGAAATGCATAGTTTTGCATGTTGCCTTAATTTTTTTTCTGTATTGTGGCATGTTCTGTGATGGTGGTATGGCCACAGCTTGGATCATACATGGCCCAGTGTTCACTTGTGTTCAAGGAAAATCTTACTGTGAATAACACTAATTCAGCCTGCAAAAGGTATTGGCTATGGGCTGCTGGGTTTTTCATCTCTTTCTGTAAAGCAATACAGACTTAAATTCTCAGTATTTAATCACTAGTGTCAGAACAGCTTTGCAGTCTGCCTCTCCCCTTTAAAAGCTGCCTTTTCGATGTATTTTTTTTGAGAATGGGCAATATTTGGGATTGCATTTTCTGCTTAGACATTAAAAAGCATGGTTTTTTTCTCTTAGTAAATGCCACCTGTCCTGAAAGGCAGTTGGCTGACTTCTGTGATATACCACCTGTGCTGTGTAATGGCAGCATGATTCATCTGCAGACCCAGCTATTGCAATAATAAAGCTTTTTCCAGTCAGTAGTTAAGATAATTTAATTACTTTATTTGAGCTGGAAGACATAAGCATGCAGAAACTTCCTCTAAGTGACTCACACGGTGTTTGGAAATTCACCATGGCAGCCAGCCTTTGCTTTAAAGTTTACTCTCCCCCTTGTTTTATTTGGTTTTAGCAAGAGCTGTCAGGATGTGTGGGCTCAGGGCAGCCCTTTGCATCTTTTTGGGATGGGGATCCAGGACAGAGACAAAGCAGGGTGACATTGGGTCCCTTGAACCCCATCCCACTGTGCAATGCAAATACGTGACGGGGTGGAGATGATGAGGAAACCATGCAGCCCTTGTTTCCCCCTGAGCCTTTTGAATGATCTCTGTGAAGATTGCAAAGACACATGAAGAAGAGGAAGTTGATCTTACAAAAAATGGGTCCACACCTCCAGCACTCACAGAGGTCTGTGCTCAATACCTTGGCCTTCTGCTGTCAAAGGGATTCACTGAAATTCTCCTGGCCCACTGCTTAAGGTGATCAAATGTAAGAAGGGAAATGATGAAAGATTGTGCAAGTGCACAGTGGCTGTTTTTCAGGGCAATGGTCTGAATCCATGAACGACCAACGTGGTTGGAACAGTTGTCTGGAACAGCAGATTCTCTGTGCTCCTCCTGCGCCTGGGGTTTGCAGAGACCTGCAGGAGTTGCTGAGCATTTCTGGCCCCAGTGGGCTTTGGCTCAAATCCATGTTTCTATGACACTGCATTTAATTTTATGCACTGGAAAGCTCAAGATAGATGTTGCTTGGCTGGTTGCTTACCTCTGCTCCACAAGCTTGGAAGGGAAGCATATCTGTTAACTCACTGCAGCAACAGAAATGGAATAAGACGTCCTACCAGTGTCATTAGACCTTGTTATTCCATGTAATTCCTGGTTCTGTGATCCCACCACTCTGTGTCATTAGACCTTGTTATTCCATGTATTTCATTATCATTTACCTGAAGCAATTTCTGTAGCCAATGATTTTTCTTCATTTACTTTCCTCCACGCTGCCGAGTGACTTCAGTTATGAATTTTGTAAAAAAAACCACCTTTAACCTCGTGGCTCTGGTAATATTCTTGATTCACTTGCAGTCAGTAGCAACCTAATCTTTCTCTTTCCATCATCTTTGTGATTCCTGTTCTCTGCTTGGAGCCCTCAGAGCCTGCAGGGTTTTGGGATAGCTGAAACTACAGCCATATCTTTTTGTTGCCCTCTAATAATTCCTTGGTTGAGTTTTATGGTCTTTCATCCACTTTTGCTCAGGTTTTATGAAATTAATTTAGCAGGTTCAGTTGGGTCCTGCAGACTTTTCCAAGACCTATCTTCAAATAGTATTTTGGTGTGTTTTTTCTGAGTCCTGCCCTAACCCCAGCCTGTTTATCTGCAGGAATTGTTTTCACCTTCCCCTCAGCGCCTTTATTTCTCTTCATTGTTTACTCTGTTTTTATTTACATTCTTGAGGAATTGGTTTGTACAGCACTTCAGCTGTGGATTCCCTTCCTCGTTGTAGGATGTGTTTCCAATGCCATTTTAAAATCCTTTGTCTCTTTTGAATGTTTTTGCAAAACCCTGAGACTTTGACTCCTTAGTCTACAAACAAAAACCATAACAAAACCAAAAAGCACAAGAAGGCCAACAAAAACCCCTGCACCTGCTCTCTTCTATTTGTGACAGGAAGCTTTTCACTTTCATTTGCTGTGCTTTGAGTTCTTCAAAAAACTCTTTCTATTCTTATTTTTCCTGCTCACCTCGAGCTGCTTTTTACAACCAGCCTCTTCGCCTCAGCCTACCCACCCCTCTGCTGCTCATGGGCAGAAACTGATGTTGATAGGGAGTCCCCCAAATGCTGACATAGTGACTGATCAAAAACCATGTCAGAACAAATACAAGTTAGAGTTGATACAAGAAAGGATTAGTAATGAACACAAAGTAGAGTTTTACTGTGCCCCTCTGCTAAGCATGAAAGTATCCTAGGAAAATGATTTTTTTTCCCTTCTTTTTTTATCAGACTGCTTGGGTTTTACTGGCTTCTGCTTTTATGCTGACAAAGATGACAGGAAACAATAGGACCTGTGTGTAACAGCCTGTGTTTCTGGTCTAGATTCCTTGCCAAAATAGCTACACTTAGCACTTGCACAGCTCTTTTCATCTTCAAAGCCTTTCCCAGATCCGATGTAAAGAGCCGGAGTTCCACGGATTTTGGTGGCAGAGAGCTTAGTAGCCTTCAGAAAAGGATTATGCATTTGCATGGAAAGCAGGAATATCATCTGCTGCTCTGCTAGCTAAAATTCCATAAAGGTATCAAGCTTCAAGCTAGAAAGCATTATTAGCTAAATGAGGTTTAGTAACTTTCCCTGTGATCAACATGCATATTCCTGGCTATAGCTTCATTGGATGAATCCAGAATTGATTATTGAATCAATCCTTAAATGTATTTACAAGAAATGCAATGGCTGAGACCAACAGTATTTCTGAGTGCAATTGATTTTGATGTTTTATCAAGCCATGTACCTCTATGTCCTAATACTGATGCCACACATGCACGCAGGTATTGCCTTGGCAGGTTTATTTCAGTGCATTAATTCCTTTGAGATTTGCTTTATGATGTTTCACAGTATTTAACAATTAAGACACTTTATTTCACTAGTACAGCCTATGCTGTAAATATATCCTAAACATATATTTATATACATAAATATATAAAAATATATTATGAATATATATCCATCCTAAATATGTTGTTATATTTAAGCTTGGAGCACGCTTAAGAGGTCAAGACCTAGTCCCTCCCCCTGCTCCATGGCAGAACCAGGTCTATCTAGCTTGGGATGATATTTATCTTGTCTTTTTATCAATTATGTTCTGCTTTTACCTATCTAGAAACCGATACCCACTTTGTCTTATAGTCAGGCAATGCCTGACTCTGCTTCTATAGTGAAAATTAAACCAATTGTTTTGAACTTTCGCTGTAAATTGTGTTTGTCTATACTTATAATTCTTGTTGATCTTTGAACTATCTCTAAATTTTCTGCATTTTTCTTAGTGTGATATGCAAATCTGGTTGCAATATTCCAGCTAAGATCTCTGTGTTGAGCAGAATGTTCACCTCCCATGTCTAGCACATAACATATCTGCCCAGGACAGGACCAGCCTCGTGTGTACAGTGTGATGGTGGCAGTTCAGGTGGTCTGTGATAACCTCCATTCCTGCAGTGATTCTGCTGAACCAGTGATCCCAGACCCGTGTTTTTGTGTTTGATTTCTATTTGTGTCCTTACTGAATTTCATCGTGCTGGTGTCAGGCTATTGCCTATGAACTGGTGCCCATTTGTAATCTGAATTTATTAGCAGCAGGAACAAGCTGTCCCTGTTGCGGAAATAAGAGTTTCTCTTCAAAACCTGTTTGGGAAGGGATGGATGAGGAGCGGTGAAACTGTGAACTGTGGAGAGACCAGGGAGAAAGAGCAGTAAAAATGTCTTTAGCTCTCTGTATAGGCATCATTCCTGCTGCTGGGAAGAGGAGGTAACAAGCCTACATCAAAGGGATGTGTCTTGAAAAACATCACTGTAAGCACGAACCTGTTAGTGTCTCTTTTGTGAGCCAATATTGTTTCCAGTCAAGTATTTCACTGCTACATTAAAAATGCAGATTGCAGAAGGATTCAGAATTAATCCCCTCCCCTCCCCTGTAGTGCATGTTCACCTGCTTTCAGCTGTACATCTCCTTTTTGAGCTAACATCTGAGGACTTTTCCTTTTGCATCCATTGGGATTCTTCTTCAGTCTGTCATTCTCTGCTCCTAAATATCTGACAGTGGCTCTCTCTCAACTTGTTCTTGTATCTCTCAGTGTTTCCTTCGTAAAATCAGATCYCCGTCTCCCAGTACTTTTTGATTATTTCCTGCCACCCACCCAGTGCTTTCTTTTCCCATAATTTCTTCACTGCTTTCAGCTACCTGTTCACTACACAGGCCAATAGCATTTAGCTGAATCCTTGGATAGCTTTGTGAATATAATTTTTCACTTTCATTTAAATGTATTGTGTTCCCAAATAGCTCCAAACTGCCACAACAATTATTTCCTCGKGAGACTGAGGGAGGTGCTTGCAAATATTTTCAAGCCACTACATTCACCATTCCTAGCATCCCATATTCCCTCTCTCCTGGCTATTGTGGGCAGCTGGCAGGACAAACAGGGGCTGTGACTAACCTCACTTTCTGCACTGGACACCTCTCTGAAGTAAAATCCTCTGTCTCCACTCAGCTTTGATTTCCACACGGTGCATTTGCTGCCACACTTCCCTCCAGGATGCTGCCAGAGGAAGTTCTGACTCTGTTTTAGGAAGCTGTTCTGATGGCTGTGTTGTTCTCCTGTTCCTGCCAACACAGGAGCCGCTGCTGTCCTTGGGCAGTCTCCAGCAGCATCCCAACAGCTGGACCCCTCATCCTCTCCCTTTCCAGGGCCTTGCTGTGTCCTGTGGGGCAGCAGGTCCTGGGGTGGCTGTCACAAGGTGTGTCACCAAGCCCAGCGTGTCCCTGCCCATCCTCTGTGATTGCTTTTGCCAACCTTGCTGGTTCCTGGTGAACCTGTCCTGGCACCAGGGAAAGTTGCTGGCGTGAAAGGCTAATCAGGGAGACAGGGATGAAAATATGTTAATAATATTTAAACCTGCAGTACTTTCAGCTTTGCTGGTTCTGCAGAGCTCTGCCTTTGTACAGTGGGGAACCATTGGTGTGAACCAGTCCTGTAATCTGCACTTCATGCTTATCTGTAAAATACAACCTTGATAAAAATAGCAGCCCTTCAGACTCTGCTTGATGTAGAAAGAAATGCACTGCGGTGTATTTGGGATTATATCCTTTAATAGCAGTAATTCTTCCATTACAGCACAAAGCATTTTATTTTTTATTGGAGTRTGGCCAGAAAGACTGTTTAGTGGAATAGATTAACAACTCGAATACTAATTTAAATATTTAGATTATCATCTAGTATCCCTGATCCAAGATCATAAGGGAACAAAGAACTTCCTTCCAGATCCAGAAGATCCAGTAGGATATTGATTGCAGGACTCCAGCTGCATGGAAATAATGCAATATACCACAGTTCTATCAGATGCTGTATCAGCTGGGTAATTTTTTATTGCTGTTGTGAAAATGCATCTGTTTTGATGCAGATGTCACTGTCCAATGCAAGATCAAAATGAGTAATATCTTCATGCCTCCTGGTAGTAATATCTAAATAYTGTAGATTAGTTTTTTTTCCTCTTTTGAGCATATTATCTTTCATTCTGTCTGGAGCAGTGTTATTTTGTGCATCTGTCACCGATGGTGATGTGCTAGGAGGAAGGGTGAGCATAATCATTYAGTTATGAGACACTGAATAAAACAAATGATCTTTTCATGGATTCATAGTATTTAAGTCCRGAAGGGATTGCTGCATTTAGCCTGACCTCCTCTATATCACATCTTTATAAAGCCAGAGCTGTCTAATAATTTTTTGAGGCCCATGTTGCATWCAATTATCAGTCTCCTGGATAAATACCAGCTGTTGGGATTCTTCCAGCTATGCCTTTTCCTGAAAAGGCATAATAAAAGGGGACTGAGGATGCTCTTTTTGAAAGAAAATTGTGCCACAGGAGCCAGGAATATAAGAAGGAGCTTCAGGTCCAGGGAGAACGAGGGTTTCTGGCACAAYTCTGAAAGTCGTAAGAATGAGTGTTAAAACGAAAGGGTTCCCCAATCTGGCAGCCAGTTTCTTTCATTTCCTAGTGGAAGAATCATGGGAATATCAGACAGCGGTGCCCCAGAATAGGAGACTTCTCCCTCAGTTTGCAGCAGCTGTTGACAGTGTCCAAGAGGAARGATGCTGTATGTAAAGGAGCAGGAACATTTGTCCCTATGACAATAAAAAGGTCTTTTTTTTCTTATTGTTCTTGTGCATGTTGTTTCAATAATGAGCAGATTGCTGTGGTTGTGGGCAATCAGCAAGCATGTGATGGGTTTCTAATGGGCTGATCACAAAGGGTTGTAAACGTCCTGCGGGGACACTGGTTTCGTGGGGCTTCTCCCTCTTTGTGCCAATAATGGTCGGTCCCGTCGGTGCCTGTGCTGCACTGGCTGCTGCCCGCAGTGGGGAACTGTATTTTGGTTATATTTTGTTTTGCTGGGAGCCTGGTGAGCTCGACAGGCAGACACCAGAGCTCTCCGAATGTTCGTGTCAGTGCCTTTCTGACACCTGCCCGCGTGGATGCAATCACAGTAGCACATCCCTGTCAGGCCATTAGGCACTATCAATCGATACTGGTTATGGCTGCAGTCCCAAAAGTGGGATGGCAATAGGATGCCTGCAAAATGAACCTTCCTTTTTGCTCTGAATAGAGCACGAGCTGTGTCAGTGATTACGCTGCGGCCATCTCTCATTTCTGAATGCTGTTTCCTTAGAAAAACCASCACAAAGTAACTTCTATCCTGCCGTTTTTGTGAGTGCTTTGTGCTTGCAAGGCTGTAACGAGCTCTCCTAAGAAATCTCTCCCTTTCTTTTGTGGGTGGCTCAATACATACCAGATGGGAGCCCCAGGTGTGGAGCCTGAGTGTGGCTGCCCAACCTTCTGTGGGACAGCAGCTGAGAGTTCTGCTGGTTTCTCTTCTCCAGTCTGTTTTTTTAATTTTCTTTTTTTTTTTTTTTTTGTAATTAATTCTGTATTTGATTTGGGTTCTTGTCACTTCTGAGCGAAATGCTTTCAACCTGATCTTGAATCTCTCTCTGGGAAAAAGGTACTCAGGAGAAAAATAACTTCCTTCTCATTTTGACACAGCCTTCTATACTGCCTGAATGTCAGGAAAGCCATTTATAGAGCATGTACAGTAATTGCATGCTTAATATTTCATCAGCTGCATTAAGAGCAATGTCGCTAAAACCAGGTATAGATTTAAAAGGATCTCTTTTGATTAAAAGCGACTTTAGAGCTTCTTGTGTATAATAATAGCAGCAGGATGTATTATCATAGATGTTGCCATGGGTTTCTGAATTTAATAATTCAACACACATAGACACACACACAGAGATTTGCATTGAGATTTTGGACAAAGCATATGCTCCTATTTGGCAGTGATCCTCTAATTACACCAAGATTAGACTGGTGTGAAGTAGATTGCTGCAGCTCGAGCCACACTCTCCTTTCACAGCCAAGAGGCTGCAATATTTTCTGCCAGTGCAAAGCCCCATGCTTTCACTGCCATGCTCCAGTTGACAGCTGTAGGAAATAGAGATTGGAATCCAGAGTGGTTTTCTACCAGCCTTCCTTTAGCCATCGTGGTACAATGCCATGCAATGTTTGGACTTGAGGCAGAAATGTTTACTTTGAAACTGTGCTTCGATTCACTTGAATTCTACTGCACCATAGTGGTGACTACTGAGGACAAAGCTCTGCTGCCAACAGTCAGTGGGGCTGAAACCCTGCAGACATGCTTGAATGGAAAATAAAAGAAGGATTTCATTGGCTGTGTCTTAGTAATAAATCTCGTGAACTTCACTCTTGTCTTGGGAATGAGAAATAATCTTTGCAAGAAGAACTTGTGTTAAATGGTAAAGAGGAATTCCTCAATAGCAAGTTGGCTTCTTCAGAATCATCCTTGTTATTTATAATTTCCTTTTATTATTGAGCTAATAATTTTGCTAAATATTAGTACTGGATCCACAGGATTTTTTTGGTCAGCRATGAGTGAAAAATATTTTTTTTGTAATGCCTGTGCTTCACTCGTGATAAATTTCACCCTTTTTCCGAGTTAYCATCAGAGCAGGTTTCACAGGTGTCCTCTTCCAGTTTGAACATGTGTGCATTCTGAGTTGTGCAGCCTGAATTTCCATCAGCAACCAGAACTCACTTCTGTAGGCACAACCTGGGGCATGCCAAAATGCTGGGATTTGTACATTCCAAGRACTGCTGCACCAAGAGGTGAAGGAGTCTTAAGAAATTTGGGAAATACCRAAAAGTGAAGAACACTTATCAGAGGAGCACAAATGCTTTATTTTGCACCACTGGGACTTAGGTCTATCTGTGCTCTAACTTAAGTATGTATATGCATTTTAAAAATAAATTATATATAGATATATACATATGTACSTATATATATAAAATATGGTTCTTTCAAGGTTAGGAATGGAGAAATTATTGCATGGAGAATATCTTGCCTTCAAAATGTGCACAGCAAGTGTGGCAARCCATCACTCATTTTCTGTCTGGATCAACCACGTTGAATGGTAACGTCAGGCACGTGCAGCCACTGCACATCTGCTCTAAGTTTTATAGGAGAGGAAGATTCATGCACCCAAGCAAAATGAAACTCAGCTTCAGTGCTTACTTATGATTTAAACTGTAATTAGCTGTTTTATAAATGCCATCCYCCGTGTAGAGGTAGTGGACTGAGAAATACTTCACTCTGATGCTTCTGGCCCTACTAATTCTGTTGGGGTGAGAGCAAGTCTGTTGCAGATTTCTCTGAAGCTTGTGGGGTTTTTCTTCACACTGCTTGTGGGGCAGTGATTCCGTGGGCAGCACTCACACAGCAACACCAGTGGGATAAGGCAGGAGTTAATTCCCAGGTTCCAGTAAGGTGACAGGTTTATTTCTGGACACAGAATTAGCTTAAACCAGCCTTCTGCTTCCCTGCAGGAATGAACCCTCCTTGCTCCCCCCCACATTGTGTCAGTAATCTGTTCCTTTTCAGCTGGGTGGGACTGCCCTTTTCTTTTCTTGTTGTTTGCTTGTACTGGACTAAACATCTTCAATTGGCTGTGTCAGCCCTTACACACAAATGCAAAGATYGCAAATTTTGGGGTTTTGTGTCAGACAGTTGATAACTCTAGGATCATTTTTTAAATTAATACTTGCTTTCATAATATTTCAATATAATGCATATAAATGGAGATTTACCTATACAATGAAGTAGGAATTGGGTCTTACAATGTTTGCTTTGTTAGTGTTGGGGTTTCTCATTTGAAGTTGCAGAAAACTTTGTTTGAAAGARCCAATTAAAAAGAGACAAACAGTCATGCCTAATTCCACCCTCGAGGAATATTTATTTAATGAAGCTCTTACAGGAATTCTAATTTTTGGTTCAATACAAAGCATACTTACATTGAAGCCAAGTCATCACCATAATATTAACTGATGTAGTTACTTAACTCAGCCTAATGCTATCTTTACATTGTAAAACATCAGTGTTAGTTCTTGGTTCTACAACAGAGTTTTAATGAACACAAATCAATTGCTATTACTGCTGATCTGGAGATTGCAATTAAACAACTGGTCACTAAAAGGTCAGAAATGCTTACTGTTGGAAAAAGCAATCTCCCTCTTGTCATCTGCCTTTTAGCACTGATTTTAATACCCATATTTAAAAGAGAACTAAATCATAAGAACCCTCAATAATTAATGGCTTTGCCTTTTTTCTGTATGGGATTAGTATGGTAGCTTCATCCTAGCCCTTCCTGGAATTTCAGCAAATGCTCCATTTAATGAGGGGATGAGTTTCTGGTTAAATGCTCCAAAGGATTTGGCTTCCAGCTCTGGGAGTTTTCCAAGCTGTAAACTGTTGATCGCTCTTTCAGGCTCTGCTTGAGGTATTGGCTCCTCAACTCTAATTACATCTCTTTGTGATAGAACTGCCTGATGTGCTAATTTAAATAGTTTGCATCTGCCCTGTAGGACGAATGTATTTCTGTATGCCTAATTTGGTAAAGAAATCCTGAAAAGTGGATTGGGAGGATCCAGGATCACTTTTGAATCGTCTTTCCCTTGAATAAACCACTTTCTGATAATCTTTGTGAACAGTGTGTCAATACTTCCCTTTTCATATAAGATTGTTCCAAYTAATTTTCTTACTGCTGCTTTGTTTCTCCTTCAGTATTCATGTCTCCTCTAATATTCCCTAGATTCCCCCTATCTTCCTAAATTCATGAGAGGATCCCATCCTTGTACCATAGAGCAGAGATCTGGGGTTTTTTTTCTTTTTTTTCCTCCTTTTTCTCTCTAGCCATACCATGCAACTTTGCAACTTCCCTTACCAGCAACATCTGCCACTCCCCATGAGCTGATGTCACTTGCACCTTCTGCCTCGTTTTGCTTTTACCTTCAATCATGCCTTTGATTTTATTTTTAGTCTTTTTTTCCCTAAGAGTACCCAGTAAACTGGCTCAGTAAAACTCAGCAAACCTGACTTTGGATGCTTTGCCAGGCAGGATCTGGCTCAGTCACMTCTGCAGCGCTGACGCGGATGTGGCAAAAGGGATGTTTCAGGGATTCTCACGAGAGTACTCCATGCATAAGGAAAAAGAATATTTTCCATCCYGCCCACACAATGCCAGACTCAGAACTGACACCGAGGGGTTAGGAAAGAGCCAGTGCTGGTGGCTCTTTGAAATCAAGAGATCCACGTGCAATGGCAGCCACAGGATCCAGGGCGTCCTCGGGAAGAATACTGAGAGCAGAGCGCTGGGAATTGTTTTACAGCTGAGAAAGATACAATCAAAGTTAGTAAAGCCATGAATAAGGTGAACTTGGAATTGTTTCTCACCACATTCTGCACTACTTCTGGGTGGAGGATCTCTCTGAAACTGGTAGGAAATCAGTGTCAGACAAGTGAAAGAAGCTGCTGCTTCTCAGAGCAGGCAGCAAAAGCTTGGGGTGTGATGTACCCAGGAGGTTGTGGAGTCTCATGGTGTCAGGAGGTTCAAAATGGAACCAAACACATTTAGTATCAGCCAGCAGGTCTGAAGTGGATCTAAATGTGCAGGCAGAGCAGTGTTTTTTATGTCCCTATTGCAGTCATTACAGATGCTGGAGGAGCAGAGGGACAAAAGGCTTCAGAGAGTGGCCAGGCTCATGTATTCTCTCTAAACAGAGCGCCCTGGTCCAAGGCAGTGGATTTCTGGGATAGACAGACCATAGCTCCAGCCCCTGGGAGTATTCCCTGTTCATCCAGGCTACTCTGTTCCAACTGTTCAAGCAGTAGCCTGGATTGTTGTGCCTCATAAGCTTCTATCCCCCAACTGCTGCTCRTTTGTTGAAATTAAACCTCTGAGAAGCAGAGATCCCTCCTTTTCCCTTAAATGCTTTTTTTCCCATGCCTTGTAGAATACAGCCCCTATTTCAGCTCGGGTCCTTAGGTGCCGCTGTGATTTATACTGCTGGAAAGGTTTATGTGCCACACAAATAAATTTATGAGCATAATGCACATTAGTTCATTGCTGTTATGCTGTCATTGAAATATCTGGACACGGGTGACTCATTTGAGGTAAGCAATGAAATTCATGTGATTCAATGATTAAAAGGGTAAAAAGGACCAAGCTAGCACTGTAAATGCCTTTCTGTTTCCTTATGTCAGCCCACTTCCCTTTCAGCATTTCCCTGTCGTGGCATCGTTAATATTTCCATCCCCTCTGCATCCTTAATGACTTACTTGGTTGACCTGCATCATTTAAAATATTTTTTCATTATAGCGATTTTCTCRTTTAGGTCCCTGGGAGATCTCGATATGTAATCAGTTTTCTCTAACAAATGACCTCCTTTAACTTCATTAGTTCAGAATTAATTTACTAGCATCCAAGATATTGAATGACTCTGATTAGTAAAATATAGCAAAAAAAATTAAAGTTCTCCTTCATTTATGGTGAAGGCAAACATTAATTAAACCCTATATTTCTTTCCTAATTTCGTCCACACTTGAATTTAACGAGGAGGGGATGTTCGATGGGCWGTCGGCAGACATCAGACGAGGGCGGGGATGGGATTACAGCATTTCTGTGTGCGTAACATCTCCGAGCAGCCGCATTTTGCCCAAACGCTTCGCTTCCCTCGCAGCTTCCCTTACCTCTGAGGGAGCTTTTTCAGACGAGCACGGCAGGAGAGCYGCTGTGTGTGCGAGGGGTGGGGGAAACAGGCGGCGAGGGCCGGGGAGGACGTGCCTTGGGCTGGGCAGCGCCGCTCAGCCGCGCTCCCCCGCCGCCCGGGCGTGCCRGCCTCAGCCCTCCGCTCATCTGCCTTATCTCTGTCTTATCTCGGCGCCTCTCCCTCCGAGGTATTGGCAGGATTAGCCAGATGCCAGCCCCTCTGAGGCTTTGCAGGTTTCCCTTTCGCGGCTCCGCTGCAGCAGGCGCTGGCATTGGGATGATGGCGTTTTTCTTCCTGTGGCTTGACAGCAAGGACTGCCCGTGGRGTGGCTGATGGGGGTGATGAATGGCAGCGAGACTTTGTTCAGGGAATGATCCTTATTCCCGGAAAAATCCAGCCTTGTAGGAGAGGGTACCCGCCTTGGGTTGATTTGCCCTTCTCCCCATCCTGCTGGTGACCCCTGAGAAAGGATTCCTGGAGCTCAAGGGGGATTGGATGGGGCCAATGCCCCTGCAAATTATTCTCCCCTATTCATAAGAATAAAGTTTTGTAGAGGGATTCAGGCAATCAATTTGCATCTCTTGAAGGGAAAGAAATTGAAAACACTAAAGCAATTTATTGCCTTTTAAATTTGGGGATGAGGGGGAAATGTAAGTAGTGCTAAAATTTAACTACCTGCAAAAGCAAATAAAAAAAACCTGTAATATTTCACAAAGTCATAATCCACTACASTATAAGCGCATTTTCAATTTCATTGTGGAAAATATAAGTTGCTACTGCTTGCTGCTGAAGAACTTGCCCATAAAGCAACATTTAATTGGTGGATTCATTTGTGTTTCTGGTATTGTTTTTTTTCCTTCTTACGTTCTTACAATTTGCATAAAACACTTAGACAGGATTTTTTTTCCCCCAGATCTCGTATTGCAGCATTCCAAGTTTTCAGCACAATAAGTGTTTTGCCTGCAAGGTCTATATCTAATATTGGCTCATTTTGATTGTCTTTTCCCATTTTAAATGTTAGTCCAGGAAACCACAGTAATTGTACTCAAATGAGTATGCTCAATATATAGGCTTATATGACTACAGGGTGGCTTTCTTGGTCTAATCCAAATGATCTCAGAAAACAGGAGAGACGATTCAGGAGCTCTTCTAAGAGTCTTGCTCCTGGCGATATTTACTCTTAGGTGGATTAGAAAAATAGGACCTGGCATCTGAGGAAAAGATTAAGAAGAAAATGGGCTAATACCTGCTCATTACATGAGGACAAAGTCACTGACACCAAACGCAGCAGAAAGCTAAATTTGCCCCCTCTGCCTGGGAGAGCTTTGCAGAAGAGTCCTGGAAAAGTTCATTGTATGAAGTGAGTATAAGAAATACAACTTGAGCTTCATCCAGGCCACAAATTCTTCGTGTTTGGCTTTTCCTGGAGGGAAAAATATTCTCAGCCCAAAAGCTTGAGTTTTCAAGCACTGGAACGTGTTGCCCAGGGAAGTTGTGGAGTCTCCATTCCTGGAGGGATTTAAAAGACTTGCACTTGGGGACATGGTTTAGTGGTGGTCTTGATGATCTTGGAAGTCTTTTTYAACTTAAACAATTGTGCAATTCTATGATTCAAGATGATTCAAGCTGAACTGTTGACGAGTTGTTTGTGTAGGCAGACTGAKTGCCTGAGCTATCCTGGGACAGCTACTGCTCTACAGGTATTCTGCAGTGCTTTTTGTGTYCAGATAAATCCAGCTTCTCCTGAGGTAAAGCAAACTTCTTCCTGGCACCATTACTTAGAGAATGGCTTTGTTTATACCTTAGAGCAGGTTCCCTGAGGCAGCTCTTGRGATAGCAGCCTCCTTGCCTGGAGAGTTGAGAGCTTGTCCATGTGAAGAATCGCTACCAGCTGCATCCAGGCCAGCCAACAATCCCCGCGTGGCTCCATGAGCCATAGGATTCTCATACCAAAAGCAAAATATTTGTACCCTTTCCTGAGAACTTGCATTGGCTTTCCACCCTCCCAGGCTGCCCTAGGTAGGATCTCAATGTCTCTGCTGAACTTGGCCATGCCTTTATCACAGATAYGTGAGAGAACTTTGAAACAGCTCACGTTTACCTAGCCATATTCACATCTTCTTGTTCCTGTTTCACACAGAAGTTTCTCAATTTTATTAGCTGCTTATAAATACCTGATTAATTTATGCAGATGAGATTTAATTATGATGGCTCTTGAGGCTCTGCTGGTGCTTTGTGCTGGACCTATTGAGTCTTAGCAAGAGAGGGGAATCAGATGCATTTTTCCTTTTAGAAATGCTCTAGCTGCTCTCTGTAGTTGTCAATCCAGATTTGAGCAGAGGAACTGCACTGACCCAATCACATCTGCAGAGATTTGGAGTGCATGTTCACCATGCAGTTCTGAGCATCGGGGCGGGGGGCTTAGCTCCGGGGTTGGGTAATTTAGAGAGGATGGAGTTTTCCCCTTGTATAAATTCATTCGTGTTCACTCCAAAGGCTGAAGGGAGCTTGGAGCCAAGGTGTGCTCCACWCAGAGCGTGCACAGGGGTGAGTTTTACCCACAGTGACAGTGTGTACATGGCCCTGCTCGGATGGTAACGGGAGATGACTGTGCACAGGACTGCCTTTCCCCAGAGATGTACTAAACGCCTGCTGCTCCAAGGACATGTGAATCCTTTTAGCCCACTGCAGGAGAAAACCTTCAATATTTAAGACCCACTCTGGTGCTGCAAACTCTTACRCATAATGGGCTCTGCTGCTGTAAAATGATGCAGCTCCACCGACACCAACCCTTTCCCYGGGGCTGGAGCCCAGGGCTCCAGGGGATTGGAACAGGGCTGTGCTGATTTTCACGGGAATGTGGCTGTGTGTGCCTACAGACCAGCCTCCTGTGATCTCTTATAAACATGCCTAGTTAGGGTACAGCTCAACAAATCAAACCAATGCTGAGAAATGCTGAGGCTACAGCCCTTTACTCATCATCACTGTAATTAGGATTTTGCTTGGCTGCAAGGCCTTTGGAGCATTATGGCTGACTGGTGACATAAAGCCCAGATTTACTGTTATTAGCTATAAACATTGTAGCACAACAGAAAAAACCACCAAAATATTAATCTGTGCTGTAGCATAAAACACGCACACGAGTCATGACAATTAGCAATAATTCGTCATTCCTTGCTATATTTAATTTTAAAGTGGCCAAACTATTGGGCAAAATACTACCAGTGCATGAAACGTGGGTTTTTTTCTGCAATAGCTGTCTTCTGCTCTAAGCAGCACCACMTCCTCTTCTCCTCAGGGCAGCCCAGAATGCTCGGCATGGACAGACCTCATGTCTACACACAAATTTGGGGAAGAAGAGGTCTACCTGAAAAAAAAATCTTGTATTGGTGGAAAATTTTTGCTGTAGRTCTAGCTTGACGACCTACCCAGCTCCCTCCCACCCAGGGAGGGCCTTCTGAAGATCAGCAGCACCTCTCTTGCACGCAGGAGCTGATCCTGGAATTGAAGTGAGCATTGTCCTCTCTCTGGGCTGGCAGTTATTCCCTAGAACTGAGGTGGAAGAAATCAGAAATTGTTGTCTTGAGATGCATCACTTGAGCTGACTCTTGTTGTCATCAGACCACGATGCTGTCTTGAGATAAATCACTTCAAGTAATACTGGTTTGCAAATTTTGTCTTTCAAGTCATAAAATATCTTTTTTTTTTTCTTCAGTACTACATCTTAATCTCATTGAAACATTTTTCTTTTCAAAAACCTACCCTACCCACTCCTTTTTCCTTCCTAACCTGAAATATCAGTGCTTTGTTAAGTGTTATTTTAAAACACGAACTTTTTGAAAAGAACCCCTTTGTTGAGCTCATTTGTTTACTGCAAATTTACTTAGAATGAGCTTAAACAGTTTCCTAGCTCAGGGGAGCTGGAGGAGCACAGTGATCCATTACAAGGTGTGGTTTTGCACTGTCTGGAGCTTGATTGAAGATGTGATTCCTGGATTACAGATCTTGTTGCAGCTTCGAAAGGGAGTCCAGCCTGAGCAGTGGTTTCCTCTGGCTTTTGAGAACAGCATTAGCTGGGACTGGAGTCAATATGGATTTCTGGCACTGAGGAAGGTCTGTACAGTTTGAGAGATTTCCTGTAAACTAGAAGACTGTCTAGTCTGTGGGCTTGGCTTGGATGCAGCCTTGCCCCAATAAGTATTTATTGGATATAATATTTAGATCAGCTGAGGAAGGTCTGTTCCAGTTCAGAAATACTGTTTTAGCCCAAGCAAAAGGCAGAATAATTCAAGACAAGTGAAGGAGGAAATTTTCTTTCTTTTTTTCTTTTTTTTTTTCAATCTGAGAATTGTATTAACATCAAATTATCTGTAAATTTTTATTAAATTATTCTGATTTCTGTGGATCCGAGAATTCCAGCAAGCTTATTTTCCCTGTGTCTTTTCAATGTCCAATGTGTCTTCTCCCTCTACCCAGCATTATTTTTGTCTGCAGCAGAGCTGTGTGCTTTTGTTCCAGGCTCTCACACAAGGAATGAAGCGGGATTTGATGTCCAGCCAGCTGCTTTCCTTCATTACAGGAGCCTGGCACCTGGAGCCTCCCAGCCATCTCGTGGGCCTGGCCTAAAACCCCAAAACTGGTGGATGTGAGAATTACTGCATGAACAGGTTTGATGGAGACTTTAAAAATACAGAGGCCTCTCTCTTGGAGAGGTGATGGCCACAGGGACAACCCAGGACTTCTGGTGAGATCAGGTGAGGACAGACAGCATCCCCTGAGCTGGAGGAGTTAACAGGAGATTGCTGCTTCTCCTCCTTTGCCTTTACTGGTATCATGATTTATATATTTGAGAGTAGGGGTGATTAATAATCCACAACCCCTCAGCCTGCGAGGACAGCTCAGGCACTCAGCGTACCAGAGCGAGCTACGGCGCAAAGAGTAAGAAATGATCAACAGGACTAACATTCACCCTCCTCCCCAGATAACTCAGGAGCAGCATCAATGGCCCCTTGCAGTTCCTGGCTCCCAGCAGCAGGGTGAGGGCCACCAGAAGCTTCTGTAGCAAAAGGTTGTAGGTAAAAGTCAGTGCACTGCAGGTAGCGTGGTGATGAGTCTGGCACAACCACCTGGAAAGATAAATACAGTTATCATGCCATTCCTGGAGCTGCATATAAATGTCTCCATTCCACATGCACTGTTACTCTGGAGATAAGGAAAAACTGGCCCATGAAGTCCTCATTGACCTCAGAAGTCAATTAAGGTACAGAGAGAATTCATTTGCTGTTTATCAGCTTGGACCTCAATGCTGTCCCTCCTCAGCACTGGGATAAGCATAGAAAAGGGACAGTGTGGCCACAGAAGAGAGGAATGAAAGCAGGAAGGTGAATTGGAGGGAATTTGCCTCTGGGGTAGTGGCACATTGAATGCTGAGCTGCCTYGGTTCCTCATATCTCTTGTCTTCATACAGACCAATCACTACCAGCTTTGTTCTGTGGTTTCTAGTGAAAAAGAAAGGATCTACTTAATTCACAAAATTCTTCGGAGGTCAGAAAGTGTTTTTCTTTCCTCTGTGTTTTTCAATGCCAGCAGGGGGCCAGATTTGGTTTCTTAAATACAAAGAGGCAWCCTAGCAAGGTCCTGTCTCCGCGCTGGTACAAAGGGGATGAAGGGAAGTCCTAGTAACCAAGCAAAAAATGTACAGAAGAAAATTCAAATGGAGATGTGAGCAGCTGAGCTGTCGTTTTCTCTTGTGATGGAATTAAACATGAGAAAGTAATTTGCATCCTCACGTGAGAAAAGAATAAGGTTACTTTTTTTAGTGCTAATCCACATCAGCAGCAAAGTGGGCAGACTGGAACACTGGTCAGGGCTATCTGTGACCTACTTACTTCACGATGGTACAAACAACCCTTTTAAACAAGATACGGTGGCAAGGCAGGACCTCAGAGGGGATTCCGAATCGCCTTCCTTCCCACCAGGGTGAATAAGAACTGAAAGTCTTCAGTGTCTTGCCAGCTCTCACTGCGGCATTCATAGAAACAGAGCATTCCATCCACCTGTGAGCTGCTTGCCCTGGAGGGCAGAGGGCTGCAGAGTGCACGTGCAGAGATGCAGCTCCTGCAGCAACACCCACGTGCAGTGATGGGCTTACTCCACAGTAAGTGTGACYGGAGCTCAAAGCAGTATTCTCTCTTGTTGTAATCAAATGTGTGCCGTCTCCAAGTACAGGCAGGTTTTGTTCTGGCATATTCTTTCGTGATCCTTCAGTGGAAGTGTGATCTAATTATTAAAGTGAAACTTTCTTAGCAAAAAAAGGGGAAAATTCCTGTTCATGTTATTTCAGTAGACAGCACAGTTTACAGAGCTGCTTCGCTTTCTGGGCGGCAGCTCCTCCCCAAACGCTGCCCCTGCCACACTGCCCCAAAGTGCCCTCCAGCACACTCTGCTGTGAGCCTGAAGAAACCTGTTAATTTGCCTGAAAACCTCCTCTGACACCGCTGTTTACAACAAACTGGACTTTGAGTAGGAGTTAAACTTTTTGAGAAAAGTCCCTGCTTTCTCCTTTACTCCCCTCCCTAAAGTCAGAAAACTGGAAATAACGTTTTATTTAGAAATATTGAAGGGATGTCATGGGAGTTTTCTCTCCCAGATGGGCTGCCTGTTCTCTCATGCACCACAAACAGCTGTCTCCTGGCCCTGGAGAATATTCTGTGGTGTGTGATGGGGATAGAAGATGACAGGGTACACAGCTTCCGGAGAAACTTGGAGGACAGGAACATTCCTGAAAGGAGGTTCCATGCTGCAACTTCAGTACCAATATTTAACTTCTTACCTTTTCTTTTCCCCAATAAGCTTCAAGTTGGTTTTTTTCACTGTAAAGCAGCTTAGTCTGATGTCAAAGTGCTGCACACATATTTGCTCTGGCATGCCAGCAAAGCTGAGCAGGGAAGGTGATTATCTACTGTACAATCTTTGTGCTACACCACAGTTTTGGAGAAGGAGTTCTACAGGGTAGGTGGAGTCAGGCAGGGGTTATAAACTAGGGAGGTGTGCATTAACCCCATTTTGCTCCTTAGCATGGTTTCACTGAGCCCCTGCCTCTGAACAAGCTCCTTCCTACAGGCCTTTTAGCTGCAGAGTTCCTCTTTTTTTTGGTACACCAGAGAAGCAGCATCCTTTCTGCAAACACTGCTACCGAGACTACCCCTGGAGGCCATCAGGAAGCTTTCTTTGGCCCCACAGTTACATTTCACTTGTTACCATATGGTGGTCTAGTCCTTTCATCGAGCTGTTAATGAAAAGGCTGGACCAAGCCATGGCCAACACTGGCCTAAGTGTCCCCTAAGAGGGTGACTGGCAGAGGACAGAACGCCCTGATATCTCTCAATACCCTCCTCCTGCTCTACCTAGAAAGCACAGGGAGTTGAAACTCTCATCAAGATAATCAGCACAAAACAAAGAGCTGAAAATCTCCTGCTGGAGATTAACAGCGAAGGATTGTAGGACATGGACCTGTGTTTTCTGCAAAGTGAAGGACAAGGCAACGCTGCTGACCCTCTGCAGGACAGAGGGAACAGCACAAACAAAAAGCAGCAGCCATGCCAGGGTGTTGGACAGCTTCACCTTCTGAGGGATTTCATGGACATGCAGACCTCACCTGGAGCACTGCCTCCAGCTCTGGGTTGCAGGCTGTGATGCACGATGGAGAAGAGCTCAGGTCACCAGGGTAAATCTCATCTAACTCCAGTGTTCTGTGGTGCAAAAGAGACCAGCATTTGGCCAGTAAATCCATAGAAAGGAAATATTTCAATCAGTCAGTTCTGTTCGCTTATTCCTCTTCCCTGTTTCRCTTCTACTTTTCCTGTCCCTCTTTATTCTCTGCCACCTCCTCTCAGACCTGACTGCTTTCATTATAAGGTTGAAAGGCAGTGCCAAGTGAGTGCRTTAATCTCATACATTTTCATGAATATCAATTAGAAGTTGGATGCCAAAAGATTTTTCTTATTTTCAGCAGGGTAGAGACCCAATCCTATGTACAAACCCTGTCCCAGGTAAAASCTGGGTATGTTTCTTCCAAAGTCAAGCCTTCCATTTCTTTTTCCCACTCCCTCCCACCATGCTGATAGCCCTTTGCCTTTTTCCTGTAGGAYCTATATATACAATGGTTATCAGGAAAAGCCATTCCCCTTTCTGCCCTTGAAAGGCAACACCCACACAGGTTCTTGGGCAGAATTTGGAGTGCAGAATCTCTGCTGTTCRATTACCATGGAGCTTATCTCTTTCATGTGTGACTAGATATTGTATTTTTTTTTCCTCCAGCAAGACTGAAATTTAAAAGGACAGAAATATTTCTAGTGCTTGAGATGGGGGGAAKTGTCTGGTGTTGAAATGAATGGAGTTTATTCTACTGGGAAATAGGACTATTCCTAAGGGAATAATTGTGTCTCTCATTTTGCAGTCTCTGTTGCACCRTTGGTTACCTGATTCAGATCATCATGACAACAAAAGCTCAAAATCATATAGCAAACTTTACAGCTATTCCTTCCTACACATGAAACCATCTTTTGCTTTCASAGAGTCCATTTAACCCGTGGTACTGTAAATTTTGGCTGCGTGGCAGTAAAGTAAGGCCAGAGAGAGCTGGCTGCAAGTCCAACAGATTCTTTATTTGAATTACAGTGAACTTTACTTATGAGTTAGCACTCCACTTTGCTGGGTGCCTTGCAGAAATCAAGCAAAAAAGCAAATCCACCTGAGAGGGATTTCGGTTTCAGGCAGTGGATYCCACCGTGGTTTGCTCAGGGGCCACTGCTGGAGCAGGACCCTGATAACTGAAGGCAGCAGCTCTCCCTGCCACCCCCAGCCCATGGAGGAGACCAAGGGCTCAARGCTGCCCTGGTGACCAGACTGCAACCCCTGGCGTGTTCCCTGCTCTGGGAGCTTGCCTGCTCCGTGCTGGTGAGCCCTGCACAAGGGATTGATCCCACTGATGGYCAGAGCTGTGTCCCCAGAGTCTGGGATCTCTCCCTTTCCCACTGTCTTTCAGCTACATTTCTGAAATGGCTGAGAGCTGGAGCATGTCTGTGATGTGCACAYGGGCCAGGCAGCTGGAGGAAGGGGAAATGTATCATCTGAAATACATCTATTAATTTTGGGTCAAGATACGGCAGCCTACCACGAAGTTTTGTAGCTATAGATAGTAACAGGAGCAGTGACCTTTAATTAGAGTGAGATAATGGGCACTGCTCTAACACAGAAAYGGCTAAAAATAAAAGCCAGTATAAAAATATAAAGTATCTCAGAATGTGATCACATTTTCCACTAGTGGAAAACATAGCTCAGCTTGCTGTATCACTGAAAAATGTTTTCTTTTACAGACGCTAAGGTCACATTTAGATTCTGAGTTGATGTGGTTTAATTCAAAGTATCATATTAGACTGGTAAATTTAGAGTAACCAGAAAACTGAGTGGATATTCCCACTTTGGTTTAAGCTGGAGTTATTAAATTTTGGTTGAGTTTGATTTGATTTTGTTTGAGTTTAAAGTAAATGAAAACCCTCGATGTAAAATTAAATTTACCACCTGAAAATTAAAATGAGAGATATTTTTCAATGCTTTTACTTTAGCAAGCCATTGGGTGCTGGACCAAGTGGAAGTGGTGCTGAGGCTCTGATATCCAAACTGTGTGTGTTTCTGGGGGGTATTTCAGATTAATTCAGTCCTGAGGACTGGGTGCCTGTTGAGGAGTGGGGCATTTTTGCAGGTCCTTTGGTTTCCTCTAAGACGAATCCAGAGCATGTGCTTCCAGACCCCTTTGTGGACACCACCCACAGCAAAATTGGAATGGTCAGGATGGTTGGTTTGAAAGAACAATTCTGACCTGGACTAAGATGTAGGTGGGGTTGTCTCCTGGCTCCCTAAATGGCCTTTCATGAGCTGGTACATGTTTGGGTCAGAAGGGCCCCTGAGAGCTCCTAACACCTCACTGGGACCCCAGTCAGTGAAATGGCTGGCACTGGGACATCCACATGAGCATGTTTTGAAATATGCCTGTGAACTCCCAGAGCAGCCCATTCAATTTCTTTCCCTGTGGAGAAACTTCTCAAAGTTTCTAATATTCTTTCTGTGAATTAAAAATACTCTTGCTTGCTTTCCAGATTTGGCAATCTGTAGCTAAAGCTGCTACTAATGCACAGAACTTGGCTTCGTTTTTCTCTCCAAGTTAAACTGGCCTGCTGGAATTAAACCAGTGACCCAAGATAGGAAAAGGCTGCTTACAACCCAGACTGTCTCAAAATAATACAGCCTGTGGTTCTCAGCTTAGAAATGCACTTTTCACTATTACAGAAATGTGGGCATCTAGCTTTTCATGTGCCAGASGCAAGGAAAAATTCCCACTTCCCAGGTTTTCCTGACAAACTTCCTGCACCTATTCAGATAAAGTGAGTTGTGAACTGTCTTGAAATGCCCCAACAATTGCAAGCTGTGAATAGCAGCTCTATTAATATGCAAGTCAGAACTGCCATTATGGTACAAATTATAGACAGAGCWGAAAAACGTTTGAAGAGTTGACTTGTGAGCATTGAGAAGCAATCACAGCCCACCCCTGCCCCAGCACATATCCTTCCACAATAGGATCTTCCCTATATCTGTTGACAAACTTTGGCTAATGTTTCTGCTCGCTGAAAGGTTTTCTGCCAATACAGCAACATATTGCAGATAAAACCTAATGAGCTGAGTTTAACAAAAAAATGCCATGTGGCTTCCTCACAGTGATGCCCATCTGTCGACTTAGTGAAGCAGCAGT
The DNA here is from genome assembly GCA_018881555.1 of Amblyornis subalaris. Classification (NCBI taxonomy): domain Eukaryota; kingdom Metazoa; phylum Chordata; class Aves; order Passeriformes; family Ptilonorhynchidae; genus Amblyornis; species Amblyornis subalaris. The sequence goes on along the minus strand of JACAXG010000101.1, from coordinate 979,872 downwards.
GTGCTGCAGCTGTACTGCTTTGCTTTTTATCAAATCAAAATAAAGCTGTGCACCCCAGAGTCAGGTATGATAAACAGGCCAGCAAATTGCCTTACATGGGTATCATACAGCTCCTTATCTGTCTCACTTCTCAGAGCAGCAGAACCAGATGGCTCCTAACGGTGGGTGAAATTTCCTCCGTTCTGTTTTTGGCTTTGAGCGCAGAGGGATGGAGTCCAGGAGTCCACCACCAGAACAACAGATATTTAAATTGGACTGGGACTGAGATCACAGCCTGCAAACAGAACTTTTGAAATTGAAGCAGATTTCATTAATGGCAAACAAAATGCCCGTTTAGAGTGGGTCTGGTGGAACAAAACGGACACAAAACAATAAAAAAAAAGTCATTGTGAGCAGCCTCACAGAACAATGAGGAGGTTGGCCTTCCTCCAACCTCCCTCCCGGCTGGTGCAAAGCCTAGTGCAAGGCAACTGCCCTTTCCACACCTCCCTTTTATCAGAGGGGCAATGGGAATAGGGAAGAGTTCCCTGGCTGCTGGGTGGTGTCTGGAGGCATTGTCTCCCACCAGTCCCCTCCGTGGCCAAGGGTGCAGAGAACATAATTTCTGCTGTGACTGGAACTCGGGTCATTAAGAAGGCTTGGGGATATGGAGCATCTGTCTGTGATAGGAATCCCTGCTGAGAGGAGGATGTCACAGGCTAAGGGCTTCAGTTTCTCCTGTCGCATCTTTTTCTCTTTTCCTGGTCTTTGTCAGACCAATCTGAATTTGGAAAGGAGTTTGCCCTTCCTTTAACTGTCTGCTAAACAAATATTGGTTCTTTTGTCTCATCTGCGGTTTTGACATCAGTTCCAGATTTGGAGGACAATCAAAAAGGGTCTAGGTTCAGGGTAAAGGCAGTTCTTGGTTGGGAAATTGGGAGTGAAGAGTTTGTCAGTGTGTGTGTCATGCTTTTGTAGGTGAGTTTTAAGTTCAGTTGGTTTTAAGTCTCAAAGCTCAATGTGAAATTCATTATTTGCTGCCAACCTGTGCGTGAGCCCCTTTTATTGCTGGGAACACGCAGCAGATTTACATGAGGTTTTGCTGTCACCAAGAAAAACGCATGAAATAGAGCAGATTGAAATTGTTTAAAAATGTGACTGCTGATGAACTTCTCCAGCACATTAGGCTTTTGTGAATTTAGACTTCTCCGAACATTTGTGTTGTGCGTGTGTGTGCTGGTGTGTGCTCTGTGAGCTGTCACCCCACAGCTGTACCAGCATTTCAAAGGCTAAACCTGGAGCCTCTCAGTTGTCTGCACTCCAGTGAAACAGAAACTACAAATGTCATATGTAGAAACCCAACTGAATGGAGACAGAATTGGCATCTTTTGTTGCTGGGTCATTAAAAATTATCTGAATCTACTGCACTTCTGAAGATCAGATTATTTGTATTCATGGGCACTTGCTTGTAGGTAGATGGTTTATTTTAGGCACAGATATCTGGAAAATCTGTCCTTTTTCCCCCCCAAAGCACTGCCTCAGGAAAAGATGCCTCTGCTGAACATGAACAAAACAGAATTAAATGAACTGTAGAAATGTTGAAGATGGGTACTGAGACAAAACCCAAAGATACCTCATTCTTGCGCATAAGACATTTCAGGGTTGTGATTGCTGTGAATTGTGGCAATTTCTTGTTGTGTGGATGAGATGGTGAAGGGTGTATCCACATCAAATAGCTGAGGATTCTATCAATGTCAGAGCCAGGCAGCCCTAATCCATGTTCTTCCTCTTTGTTGTGTTGTGTCTGCCTCGTGCAGATGTAACAAAACGAGAGTGTGCTCGTCTTGGAAAGGGTGTCGGAACCAACATGGAAATAATGAGTTATGTACATTGCTGAGGCATCTAAATGTAGACAAATGGAATTTTCTTGGTTTGGAAGTGATGACAAATGCCATGTTGAACTGCTTTTTCTTGAGCAGGACTGTATAGTGGTGGGCCGAGTTTGCTGGAAAGTGTTCTGGGAAATCTGTACCCTGGGAGTAATGTCTGTACATGTGCCCATAGCATCTGCTGCCAACCAATTTGCAGAAGCAAGACCTCAACTTTGGGCAAGAGGCTGAGGCAACTCCCTGTGACCAGAGTGATTTTACTGCTCTCTCGCCACTGTTTCAAATTCTATCCCATTTCTCATGTTCCTAAGGCCACACCTTTTTAACTCTCACATTTCACCTCCAAGCAGTAAGCCGTATGCAAACCCTTCCCAAAGAGAATGGGGAATGTTGCAGGTGGTGGGATTTGCCTAAAAGTGCCTTGTACAATTTGACTTTCTTCGTGGTGTTTTATTAATTGCTGCAATTTCTTCCTTTTAGCCAAGCTGTAGATGACAGGAAGAACGAACAAGATGGTTGAGTTAAATATAGAGCCGGGGTTGAAGCATAACAGACTGTCCAGGGCTGCAGTCATAAAAGAAGAAAGAAATTACTTCAGAGAGGATTAAGCACTCTCTAGCTATAGAAGTCGTACATGATGTCAAAGCGTGGAGAGTACTGAACAGCATGCTAGGAAAAGGAAAATCCTGGGATGCTGACCCAGAAAATTAACACACCGCTCAGTGGTTAGCTCAAAATGGAAGAGGAGTTTCACAACTCTTTTCCCTGAGCTGGTGACAGCTGTGACAGAGCCCTACCATGGAGTTACAACTCCAGCTTCATCCTCAGTGTGTCTGTGTGTGTGTGTGCCCGTGGGCAAGGAAAAGCCATGTCTTTGTACAGCTGCAGTGGAGTCCTACAGTGAGTGAGCTACAGGGTGAACACACTGTGGAATGCACTAAAGCAAGAAATCTGACCAAGTGTCCTCCTACCCTGTAAATCTCTGCTCGCACTTCCAGGATTAATTTCTCATGCCAGCTCTACACCTCCTAATACTAGGAGGCACGAGATAATTATTCCTGGAAGTATATATGTAACCCTCAAACGGAGGGAATGTGTTTGGATGCTGTCCCTGAGCCTTTGTGGAGGGAGGGGTCTGTAGACTGGCTGTGAACTGTTTGTGTGGCAGCCTCAGGTTCTGCAGCTCTCGATCCGTGTGTGCAGCTCCAAGACCTGGCTCGCCGCTCCACGGCAATGCTGGCAATGTTCAACCTTCCAAACACAAAAATAAGAGCTGAGCTGCACCAGAGCTGCTTCCAGGACAAAGAGAGAGACAGGCAGAGGAGGCAGAGCTGGGTTTAGCTGTCAGTGGGAGGTGTAGCGGCTGTTAATGCCACATCTCCATCCTATGAGCATCCTCTCTCTGCAGCAGCAGGCACGCTGCCCTCAGGACACGGGCACAGGGTGTGGCACCACTGCAGCTCTGCAAAAACCTGTTCTTGTGCAGGTGCTTTATCTCCTGAAATTGTGAGTGGAAAAAAATACAAAGCAGTGGTTGCATTGCTTATGCTGGGAGCTGCGTGGCCGTGAGGGACACGACGTGATGGGGGCAGGAGGTGCTTGGGGTGGCTGGGCCAGCTGTGCTGGAAGAGCTCTTCCACAGTGTCCAGCTGCGAGAAAACCATGGAAGTAGTTTCCAAACCCTTGCAAACGAGCCAACCCTGGGCTTTGGTGAGGTGAGAGGGACTCAGTCACCTTGTTTGGTTGAACAAAGGGTGAGGGCTGAAGCAGGAGATGAGTTCTCTCTTTTCCTGCATGGTGAAAAGCTTTGCTTTGTTTTTAGCATCACTATTAAATTGTGCTGTGATGGATGCAAGAGGATCCCTGTGGTGAAAATCAAACTGTCCCCTCCCCACCGTGCTGGTAGGTGCTGTGTAAAGACTTAGAATTTTTTATTGCAGAGACATACTGGGGATTGAGTACCTACAGAGAAGAAAATGTTAGATCAGCAAGGAACCTGCTCACTCTGCTGCCTCCCCCTCTCTCTACATGAATAGAAGGGCCCCTTCTGTGAAGAGAGGATTCAAAGAAAATTGGACATTGAGAGCAGAACCATTCATCTGCTATCAGCTGTTTATTAAACTAACCTCATAATAGCGATGATTAGCAAAATATTTCTCTCTGTAAAGAAATTGCTATGGTAAAATGTTACTTATGCTGAACAGATAGCAAAATCATCACAGAACCTATTGAACAATTTAACCCACACATCCACTAACTTCTAGAAAACAATTCCCCTTCAATATTTGTCTTCTATAGAGAGAAAGAAATGCTGGACACTAGTTTCATTTCAATTTGTGTGTCTCCAGATCTACACAAAAGGCGTTTGCCCACAGAGTTTTGTGCCTTTTATTAGGAATGACTTACTGAAAAAGAATGTGTTTCACTTTTAGTGACCCTGAGCACTAGAAACGGATGGAGAATTGATTTTTTGGTTTGCTGAGTGAACGAGGAATGTGTGAGGAAAATGCTTGTGGGTTGATCCCCCCAACTTTTTTCATCTTCCCACAGAAGTGTAAAATAAAAAAGCTAAAAAGGATTGCGTTGGCCCAGGCATGTCTTTGACATAGAACACAATATGTTGTTCTGAAAATGTGAAAATGAAAGGCCTGGCATTCTTTTACCAGAAAAAAACATGTCAGCTCCTACTGCTGGGAATGAGTGAGGTCAGATCCCCTGCTCGCTTCACTCCTGAACTTGTGTTGGTGCAAACCAGTAGGACCTTCAAACAAAACAAGAAACTACTGTATAGTGCAATAAAGAGAGTTGGTTCTGCTTGTCTCTAGTGATTCACCTGAATTTTACAAAGGAGCAGGAGCGCCAGCAACAACAAAACATCTTTGCCAGAATTTCCAGTGGCAAAAAGCTTTGACAAAAAGGGAAACTGCATCCATAATACCATTTGTTGTAGATTGTTCCAGTTTTTATTTGAGGAAAAATATGGAAAAAATATTTTGCAACTACTAAAACCTAAGTTTTTTGTGTTTAAATTAAAAAAAAAAAAAAATCAATCTTTGAGTTTTTCAATGCAACTTTAAAAACGCACAAACTTTTTTAAACAGAGAAAGGAAAAAGGTTTGACTTGTTCCCAAGAACTTCTCTCAACCAAGTCACATCTCTGTAGATTCTTAAATGCACTGTGGTCAGAGATCCCAGCTTCTTGTGGGCTTGAACTCACAGAATTCATCACAAGGCTTTTATTTGCTTTCAGCTTAGAAAGAAAGGGTGATACAACTGCACACGAAGCTTTTGTGCTTGCTCTCAGATGAGCTGGAACATTTTATAACACTTTCTGGTCTACTTTCCATCCCTGTAACCAATAAATAAACTCTTTGATGTTAGCAGCTGAAAGCCTAATTGTTCCTATAATGATTCTTTGTGAAGTTACCTCTTTGCTCGCTGCCTGTGAAGATGTTTTCCATGGCCTGAGTTCAGGATGTTCTCTGGAAGGCCATTACGTGATGCAATTATGTGACAGATTTCAGGAGATTTTTCATGAAAGGCTTTGGAAACTTTGAATCTTGGTTATTAAAAGAGGAGGTGTTGCAAACGAGTGTCTTGAAAGTCGAAAAAGATGAACTTGAGAGTTTCACAGGAATGGAGGTGCTCTATTTTAAGGGCTCTCTCTGTAACTGCTCTTCTGTTCTGTCCATTCTGGTAATTTTGGGGAGAGGGGTGCTATTAATTGGAGAGGAATGAATAGAGAATGGCTTTCTTTACGAGACAAAAGCACTGAAGAGGGGCAGCCTTGTTTGCTGCAGGGACATGCTCTTTTTTATAGTCCAGCATGTTTCTGGCTTGCCCCACCCAGCTCCTGAACCTTGGTCCTTCTCCCACAGAATCAGATGACCCTAAAAGCTCTTGCTTGCTTAGAGGCAAGACATGAACTCTTCATGTTCATTTTCCCTCTGCAGAGCAGAGGAAGCATAACTTCCCACCTCTCATTTGCAAGGACAGCTTGGTGCCTTCTGCCGTGTTATTCCAATAACAGTAAATTTGCCTACTTGGCTCTTTCCAACAACTGAGTTCCTTTTCCTTGAGTCTTCCTTCTTCTTGAGTCTTCCCTCTTCCCCCAAAGCTGGTTCCCCAGCTGTGTTTGTTTAGCCCCATTAACACAACTCTGACACAGAAGTGGCCATTGTGTGATATCACTGATGCTGTTCCATTTGCAGGAAGCATCTTGTTTCGTTTCAAACTCAGAGGTCCAATTTTCTAGTCCCTCTCTGTTTATTTACTATGTGGAAAACTGCAGTGTTCAGCTGTGGGCTGAACATTCTCTGCCTTTTGCCTCACCCCTTCATAATTGTTTAAAGCTGTATGATTCTTCCAATTGCTCTTGATGTGTTCTCCTGTGTGTGCACTTCCTTTTGTTAGTGCTGGAACATGAAGGAACACAACGGAACACTAAATAATGTGAGGTCAAGGAGCCAGTCAATGGAGTTGATAGAAGGTAAACAGAGAAAATGAATATAAACCAGCTGCAACAGGATCAGAGGCTGGGAATTGACAGAGGGCTTTTAGGCATTAGGGGAGTGCGGCCTTGCAACAGGTTTAATTAGTTTAAGGAGAGAGTTTGCTCAGTTTATGTGCCATTTTACACGGAAGAGCTGTTTGTGATGGCAGGAGTGAGTCTTAGCAACCTAGAAGGTCTCTTCCAGCCCTAACAGTTTTTCCTTAGGGAGGAAACATCCAGTTTCCTAGCTGACCCTCTCCTGCTTGCTTTTATTGCCTCAGTGGATTAGAAAGATCTATTTCCACGATGTGAGAGAAGATGTTCAGCAGGATAGGTGGACCTGTCCCTCTCTGTGGAGGCATCTTTGGGGCAGGGGGAGGTGACTGCTTGGCAGGATGCTCTGTGGAGTTGCTTGAGGTACCAAAGGATTCCCATTCTGGTGGCATCTGCCAGAAAAGACTGGTAATTCTGGAGAAAAGTCTTTGAAACAGTCTGAGTGGGCAGGTTGAGTTACATGTTTCAGGTGTAGGATCTGTGTTGAGCAATAGACCAGGCTGCTGACGAGAATGAGCCATTCCCTCCGGGTTAGGCTCTGCAAGCAAACATCCAGCTTGGTTTGTTAGCAGCACGTGGTGCCTAARGGAGTGCAGAGCAGCTCAGCTCTCCAAAGGCAAGGAAGAGCAGGACGGAGTACAGGACATTTATCATTTAGCTCAGGTGTAGGGCATCAGGAGTGAAAAGGGAATAAACGCCAAGGGGTTAGTAAGTTCTGGGTGGACAATCTCCATGCTCTTCAGCTGCCTGAGGTGCATCAAATAAAGGTCTAATAGCACTTGCTCCTTCTGAATACAACAGCTCTAGCTGTTGGGAGAGCTGAGCCAATTCTGTAGTCTTGCCAGAGGGGTTGTGCCTCTTCCCCCTTCTGGCATTCACGCTCATGTTCTTGTCCCTTGCCTTTGTACTGGTTGTGGCATTGGAAGCTTCTCTTGGTTTTGTCCCTCAGATTTGATATCTGCCAGCTTTGTGCATGGAATCAGCTCGAAGGAGGTTGTGGGGGTAATGTAAGGGCCAGCCCCAAGAAAAGGGGGCAGGAATGCACAGACCTAAACTGAGGAGGAGAGGTGGGGTGAAGAGCAGGGCTGCCTGATCTTCCAGGCATTCRATTGCTGGATCAGCTCAGCTGAGTGTGCCCCCAGCCCCTCTGCAGTAATTGCAGCTCAGGTTTGTGGGGATCATGCTGTGGAGGGGGCTGAGCTGGCACAGGGTGCCAGATATCCCTGGCACTGCCCAGCTGGGCCTTTTGTTAGCAGTGCTAAAAGCATTTCAGCTGAAGAGGAAAGAGAAACAAGTGAAGCAAGACAAAGACGTAATCCGTTTTGAAGGAGACACCCTGCCCTCTCACAGAAAACCTGTAACATCACTTGCCTGGCGGAGGCTTCAGGTTGGCCTAATTTAATCAAATATTCATRTTGTGGTTTTCCCAGCTCTGACTGTGAGAGCAGCTGACATCGATCACCAAAAGCCTTTGACAGAGATAATTGTCCTTGTTGAGCTTTGCTTCTATTTCCACATCCCCCTCAGCAGCATCTTTTCACACCTTCATACATCCATTATCTGATTTCAGGAGCTGCTGAGGTTCTGGTGTCTCACAAGAAGCCAGTGCAGGCACATGTTGATCTGGACACAGAGCACAYCCCCACGGAGCCAGCGTGCAGCATCCTTTGACAGTTTTGATATGACGTGCATTAACGTGTCATGGCATCTTTTGTACAGCTGACAAGTGTGGCACTTTTTAAGAGCTAAAAAAGGCATTCATGAAGTCCTGCATCACATTGCTGGCTCTCTGCTATCTTGTCAGTATTGTCCTCCCTTGTTATGCAGAATCAAATCCTGCGCCTGCAGAATTTGATAAACTGTAGCGCTTCACACATCTGCAACAGACTAACTTGATTACAATAGTTTAATTCTTCTTGATATCAATCAGCTCTGTACACAGTAAGATTAATTATTGCTGTCACTTTGTCAGCTCTGTAATAAGAAAACATAGATTCTGAATGACAGATGCAAATTTGTTGGGAAGAGTGAGTTCGCCTCCCCTGSTCCCCAGGGAGGGAGAAAACCTGCAAAAGGTGAGCTGCCCTGGGAAGGGCTGTGCAGGCTGGAGCTGGGATTATCACCTGCTCTGTGCCATAGATGGGTGCTTGTTAATATCTAAACCAATTCCTCTCTCCTGTCAGCTCACCAGAGCATTTCACAATCATATTTSTCCAGGCAGACTAATTTTATTTGCAGGTATGTGATGGTGAGGATTGAAACTACTTTCTGCCAAATGTTTGTCTTAAGGACACTGTGCTACATATTTGCCTCCCTTTACCTCTTTATAGTGATTTTCTCTGGTCCAGAGTGGGTGTAAAATGTCACCAGATCAGAACAATGATGATTTCCACCTGCTCTGTGCTGCTATGAATGAGTGCCCAGGAAACCTGGACTGAAAAGCTGCCTGCTGCTGCAGAGGTGGCAGACAGAGMTGTTATTTTTGCTTTGTTATTGTGCACTGACATTCTCCTGCAAAAGCCATGTTGAGTTATAGATTAGTATTTAATAGTCCACATTCATACTGGTATGAGGGACCTCAGTTATCTTACTGAGAGGGAGTGAGCTGGAGCATCCAAAAGCTTCTCCAACCAGCCCAGGGTGTGGAAGGCTCTGATTCAGGGAGTAGTGGCCCTTTCTTTACTCTCCCAGCTTCATCCTTAGAACAGGGAATAGAGCAGAGCTTGGAGCAGGGAAGAAATGTGCTTGTTCTGGTGGGTGAGTTTGGTAAAGTGAACCTTCTGGGAGTACAGGTGGGAAAGGCACAGGCTGTTATTTCTTGACTTGAAGTGTGGGTTTCTAAACGGGTCTTTGTCTTTCTGRGTCTGTGCCTCCTCATTCGCTGGGTCTGTTGCACCTGCACAAAGCTGGACCAGCTGATCRCGGTGGGTCCCTTCCAAGTGAAACATCCTGTCCTGTTCCATATCGATAAAGCGCTAAGGATCCTGTTTTATCTCGAAGCAACAGGGTGCTGCAGAACCCCTGCCCAGCGGAATGATGCATTGTGCATAATTCCTGTTTCATTTCCTTAACACGCAGTGCATATATCACCGTGGTGGCAGCTGGGCCATTAAGGACTACCCGAGAGCTGCCTCCAATATATCACACCCATGAAAGGATGATATTATGAGGACTTTAATGTCATGTGAAGACGCCCTGGAACTGTTTGTCAGACTCCTGTTTTGGATTGGTCTGATGTTAAAGCTCGCTGCTGATGGTTATATCTGCCACGCAACGTAATTCACACCGTCCTTCTCTTCAGAGTTTACTACCTGAAGTCGTGCGTTTAGGGAAAGTGAATGATGACAAACTACAGGAATATATTTAACCTTAACTGTTATTGAATGATAGCTCTTCTCACTGCTTCAGCTGTCAGTGATCAAATAGATACTTGCTAATGACTTCTGCTTTGAAATTATGTGTTGAAACTCCTGAAATTCATCAGAGGCAGTCATGTTAACATTTTTATAGCAGTAGAAAAGGACAAGCAGGGTTGGAGGAGGGGAATAAGCACTTGTAAATCACTTAGCAGAACAGCACCAACTCACTAAAACCCCACTTTCCTGCCCAAGAACTGTGCTATAGGCCATGAACCCTAGAGCTCAAGGAGGGCATTTTAGTGAGTTGTGCCTTCAGAATGAGCAGGAAGGACTGTCCTGTCACAAGGTCAGTGCCAGCCAGAGTAACCTGAGGTCAGCACAAACAGTTCCTTAGGTTTGCAAGGTGTTTTTTCTCTTCCTGTACCTGTGCAGTGGTTGAGCAGTGCACTCAGGGCACAGGGATTGGGTCAGCAATGTCTCTTTGCTGCCTCCACTTTGAAGACAAATTGTCTTGTCTGGGGGACAGGCAGGACTTGAACTGGCAGCACTGCTCTGCCAGGGCACTAGGGGTGCTGAAGGACAGGAGTTAAAGCTTTCTTGGTATTCCTCAAATGTTTAATTTTGGCATTGATGACTCTCTTACAATCCTGTTTGTCTGCAAGCCCTTAGGCAAATTGTGCTTGCCTGGAGGTAGCTGGTATAGGAAAGCAGGAGATGGCACTTCTGCTGGTAGCTGATAATCCTGTGCAGTTGTGACCCTCACTACGGGGTTTTTTGAAGGCTCACAGCCCTCAGACACTGCCTGGGCTTTGGCCTCACTCTTATCCATTCACAAACCAGGACCTAGCAAACACCACTTGCACATTTTTTTCTGTGTTTTTATAGTTAGGTGGCAAAAATGTCCTTCTGGTAGTGGTGTTCATTCCAAAAAATAGCATAATATTTTTGATTACAAATAATTTGAATTATCCCAACCTACAACCTTGCATTGTCCTTTGCTAAAATTTACAGCAGCTGATTTTGCCACGGGGCTGTCTATCAAATGTACACTCAGTAGAGAGACCCCTTGTCTCATTTCTCCAAAGCTACAGAAGACTCATTTTCGCTTTTGATTCAGGTTGGGCTTGAATAGGTGACCTGTCTGAATGGGAAGGACTTTTCCAGTTGCTTCAATTGCTCACTTTGTAGTAATTTTGATCTTGCTTCCTTTGATGTATTTCTACAGCTAACCTCTTTTTTTAATGACACATAATGCAGTGTTTTTCTCAAATGCCTTGCCTTTACTGAGAARCACCTTGATACAAATCAGCCATTGTTGTATTAGGGGAGAAGTTCAAAGCAATGCTTGATACTGCAGGGCAAGCTAATGGCTCAAAACCAGCATCACTACAAAGTGTAGGTGTCTTTTTTAACCTTTTTTTTAACGTTTTTTTTTCCTCCCTGCTCAAAAAAAAAAAAAAAAAAAAAATCACACAAAGTGTATTCTCAGTAGTCAAGCGTGCAGGAGCAGGGGAGCGAGGTGTTTATCACAGCAGCTCGAGTGCTGGAAAGGGACCATTTCAAAAGGACAGAGGATAAAAAGCCATGAATCAATATTGCTATGCGCCTTCTGCTGCTGTTTATTTGAATCCATTTGTTTTGCTGACATATTTCCCACGGGGCTGGCAATGCTATTTCCTCTGATAGCATCAGCAATTGATGTGTTGCGTCGGCCGTACCGCGAGGTGCATCCCAGGCAGAGGGATGTCACTCTGCCTCTCTAACTCTGCTTTCAAAACAAAGGGCATGTTGCACTTTATCTCCCAGCCCCGCTTCCCTGTGTGATAGGCACTGGGTTCCAGCAGGGAATGAGCTGACAGACACAGAACAAATTGCTGTTGACCAAGAGCATGCCGTTGTTTTCGTTGCASGAGAGCTCTGGGATTCCGCGTGCTACGAGTTCCCTTGGAGCGAAGGCCATGGAGGTCTGGCAGCTCTGTTGCTGGCACTGGATKCCAGGCAGTGGTGGGGAGGTGGCATCATCACTGGGGAGAACTTCTACAAGTTTTTAAAGCTGGAAAGGCCCACTGCATCACAAGCCAGAGTGCATCACCCATTTACTGCGTGGTGATGCTGGYAGCAGAGTGCACAGCTTCCTCCACTGGCCACATCTCCTGGTTGCTTACCTTCACCACTGAAAACATATCCCTAATACAGCTTTCCATTTGCTGATTGCACTGCTGTAACAAATGGTATACATTTATTCAAAAGTTATCTAAATCTATACACTTAGAAAGCRAAGAACTAAACAAGATGAAATATTTCACTAGGAACCGATTTGGTCACGCTTCGAGTAACAGGGAATTAATTTTTTAATACCAGGTTTGAGCTGGKATTTTAACAAACCCACAACTCCTATGAGAACATGCAGACAGGTTTTGTTAAGCTGCAAACTAGTTTGATGTGTTGTGCAAAAGTAAGAGGAGAAAACTTCTACTTATCTGACTTCCTTTCAATGCATGTTCTGAGAAGATGACACTTCTGCTAAAAACTTCCCACTCAGGCARTAGTAATTTTAATGAATGACACACCATTTTATGTCAAAAAGGCATCTTGGTCTCTGTCATCATTACTGGTGTATGGAAAAAGCAATTATATTCCCTTTCAAGATTCAGCAAGAGAAGAGCAGCTTTGCAATGAATCACAGAACTATTTATGTTTGCGGGGAGCACAGGGGAGAGTGGAGTGGCAATAGAAAACATTTTCTGTGTTTTGCCTCCTTTCAGTGACCTAGAAAAACGTTTTTTTTTAGCCTCTCCTTAGTTACCAGAATACCATTTTTTTCTTTTTTTTGTTTTGTTTTGTTCTCAAAGCCTGGCACCTGCAGGAGGTGATTTCTGAGCTCTTCGAGCATTGGATCAGTAAATGGGCAAGAGCACATCCTCTCTGTAAAACTGTGCAATCTCCTATAGTTTTCCCTATTCAGGAGCTGCTCAAAGGGACATACCTTTCAAACATAATTCTTGCTATTCAGGAGGTGGTGCTGAACAAAGCTGAGGTTGGAGACTGACCTCTCAAAGGGAATTCTTCCCTTTTCAGCACAAAGCTGGTTGCATTCCAGCTCAGACCGGCTGCTGCTTCTACTTTTTGAAAGATGAAGAAGCAGATACCAACAAAAAGGGGTTTGAACTGCCGTGTGCCATTTGCCATTTACTTGAATCTTACTGTGCACATTCATACAGGAGTTGTGAATCTCTGGCTTCAGAGCAGTGARTGTGTGGAAACAGATAAATAACCTGGCATGGTGAGGTTCAACTTCAGGAGACTTCTCCTGTTGTCTGGATTGTCCTTTTTATCCCGTCCAACATCTGCTCAGTAAATTGTGCAGASCAGAGATTTATTGCTAGATTACTCTCTTCTCTGGTGCTTGGTAGGGCAGGGCCCTGGGACTGGGCATGTGTTTCCAATAGACTCCTACAACAGATAATAAAAGGTGTGAGTGTTGTGGTCCCTTCCACCAGTGTTGTTCCTCCTGCATTGGGCTAAATTCTGTTAGGGCAATGTGAAAAGCCAGAGAGACCTCCTGGAAAAATGGAGAGGGACCAGGGCTTATCATGCCTGAGCCTTATCTTCACAGAGCCAGCACGTGTAGGGGATTCACACCCTGACCTGGCGACTAAGAAAAGCTCTGGGAACTCCTTAATTATCTGAGGTAAGTGTCCCAGACTGTAATGAAGGATGATTGGGAAAAGAACGTGGAAGCTTTCAGCATTTATTTAGGTGTAAATTTTGAATGTTTGAGTCCAAGGCAACTTCTAACTTTATAAATTTTTTAATCGCTGGCCAACTTGTCTCTGGCATCCAACCCATAAATCAGCAGCTTTAGTTCACTGCAAGGAGTTGAAGTTCCATAAGCTTTTCAAGACAGTTCACAGACACACTGAATTCTAAGCTCCAAGTCTTGTGGATGTAGCATTTCTTAGCAGTATCTGAAGCGTGTTCTCCTAAACCACATTTGACAGGTGAATGCAACAGAGAAAATGTGGTTCCAGCGTGTATATTGAAAGCAGATGCAGCAAACTGAGTCCAGTGGCTCAGAAGGGGGCAGCTGTTGCAAAGCTTGACATAGAAGATAAATTATGAGGTGCTATTTCTGGCCTCTGGCAAAAAGAAAGGTGGGAGAAGGAAGATTGACTTGAAAACAATCACTTTAAATGGTTTTGGAATTGTATGAGTGGAGATGTGCTGCATTGCACTGATGGATGAGTTCAGAAGCTGACCTAATTCTCCTTATTATTGTCATATGGGCTTTCCTTTACCTATTTCACTTACAGAAGAAACATTTAAAGAGAACTGAAAGTAATTCCTCTCTGTGAAAGTACCACATATGACAGGCTACTTGCTGCCTCTTTTATTTAAGTTAGTTATTTAAGATTACTAAGTGTTTCATTTGCTTTGTCTAATTCAGTTAGTTCCTCCATAGTGATTTGTTTATTTATTTATTTAKTTAGTTAGTTTTTTGGTGGGTTTTCTTTTGTTTGTTTGTTTTTTSATGTAGAAGTTAACTTCTTTTACAAAGCAGCAGATTAAAGCTCACCTACAATATGGTAATTCTCATTGCCCCTCATTAGAGAATGCTTAAAGAAAACTATGCAAATTGGTCAGATTCAGCTGAGATGTTTTTGCAGTAGCAGTAAATAACCCTTGTGCTTTTCTTAATTATGCATTGCAGCAGCGAGTTTTGCAGTAAAATTTCCACATGCCTTAAGCCACACTAATGAATGCACTTAAAGAGAAGTGATTTATTATTGCTTACTATTATTTATTGTAAATAAAGCTTATTTTGTTTAYATTTCCTCCTGCATTGTTTTCCATTCACTGTGTTGTTTTGTAGCATCTCCACCATGATTTTGAACCTGTGTGACATTTTCAGCTGATATTTATCAAAGAAACTGCAGCAGTGAATTAAGCTATTTAAAAGCTTACTCTGTTCTAGACCTAGGCATATGTCAAGCTGGTAGTGTTTRGAATTAGGAATGCTGTACTAGCTCTGCTGCCACTATCATTCTGCCAGCAAAAGTTGTCCTGGCAAAGATTTACGGCTTAGAAATTGTTGTCTAACAGCAAAACAGAATGGTTTTGACCACATGAATATAAAAGAGTATTTTCTTTGAATTCTGCTTTCACTTCAAGAGAGACATCTATGGAGCCAAGTGGATAGGTCTCTGATTTAGGAGTAAAATCTGCCCTGGTGAATCAGTCTCGAAGCAGGGAAGGAGCAGCTTGCAAGATGGAATGGCAAGAGCAGAGAAACTAATTCACCTGAAGTTGATCTGCTAATGCTGCTTATTACCACAGAAAAGCCAAAAAACGGGATGGGATTTGATCTTTTTTGTAACATCAGAAGATGACATTTAGAAGGTGCTTTAGTCCTAGGCTCCTTTAAAAGCCTCCTTCTTGTATTCTCATTTCTTGATAAGTTCTACCAGTTCTACAAATAGCTGATAGAAGCAAAGGTGTGAGTTTAAAATATGGTACATATAAAAACTGCTAGGAATGCTTTTGCCTGYTCTTATCACTTCTCTGCTGATATGCTGCCAGGAATTCCATATTTATTTTGTCTTTCGTTCTGGCATGAAGTCAGAATTAGTCTTCAATAATGCTCATCAATGCTCTTGCTAGTCCATTGCTTCCTTTTATTACGCAATGTTATATGTGCCATTTGCATCTAAATTCCTGCAGGCTGTGGCGAATTTGGGGCAAGTCTGCTATTAGRAAAAAACCAAACTTAAAACATAATTTTGATGGGAAAAGACTATGGATTGATTTACTCCCCTACTGTTGCAATACGGCAGCTGGTCAGGGATCAGGACCCCACTGCGATGGGGGCTGTGGAGGAGAAAGGCGATGTCTGTCCTTCAAAGACCTCACTATGAGGCTGAACTGGTGAATGGATCCAGACAGGGAGGGAGGCAGAAGGACATCGGAGCCACTCTGAGTCACAGGGTTTCAGCAAACCCACAGCCGAACACTGAAGGATTTCATTGACGTAATGCCACAGGAGAATTATAAGGATAATGAGGATGGTTTCACAGATACTTATGGCTGCCTGGGAAAAAGCACAAAGGTGCCTAAGTGAGTGTTTTAACAAGTGGGAGATAAGGGCTTTTATCCTGAATGGATTGGAGGACGGACTTGGTTTCCTGACAATAAAAGACAAGAACTGGATCATAAAGGACCTTGAAAGCGAAGCTTCTGTTTGATGCAATGGGGGAGAGGGTCCAGAAACTCAAGAGGAGTCTGAGATGGTTTGGTAACATGGTTGGTTTGAGGGATAAGGGGGGAACACAACCACGCCTGTTGAGGGGAGGAGACAAAAATAGGGCACTGTAACAGAGGAAAGAATCYGCTCGGGGGACTTGCACCTTTGGGGGAGTAGGAGAGGGTGGGTGCCAAAACGTTACCTGAACCAGTTTCCAAGGAGGGCAGGATGTGGGACACAGAGGCCCGAGCCAGGGCAGCACCCAGGTGGGATGATGGGACTGTGCCCAAGGGAGGAGGAAAGGGAAGGAGATAAGGTAGTGAGTCTGCAGGGAGAGTTAAAGCTGCCTTTGAGGTTTTTGATATGCTGAGGTTGTGTTACTGCCAGAAAGGAAGGGAGGAGAGAAAGTTAAGCAGGGGACACAAACACAACATGGGCGGGGGAAGAGAGGCTGAAGGGAAGAAATAATTGAAGAAGTAGGAAGAAAATTAGAGAATACTGAGCAAAGAAGCCAGGCAAGACAAGATTGTGGGTGGTGAATAATGCCAAATCTCTGGGCAGGCTGAAGAAGATGAGGCTGGAGTGCTTGCTGATAGTGAAGTTTGATTAAGATAAGGCCACTTGCTGAGCTGGGAAGAGCAGTAATCATGAGGGGTAGAGGCTGGAATCTCTGTGCCTTTGATCTTTGAATAACAACACATAAAAATCCCTTGCATTTGTTATTTCTGTGTTTAACTTTATCTGTAAAACCTCTTGCACGTGTGTAATTCCTTTCACCCTGAAGTATTTTACAGAGGGGACATTAGTTTGGCCAGCAGAGATTTTGGAGCAGGTGTCAATTCTGGACACCTGGACAATGCAGAACAGAAAATGGGAAGTGGCACCAGATGCCACAGAATACATGGGTGGACCTCCCTTTGAAAGTACTGAATTGAAAGCAGACAAAAAACCCATTTGATAGATTCTCTTTAAAGCYTTCCCCACTGTGACAGCTTACAGGGAAAAAACAGTTTTAATGCACCAGTATCTCCTCTTTTATAACCTTGGAAATACAATCCAGTTTAAAACTGAAGATGTGATGAATTCACGCATTATCTTCCAGCAGGAGGAACTATGGAAGCCGTTTTTCCATTTTCTGAGAAAATACAAAGAGTGAGGAAGTCGATATCCAATATCTAACACAGAACAAAGACTGGGCACCCACTCCTTTGTTGCTGCACGATGGTAGCCCACGCCAGCCCAGATAAGTGCTGTGCAAATMATTTTCCAGAACGTCTTAGATGTGAAAGCCAATGAAAGATATGACGAAGAAAGCTTTCCTACTATCTGATTAAACAGCCCTAGAAAGGCCTGGTTTTGAAATAGCAGAGAACTGCTGCTTAACACCTAAAACCTTGTGTGAGACAGTAATCAGCAGCAGGGCTYTGTATGGGAGGGTAGCAAAGCATTGCTCTGTAAGGGAGCTGCTACTTGTTTTCTCCCTTATGTATGGTTTTCATTCGTGCAGTGATTCTTCCTTCCCACCTCAGGCTCCCTTCCCACATTTTCCCCTGAGAAATTCCCTTGTGGCTATCACAAATATACTCTAAACCTSCCTGCTCAGCTGGTGAGGATGTATCACACCCACGTAGCCATTATTCAAGTGAATCCCTGACTTACATTATTACTATTTTTCAGTTCTCYTGCATTATTGCTCAGAAAACCTTGTTCCTCTGTGTTCAGCCCTGCAGAGGACTGGCTCCACCTCTAGGCCAATTACAGTTGGCTCCACAAGGTGAGAGCTGTTCATGCTGAGGTTTTTATTTTCATTTTGGAGAAATCTAACCAGAATGTTTTGTTGCATGGATGGCTCTCAGTTACTGGCACATTTCTGCTGTTATACTGACCTGCTTAAAGCCTGGCAGGAATGAAAGTTTTCACTCTATTCGCTCTTATMATGAAAAACTCCCAAGTATTTCCTAAACTTTACACATAAATAGATTGATAGTGCCCCTTTAAAAAAGGTTTCTCTCTACTGAGAGAATCCTATTGGCATCAGGTAACATCAAAATACTTTTCACTTTCTTCTTTTTCAAATAACAAAAGTTCTCGTGCTTTTATATCCAACACACCTTTATATTTGCATTCTCAGCTAAACAACTGGAAAGGGAAACCTGGGTTTAAGATTAAAGCTCGAAGGCTTTGGCAGATTCTCTGAAAATGTTACTTAATGCCTACTATTATGTACCTTATTTTACTGGAACCAAAGTTTTCAGGGACTCTTGCATACTCTCTGAATACATTCTGAGAAAGAAATTAAATACTKACCGATAAAATAAACCAAATCTGCTCTGGGAAGTCTAGAGTTTGCTTTTTGCTTTTAGTCAAGAAGCACTTATTTGATAAATGGGGCGCTTTTAGAGATCTTACAAGAGATTGCACACCCGAGAGGAGGCGGAGGCTCGGCAGCAGATTACTGGGAGATAATGGAGCAAGTCAAATAAGAAAGCATGGTGAAACAGCAGAAAATTTACATGCTGCTTTGCTTCTCCCTTTTGCATTAATAAAACTGGGGCTTTTGTGTGTATTTCCAAATGCTGCCCTACAAGCACCTGTCGCTGGGTGATCTTCCCATTTCCATTGTCCCGGCTGTGGGCAGGTAATGCCAGGCTGGAAAACAGCACTGGTGTAACAGCCTGTGCAGCTCCAGGGGGCTGGTTCTGTAAGGCACTGAACACATTTTCAGAGACTCCCTTCTGTTGCTTGCACTGGCCCAGTGTCCTCCAGATAAATGAGACTGGCTGACCAAAGGCCCAAGAAACAACCAAAATGAGGTTACTAACGAATACCAGGCAATATGTGATATTCTTTAACACGAGTTCCTTTTGATACTGGCTTATGGGACAGAATAGTGTGGTCGTGCCCTTAGTTAGAAGGATTAACCTCTACTTGCTTGTAGGGCAATTATGCTGAAAGAATTGTGCTTCGTGTTGGTGCTGTAAACCCAAACCCAGACGAGCAAAATGTATGTCCTGTTTTACAGGGTGCACACACTGCCCACCCTGCAGCCCTCAGGGCTTAGGACACTGCTTTGTGTGCCTGACTGATGTGACAGAGCATGCAGAGTGTGCTCGGCCRGGGCTCTGGCCCAGGGAACACGGCCCTGCAGGGATTTCTTGCCTCCCCTTCCCACAGGCCAAATACTGAGCTGTTCTCGTATGCAGGAACTCAGTGACAGAGACCTTGGGATAATCCTGTTCCATAATTTATGAGGGAGGAACATGTCAGGACTTGGCAGAGAAAGGTGACAGGACATACACAACAGAGGGCAGGTATGGAGTGAACCTTAAGCTCTGAGCWTAAATGGAGCTTGTGGACAAAAGGSTTTTATGGGAGCGTGGGTGAGGCTGGTCACGTTAATTATAGGAAATGAGTGTGCTCAGGGCCCTCATACCAGGCACAGATGATGCAGGGAATGGGACCACAAGCGGGGAAACTGGAAAAATTTCAGTGGCTATAGTACTGTGGTCATCGTGCTCTGAATATCTTGCTGGTGATRGTGTTCAGACAGAGAGGGAGCTGGTTTGAAAATATATTTTCATTTTAAACAGCTTCACACAGTTCTGGGTCCTGTTCTCTTTGTAAGGCTGGGGAGGAGGAACACAGCYTTRCTGAAGGACAGAAGCAGGGACACAYTTGAGCCTTWKGTAAARCTATGCTATGTACCCTAAATGCAAATTATCAAGCTGAGTTTTTGCATATGCACCCAGGGGTACCAGGAGCAGACCATGGTGTGACTCTTTTGTTCATTTCAGGAGAATACGATCTGATTTGACTCTGCATTTTTGTTGTGCCCTGCAAAGCTGTATGGGACAGCACAGGGAAAGGACGGACATCCCTGGAGTGCCTGTGCTTGGCTTTGATCAGCAGCTCACGTTTACCCTGCTGTTCCCTGGCTGTGTGGTGCCCGTGTGCTTCTCTTCTCCACCACAGGCACTGTGCTGGCACCTGGCAAGAGCACGCTCCTGCTGTCTTGGTGGGGATTAGCCGGAATTTCCTTTGTTCACAACAGAGCTTCTGCCTGTGGATGATGGCAAGGATTGTTCCTCTTCAGGCAGCTGATTTCTGCTTGTGCTGTGGCACCTTCCACTGATACTGCTGGTAAAATGTGTTAACAGCCTTTATTTCCCTAGGACTCATTACATAAGCTGTGTAGTTTTTTTGGTTTTTTCCCCGAGGCAGAGACCAACTGAGACACCATAATATAATGAGAGAGACTGTGTATAGTCGGTGTGCACAGGTTATATATAGTCAAGAAACACTAAGGGTCGTTTCTCCATCCCATAACTGGCACATTTTCAAGAAAACTTCACACTGATCAGCTTGCCCAGAGTGGTAGTTGCCACTGAAAGGGGTATGCCACAAATTGCCAGACTGCAGAGGGACTATCAGTTCCCCGTGCCTGAGCAAGACATCAATTGTCAAAATATGTCTCAAAAATAACGAGCACCTAAACCTTCTTTTTTTTTTTTTTGGTTTATCTGCTCTCTGCCAGCATGGGGCTGTCTTATTTGCCACTGAAAGAGCTGTGTTGTGTGCTCCTCCCGACACACTGCTGTTTAAGGCTCAGCTTAGCATTAATTCATTAATTTTTCTCTCCTGTCAGAATTATTTTCTTTTTTTTTAATTTGGTTTTTAGAACCAGAGCTATAAATCTGAAAAGCGTTTTACAGGCTGTGTTAGGGCTTGATTGAAATCCCATTGAAATCAATGAAAGTTTTCCTACTGACTGCGGTGGACCTGGTGCTTGGGAAATGAGGAAAAATGGTCTGTTTTGAAATGAGAATAGTGTGCATGTCAGAATGTTTGTTACCAACAGCAGGAAATAAACCAAAACATGCATGTGTTTTCCTAACATGCCTCATATATCATTTAAGTGCTACCTACRTACATCTAGCTGGGACACAGAAACAGCTCTTCTGGGGTATCTAATAATTCTGCTTTATAAACACAAATAGATGAGAAAAAAAATGCCCTTATCTGATTGATACAAATGCTCATATAAAATTGAAACTACATAAGTGGAAACATCCATCAGAAGCAAGTGCTTCTGAGAACCTGGAAGGGAAAGCTTCCTTGTAGTTMATTTCTGTGAAGGTCTGTGTAGAAAATATTTAATGCCTCACACTTTCCATGGAAATCTTGATCTTTTAATTTGTAGCAGAGCTTGTGGCTGTGACCTGGTTATCAAAAGTTGTGAGTCAAAAAAAAAAGGAAAGAAAAAAGTGTGATGAAGATGTAACAAATGCTTGTGATACTTGTCTGGGTAATTACACACAGATGCAGGAGACTGAAATGAAAGTGTGACATCTGCATGTTACTTTGTCATCGAAATTGCTGCAATCTACTGACGAGCTAGTTACAATAAAGACAAGTCTCGAGTCTCCAGGGATGTTACAGAGACGTGAGGATCCTCAGGTCTTGTCAGAATCGCATTTTTATGTGGTATTCTCAGCTAATAGTGAAAATAATTATAGTTGTGGTATTTGAAAACGTAACTTTGCCAAGAAAGCATTTAAAGCCTCAGTTGAATTTTCACGTGCTGACGAGGAAAAAAGGAAACGGTGAGGAGAAGTCTCTGTGGTGTGTGCAAAAACAAGTGCTGCTTCAGTGATGAACCATTTGATAGTGCCTTTATCAGTGTGCAGTCATATTTGGGACAGCATGAGCCACGGATGACTCTTGCAGCTCGTCATTTGCCTTATGGGAGGCAAGAAAGAGCTGCTTGTTTGATGGGTAAGATGAGCTGCCTTGTGCAACAAGGCAACGGAGGAGGCTCAGTAGAGAAATGCTTGGTGAAGGATTTCCTAAGCTTTTTTGGATTCCTGCCACAAGGAAGTGTGGTGAGTGAAGTCACAGCGACAGGAATGTTGTGAAAAGAGATTAGAAAGGCAACGTACCTTTAAAGACTGTGGCAAAAAACCCCAACAAACAAASCAAACCAAACACCCAGCTGGTCAGTAAGTTACAGAGATGGTAACGAAAATAAGTGTGGGCAAGAAGGGAGTATGAAATAGAAGAGAAGAAACTCAAGAACTGAAAAAGAAAAAAAGAACCGAAAACTGCTGGGTTTGCCTTGCTTTTCCACTGCTCTTAGATGTTAACATAAGCACTTTTGAAATTAGCAAAACAAAGATAAAGCTCTGCTGATAAAAGTGAGTCTCTGATTCCTCCTCAGGTCACAATGTTTTTAAACACTGGCAAATAACCTGAGACCCACTCCTGAGCTCAGCGAGAGCAGATGAGTAGGAGGCTATGGTGGTGGAGTTGCTCTCAGGGCTGAGAACACAAACATGTCTTTCTTAAAGCAGCAAAGATATTCAAACTTCATTTATTTTGTGATTACCAGAGAATCACAACACTTACCTAAGCTGAAAACGGCTTGCTGCTTTAGCTTCCCAAGTTTAACATCCATTACAAACGACTCCACTGATAGCTGCATTACACTGCACATCCCACTCAGCAAACGCGGATTGCAGCAGAGTGAACAAAAACGTCCTGTCTGTCCTCTTTCCAGAGGTGGTTAAGGTGGAGGTAGAAACAGACCAACAGCCACAGCAGGCGTGTGAAAATGCTGAACCTGTAGTCTAAGATCTGTTGTGATGTGCTTTTGGACTCTGAGGCAAAGCTGGGACTCGCTGGCGTCTACCAAGAGAGAAAATGGAGAGAACTTTCTATCGGTTTGAAAGGGCGTTGATGGTCGACGTGTGATCTTTACATCTAAGAAAAACACTCCTAGCTCAAAAATGTATGAAACACCCCCCCCCCGCCCCGCAATAGGGACAAATTGTTTTCATCACCTCCCTTTATCAAAGGAACCTGAGATGGTTCCACAGTGCTGCGAAATCAGCGGCATCTTCTGCTTGTATAAAACAGAACAATTTTGTTTCATGCGAAAATAGAACTTGGTGTTTCTGCTCGGAAAAAAAACGACAGGCTTTTCACTTTTTATGAGACATTTTGGAAAGAAGACAAGTCACCTCTGATTTGATCTATGTTTTTCACTTTTTTTTTGTTTGCCAAGCAAGAGCAAAAACCCACAGAGTGGAAATCTATTTTCAGTAAAAACCCACTACTCATTTCCATTCTATCACAGCAGCCAAGTGAAAACGAAAACAAAACCTGAAGTAAGTGTACTGGAAGGCAACTAGGCAATGTTATCACAGAATAATGGAATGTTAAGGGGTTGGAAGGGACATTAAAGACCACCTAGTCCCAACCCCGCTGACATGTACAGAGACACCTCCTGTKATATAAGGTTCCTCAAGACCTTTTCCAACAGGTCCCTAGACGCTGTCAGGGATAGGGTATCCACAGCCTCTCTGGGCAAYCTGTTCCAGTGTCTCACCACACTCACAGTAAAGAATTTCTTCCTAATATCTGACCTGAATTTCCCCTCTTTGAACTTGTATCCATTACTCCTTGTCCTACCACTACAGTTCCTGATGAATAGCATAATAAAAACCGCTTTTTAACTGTTACATTGTTTATTGCAAGATAAAATGGTTTATACATTATTTGGGCAGGTTATTCCCCCTATTAACAGGAGAATGGGAACACTGTAAGGGAGCAGCGTTGTGCAGGCACTTCTCAGGTCACAGAACGAGTTGCGTTGGAAGGGACAATAAAGATCATGGGGTTCCAGCCCCCCCGCCATGGGCAGGGACACCTTGCACTAGCCCGGGTTGCTCAGGGAGAGAGGGAAGGGCGGTGGGATATCCCGATCCACGTCCGATCCCTTTCCCAGCGGGTCCGATCCACGTCCGATCCCTTTCCCAGCGGGTCCGATCCACGTCCGATCCCTTTCCCTTCGCCGGCCGCCGCGCTCCCGCCAGGGGGTGCTGTCGGCTCGGGGCCCGCTCTCCGCTCTGGGGCACGGGGCGCCGAGCGCGGGCCCTGCCGGAGCCTCCCCGCTCCAGGGAAAACCTCCCTGGGATTGAGGAATCGGGAAGTGCGAACCGCGGGCAGGGACGGGCCCCGCGCCGGCCGCCCCTCCTTCCGCGCTGCCGCCGGTCGCTCCGCCCCGCCCGACTACATCCCCCAGCATGCCCCGCGGCGCCGCCGCCCGGCGCGGCTGCCGTGTTCCGCCCGGCGGGAAGTGTCGCGCGGCGCGGCCGGAGCTGGGCTGGGGCCCGGGCCGAGCCCGCCGAGCCCCGCCGGGCCTTAGGCGGCGGCGATGGGCGGCGGGCGCTGATCCCGCCCCGCTCCCGCAGCCAGGCGCCCGCCATGGAAGAGGAGAGCATGGAGGAGGAGGGCGGCGGCGAGGCCATGATGGACGACCAGAACCACAACAACTGGGGCGCGGGCGGCTACGGGCGGCACCTGCTCGGGGAGCGGCTGCTGCCGCCGGCCGCGCCGCCGCGCCCCGCGGGGCCCGAGCACAACGGCGCGGGGCTGCGGGGCTGCGAGCCGGGGGCTGCCGCCGGCAGGGCGGGGGCGGCCGGGGCCATCGCCGCCATCAACATCAGCGCCTCGACCTCCAAGTTCCGTGAGTGACCCGGGCCTGGGCACGGGGGGGCATCGCCTGCTCCGCTGTCCCCGCTGCCCCCGCTCCCTTCGGGGGCCGGGCTCAGCTCTGTCCTACCCCGACATGGGTCTCGCTCCACGAGGCTTTTCGGAGCGAAGCCAAACGGGTTAAGGCGCCTTGGAAGGCGAAAATAACCTTTCTCGCACCCCCCTCCTCCCCCCAACTTCTCCTGCTTTCCTGTCACGGTAGATCAGGCTGTAGACCTGGGAGAGTGAGCGTGGGCAGGGTTCTCTCAGCTGTTGCTTTTCCTGAAGCTGTTTAGCTTAGGTCGTGCTTTCCTAGAGACTTTGTCTCTCTGCCTGAAAAACCCAGAGGTGAGTCGGAAACCTGTTTGGGGTTGCTGGTGGCAGGGACGTGCAGAGCTCCTGGGAGGAACACGTGTCTGCAAAGGCCTGATGAGAGCTGCTGAGGATTAATTTAATGTAACTCCCCCCGAAAAGGGAATCATAGAATGGTTTGGGTTGGAAGGGACCTTAAACACCATCTTGTTCCAACTGCCCTACCATGGGCAGGGACCCCTTCCACTGGACCAGGTCGTTCAGAGCTCCATCCGACCTGGCCTTGCGGGTTCCAAAACGTCTTTTGCATGTAGCTTTTAATAAAAATGGCATTTTTTTCCTGTTGTTTTTCTGAGCTGGGTTTGAAGGAAGGAAGAATTTTTGCTGTACATTTCAATTCTACTTTTGTCTCCAGAAGTCACCCCTCTGGGCAAAATAGACCTTTTTTTCTCATGGACTGTCAGAAAACTTGGATTTGGATAGTTAAAASTATTCCTGGAAGTGTAACTGTGCGATTGCCATGACAAAACTTTGATGGGAAATGCACTTCATTTTGTGTGTCCTCTCTGCTTTCCCTGRTGCTCGCTCACCTGTCCATGTCCAGCGATGATCAAGAGCTCAAAGTTCAGGCTTATGGATCTTTGCTTCTTGGGTAGCCTGGGTTTTGTGGCACRTGGCCAAGGCTGGCTGCTTTGAAGTTGAGACTCCCAGGCTCTGTGAGCTCTCTGGCACTCTGCCTGCCTTGCTTGTCAGGGCTCCAGGTACCTTGGGGTGGCTTCTAAACACTCGAGACAGTTGAAATGAGATGTCGTTGGACCTTGCTAGACTGGGCTTTTGAATTCCCAGTCCAGACATTTAGAATCTTAGCTTTTCCTTCTGTTTCAGAATGAAAATGGTTTTCAGACTGGATCTCCACCAAGTGGGAAGGTGATTTTCCAGCTAATCCACAATTTATGTCTAAGGGGGAAAAGCAGTGGCAGAGCATGAGTTTGCTTAGGGTGTGGTTTTGGAGTTCTTGTTTTTGCTCCTCCAGCATTGGTATCCCAACACAATATCTTACTGATGTTAAGTATTGTTTAAAAAAATCTAATYTTCCTGCAAAATACAACATTCTCTAAGTTAAGTTAATTAGAACTTTTCTACACCTTTGTGTTGTGGATGGTTGTGACGGTACATGTAAGTGAACAGAACAAGTGCAGTGAAGTAGCAATGACTGAGAACCTAAAAGAGCTGCGTTGGGATCCTGCCTGTTCTGATCCTGCCTCTGACAGAGGATCCCTTAATCACCTCTCTTTAATTTTCAAAGAAAAAGGAGGAAAGGTCATGTTGGATATAAATGTACAAGGAAAGGGGAAACTGTGTGTGCTGGATTCCCTCCTGCCTGCTCTGTCTCAGAAGTGGTGGAATGTGTAGAGAAGCTGATTGTCAGTCCTAAGCTTGATAGGAAAGTTGTCTGTTCTCTGCTGCATGAGGGAGTTCTGCAGTTGAATGAACTCATGTCTTGCTTCATGATGCAGAGGCTGTCCTGGACAGATTATCTTTCATATCTTTCAAAGGGGCTAAATCCAGTTCTCCTTCCTTGAGATTTTGGTGAGACTGAGAGCTAAAATTGGAATAATGCACAGTTCATTTAATAGCTTTTCTACTAGTTAAAGCAACTTAAGAAAAGCTTCTGTGTTGTGGTAAACTTAAACCGAAACATTTACAGTTGATCAGTTTCAGTCATGGTTGGGGATTTATTTTTCACAGCCCATGAGGGTGAAGAGTAAGAACTTTTAGTACTTTAAGAAAAACTCTTCCATAATAGTAGTTGCAGCATAACTTAGGTATGGTGAACAATGAAGAGTTTCCTTCTTGTTTCTTTTATCCTTTTCAAGCAAGGATGGTTATAAACGTCGTTGATGCTGGTGCCATTTGGGACAGGCACATGTGGCTGTGTGCATTGGCACATCCGTGAAATCTGTTGCTTGACATTGTGCAGTGCAGTGTGTGTGTGCCTGGCTGAGTAGGCAAGTGGTCTGATGAAGAAAAAGTTACTTTTACTAACCAGCCTTAATACAGGCTGAGAAACACGTTACAAAAATAGGATAGAATTGAAGGCAACCACAGGGCAAACTCATCAACTTGCTAATGTATGCTGGGATGTGTCAGGCAGAGGGGCAGAGTAAAATCTATTGTGTAAACATGCACATGGGGGCTGAGAAAAAGGGAAGCACAGGGCCACAGTCTGTAGATTAGTCTTGGACAGCTGCCTGAAGAGTTTGTACACTTTGACAAAATATTTGAGGATTGTAGGGTGCACTGCTAATTGAGCAGTAAAGTTTTGTATATATCACTTCGTGAGATGAAATAAAGCTTCTGAAAGATGCTTAGTTGCTTTTTCGTTTTTATTGCCAGAATAAATGACAGATAATTGTCAGACTAATGTCTACATACTTGGCAGTAGGTTGGATCTGCCATCCTGCTCTGTCTCTTGCTTTTTAGCTATAGATTTGGAAAACTGTGTAAATTTTTATTATCAATTTCATGGAGGATGTATACCTACTCTCAACTAGGGTTTTTTTTCTTGTTTTTGTTTTTTTTTTTTTTTTTTTAAATCTTAGTGGGTTTTGCCATTCTTTTCATTGAAGTTGATATCAAAGAATTTGGTAGCTTGAAGCAGACTGTGTTTCCATCATGAGTATAATACTGATATATCTGGGTTATGATGGGAAGCTCATGCATATTCTTTTTTGCCTAAGTGGTTTCACTCCTGCATTTGACTTACATACGGTTTTTATTAAATTTTTTGTATGTGGAAGAACAGCAGTTGTTGCTCAAGCTTTACTTGTGAAGTCTTTAATAATTCTCTGGAAAATACTGAATTCTCTGGAAAATACTGACTTCCTGTCCATCCTATCAGACTGATTTCTCTCCCAGCCCCACCCCCCCCAACTTTCTGGAGTTGGATAAAATCCTCCATTCTAGCATGCTTTCTTACAAAATATCAGCATCACTTCCCAGAAACTAAGTGAATTTCAGTTTGGGAATGGAAGCTGTTGGGCAAATCCTTTTAAATCTTGMGTACTTAATATAGGGATAAGCATTTAAGCATGATATTCTAAAAAAAGAGAAAAGTAAAAAAGGGCAAAGCCAGAAAAGGGCAGTCTGTCTTTTTTTGCTAAGGATCTGTGTGATTCCTTGTTTCCGGGTCTCAACGTTGTTCTTGCAGAGTTTGTAGTTGGAGAGTCTTTACTTTAAGCCACCCTTCACTTTTGTGTGTATAAGCACTGCCAGAAAGAAAAGGACACTACTAACTTGTGACAGTTATTAAAATTTGAAAGTAATTTGTTTTCTGGATTAGAAGAATAAAAATAGTGATTGTTCAGTGTGTAGTCTTGGACTTTTAGCTATGTAAATATTGTGGTTGGCTTCATGTCAGAACTGGAGTGTGGAAATCAAATTACATAGTGCTTGTAAGAGACTTTTGAATGAGAATGAAGCTCTTCTAGAATATTACTGTGAATTTATCAGTATTTTCTATGCAAGTCTCACAGGACTCATAAAAGTGTTTTGTCCTTTACCTGTGCAGCATGTCTAATGGGCAGACCTTCCTGTCTGCTGCTGCTTTCTTTTTCTATATTGTTGAAAAATATAAGTCAGCATCTCAACAGCCAGTTAAAAATTATTTTGTAGTGTTCTCAATTCTTACTTGACTATTTTCTTTTAGATTAATAGGGCTCATTTAATATGTTGAACCATATGTGGGCGTGATTATACATTGAAATCATAAAGCAAGACTTGGTCTAATGTTTATGCTGACTTCAGTTTAATATTTTCTGTGGAACAGAGAGGTTCTGTGGAGGCCTGTCTTCTTTGGGGGAACRAAGTGAAAAACAAGAGCTCAAGTTTTGCTGCTGGGTGTAAGCATGAATAGTAAAGCTACTATGTGGAAGCTGCTTCTGAGAATATTTGCGTGGAGTGTGGGCTCTGTAAAGGATGAGAACATAAGACATTGCAAGGCAAGGAATAAAGGGTGAATTTCCTGCCAGGGAGGTGCTCTGCTGTTGCTGACTGCATGGATGATTTTACGAGGTGGAGCTGACTTGGTGGACTTGTTAACTTAAATCCCGGTGGTTTTGTACCCAGACCTGTGACCTTTATTTACTTGTTAGCAAACCGAGTTGTACTTTGAGATTGCAGGCTGAGCTCTTGGGGCAGTGTCCTGCAGCACTTGTAGTGGTGTCCTGTCCACTGCTCAGACACTTGCTGGCATAACTAGATGTGATTCTGTAATAGCTGTGAAGTAATGGCTATAGCCGGAYGAAGAGGAGCTAGGAATACTTCACTAACATTCTTCTCTAAGCAAAGCTCCTGGCTGAAATACCCTAAAAAAGATATACAATGGAATGTGTAATACTTGCTCTTTTACAGATAGAGTTCCAACACTTCTTTGTCTCACACCTCTTTCTATTCCATGTTCTCTTTATAATCTTTTTTTCCTCATGATACTCATAACTGTTTTGCCAGTTTCCTTAGAATTGTTCCTCATAATGCTGCCAAAAGTGACTCACCCAGCTCCTTTCAACCCCTTGTGAAAATACCTTTCAAAAATCTCACTTTTCAAACCCAGCAGTGAATGTACATTTACACGTGTATTTAAAATTCAGCCCTAACCAAAATATTCAGTGTGGTGTCTAAGCTGGTTTGTGTGGGGTGAGAAGTATCTTTATTCTCTCTTCCATATAGCCCAGACCCACATGTGGAGTTCAGATGAAGAAATGGTTTTAGATTTCATGGGCTGGTTAGTTTTGATCCAATTATTTTTTTTTGATAGATTTGATTTCGTAGCATTCAGTTGAAATCACAGATTTGATTGAGGTACAGCCTGTGCTGTGGGGCTTTTGTGAGTGGGTGCCGTGAAGCTGTGGTGGTGTGACAAGGCAGTGAGGTAGTGCTGCGAGTACGGCCCGAAGGGAGGGTGTGAACCTGTTGGAACTGAGCCACGAATGGTTAGCTCAGAAATCCTCCCTGAAAAGAGAGAGAGTCAAACCCTTCTGTGCCTGTGAAGGCACCCGGAGTCGTTTGTGCAAGAGGGAGCAGTTGRGAAGCTCGGGAGGAAAATCAGGGAGCGATGGGCAACGTTAATTTAAACACCTCCTATTCTTCCCTGTGGTGATCCTTATCTGGAAGAGGAGGGTAATTGTCCCTGCTAGAGGGGAACTGTAACACAGATTCCAAAAAGTTGCCTGGAAGCCTAACTGCAGTTGGAGGCAGAGGGAATTGCATCAGCTTTTAAACCAAGGAAGCTGCTGGTCCCACCTGAGACCTGTGCAATTAATACATCTACTGGGGAGGAGTATTCAAAAAACTACCAGTCTTGGCCAGAGCTTGTTCTCCTGAATGTGAAGATGCTGTGTTAATAATTGATTCTGAACTACCACAAAGTTGCATAATTTATTAATCTGAACTAATTTTTTTATAAATTATTGTTATTATATTTTCATGCTAGAACTCTCAGGAGTTTGCTTTTTCCTGCTACTTGGGCCCCAAAGAAATATCCAAGCACTGATTTGGCAGGTTTTCTGATTTTTTCTGTAAATGCAAAGGTACATGTTCAAGTCTGGGCTTTAGTTTTAGATGAGGTTACCTTGGTGGAAGTGAGCTGTTCCCAGATTTTTTGGCCAGTTTATTGGCGTGATCTGAAATCACAGAGCATTCTCTTGCTTCTAGTCTTTGAGGTGAAGTTACTAAATCTAGTTTTGTCTTTTCCTTTTCCAGTAATGAATGTTATAACAATTGAAGACTATAAGAGCACATATTGGCCAAAGTTGGACAGTGCCATAGATCAGCTTTTAACTCAGAGTCCTGGTGACTACATCCCTATCTCCTATGAACAAATATACAGGTAAGGAAATATTTGAAATGCTACATAACTTATTTTTTTCTTTAAAATGAAGTATTTGTTTGATCTTGCAACCTATGCCTATGTTGTATTTTGTACCTTTGAGGAGACAAATGGGAAAGTTATGTGAAATACAGTGCTGTTTAAATGGTCAGAGTGAATAATAGATACATATCTTGACATCCCACGTTAGCAGGAATAAATGCTAAAGAACTAAAATGCAGTTAAAGTTCCAAAAATACTAACACTGAAATAAACTCCATCACAGTTACTTGGTGAATGTCCTAGGAAATGTATTAAAGACCCAACATCCCTTTCTCCAAAGAGGTTGGCATGGTGGACAGTTGACTTAATGTTTCAAAAGGTTTCTTTATCATATCTAGTGGGAAGAACAGAAGTGCCTGGTGCCAAGGTCCTCTCATGTAAATTGTCACTTGTGTGTTTTGCATCAGGTCAGTTTGGTGTGTTCTCCCCCTGCCCAGCCATCGGCTGCATGTGCAGTTYAAGGCTGTTTGAAGGGCTGACCTGAGCTTCAGTCCTTTGTATCTCCATTCTTGTCTGGAGAAGTTTGGCTCCAGACAGTACCTGTCTTGGAGCTGCAGTTTGTTTTGAAGGGATCCAATCACACACCAGAACTGCCCTTCAGGCTGAGCTGCTGCTCATTACTGGTGTGGTGGGGGATTTGTTTCCCTATCAGACTGCTGCTCCAAACCAAAATGCTAAATGCTTTCGAGACCTGGCARTTTCTTAAGAGATTAACTAAAACGGGGATTTTTGTTCTGTAGGTGACAGGTATTCGGGGTGTTGGTGAATAGGATGGGAAGTGAGTGACTGCTGCTGCATTTACTGGCCAAGATGCTGTTAAAAACCCTGGCCCTTGCCAGCAACACAACTGTAGCACTGCAGTCTTRGTAGTGTTGCCCTCTGTGGAATAAYACTGCCATCTCAGTCACTGATTGCTGTTTTTAGAGACTTTCAGCTCTCTTGTCTCATGCCCACTTGCTCTTAGCCACTTTGTCTCTGCAGTTTGAAACTTTGCATTAGGGAAGCACAGAAAAGAAAGGCAAGTGTTCAGTTTTGTCCCTTAATTCCAGTTGAAAACTKTAATAAACTTCCTCTTTCCTCCAAACTTCTGGAACTGCCATTATCAGGATTCAGATCCTGTCACATGTATGAATAATTGGGATGGTCATTTGAATTAAGAGAGGCAACTTTAGTGTAAGTAATCAAAGTCCTTTCCCAGCTTGAAATCTCCAGTATACAAACAGTCTTCAGTAAGAGTTAAGCCAACAGCTCTGGAAAGTCATCTCTGATAAAGAGAAGGTGTGCAAAGTTAATGATTTATTATACYTGGTTGTGGTTTACAGATAACTGGAGTTCATCCTTGTCACCTTTTTACTCCTCAAAAGTTTTACTTATTGAAGGCATAATGGGGTTTTAGTTTCTCCTGGAAACTAAATCTYCTGCCCTGTATGTCTGGGGCACTTGGTGCAGGACTGTAATGATGCATGGATRTCTGTTCTTGTATTTTACTATTACCAAAACTAAAGATTTTCAGTAGTTTAGTGTTCCTGGTAAAGCTGGTGTGTCAGGTTTCTTTTAAAAATTATTTCTGTGGTTGTAATTACTCTGACATAGCCTCTTCCAACCAGGAGATTGATTTTATTTTTTTAAATATTTTTAGACTGTTCCTTTGATTGACAATCTAGACAAGATAGATTGACATGGGACAGAACATAGATTATTTTATAAATTGAATTTAATGAGGATACTTGCTTGGAGTATTGTTGAGAGTCTGTAGGAGACCTGGAGTTTAGATCCTCTCTGCTTCTAGAACTAGAAGAGCAAACTACAGAACTAGGCCAKTTCTTTAGTCTGAAAAATGGAATGTTTCTTGAAGTTGTTCAAACAGCTRCATATCTCCTTTTTTTTTTTCTTTACAGTGAAACTGAGGTGAAAATACAGTAGTATTCTTGGTCATCTTTGTGCTGACTAAAGGAATCAAGGTTTCCATAATGCAAACTCAAAATACATTTAGATACTCAAAGTGCTACATTTGATATGGTCAGTGATAGCTGTAGGTGTCTACTCCCCAGCAGTGAGAGCTAGGAGGTAACTTCCAAGGTGTGTATGCAGATATTTACCATTTATCTCTAAGGTATCAAAGTGTCATTAGTCACTGTTTTYAAGTCTGAATCCAAAGTCTGCCTGTGCATAGTCACTTTCTATTATAAAAGGGTTGGATGAATTGGCAGAGGAGCATGAAGGAAAGTTTGAGCTGAGGAAAACGTGCACAGCTAAGCTGCACTTCTGCCTCCCGGGTGCAGTGCAATTTTCTGTTCCTCAGGACAAYTTAGCTTGGATATTCATCCCTGTCACCTGCTGCTTACCCTCTAATGTCCTTCTTGGGTATTCCTTTTCCTGAGGTGTTTGGTTATGTTAAAGAACAAACCCATGACTTCTTTTGGATAATAGCAGGGCAAAGATGATTCACAGAATGAGCCCACAATCAGGAACTGAAAACAGGATGTCAAAATGGGGAAGGAACCTCTAAATAGAAGTGTTCACATAAGATGTAAACACACCCTGTGTGTACGTGGGAAGGCTGGTGTTGAGTACAGAACATGTTGCAGGAATAGATGCAGCAATAGTGTGTAACACTAAGGAGAAGTGTACTTTAAAATTTRGTCTAGTTGCATGCAAATGAAGCACTCAGCTTGTGGAAGTGGCTTTTTACTTGTTAGTTATGGAGCAGACAAATGTGTGGCCRTTTGCTGTGGTTACCCAGCTGGCTGATTTTGTAAGAGATCACAGAAATCAGTCTCACTTTCCTTATCAGTGTTTCTCTCTTGGATCCAAATTAAMTTGATATTTTTGCTCTTAGCAAAAGCATCATATCAAAATGTCTTTTSCACTTGTTTGTTCCAAAATAGGGTCTGCTGTTGGTAGACTTGATGTGAAAGAAAAGGGATGACTTTGACTGATATTATKTAAAAAATATCAAACTACAGATACTCACTCATTTTTAAAATATAATATGAGAGATGTAGGATGCCTTTTTTTGTTTTTTAAGAAATAACATGGTTCACTAAATAAGCAGACTTTGCATARGGATGCTCTTTTTCAAAACTACTGTATTTTGGGGTCTTTTGAAGTTGTCAAAGGGAATAAATACAAGCTTCTTAAAGTTGCTGATAATTCACTTGCAAAACCTTCCTCCAGAAGACTTTCAGAGTGCCGATTACTGACTGAGAGCACTGTCTTGGCCTCTGAATTTGGTGCCTAACCTCTCACTTGCTTTAGAAAATTCCAATAGCCCATAGTCTACCGTTGTTTTAATGCCATATTTGTAGTTTGCCTGTCTTTGTACCACCTGCTCGGTAGAGAATTGGAAAGTCATAGTTGCCCTACAGAGACACAGTGTTGCTCTCCCGTGSCTTTAGGCTTTTGGTGCCATTAAAAGCCTCCAGAATTCAAGTCTGGGATCTCTGGAAATTGGTTGTTTGCACATGTCCTAAGGAGCAGGATCTGGACTAAATTGCTTTCAGTCACAGTTCTTGGTACAGAGCGGTGCAGGGGGGAGCAGAACAGAGGAGATGTGACTTGCCCAAGGTACCAGGTGAAGCCTTTCTTGGCATCTTGGGTTTTGGCAGCTAAATTTCAAGATGCTGAYTTCAAA
Source organism: Amblyornis subalaris (assembly GCA_018881555.1). Taxonomy (NCBI): domain Eukaryota; kingdom Metazoa; phylum Chordata; class Aves; order Passeriformes; family Ptilonorhynchidae; genus Amblyornis; species Amblyornis subalaris. Next base: position 945,451 of record JACAXG010000101.1, on the reverse strand, counting down.
GAATGAAAGCACTCAGGAGGAGTAAAAGCTGCTTGGTACAGATTAATGTTGGTGTTAGTCCTGACAGTGATGACTACTCTAATAACATCTTGCTGAAAGTAATACATGTATTTGTTTTACAACTGCTGTAAATATGTTTTCAACGAATAGCCTTATTTTGCAGATGTTATATTGCAATATGAGAGCAATAAAATGTTCTTAAGAAACAAAGGTAACACTGAAGGAACAGAGTTAACACAGCCAAGCCATGAAATGTAGAATTAAAGTTTTGTTGCTCTTTTCCTGCATCTTTCTTTGTTATAAACTGTAGGAATTTCAAGTAAGAAAGAATGGAGTAACATGCTTGAGTTTCTAATTTTAGAACTTTTGCCATTTCTTTTTAATATTACCATGGTTTTGGTGCAACTTCTGTGATGCTTGTCAGCATTTCTCTTCTTTTAGTAAGGGTTTTGTCTTAGAATATTCATTAAATTATTAAACCTGCTTATTTTAATGGAAACTTCATTCACATAGGAGAGACAAAAGCCAGAAGTAGGAATGTGCTGTTGACAGAATTGTCCTGGCTGTTTTGAAGTGCACTGTTAAAGAGAAGTCATTGTAARTTAAAATGAGGTTGGGGAGGGGGAATGGGATGGACACCCTGGAGCCTCCAGGGAGACGTTAGAGCCTGCTGGAGCTCATTCCAAGCTTAGGACTGCATTTAAAAGTTCAACAATCTCTCAATTAACTCTATTAGCCTCTAAATTGAAACTTGAAGAAAATGTTTTGAAGTTTGTTACCCTTCATTGCAAACTGTTGTAAGTTCATTGTTTGTTCCTGTATTTGTTTCTGCAGTTGTGTGTATAAGTGTGTATGCCAGCAGCATTCGGAACAGATGTATAGTGACCTAATAAAAAAGATAACTAACCACTTAGAGAGAGTCTCAAAGGAGCTGCAGGTAAGAAGCTGCACAATCTTAATTCTCTCTTTCCTGGGATCTGTCATTGTATCAGAGCAGCATGTAGGTGGCCCGTGGAGGGGATTGCTATTAAGACTGATTTACATTAACTTACAAAATCGTCAACTACTTCATTCACTAATGGGCTGTTAGACAGAAAACCAACTCACAGATCCAGTTGCTTGGCAATGCCAAAGCTTGGAGATCTGAACCACGGGGAGAGCAGTGGCTGAACTACGATACAGAATGAAAGAATGGAGAGTGGGAAATCTAAAGTATAATCTGGGATGTAAATACCTCAGTGAAACACGATCTGAGCACATGAGATAAATGTCTGCCATTGCTGTGTAAATCTCTATAAACTGTTTATGGTTCTTGTGCACCACAAGCAGCACAGAAGGGAAAATCTAAAGGAAAATTTATAAGTGAATTAAATATGGATTGTGAAGTAAAAGCTAAGAATTATTGCATGTGGAGTTTTGTGTTACACTTTATTCTGCATTTTTCTTGCCTATCTCTAGATGTCAGTGGTTTACAGCAGTCCTAATATATACAGTTTGTATATCCCTATCCTTCTCTGCATCTTATCTGTGCATCCATGGTTGTTTTCATGTGTGTTCCTTGTTGAACTTCCCTTTTAGACTAGAATCTCCAGATATGTACTTGAAATTGTCATCGTTGTAGCAGCAACACTGCTTGATTTTCCCCTGCAGCTTTTGTCACTTCCGTAACTGATGTTTGAGTTCTGTACTGACTTGCAGTGCATGAAGTAGAGATGCCAAATACAAAGGAACCCTAAACTGCAGCAGCTCCTTTAGTGCTCCTAACGCATTGATAACTAATTTCTGTCAGTCCAAAGCAGTCTTACTGCTTTAGCTGCATCAGGTACTTCTGGCTAAATAAATAGCGCTGGGATCTCTCTGATGTCCTTTTTGTTGCTCTCTCTTCCTCTTGTGGCTTTCCTTATAAAGAGAAATAACTACCCAGCATTTAATAGGCATGGTATTTGACTATGAAATATCTGGAGCTGGGTTCTTTCTTCTTTTCTCTTTTATGTTCTCTTTATTCCTCATGGAGTGACAGCCTCAGTGTTCTGTAAAAATTGCTTGCAGTTGGTGAACATAGTATTTAAAATAAAGCCTTCCCTTGGTTCTGCTGAGCTGGTGCAGCCTGTAYGTTTTTTCTTCTGTTTGTGAGAACTGTGATTCATTTCAGCTATACAGGTTTGGCCAGTTCCTCTGATATATCCCTGCTAGTAAACTGCTTTACTATGATTTGAATTTGGGAATACCCAAAATTCTTCACTCTCTGCTAGTCCTTCATTGTTTCCTCTAAAGTTCCCAAGCTGAGGCAGCTGATTTTAAAGTTTGCTTTAGCACATACAAGCCTAAATACTTCTGCCTAAAAACAAGGCTGCCTGCTGAACATCAGCTTGTTGAAAGGATAATGGAGACAACTGTTTAATGCAATCTTAGCCTTGCAAAAGTCTCCTTATGTGGGTTAGACACACCTGTAATATAAATGATACCATCTTTGAGTGCATTACGTGAGTTTTGTCTGACGTGAATATTACTTTGCTTTTGGATGACAAATGGATCCTTTTGAGCTGCTTGAGGTAAAACTCACGTGCTTCAAAAAATTGTTCTGTAAAGAAACTGTTTTAGCTGTGGGTTGTGAAATTTGCTCTTAAGAAATTACTTTACAATATATTTTATTGTCCTGATWCTTCTTTGATCTTAATACATTTTGGTGACATTCAGTCACTTGGGATTTATGTTGAAAATGCAGTTCTAGATCTTTAGCCTRGCAACGACAACAAATTACTTTGTAAATGTTGGTTGCTTGGAAGTTTCTGGTTCACACAGGCGAACAATAAAAAATACATATGTGAATCCTTTTAATGCACAATATGTGGTGTTTTGCTTTCTCTGACATCATCTCATTCTACCTGCCAACAATATTTCTGCGAATTGCAGAATTCTGTTTAATTTGCAAGGTATGAGTTGATGCAAGTCGTTGTTTTTTAACGTGCAGAGATGCAAAAGTAGCCCAGTATAAGCAGGAATGTTGGTGTGTGCTAGAAAACAGATGATTATGGAAACTGAAATGGCAGGCAAAGGAAATGTCTTTCTCTGGAGAGGCCAGCACCTTCTTTGTGTAGAAGTGCAACAGTTTACTGGCAAGTGGGCTGCAGAATATCTGCATGTAACCAACATGCCAGAGCAAGCTGTTCCCTACAGGAACCACTCAGCAGCAGCAAAAGCAATAAAACCCAGATACCAAACAGTCAAAGTGGGAGCACCTCAGGGGACTGGTCAGACTTGCTCTTGCATGGATCTAACCTTAATGGAGCTTGGCTTCTCTCTTCAGGGCATTCACTGCACAAACTCCCAAATATGTGTTTATTTCCCCCCTCCCTGTGTGTGTGTCCCTCAGCTTGCCTGACCAGCTGAGGTCAGCAGAGTGATGGACACTCGGGTGTCCTGAGCTGGGTGTCCCAGGCACTGTGCTGGGACACTCAAACAGTCCCTGGTCATTCCGTGTGACTGCTGCTTTTCCAGACTGCTGGACACCTTGTGTGGTGGTGGTGTTTCTTGCTCTGTGCGTTTCTGAGGGTTTGCTTCTCAGATTTTCACCTCAAGAGTTAACTTCCAATGGTGGCAGAGGCGATAGGAAAATGTRGCTGGGCTGATGTATTTTGCTCGTGTTGGACATGGGGTGGAAAGCAGTGAACGGTGCTTGCTGAGTAATGGTGCATTTGGATGAGATGAATTGCTTGGCATCAGGCTCATATGGGGCCTCCTATTTGCCAAGACATTTCCAGCTCCCTCACAACTATATCTGTAAGTTAATGATMCTGTCTTCAGCGAGGATTGCTTTCCTTTCCTGCAGTTGGTGTCTGACCAGCTTCTCTGCATTAATTAATACTGAGTTTTGTCATGTGGAGCTTTCAGTAATTAAGAATTAAATTTCCCTAATTCCTKAGCTGATCGGAATTTTGGATTTTGTCATCTTAAAAAAAATGATGTTCCTGGACAAAACACAAATAAACTTGTTTCCTGTTGTCTTGAGGTCTGTGAAGCCTGTAGCATACAGATAATTTTTCTAAAATGCTTTATTTGGAAACATTTCATTGGTAATGGACATAGTTCATTATGTTGTGGTTTAAAATAATGTCAGCTGTTTTTGTGGGTAATTGCTGAGTCATTCAGATGTATGAGGGAGGGTGGATACACAAGCACATGCTTGCAAGTTAAATACATCTCTCTTTAAAATGAATAAAACTGTATTTGCATTAGGCGCTAGTGTTTCTGGCTTAACTTATGCATTCTGATGAAGTAATTTAAAGTCAAGCACTCTACCCATTACATATCTCTTCAACAAAACACACTGGAAAGTACTCAAATCATTGACAAACAGAATGCACTGTGGCTTTGACCTGGCCCATTACAAAAGTAGCTTTTTTGTGCAGGTGCGGTGGACTATTTTCATTCTAGTTAGAATTTGTGGAATGACTGAGCTGAAAACCATTTATTTGTCATGTTGCACCTTTTTTTATCTAGAGAGAGAAAAAGGGGTCTATTGTTTTTTGTTTGTGATGGGTTTTTATTATTATTATGGATTATATGTTTTTATAATRAGCATGACTGCTCTGAGGAGTCACTGGTGTTGGTAGATGATTTGCATGTCTGCTGTTTGGCCCCCAGGAGCTGCAGATTCATAGTCTTTGTTGTGCCGTGCCAGCAAGGTTTCCTGCCTGATACTAATCCTTACAACTTCTCAGCTTTCTGACTTGTCAGCTCTCAAACCAGTCAGTGCAGTGTCTGAAAGTATCATGTCACCTGCTGTTTCCTTGGGACCATATGCACTGGGGTCAGGTGTTGTGAATGAGGGGTTTAGGATGCTCAGAGAATCACTGGTAAAGGTATCAGCAAAAGCAGCTCTAATATTAAAGTGAAAGCACAACAAAAATTCATTGTCAAAGTTCACTCTACTACTTCTGATCGTTAAAGCACACAGAAAAATTAGACTAAAATCAGTCAATCATCTAAAACGAAAATGAACCAAAAATGAGTCTAATGTACTTAGGAATGTCCGAGAGCAGCATTCCCAGTACATTTGCTATGGCATATTCACACCTGCATGCACACAGACATAAAGGAATCACTGTTGGCTGCCATCTGTTTTCAAATGTAGCTTAGCAATATCTGTTGTGGGCAAACTGTTCCTTCCTTGCCTTTTCCTTTCTTATTTTCTGTCTGATGTATTTATGTGGAATTTTTGTCCAATGTTAAGGAGCCTGTCATTTCCTGTCCCTGCTCTTTCTGAAACACTRATCTGATTAAGGCAAATACCTTATTCTAAACTTCAGATGAGGTTCTGAACTTCCTTACTTGTCTTTTAGAAACAGTTGTGTAATGAAGCTTAAGTGGCTTGTCATGTTTACCTTGTGGGCTTTGCGAATAGTCAGGGTGATACCAAAATGCATCCAGGTAGTGCTTTGAGGGACTGGTAAAACTGAACTTCTGACTGTGGGCAGAGTTATGTACTGGGTACCATCTCACAGCAGTTTTTGGTATTTACGCTTCAAGATAGTTTTACTCCAGATTGTTTCATAGATGTATTTTGCTTTCCTTCCAAGGTACRCTACTGGTGGTTACATTACCTTTACACAATGCTGTATTGTGATTGAACAGTTATGCCAGTCTGTAAAATACAACATTTGGCAACATCATCTGTGGCTGCTTTTTGTGTAAACTTAGTAAATCAGATTGCTAATGAAGGCATGATTAGACTTTGGTATTTATGGGAGGCCAGTTTATTTGCACCACCCATGTGAAGAAGCCCATTCTTATTACACTGTTTGTATGGGCATTGTCTGACTTGGTAGCTAAATGAAGTATAGGGAGGCTACTTCAAAAGTCCTGCTCAACTCTTRTAGCATAGAAGTAACACTCAAATTAGCTCTTGTCATTTGAAATCAGTTGATTACCTGAAGTAATTTCCATAGTTGCAGTAGTTTCTCAAACAAAGACTTACACAGAAGACAAATCTGTCTCCTCTGTGTTCTGCCATTAGAAAAGATCAGAAATAGAGGTGGGGAATGGAAATTGAGAACTTGAATTTTCTAACTCTTTTCTTACTAGTTATGTTAATTATGTGGTGTCTCTTTGRGTCATCTGTTAATATCAACAGTTCATTTTTCCAAGAGGAGACACAGACTGGGCATTTATCTGGCCCATAATATTTAAAAGGGAAATAAACCAACMCAACCCAAACATTCAGAGCTGTAGGCATTTATCCATCAGTTCTGCTGGGAGAACATTGCTTAATTGTGTGTGTGTGAAGCAAGCCTTTAAACTGCTGTGAATCCCACTGAACTGAATCAGATCAAATGGGTGATTTGAACTCAGATGGCAGAACCAGAAGCATTAGAAGTGTTTGTATCTTCATGTGTGGACATCAAAATGAAGGCTTTTGACTTGAAGGAGGTGTAGAAGTCACCATATTGCCAGAATTGCCATTAAAAATGACATTACCATCAGCAGGTTAAGCTGAGCAAATTAGTGCCTGCAGTTTTTTGTAGTCCTGCAGTTCTGTTCAGTGCCTACACTGAGGCTGCAGACCCTGGTGCAATTACAGAAAGATGTAAGTAAATACAGCATGAATTAATATGCATTTAATAGATACAAAAGCTTCTGAAGATTTCTTGCTGCTAAACAGATTTTTGCTGATCCTTAGATAGAATGTCTTTTTGTTTTACGAGCATGTAAATGGGAATGGAAACATGGCCCACATCTGCTAAGCTGCTGTAAGACAGTTACATGAGAATGTCATGAGGCTGTACTGCTTTGAACAGGTTTGAGTRCAGGCTTGACTAGGAAGACACAGCCTTTGAACCAACTGTGCTTTGGTTTGATGTCTGTTTTTTGTAAAAAGTTTTTATAACACCCATGTCTGGTGAAGTAGACCTGTGCATCACATCCATTGCAAAGCAAGGTAAACAAATTATATTTTCTTGAGAAAGAACAAAGTGTGGTTTAGAAGATTCAGACCACTTACATGAATAACAGGTTAATTTGTGTAGTCATAGCCAATTCTCCCTTTTCACTTGGCAGGTGTGGGAGAGATGCTGCAGCAATATGTGCTGGCATTTTGGCAGTGAGCGTGTTCCCAGGAAAATGGAACTGCCCATTCACCGTAGGAATGTGAGCTCTACTGAGCATATTGCTGATTGTGCCAGACAACTCTTCATAAACAGATTAACTTTGTGTTCCTCAGGCACAGAACTGTGGTCTCCGTTTCTTTCTTGTGAGCCATTTTCGAGTTGTCTTGAGCAAGCAACTGCCTTCTGATTTCATTTGTATGTTCAGTTGAAGAATGATATTCAAACTGGTTTTCAAGATGAAAAAACCCACATCTTTTTCACATYTGTAGTTTCTGGCCTACAAGTGCACCGAAATGCCTAGATATTAGATTTCAAATAAGGGTAGTTCAGTATGCAGGATCTCCAGTTGCTTGTTTTGTTTGACTATGTCTTGTATATCATCCTTTTTCAAATGTGTTTTCTTCTTCTCATTTCTCTTGGTGCTGAAATGTCCACTGTAAGGAGATTAAGTGATGTCTTTAACAGCAGCTTTTAAACAGCAGCCATAGTATTTTGTTCTAAGAAGTAGCTGACTCACAACCAAGCTGAAGATGTTAAGCAAATGCAGCTGCATCACAGTTTGAGAAACCCAACCAAAGATTCAGTATTCCTGTGGACAATATAGTTGTTGCTGGAAAACTGTTCTTAACCCTGTGAGTGGTAGATGAGAGCAAATGTAGGAGAGGATTTAAACTGCTTGGGTGGAGTTTCTTAAAAAAAACCCCAAAAAAACCCAAACAGTCAAAAAACCCAACAAATGTATAAAAAACACTCCTGAAAAAACCTGAATTGACAGTTTGATAGGATTCAGGATGAAGAGTGAAAGATCAAGGGATCCTCTTTTTTCCTGGAAAACCTTAGGCTAGGAGTGTGTATTTTGTATTTTTGAATAGCTTCTGTAATACATCCCTCAGGTAAGGTAGGAGTGGATTTAAAGACTTAATAGTTGCTGGGGAGTTGTAAGAAGTAAATGTCATGTGTAATTCTGCCCCTSCCCTTATAATTTAAACAGCTGAATGTATGTGTTCTCTGTTTCTGGACTAGGACCAGAAATGAAAAGTGTCAGCCTAAGCAGTTTCTTTTTTTTTTCTTGTAACAGCTATAGCTGAATAAGTCTAGATTTTAAATGCAAGTTGTGCTCTAATGATGGCCACTGAATATAAAAATCTTAGCAACTTCTGTTTACTCATGCATTTGGTGCCATGTGCTGACTTTCAGTTTATAAAATTCAAGTAGTTTCTATAAAGCTAGTCCTGCTCCAGCTACTGTCGTATAAATGTGAATGTAGAGACGTGGAGAAAGATCCTGTGCTCAAACAAATAATTGATTTCAGTCTGGCAGTTTGGAGCAGCAGTACAGTAACACTGTGATGAACAGGAAACAGATGGTTCTGTTTTCCCCACACAGATTACAGTAATCCATAGATGAGCTGTGAAAATACTGTTATTGATTTCTCTTTGGCTTGAGTGTTTTGGTAGTTTACAAGTCAAGCTTTAGTTGAGGAGAGTGTTTGATTGTCAAGCTTGCTTTATTTTTTTTGTTGTCCATCCCTGTTAAYGTCTTGGCTGTTGAGACTTGACATGAAATGCTATCAGGAGAGTAAAACTGAAAAGTGACATTTCATGCTGATACAGCAGACAACACCATAATTTCTTCGTTGCAGAGGTTAAAACCAAGGCCTGATATTTGCCTGACACTAGTCAGAGTGCTTCCTCTGAAGCTGTCAGGACCTTTTTTAGCTTTTTCTGTCTTTATCTGGAGCAGTTGTTTTCCACTTGGTTGCAAGGTGTGGTGGTGGTTGACAGCTCCCAGGTACCCTTCCATTAAAGGACTCCAGGTTGTTCTCAGGACACAGCTGGGAGTGTGCAGATGTTTTTCCCTCATAAACAGCTTCTCTTGCTGTGACACAGGCTTTGGGAGGTGAGGCAGCAGAGTTCTCATCTGCAGTGGAGAAAAAAGATATCAATCCTTAATGTCCCTTGTCAAAAGTGTGGCAGACTGGCTGTGTACATTGCCTAGAGTCTCTCCATGGTATTTAATCTGCACTGCCCAGACAGCTTCCGTCTGTGTTTTTTCTTGTTAGCTTTATTGTTGTTTTGTTTTTTTAATGAAAATGGCAATTTATCAGTGAGAGAAGAGTGGTGCCCTGTGTCAGGCTATGGTCTCCTTTTGTCTGACATGTTCTTTCAAGTAGAATTTTCCTTTTTCCTTAATCTTAGAAGCTGTATACAAATCAGAGAGCATAACCATATTTAAAGTTGAGGTTGAAAAGGAGTGAAGCAGGAATACATACTGCTTAGAAATGCAGATTTCATTACATGTTATTTGCAACAAATTATATATGTGACTGTATGTGAAAGGGAGTCCTTGGAGCTCATAGCCACTTTTATACGTTGTTGGCATTTTGAACTAAAATTTGTTTGGCCACCCTTGAGAACTGCATTTACAATAAGATTAAAACCTTATGATCAAAATGAGGAATAACCATATATAGCCTTTGGCAACTGCATGTGGAATAACACTCTTTCTTCCTTTGCCAGTTTTGCTTTCCTTTCTGAACTGTCTGCTCTGTATTGGTGTTTGCTGTGAAAATTACCCACATGTTCATTAAGCATATTAAGAAGGGAGGCAAAAGAAGCTATTTTAAAGGGAAAAAAAACCCTTTTGTAAATTTAGAATACTTAACAGAGCAAAATATCAACGTAAATTCTAACTGTTCTCTTAGGGCCCCTGGTGAATGTTCTTACAAAGGCTGAAAAATCTTTGTGAAGATAACTTTCTGATAAGGTGGTCAAGGTACAGCCAAGCCTTGAGTGTTTCTCATGCCACAGATGCTTTGGCTTTAGGAAAATTTTAGAACTTGTTTTCTTGCAAGGTCCCAGTTAATGGTGTACTCTCCATCTCCTTTTGGCTTGGTGCTRTCAGGTGGGAAAACAGTGCAGGGGAAGAGAAGTTTTGCTTCTCGTTAGCAAGCAGCACCTTGCCCTTGGGTTTGTGGAGCTGTGTGTGAGCAGCAGGAACTCAGGCAGCCACCCAGCCCCTCTGGAAAGACCAGAGCAGGGCTTGRGCCAGAGGCAGAGCTGTGTATGGGGGCATTGGGATGGAGAAGTTGATAGTGGAGGAACACGTGACTTTAGCTCTGCTTCCATCCGTGGTGTCTRAGTGCACTTCTGAATGCTCCAGTGCAGGTCCTCGGCCTGCCTCCAAGTGGATATTGTAACAGGAACACTGCTTAGTGCTTCCCATTTTTCTGATTCTGTTCTCTTCTAATTTAATTTAGCTTGCTGCTGAACAGATCTTTCAGCTTCCTTATGTCCTTCTTTGGGAAATAGGGTATTGTACCCAGCAAATAGCAATGCCTTAGGTGACCCAGCAGTAACTTTTAAGAGGTTTTCCGTGGAGGACAGTGTTCCCTGGAGCTGGAGGATGTGCCCCTCACCAGCTCAGCTGCAAAGCAGCAGCTTGAGGCCACCCTCCTGTCCTGGAGTAAAAGCTTGGGGAGGTGGGAGCACACGCTGCAGCACTTGGGCAGGTTTGGCTATGGATTGTAGGCATGACAGCTGGTGCTCTAAACAAAGCTCTGGTCTTTAATAAGAGTGTTTCTCTGCATATGCTAAATGTCAGTTTGTTACGGGCTCACTGTATTTCTTGTTGAATGCACCTTGTGCTGTGCACTGACATACAGTCCTAGGCAAAAACTACTTCCCGAAGGGAGATTGGTTTTGCTGGAGGGAGTTAGAGCAGAAACTCTGGAATGATGTGTGGCTTGCTTTGTGTGGACCTAGTGTATCAAATCCTTTGTAGTTGTTGAGTTTGCTATGAAAGCATAGCCCATGCTGTTCCAGATCTTTCTCTGTTCAAATTACAATGGTTTTTTACGGTTTCTTGCAGGCCAGCCCTCCAGATCTCTATATTGAAAGATTTAACGTAGCTCTTGGACAGTATATGGGAGCATTGCAGAGCATTGTGCCTCTTTTCATATATATGGTAAGTTTTAGAAAATTCTTTTCAAATAAATATGTCCATACACAAGATGCTGACTGAAAGTAAAAAGAATAAAATGCAGCTACAATGTTTTTTGACATGTAAAACTTACTATTCATGCCTAGTGTTGCTACCTGCCTAAAAATACTGATCAAGTTGTATGGRGAGAGGAAGGCAAGCCATGCTTTTCAAATATAGTTTTGCAGTTGGTTTCTGCCCTAATACTTCTTTCTTGGGAGTGGGGAGAATGGTTTCACTTTTGATGGGAAAAAGTGTCATCTCAAGTGGTTCATTATTTGTATCTTTTTGAACAGAGATAATTTATTGGCTTGTTAATTTTGGCTGCTTAGTTTGGGCAGGTTGTGGAGATGATTGTTTCTTGCTTTCAAATAGTACAGATTCAGAAAAGACAGGAAGAAATGTGTCTTGGAAATGTCTGTCATTTGATAAAGCAATTTAGAGTGTTGGATGGAYGAAGACAAAAGAATGTTCATAGCACTGTCAGACATACTTGGAGAGGTTCAGAAGCCAATAATTTGCATGCTTTTTGTCAAAGTGCCAAAATTTTTATTGTCCTTTTTTTTTTTCTTGTGGTAATGAACAACTTAAGCTTGAAATTTGTCCTTCTCCCAGAAACTGTCCTTGCATTGGCATCACTTAGAAACAAAATCGTTGGGAAAAAAACTTAAAAAAATATTTAAGCTGATTTAGATTAAATAAGCCTCAAACTCTTCAAAGTTTTCTCRTTGGTAGTTTTGCAGTTTGGGAAGCAGTATCTCTTAGAAGGATCTCTTATGTTTCAGTGAATTTAGGTATCTTGCTACAGTCTTTTGGCATAGTGTTGCCATACAGATTTGTTGCATTAAAAGAGGAATTTGCCTTTCTTGAAGTGGGTGTCTTCTAATTTTCTCTTTTATCTGGTTAATTTATCTGTTAGTTCCTCTTGCTGCCAAATCCAATGCTGCCTTGGCTCAGCTGTGTAGCTGGTTTATAAGGCTAATGGCAAGTCAGCTATCATACTTCTTCACTGAAATAATCTATTAATCAGTGTTGTGCATGATGTGGAAAATATCTYTAGAGAAGTCAGGATGAAAAATGTTTGTGTCTCTTAGTTTTTTCTGTATGCATTTGGAAGTACTTTTATGTACAGGTACTCTTGAAATCTTACTAATCAAGTTTTCTCTCATRCAGCAGCAGTTTCCTCTGGTCAAAAATACAATTGAAAAACAACTGCAAAAGGTGAAAGCCTAATTACTCTACAGTATAAATTACAGCTTTGCAGTTCCTTTAATAGATACTTTTCAATGCATTTTGAAGTGAAGAGGACTAAGTTGTTAAACTCTGCCTTTATGTCAGAGGTGGCAGGGCTTTCCCTCGCTGTGATTGCTTTAATCAGGAGTTTCCAAGGCTGTTGAGTTGCACTTCAGGACTTTGTTCTGAAAGGATAATTATATTGCTGCCTAGGAAAACTTTTCATATGCATTTAAATATTTTTAAAATCTATGAAGCTGAGGAAAAAAATAAAGCTTTTATGTAGAGCTGGAATATGGCACAGTATTTTGTCTTAGGCTTAGTCCTGTGTGTCTTGATAGCAGCAGCAGCAGCACTTAACCATATTCTTGTGTGGGAATACAGGAGGGGTGATTTCTTCCCTGTGTGTAGATGGTGACCAAGGGGTGTTTCCAAGCTTCCCAAGAGGAATGACTGAGAGGGCTGCAACTGAGGGAGTTTTCTTTTTCCTGCYTTTGCTGGGAGCACTTTGTCTTTTCACATGGAGATGGATTTTTTYGGTCTTAGGCTGCTACAGCAGATTAGTCAGAAAAGCATGGAGAGCAAAAGATCCTCAGATCTGTGGTTTTAGGCTTCTTCAAAAGTTCTGAGATGTAACTGAAGGTAAAGCAAATTAAACTGGAAGTCAGCTTAATACACAGTGCTCTACTCCTAATGAATAACTTTTTTGCAAATTTAAGTGAGGTTATACAATTGCAGATTGTACATATCACAGTATGCTGCACACATGAATGAATAAAAATCATATTTCTAGTTCAATAAAAATTAAAACCAGCATTTAGATGATATATTTTTCTTATATAATCTCAGTTTTTCATTTTACTTTGAGATATAGCTGAAAATCTGCTCTCTTGTCACATTATATGAGCCTAACATTTGTGAGGACTGTGGTTTTAGGATAGTTATTGCCTCTAAAATAATAWTATCCCTACTGGGTGGTATTGCATTTTGTTGCTTATCAGCTAGAGGGCATTTTGTGTGTGTCTGTACACACAAATATATATGAGTTYGTATATGCGGATGATAAGCACTCCTGTATGCTGTTTTTTCTTCTTTCARGTACTTATTGATCTCCTCCTAATAATATTAACTGAGTTTTATCTTTTAAGATTTGCCAGATTGCTTTATATTGTGTTTTGTAGAATAAGTGTTTGTATYATACCTGATTTCTCAGTTAGTGGTATCTGCTTACCTTTCACCTGTCAGTTAGACCTTTATGTGAGTTGCAACATTTTTCAAGAAATACTGGCACAGCCTAGGTAGTGACACATTATACAGAAAATCTTCTTCATTTACCACTGACAGGAGTGGGGAAGGTGACAGCTCTTCTGCTCTCTCCTTTCAGTGCTGTGGATTGGAGATGAAGTACTTAGATGATTTTTCATTGTCTGTTTGAACTCACACAAATGTAACTTCTTTTTGGAAGGGTGTTTCCACCTGAGCAAATGCAGAGAGTAGATTACATTTGTTCTGTGTTTATGTACTGTCTTGTAGCTGCTGGTTTGTRGGAGGTTTTTGTTGCTTTTCTGGTAAGGAAATCACTAGAATTAAAAGTTTAGGCTTTCCAACCCTTGAGCAAAATGAAGCATCATAGTTTGCACGTATTGTTGCCTGCATTTAGTGTCAGAAGGTCTGGAGACTGGGAAAGGAGCAGAGTAAGTTACGTCCTTGGCTGGGTGCATCTCATCTGTCAGCTCTTGAGAATCATCAGTTTGACTTCGTGTGTGACACTCCTGTGCTGCACCCGTGGGTAGGTGGTAGGAGGTAGTCAGGAATCTCAGAGTGAAGATGGTTTAGGAGAATGTTCTGGTGAAAGGCTGTAGTGTGGTGTGTAGCTTAACACTTCTAGGAGTGTATCTTTAGTTGCTGTGGGTTTCTGTTCATTGGCAATTCACCATTGATCAAAACCATTACAAATCAGTCTGTTTCTTATTAGTTTATTCTGTCTACAGAGTCTTTCCCTCAATCTCTGCTCAGAGGCCCAGGTGAGGGGAAACAACTGAGTTATAGTCCTTGATAAAACCTCTACAGGTAGGGATACCTTCAGGGAGAGAACCAGCAGCAGCAAGCTTACTAAATTAGAAAAAAAAAATCTTTTTAAGGTTGTTATCCGTCACTGCAACAAAACTAAACTGCAATAGGGGATTGTATTCAGATTGCCTTTGTTCTACCAGGTTCAATCTTTATTTAAGATAAATAACTGCTGGTGAATGCTTGCCTCAAATATTTAAGTGGTTTCTGCATGGGCAGATTGTTAYGGTGTGTTTGTAGTTTTGGTAATGGTCAGGAGAATGGGTTTCACACAAATACGTAGAGATTGCTCTGTGTTCTGAGAGTTTGTTCCAATTTTGTTAAATGCTTTAGTGAATAGGAGAAAAACTTGATTTAAAGTGTGGGAAAACCTTTCTCCCTTAAGATATCCTTTCTTCTGGTAAATCTCTCAGATAAGTGTTCCTGTGTGTTATTTTGAAGTTGATTTTCTATTAGATTATCTGTTTAACTCTTTTACACAATTTGTCCAGATGAATTCAGCTGTTCTGCTTCCAAGTTAGCATTTTAATGATAGGAGATTTCTCTTGAAGCAATTAATTTTTTTTCCAGCTTTTATAACACCTCTGTGAATAAAATACAGACAAGAAATCTTATATTAATTGCAGGCTGAAAATGGAGCAATAGTACCAAATAGTGCATTAGGTATTGGGGCCCTCAAGGAACTCATGAATAGAATTTTCTTTGAATTTCCTTCAAAGAGGTGAATTCATTATTAATGCTGAGTGGGTCARTGTAATGGAATCTTAAAAATTTTAATGCAGTTCAGTTTTGTATAGATTTGTATCTATCACTTATTCCCACAGCTGATTAATTCTGAGTAGCTATCCTGTGAAATTGTCAATGAACGCAGAAGTGGAGAGTTGTGCTGATGATTTATGATTGTAACCTACCTATTTTAATGGCTTAATCACTTTTAGTCATGGGAAAAAATATTTTCTTTTGTTACAAACATCATGTCCAGCTGTATTTTGGCATTAAGAGAATTTATAAAAGTTCTAAAATGAAGAAGGTTTTGTATACAAGAGGAACGTTTTGTATACAAGCTCTCCAGTCTGGATCAATATGGAGATACAGCTGTAGATACAGAAAACTAAATAAATCTTTATAGCTGTATGTAAGTGGGTTTGTCACCATTGGGTTTTCTTCTGTACGGGAATGTTTTATTTAGTTTAAATACAGTCACCAATAAAAATATTCTACAGGTGAAATACTCTTCAGCTTTAATATTCTGAACTGTTTTTATTCAGGGAGAAAAAATAAGTTTACTTTATTTGCTATTATGAGAAACAAACTTGAAAACTTCTGTCTTATTTTCCAGAATAAATTTTACATAGAAACCAAGCTTAACAGAGACTTAAAAGATGACCTTATAAAGCTGTTTACGGAACATGTTGCAGAAAAGCACATTTACAACCTAATGCGTAAGTAAAGCTTGAACTTTTCTTAGAATGGGAGTCTGGAAAACCACAGTGCTTTTGGATATTGCAGAAATCCACAGCAAGCAGGGACAAAATGCCAAATATTAGTGACCTTAAATACAAATTCCTTTGAGGCATGAGGAAATGTGGCACACCTCAAGTTATTTTTTTCAAAAGCAGAACTTTGTATGAAGTAATCCTTTGCTTGAGAACTGGGGGAACCAATATTTATTTCCCCTTTTGACTTGGGATTATGGCATAATGAATGTTTCATTGGTCTGTTGCTTATGCTGTTAGTTTGAATTTTGTTGTCAAAATATTGGCAGGTGTCATTAAGAASACGATGTGGTCAGAGAATTGTGATACCTCTGGGGTGAATGTYGTGATGTACTCGAGTACTGCTGGTTAGTGACCTGCAGAATGCTGACAGCAGTTTCTGTTTTAGGTTAATGGGTTAATGCAAATATATTGTGCTTCAAGTGATACCACAGCAGCAACTTCATGGGAAGTGTGACTCCTGTGGTGAACCGCTGGCTTTGCCTGCCACCTGCCACCTCAGAGTGTGTGTGTGTGGCCACAGCGACCTTGCTCCTGGCCTGCTTTGCTCCTCAGAGGGGCAGGTAGCAAAGCATTGGAGCAATTGGGGTGGATTATATTGCTCCTTTTGTCTTTACTTGGGTAGCAATGCCCTGCTCTCTCCAACCAAGGGCTGGGGGAAAGGAGCTTTGCTGTTGTTTCAGGCTCACTGAGAGATGAATGACATCCTGGAGAGGGTGGCTGAACAAGGTGACTACAAGGTCAGGCAGCCTGGCACCCTGCAGTGATGGGAGWTCATCAGCTCTGCTGATGTCTTGTTCTTGCCGTCTGGAAAAGTGTCACCAAGAGCTTTAGCTGTGCAGCAGATCACATCACCTTAGAAATAGCAGAACAAGGAGGAATGCCCAGCCAYGGGCCAGATGTTTTATTTTGTGCCAAGGAGAATTAATGGTATCATGAAGCCTGGTAAGATGATTGCTGTGACAAGATAGTGGAAAATTTGGCAGATAGTGCCTTAAAATGAAATGTTTGCATTTGTCAGGCAAAGAAATTTTTTTTCCGATGTCAAAGCAAAGGTGTAACTCTGATTAAACCTGTGACATCAGTGATGTCGGATGTGTGTTGCTAAGTAATTAACTTTCTGCAGTGATAATGGCAGAATCAAATAGAAATTGCAGATGAACTGTTGAAAGGAAAAGACCTGTGGTGTTGTGTGTCAGTGAAATCGAAAATACTTCTCCCCAACTCTGTTAATTGCAGAAGTAAAATGAAAAGAAACACTGAAAAATAAACGTAAGCTGTCACTGACTTTGTTGCTGTATGTGGAGTCTGTTGTTTAATGAGCAGCTTCCTTGGATTTGTTTCAGTCTGACCATCAGTTTATTAAAGCTAAGTTGTTTGGGTTTTGTCTTCCTCCTAAGTAAGATGATAAATATTGACAGGTGTGAACTCYTAACTGTGATCTGATTTGGTTAAATCTTGGATAAGAGTATCTATAAATTGAGTTAAAGTATGCCTACATAAAATTTTTAACTTGCTAACAGATTCCTGGGAAATAATTGAAGATACACAGCACATGATGTAGTACTGTTCAAGGACACTTCTAATTGTATTTATTTCCACCACTCTGAGCTGTTCTTTCTAGCTTGCTGAAATTCAAACCAGAATAGATGAGCATTRCTTTCCTTTTTGGAAAAGGGCTCTATGAAAATAGGATGCAAGCCAGTGTTTGTTACTTACTTTGCTTCCCAGTGTCAGTGTGTGGTGCTGTTTGCTGATACTTGACAYAGATTTGGTTTAGCAAAAAAGTGTTTCTGTATTGTGAGAGATAAAATACAGTTATAAATGGGAATGCTTTGGAATTTGAAGTCAAGGAAGTTGTGATGTGTATGGAGAAATGGAATCCTGGGGCTGTTTTTTAAAGAGATGCTGCAACTGCCACTTTAGTGAGAGGAAGCATGCCTTCCCTCTGTTTGAAAAAAAACAAATTACAAAATTGGTTTAATCCRTTTGTGATGTAGACTTGGAGGATCAGAGTAACGTCTGCTCTCCCTCCTGAAATTTGTTGCTATGTTTTTTTGTACAAAGTGGGTTTTGTTTGTAGTATACCTTGTCATTCTGTCAGAGCCTGGAAGCTGCCATTTGTATTTGAAGCTGCATTCAGGAAGGACTGTAAGTACAGTTCAGGTTCATTTGATTTTTGAAAAAATTCCTGCTCCACTTCAAAAAGATGGGGGGGAAGAAGCCAGAAGAGCAGAGCAGCCCAGATCTCTTCCTTAGTGATTGATCTTGCTCAGGCTGAGTCCCCTCGTCCCTGTGCTGGGTGGTGGAAGGCAGAAAGGTGCCAGATCAACGCCTGTCCCTGTGGTGGGAGCACTTCTCTGAGCACTTGGTTGCAAAAATTAGAGTGATTAAGGTGTGAATTCAWTAGTTACAGAGGAAATATTGCCTAAGTGAGCATTATTTGGACAAATTTTTCGTGCACCAACACCCGTTTGGTTCCATTTTGGGTTTGCTAGATATTTATTTTTTTTCAAAAGCGCTTCACTATCTGGAGCACTTTTCATCAGTTAAAGGAAATACATAATAAAACCCTACAATACGCAGACCCATGAACACAGTTGTGTTTGTGAAACGCTTTTACACTCACCCATTTATCAAGTCAGTGCTCTTCAAATTAAAGTGGGTACATTTGAACTAAGTGAATATAACCTGATTATTTTCCTTACAAAGCCAAAGCTGGCTCTTGCTGATAAGACTGCTGTATTCAATGGCTTGGGAGAAGTTGCTGTGTGCAGAACTGCTTAGCTGAATGTAACAAGCAAAGATACAGCATCTTATTTACAGGAAGCTTCAGCAATGAGGGTGGCAGGGGGAAGATGCAGATAGTATCCCCAWGTCGCTAGGGAAGGGATGGTGGAGAATGTTGCCTTTGTTCCTGCTACAGTCCTGCATGAGGTGACTTGTAAGCAGAAAAACTCAGAAATAGGTTTATTTTCTCCTTATGCAGCCATTGTCTCTTCTGATAGTCCTGCACTGTAATCTGTGCCCTGGAAACATCCTGCCTGTTTATTCTCATCTAGAAAAATGGCAATTACTGCATGAAAGGGAATAACAGCTCCCAAAACTCTCTACTTCTAGTACTTGCAGCAGGTAAAATTCAATGGCAGAGAGTATTTGCAAGTAACTGCCACTCTTCTCTTTTGGATATTGACAGCTTAGTGCCCAAAACAAGCTTTTGAATCTAACAAAAGAGGAAAAGCCACTAACAGCATACTGCTGTGTCTCCTTGGTGGGTACATCGCTTGGTTTTACATTACAAGTTTGCAATTATTCTTGTTCTCTTCCTGAAAGCTTAAGAAGGGTGAGTGCTACACTGGAATCCTGCTCTGGGAGGTTGATGAGGTTCCCAAGATCTCCATATTGCGAAAAAAAAGCAACAGAAACTTAAGCTGGTCATAGAGGTGAAAGCTGTTTTAGAGGGCAATCTGAGTAGAATATTCTACTAATTCTTTGTTTACAGCAGTGTTTGTGGGGGAAGTAGCATGTATCAGATTGATTCTGGCACTTCCAAAAAAGCCTTAGCATGTCACTGTAGTACTTCAGCCATTTATATCTCTGTGTAGGGGCTGTTTCTTTCCTTACCTGCTACTGTTTGGAGTTCAAGAAGTGGTTTTTACTCTTCAAAGAGCAGTGTACTGGTACATATCATTCAGTACAAGATGGTTCTTCCCAAAAAAGAACTGCCTGCACTTCTGTACAGTAGTTACTCAACTGGGAAGTCAGGTGAACTCTATCAGAGGGAAAGCAGCTTTGTTCAGCACTTCTGATTTTGTTCCTGTTGCCTGGGGTAATTACAGCCTTAGCCACTGAAGCCTGAGCACACACAGTGGTTACTGTGTGTGGTTTCTAAGGGCACGTAGCAATTGTTGAATGTAATTCTCCATGGTGGTGCTTGTGTCAGTTCAGGGCTAAAACCCAGGGCAAAAATACATCAGAAGTTTTTCTCATGGTTTTCCAAGAAAAACTTTGAAAAAAAAAGTCAGGAGGAGGGACACCACTCACAGCCTGCTTCGTTATGTTCACAGTTTCTTGTTAGTTACAGAGGAGGTTTTTTTCTCTGAAGATTCTTACGTATGACAGCTTCGTTTCTCCCTGGTTAGGTCACTTGGATTCAGATGAGGGGAAGAGATCTTGTGGCTCTGTTTTCTTAATTTTTTTTGTTGTTGTTGTTGGAAGTGTATTAAAGTTCAATAGAAGGGCCATTTACGTTGAAAAAGGTTTTCATTTATACAGATGTCAGGAAAGATATTTCCACTGCATTGGTGCTTTCTAAAAAGTACCAGAAAAGTTAACTCRAACGTTGGAAAAGGCTGCTAACTGCTCTCTAACAGCGAAGTTACTGACTTTCTGGTGCAGCAGGTAGAAATTGAATGCAAAATTATAGAGAATGTGTCTGTCTATAGCTGTTGAGGTTGGTGAACGTAGCAGGGAGCATGTTGGCTGCGCAGGGATTCTCCTGTTGTTTGTGCAGTGGATAAGCAGGAGTGTTTGTTGCTCTGTGGGGATCCAGCCCTACGTGTTGAGCAGCTGTGTTTTGCTGTGCTGACCTCCCAAAGCCTGTTGATGTCAGTGAAGCAAGGGACCTTCCTCACCCCTTTGGCTGTGTGCTGCTTTGATGTAATGCCTTTCCTTAATAAATTCCACATCCAGCTTTTGTGTGTGAATACAGAACTCTCTGTTTGAGAGGAGCAGTGCAAAAGGCAGAGAAAAGGACTGTGATTGATGCCAAGTTCATGGCCTGACCGTACAGCTACAACAGAGACACAGGGTTTGTTTTGATGTGTGCTGGGGATTTTTATTCACTCCCTGTGCTTCACCTTTTGGCAGAGACAGACAAGAAAAAGATGGATTGATCTGACGTTTGCCCTGCTTGAGGTGGCATTTCTTTGCCCCGCTCCATTTTGACATCTGTCTCAATCTGCATGTGAGAAGCAACCTGTTACTGCCTTGATGCACAAAGTGCAGAGAAAATGCCCTGACAAGGGGAGAAAACACACTCATGGTTTTTCAGCTTCCTGCAGAAAGCATTGCCCCCACCCTTTCTGTGTGCTGCTGACATTGGAGAAGTTATTCTGTGTGCTTCTCATTTATCCATGTCACATCTAATGACTACATTTCATAAGGAAAATGAACTTGTGCTTGAATGTCTGTCCTGAGTTGGTTTTGACAAGAATGCACAGAGCATCATTACAGGTTTGGTGCAGCAGAAGTTTGATGCCCATGGGCTTTTGGCTGAGAGGTGTGGGCCTGTAGGAAGAGCTGAAGGTGTCTTTGCATGGTTTAGGCTACATCTGCATTAATAGTGTGGTGTAAAGGGAGCAGATCTTCAGAGTATGAAACACCTCTGTGTTGGTGGTGAGGACCCAGTGCTGCCCTTTCCCTGCTCTTTGGAGAGTTTTATTTCACACTTGGTAATGTCTGGTCCTTTGGGCAGAGTGCCAGGTAGTAGCACTTTGATTACCTCTGGTTTAATCTTGCCCAAAAGGAATTAAAGTAATATGCTCCAAGGCAGCTGTGTCATACCAACTAAGGAGCACTAAAGTGGGGATGATCAGTGAATTTGCTTCAAAATCACATTTCTAATCTGAACTAAAGCTTTAATATAGAAACTGCCCTTAAGCGTTTGAAATCACTGTTCTTTTTTCTTTGGGACTCAGACTGACTACTGTGATGACAGAAGCAATGTGTTTAAATAATGTCCTATTTGATTACTGAGGCCCTTTCCTTTTGTAATTTATTGGATCTTACTCAGCTGCTAGACACTGCTTTGCTTTTTCCTAAAACTGTAAAATTAGTAGGAGAAGAAAATCCGCACAACTTTCCTCTGCCACGTTCATGAACTGTATATCTTGCTTTTTAAATTTAAGAATGATACAGAAGATTTTTTTGATGGTGACGCAGGTAGATTTCTTTTAAAAATAAATACTTAAAAAGGCAGAATTACTTGTCTGTGGAGTGACTCTGTCCTTAGAATTAGCTGGGATGTCAGGATAAGTAAAATGAAATGAGAAGATTGCTTCCTCAGGGCCTTAAAAATGAAGCAAGSTAGCAGAGCACTAGAAGAAAATATCAATTCTTTCCAGTGTATTCGTGCCAGACTAAGACAGGGTGATTTCTGTTAGAATTCCTCTGAAACAAAAAATTGATGTACCCTTTTCCCCAGCTATAAAGCTGTTGAGGTTCCAGCTTCTGACAGTAAACGATTTGGGTGGCAAGAGGATTCCATAGCATAAAAGGTCCTTTTTTTGAGATAYAGGGAAGGGATGTATTTATTCTCATGTTCTTCATTAAAAATAATTTGAAAAGATTTTTATGTGTCTGCAGGATTGTCAATTTGTTCAGTGTTTAACTTCTAGCTTATTTTACACTGGCAAATACTTTAATCACTTCAAATTTCCAATTCTAACCTTACAAACAATGTTTTCCTTCTTTCCTTCCTCCTTTCCTTCCAAATATTGATAGACACAGATAACTGATAATGAAAATCAACTGCAGTATTGTTCCACTTGTTTTCCAGCCCGTGGGGAGGGTGCTGGGATGCTGCCATGGCAGGAAAGTCGACCATTCCTTCAAAACTCTTGTCACATTAATGTCACCCTTTCCTTAGACCTCAGCAGGTACCCCTACACTCTCCAGGGCTAAATAAGACAGCTTTTGTAGCTGTTAATCTTTTATACCCTCTGCACTCTGCAGATCTGATGGAATAATCAATAATAACACGCTCAGCAGTTTAAGGGAGCTATCACTAATATTGAAGCAGCAGCTGTAATTTGACAGCTAAGGACTAAGTGATTGTGTTGGAACAATATTGGAAGCAGTCTGGGTTGTTACCAAGTATTGTAGAATACACTGAAATTCTTTAAATAACAATTTACATGCAAATTTTGTCTCTGAACTAAGCCTTTCATCAAAGAACCAGGCCATTTAAAAAAGTTGCAGCTGCGTTTCTTATTTTCCTTGTTTCATGTTGATYAAGTTGTAGCACCTCAAATTAGCTYGGAAAATACAGTCTCAAGTAATGAGCACCATAGTTAATCTGGCTCCTTGGCAAAGAAATAGAAGTAATGTTCCCATTTCAATAAGGCCTCATAAAATTATAAATGTGAAAATACCACCTTATTTTCCAATTATACAAGTCCAAAAGTATATTTCTCTACATTTATAGCTTTGTTTTTCATATTTATTYTTTTTACAGCACTGAATATTTTCCATGTGATTAAGACTCAGAATTTTTATTTTGTAGCATTTTTATTAGGTACTTAATAAAGCTTTTGGTCTATGTAATGAATATTTTAAAAGTAATCTGTGGCTTTATTAAATGCCTAGTGGCAAATGCTTAGTAATAAAGACAACTTTTTATGTCTTTTTTTCTGATCTACATTTTAATTCATTACAAACTTACAAAGAATTTAAGTTGGTAAAAATTTATTTTTGGTTCTGTTTAAAGGAAAATAAAAATGCAGGATCACGAGGAGTTTGTAACTGCACATGTGAGGGTTAAGCCAAGGGAAGGTCAGTTTTGATTCAAGAGGCTTTTGAAGTTCTAGATCAGTAATATGAATTGTACCTAGGTTAAAGGAATGAAAAGGTAACATATCATCAAACTTCATCAGACAATGTAATAATAAAATAGGCAGCGGGTAAAAAAACCCCAACAAACCCAAAATGCCAAGTAACAACAATGAAAAACAAACACAAAAACCTGACCAACCTCACAGAGAACCACAACCCAAAACGGCAACAACAAAAACCTACAGCTGCATGTTGGCTTCCAGCTGTGGCAGTTCCCTCCCTGTTCAATTGCCTTTGGCATGTGGGCTCGATCCAATGCTTTGCATGGACTGGGACCAAGGAACCATCTTCMAGGTGAGTGTGATTTTATCACAGTGAAGGGGAAAAGTGGCCCCTGTATAATTCAGCYGAGAGAAAGGTGATTGATCCTGCTACGGATTGAACTCCATGGGGTGTGCAGCTGCCTCTGAGGGCAGAGGTGCCAGCTGAGGCTGTGCATCTCACCTGCCCTTGTGTAAGGGCTCARTTCCCTGGAATTATCAAAGTTGTTCTCCTGCATAATGATATAAACATTGCACACATACTGGAGTTCCGTCCTAAAAAGCGCAGTTTGTACAGTGGGACAAAGATCTCCAGCATCTGTTTGTTTATGTTAAGCAATGGGTTCTGCTGTTGAAGGCTGGAGGGCAACAGCTGACTAATGCCTTGTTGTGGAAACTGTTGGAGTTGCTTTTAGTGGGAATATGGTTTCTAATTTTTTTAAGGTGCGTTGTTGAATAGTTCCAGCTTTGAACACATCTGCCTAAGTTATACTTACGTATGATTTGTTACAATAGCTTACTTTGAACTTCTGTTAGGTTACTACAGAGGGAAGGGAAAAATCCTTGTTGTACTAACATGCAAAAGTTTCACTGTTCTGCCAGAAAAGTTACATCTTCTCTAAGTAAAATAAATCTGTTTTCAAAGGAATGCTGAAGGATAGAAAAAGRTTTTTAGAACAGTTAAATTCTAGTTTTTGCAAGTCGATCTTGAGTTACGGACACGTGAATTTGAAGTTGTTAAAATATCTGCTACTGCTGAAATTACTGGGGTCCTGGATCTTGCCCCAGGTGCCCACTGTAATTGGGAAGTAGCTTAAATGTTCATTGAGGGAAAAGGTTCTCCAGTGCTACTGTGTAATAATGGGGTAACTCAATTATTGCAGAGGATCTGAAGTGTTGCAGGTTCATAAGTCACTTACTCCAATACAGTTCATCCACTGTTCCTCAGAAATCCTTGAGGCCATTCTGGGTATTGTGTCTTACCTCAGAGCAAGAATATTTCAAAGCATCTTGTATCTTTCTGCAATTAATGCATTTCATCATAGCAACCCTTCTCTTCTTTGATTCTGCCATGAGTTATTTTCAAGACTATTTACATGTTAATGAACTTTTTTGCATGTTAGTTACTTAGTCTGTAGAATGTGATATTAGTTCTGAACACTGTAGAGGTGGTCAGATGCTATCATGGTGCCATTACCACTGTCATTCAGCTGAGGTTAAGTTTTATTCTGCCTCTCCCTCTAGCTTTGTGAATGCTTCAGGTGCAGTTCTGGGAGTAGGTAGAAAGAGTCTTTGCAACTTCTGTGTGGTAGAGTTTCTCTTATTCTAATAAAGCAAGAGACAAAGCCTTGGTATTTGTTAGTCTTTCGTAAGATTGTAAAATAACAACAGAGGTAATTTCAGCATGTGTGGCATAGCTGTTTCTATTCCTTGAGTCTAAGTGACCCTCAAGTAACACTGAAGATGAATTTGTGTGCAAAGAAGTTTTACATCTTTGCATCTTTGTTTACATCTTTGTCTTAAACCTGCATTGAGATCTTTCGGTTCTATCCAGAGAGAGGAGTCTTGTTTCTTCTTATGGAAATTGTTGTGAAAACACAAATCCTACAGCTGTGCTATTCATTTTTCAAGGACTGATGTCTAGCTTTTGGAAAAACTGCATTAATTTATATTGTATGGCTTATTAAGCAGTATGTTCTCTAATTTTCTTTATTGAGAATCGGGAAATATAAGCCATTATTTTGTTATATTGCTGTTGAATATAATACTATCATGCTTGTATTTATTGACTGTAAATCAGGAGTGATTTAAATCTGCATTGTAGCAGGTGATGTGTGCATTTGTAGAAAGCAAGATAAGAAATGTTAATTTCTGAAGCTGCAATAAAGTGATGAAGATCTTTTGTTTTAAATAATTTGTTTTACATATTTTAGGAACATAATGTCTACATGTGAAAAATTCACCGTTCTTTGAATACTGTACAAATCTACTGGTGAAACTTAGGCTGAAGTAGCCATAGTCTAATTAAAGATATAAATATTTGTATATGCACACACATTGTTTGGATTGTGCATTACTGTCACCTTATAAACCACTGTGCCCGTTTTAGTTCTGTGATTTCCAACTTTCTTGGCTGCCAAGAGGCTGTTTGAAAAATATTTGGGAAAAGGGCTGTAAATATGTCATTACAGAACAAATCACAGGCTCTTACACCCTCAAGGCTTCAGCTGAAATGAGCAAGCACTTTTTAGATGGTTCTTTGTAAAATAAATTCATCTGTAACGGTTAAATATAACAACTTTGATTACTTGAAGGTTAAAAAAAGTACTTTAATTTCCCTATGACATGAGCCACTTAAACAGTTTCAGAAAGAGAAGAAAAACCATGCTACTGAAGATTTTTCCTTTTATGGCAAGTACTATAGTGGCAGGTGCTGAGGCCAGAACTGGAGATGCTCTGAAGCTTAAAAAGCAGAGTCTCTCCARTGAAAGCTCAGGAGATGTGCCCTTTGGGTAGAATTGTAAGAGTCATTTCTCCTGTGTGTGGGTGCAGAAAGGTGCTCAACTGCTTGGTAGACAAACAAAAACTGAAAGGCAGCAGTTGGTTTACACCTTCTTAATTTATTTCTTTTGTGTGYGTGTTTGTGTAATTCAGATGTAAGTACAAAGCTCTTATAAATACAAATCAGGATAAAGGCCTGTGCATCATAACACAAACAGTAAATGTGCTGTTGCCAGGTTTTCCCACAAGAAGAAGGTGCAATTATTAATTTGTGTTAAAAGAACAACTTTTCTTATTCGRTGTTTACAGTTTTTACACTACATGTGCATAGCCTTTCAATCCATCCTTAGTTTGGTGTGCAAGATTCTAAATGCTCTAAAGCAAGGATTTGTGGATCTTCAGGTGTTTAACACACTTGGTATGAGAGTGCTTTCAAAAATAAACTGTTGGCTTCGGTTCTGTGTCTGAATACTTAGAGCCATCGCTTGCTTGCTTTTGCCCAAAAACCCTTGCTACCTCCAATGGATGAAAAATAAGTTATTCCACRTTTTCACCATACATAACTACAGGATAGTTCTGTCTAAAGGTGATGTTTTAGTACTCTGGMGAGTAAGTTGTCAATCAGGAACGTGGCTGAATTCTTTGTGAGGACATCAGGTACCAAAAAAAGCACAAATACTGTATTTTTTTGATACAAAAGTCTGTGTGTAAGAGCCTRTATTTCTTGGGTGGAGAAGTTGCTGATTGTGTTAATTTTGTTTCAGCTTTACTTTTGGAAGCTCAGTCAACACCGTTTCAAATAACTCCTTCAACCATGGCAAATATTGTGAAAGGCCTGTATACACTACGACCAGGTAAAAAGGGAGAATGTTTGTACTGCTCTCATGTTGTGATTGTCATATGTTTTCCTAAATACATATTTTCCTAAATGTGTCTACTCTCTAGTGCACAGTGAATAATCAAAGTGTGACAAAGGGAAATSTATTTCTTCTTCTCTGTAGGAATAAAGAAAGAAGGCTGTTAATGAGTCAGCCATAGCAGAAGTTTAGAAGTATTGAAATGGTGAAAGTTMTATTCCGAGTCACACTTCAAACAACCGGGTCTTTGGCATGACATGAATAACTCTTCTTCTATGAAGCCAYTGTTTTGTTGGTATTATTTCATGGAAGGGCTTAGTTTAACTTGTGGACACCTTGTGACATCTTATGCAATGACAATTATATTGAAAGGAAAATGGTGTTGCAGATTTTAATCAATTTTGTACCAGAATCCTTGGTTCTATAAATTTTGGAGAACTGAKCAGAGCCCCCTCTGTTTGAGAAGTTTTTAGAAACAGGAAGTGTTCAAAACATCCATAAATAAATGGTACCTGTTTCTCTTCCTTTTACAGTACTGACAGTTTCTTACGTTGGCGTGGCTGAGAGAAGGATTGTGTCTGACCTGCAGTCTATTTTTGCTTTGCAGTCCCCATTTATGGAAATAGAAATGAGGATGAGAATCTTTTACAGAAAGCTTTAGTGCAATATTTAGCATGTAGACAAGGCAGGAATGTGGTGGACCCTCCGTTTACAAAATGCACTTTCAGTAAGCAAGGGTTATTTTTACATCAGCAAAATTGACATACTGCCATTAATTTTAAGGCATTGCTAATTACATTTTTAGAAAGTGTCTAAGACCAAAGGTAGGAAGGGYRTATACATAAATATAAAAGTATTATTCTTTTGAAAGCAGCTCAGGGTGGTTGTTCTTTGACCACACTTGATATTGTAGGTGATGGACTTGTGATTTCGTAGTTTTCCATTTCAGGTGATCCCTGTCTTGCTGTCTTTGCTGTCTCCTTCCCAGCAAAACAGATACTGGTTTGGGTTGGTAGCATGGGCCTAACCAGATTTTGAGTAGTTGTTTTGCATCTGTAAGAATTTAAGTATGCAAATTATTCCTACAGTTTGTGTTACCTGCTTTCCACACAGGTGGGAAATACTTGAGGGCTGTTTATTTCTCTTGGAACTTGCTATACAGTTTCTGTAAACCCAATTTTCATCCTTTGCTTAGTCTTAAAGCCTTGAAGCAGCTATAAGGTAAATTGTCTTGCTCCTGTAAGRCAATCTTCAGTGTCATGAAATTCAATCACATTTCTGTCCTGAAGCTGAACTAGTACAGGTTAGAATCACACACAGAACATGAAAAAAAGTGTTTGTCCAGGCTTTGGAAGTTCAGTGAGAGAAATGCATGAATTCCTTTGAAATGGGGGTGGAGCAGCAGGGTTGTATGGTGATACTGCTGTGCTTTTTAGAAGTAAAGCTCGGGGTGGACAGGGGTACATTTTTGTGAATAAATTTCCTGGAGTAAAGCATTACAAACAATTATCTAATTATCCAAGTGAGTTTGCTGATTGTCAGTTCCCTGTCCTTTAGAGTGTCCAAAGGTCTCAGCAGGTCCTGGGAAATGGAGCAAGAACTGAATTTCAATTTGATGATGAGGTTGAGAAAAATAGCAATTCTTTTATCTACATGTAAACATCTGACTTTAACAGTCTCTTTATTTGTTCTKCTTTAAGGCTTGGTTTCTGTGGRTTTYGGGGAAGGTTTTGGGKTTTTTTTTCTTCTTTCTTTTTTTAAATTCAWGGTCCTAATATGTATTTAAAATAAAGTTACATTTGTCAAAGAGTAAAATTTTCACAAAATATCTCTTCCATGCATTTTGTTATTGCTTTTTCTCTTCTTACAGAATGGGTACAGATGGCACCAGCTTTATTTTCTAAATTCATCCCAAATATTCTACCCCCTGCTGTGGAATCTGAGCTTCAGGAATATGCTGCTCAAGACCAGAAACTTCAAAGAGAGCTTATTCAAAATGGATTTACTAGGTAATAATTATTAATCTTCAGTAGTGRTTGTGCAGGACAGTGCTGAAATGGTAAAAATGGATACACCTAAAACACTGAAGAGATAATTCAAGAGTTAATAAAGAACCTTCACAACTCAGTGTCTGAAATGTGGCCTTATTTTCCATGTCTTTTGAGCACTAACAACCCTGCAGAGGGTACCAAAAAGTAAATGATTGGAAGGTTTGAAATATTTTGATCAAACAGATTGCTTGCARTTCATGCATCTGTGTTGTGGTCGTGCTTCTACTGCATGGTCGTGCTCCTGTTCAACTTCAACCTTTACTTTGACTGTTTATTTTCTATAAGCTCTCTTTTATTTGTGGTGCATCTGAAAATATCAGTTGATGGTTCTTCCTTATTCCACTTTCAGAGTTATTTATACAGTCAAGGTGTTTATTTTAAATAGGCATTTCTCATCTGAGTGTTGAATTGGGGAGGGGCGACGAGAACAAGCAATAAAAGACTCAGCAGAAAATGTTCATACATTGTTCCCTCTGGGCAGTGCCTGTTGCTCTGTGCTGTTCTATTTACCTGCCCAGACCAAGGCACAGCACTTTCACCACAGCAGGGAACCATTTCTGCAGTAGTCTGACCATCTGGGATCAGGCTGGGTTCCCAAGAGGTTCTTTTCTTCATAAAGAGAAAACATCTTCACCTTCCCTGTTACCTGTGCAATGCTGAGGGTCTGGTCTTGTAGTTTGAACCCCCACTAGATGTGGGTATGTTTAGTGTTAGGTGCATTTTTGGGTTTCATACCCCCAGAATTTTCCTCAAAGGTCATCTCTGCCTTCAAAGCTTGATAAAGTATTGAGCTTCAAAGCTCTGCTGCTGACCCAAATGCAAATGACATGGTGCAGACTCTGTCCTTGTAAGGCTGTCTGTTGAGGAAAAGATTTTTTTGAGAGAGATGCATAAAAATAAAGCCATAAGAGGTTAGGCTGAGAAAAACAGTGCATTTGACCCAAGAAATAGAAGTTTGAGACTTTGAAACTGAGTGGGCATATAATGCTGACAGAAGAATGTAATGTACAGAACAAAACAAAAAAGGGAACAATTTGGTTTTGTTAAACTTTCAATATTACTAATTGTGGAGGTGGCTGATAATAGTTCTGCTTACAAGTGCAGTTCACCAGTTTCACATTGCTTAGAGAACTAAACGTGASATTTCAAGTGGTGACAGTCTATATCCACAAAACCAACCAGGATCAAAAATGTTTTTCTTCAGTTACCTGAAAATAAGAGAGGCTTGTTAGCTTGGCTGGGAAGTTCTTTGGCTGGTTCTGTAAGGAGGAGAGACTGTAAGAAAGGCTGGGAAGGGTAGTAAGGGACACTGACCATTGTAAAGGCTAAAAGCCTGCRTGGTGCTGTCTTGCTAGAGACTTTGTGGGATCCTCAGAATGTATTTTAGCAACTCCYGTTTTATGCAGAAAAGTAATTCTCTGACCCTGGAACTAATGCAGATCCGTAGGAAACAGCTTCTGTCCTCTGTGATAGGTGGGAGCAAAGAAGAGATTAGGGCTTGAGGACAGTAATACAAGCAAGAACTAAATAAAAGKTTCTGTGTCTGTATTTGCAGAGTCTAACTCTTAGGCTTTCTGCAGAACAGGATCTTCTGGGTATTAGACATGTGGAGAGTTTTGGTGTGCCGTGTAGGTTTAGAACATTGGCCCACCCTACCTCATGCTTTTTTGCCACTGCTGTTTCTATGTAGCTTGCTTTCAATTTATGAAATAAAAATGCAGGCTAAAACTTTGCAGGGGAATAGCTGATTGATGGCATTGAGTCTGTGATGAATGAGTTTGACAGAGTCTATTTCATGTGGTTGGACTATCAGTGAGTCAGTGCAGTCTGGTAAATGTGGAGGTTTATAGAGTGTTAGAGTGAAGTCTCATCATTAAAGGGACACAGGTAAAAGCAAACTGAARTACAGGGAATGTGTTTGCTACATGGCATTTTCCAGTGTATTTGAAATGCATTTTGCCTTGAAATGTATTTCAAGATATAATATGCTTCTTCCTATTATGAACATAGGTTATGTGTGTTTATGACTTTTCAGAATTGTTCTGAGGTTATATTCCTACACATACAGATGTATAAAAAGGTTGTTTTTCTCTTCTATCAAGTAGCATGCCAAGTCTGTTCTCTTCTGAGTTAGTATGAAATGTCATCTGTTCTCATTTAATTGTGCCCAAAAAATGGTGATGTCTTTGCTGTGTTTTCAGCAACARTAACCATGAGGAACACAGCACAGAGAGATGTATTCAGCAGCATTAATGGCATCTAGTTGAAGAAGTCAGCTTATCAGCACCATTAAGGGCTAAAATCTTCTGCTTAAAGRGCAAGTGTTGTCAGCTCAGACTTGCTTAGAGTCTGTTTCAGGAGCATCTTACCTTTTCAGACTGATAGATGCAGAGTTTTTCACATAGTTCTCTAAAGTTTGGTTGAGGAGCTCAAATTGAGGAAAACAATTTTATGCGTGACTTGAGTTCCAACTGCATTTGAGTGATTTTTCTCATCTTCATCTTGTAAAAAATTATCCTGTGCAATCAAGCCTACTCTCTGTAGCAAAAGGATGAGCTAATTCAATCTGTGAAATACAGCTTATACTTYTAGTAAATTGAGAATCCTGCAGCAGTGTTGTTGTTACCGTGTGCATTTTGTTTCTAAATCTCTAGAAGCTGATGATTGTGCTGAGATAYTTCACTGTTGTTTTGAAGACCACAGAATGGTCTGGGTTGGTTGGGACCTCTACAGGTCCAACCTTCCTGCAGTGAGCAGGGAGATCTTTAATTGAGGTTATCATGAAAACACCTTTCTTTGCCTTCTCCCCCAGAGGTGACCAGTCACGCAAGAGAGCTGGAGAAGAGTTAACTTACAGTGAGTATGCTTGGGTGTAGAGCTCGTGGGGAATGGTGTCTGTTCTGGGACTGTTCTTAACTTCTGTTCATTTTATGGCTCTCTTTCCACCA
The DNA here is from genome assembly GCA_018881555.1 of Amblyornis subalaris. NCBI lineage: Eukaryota > Metazoa > Chordata > Aves > Passeriformes > Ptilonorhynchidae > Amblyornis > Amblyornis subalaris. The sequence continues at coordinate 913,333 of JACAXG010000101.1, read as the reverse complement.
AGTTGCCTCTAGTGCTTTCAGTCGAGTATCTTCACTTTATTTGCTACCATAAAATGTCCTACAGTTTTATGATGAACTSTTGATGTAAGCTGAAGTGAATGAATGGACATTCATGTGGTGTCAGCTTCTGTTTACACTGTGAATGYTTTGCAGACAAGGCTCTGTTTTGGGGGAAGGGAGACAAGGGACATAATGTGAAAGTTTAATATGAGAGAATTTCTTGAACTTTTTCTGTAATTTCAGATGGCTCATCAGCTTGTGCAAGCTCCAGGGGATACAGATAGTGAATATACTGGATCAGCTTCTATTCCTAGCCAGAACAGACACTGGAGGAGCACAGGTGGCATCTGGAGCCTCCTTTGGCAACTGCTGATACTCAAGCTCTGACACGAACTATGCCTCAAAGAAGAGCTTTGGACTTCCTTCTTCATATAATGAAATGTCAGTTGCTGCTACAATTGGGATGACTTTGAAAGACACAATTCCTTGGTCTGGCCTATCAACAAGCTCTTGTTCTGTGACCTTTGTGAGGAATGCACCTTGAAAAACAATCCTTTCAAAGTGGAAATGGGCAGCCGAAAGAAATCAGCAGCTTCCAAAAGCATTAGAATGGAAGAATCCTTTTTGCACTCTTTTCTTAATATTAAGKACATTCTTAAAACTAGTTAACACGTCAGTGTATTAGATTTTAAACTTCAAGTTATTTTCTGGAGCTTCTACTTAAATAATAAGAATAAAGTTTCATTATTTTGCAGAATTTGTTTGTTAGTTTAAAAACTGTCACCTTTTAAGAGTTGGTCCCGTATAAATRTATCTTCTGTCAGGGAGTTTTGAATTCCAGATTTTTCTTTTCTCTCTTTTTTTGTTACTTGGTATTTTGAAATCTGTTTTCCTATGTGTTTGTACTCTGTGCCTTCAGCTTGTGCACTTTGCGACTTTATAGACCATATTTTGTTACTGCAAAATGTGTTCTKGAGGAAAAACTTGATGTGAACAAACATGCTGCAAAGTTGCACTTTTCTCTTGCATTAATGGGAAGTGAATATAAGGAGGAAGGAAGAAAAGTTGAACCTATCACCATCACTAATAGTGACTTGGAAGTTTGTCCCCTTTATTTTTCATATGTATTAGTGTTTAATGCAGGGACCAACTCTCGTAGAATCCCCCTCACTGACTTYTCATTGGCCTCRGGAGCTGGACTGGATGATCCTTGTGGGTCCCTTCCAACTCAGACTATTCTGTGATTCTATGATTCCATAATTGCAATAGATGGAGACGACAATTCCAGACTGAACCAAATACTAAGTTGTGGTTTATTTGTGCTCAGTAGGAACATTGTGGGCAAAATTCTCCGGTCTGGTAGGTCTGCCAAGTGCACTTCCATCAGCACAGGATTTGCACTGGGCTGAACAACGGTACCTGTCCAACATCACTTGGTGGCTCCTGTGCCATTCCTCCTGCTGGGGGGATGTGCTGGGGCTGTGAAGTCAGAATCAGGGATTTGAGGTGTGATGTAAAGTGTGCATGTGAACCCATCTGCCTCCGGCCTCCAGTCTTGTGTACTGGAGATCCAGCTGAGCCCAGTTCCAGGGGATCGGGGCCTATGGGCCAAGTGTGCTCATTGTGGTGTGGGTTTTAATCAGTAGTATGGCTAATGCAGCTCTTTCATGAGGGGAGAAACATACTTGAAAAAGTAGTTTGATTACAGGGTTTGGTTTTTTTTCGTTACTATGGATTTATTTTTTATCACCTTTAGTTATGAAGAGAAATAAGTTGATAATATAAAAAAAAAAATCTTTCTGAAGTGAAATAAAAGTTTGTTCAGTTTTGTCTGGCACAACTCTTACACCTGTTTTAAAAAAAAACACCACAAAATACAAACACAACTCCTTTCATGGTTGCATGGGTTCATTACAAAATGCAAGAAAAAAAAGAAAAAAAATAGATGCGGCAGGGACAAAGTTTCTTGTTCTTTTTGTTTTGTATCCAGGCTTTATGTAAGTGAATTTAATTCCATCAGTGTCTCATCAGCCACTTTGGCAAGGCTGTTAGTTTTAAGGGTGGGGGGAGGAGGAATGAGTATGGCACTGCTGGGATTGACAGATGGAAATATGATTTACCTGTGTATTTCTTTGCATATTTGCAAAGCCTGTTTAATTTTGAGGAAGTGTTTCTTTTAAAATTAAAAACTAATGTTTAGGGTTTTTGTGTTCTATGTAGAGCAATGCCAGCAGTCTGAACTCGTCCCCAGTAGTGTAAACCAAACCAGTCTGAGTAGGGATTTTCAGCTGTTGATTGTGTTTGCTTCAACTTTGCCACCAGCTACTTCAGTTGGAGCAGAATTGGATAAAATCAGGGGGGTTGAAAGTTTTGTTGAAGTGTGCTGTAGAGAAGTTAATGAAGGCTAATAAGGAACAAAAATGATTTGCCAGCTTCCAGGTTTTTAAAGTTTTGGCTTTAAACAAAAATAAAACCTCTGATAGTGTCCTTAGCTTTAAAAATCACTGTCTGCTGAAATGGCAATATTCTGGAGTTAAGAATAGATGCGTTAACCTAATTTGGTTAAAGTTTGTTTACAACCTCATTACCATCCTAGCTCACATAATACAGTAMCCAAGCTCTGTCATCTTTGCCAAGGGATCACAGTTCTTCTCTGTTCCTTAAGTGGTTTTACTGGTTCAGGTTTGTAAATAACATGTCGTGCTTTTGCTTCGTGTCTGAGGCRAGGACTCAGCATTCACTTCGCATTGCATTATGTCTGGGACACAAACTTCTGGAGTGGCAATTCCATCAAAAGGCAAAGCATTCCTGTCAGTGTGGTCCACTTCGTGTGCACTGAGCAGTGCTTGGATGCTTCTCAGTCCTGTGTAGCGTTGTCACCATGGGCCCCCCACCCCGTGCCTGAGAAATCTGTTTGTTAAGCACTGTATTATGTTGTAAATTTGGCATTACAATTCCTGTCTGTTTTGGCATTACTAACATAATGCTGAAATGCTGTTTATCTGTTGAAGACATTATCATTGTGACTGAGCATGGAACAGAATACAGGATGCTATACTAAATTATTTTGTTTCTCTGTAAACTTGCATTTTACTTACAGTCAAACTAACTCAGCCAACTTGAGCATTGGTACTGTAAAGCCACAATTACCAACAGCATGATCCTAACTTCAGTATTTAATTTAACCAAATAACTTGTGGTGAATCTGTTGCATCTGTAGCTTACTCTGTTAAGATTAAGCAGTAAAGTTGGTTATACAATGGGTGTCCTCTTTATGTTGCACTGGTTCTATAGCCAAGCTTGCTACATTAAAATATTTTTAGATTACTTTCATTTCTTGATTTGAGAAGTTGAAATGTTTAAATTCAGCATGCTGACTAATGKTTGGCAGTTGTTGATATATGGTCAAGATGGTCTTAGGTGCGAAAGATGAGGTGGTGGGGGCTCTAACCAGATAAGTACCCAACTCTTCTTCAGCTGCATCTCCTTCCYGCAGTTGTTGGGGAAATGTTTACAGATTAATGCATGGAAGAGAAAGTTTTTGACTGCTGTCATTTGCTAGAAATATGATCAGCCAGATTCATCCCTTTTAATTTTTCCCTGACATGACTATTTACTTTCTAAAGGTTAAAAAAAAAACCAAACAAAACCCCCAAGAACTAGAAGGCCATGTTTTGAGTGACTGAAAAATGTTTTTCGTGTACACTGTGACAGCCCTAGTAAAAGGACTATTCTGTAGAACTATGGAATAAAAAACAACCACTTGAATTTGACTCCTGTCATCAACACAGCTACAAAGAGAGAGAAAACAAAAGATGTTTGCTTTGGTTTCGATTATTTGTGTGTGTGTGTGTGTGTGTGTGTGTGTGTGTGTGTGTGTGTGTGTGTGTGATGCCTTGACATGCACAAGGTATTTGGAGGGCACTTAGTTCAGCTCACAGTGTGAGCCTTTAGGATCAGTTGTCTGCAACCATTCTGGATTTCATCTGGCATAAACAATGATCTTTTTGGTAGGTTTACAAACCTCAGGTATTAGTAATCGTGGCAGGTGTGAACCAGGGGTGGACTTACTCTGGTGGGTGTCATTMCAGTAAGTACAGGTCACAGGAATTTACTTTGTCCAGAGGATTTAGCAGAAAATCAGTGTGGTACTGGCCCAACAAGATCGTTTTATGCCCGCAGTGCCTGTTAACAGAAAAAGGTTGGAGAATCTAAATTTCATCATTGTAGCACTGAAATAGACTGGCCTTGAATGGGGACCAGCGTCAACCTGTGAGGGGAAGTGTTCCCTTCTGTCAGGAGGGACAGAAAAYCAGCATTGCTGCTGAACTTGCTGATTTGGCCTCAGTTGAGAACTCCTTGGCAAAGTGCTTTGTACTTTGCTAGAGAGAGTGAGTGAAAGGATTAAACCAATATMTTGATCTAACTGGAATGACTTGTTTAAGAGAATTCCAGAATTTCATAGGCAATGAGCACTCAGAAATCCCTTCTGGCTGTCTCTGGAATGCTCCAGATACACTCGGTTAATGTTCCTCTTTCTGGGCTTCTGCTATCTGACCTAATTAGCACAGAACAGGAATGTTGACTCGCCTAATGATGACAACAGAATGGATTTAGTAAGAGCACTTATTGCCTCATTAGTATTGTTTTGCAATTAAATGTTCCTTAAGAAAATCTGTTGCAGTTTCTGTGATGACCTGGGTCATCACTGGATTCTATTAGAGAGCTGCAGGGTAATTTATGGGTTATTACTCATGATTTGCACCATTTGCCATCCATCAGCAAACTGGATGGTTTTGTACAGAGGACAGCTCATGAATCAGTATCTCGGGGTGGTTGGTAGGTGCTGCCCTGTGGGTGAGGTGCAGTGCCAGGATGAGAGCACCTGTTCAAAGTATGGGATAGGTGGAGGTCTGAAGGCTCTGCTGGACTGCTGGGGTGGTCCCTGGGGTCAGGGTCACACTGCTGTCCTGTGGAAACAGCCAGTGCCCACGGGGTGAATTGCACTGCCAGCAAACACCCCAAATGCCTCCACACAGTCACCATGGGGGATCTGATGGGCTGTAAACTCACCTCTTATCTCCACAGTTACCTGTTCCCGTGGCAGGAGTAGCTGAGCAGTGACATCCAACAGGTTTGAAACCTTGAAATCCAAGGATCCCCTATTCATTAAGGGGCCTGACTTCAATTCCCATTGACCAATGTACGGTCAGTGTGAAACAAGATTTCTCCAGGAGGCACCACACAGCAGCAAATGGATGTACTCCCAGATTTGTGGGTTTTGGGTCTCTGTTGCTCGCCATGGCCTGCTGGTACTTGAACCCACCTCATGGAAGGAGCTGGAAGCAGAACTTGGCTGACAGGACTGGTCCTACCTGTGCGAGAGCAGAAGCAAAACAGGCCTGTTTGGTTCTTTTTTTTAATTACTCTTGTATTAAGCCTTTATTAAGCAGGCACCAGGTTCCTTAGACAGCCTGAGTTGTTTAAGGTACACAGTTTGGACATCTGTTGGAATGGATCTGGGGCAGAATTAYGTCCAAGCTATAGCATAATCATTTCCCTTAAAGTACAGGGATGCGTCATACCTGGTGATTATCTACTCATTTTGTAAATAATCTCATTATCCTATTTGTTCCCTCAGTTACAACTTCTGAATGCATATTCAAGTGATAATGTGCTTTCCAGTTATGGCTCCAATCTTCTCCTGCAGAGAATGCCATGGTTAGACAGTACAGATGTGCAGGGGAGAGACACCCRCAGAGTGAAGTGAAATCCTCCCTCCGTACTTCTGTTTCATGTTTCCCTCTGGGAATGTGTCATGGAATGAAAAACTGCATGCACAATCCTTCAGCTCATTCATGTTCTGGCATAATAATGTTTTATTCTTTCTTTTTTTAATGGTTCCCAGCCTTGAATTTGCTGTTTCTTAATAGCTGCTGTATATCAAGCTAACCCTTCTTAGAGCTGTTACAGCGCCAAGATGTCGTTTGTGGGTAACAGCAGCTCCTCCTTGTGAAAGCAGAATTAGGATCACGTTTTCCCAGTGCATCATTTTGCAAGTCACTGTAATCAGACGTGGTCTGGACCTCTCACCCCATTGCTTAGTGAAATGGGCTCCTGTAGCTCTCTGTAGCCCCTGTTCTGCACTTCCCTGGATGGTGGCACGTGAACTTCTCAYTTCACTGTTCACCTCCTTGTCAGCTTTCCATGAACACAGCAATCAGCAGGGCCCCAGTGCTGTGGCACTGTGATGGTGACCTCTCTCTGCTGGGAGCACTGGCAGTTCCTGCTGTGTACCGTCCCAGTGGCAATTTCTCTGTGTGGAAAAGCTTCTCCATTATCTCACTGTAGCTKTGGAAGGAGCTTTTGATGACAGAGTGCACCAAACACCCTGTGACAATCTGTATCCAAGGATCTCACTTGCCGCGCGTGTGTTGAGTGATCTGCCACGCTGGGACTCTGCCACATTTGTTGTCCTGTGAAGCTGTGTATCCATGCCATGAACTGCTGGAACGAGCCTTCATCACTCTTTATTTTAGAGCTCACCGTTTTAGCACATAGGAATTGCTATTTACTGAAGAGTCTGAATTCTCACACCACAGAGGACAAAAGTTCAAATGGAAATTTGTGGTGTCACGCCCTGACCCTGCCGATGAATTGGGGATTTCCTTGGGTAAAAGGAAACAAGAAAAACTTTTTGCATAATATTTAATCTGTTCTATTTAGCGAAGAGTTTCTGCAGATCTCCTGCAAACACACTGAGCTCAGACTGACAAGCTTCTAACTCGCCAGGCCCTCTTGTCAGCTTGCCAGCACAGCTGCCCATCTCGTGAGGATCTGCTGGCATGGGAAGGTTCAAGCTGAGCAAAGGAGACCGAGCAGGGCAGTCCAGCAGCCTCAGCTGTCCTGGCTGAGGTTTCACATCCACAGTTGCTGCAGAAGGGGCTGTTTCATCTACAGGGCGCTTTAATGCCTCGTCATCACATTTGCTTCTCTGATTGTGAGTTTTAAATAAGCCACAGTCAGTGATCTGCAAATGTCAGGAGTCACCTTYGGGGCACATTTACCGAAGCCACCGTGTCCCTCCTGAGCTGTAGCATCCCTGGGCTCTTCTGTAAAGCAAAAGAAGGAAATCAAAATCATGGATTCCTGTTTCCAAATCCTGCATGGGATGGGCGTGACTGCTCCGAGGGTCTGTGCTCGGGTGTGCAGTGGTCCCCGAGGCCCCGTGCCATGGGTGCTGGAGGAAAGTTTTTAATTACAGGTGTAATTACAGTGTGAGTGTGGCCCAGGGCTAACCTTCAGGGTTGGGAGATGGTTTGCCTAAGGAACAGGGAAACAAAAGATTGTCCTTTGCTCTGTATTTATATAAGTGAGCAGAAAATGGCTTTAAGCTGTAAGRGAGCGGGTTTAGATTTGATATTAGAAAGAAATTCTTTACTCATAGGGTGGTGAGGCCCTGGCACAGAAGCTGTGGCTGCCTCATCCCTGGAAGTGTCCCRAGCYGGGTTGGTTGGGGCTCTGAGCAAGCTGGGATAATGGAAGGTGTCCCTGCCCATGGCAGGGGTGGCACTGGATGGGCTTTAAGGTCCATTCCAACCCAAACCTGTCTGTGATTCCATGAAAAGGCCACTCTCGCTTGGGCTTTGGGGAGGAATGGAGTAGAAACTACAAAAGCTACAAAACCAGTGTCCTACCAGAGCAGCAGTGACTGCTCCTGGCTGACTGAGGGCACTTTTCCACATGCTCTAAAGTTTACTGATGCAAGAGTGCTGAGGAGAGCAGGATTCCTGCACAGGGAGGTGTGTGCTGGGCTGGGGAAGGTGTCATTATTTGTAGCACCAAATGGTGCTTGTGCTTCCATTTAGCCATTCCCAGGGGAGGACAAACCTCCACTCCTAAACTGATTTAGCTGCTTTGCAGCCAGTTGTTGGTTGTATAAAAAGTATTTCAAGGGCTCTATTGATTTTTAAAAGCATCCTGAAAACATAAYACATGTGAAGTTAGTTCCTAGTGGAGCATCTGTTGGTCTGCATCCTCAGAGTGASTTAGTTCAAGATTGCTTCAGTCTGATGGATTCTTCTTCTGTTGAATACAAACAAATGCTTTGGCCATTATTATATTATTCTCTTTGTTTGTGGGCTACATACATCTTTGYATGTGGGCACAGGAAAAAGCCCAACATATCTGGCTGCTTTTAATTGAACCATGGGACTTATTTGATTTTTAGATCAGTCAAATTAAGGCTAATAAACTGAATTTACAGCAAAAGAAGGATATTTATACAGAAAAAATAATTCTTCTCTTGGCTAGATAAATTTCTGAAAACAGCTGGCTTGGCCTTCAATGTTAATCCCTGAGAATTTTCAGAATCATAAAGATTTAATAATAAAACTCCTGGGTCATGTTGGACATGACAACTCATGAGCAGAAAGGAGGGAGCACTTCACCATTTGGAAGTGTTTTTCTCTGACCACATACTGAGATTGTGTGTGCCCCTATAGGCACCATTTCATCATTTTCTGCAGAGTGCTGCCTGAATTGTGTCTGGAATTTGTAATTTTTCACGTGGTTGTCAAATATTGTCTTTCAGCTGTCCRGTTTTCTAACTTGGTGGTGCTGGACACCTTCAAATCCCTATCTTCCCCCCTAGCCCAGGGCACAGTCTGGACCACTCTGTGTGTCTCTAAAAGSAGATGCTTTGAGGAGAAAGGGTGGGACAGGACGAGGCTGCTTAGTTAAGGAAGAACAATGCAGGTGRATGGTCTCTTTGTGTCTTTCTAAGGAGAAATAGAATGGCTTGAATTCCCATGGGATTAATAATCCTGATYTGTGCTTCTGGCTGTCCACATGTGCTCTGGAGAGCCTTTCCCCCATGTTAAAGCTGCCTGCACCCTTTTCCTTCTGAGCTCCTGTCCTGGAGTGCTGCTCCAGAGCTGGCCCATCTCCTGCAGCTGGGAGAGGCTGCGGCTGCCAAGGCAGCTTTAATCTCTCTCCTGTGTGGATGATGTACTGGCAATCCTTGAGCAATGTTGCATTTTAATTCCCCTTAATGGTTATTTGCAAAAAAGGATGAAAATATTGACAGCTTGGTGTTTCAAAACAGATTGAAATCTTAGGTACTTCTAGCGTCAACATAATTGCTTTCTCGGGAACGGGGGAATTAATTTAAATGTATTTAAATTTTCTACCAGCAATTCTAGTCTGTTATTCTCTAGGTGTTGCTGTGCTGTCAATCAGGTTCTCCTGATTTGTAGGTTCCTACATTGTATGATTTTCTTTTGCTGTCACTTTTTTGTAGCCTGCTTCAATATGTATGAAGTTTGCAGATGTGTTCTCTCTGGGTTTATTCTCGAGTCATACAAACCTGTCACTTCTTCTGCCTTTCACTCTGACTCGGAGCTGTCAGAAAGGCTCATTCCCACTTGGTGGAAAATTCCTGGAAGTTGGAGAGATAAAAACACCCAGCTTTCGGTAATCTGCCTGATTACTGTGAGGCACTAAGAGGGATTCCTTCGGGGACATCTGGMTGCTGAAGATGGATGCGTCTGGCCATCCGGCAGTGCTGGCCATTACTTCAGCGTRTCAGGGGTTTGTTTCACCACAGAGTAACTTCTTGTCCATATTTTAATAAGAAAATATACTCTAAGTTCCTTTAAATCRCAGAGCTGCAAATAAAAGTGGCACTGCAAAATGAAGTGGTGGTTGCAAGGAAAACAGTGAAAGGGGGGGACACAAAAAACAAGAGTGGGGAAGGATACCAGAGGTACAGAGATTGAAGTCCTGCCCCTGCTGAACTTGGCAGGGACTTCCCTGCAAAACACCAACTGCTGCAGTTTTGAGCTGAGGTGTTTGTGCAGGAAAGTGCTCAGACRTGTGGCTGCATCCACTCTGGCACAAGGAAGGAAACAGCACTCAGCTGTTCCTTAAATCGTGCACAAACCAAATAGGGATGTTGTGTTAAACTGTGACATGGGAAGGGTCCGTGCAGAGTCTGGTTAGACATTAAATTACACAATATATTAGCATCTGCTGAGGTCTCTGACCTCAGAGAGTTCATTGCAGGTCATTTCCTTCACCAAGAAATGGTGAAGGAGATGGTGTGGGCTCAGTTTGCTTGCAGAGTTTTCTGAGGAAAGGCCCCCGAGGAAATGGCTCTGCTCAGAGCTCTTGAGGGCTGGCAGTACCAAAACAGCTCAACAAACACATCTGTGGCAATTCCAGTGGTCAGCCTGCACTATCTGCCAAACACAGATTGCTTGGTGCCCTTGGGGCCATTCCCTGGCCTCCCAGAGCAAACATGGTGCTGCTGGGGAGTGAACGAGGTAAATGCCCAATTGCTTTGGGCAGAAGAGGCAAACTTCATCAGATCTTGTCAAGCCTCAAAGTGCACGGATACATGGATTTCTCCATCAGATAACAGAGCTGCCTGGCCTCTGGGTAAATATAGGGAAACCTGAGGGTTCCAGTAGCAACATAATATTGCACAAAATGCCATCAAAAACACCAGGACTTCTCTACTTGACTTACTCCAGAAGGATTTGTGGAATTGTTGTGCAAGGAACTGTCAGACCAGAAATCTGTGTGAGGAAAAGCAGGTATAGTTATTTGGGTTCTTTTCAAACTCATAATTGTGTCSTAATTGTAAGTGCTGAATGCTTTTTTAAATTGTTCATAAATTGCATTACTCCAGCATTAACATTAATTTTGATGCTAGTGAATAATTGTACTTTGTGGAGGTCATTGAGTTACACCTAGAATAATCTCATTTTAAGGAAAGGAAAAGAGATCAGACCTTGTGACTGGAACAAAAGGTCTTCTTGTGATAAAGCCATAAATTTACTTATCAAAAGTCTTTGGGGGTTTTCCCACAAAGGTACACATTTCCTGATACTGAAAGACACAAAACCAGGCAAGGGAGTGGTTTTCTGCTGTGTGCCCTCYCTGGGCCAGCTTCCTGCAGGATCAGGTAGATACCAACTGTGCAGGAGAGTGGCTCTTGGAAGCACTAGAGCTGGAGTCAACTTAGTAAACAAGACCCCCTTAACTGCTAAAAAAATCTCATTTTCAGGCTCCTGAGGGGTTTCTCCATTTCTGGTGGCCATGAGCATTGCTGCTTTTCTGAACAGSGAGGCAGCAACTGCTGGGTGATACCAGTGACAGCGCACAGTGTGACTGCTGCTCCAAGGCCTCTGTGCAAATAYATCCTGTGCCATCCCAAAATGACTCACGAGGGTGAGAACACAGTTTTCTCTCTGTGGTAGGTCATGGCTTTTATGACTGAAAGGCAGCCTACATAAAGATTTGTTCTGCAGGCATCTTCTCACCAAAAAAAAATAAATGTGATTAATCCATTATAACACTGTCAGCTTGAAGAGTTTCAATTCCCTCCTTTAGAAGATTTTTGATATGTGTCTCTGCCTCACAGGAACTTTAAAACTGTCTAGCTGGATACTTAGAAATCAAGCTCAGAAATGTTATTTTTTGTTAGAGATTTGATTTTGATGAAGCYACTTTGATATTTATGTTTAATGAGTTGATTCTTTTGAATTCATTTTACCAACTCTCTGCTCACGTTGCTTCCTCGAGATGAAAAGRTGATGTAAAATGACTTGCTGCAAAATCTTAGCCTCAGTAAACTTAATGTSTTTGATTGAAAGAAGGTGAGCAGCAGAGCCTAGAGGCTTTTTGATTTGCATTCAGAAATTCTTGATTGATTGGCTTCTAGGGGATTACCCAGCATGAGATGACATCAATGCTCCAGTTTTGTTCGTGAAATAGTCTGGCTTTTTATCTAAATTCCCGAAATCAAAAGAAAAAGTATTTATAAAACACACTGCATTTCTGTTATTGATAAATGCACGACTCTACCTTAGACCTGTAGCTATGATCTCRTACAAACAGAGGCAGATGAGAGCCAGCAGGCAGACTTTTGTTTGATCAAAGACACCTTGAGCACTGCAGTGAAAATCCAGCATGATTTCACCTGCCAGTGAGCAGTGCCCAAGTGTATACCTGAAGTGACAGCTTAAATAAACACAGCCAGTAACCGAGGGCCATGAAGTTCTTTGAGATTCAGAAACGTGTCGGTCTGCTTAAGACATCCTACCCTGAGCAGTCATTAGTGATTTCCATGAACTGTCTTTGGGGCAATCATTGTTCCAGTTCGGTGTTCCTTATTTTGCAGCGCTGACTACAAATTCCTCCTTTTTATTTCGGGCATTTATTTAGTACTAACAAACTTCCTGGTCCCATGCCTCTCACTAAAGATGTTCCTGCAAAGAGTGACACAAATTACTGTTGGTTTCCCGTTGGCCGTGAATTCACTTTTCATTAGGAATGGCCTCAACAGCAGCGCTTGCTTTAATCAGCTCTTGTCTGCTTGTTTGGAAAGGCTTGCAAGGTTGACTGGCTTTCTCAACTTGATCTGTGCTCACAGTAATGAGGCATCAGGCTAATGAGACCACTGCCATTACAATTACCAGCTTATTAAATCCTAATTAGGGGCCCAATGCTGCTGGGTGCTGAGTGCTGGTTGCGAGCAGCTGGGTATTTTCSTGTGCCCGTTTTTGATCTCCAGTTGAATGCAGCACTTGAAGAGCATTGAGGCTCCCTGTCCACGTATCAGGTCTGTTTCAGTGCTAATGGGGTAATTGACTCTAATGATGTTGGCTGGTGTGTAATGGTCAGAGCTGCCTTTCCTTCCCCTGAGAAGCCCAGTGTCCGTGTCACTGTTAAATGGGCTGTGATTCACATGGCAGAAGGCTGCATGGTGCTGAAGGACAATATTTCCTGTATAATGTTCTGTGGCAGATTGTTTTCTGCACATTCATGCACTAGTGAAAGGAGTTTGCAACTTTATTGTTCATCAGTGCCAATTAAACGCAAACTCAATGTTAGCCAGACATGCTTCCTCCTGAATAAACAACTCCATTCTGTCCTCCCGAGGCTGGAGAATTTTAAATGTGCAGTGTCTCTCTTGGAATCTAATTTCCACATGACCTTCCCGCTGCCTGCTCTGTGTTCTGTGTGAGTTATTGAGCTGGGCAGGTAGTGTCAGTACAGCAGCAGGGCACTTTCCAGAAGTGCTTTACACAGCGTCTCTCCTGCCTGCCAAGGGCTGCTTGTTCGGCTGCTGTTTCTGCCAGGGGAAGATTGTGTGAGCTCTTCTTGATTTTCATCTCGTGGAGGTGAAGTTTTAGGCTCACCTTTGCCAGCCTGTGGAGTTGTGCCGTGCCTGGCAAGTGTGTCTTTGCAGGGTGTGAAGTCTTTCAGCCCAGTCYGACAGCAGTGGCTGCTGCCAGGTTTGAAGAGGACTGGACTGTGCTCCCTTCTCACCCATCAACCCCCAAAGCCTGAGCTTAGGGAGTACCTTAAAACTGAAACGTGAAGGTACAAATGCATCTTGCAACACCTTCTCTTACTAGAAGCCAGGTGGATCCCTCCAGGTCTGGTAAGGCTCCAAACATGTTCTATGTGGAAACTGCCCAGATGGCACAGAACCCCAGTCCTGCTTTTTACTGCTTCTTGCAGAGMGTGTTGGTCAATTTGTTGTCCCTGGGAGGAAAATGCTCGCTCAGGTCTCAATCTCATTTCTCATTAACAACCTTGCTAATGAAACCTCAATAACAATGTGGACTGCTAAAAGTTGTGAWGAAACTTTAAATATGAGAGGAGTCAGAGAGGGCAAGAAGCAGAAATGCAGTTTGGCTGCTGCATTTATCCTTCAATTCACCACTCACAAAACAAAGACAAGATGTTATTCTTCCAATTAACGTGGCAAGCAAAGAGCCAGTGATTAATACTAAATGTTTGTATGTTCTGTTCCATGATGTTACCAACCCTCTGAAATGGACACTTGATTCCAGGCACCTCGGGTGCTCAAGGCTGCTTCATCAGAGCCACAGAGAGCTCTGCGAGAGACATCAAGATCAAACTCAGGAAATTAACTTTCATCTGTAACTCAAGAGGAGCAGAAAAAATTTATGACTTCAGCTACTTTTTGAGACTTCATTCTCAAAAATAAGCCTCATTCCATTCCATTGCACTAGCTTTTGAAAAGATTGGGGCAGCATTTTGGAGCAATGCTTTTGTGGGAACTCCATTTGAGCTCAATTTTAGAGATGGAGGGGATCCCACTGCGAAAAGTTGCAGCACTAAAAATTAAAGATATCTGTTTTGAAAGACATCTGTGATGAAATCCAGCGTAAGTTCAAATGGGACAGGATTGCTTTTATGGGGCGGAAAGGCAAAAGTGGGTAAAGCAGCTAAAATATCCTTATCTTACAGGGCAATTCCAAAAGTTCATTTCTCATCTGTTCAGGACAGAAGAAGTCTTGCCTGCTCGGTTTCTTTTTCCCCCACAATGCGAGGTTGGAACAGGGCATGTAGATGTTACTCTGATAATTGGGCTTTAAATATTTAAATTTTGAAATACATGGGGTCCTAAACCACTGGCCAGTGAACATAGTACCTCAAAGGAGAGATTCTGAGCCATGAATTTTGAGCCATTCCTGAGAAAATCCAACTTATTTTCTGACTTGCTTTGAAAACAGAGATGTTGCTGGCCCGACACTAACCCCACTTTCTGTTTTCATTTTGAAAATAGAGCAAAGGTCTGTTTCCACCCAAGTGAAATGTCACTGGCCCAGCTGTCCTGGTTTTTGTAGGATAGCAATGATTCTTTCCTTCCCTTACATCCTTGGTATCCTGCTTTTTTGACTTAACAAATCTCTGCTCTTACATTTAAAATCATGGAATGGTTTGGGYTGTGAGGGACCTTTAAATGCCATCTAGGCCAACCCCCCTGCAAAGAGCAGGGACATCTTCAACTAGAGCAGGTTGCTCAGAGCCCCATCCAACCTGGCCTTGAAATATTTCAGGGGTGGGGCAGCCACCTCCTCTCTGCTCTCTTGCTGGGCACTTGTGGAAAGGAAGCAGGGGAAAAACTGGGCTTTAAGTACTCAAGCTCCATCCAAGCTATCCTGTATGCTTGGCTAAGAGCTTTCCTSGGGTCTGTTTTGGGGCATCTTTTTTTGCTGTTAACATGAATTTGGGCTTTTGAAAGAGATTGGACCAAGGAAGGATAAATTCTGGGTCTGGAGGTGCCAGCCCCACGCATCATCCTGTTCCTGCCTTGTCCAGTGAGGAAAAGCACTGTCCYGAAGTAGGAGCCTTTGAGCCGTGAGACACCAGTTGGCTAAGAGAGTATTTTCTAGATTTTCAAGCAGGCAGATGATCTTGTTCTTGTCTGCTTTGCTCCCAAACACTCTTCTCAGAACACCCCCTGTGTGAAATGGGCTGGACATGAAATGAAAGAGCAGATTCTGGCAGGGCTGAGACATGGAATGGTTTCCCAGCTCTGCTTAGGATGCCACGGCTGTCGGGTGTGCAGCTGATGTTACTGAGGTGATTGATTCCCTGGTCAAGGCTGGCTCTGCTCCCTGCTGGGAGCTCAGTACTCCAGTTATGTGGAATTTGGCCATTTCTCACATAACTCCTCTGCCACCAGCCCCGAACACAGACCTTCCTTACCCTGCTGTCTGTGCCACTCATCAGCTCCTTACACTCTTATCTATCACGTCCAGCAATTTCTGGTGTCACACCCAGGAGCTTTTTTACATCTCCCCCACTTTCCTTAATCCCAGGCGAGGGCCTCGCAACAGTCACTCAAGAAACACAAAGATAGAGGTGTGATGAAGCCTTTCCCTGCCACAAGTGAACAAATTAAATTTAAGTCTGCTGTAGAGAGAAGCAACACGCCTTCCCTGGAGCTTTTCATGGCATAGCCCTTTGTGGGTCACGGTGGGAATTTGATAGTCTGCAGCAGAAGCAAAAGTAAAGCTCTTTAAAAAAGCCACGAGAAAGAAGATTCAAATGGTTGTATCTGGGGTGCTGTTGTTCACCCAGGAGTTTTAAAGAAGTGGCTGGAGACTTCCAAATATAGCCCTGGGTTTAGTAATTAGTCCCAGAAGGAATGATCAGCTGGATTTTTGAAGCCTTCAGCCTCACAGAGACGTGTGTTTATTTGTGTTCTTCTGAATCCYGGAGGAAAACTGAGGAGTCCGCGTTAGGCACTGTACAAAGCCCCGGAAGACGTGAATCTCTGCTATCAATCTCTTAATTACAGCGGGTGAATTTCCTGAAACCTTTGCTCTCTGGCATAACTTCATTGAAAGATCTCGGTTGCAATTAACCGTTAAATGCTTAGGCGGTTGCAAGGAGTGCTGAATCCCTTAATGCTTTAAGAGATTAGGGATGGCTTTTGAGGGCAGGAATCCAGTTTCTGGGCTGCCTGGGAATGGGTGATTTCCATTGTCTCTCCCCTATTTAGATTTTGTGCTGCACACAGCTCCTTTTTTCATTTCCCCCAGGTCTGTGCAGTCACACCTTCACCCGTGCCCTCGGGCTTCTTGCTGCAGCCAAGGTAAAACCATCTACAGTCGTGCACGAGTGGCTGCTGCTCAGGACAGGCTTCAGGAACATCCGTGGACTTTGTTTTTATTGTTGCAAGTGTTTCCCTGCAAAGGCAGGCTCACGGAATCCCGAATAAAGCACTGAACCAGACTCCTGAGGGTGCTGCATCCCTTTCCATTTCCCTGGGAACAGCAGAAGCTGCGGATCACACCCTTACCGTGGCTAAAAGCTCTTAAAAGACTCCACTTACTGCTTGAAGGAAGGCTATTTACAGCTGGGCATGTTACACTGGCTTGTTCAGGGTTACAATTCACCAAAATAAATATTCCTAAAYTTCTCCAATTTTCCAGCAATTTGACTACAGCAGTTATTTGTGTAACATCATTTCTTCCCGGCCAGGAGATGCTGTTCAAGCCATTAATTGAAAGCAGGAGCCCTTAGAGATACCTGTTGCTGTGTGAATGGCATGTTCTGCCTTTCACACCTCTTCGTGCATCTATTCAAGTGGAAAACAATAATTTTCACTATCTTGCATATGAGATATGAAGTTTAATTTATCACTGGAAGCACTCTGAGATGATTGATTCTGGGGCCAGGAAAATATGTGATTTTGCTGCATGTTTGGTAAATTGGTAGCTTTGATTTACAGGTCCTTAACAGACTCTGAATAAAAAATTATTTTTCATGTTGGTGGTGGAGATCTCTCTGGGATAAGAGAGCAGAAAGAGAAAAGGGTAATGAGAACTTGTAGAGATTGATAACTGCAGGAATTTTGATCAGATTAAGGCAATTACTGATGGGATGATGGTCATTAGTACTTTGTTTCTAATACAGAGATGAATTGCTAGAAAGCAGAGAAATGTGCTGAGATGAACAAGAATCATTCGGTGCTTAATTTTTGCTGGTGTCTTTTTTCTTTTTTTTTTTTTCCTTGCTAATCATGATGCAAAATTGATGGCAAACCAGGCTGGCAAACGTGGGTGACTGGGCAGGGAAGCAATGTGTGGGAGCAGGGAGAGTGCCTGTGCTGGTGGGACCACCACTGGGCAGGGTCACCATCCCTGTGCTTAAAATGAAGGAGACAAAGTAGAGTGTGGGCAGAAAAGAACCAGGGACAAGAAAACAGCCTGGCAGCAAGAGTCAGGCAGACATGGCTCTTTGTCTAATGGAAATACTGACTTTGTCTAATGGAAATACTGTTAGAGCAGGCTAACGCCCTCATGGAGATGATTCTTGGTGTTAAAAAGGCTCTTTTATGTAGCAACAGCAGTAAGAGAGGGAGGGACTGATTAGAAGTGAAGCTGGACAAATTAGGAGCAATTTCTTTTTATGATGGCAACTGCTGGAAGAAGCTGCTGGGAGGGTGGCAGGTTCTCCATACCCAGATGTCTCCATGTCTAGACTGGCTCATTGTTAAGAATTCCATCTTTTGCCAAATCTGTTCTGTACTTCAGTCAGCTGCAGGTTTTCCTGTTTCCAGTGCAGGCAGGCTGGATTCAGCAACCAGTGTGTGTTCATCACCCCTGCTGAGCCACAGGTTCTGCATGACCCTCATTTATGAACTGGTCTGGGGAACAGTCTGTCCCAGACTGTTTGTTTGTTTGTTGTCCGGCAAACCCAGTCCCKGGGCTTTAAAACATCCATTTAGGAAAACATCCTCCATCCCAGGTAAGGCAGAAATCCCCTGCAGCTGAGCTTGGTCCTGCCCACAAATCCTACTGAAGATCAACATTTCCAAGAGGAGCTATAGAAGCTTTAGTGAAAAATTCCTGTGATAGCCCTTTAGTGAGCTTTAAAGTGGGCAAGTTCCAGGATTCTGCACAGGTACACGTGTGCAGTGAAACTCCTACAGCCACCACGGGAGCTGTAATTACCGAGCTGTGTCACACGGGTGAGGCGACTAAGGCTGCTGTTGAATCAGATGTTGATCCTTTCAGGAGAACTTCCTGTTACTGATGCTGATGCTGATAACTCTGTTTTTAAGGTAGAGGAGCTGAGCTCAGCCTGTTGCAGCTGGCTGGGAATGCAGTCGTGTGCTGAGGGGGAGGACGAGTTGCGCTGACATTTGCATTGGCAGTGCCCAGTTTGGATGTGCATGGACCCAGGATGGTGGCACTGATGAAGACAAGCTCTGGTACAACAGGCTTCAGAACAAACAGCTTGAGGAATGAAGTCAGTTATGGCACTTCCCCTGTGGAGAGGTGCAGGAGCCAGTGCAGCAGTCCCTGTGCTGGGAATGGGGTGGATGGGAAGAGTCCTGTGCCCTGGGCAAGGCTCTGCCTCCTGCCCTGAGGAGTTTCTCCAGGCTGTGGGATTTGAAAACAGATTTTACCACTGCTCACTGCTTTAAGTAGGAAGCCCTCTGCATGCTGTGAAGTCTGCACGACTTTCCTGAGCTGGAGATCCAGGGCTGCTGCCCGTTCCCTGGGTGCAGCAGTGGTGGGATGCTCGGATATTTGTTTCCTGTTTTCTTTCCAGGCATTGGGTGCAAACTACAAGGGGAAAACAAATGGGCAATGACTCTGCATCTGCCTGTTTCTCTCCCTCCCATCCAGGGCTGGAAGAGCACCTGGGCTGTTCCAGTGAGCTCTTGAGCAACTCCAAAAAGTGCACACAAGATGAGCTGTTTGCCAAGCTTGGGAATGCAACCAAGCTCGAAGCAAAGCCCCAGGTCAGCCCCCAGGTTTCAYGAGCTTGTGCTTTGTATTTGAGATCACCTGCTCACCCTT
Organism: Amblyornis subalaris; assembly: GCA_018881555.1. NCBI lineage: Eukaryota > Metazoa > Chordata > Aves > Passeriformes > Ptilonorhynchidae > Amblyornis > Amblyornis subalaris. Next base: position 894,188 of record JACAXG010000101.1, on the reverse strand, counting down.
CACATGAAAACATCAGCTTGAGCCAAATAGATGTAACATTTCAGAGATCAAAGAGTGCCCGAATATTGATATTGTGTTCTTCTCCCTGGCAACGCAAGCCAAGATAAACTGGAAGCAAATCCAAGCAGTGGATTTGACTGCTGCCCTTCTTGGGTGAGGGAAAGCATTTTGAAGGGAGACATGAGATACTGAGCTGCTTCCTGATTCTGAGGTGATGGTCCAAGTTCAAAAAATCTGGGCAACATATCTCACATTAAAATGTATGTCCGGATATGTAGGCATTGACAAAGAAACCCTTGTCTTATTTAAAAACAAACAAGAAAAAAACACGGCCTTTGGCAGTAAGGAATATCTCTGAGTCTGAAAGCAAGACAAAGCTGATATTTCTGTAAATCTCACAAGGAGAAATTGTACAGGTTTATTCTTTTGCTTTGCATCTCATTTTAGTCTCTCATTCCTTCTGCATTTTTTGCGGACTGTTCCATTTGCTTGGCTGTCCTGGGTGCTCTCTCGTCTTGCTTGTACACACCACGTGAGGAACCTTGCATGAAAAGAGCCTTTTTCTCTAATTTGACCCACCAGCTGCTTTGGGTCTGACTTGGAATTCTGTTCCCTGGCTGAGGGCTGGCTCTTGTGGTGAAGGCAGCGAGCCCTTTTCCTCCTGGCAGCGGGTGCAGAGGGCAGACCCAGTCCAGACCGCGCTGCAGGCTGGAGCTGGTTCCCAAAAAGGGGGTGAACAACAGAGAAGAGGGAGGGTTTTGTTCAGTTGTCCTGTGCCTGTGGGGTTTCCCTCGTGGAAGCAGAAAGCAGCTCATCTTTGTGGTGACAGCAGCTCCTCCTGCGCAGGGTGGGTCTGGAGCACAGCCCTCGCTTGAGCCTCGGGCAGATTGAGCATCCCTCCATCTGAGGGAGAAGCCAGATGAGTAACTCCAGGGTGATAAATGGCCCACAGCTTCTGCACACAGGCTGTGACTGGCTTCTGCTGCAGAGGTAGATAAGGCTGGATATTGGGAAAGCACCAGGCATGTGAGTGTTAGCAGGGAATGCTGATGAATAACGTCGCTTTCCTGATACGGTTTTGCTTCTAATCCTGCCTGGCTTTTGGATAGCACTGATGATGGGGAATCTTGTCTGAACTGGAGTTTTCATGGAATCTTGCTTCTTGGAACAGGCTTAAAATCCCCAAACCCCAAATTACGCAAATTCAGTGCAAGGTTTGCTTTCATTTTTACATTAAACCGTCACTGTTGGTAAATGACCTTCCCTGACTTCGGGTTGTCACGAGGAGAAAATACATTTTCACCAGGCATGTGGATATGGAGTCAATTTCCACAGCAGCAGGAAATTAGCCAGGTCTTGTTTAGCTGCTGGAAACTTGCTTCATCTGGAAACAGGAGAGTGAATGTTTCTGTTTGTCAGGCCTGAAGTCAGGCACAGACCAGTTCTTAGAATGCTGCACAGCTGCATTTGGCTTGAGATCTGCACTCTGTCTTACTCATGGCTGATGAGGTGATTTGGGATGATGAGTTTTCCCAAGGGACGACAGCTCTGGTCCTGTCCAGTCTGGACTAAGAAGGTAATAAATTTAGGTACTAATCCATTTAGGCCGAAAATGCGATTCCAGAAGATTTTTGCCAAGTGCAGTCCCATTCCACGAGAGCAGGTGCGGTGGATATTTCCCATCTATATTTGTAAAATCGTTCTAAATGTGTTCATTTATTTTCATGAAGGCTTGTCATTACACAAAGTATGGTCAGCCAGGGGTGCACCCGTTAGATTATCCCTGTAACAACCCTACTGAGCAGCAGATGAATATTTTTATCATCTGTTTAATGGCTGCAGGAGGCTCCACTGGCTCCTTTCGGGCTGCAAAGAGCAGGGGTGGAGAAAAGCCTGGCTGAGAGCAGGACAGAGCCTTGGGGCTCTTGGCTCTTCCTCAGTCCCCTCACTTCTGCCACAGGCAACGTCCAAGGGGATGTTTCTCCAGATCTGGGGGGCTGTTACTGAGGGAGAAAATTATTGAATTTTGGTCGAGGTCTATGGTCACACTCGTGTGATCCCTTCGGTTTTGGTGATATTCAAGCAGTGCTTTGAGATATCCAGTCAGGAAACTCTCTCAAAGTGGTTTTAACTTGATCTGGTGAAGGGTTCAAGAGGGAACTGACTCCCCAAAAATGAATGTGTGCTGTGAATTTGGAGAAAGGTTAGTGAATTGTTTCAGTTGAGGGGAAAAAATAATCACTTATTTGGAAGCACTGACTTGTTTTTTGTTTGAAATGTTGACTTTTTGTTGAACAGTTTCCCTTATTTAAACTTTGATCCAATAGCAAATGTTAGTAAATGGGTTTTAATGACCTTTCAAGCCAAACAATTTTGTAGGCTGACTCCAAGCAGAATGTTCTTGTTTGCTTGTCTCAGTGATGACTTGAAAACAAAAATTTCTAATTTTATTTATTTGGGCATGAACTGTTTTCCAAAGTTCATCCCAAAACCCTGAAAAATTCACTATTTATGAAGTTTGGGTCACTAATTGTAAAACAACATTATTTTTCTTTGGCTATAGCAAATTTATTGGAAGTGCAATTTAAAAATAGAAGTATTCATTTTACAGTTAACCCTAGGTAGTTTTTACATTTCAAGCTAATATATAGGGATATTTTGGTTATGACTTGCAGTTTCCTTTAAGGTTACCTTAGAGTGTTGAAACTGGACCGATGTATTTTTTTTTTAGGTTTTAATGTAGTTGACGAATTTGCCAACATCTTTCAATGACCTTTAGAACTTGGATTTTTCCAGAACTGACTTAATTAGATGAGATGGAACCAAAGTGAATTTTTTAAAAGTCTGTTTTATTGTTCCCTATTAAAATTCTCCTGAATTATTCAGCTGCCAGAGATGGAATGGAATTTATCATTAAGTTATTCACTTAGATAATTAAATGAACCTGCAGCTTCAGTAGAAATGAAGGTGGAAAAAGGCAGCAGGGTGCTGCATGTGACAAGTTCGCTTCCTGGCAGACTTCTTGGGATTATTTAATTGTCCACCCATAGGTTGAGGAGGGTCCATTGAGCTTCTGCTTTTGATTTTTAAATCTATAATAGATGCAAATACRAGAACTCCCAACAGTGCCCAGCTCAGCTCTTCCCCGTGTGTTGAGCCTGAAGGTTATTACAAATGGAGGTTACAAATCCAGCCCCTGCTGCTTCCRTCATTCCAAGTGTACCCTGAGACTGTTCCCTGCCCTCATCCTCGCACTGAAAATCAATTTCAAGGGAATAAAAGAACACGTGGAAAGAAGAACACGGTGTGATGCAGAGTCTTGTACGTGGGTGTCTGCCTTGTTGGGCTCCAAGGGCATATTTGACAGGAATGTTTTGCTTCTGTTGCTGTGGCTCGTGGTAACTGGTGCTGGAAGAAGCTTTCTCCAGGGTGGGTACGATCTGCTTCTGGCCATTAAAGGAGCCGGATTGGTTCAATGAAGCCATTTGCTATTCATAATTATTTTCACAACACCTGCTGGAGTAATTTAAAAATAAATATCCTGAAATGTGAGGAAAGCCTAACTATAGAAAGTTCTGACTAATGGGAGGAGGAGAAGCTTGCAGTGCCCAGCCTGGACCTAGGGGTGATTTTTGTCCATTAGTGTTGTAGCAAATTCTGTAAGAAAGGCAGTGGAGACAGTGAAAAAGTGGGTGTTGAAGGGGCTGTGATGGTGAAARCATTTGTTAAACCCCCAAACCCACAGCCCTCAGCATTCCCTTCAGTCACTCTTAAACCTCCACTGTTTTGGCTCTCATAGGTGGCTTCAAATTAGATACCATGTCAAAAATCCTGATCTGTTTATCACAGAGCAATTTCCAAACTATGCAATCTTCATTTCAATTAACAGATCCCGTGAAAACAGAAACTTATAAATTCAGTGCTCTCCTGGGGCTCAAGTGATTGAATGCAGTACTAATTTCAAACTTCAGTAGCTTTTCTATTGCACCTGCAATTCTCAGATATTGCTTTTCCTGTCTGGCTGTGTTATTGTTCTGCCAGCGAGTGCTGGCTGTGCCGATAGTGTATAAAAAGGATATAGAATGGAAAAAAAAWGGGCTGTGCCTCTGGCTGTCACAACTGCCTGGAAGGAGTTTGTAGCAAGGTGGGGGTCAGYCTCTTCTCCCAAGTCACRAGCAACAGGACAAGAAGACATGGCTTCAATTTGTGACATGGGAGGTTTAGACTGGATAGCAGGAAAAGTTTCTTCACCAAAAGGGTTGTCAAGSAACAGGCTGCCCAGGGCATTTATGGAGTCACCATCCCTGAAGGGGTTTAAAAGATGTCTAGATTTGGATAGGACCACTCAGAAAGGTTTCATAGTCTTGGTGAAACGTTTCCTAGCTACTCGTCCAAGTCTTTTTTTTCCAAGCCCAAAGACTAGTTTCTGGACTTCTCCAAGGATTTCTRTCTCGTCCCACAAAAATGTCTTAGTTCTTAATGCTATCAGGATAAAAATAGACATTCTCTTGCACAGTGTTTGCAGTCACAGACTTCATTTCTAGGAGTCTCCACAACTGCTGGATCAAGCAAGATTGATGCAACATCAGAAAGCAAAGTGTGCTTTTACCTCCTGTGCTCTCTGAAGAGAGAGAAAACTGTTATTCAAGGTGTTGAGGTAAATTAATTTCTTGCAGTTACATGTCAGATTTTGTTAATATTCTTTTTATAGGGTGGACATCCCCTGTAGGACAGCAGTGCACTCCTAAACAAGAGCAATATAGCTCTGTGGGACTTGTCATGTTCTTCTTTGAAGATCTGAGCAGAAGAAAAATGCAAAGATTGAAATACCTCATTCTAGAGGCAATATTCACACTTGTGCTCCTCGACTATGAGCTAACCTGGGCAGTTGTTCTCGTGGCTCTTGGGCACCAGGACTGCTGCATCCTCAGGAATGCATCACACATCCTCAGGAATGTGTCATGGATTCCTCTGGCAGCCATCCCTCGAGGCTTGACCAGTGGAGGAAGGAGTTCTGCATTTCTGATAGCGATGGAGTGGTGGATAGGGTTGCAAGAGAAAAACAAGTCTTTAATCTCATAAGCTTGGGTTTGCTTTTCAATTAGGCTTAWTTTTTATTACAAGAAACTGAGTGTTTACTGAAAAAACAAGTGATGGAGAAACTGATCCACYCACTTTAAACCCCACAGGGAAGTGATCAAAGGCAGGCAGGAGAGCTGCACGCCCACGGGTGACAGCCTTCCTCAGAAATCCCAGCCTCTATGCTGAGCCCATTTCCATACTCATACATAGTGATATATGATTTTTCAGGCGATCTAAATTAATTTTCCATTTTTATTACATTTTTTTCCTTAAATGTTTTGTTCAAGAGTTTAACTGTGAGCTGAGGAAACGAGCAAATTCGTGGGGAGAGGCTTGCTGTGGTGTAACATCTGAAATCAGCGTAGAATAAAGTTTTAATAAATAACAATAAAGGAAATGAATCAATAAAGAGCGTGAGTGTTTATGGAGAGCAAAGGGAAAACAGCTCAAGGCACAAGGGAATGATGCTGATGGATCYTTCCTTACAGCTTGCTCTAGGAAAGAGAAATGCGTCTCTGTATCCAGACTGCGGCGTCACAGGCTGCAGTGGCTGAAGAAAGATGTTCTCGTGGTCACTGCACTTGTGTTCGTTTTATAACTCTTCCTCTTGGAAAAGGTGGTTTGAATCAGGAATTAAACCTGCTTGTGTCAGTTCCTTTGTCCCCCACCTGCCCTCTGTCSCTCACATAAATGGAGAAGGTGCAGCATTTTGCAGCCTGAGCTGGAGACGCGGCGTGCGCCTGTCCTTATTTTCAGAGCAGCACAAATATGACAGGGTGTACGCTGCCCTTTGTCCTCTGCAGATGGAGAAGTTTACTGCAAAACTACTATGATCATCACCCCTCTTAGCCAGAGCTGCTGTTGATCTCTGCTGTTGTCCTCCGAGCAGCTCTCTGAGTGTTGATTGCTTCCCTTGGGAGCGTTCCTGACCCACCGGTGCGCGGCAACGCGAGCGTGTTACTCCCGTGACCTCTGAGGTTCACACGAGCACCCAGGGGACAATGGAACTGCTCAGGCTGATGGAAAGAAGGCATCTGAAAACGCTCCAGTCCTCTCTGCACGCACCAAAAAAGACAAGGGTTGCTMCTTCACATCCAGCAAGAGATGAGTGTGCGGCCCTGGCTACGTGGTGGTTATTCAGATAAACATCTCTGCCCTTTGAAGGCAGTCAGGGCAGCACCAGCTGCTGGCAATCACTTAGGAAAATGTCTTTAATGACTGATAAGGTTTGTCCTCCCCTTGTGTGTGTGCCAGAGTGACTTTTATTTATTTAAATAGGTGCAAGCTGGATTTTGTGGCTATTAAGGGATTTCTCCAGGTCTGACGAAGAGGGAAATATGTTGTAGAAGGCTGTGATCCAGCCAGTGGGGATGAGTGTGGTGGCAGTGTGATCCATCTGCTGTGCCTGGCAACCTGTGGGTTTGGACTTGCTTAAAAATTGTAGGGATATGGACTCAAACTATTATACTCTGCACAGTCATGCTTAATGGAACAGGCTGGAAACAGGATTTTCTCTTCAGTGGGTAACTCACACTTTGGATAAAATGTGACAGTTTTGAGCAGAATGAAATTCTGAAAACAAATTTCAAACTAGTGGAAACTTTCTCTTAAAATTGKCAGGTTCAGTTGATATTTAATCCTGGAAATCTTGGAAATTTCTGAATGAAAAATCTTCTAGGGAGAAAACCAAAAGTTCTCTGAGGGGTGAAAAAGGGTTCATGGTTGGGGTTTTTTTTCACATTAACAAAGTGAATCAGCCATTAAATTCCATTTTTAAGGATGAGTTATGGATGTTTACACACAGAATATGGGCCAGACCAATCCCTGAGCTATGCCACCAATTTACCATTTTATAGAGGAAATAATTTGTATTTTTCATGAGGTTGGAGTGGGATCCCAACTGTATTTTTTTTTACTTGCTCCTATCAGGAGGAATAGAGCTTTTAATTAAAATGACAATGTCAGACTAGTCAGACTCCCATTATCATATTTAAGGAGGGCTTTGGGGAGCTATAAACATGACAGGGTTTGTATGACTGATGTGATTTAACAGAAAAGTGCCTAACTTCCTAAGCTGTTCCTTCAGGGGTATTTAATATCTCGTTTGCTGCAGGATGTGCTTTGTTCTGATCCTTGTACAGCCGTTTGTATCCTGATTAATTGTTCATTATCCTCTTTTAATTCTACCCTCACTCACCCTCCTCGTTTCAATTCATGCTCTTGTGTGCTCCCCAAACCTCAGCAAACCATGCTCTTCCTTGAGCTAAAGTGTTTTTAGGAAGAAATAGCAGCAAGACAAGTTTTTCAGAGTCCTGCAGTGAGGATTATGGTTGTTATGGTTACTAGATGAACTATATTGCTACCACATCTGAATTCATCCACAGCCCCATCCCCTCTGGAGGATGTGGAGTTCCATCCTACAAAATAACCCTTGGCAAACCAGTCCAACCATTTGTGATCATTCAGAAATAAAAAGGGCCCACAATGATCTCTCTTGTCGTGGTTACTCCTGGCTCTGTAGCTGCATCCATGGATTCCAAGTGTGTTATGGATGGGGCAGGGGATTGAAAAGACTCAGAAGTGACGCTTCTCAAAACACAGCACTCTTCTTAGTAAATCCAAACTGCAGAAGATAAAGGCTAAAGGTATAAACTACAAATTCCACATAAGTATTCCCATAAGAAAATATTTTTTCATTATTCTAAAGAAATTTAGTGCATTTCTGACCTGCACTCTTACTAGCACAGTTAAATGGGAGGTTTAGAGACAAACATATTTGAGCAAGAATGATCCCCAGAAAAAAATGTTTTTGGCAAAAAAATCCTTTTAAAGTTTCAGCTGGGACTAAAATAAGTTGGCTGCACAAGAACAGCCTGTGGAAAACCTGAGTGGAGAACAGGAGACCTTGAACAGAAAATCTCAAAATGCTTGAAAACAGTGAGGAATTTAGACAGAGAAATGCAAACAGGGCTTCTATTGCTGTCTCTCTTCTCTTATTTACCTAACTTATGAACATGCTCCTCCTTCTCTCTGTAAGGACTGATGCTTCAAGCCCCATCCAGCCTGGCCTTGAATGCTTCCAGGGATGGGACATCCACAGCTTCTCTGGGTGATGAGGGTGAGGAGCCAATGTCTCAGCTCTTAATTTAAAAAGCATCATGTTCAGAAGCCCAGGTGCTCTCTGGCCATGGAGTCATTAGAAAACAATGGCTGGTACCTGGGGAGGTGCTGCCCCTGCTGACAACGAGCTCTTTGCTGCTGCAGAAGTCATGTGGATTTATTGACTGGTAATTTGGTTTTTTGTGATTTCCTTTGGGCAGTGGGATTAGGAAGACAGAGTAGGAACAAATTAGAGAAAGGGGGCATTGGAGACGGAGAGAGTTTGATTTTTCAGCTTCTTATTCTTTTTTCCTTTCTTGCCCTTCTAATGTGCTGATGGATCTGGTGCCAGATGGAATCTGAGGGAGGCAAACATGAGCAAGGAGACTAAAGGGTGAATGTTGCCAGGAATTGTGTGTCCCTGTGGACCATAGTGGAGCATGAGGGTGTTCAGCATCTTGCAAATCAGGCCCTGGAGTGTCCCAAACAAACATGCAGTCTCATAAAGCCTGTTTGTGTTCCCAGAGGTGTATAAAGTGCAGAAATGACACTGCAGATATTAACCAAACAATCTGGTTACATCATTCTGTTATAAATAATGTTCAGTGTCATTGGGATATTGTTGTCATAGTACAACTAAGTCATTACAGATGTTTATTTGTGATTATTACAGTGTATAAAACACTAAAGGTAGATGGGTTTCAATGATTTTTAGTGTCTCTTCAGTGTAAAATATTCAAATTGTGTATAAAAGTTCATGTCTAGGACATCTTTTTATGTATCAGATTAACTTAAAGAATCTRCTAAAGCCTTAGTGATTTCTCTTGTTGATTTAATTTCTGAACTCCTGACAGCCTGGATTTTATAACAGATCAGCATGGTGCCTTTAAATCATCTGTGTAAAGCTCCTTGGCTATACCCTGTGCTGTGGGAACTTGATGACCTGAGTTTCTGAGATTAACCTGAATGACAAAAAAGCTCCAGCTCCTGCATCAGACAGGTGAAGACTTGTAGTGGGATTTAAAAGTAGAAGTAGGTAAATTACCCTGTTATTCAAATAAAATTCAAAAAGTTTACTATTGAATATTGGCTGTTTTTAAAAATAGCTCCATCCCCAAAACTGTAATTTACACTGCCAGCTAAGCCCTGTGAGTAGAGCAATTAATTACAAAATAAAAGCTGCTAAAAGCTGGTGTCATCAGGGATAGGACTTTATGCAACCCAAGGTTGAGTAAGGGATCCAGAGGAATGATACACAATAGTTTGACCTCAGCATGGAATCCCTAGGGCTGGAAAATGCAATATGACACACTTCCCATGAAAGCTTGTTAAGCAAATGATTTGGGAATCCATTGTACACTGTGAAGTCAAACTCTCGAAGCTGGTATTAGAAAAGATTTTTGCTGAGTGAATCCATTCCCTCCGCCCAGAACCTGCARTGATATGTTGGTAGGAGTTGCTTTCTACGTCAGGAGTTTCTTTCTATATCTATCTGTGTCATTGCTTATCTATATCAATCTTTATCAATGTATTTCTAGATGTTCTTCTCCCACCCTGGATGGTCTCTAATGCCCCTTTGTAATGGCTGTGCTGGCTCTGTTAATGACCATCCTTATTCCCATTCCAAAGGCTGCAATAGCCTGGCTGTGAAATATCCCCACGAGCTGCTGCAGGCATCARTTTTAGAAATGTGTTCCCATGTGCAGGGGAAGAATTCTGCCTGTGTGAGTTAGGAATGAATACAGAAACTGAAGGGCAAACTTTAGTCCCTGATTTGTTTGGTTCTGTTGAAGTCACTGCCTTGGGTGAACACCAATAGAGTCGAGTCTCGACCTCCACGTGGCTGGTGCTGCACCAAGCACGTAATTTACTGGACCTGTGCTATCTTCAATGCAAGGCAAACTCCTGGCATAAGGAAAGGCTAATCCCTTCCCTTCCCAACTGCAGGAGTAAATGTTTGGCTCAAATATGTAGATTATAATTGATTTTGGAAAGAGTTATTTATGGTGTTGGTGTTCTGAGGCTACGTGGTGTGCAGCGAGCTGTTAGACTATGGGAGGCTGCTCCTAGTCCAGGCAAACCTGAAGCTGATAAAGTCTAACTTCAAGCAATATTATTTTACAGATTTATGGCATTCCATTGGCAGCTTCAATCGTTCAGACTGAGCCACCTGATCCACAAGGACAGTTTTAACATCTCTGGCAGCAGACACAGAGATTAACAGACTCAGTGTGCCATATCTGTTCCAGGGTGTGCTGGTGAGACAACTGCTAAAAACAAGTGTACATAATGTGAAATTCTAATTTTGTTTTGTTTGTTTTCTGCTTGTTAGGGTGCTGTGAYGTTTAATCAATCCAAGAGGCACAATCAATTGCAATTCCTACTCTCAAAGTCATGGTCATGCTCTGTTCTACCACTGGGTCCGGCTTTGGTGTCTGTTTTGAGAAAGCCGCAGGAAAGATTAGTACTGAGGAAAGTTCTCATAAAGAATTTCCATATAACACTTTAATTGTTGAATTTTCCCCACTCAGCTGTGGTCAGTCTATTGTAGCTTTAAAGAATTTCAGCAGCGCCTCTTTGGCGTCTCAATCTCCTTGCAGACATCACTTTTCTCACATCTTCAAGGAAGTGGGACCTTCTGTGGGGCCAGTGATCCCTCACCCTCCAAACAAAGCCTAGCCCAGCTCTGTGGAGAGACCCCTGTAACTCATGCACCCGCTCTCAGAACCTGASCCATGGACATTCATCATGGGTTTGTGCCAGTAGAGGCAACAGACCCCTGAGATTTTTGCAAAGCATTCAAAATCCAGCTAGCCACATCTGAATCAAAACAATTAAAGGATTTTTTTTCTTGCTTGTTCTCAAGGGTTCTTGGCTGCAAGTCTCAGTTCTCCAAGGAGTCAAAAATTGCCCATCATTTATTCATCTGACTTTTCCTCAGATTACAGGAATCTTTTCTGCTGTTGGCTTCTTTTTGCCTCTGCTGTTGATAGCGCAAAAAAGAGCTTCTTTGTTCCCCGAATTCTGTTTTTCTCTGGAATTCCTACCAAGAGCCTTTGTGCTGCACTTTTTGTTTCCACAGCTATTTTCACTCTATCAAGCAGGGGGAGTTTACTTCCATGGACGAGAAGTTAGAGCAAACAAAATTCTACACTACTTGCCCAAAGTTGCTCTCCCAGGCAGGATTCCCTGAGCTGTTAGCATTCCTTCACGCTCCGCTAGACACGGATACACAGATTTATTTAAGAGATGTGTGTTGGCTCCTGAGTCACACAGCAGCACATGCTGATTATAGTACAGGGATCCTGCAGCTTGGACTAGTTTGCTCAGATATCTGGATATCTGTTAATGTAATCCAAGTTCCATATTTAATGTCAACACTTCAATTAAAAGTGCATTAGCATGCCTTTTATACAAGGTTGCTCGTTAGAATAAGGGTTTGGCCTTTCTTTAAAGTTTACAGCAGTTGCTTTCCAAAGCAGGCTGGCTCACAGCACATCCAGACTGAGACAGGAGAGAGAGCCCTGAGGGGGGATAGAGCCAAGAGGCAGCTCCTGGTGTGTTCTGCTGGGGCTCACAGCAGTCCAGCTCCAGAGACACAAGTCCCCTGCAGTTTCCAGGACTGTTGGTTTCGTTGTTTTAGCTCAAAAGCAACTTCTTTGGTTCCTTTTATTTTTTGTAATGGGATTCCTTTACTCTCATAGCTTTTCCTGGTTCTCCAGGTCTGGTTACAGCACAGGGATCGCATTCCTTTGACTGCAGGTTTTTCCAGGTCTAGCTGCTGCTTTTCCTGATAGGAGGCTGGAAGAGCAAAGAAGCCAAGATTCCATTCCCATAAAGAACCGAAGTAACAATTTTTAAATTAAATTATTTCAGTTCACTCCAGAAACCCTTGTTTAGAAGAAGTYTACCACTTGCAGAACATTTTGATGAGACATTATTTTACTTTATTTGCAGGGAAAAGAGATGACATCTCCAGTTCCCAATTCCAGCTGGCCTTGGACAGCCAAGTTAACAGGAAATCCTCAGACTGTTCAGAGGTCCAGGGATGATGTTTGCCTGTATTTTCTCTCTTAGTAGTAGTAGTAATAACAACTTCATTTATTTTTAACTGGATACTGATACTTTAATGAATGCTGTACTCCAAAGCTCTCATTTCTATTCCTCTGTGAATAAGACTAGAGTCTTGTTCCCCTTTTTTTCCCCAGCAGTCTCCCTGACATTGAGGATCAGATTTAAGACCACTTGAMGTCAATGGAGAGATTTTGATCCATTTTAATGGGCTTTGAGGCAGAGCCACAAAGACTGGCTGAAACAACTGCTGGCATTTCAGGAAAACCACAGCTGAATTTGGCAGCATGTAATTAATTACTGAAATTCAATATTGTCTTGCACAATACTTGGCTTTTCACAGAAGCAAGCAGGCACATTTTTAATATTTCCATACCCCAATGCAGGACACATTTTAAAAGTCACTGCCATGAACCAAAAGAATGTCTTTCATTATGTTTAGAATTGACTGTGTTTGGTTTCTATCCCCATCAGAGGATAATGAAAACAGCTGGAGTCAAATTATTATAATTCAGAAATATTCACTGTCATATTCCTCTTTTAATATGCTCTGTCATGTGGAAATGAGTTGTGTGGAGTTGAGAAGATCAAGAGCAGTGGTGTAGCAATGTCCTGACTTCTGAGATGGAAAATCCCCAACCTCCTCTGGTCAAACAGTAGATGGTCCCCTATTTGATAGGGTATTTGGACTCATCAAACCACAAATATTTCCATAACAAGTTCCCCATTCCCTGTTAGACCGAAACTCTGAGCAGTCAGCAGAGTGACAGGATATCTGTTTGATAATTTCCCTATTATCAAACAGAGAACCCTAAGAGAGCAAAAGCTGCAGTAACTTCAAGTCCCTGACAAATTGTTGTTTAGTGGATTTAGCAACAGAGTTGGCCAAAGGACAGCACATGAGAAGAACAGCAAATCTGGCCAATGGTTTGCAAAATACAAAGCTGTAAAATACTTTGGAGAGCAGCCTCCTGCTCTGCTAAATTGTTTAGTGACTCAGTCAGAAATGTTTTGAGGCTTATGTAGAATATAGCAATCTTCTCCCAAAAGTTTTCTTTGCTTCACTTTTACATTTGTACTCATACAGTTGTATGAATTTCATTAAAAATGGCTTTACTGTTCACTGTCATGACGCTTGTCTGCTGAACACAGGATAATAAAACCATTTGTAATTTCTGTTTTAATGAGGAGGAAAGGGAGGAAAACTGCTGTCATTTTATATCTCCCTAGACATCTACTTTTATCTTTTAATTTTTTACTTTAGGGCAGACTCAGAACGATGCTTTTTATTTAATCTGTCGTCAAGCATCGAATGAATCATAGTTTCCCCTTATTGATCTGTTATTTAATTGTATAAAATGAATAGTCGTCCTTCCTCCTCAGAGTGCGATATTAATTAATATGAGAGAAGAAAGCAGGATGTAGCCTGAAACCTTATTGCTGGAGCAGCTTGCTGCCAGTGCTGTGGCCTGGCATGTCCCAGTCCTGTCTCTTGAGATCCAGCTCTAACACCTGTATTTTCACCTTTGGGCTTGTTTACTTTGTGGCAAACCGCAGTGAACTTGAGAGATGTGCTTTGTCATGGTCCAAAACAAATTAAAAACCATGTTGTCTCCAAAAGGTAGCTGACCTCTGCCTGGGATCAGAGTCTGGCTGTGCCCAGTGTGGGGAAAGGCAGTGACAGTATCCCGAGTGCCTCTGTGCTGTTACATATTTATATTTCTGTGTCAGGTTCCCTCTGCATCAGGCCAACTTCTAACRTGCTAGAGGAAGTAAAGTGCCAGATAGAGCATGGCTGCAGATGGGAAAAGTTTCCTCTTACCATGTGTCTGACATACCACAGTAAGCAAGGCATCTAATTAAAATCCTGTTTGAACTTTGATCTTCTGTTCTTGCTCTCTTACCAGCAATGGATGGCTGAAAGGATGTCTTTACCAGTACTTTGCAATCTAATTAATGTTTTCCTGACCTGCTTTTCATGTGTACCAGTATCCCATCTCACCCTCAGTCYGGCAGAAGAATTACTGTCTGTCCTGAGAATGCAGAAATCTGGATTGGTTCATTGTTTTACTGAATAAATCACGAAGAATACCTTTAACATTCGTTCTTAAYGCAGTGCAATCTTTTTTTGGTCTGACCTTTTCTCTATTATCTTGTACCTTCCTCAGCCTGTTTACCAACTTTTCAACCTCCTCATTAGATGCGAAGAATTGAGCAACTGCTGAGAAAAGGCTATGAATATTGACAAACACTTGAAACAACAGATCTGTTTCAAAGAGGAACTGGAACTGGTTTTCAGGCTCTGAGAACAGTGTGGGTTGGCAGTGTACATCCTATTCTCACTTTAGGCTATCATGTCAAATTCCCAGCTAGTGCAATCTCATCACAAGGTGGTGGCTTGGAAAACATGACACAAACTTTTCTCTCATCAAAGAGCAGATGTTTTGTTTGCTTTTTGTTCTTTCCCCCTGAGAGCTGTGAAGGATTGTGCTGTTAGCCTATACATGAAATCCGCATCTCTGAACCAGCTTAAAAGGARTCATGGGAGAAAACAGAATAAATAAAGGTTGAGAAAAGAACAGGGGAAATCAGAGAGAAGCAGGTAAAACAACTCCAGGATTTAAGTGCAAGAATCCTCCTTTCTACTGACATTCCTGGTAACAAACTTACTGGGCACTGACCAGGAGTGGGGCAAAATAACCTGGGAGAAATACTGAAAGCTACTGTGATGTCAGGGCATCAGAGCACGTTACAGCTCCTGCAGAAAGAAACACCACCACATGTGTGCCTGTTTGCTAATGAACAGGCAAAATTAACAAAGAACATGAGGGTTAATACAGGATGGAGAAATACAAATAGGGAAGCAGCATGGAAGGAAGAATAAGAAGCTTGGTTCCACGCTGGCAGTGAGTCAGGAGCTGCCCCAGACATGCTGAGCTGGAAGCTGAGGAGCCTGAACAGGATATACAAAGATTTAGATCCATTTGAAAATTAAATCAGGCATGAGTAATGTGAGGWCTGTGAGGTGGATGTGTTCTGTGGTGCTGTTTCAAGCCACTTTAGGTTTCAAGGAAAAACTATTAATGCACRAGAATAAAAAGGACAGAGAGCTCAGCAAAAGTACCACTTGACAGGAGTGACATGGTGAACAGTTTAAAAGCCTCTGAATGGTTCTTTGAATCAGGAGACCTACGCGACGAAGACACAGAAATTCCGTAAATATTTTATTCCAGAACATCATGTTCTTCTGCTGACATTAATAAATATATGGAAAAATACACTTATTAAAGGTTAGGTGGAAAACTCTTCTGAGAAGGCGTTCTCTGCAAATGTCACCCAGCCTCACTGCATTCCCAATCTGGGTGCAAGGTTGTTACGTYGTTTCGGCAACAGCGTGAAAATACAGATGATTCACGAAGAGAGATTTATTTAAGAAAAATGCAGATGGCCTTTTAGACAGCAAAAGTTATTTTGATTATCTGCAATTCTGGGGGCAAATTAAGTTGAAAAATCAGCATCCAAACAAAGGGATTTGGATCTACGTTTAAGTTTTGTGGCTTCGCTTGGAAAAAAAGAGCATATCTGATGAAAAGATTAAAAGCTCAGAGTTCTTGACAAAATTAAACTGTGAAACAGTCAATACATATCAGTTAATGAGAATCATTACAGTTTATCACTTGACTTTTCTCTCCCTCCTTTTGTCTCGAATCATTTAAAGAAAACTTCTTTAAAATTGGCATATTGAGATCAATTGATTAAATCTGATTGTCCTTTGGCTCCATTGGTTGCCAGTGGAAACCAGCACATTTAAAAAGAGCCTCCACTCACTCTTTGCAGTTTGTCTGACAAAGGCCAGTAGCACTGATATACATTCAAAAGCAAAATTTTCCAGCTGTTACCATTTCGCTGAGGAACAGTTTCTCTATTACACTTCTTTCTGTCATAATCTTGGAAAACACCAGGTTATTCTAGCCAGATTTTAAATTGCTTGGGGGAATTTATTTTGTAATTGTCACACAGATTAGAAACCCAGGTGATGGGATGGACCCAGGTGCCTCTTTGCAAATGATTTATGGAACTGGCCTGCACTTGAAACAATGAAGGACTTTCACAACTTTTCCTTTGAGATCTTGCCATAGTAGCCAAATGTTGACAAAACAAATATCTTCCCAAATTCAGTATATTCTTTATCCTGTCATAAAATCATGAGAATCATTCTTTATACTGTGAACTATTTGCCATTGCGAATGGGGTTCTGTGTGGGACAGCCTGGATTTGAGGTGAGTTTCTGTGTAACTCCCTGGTCAGATGTCAGAGTAGAAAATTAACAGGCTTGAGGACTGGAGGAGGGGCAGGAGGACAACCAGTCTGCCAGTCTGCTCTTGCCTACAATGGCATTCGCCTACTGACACTGTGGCTTCCCTTTTTAACTCGTGTGAGGCCTGGACACACAGAACCCGCCAATGTACAGCCATTATTTCAGGTGCCATTGCTGAGCCTTCCCCGCTGCTGGAGGACAGAACCCTGCTATCACTAAGTTATCACCAGGCTTTATTCAATTATGAGTTG
The DNA here is from genome assembly GCA_018881555.1 of Amblyornis subalaris. Classification (NCBI taxonomy): domain Eukaryota; kingdom Metazoa; phylum Chordata; class Aves; order Passeriformes; family Ptilonorhynchidae; genus Amblyornis; species Amblyornis subalaris. The sequence continues at coordinate 877,367 of JACAXG010000101.1, read as the reverse complement.
GTGAGGCTCATGTTGCAGTGGTTGAATTTGAACCAGACCCTCTGGAAGAGGTACATGCACAGAAAACATGTATGCTCTTAATATTTGGCTTAATCTATTTATTAAAGGGGTTACACTAAACAGGGGAGCTCTATCAGCTGGAAGAAGTGCCTTAGATTTCCCTTTAAGTCCCGTTTCCTAAATTTAAATTGCTGAGGAGTAGCACAATGGGACAACCTGGTAGAATATTTCAGATTTGTGTGGCTTTAATCTTTTTGTCAGAATACAAATTTTTATGGGGTACAGGTGCTTCGTGATACAATTTCTGTTTAGGTGAGAGCCCAGATTTTTGGCAAAGTTTTGGCTGAAGAAGGTCAACAAGCAGTTTTTACTTCTTTAGCAGTCTAAAGCCCTCCCCAAGGTCACTCAATTCCTTGCCACGCCAGTTGGGCGCACTTGGATGAGGATTTGATTTAATCTCTTTTATGAAACAAAACTATCAGTCAATGATTAGAGGACAGCTGGGCCTTGCTCCTTGTGCTTGCCACTTGGCATTGGGCGCTGCAAGCCCCAAGGTAGCCCAGCTGCTGCTGTATCAGTCAGCATTGCCACCTTGCTTCTGAGAAGAGCAGCAGTCTGGACAGGATGAATCCGTTTAATTTCAGGATTTCCTGTGCTTGCTGATTGAAAATACCAGCTTTTATTCAGGTTGTTATATGGCATTTCTTCTTCTTACTTGGCATCGCTCGTGACATTTGCTTGTTCCCTCTGAAGACTTGCAGTGACCTGTTTGAGCTGAGGGTTCCTGACGGGAGGAATCTGCTCACCAGCGAAACACTTGTCTGAGGGTACAGCCTGTGAGCTGCACAGAGCTGCAACCAGGAGAGGACATCCTCACCCCAGCTCTGCTGACCCCAGTAGGGCTTTGCAGGTTGTACCAGGCCTGGAGTTTGGTTATAATGAGGATGGAGCAGTTGCTGCTCAGAGGAACAGAGTCATTATCTGCGTGACGCTGTGGGTCTGTAGGCATGACAACCCCAGGGAATATTGAAGTTAATTGAGGCACATGAACTTGCAGCATTAAACCGAGTGTCCTGACTCCTGTATGAGCATGATTTACTCCTGATGGACAATAGGTCTGTTTATATGGATGGGCACAGAGTGTACCTGATGACCATTATTTTAAGGGGAGGTTGCCAGGCACAGGGTGGGCAGGTATAGCTGGGAGGGCAAACAGCTTGTTACACACAAAGGTGATGCAAGCAAGGATGCTCAACTGAACATATCCAAGTTCTGGGCTGAAGGAGCCAATTTCCTCCATCAACCCTTTTCTGACATTACAGAAGTCCTTTCTTTTGTAACACCGAAAAAACAGGAGGGAGGAACAGGAAAAAGAAAGGATGCTCCACGCTTTGTTCCATGAGGCCATGTAACAAAACACTGTTGGAACCCCCTGGCTGAGGGCTCAGATCCCACCAGGAGAGTCCTTGGGTTTTTATTTGGGCTACTACACTGATGAGATCGTAATCATCACAGAATCTTAAAAGATCATCTCATTCCATGGGCAGGGACACCTTCCACTAGACCAGGTTGTTCCAAACCCCATCCAGCCTGGCCTTCACCACTTCCAGGGATGAGGCATCCACAGCTTCCCTGGGCAACATGTCCCAGTGCCTCACTACTGTCTGAGTAAAGAATTTCTTCCCAACATCTGATCTAAATCTCTCCTCTTTTAGACAAAAACCAGTCATCTTTTTCCTATCATTATCTGGCTGTGGAAAAAATCACTCTCCTTTTTTGTAAGTTCTTATTGTTTATACTATTTCAGCTCTGAACAGCAGCAACTCCTATGCATTTCAAGTCTTTCAAGTCTGTTTTGTGAGCAGCAAATTCGCAAGCCTGGAGGGTTTCTTGAGAGTGTGGGGAGGAGAGAAATTACTTGTGAATTTCAATTGAACTTAGGAAACAGATTCTGCTAGAGGGGAAAAGAAGGAGAAGGAATGTTAAAAACATGTCTTTCCTCAGCATTTTGAAAAAGCTTCACTCCAAAGTTGTCCACATATTTAATTTTCATGTTGCTTCATTTTTTTGGTCAAAAAGCAACGTTGACTTTTCATACTGACATGTTATATTTTGATGTTGGAAGAAAAGCTGAAGCAACCCCAGACGGGGAAAGCACAGCCCAGAATGAAATTTTTGTAGATTCTGTTTTTACTCCAGTCAAACGCCTCTTTTTTTTTTTTGTAAAGTTTATCCTAAGCTAAGTTTGTAGAAGATGGTTTTTTTTTATTTCTTACCTCAAAATTGATTATTTATGGAGTGAGCAGGAGCAGCCATCCTGCCTGGCAGTGCATTGAGCTGCAACACCACTAACATGGACTGCAAAGAGGCAGCTGCCAGCRCTGGCCAAGCAGAAATGTGCAGGGCTGTGTGAGAGGGGGGATTTGGACAGGCTCAAGGCATTTCACTGCTGTTCCTTGCCCTACCARAGGAATACACTGGAAATGGGTATTCCTGTATGCAATGGATCCCCTTGGGAGGATTCAGGTGCTGGGATTTGAGTAAGTATGTGATAGATGGAAACTAAAAGAGTCTACTTTTGTAATAATAATAAAAACATTTCTCATGTTTTATATTATATATATATAGTGCTATTTTTTGGCGAACTATGGATCCATTCAAGGCCTTTATGCAGTTCTAACTCTCCTCTGGGATGGCATTCAAGAAATAAATTCAATGGGTAGGAAAAATCACCCGTTTTTTAACAACTGATGCCAAAACAAAACAAAAACCAAATGGGAATGCTAAACCAAATTTGCATAATTTTCACTGCTATTTCAGGTGTGTTGCATTGTTAACAAAAAAAATTGTACTGAAGTATAGGCCAGATAAACAGCCTGCTGTCACCAGCAGGAACATTTCCATGATTATCCATCGATGTGGGAGCAGGTCCCTTGCTTAGCTCATGAGGAGCTAGAATTCTCGCCTTCCCTCACCTTAAAATAAACCCTGCATAGTCCCTCTGCTGTGTGGCGATTTCTCTTTATGCTGAGAAGAGTTACAGATGGAGCAGAAGCAGAGGCATGCAGAGAAGAGACATTCTGAGGAGAGAAATGTGTCTTAATTCCRTGTACTGCTGCCTGATTAAAATAGCATGAGGGGTGAGGCATGCTTTTAGCAAGTACAATGACACAGTGCTCTTGAATTGCTTCTATCTAGCTTTTACACGTGTCAATATTTGTTCCAGTACCAATCTTTTGCTCAGGAAATGCTCAGCTGCTGTCCCTGTAGTTTAAATTAATCTCACTCCTGAGCCTTCGTYGTCACAGATCCATTTATTCCAGGCTCAGCCTGAAATTCGTGTGCCTGTAACCCAGGGATGTGGCATGTGGCTCATGAACATCTCTACCCATGGCTTTAAATAGAAGTAAAAATTCTCAGCAAGGTGCACAATCAAATCCCGGGCAAGGAGGAAGGGCATGTGCATCAGACAGCAAGGCAGGGTGTAACTCTTAATGCATGCACAAGTTTATACTCCCTCACTTCAAGAGGAGCATCTTTTCCTCAGGAAAGGGCAGCTTCCTCTGCCTAATTGGATGCTGTGTACAGCACAAGCAACCTCAGTCATAACTTGAAACTTGTAAATGCTGCATGAGCAGCAGAATACCTTCTAGAAAGGCAATCAGCCCTTAAATATTAAAACCTTTGTAAAGATTTTAAGCTACAGAAAACCCATATTCTCAGAAAATTGCTCTAATGTCCAATAAACTTCATAGCTGATGTTTTGTGCCTTATTTTTAGCATTAATGTATCCAGCTCCAGCTTTGACCTCCAGCTCTCATTATGCCTACTGCAGATTAATAGTCCCTCCGTTACCAGATGTTCTCGTCATGTCTGTATGAATTGGAACATCTTCACCTTTTAACCTCCTCTTGGATGCAGGCATATTGAGGTCCTTCGAGTCTTTCCTGATAACAGGGAATTCTAGGAAAAGCAGCTGCAGAATATTTGCTTTTCTGGCACTTTCTAGAGGGCATTGAGAAACTGAGAAAGAGCAAAGAGCCACTCAAATACCCAGCACCTAGCCACGGTGGCAGGAGTGGGGCAGGCACATCCAAAAGGGTTTTCCCAGATATTTGAGGGAGATGGGTACTCTGGGTAGGATAGACTACCTTGGGAGCTGACTGTGCACCTCAAGAAATGGGATAGCTTAGGTCTGAGCAGTGAGGCCATGCAGAAGGTGACGACAGGTCTGGAAAAACATTGGTGTCAGGGACTGCAGCTCATCCATCAACAAGACCCATGARACCTGTCACTAATCACTAAACTGGGCTGTGGCTCTGCTGCTGCTGAGGCTGGATCATTTGCCATCAAACATTCCTCTCCCTCGGGGTGATATTCCTCTGCTTTGGTACCCAAGGCTCACATTCAACCTTGAGCAGCTGGAAGCCACCACAGCTTTCTTTGGCTGCTCTGCGRTAGCTATGCATGCACACAGCCTTACTTGGTGACTGAGAGACATTTCTCTCTCTCTCTCTCAGGTTCCTCCCAGCACTACTTATTCGTATCACAAGTTTAAATCTGATTCACAAGACAATTTTGYGTTTGACCAGTGGTAGTTTGGGATCTGTGGCCATTTCTGCCCCTATACTCTTAGCCAAGGCTGTAGGAAGGCTGGCATGTGTGCAGGGGTAGCTGCTTTTCTGTCTCTCTGTGACACAAGTCATTGTTTCGCTCTCTGGTTGCATCTCTGCTGCTGCTCTGTTGGCACTCACCTATCCCTTGTGACTTCTGCAAATTTTATAAAACAACTGAATAAGCCTTTCCCCAGAGATGGTGTGATAACCTGTTASTCTCTCAGGTATTTGTCATCTCCATTTGAGCTTGCTTTCTACAATACAGTGCTTTTGTGTATATTGTGGTTAACACAGATTTCTTCATCGACCACATTTGTAGCTCATGAAAAGTATGAAATGTATTTGTGTGTGAATGTTCATAACTGTAAATATTTCTGTTCAAGACAAAGTACATGATTAGAAAAGCCAGACTCAAAGGSTGTTGGACAAAGCAGATATAATGTGTTAGAGTTAATATGCTTTCTTAGAAAATACTCTCAGGCCTCGTGATTGCATTGGATCTAGATTTGCATAACAATCACCTTGTCTAACTACTTTCCAATAATTTGTGTAGATGAAAGGGTGATTTTCCTTTCAGTGTTCTACATTTGATTTAGTTTCTATGGAAGCCAATAGGATTACATTTTTAAAGTGCAAATGATTTTCAGTGTGATTCACTCCCTCTTTTTATTTATTTCTGTATTTGTTTATATTAATGTTATTCAAGGGCATTTTAAATACTTAGCCATATTTTTGTGAAAATGAACATCCCTTTTGATTGTTCAGGGTAGCCTATTGGTAAATCTGATTCCCTGTCCCTTATGGGACAGGGCTTTTTCAATGGGACACTGCTATGTGGTCCTTGATATCTGCTCTGTGGCCCTTGATATCTGCTCTGTGCTGAGTCTCTGTCCCGTCAACCTTTGTGAAGGCACCTTTGCATTAACAGAGGTGGGTGCAGAGTCTGGTTGGTGCTGAGTGCAGCATGGTGGCAGTGGGAGGGCAGCAATTCTGCATGGGCAGTTATTCCCACTGCAATTATAACTGGCACTTGCTGTTCCGCACAGCCTTGGTCTAGCACATACCTTGGAGAAAAAAGAAATATTTGTTATATGACAAAAGGATCTGTAAAAACTTCCTAAAACTTGCAGTTATTTCTGGCCGCTGATGAGCAGAGGGAGAAAAAGAAGAAAATATTGTGGGTCACACACACACAAAAAGGGATTTTCTGTTTCTCAGTTGTCTCATAAACAGGCAGAACTTTACTCCCTGCAGAAATAGTATTTCTGTATTGCCTCTGTGTTGCAGATTGCTTCCTTTGGGAAGCTTATAAGATCGTATTTATTTACCTATACTGTGATTTAGTCACGTGGAACCAGATTCCAGGGTMGTGAATATTGCTGTGGCCTCACTGAATCCCTGCTGAAAAACAGAGGTTGCACTGAGCCTGTGCCGGATTTTTAACACAGACCTCATCTTCTTCTCCGTTCCCATGTGTGGAGTGGGAAACAAGCAGAGTGTCAATAAGCTCAGCCAAGAGCCAGAATCACTCTGCTCACAGCTGGGAATTGTGCATAAAAGGCTCTTTCTCCATCAGCACTAATTGCCACATGTATGACTGAAGCCACCACTTACCAGGGGGACCCAACAACGGAGCTGGTTGTCAGGAGATGGCTGGAATTTTGTACCCGTTGGAGCTTTGCAGAAAAAGATAATTTCTGAGGATGAGTCATGTGGATCTGGCTGCCACTTACTGAAAAATACGTGTGCATGTGGGATGTAGCAAAAATTAGCTGGGTCCATTGGGCAACAACAGAATATGTACAGGGACAAGATTAAAAATATGGGAATGTCTCTAGTGACACTGAAGCGTGGGCAGTAGGGGCAAATAATCTGGTTAAATAAGCTCTTTCTGGGAATCTGTGAGCTGTTAATAGAATCTTCTGAATTTCAGTCTGGAGATCTTTACCAGAACTGTGGCACCCTGGGGTTTTTTTTGGCTTTGCAAACACCCACATGTTATCTGCCACTATTGGAAAGGCACAASGGGTGGTGTCAGAGCCATGGTCTGTTCCACCTCCAGTCCCTGGGACTCTGTAGTGAGTCAGAGATACAGTGCTTTGGGAACAGCCAGTGAACCAACCCTGCTTATTAATAATTTTGTTTTTAACAGCGTTATTTTTAAATGAGATCAGTTCCCCAACCCAGCTCACTGGACAGTTGCCCAAACACTTCCAGCAGCTGAGCTGAGGGGCAGGAGCAAGTTGGCAGCAGGAGGCAGGGAGTGGACCCAGGAGCTCCATCAGCTGGATCTGCTATTTAAAGGAGTTCTGCATTTCCAAGGAAAACAACCTCTGAACTCTAATAGCAGCCTTGACATTACAACTGGTTGGCTGGTTAGCTTAGCACAGGCTTTTGGAAATCTGGACCTGGGCATGATCATAATATCAAAAGAAGAAAAGTCCCTTCTGCTTGCACAGAGTTGAGGACAGGACCAGAGCTGGGAACCTTCGAAGGATGGAAGTGTTTGACCCCAGGCTGGATGGGRCCCTGAGCAGCCTAGTCTAGTGGAAAGTGTTCCTGCCCATGGCAGGGGGCTTGGAACAGGATGATCTTTGAGTCCCTTTCAATAAACATCATTATTCCATTATTCTGTGAAGTTGTCCACTTGTCATGCAGTCACCATGAGCTGGCAGGGGGATGGAAACTGAAAAAGGGAGGTGATTTTTAAAGATCCAGAACTCAGGTGCTGAATCAGTCAAATTCCCCTCCACTGACAGGTCTGGGAAGATCAGAATATGTAACCTTTCATAAAGCCCACATTTTTGAAAGGTCATCTGCTGTTTTGGTAGGTTTATGAGAGGATCTGGAGTGGCAGCTTCCCAAGCAAAGTCACTCCTGCACACCCTCAGAATAAAGTACTAATAAATCCTTGTTCTTTTAGTACTTCAGAATAGAATATTCTGTTATTAATGGTTGCAGGGGTAAGTGCCTGAAGCACTCTGTATGTTTAAAATACCACTTTCTCTCTTGAGGTTCAAACAAAGGTCTAATAAGGACAACACAGGAATTTCTGGCTTCTGATGCTGCTCTCCTCAATTGGCCTCAATCTGATGTTTTAATAGGCTGATATCACAAACAAACTCTCCCTAACAGAGATGTGGGAAAATATACCTCTGTCTTGGGTTGTGATTTTAACTAACACATATTTTAAGACAGTTATATTCAGGCTTTTGCAGTGTGATTATTATTCTGGAAACAGTGTAAGTTGAGAAATTCATTGTTGCAATATGAACTTTCCAGTCATCCAGTAAATAAAATAATCCTAATGCTGTTATGAATAGTTTTAAATTACAAATTAGTTTAAACTCCAATAAATTGCCTAATTTGAAAGCAGTGGCTCTGCTGGGAAATGTGTGAATCTCATGTAGATAGCACTTGAACAAAAGGGTCGATGATGCGGTTTATTACTTGGAGAAGGAAGAAATTTTTTCTAAACTTATTTCATGTTTCCCCCAGTAGTATTTATAGCTATTAGCACTAACCAGGCAGACTAAATCAATATTGTTCCCAGACCATACGCATGGAGTTTTCAAAAATATCAAGTTTCTTTTCATCTGAGATTTAGCTGCTCATCCTTTCAAGATGAATAATAGATGGAAGATATTCTTAATTATTAAACGATGACTTAATAAAGTTACTGGAGGACAAATGAGAAGTGATCATTGCATGAAGAAGTGAACACTGTCACTGATTTTGGACGAGGCTCATGGTAATTCATTGCAGTGCAGTGGTGAAGAATTGTCCAGCTCAACAGGGTTTCTGGGCTACTGGTTTTTGTTGAGGGAGTGAAATTACAAGTCAAAAATGCTGAACTTATTCACACCCTTGGTATGTTCATCATTTGGAGAAGCTCTGGCTAACTGGTTAACGTGTTTATTCCATGGCATTCAGTTCCTTTGGAGAACTCTCTACAGCAAGATGAGATTGATGCTGTTTACAAGAAGTTCACCTGAGAGGACYCCGGCAGCAGCGTTGGAAACTCTCCTGCGTAATTTATAGCAGGAATTTTCAAAGTGGGAAAAGGCAAGATTTGTAGGTTAGAAAGARTGAACAAATGATCAAAGCTTGCGAGGGTCTCTTGAGTTACTGATTTTCTGGKTTTTTTTCTTAAGCATCACAAGCTTACTGCTCCAGGCAGAACTAATTAACTAATGAAGACAGAAGAAAATTGCTGAGGAAGGGATGGAGGACAAAAACTTGTTAAAATTTAACTACTAGTTATCGYTATTTCATGTAATATCTATTATGTTGACCAATTTTTGTGACAACATCCAAGCAGTATTTTATTCTCATTATGCAGAAGTGCCAGGTATGTAGGCTCTACACTCTCCTCTTTGGAAGTTCAAGTTGTGTCTTTAGCAGCACTCAAGAATAATATTTTTTTTGGCTTGTTCTGTAGGTTAAAGAAGGCAGGAATTCAGACAGCGTGCCTGCCAAGAAAGTGCCGTGTTTTAATTGCATGGCTTTGGTTTTTAAGCCTATTGCCTGATTGATAACTTTATGGGTTCAGTGTAGCAAGCAAACTATGGGGTAGAACTTGAGGAAGCAGGAACTAGGAAGCAACCCATACACTTATCAGTCAGGCAGTTGGCCTAAAAACCAAAGCTGCATAGTTAAAATATGGCAAGTTTTTGGTAGGTTGTTTTGGATATGGATGAACAAAACCCAGAGAAATCTGTGGAAGAAAAAACCAGACTCTCTGGATTAAACCATTGTCTTAGAGGAACCTAAAATGTTGAGTGCTGGAAGGAGGTCACAGGGAAGGCATCAACATATCCTGCTTCTCTTCCTGTTTTCCTTCTCCCAAAAGTCACTACCAGGGATAGGCTGCTGGAGTAGATACGTTRACTTAGTGCAGCAATTCTTCTGTTACACAATTTAAATTAATCACAAACTTAGCTTGTGGCTCCAAAAATCACAACTACTATTTAAGGGGAAAAACCAGGAAGATTTGGTCAGTGTTGGCTTGTCATTACCTTGCCACACCTCATTTGATAATCACAATTTGCCTTCTCAASCTGCTGTTATGGGACTATTTCTCTCCTCCCATATTAAAATCTTTGAAGTCTCATTTATACACCTGAATCATATTCCTAATGAGGCATGAGCTCAAATTATGAAAGTATTGAAAGGATGTGTGATTCATGCTTTATATATAGCATACGAACAATAATTTATATATTTCATTAACTGCATTATTCATCATGTTCCTTCTCATAACCTTTTTTCACTCRTCACTGTGCCTCATTGCCACCCTAAATTATCCCTGTCACTTATTTTTTAATTACTTGTATTTTTTCCCCTTTTCAAAATACGTGGATATTATAACCCTGTATCTGTAGTAACTGTGTATACATAGATAACAGATGTATAAAATAATTAAGCATCATAATTTTAGGCAGAAATACCAAGCTTTCAACACCAAACTTTTATTGACTTGTAAAATCTAGCAGCTGTGATAGCACAGTTTGTGTGTGGGAGTGAGAGTGGGTTCCTGTGACAGATTATGTTACTCTGGGATTAGAAAACCTGGAAAACATCTGGTTAACAAATGAGTTCCACAACAGAGTTAGTTGTTCAGCTTCTTTTGGTTTCTACCTCTGATATTAACTTTACCATGAGAGATTCCCAGTGCCAGCAAGTCCTCACCASTTGGTGGTTTTAATGGGGAGCCGAGAACAATGTGGTGAGAAGGTCATAAAGGACATGTGTTGTGAGACAGCGACTGTGGTATGGGAAATCCAAGACATCTATCCGTGTAACTAGGATTTTGCAATTCTGTTTTTTATAGAACAGTTTATTAAAGGTCTGGGATAATGAGGACCTTAAGCTGTTTAAGTGACAGAAAATCATTGAAGAGGAAGGCTCCAAATGTGCAGTCTGAAGACTCCATCATGTGCAGGGACAGTGCAGATGACATTGGCTCTGCCTGGTGTCAATAATGCCCTACAAACAGCATGAGCCTCCCCTCAGGAGTCTTACAGCAGGATAACTCCTTCTTTGGCTGGGGTTAGAGACTTGTCCTTCCAGTTAAGTAATTTTAGACTCCCCAGTCGGATAATTATCACACATTCAGACTCTGGGAGCCTTTGGGCTGCAGCCCTTTGTGGCAGCTGTTTCCAGCTGTGGCCCTGTTACATGACTTGGAAGACTCCATCAGGCTGCTGTAGTGAAATGTAGGGGACTCTACATGGCTTCTTCTGCCCTCTCCTTTGCACCAAACACACTTCTCTGCTGAGCCTGAGCCCTSTAGACCTCTTCCTTCTGGTTATGGACCAGGTGCTTGACACTTGATAACCTGGTGCATACAAACAGCTTAGATGTTTCTTTCCCCTTGACAAGGATGTGCAGCTATCCCAATCTTTGCATTTCAGGCTCTCAGAGCTTTGTTTCCGTTTCACCTTTAACAAATGAGCAAATGTGAATGTCTCCTCCAATCCCCATGGACATGAAGGGTGTTTTTCAGCTGGTCACAGCTTCTGTGATCTCTTTGGTAATCGTGCTTCTTCCTCACTGCTTTTGCAGCATTTTGGTAGCCTTTGAGCAGGGTGTCATTTCAGTGACGTGAAATAAGTCTGTGTATAGCAACTAAGCTGCTAGACCAGAGAGAGGCAACTCGTGCTGARCATGGCAGGAAAAAAAAAGAATAACTAAGTGCAAAAAGCATTTCAAGTGGGTTAAAAATTGCTTTATTATGAATTATAGACTACTTCTGCTGTTCTGATAATGGGGCACTGTCTACTGTGATTCATTGCAGTCAAGCAGCATTAACTTCAGAGAGAAATAGGACAGAAGGGAAACTGCTCCCTCGGTAATGGGATATTTTGTGTGGGCAAGCACTGTGGCTATACTAAATTATTTTACTCTGCTCATTCAGATCTGACCTTCTAGGCTCTTTTGGTGTTGAAGTTATCTGCTGTATAGTAAAAAGTGAGTTAAGGAGTGTCTGAGTAATTGAATCAAGGGTGTTAATCAGCGAATATAATCCTGACACATATTAACAGGTCTTAAAGCAATTAGGTTTAACAGAATAACAAAAAACCAGAACTGACAGAAAAATCTTTTCACAAATGGGCATGCAGGCTTTTAAAGTGTGAAACCAAGCATAGACTCCTTAGGTGCCATTTGATAAAGGATTGATAAATTTGGGTTCCAAACCATCCAATAGATGAATTTAGCTGCTTTTTAACTACCTTCTCTCAGTGCTGTGTTGGACAGACCACAGGGAGATATATCTTACTAGAATAAATTCAATCCTTGTGAATACCTACCTCTGCCACAGAATATCATGCTGTATTAGTTGAGAACTATTTTAGCAGGAAATTCTCTCATTATGAACCATGAACACTGAGAGGCATTACAAGATTATAATTTCTTTCTGGGTATGTGTGTGTTCAAATTCAATCAGGGTGATATGCCACAATGTACCATTTAATTTAAATGGAATTAATCAATAGAGGATGWTAGCCACCTCATTTTAATGTTGTCTTGGTAAAACCCTTGGCCTGTAGAACTCAAGAACAATACTCCTGGACGTGGTGGTAAGATGACACCGTGACATTAGGTCTTTGTACAAAATTAACGCGGCAAAATAAAGTACTTCTTTCCTCCCTTGTAATTCTTCAGGTTTTGAATTGCTGCCATTTGAACAGGCATCCTTCATGTTCTGTTTTCATTTATTAGCAAAGTTATTGCAGAGGTTAGTAATGGGGGGTTGAGACCTTTCTCTTTCTGATTATTTCTGTAAGAAATGGAGAGAGCTGTTAGTATTTTGCAACGCCCAGATATAGAGTGCTGTGGCTTTACTTGGAAATTTCATTCTGTTTCAAGGAAAAAGATGCTCTTTTCTTTTTGTGGCTGGGAAATTCACAGTTGTGGTCAACTCTCAAAGCTCTTTTTCCTGAGACATGCATTTTTATTTTAAGTGAACTGGTTAGTTATAATGATGGATGATGAGGACAGACTTGGGCTCACACAGGGCAATTCTAACCTTGCTGGAGCTGGAGTTTACCATTTATTGGTAAATAAATGGACAGAACTCAGTGTTGATCGGAACAAGTATATTAAGAGAATTGGACAGTCACAAAGGATCTTGGGAAAAGTGAATTCAGCTTCACTTATCCATAGGACTTAATCATGGAGAGGTCTGTATTGAATGATTTAGACATCCCATGGTCTTTTATCTATGAGGTCTTTAGGGTCTATTATATTATCTTATAATTTCCATTCTGCCTCGGGTCAAGTGCAGATTTCTATAGCACTTAGAGAACCAATAGTGGGAAAGATTTGTCTCCAGATTAACCAGAGCTGGTCCCACGACAGAGATTGTTGTTTTATATATGTGAAACTAAGCCTGTGGTACTTCTTCATTTCCACTTTTCAGTGTGCTTTAGTTATTTAYGACTTTGTGCCTGAAATTTTGCTATACCCTTGTAAATCACCAAAGAAATATTTGAAAGGTTACTTTTCCCATTGAGTAAAAGCAGTCGTAACTAAAAGGTTTATTTAGCTTTTTTCCATCTGGATTTTTTTCTCAGCCTTTTGTACAATCTTGATTTCATTATGGCAGTGTGTGCTGCATAGTCTACAGATCCACAGGATTATAGCTGGGCATTCTGTAAACAATACATTCATTTTAATGGGAACATATTTTTAAAATATGCTTTCAGAGATAAAAGGAAAATTCTCTGAATGTAAATTTGGCTCTACTGAATAGTCGTTTAAAAAGAGTGACTGGAAAGTGACATGTGTACCCTTTTTAACTCGTATAACATTGAAAGCCTTAGAAATTTTAGCATCATTCATGTTAACACATCAAAGTATTGCTGGTTGAACTCAAATCTCTCTGAAATGCTAATCCACACCCTTAACTGTAGTGAAATGAACATACAGATGGTTCTTCTAATTACTTGGAGAAAGAAAAGGGGATGATTTCCTTTAATGATTTCCCCTTCTTTCCTGACTGAAAGCAGTTCCAGCTCTTCCCTCCAGCTAATTTGGCGATTAAAAGATGCCTTTGTCTTGCTTTCAGCTATTGAGGTTTCATCACAATTTGTTAAAACTTTCTGTCATGAAGCGAGGTGTGAACCCAGGGCTGTGTAGGTTTGGTTCAGAGGTCATGTGAAGGGGAATTATAGCCTCGAGTATTTAAAGCCAGAATTCAGGGGGGTATTTTCATCATCCCATGTTATTGCACCGATGGCAAAGATGGAATTTTCAGATTAAAATAGGAGCTGGACTCTTAGATGCAGAAGGTCATTGGTCAAGGAATACACCCCAGGTATTCATACTCTAGACTCATGGCAGCTCCATTTTCCCAAGGATACAAATGAAGATGTTTAAAACAGATTCCTAGAGCTGTAGACTTCGCTGCAGATTTGTGGGGTAACATGCTTCAGAGGAACTGGAGAAAAAATAGTCTAAGAATAATTTCAAAGCTTTTATTCGTCACTATAAATTAAAAAAAAAAGGTTGAGATTTTATAAACTCTACCCTGAAAAGTGAGATCTGCACACTAGAAAGAGCTGGTGTGATCACTGGTCTATGGGCTCACTCCCTCTCTGTACCCCTGGATCACAGTGGTGCAGCTGTGTGGGAATCTCTTTTCATTCCCAGGGACTGTCTCCAGCCAGGGGGTTCATGCCAGCTGCTGAAATACGTGAGGGACAAACCTCCTGCTGCCAGGGCTCACATGGATCTACCTGAGGAGAGCCAAGCTCCCTGTTCTGCATGGGAGCATGGCTAAATTAACACAGGTGGCTGAGAAGGGGACAGGGGCTGTGGGGACCCACATTACACTATTTATGGCCTCTGTCTATCTTCARACCTCAAAGGTGAGTTTCATGTCTGCTGCCTTCTTTCGGCTTGAAGCCTTTCCCTTGTGGACTAAGGCTAAATTGGAAAAAGATTGGGGAGAAAAAGGCAATGGATTTGATTTCTTCTGGCTTGAGATCTGGCTGCAAGGAGTAGCCATTCCACTTTGTTTTGAAGCTTGTGACCCACATCCTTGCAAAAAAACTATGTCAAGGACAGTGTTGTCCCAAAACTCCCCCAAGTATTTCACTTCATTCAAATGGAATCAAACTGCTGCTGTTTCTTCAGGATTTGACAGAATGCAAAAAGTTACCATGTGATGACATATTTTCCTGAATATTCTAAAAGCTCTCATGTGTATTTTTCAATTAAAATACTCAATGGGAACAACAACAAAAAAAGAAGAGCTTAAATAAAGGTACTCCAGTCCTTCTGAACTTCTAAATATACGTCTTATATAACCACCCCCTATCAACAATGTTTTCTATTCTGTTTTTGAGACACACCACTTCTGTCCAAGCTTTCAAAAGAAAGGGAATACTATTTCAGTGCTCAGAGGGAGTGATTGAGAGGTAAGAATTCAGTGGGGCTTTTTTTCTACTTCATTTTCTATTAGATAGAATGTTGTATAATATTTTTGCTAAGTAAAACTCTAACCAGTCTTAAAAGCTCTTTAACCTACTAGAACAAAAATAGGAACCATTACTGATATAGGATTGCGTTTTGGCTTTTTTGAAAGGACAACATTGTGGGCACCTTCGGAAAAGGCTTTGGAGGGGTTTGTTGCCTAGGGCTGTGTATTTTGATTTTGTCTGCTTAAATCCAGGCTTTAGAATGTTGGAAAAGAAACTGGAAAAAGGGAGAATGGTTAATTAGAAATTCTTGCCTTGTTCCTCTCAAGAGATGACACCTCATATAGTAATAGGGAAAGGTGGTTTTCCTACATAGGATATCAGTAGATCTGGCTTCCCTCATCAGTTCTGCTGGGAATATCTGTCCTGCTCCGGGGTAAAAATTATCCAGCCTCGGTTTCATCCTCCCTAGTGTGAAGATGACAGTGATCTTTGCTTGGGCCAGAAAGACTTGTTCATTATAATGCATGAAATGCTGTGAGCTTCTGGGCTTGTTACGTTTGCGGTGATTAAGTTGTCTTCTGTTTGGGCAGGTCTTGCCTTGTTCAGTTGCAGGTCCCTCTGAACACCTGGAGAACTGCTGGAGCAATAGGGTGAAAATAATAAATGAGTCCTATACAGCATAGATCAGCTCGCCTCTATGGGGCTTTTTTATTTTACTCTAATTAGGATATGGCTCTGGCGATTCGCTACTGTTGGAAAAGAACCATCTGAAACAACACTCATGTTTCTTAATTGGAAAGATTGATTTTGCTGCAATGATGAAACAAAATAAATGTAAAGTGATGTAAGAATTGTAAACATCTGGGTCATGCTGGACCTCACAGATCTCAGCCAAGCTCTCCTCATGTATTGTACAGTACCATAAAGTACTACACTGGATCCATTACTGATTTTGACATTACAGTGCTTAACTGCAAGTTTTTAGCAAAAAAAAAAAAAATCAGATTAAGGCTCCCACATGCTTTGTTTGATGAGTATGWTTTCACTATAATTCACCATCATCAGAGGGTGGTCACACCCAGCCTTGAAGTGAGTGACCATGRATAACAGACATTTAGAAATCTTGCMRAGTGAAATGAATTTGTTCTGTAGAACAAAAATATCTGTGGAAAAATGGATAAATTATGGGATAGATATTTATTGTAGAAACTGCATGTTGAAGCCTTCTAATTGGTGGGAGTTCAACCAGTACATTCAGCTGAAAACAAGACTGATCATAAAATTAGAGCTAAACTGTGCCTCTTACAGAGGCTCTTGACAGAGCCCATGCATAGTAACAATTCTCCCATCACAAATGCAGTCACAAAATCAACACAACACTTCTTAAAGAGGAACGTTAGGGGAAAGATACTATGCAACTAAACTTTTCATCTAAGAGCAATCATGTAGTGGGAGAGTATCCATGGGGAAAAACAGGACTCAAAAACATGAGCTGAGGAGCTCTGCAAATGGGGCTGGATTCCTTCTTGGTAAGATTCATGAAACAGTGGAGGAGTATCCAAAGAAAGGGCTGAAAGAGGTGAGACAGAAGGAGTCACAGAAAAGGAAATCTGAACTTCTTTGTGGTTTCAAACCTTTTGTAATTAGATAAAAAGATGGAGGAAAGCCAACAGAACTGGAGAGCAAAAGCAAACATGTTAAAGAAAACAGCAGGGGAGAAAATGGACAAAGATGAAATCTGCAGCGAAATTCACATTGCTTTTCATAGAAGAGAATCTCAAGTCAGCAGTATTGCCCTTTATAATCAGTGCTTCATATATCKGAATAACATGGAAGAATAAACAACAGAAGTGGTGTGTGTGGGCAAGTCATGGAAGTAGGAGTCACCATGAAATGATCATTCACCTTCTATGTTTCTCTAATTTCTTCCACATTTATCATTTTTGGCTTATTTTACTTATCTGATAGATGCTTTTAGTGGCTTCTGAGAGCAGAGAAAAATAGACAACCAAATTCTACTGTGGAAGAGAAATGGAGACAAAGAAAGAGAATAAACCCAGATGTTSAAGAATAGTTAGAAGGAATAAATGCACATACATACACAGAGTCAGAGAACAGTCATGAGAGCAAATACAGTTCTATACATTTAGAGGGGGAGGTGATCATAAACCAGCCTGGCTGTGAATATGYTGTAAAATGTTTTATTTTATTTTTTCATATGTTTCTTCCTTATTATTAATGTAACTGTGCTGAAAAAAACCAAATTCATTAGAAGTTCTGTTAAGTTGGGTTTTATTCTGATGACGTAGGTTACAAAAATCCAATCTTTCTTATCCTCTTTTTTTYYTTYYTTTTTTTTTTTTTCCCAAACAAGAATTTGCATGAGAGAGCAGAAGAGCAGAACAACTCAATTCTAAATAGTGTTCTTATCTCTACATAATGTTATTATGCAAACTATAATCAAACTAGATGACAGTACTCCAGACAAACCTTTAGTATTAAGAGCTTTCAAAGCTCCAGGGCAGATTGCTGTTAGTGGAATAGTTAATTAAATGGAAGTTGCATTTTATTGCTTTATATAAACAACCAAGAGCAGGTGGAATGACGGAATGATGTTGGTCCTCTGGGTTTTTTTTTCCTTTCTGTTTGACAAATATTAATTGAATTCATTGTTCCATGAAAACAGCAAGTTTACTTCTGGCAATGTGATACTGAATATCAGGTAGGTGTTGATCTCTTCTGTCCTTTACCCATTATTAGGGTAGATGGGAACTTTGGCATAAGGCAGCATGCTGGCTTTGGCTGGGGTAGAGTTAATTTTCCTCACAGTAGCTGATAAGGGGCTGTGTTTTGGATTTGAGCTGAAAACAATGTTGATAACACAGGGATGTTTTAATTACTGCTGAGCAGTGCTTGCACAGAGTCAAGGCCTTTTCTGCTCCTCACCCCACCCCACCCATCCGGGGGGCTGGGGTGCACAAGGAGTTGGGGGGACACAGCAGGAACATCTGACCCAAATTTTCCTCAGGGGTAATTCTCTATCATATGGTGTCTTGCTCTGCATATAAAACTGRGGGAAGAAGGAAGGGGGAGATGTTTGAAGTGATGGCATTTGTCTTCCCAGGTGGCTGCTGAATGTGATGGAGCCCAGCCTTCCTGGAGATGACTGGACACCTGCCTGCCCATGGGAAGCAGCATTTGAATTCCTTGTTCTGATTTGTTTGTGCACACACCTTTCGCTTTAGCTATTAAACTGTCTTTATCTCAACCCAGGAGTTTTCTCACTTTTGCTCTGCTGGTTGTCCCTCATCCTGCCAYGTGGAAGTGAGCCAGTGGCTGCATGGGGCTTTGTTGCTGACTGTGGCTAAACCACGACATGCAGGAAGCAGGAAATGCTTTTTCCCTTCTTTACTTCTTGGAGAGAGATCCCCACTGGGAGCATGGTTCAGTATAACTATCGGTCTGACACTTTCTCATGGATTGCCCGCAGAAGATTTCTTCGGGGAAAGTACACTTTGCAATTGGTGGGAGAACCCCTGGGTACATTGGGCGGTTCTGACAGCCCTACCCTTGCCTTTCAGGGGCGCTCTGGGCTGTCCTGCCTTGTCACACCGAAGGGGACAGAAGCTCATCCCGGGGTGAAGCCGCGACCCGTGGATGCCTGGGGGGCGCTGTCCATGGTGCTGCAGACCCACGCTGTCCATGGTGCTGCAGCTCCCCGCTGTCCGTGGTGCTGAAAATCCACGCTGTCCGTGGTGCTGCAAATTCCCGCTATCCGTGGTGCTGCAGGAGCCGGGAAACCTCTTGTAAGGGGTTCAAACACCCCCATCCACACTCAGCCCCTCCCAGCATGGTGCTGCACTGTTTTTCCACGGTTCTACAGAGACGTGTGACGGGCCGGGGAGCATTTTGCCCTCTCAAGCCTCAGCCATTGTGTTTTCTTGTCAGCTCTCCACTACCCTAGGCTAAACAGCCTGCAGGACCCTGGGGTGTGCAGTGGCCCTGGCTCCTGGCTGTTTAAGGCTGCGGGGAACAGTTGGAACACTGAGTTTCTCCAGGGCTCAACATTCAATCTGCAGATGTTTCCAGCAGCCAATTCCCACAGTCTGTTCTAGCTTGGGGCACATATTGGTATTGCACTCTACATCCCTTCAGGACCTGTGAGCAGAGGAGAAATGCCAGTTTTTCTGGAGCGGTAGGAATTGTTGGATCTGAGGGATATGCAAATCTGCCTGCATACTTTTCCATTTTTATCCTTCCTTGTAACAACCTTTAGATCAGAGACATTCAGACATCTTTTCCCAGGTGATATATCTTTTCCCAGGAGCTATGAGATCAAATAAGCACACTTTACCATGATATGTCAGCATTATTGCCTAAAACTACTGTCATAAACGAAGAAGAAAACTTCCAGCTCTGATATTCCTAAAGATTTTGCCCCATGGGTTTGTCTGTTTGTTTGTTTTCCTAGTGTTGTATATCCTGTCCATGGGAACGCTGAAGACAGCAACTGTCTCTTGCTGTAAGATGATAATGTTTCATTTCACTGGTGTTTTTACAGAAGGATGTGTAGTACAAATCTGAAATTCTATTGATGTCTCTCCAGTCAACTCAGAGATGGTCAGACTTGTTAGCCAGACCCTATTTTTCTGCAAAATTATGCTTTAGCATGCTCAAGCATCATATTCAACACAAGTACCTCTTAAATCATCTTAGTGTTTAACCTATTTCTCCTGTGCTTACTTAGAAATAAAACAAAAAAAACAAAAAACCCCAAACAACAGAACACACACACACACAAACAAAAAACCCTCTCCAAACTGCACACAAAAACCTAACTTAAAAAAAATCAGGTCAGCTTCTTTCTTGTTCATTAATTCCTGTGTGGGTTTGGCTGCCAAAGGAAATATTAAGGGGGCGGGGATGTGGGAGAATCAAGCCTGCTTGTATCAAGTCTCTAGGCAGCAATTTTGCAGGAAGGCAGGTCAGAGAAAGAAGAACCAGTGATTGTACTGACTGAAGTGCCTTGTGGCTGAAATGTTTTTACAGAGTGACTGTGCTGACCCTGCCTTTCTCTCTATTTTGTAAATCAGCTGCTCTGAGCAGGTGCCAAGACAGCGACAGGGAAAGTTCATCTGGCAAATATTCAAGTGCCGTTCTAGTAGATCTTCACAGGCACTAGTGCAACAATCTTCACACTGRAAAGAGACAAAGAATACTAGAAACATCCTAAGACTTAATCTGAGCTGTGCCCAAGTGTGTGGGTGTGCATGTAGATAAATTTTAATTCTATCTTTTGAACAKTATCAATGGGAATACTGTTGAAAAAGGTGGTGGAGTATTTTCAAGTAGGAATGAGTACAATCTGAAGCCTATGTTGATGAAGGATGGAAAGGAACCTCCTGAAGCCCAAGCCCCATGCAAAAAATCAGTCCACATGCACGTGTTTTATCCCCCATAATACACTGATTGTTCCAAAAGCAAGCAATTCCAAGGGGCAATTTGTTGTCCTCCAACTTAGAAGTGTTCTACTTTCCGTCCTAAATTTGCCCACAGTGAATTTCTTCTTTCATTAGTATTGTACCTTTCCCTAAATACGTCTTTTCTTGCCCTGGAGTTTACCCTCCTCCCYGGTGCTTTTAAAGAACACAGTGCAATTCTGCTCTGGTGAATAGACACTAATAGCAAGAAAATTGTCCGGAGATTGTAACAAAGTAGAGGTAAATTCAGCCTGAAAACTCTCACAAAGTAGTAGATTTTCTTTTCCTTGCAGTTTCAAGTGCACTGCCTGCTCCTTTGTATAGACTCGCAACACAATTTACTTCATAAGCCACAGTGAAAGTTCTTATTATTTCGTGACCTAGATTTTGTCTTTTATGGCAGGTTTTCCTTCTGTTCTTCCTCAGGTTTTCAAAGTTTCACTGCTTAATTGTGCAGTCATGGTCCGTATTGTCTCTGAGTCCAAACTTGGCAGCTCTATCAAATTTACTTGGTGTAGTCCTGCTTTTTGTGCTACAATAATAAAATGAAAAGAGCTGGTCAATCCCAAGCAAGGTTCTTGAGGATCACGAATATTTGCTGTCCTCTGGTCCAATTTCTTCAAAGATGCTGCTGTTCTTTGCCTCCCTCTCAGTTCTTAGGCTATTTCCTCTGGTATAGATGATGTTTTCTCATAAGTTACGCAAACCCAAACTGACAACTGCTACATATCCTATGTCGAGAACACAATTTTAATAACACAGATGGAAAGTTAATATGAAAAAATCTTCATTTGGTATCCTATTCTGTCTCCTCTCYCTCTCTTGCATATGCTTTCTTCTGTCCTTGAATCTAGTCGAAAATATTGTATAAAACTGCTGTCAGAMTAAAGGGTCTCAACTTTCTTATCACCTCCCCTCCCCTCCTATTCTTTAGCTCCTTTTCAGCTAAAGTGAATTATTTTAAGCTGAAWCCTTGTCTTCATCGAAGTTTTGTACCTTGAATTTGAGAAAAGCAGCAACAACTACCAAAAAACTCCTAGCCAACKAAAAACCCCCAAAACAACAAACCAGAAAAAAACCCCTTAGTTGTAAACATGGTTCTTAGGGTTTAGGGACTGTGGTRTCTCAGTCCACAGGAGGGGCAGACAGGAGGCATTTACATGATTAAATGGGGGAGTGACAGGCTTCCCTGACTTGAAACTGTTGTGTGAAATACAATCTTGTTCCCTGGCTGGCCAAAAGAAGAATTTGGTAAAGGAACCACCAGATCGACATCATTCAAAACMGGCAAAGCATCTGTTTTTATTGTAGGTTCTGCAAGAAGTACCAGATCTGTTCTGCACAGAACATTCCTGGAAGAATGTGAAAGAATTTTTAAAGTAGTTCTGTGATGCAAAAAAAAAAAAAAGCATTTTATGAAAAAAAAAAAAAGAAGACAAATAAACAGGAACACAGAAAACTAAACAGGGACACAGACACCTGAAACTATGAGACTTTAATGAGAGAAGAAAATGTTTTTGTCTGTAAAGCCTAAAAGCACTTTACAGTGTTTGTACTCAGAGTGTCTGTGCAGAGTTGGACAGGTTAGCATAAGAGATGATGAAAGCTCAGCTGTGAAATATTTCTGTGAAGTGTTGGTCTCGCTCTAGGTATAACATTCTCCATTGGCTCAAGGAGGACCAGGGTTTCAACCAGACACTAATCATCATTCCTGTGTGTGACACCCTTATACACCTGGAATGTCAAAACAGTTATAATATGACAGTAATGCATTTTCTGTGACCTTTTCTCTTTTAATGAGAAAATTCTCTGTGTGAAATGGGCTTAGAGTCAGTTCAGGAAGGACTCTGTCAGAAAGCCTAGGAAATTCTAAACAAGATTAATATTTGCAGTTTTAAAAAAAGAAAAGATGATTTCTTTGGGATAAATTGCTGGAATACTTTCTCTATTCAAACCCCTATTAAAAATTATCTTTCCAGATCTTGGCTGTGGAATAYAGCTGAACTGAAGAAATGTTCTGCCTGAAGCCAAAACAAACAGAAAATCACCAACAGAAATAGGTGGGAGCCTTCAAACAGAAGGTGTACTGGTTGCTGGTTTCAGAGGTGAAGAAAATAAAGGCAAGAGAAAATGCAGGAAGATTGCCTGGTACAGCTTGAGCTAAAAGGGTATCTAAGGTTAGTTGCAGGTTTTTTGTGACCTGAGCATTAAGGTGACCTTGAAGGCTTCTTGAGATGATACTGTGTTTGATTTTTATTCTCACATAGCAAAGCATAAACCTTTTTCCCATAGGAGTACAGTGAGGATATTTATTGGATCTACTCTGCAGCTCTTGGGAACGAAACAGAAAAATCACTTCGTTAAAAATGAAATTTTCAATTATTATGTTTGCGATGATATTATCGTGAGGCTCCTTTCCTAGCACAAGCCTTGCAATTCCAGTAGGATGTGGGCAGTATAAAGGCCTTTGACATGTGCCCCCCTTCATTTTTCTATGTCTTTTGGCTTATAGGTCCAAAGCCTACTGCAATCCTACTTCAAACCAGGCCATACTTTCCTCCCACATTAAATGGAGGAATTGAATTTATGGGTTTCAGAAATTTTGCAGAATGCTGCTTATCACCAAGTGGCGTGGCTGCACTGGGTGGTGACAGCAGTAGGAATTCCCCTTTTCCTTGCCTCTTTGCAACCTCTACCCTCAGGTCCCTCCCCTGTTCTGGATTTGGGCATGTAGAGAGACAGAGGTACCATATTCCCCTGGGTCCCATCCAGCTCGGACGGGCGAGATTGGACTCTGAAGTGGGCTATAACACCCCAGTGTTAGTCTGGGTCATGAGTAGATTACTACAGCCATGAAGTGATGGACGACACTCCTGAGCAATGTGGCTACATGCATGTTCGCCCCTCAGGCTGGAATTACAGCCRTATTCCAGTCCATGGCATAGATAACCATGGATGCAGCAGCACAGAGTCAGCACTTGCTGTGTTTGAAATGCCCATCCATCACAGGCAGAATGTTTCCAATGAGAACAGGGCTACACAAGATTAGCTTCTGGTTTAGGAATAGGGAAAAGAGTAAGACAAAAATGAAATCTATTTAAACTTCTGATTTATGTCAAATGACATCAAATCAAAAGAAGGATATGGTTCTGCCCACAGCCTCATAGAAAATAATGGGTTAATATTTCCTTAGTTTAACAGACTAGGAGATAAATTGCCCTTTAAAATTGTGTCTAAATCTCCTGAGTGCCTTGCAAAACCTAGCAATGTTCTGTGCTCTGGAGCTATGAGAAGTTAGGCTGCTCCATGTATTTTTTTAATTTCCCTAGCTGGTACAAATGGATGAAGTGGATTTTCACTGTTTTTCACCTGCTGAGGTCCTGGTCCCAGATTGAAATGGAGAAGGGTTAAGGGAAAATTAGAACAATAGACAAGAGCTGGATGAGGATGTCTAATTAAATGGGTGTTCTGTTAGCACTTATTCTGATTTTTTTGCTTTCTAAYGTCTGAACCAAGCAAAACAAGTGTAGACAGTTTTACAGACTGGTTAGAACTTGTTGTCTGGTAGAGAAAAGGTTAACAAATCTACTGCAGGAATGAAGAAATACCTCAAATAATAAGATGCAATATTAGAAGCAGTTTGCTATAGTTCTCTGCAGATAAACCCTTACAGCTAACCTGTAATGTTAATATTTCCTTTGAGATGCTCACACGTGTTTGTTTACTTTTAGAGATGTGTAAATCCTACTGAAAATAGTCACAGTGGGTGAGCAAACACTGTACCACCAGTGGAAAATAAATTTAAACAAAATAAGATCCTTTGTGCCACAAGGTAAATGCACATTTCTAATCCTAACTTCATTCACCAGGTACATAGCTGAGACCCTCTAGTGGCATAAACATTTATTTGCCTTCAGCATGTTATTAAAATTCTATTTCACAGTCACATTATAGCAACAAAATTACAGGTAGTATTTTTGGACACTCTGGGGGCTCTGGCAAAGTGAATCTGGGGATTAGACACTGTGCAGGCTCATGTTAACGAATGTAAATTGATTTTGAGCTGTGAGGGGCAATTATAGATGCACTGGAAGGAGAAGGGAATTTTTGAAAGGATATTCTAGAACTAATTACTATCAGTAAAAAGCACGCAAAGAGCAACGTAATACCCAGGGCAGCCAATAGGGATAAAAGCTCAAACACAAATCTGTCATGACCTGGTAGTGAGGACTGTTTAAAAACAGTGATCTCCACTTAGCTTGTAAATGCGCATCACCCTCTTTCTCACTCMTATATTCTCTCTCTCTCTCTCYCTCTCTGACACACACACACACATACACGCTCCTGGATTTGCAGAAGACAGACATCTAGGGCACTTCTTGGCATCCACAGGAAAATCGTATGGGATTAAAAACCCACAGCAGTAAGTACTCACTGCATTAAATGTTTATTAAGTGGCATGCTGTCAAAACCTAGATTTAATAGTAAATACAGGAGGACTTTAATGGAAATTGGTTGTGTTTGATTTTTCTCAGGATTTGCTGAAAGCTGCCTCTCGAGGATTACAACTTCACCTTTTGCTTTCACRGATGCTTGTTTACTATCCATGTGGTAACCTCTGGACAGCCGGTAATCCATTCATTACCCCCACTGATTGAGTGCGGGAGTAGTGCAGTGGTAACTACTTCACCCAGCTGACGGCAGACAACAAAAGGAGGAAAATGATGAATTCGGACAATTTAACCTCCCAGAGCTTCCTCTCTGCGATTCACAGCAACACCAGCAATTTATTCTCAGGGCTCCAGTTTGTTCAGTCCTTCAAGCCACTCATCATCCCCTGCTACTCGCTGGTGGTTTTTATTGGTGTCATTGGGAATTACCTCCTCATTTAYGTTATCTGCAAGACAAAAAAAATGCACAATGTCACCAACTTTCTGGTAGGCAACCTGGCTTTCTCAGACATGCTCATGTGTGCAACCTGTGTGCCCCTGACCCTCGCCTATGCCTTTGAGCCCCGGGGATGGGTGTACGGGCGCTTCATGTGCTACTTTGTTTTCCTGATGCAACCTGTCACTGTGTTCGTGTCTGTCTTCACCCTGACCGTCATAGCTGTGGACAGGTACTGTGCCACGGTGTACCCGTTCCGCAGGAGGCTCACCATCCCTGTCTGTGCCTACATCCTGGCTGCTATTTGGCTGCTGAGCTGCACTTTGGCTGCCCCGGCCTTGGTCCACACCTACCACGCGGAGTTCCCGGAGCTGGACTTCTCCATCTGCGAGGAGTTTTGGTTCCACATGAAAAGAGATCGCTTGGCTTACGCCTACAGCACCCTCATCATCACCTATGTGTTGCCTCTGGCTGTCATCTCCCTGTCCTACCTGAGGATCTCGGTCAAGCTGAAGAACCGTGTAGTCCCGGGCAACGTCACCCAGGGCCAAGCTGAGTGGGACCGTGCCAGGAGGAGAAAGACTTTTCGCTTGCTGGTCTTGGTGGTGGCAGCCTTTGGAGTCTGCTGGCTGCCCCTGCACATCTTCAACATGATAAAGGACATCGACATCAGCTTGATTGACAAGCAGTACTTCAACTTCATCCAATTGCTGTGCCACTGGTTTGCAATGATGTCTGCTTGTACCAACGCCTTCCTCTATGCCTGGCTCCATGACAGCTTCAGGGGAGAGCTGAAGAAAATGTTTGCCTGGAGGAAGAAGAAAATTGGACCCACTACAAACTGCATTATGGCCAGCGTGGTGCTGTAAATGAGAGCTGGTGGGAGTGCACCTCCTTTGTACAGTGACATTGTAAGTCTTTTCCACTTCTAATTAGTCCTCATTCCTGACATTTGTCCTTAGGGCTCAATTATAACAACACAAGTCCCACGTGCCTCTTCCCCAGCGCCTCTCTAATGGAGAATGACAGGCAGATGTCATATGTCAAAAATACTTTTATTTCTTTGGAGTCAGAGGCCAAGGAGGTGTTAGCATAGTAAGATACAAGAATCCTTCCTCTCTGTTTGGGATATTACTGTCAGTACAGAGATGGGGTTTAGGGACAAGGCGAAGCAAGGATGAATGTGAAACCTAAATATCTCAGCGAGGGAGTGTTTCGAATTGGGTAAAAATTAAATTTGTGTATCTACCTAGAGTCCATTCCTTAGCACAGGTAGAGGACTCACAATACTCCTGTAGTCTTTTTTGGGTTAGGGCCATTGCCTCATGTAGTCCCAATTTGTTGACCCTACTGCAAGTCAGCTGCATTGTCCTCATATCCAGTGCTGAGACAAATTCCACTCATTCCTCGAGGAACTGATTTGGACTTGTGGCAATGCTGCCACCAGGTTTGATCTCCAGAGAGAGCCAGAGGCTTTGGTACTGCCCCTCTGGAGGTGTCTGTTAAGGGACAGAGGGTGGAAGGGRCTGTGGGCATTGAGCTATGTATGAGCATTGCATGGCCAAAGAAAGATCTGCCAAACAGAGCAGAGGGACAGGCGCTCCCCTKTGGAGGAGTCTTTTGGGAAGAAACAATTTCCTTTGACATTCACCTTTCAATCAGATGAGGGAGTTAGAAGCTGTAATCAGCSTAGAGGTATCTAGTTTCTTCCTCCCTGAACTGAAAATACCTGGGATGACAGCTAAGTATACAGGACAAAGTTCTGAGAACACACWCTGATTCTGAGAGGTTCCTTCCAGCCTGCTCAGCTGGAATCTGGGACAGCATGAGAAACTTCCTGGTACTGACCTGAGATCAGCTGKAGAAGCAGCACAATTCAGGGTCAGTTTTGGCTGTGGTCAGCAAGGGCATCTGTCCAACCACAAGTGCACATGGTCAGATAGGTCTGTGCCGTGGGGAAATGCAAGTGGACACAAGGGGAGAGGGAAGAAAGGGGATGATTCCTTTGGTTTGTAAATGTGCCCCTGTTGTGGAACTGTGAAAATCATTTTGCTCATCGTGTGTCAGCAAGCTTAATCTGGTTAAAAACCCCACAGATTCATATGCACACATGGAAAAGYGTTGGGAAAACATCTGAATTCTCATTTCACAAACTTCCTAAAATTTCAAGTTGTTCTGCTGCTGGTAATGAGGATATTAAAAGCTGATTTACAGAAGAACTGAATGAAGAAGGTCATTTTAAAGTAGGCATTACTTGCATTCACTCTGTGATTATCTGCCTTGCTTACCTCAGTTTAAAGATTTGATGACCTTCTAAAGAATGTTTTGCTTTTGCTGATTTTAGGAAATGGTTTTTCCTTGAAGCTCAATATAGCAAGTTACTGGAATAACTGGTGGTTTTGAAAAGGCAAAAAGCCCACTTCCAAACAAACTGATCTGATTTTATAAGCTTTTCAACCTTAGTTTCAGGGATCTTTTAAAGAGCACAGAGAGTAGGACACCAAGAGAGCACTGAAACAACAGTGCAAAAAGCAGCTTCAAGTAATAAAAAAATTCCGATTTTTAGAGATTTTTCTTCTGTGGAATTAAGTAAATTCAAACTGTTAATTTGTCMGTTTGTAAAGGTTAATTAACATTGAGGTGACCCATAATGGCCACAACCTCCTGCACTAAATACAGGCAGCACTGTACTCACCCCAGTAGAGTAACTGGGAAGACTCTCTCAGCCACAGCAGGCCTGGGATCATTTCCTTCTTACACATCATATTTTTTCCCTTATTTGCCAGCACTGCAAATTTGGCTTATTCATGTTCTCTTGAATGTTAGTGACCGAAGATGGTGGCTGCAGAGAGCTGCGTGAAGAAAAAAGGATTTCTCTCTCTATTTGGTTTTCTTGAGACAGGAATGAAGGGCTGTTCAGTGCACATATTGTTCCCACAGTGACAGATGCATGGGGAATATCTCACTTCCAGCAGGCTCTGGAGCTGCTGTTAGAGCAGTGGCAATGCCTGTCAGCTCACAGAGATGCCCAGCACAGCTGGCACCCTCAACTAAGTGCTGGTTTAACCTGTACATGCCTTGAATCTGTCAGGATGTGCATTTGCAACACAAAGATCAGAGCCTGCCCTTGCTTCAGGCCCTCCTCATGAGCAGGTTTGCAGATGCAGCCTGGAATGACCTGCATTCCCCAGCTCTGGGCTCCTGAGGCTCCTTCACTCTCCTCCACAGTCCTCTTGCTCCCCCTCAGTGGTCCTGAATTGCCATTTTTCCAGGCTTTCCCTGCATGGTGCACAAAGGAAGTCTGGCCCTGAGCTTGAGGACCTGCAGTTTCGAAGGCTGGCAGGGACTAAGGCACGGCCACATTCACTCAGCCCCATCTCCAAACTGAGCCCTAAGAATCTTCACTTAATTTAATTACTGTTTTTCTGATATCCAGAGTAATAAACAATAATAAGATTTAGAAGCACGTTGATGCACTTCTTTAATCCAGTTATGCAATAAATGTATTTGAAGCTGTCATGTGAAACTCGTTTGTTAATCTCCACCCCACTCCAGGGAACTGTGGTTCTTGGAAGGACCAGAGCTCATCACTAAGGTATTTTTGGTGGTATAATTTTTAATTGCAATTTAAGTAATCATTGTACGCGTTTCTTTTATGGAGTAGCTTGGTTCAAAACTTGATAAACCTATTAGTTACACTAGTGCTTGATCAAACATGAGCTACTCCCTGTGGTCAGAAGTGGTATTAAAAGGCAATGTACTCATGAAACCCATAGAAAAGTAAGTCAGAGTTTGATCAGGGATTAGAAAACAGAGTAGGTAATGACCAAAGGTCACAAAAGCTGAGGTCAGGCAGCCAAAGAAAAACAATCAAACCTCAGTCAGGGTCAGGTAGAGTTGATATCTCCCTTACCTCAAGAATATCTGTTCAGAACAGTCACCAAAGACTAACTTGTTTGTGCAACGCATTTTTAAAAATAAACTTTCCTTATTCTTGAATGAAGAAAACTATAGAGTTTTCTTCAGAGCTATATTTGTATCATGTTTGGGGAATGGCAGCTTATCTGGGTGGGCAAAAGCAGATCCTGCCATAAGGTCATTCCTCGCAGGAGCAGGGTGAGTGTTTCCCAGCTGAGAGATGGGCTGGGAAAAGCTGGTGTTTTTCATACCTGCTGAACAACAGATGCTCTGCACAGTTTTAATTGAGCAAATCTTGCTCGTTGAGGTGTCAATGGCAAGTTATAATTGGATGTCTAAGGTGGTGTAAGCTGAAAATGGTGCACCTGCAGCTGGGGAAAAAAAAATGCAGAACTGGACAGAACTGTACAATGCATCAATCAGTCTGCCCACCAGATGAGAAGAGGGTAGGGGCAAAACCAACAATCTGGTGCTAAAGCCACTGCCATCTTTGCCATTTCTGCATGAAATGGCGAAGAAATGTAGTACAAACTTTTACCTTCAGCCCTCCCCTCTCAGTACCCGCTGTCYTTTTCTTTTCTCAGAAAAAAATAATTGCATTCTTCCTCCTTACTCTGGAGAAAAGGTTGCTGAAGGGTCAAAGCAAACATTTCTGCTTCATGGAAACCATACAGAAAAGGAGAGCTTTCTAAAGGGAGAGGCTTTCTAAAGTGAAGAATATCCTCTTCTCTCTTCTTTCTGCAAGACACACAGGCTCTGAACTGAACCATTTGTGGTGCAGATCTGCAGCTGGCCTGGCCTGACACTTGGGGCTTTTGTGTTTACATCAAGTAAATACCTCTCCCCATACTCAGCGACCTCATTTTGGGTCACAACCATCACTAACTCTGATCCTTTGTACCTGATTTCCCTCCACATCAATAAGATGTTTTACCGAAACCAGAGAGGTTTACTGTTCAACCAGAGAGGAGCTGCAGAGGGATCTGGGGTATCCAGCCCTTATTAATGAGACTTTTCCTTTGGAAATCATTGTCACAATCCCTGTCTCAAGAGCAGGTTTGAAGTATATTCTTCCTGTGTACTGATATAACCAGATGGGTCAGGCTTCCCCAGGCTGATTTCAATCAGATTTTGTGTTATGTGTGTCTCTGCTCCCTGCTCTCCTGACCCTCCCCCAGACTTTTGGAACTATTGATCAACTACTCAGTAGAAGCAGGAGCCTCGAGGTTGTTGTTATCTGAAATGAAGAATAATGGCATTTTCTTGGTACTCCCCGGGGAAGAAAAAGACATCTAAGTGCTCTTTCTTTTAGAGACCCAGAAAGGATTAGAGAGGGATTGGATATAMGAAAAATTTCTTCACCAAATTGCTGGTCAGGCATTGGAACAGGCTGACCAGGGCAGTGGTGGAGCTACCATCCCTGGAGGGATTTAAAAGACCTGCAGATGTGGCACTTGGGGACAGGGTTTAGTGATGGGCTTGGCAGTGCTGGGTTARCACTTGGACTTGATGATCTTGGCGATCTTTTTCAACCTAGATGATTCAGGATTAGTTACTGGATGGCCAGGCTGCCTCCCTACAGGGCAAAAAGTGAGAGGTTATGGGCATGAAGATCAAATATATCTCACTGGGAGTTGTGTCCCTTTGGGGTCTATAAATTTACTCTCTTCACCAAGAAGCAGATAGGATTGACTTTCCCTTTCTACAGATTGTTTTGTCAAATTAAATTAATGAAGGTCGTAATTTATATAAATAATAAAACACACACTCAAGAGCTCCCTGATTCATATCTCCAGCCCATTGGAAATCAATTTGGGATCTCTGCTATCTATTTACAGCTGAATGAATTATCCATCCTTTGCATTTTTGAATCCTGTTTATGTTAATTATCACATTGTAATTTCCCTGTGCTGTTTTTTTTTTTTTTTTTAAAATCTCTACAGGGAACATCCAAAAGGAGAAGATGGCTTAAATCCCTACATCTACATTTCCTACAATTCCTACATTTCCATGAGGCGCTGGAGACGTTTCAGCAGCAGAAAGAGGACAGCAAAGAGAAGCTTTCTGCTTTCCAGCGTGGAGATGGGATCTGCCTCTCCCGCTGAGCACAGTTCTGGGTTTCCAGACTACGTGCTGGAAAGGCAGCAGAGCGGTTTAGTGCTGTGCTTTGTGAGGAGCTGCTGCTGTGTGTGGTTCTGAGGATCACTCTCATGCAGCATCACCAAGAAGGGGACACCCCCAGCTCGAGGCACCCGTGCTCTGGGGACGTTGATCAGCACGAGGTGRTGTCTCTCCTTCTACAGTTTCTCAGCCACAGGTGGTTGTGTTTGTTTACCCCATCACACCCACAGGACAGGTGAAAATGTGGGAACCAAGTGACACAGGAGCCGTGGTGCAGGGTCACAGGCTGCCACCACCCACAGCCCCAGTTTGTGACCAGCTGGGTTTGAGAAGGAGAAGCAGCAGACTGTGTTGTAAACMAACCCCATCTTGGGCTCAYGAAGGCAGGGCAAGAAAGAAAGGAWGAAATAATATTTTTGGACTTCAAGCAAACAATAACCAGCCAGAGGGTAAATCTGTAACCACTCAGAGGCTGTTCCTGAACAAATGTAGGATTCACTCAAGCCTTCTTGTGGGTGTGGTTCCTCAACTGTAGTGTGTCAGCTCAGTGTGTTTGCTTTATTGTGTCTCTCTTCCCTCCCCTCAGCCATACAGGGCAATAGGGACAAGCCAGGCATAACATGAACATTAATGTGAGGTCCACAGACACAGAGGAGTTGAGGGCAGATGAATTCGTGAAAGAGTTCTTTCAATAAAAATAATTGAAGGTTTGGGGATGGAGTTACAAGGCAAGTGTTCAACCAACCCACTCCTCAGCAACTGGAGGAAATTCTAGAGGAGGCAAGATGAAAAAAAATCAAATATCRTGGGTGAGAGTAAGCTATGAGCTATATCACCAATATACACAGTAAACAGAGTATTTCAAACCATTAACATGACAAAACTATCATTCAGCTTTGAAATTATTTCCCCTCCATTATTTGATCATTTTAAAATTCAACATCTGTTGTTAATATGCATAAAYTTAAAAAAATAAAAATAAATTTGAAACCATCTGAAGCACTAGACAGCATATGGCAGACCTGTTTAATCTTAACAAGTCAGTAATATTATCATTGTGAATCACTTCTTCATTAAAACAYGTCTGTTGTATAAAATAATGTTTATTTGTAAAAGCCTTTTGTGCCACCCATGCAATTGTCACTTGTCACAGCTAATTCTAGATTGCTTTGACAATGTCTCCTCTTGGAAAATTGTCACAGGCTGAGGGCAGAGGAACTGAAAACCATCACCTGTCAAAGTTCTGACAACGTCACAGACAAAGTGCAGGGAAGATTTTGAAGACCTGTGTTTTGCTACAGTGACAAAAGATGGGTTTCTTTGTTTTTAAGGCATTGTGGAAAGYGATGCTCCAAACACTTCTGACCTCTCAAAAACGTTGTGTGCAGGGTCTGACAAGATCTGCATTCTCTCATAGTTCTTGACACTCTTCCTTTGTTGCTGAAAGAAGACGCAGGTTTTCCCATTAAACAGTTTCCTATGGCATTATCCACCTGTAAATGCTGCGGTCTGGGGACAAGGTGAGGACATAAAAGAAGTGGGGATTAAATATCARACTGCTCAGACCCTGAAATCATTAAATGATTAGCTAAAGACAGATCACTGAAAAGTTGTCTTTCAGTCATTGACTGACAAGATTTACCTACTCCCTCTACGTATTTCAAGGAAAGGCTCTTGAATTTCAGGCTACTATTTATGCTAATTCCTTTAATTAAGGGCTAGGAATCCAACAGACACCTCTTATCCACTGGTTCTCAACCCTGCACAGGTATTTCCCAKCAAGCACTAATCAGCCATTTGAGAAGCCACCAAAGATTTTCATTTACTTAGAGGCAAGCAGCAGTGTGGGTGAGMTGTCACTGGAGGCTGTGCCACATCTGGGAAACAGAGAGGAACCTAAGAGGAACCTACAAGGCCTCTGTGACTCAGAGCACTCTGGAGCTGTGTTATGCCTGGTTCCAAATATCTCCTTCTGAGGTGTATTTGCACAAACTGTCTGAACAAAAGAGGAGAAAACTGTTTCTGATAAGCGGAAGAACCCAAGATCTGAGATATCTCCTGCTGACAGGTCTGGCACACTGRAGCCCATGAGGCACAAACCATGAAGCAGAGCACAAGTACTTATAATTATCATCCTAATACTGAGCTAAAACAAAACTCTGAGCTAGTAGGTTTATCGAGTACCATCTCTTCACAAGAAATTAATATCAGTTTCTCTTCAACATTCAGCACTAACACATTTGATAAAATGGCTAGGTCTTTATTCACCAAAGTACTCTCATAAATTACTCTTTGTTTACCTGGAACCTGCTAGTCAGCTGTTTTCTCACTAATTCTTTCTTCATTGGAGAAGCAAAACCTGTTTTCCCTAACCCCCAGCAACCCTTACATCCCATTTCCCAACAGAACTCACCCTCTGATGAACCTGGAGTCCTTCTACCACCATCAGTTCCCCCCAGCACCTGCCCCAGCCCAGCAGGCAGAGCCTTTCAACACACACAGGGCCCCCCTGTCAAACACTGACAGTGTTGCTGCAGGCTGGGGTGGACGGGGGTGTTTTAGAGAGGGTTCAGCTTATTAAACAACAAGTTTCCCAAGGCTGTGTCATAAGGAGATGCAATTACGTGAATCCAGGTAGAGCCCACATGTGCAAGGCAATGATTAGAGTAACTATGTGATACTAATAAAGCAGCCTGTTAAAACAGAGTGAAAAAGCCTTTCCTAATCTCTTGGGAATTTAAATACAAAAAAGAATTCATGAAAATTGATTAAAACTGTTTGTGGGTGCATGAAGAATTTGGTATTCCACTCGTAGGCCTCCCATTTCTCCCAGAGTCCTAAAATGCTGTCCCCAGTTATATTCTTTCTAAAAAAGTTTCAGATTTCATCCCTGTGGATTTATTAACCCTTTTTTTCCCCCAATGGGTCTCTTGTTCCTCTTGATTTTACCTCATGTGTCTCCTCTTGCACTGGCCACTTAAACCTGGCAGTGTAAGGACCACCTCAGCTTCAGACCAAGTCGCCTGTCCTCTGTTTGCAAACCTTCTCCACTTGTGCAAAGGCTTCAGAACAGGCTCCTGGTGCCGCCCAAGCTGGCACACAGCCTCCCATCCGTATGCCTGGGATCTGCCCGAGAAAGGACACAAATCTATACTAATTGCTTTTCTCCCTTTTGAACGAGAAGTTATCAAAGCTCATTCTGTGCCTTTAGATGGTGTTTATTGTTTCCTGTCTATCCAGGCCCAGAGCCCATTCATAAGGAGAATTGAGTTTGTTCTGAGAGGATTTGCAGTTCACAAATCCATTTTGACTCTTCCTCATTGCCTTGTTTTCTTTCATTGCTCACAAAGATTTTGTGCTTTCCAAGATTTTTCTGGCAGTTGAAGGGAAGCTGAYKGATAGACAAATCCCTGATTAGTCTTTTCCTTCCATTCTTAGGAACTGAATGTATTTGCTCCTTTCCAGTTTTCTGATGCTTATTTACACCCCATGACTTCTCTAAGATAACCCCAAGTGGTTCTGACATTAATTCTGCCATATTCTTCTGCAGTATCTTGGGATAAAATGCATCAGGCTCAGTCAGTGTGAAACTTTGCAGTCCTCTGAGTGTGCTGATGCCTCCTTGTGCATTTCCATGGAGGCAGTTATCCCAACATGAGGGCAGTTTGAAAGGGGCGCACAGGCTCATTAATAAATAGGAACTTAAAACGTGATGTTGGCACAATTCTGTTTAGTTTGCTTCACTCTGAGAATCCTTTCTGTTTTTTAGGCAGTGGCAGAGGATTTGATGTGCAGTTGTTTTACTCATTTGAGTAATTAAAATGATTAAAACTGTGTTCAAATCCAGTGCTTTGCAATTACACCCTCAGAAGAGCTTTTCTCCTCTGAGCTTTCAAGCCCACAAGTTTCCTTACGCATTTCCAGGTTATTAACTATGGAGCCACAGATTCTGGAACTTGGGGCATCACAGATAGGAAATACCTGTTAAAAGACCCTAAACTGAAGCTGTTTCCTGTGCTGTGCAGTGCTTGATTCTGCCCTCGGTGAACCGTGAGCTCTCAGAGCTCTGTGTTTGTGGAGTGATGGATGCTCTTCCACTGCCACCTTTTGGCCATGACCAGGGGGACTTGAAGGATGTGGTAATGAAAGCACTAAATGAACTTTAAAAGGTGCTAAACCAGAGTTTTGAGTCCGACTTTATAACTTTGACCATGTACTTAAAAGGAGTCTGTCCCTTGACCCTTTGGGTCTGACCTCAAAGCACAGCAGTGGGGGCTGCTGCAGACAGAGTCACCAAGAGATGACTGAACTCCTCTTCTGAAGCTTTGCCCATAAATTATAGATTTTAAACAGTGTTTCAAATATCCAGCTTGCCACTTAAAAAAAAATACTCATAACACACCAGGAGTGGGGGGAAGGCTGGGGAGTGGGGGCTGCATAAACATAAACAACTCCATTCACCACAGCAGAGCCCAGGTAGGTCTCTGGAGACATCCCCCTCTGACTTGGCTATCCTAGCTCTAATGATGACTTACTTTCAATTAAAACTTCTTTCGAAGGAAGATGCTTGATTAATGGCCTGGGAGAACTTGAAAACAGAGTCATTCCTGCAAGAGGAAGGTAATTAACTTATTAAATCAGTGGGCACTGACCTCAAGGTCTAGTGAAAAGAGTCATCAGCAAACTCACTCCCACAGATACACAGCACAGCCCTTCTACATCACTGGAGACTCCAGGGAAAGCACTGGGAACTGGATTTGGTACACACCAACCTGCAGAGCTGCTTCATCATCTCATCCCACTGCCTGGTTGGGATGTCTGGGCCACTCCCCCGGGGCAGAGACATCTTATGCTTTCTCCTCCCTCACCTCTGATGTGAACAAAGCTCTGGCTCTTCTCATCTCCCCCTGTCTCAAAAAAGGAAAAAACACCAAACTTCCAGTCAGAGACAGCATCAGTCTCTGGAGATAACTCCTTAGCAGCCCAGACTCCCCTCACTGCCTTACAGGGAAGACCCTGGCAAAAAAGCTCAAACACCAAGACTAAAGCCTTTCCCTTGGCAGATGCAAATCATTTTGTAGTACAAACCCCAACTTCTGCTTTCTTGTTCCTCACCTGGCACAGGCTGGGGATGCCTGGCAGGGAGGGTTAATCAGGCCTTGTCTGAGATTACAATGAACTCCTGCCTTTCATGGACTGCATCCCAAACCTGCTTTCCAATTCCCTAAGGGAGAGAGATTTATGCTTTCTATTTTATCCCCAGTTAGTTAATGGTCCATTACTGTCGAAAGGACTGCTAGAACTAAAATCCTACAGGATTTATGTCAAGTAAAACCCAAAATCTGCAGAAGAAAATTTACCAGAGAGAGGGCACAGGGAACACCCAGAGGTGTTTGCAGTCCTCGGTGCTGTGACACTTGTGACCTCACCAGCAGCTTGGTGACAGCTCTAGAGCAAGGCAGCTCGAGCTGCAGCCAGRCAGCTCATCTAGGAGATCATAAGTTTTTAAATTTGTTCCCACTCCCTCTCCCTGTTCACCTAGGAGCACTCCTCCCCACGGAAATCTGTGCTTCTCCAGCAGAGCCTTGCCCTTTAGCATAGACATGAAATAGAGCTGTGCAGATCAGGACAGGATGAGCCCAAAAAGCTCCCTTCTATCCTACATATTTATCCTCCCAGGGAAGACAATGTGAAACCCTGAAAACCCAAGGATCATTAAAAAAAACCAACCCAAAACCAAACAAAAAAACCCATCAAAACTCACCTTACCAATGGACTGCACCCATAAACAAAATAGGACTTCTGGATTCTACAGTGTGTTTCGTTCCCCATGCAAGAACACTGCAGGACCTTAGGATCCAGCCTGCTCCACCCCAAAAGTCTCACCTCAGGGAAAACAGGAGCACTGGACTGGTTCCCACCAGCACACTCCAGCAAAAGGCAACGCTACCCTCTGGTGTTTCCCAGCAGAACATCCAGTCTGCCCACTGCTCCCCAGAGCTGTTTCCTTCCCTTCCTCCTGACTTTTTTCATCTGC
Source organism: Amblyornis subalaris (assembly GCA_018881555.1). Classification (NCBI taxonomy): domain Eukaryota; kingdom Metazoa; phylum Chordata; class Aves; order Passeriformes; family Ptilonorhynchidae; genus Amblyornis; species Amblyornis subalaris. The sequence continues at coordinate 839,878 of JACAXG010000101.1, read as the reverse complement.
TTTCAGTGTAAATTCCTCTGTATAACTCCAAGAAAATACTCTTAATGTAGTAGAAAGAGGAATGGAGAAAGAAAGTAACTATCAAGTCATTGCTTTGCATGAAGACGACACGTGGAGACTTCAGGGCAGTCTTTGTTGGCCCTTCACACTGGATTGATTCATATTTATTACACTTCACTTTATTTGGAGTTTTTTGTGATTTATTTCTAATATATTTTCAGAAATGTAACCCTGGTCAGCCAGCACTCACAGGAATTGCATTAAAACTGGCTGTGATCTGGTTCCTAGGATTTCTTTATTATTCCTGTAGTAAATAACGGTTTACATGATTTTTGATGCTTGATGTTTTTGTTATGCCTGTGTTTGTATGTAACCAGATAAGAGAAAATGATGTTAAAATTCAGCAGTGTTGGTGAGTGAAGGTTGCCTCTCACAAGCTATGGCAGAAAGTTCTGGGGTTTTGTGCCCGTGCTAAAAGCTTTGTGAAAGTCATGAATCAATGTTGCACTGGCTTCATGTGCAGCTCAGAAGGAAGGTTCAACATGGGCCAGTTATAGGAAAAGGATTTTTAAAATGTGTCAGGACTCTTAACTAYTGCTGGTCACTCAGGGATTTCACCTTTTGGGAAGTCAGTCAGTGCCATTAGTGCAGGCAGATCCTCCCTTTAGCACAGTCCCTTCCAGCAGGGTTTGCTCTCACAGAACATGAACTATTTTGTGTAATGGCTCTGTGAGGGTGCAAGGCATTAGGAAATGGATCATTATGCTCTGGCTCAAAGGTTCGAGTGTTGTGCTGCACGAATGTCACTCCATTACAAGCACACATCATGACTTTTGTTCAGAAAGGAGGATCCTGGCTTGCAGGAAGTTTGTACATTTTCGTTAGTCCAGCATGTTTATTCATCCTGTTTGGCCTGTGCCAGGCCAGAGTCTGATGTAGAACTTTTCTCTCTTTTGAATGAGAAGGTATCAAAGCTCATTCTGTGCCTTTAGATGGTGTTTATTGTTTTCCCTCTATCCAGGCCCAGAGCCCATTCACAGAAAGAGATGAGTTTGCTCTGAGAGGATTTGCAGTTCACAAATCCATTTTGACTCTTCCTCATTGCCTTGTTTTCTTTCATTGCTCACAAAGATTTTGTGCTTTCCAAGATTTTTCTGGCAGCTGAAGGGAAGCTGATGGATAGACAAATCCCTGATTAGTCTTTTCCTTCCATTCTTAGGAACTGAATATATTTTCTCCTTTCCAGTTTTCTGATGCTTATTTACACCCCATGACTTCTCTAAGATAACCCCAAGTGGTTCTGACATTAATTCTGTCACATTCTTCTGCAGTATCTTGGGATAAAATGCATCAGGCTCAGTCAGTGTGAAACTTTGCAGTCCTCTGAGTGTGCTGATGCCTCCTTGTGCATTTCCACAGGGATTTCCTCCTGCTCTGCCACTACTGCCTGAAATCTTTGCACTTGATCTTTCCCCTTAGAAACACAAAGCAAGACATAGCAGCCTTTTTGGCTTTTTGTGCTGATGAGCCCTCTTTTTTATTCGCTAATGAATCAATAACTTGCATAGTGTCTTTCCCTTTGTTTCTCAATGCATATTGAGAATTGTTTCTTGCTACTCCTGATACCACTTGTGAAATCCTTTTCTGTACCTTCACTTTTCAAAATCTTGGTTTTGTTTGCTCATGCTGTCCTTCGACAATTGTGTCAGATGCCTCATTTATTCACTGCATTCTGTAGGCATCTTCTCTGTTTCTAAACTGAAGAACTTGTGATTTTCCTCATATTTCCAAATCTTCTCCAGCACCTCTGGTTGTCACCCACTTGTCCTCTTAATTGTGATGTGCTGAGAAGGTATCGGTGTCCCTGTGCTGCTCAATAAAAAAGATCTTACGCCTGAACSGGAGCTCTGAGCCCCGTGTTTGTGGAGCGATGGATGCTCCTCCACTGCCACCTTCTGGATACGGCAAGGGCAACTTGAGCAATAAAAACAAAAGCTTTACACGAACTTGAAAAGATATTAGACCAAGGATTCCACTGCCCTTTCACTTCTTTCAGCAAAAAAAAAAACAACCCTCACATTAAGTGTTACCTGTTGGCCAGCACTCTAAACGTAATAGTTTTTGGATAGATCTCTAAATTTTTTAGTAGTCTGGGACTTTAGTTAAAATCTAATGCTATAACCTAGACGCTGTCAGCTAATTCTGGGAAAGACATTTTCAGTTTCACAGTTTTTGTCTGAGTGTTTACAGAAGCACAAACTATGATGTTAATCTGGAGGTGAAGGAAAGGTTCAGGTCTCTCAGACTGGCTCTGTTCCCTGGCTAGGCAGAGCAGGAACACYTTACACCAACATAAAAGACCTATTGTAAAAATTGTCATACATCTTCTAGTTTACARAATTCCAGGACTGTGCCTATATTTCAGTGGTTTGGGGTTTTTYTTACTGTAATTCCCTATATTGCCTCAGATGTTCATCAGGAGCTTGCTGAAAGTTCTAACAYGAAAAGATTTGAGAGGGACTTTAACATTTTCTAGTTTTAACCAGGGTGACCTTCTGCTAGACCAGGTTGCTCTGAGCCCCATCCAGCCTGGCCTTGAACACTTCCAGGGATGGGACAGCCACACTTCTGTGGGCAACCTGTGCCAGAGCCTCACCACCCTCACAGGGGAGAAATTCTTTGTAATGTGTAATCTAAACCCACTCTCCATCAGTTGAAAGCCATTCCCCATTCTCCCATCACTCCAGGCCCTTGTGCAAAGTCCYTCTCCTGCTCTCTACCTGTTTAGGCAYTGGGAGGGGCTCTAAGGTCTCCCTGGAGTGTTCTCCAGGCTGACCTCGCCCAGCCCTTCCTGGCTGTCTCCATAGCAGAGGTGCTCCAGCCCTCTGAAAAGCTCTGTGACCCTCTCTGGACTCGCTCCAGCACCTCCATGTCCCTCTTGTGTTTGTTGCCCTAGAGCCGGAGGCAGCGCTGCCCAGCCCCGCAGAATTTAAAATGATCGGCGAGGAAATCCYTGTCTCCAGCAGGTGTCAGCGAAAGCTACAGAATGGAGCGGCTCCACCAAAGCCAGGCTTCACGCACCTTTCGCTCCTACAAGGTGCTCCCTGGCCCGGGGAGAGAGGGAAGGAACCATTCTATGAAGAAATGTTATTGCAAGCTAGGTTACTTTATTATATTTTTTCCTTCTTTGAAGTATGGCTCAAAAATTTGTAAAGCGACTTCAGCGGRGGACAGTGATGGAGCAGGGGTTAAACTTTTACTGAAGGGACAGTAGACATGTTTGAAACATTAAAATTAGTGACCCAATTCACTCATACTGCTACAGGGAGTTACAGATCTCTGGCTTTACTCACTGGAGTAGTGATTTACCCTGCACAGCACTAACACACCAAAGGGCAGAGACAAGGTTCTCTCAGCAGCTTAAATCCTGACATTTCCTAACATTTGAGTGCTTTAGATGTGACTGATGGCCCTGCAGAGTATCTTCCAGTAGGGATTTTGCTGGCAGGCACAGGCTCTTGGGGACAGACATGACAACTTGGGTGGACTGTGAAGAAGGGCAGGTAGGAGAAACTTTTCAAGGTTATGTGGAAGACAATGGCAACTTTTTTTTGTTTTCCAGTCTATAACAATATTCTCATCTTAGTGCTACGTTGGTAATGAGTAACATACTGTCCTGATGCCCTGTGATGTTCTCTGAACACTCAATTGCCTCTGTAAGTGCAAAYACAATCACACAACCAACACAAAATTTTCAGTTGAGATCCCCAAAAGAATTAGAGCCTCCAGTGACAGAAAGCAATGGTGATGAATAATGACAGACCCACAGTGATGAGCTGTAGAGTGAYGCAGAGCTGGGGTTCATGAGCTTTGGTGTAGCTGGAGGCAGCACATCTAAAAATCTATGGTTGAGCTTCTTGGCTTTACTGAAATATCCACCTCCCAGGCACCAGGTTAAATTTGCACTGGGTTCCAGCAGAGGCCAAGCTTCTGAATACTTTTTTGAGGATTGGTGCCTGAATTCCATAACGCTGCAGGATGTGTTTATTGCAACACCAGTCTGCTACCCTGCTCACTGGATCCAACATGTGCAAGTTGCTACAAGACACTGCCTGACTGACAGAGAGATGTAGATTAATAACCCCTGCGAAAAAAATACGTTCATTGAATGTTTATTAGAGGAAGTAAGAGATGAAGAAATATCAGTCATCCCGCAAAGGACAAAAAGAGCTCCATACCAAGACCTTCCACTGTGTGTTTAAAGCATTTATTGAGAGATTCCTCACTTGTGAAGAGCTACTCTCACTTGGGGGGAAATGTTTTGAATGGCAGCAGCATTTCAGTGAGACAATGCAAATAATGTGTACCACGGGACACAAACATGTGGCAACTTTAAACCACTGATGTGGTGTGTTTCCCCAGAAGGTTTTATTAAAGGAAGTTCCTACCCCATATCGCTTGAAGATCATGACGTCCCAATGCCACTTCACAGGAATATTTTAACTTTGCTGAATATTAACAAGGGGTGAACCTACCTATCTTGTGTGAATAAAACGTCTCCTGTGATGTTTTATTAACAAGTTCATCAACACACATTTGCAAAGCTTTTCATGATCCTCTCTCAATTAATCCATTTACCTATTCAGAAATGCAAATTTTTTAAAACATGCACCATCATTGAATAATGACTCTAAAAGTCTTTAAAGACACTTGGACTAATACACAACGTAAGTTTCTATTAACATCAAGTATTGCAAAATAAATTTTAAAAAGGACTTAATCTCAATATCCATTAACTTAATTTACAATTCTCTAGCAAGAGAATCTCATGCTCATTTAGTCTGAGATTTATAATTAAAAACTCTGTCATAAATTCCCAGCATCTTCATTTCTGTTGTATTTTATTCGATATGTTGCATCACAATTCAGAGGAAGAATTTATAGACGATTCTTGACGCATTATGTAAACTTTTTTCTTGAAATAGATTCAATGTGGGTTACAGAATCTATCTAAGAAAGATTCAATAAAGTATATGAGGAAATAATTTGGAGTTGACTGTAAATAAGAACCATTCTTATTCTCACACAGGAAATTGCTGTCACCAGTTTCCATAAAAGTGAGGAGCTGCTCTGTTGGTGTTTTGCATCCGACGTTGTCTCTGTACATCTAGTGACAGCCTTTACTTTTGAAACAAGAAGGTTTYTTTGACAAAAAATGACAGTATGCCACTTCCAGGGTATTAGAGATTTCTTATAGGATCCTTTGCAGGGAAAAAAGGGATGGGGTTTGGGTGACAAATGCAGGGAGAGCARTGGTGGGTTTGGTGATCAAGTGTCAGTTGACAAAGGGCTGCTCCTTTCTTCAGGAGGGTCTTACACAAGAGGTGCTACCCCTGCAAACACTGGGTTGTGTTGCCAGGGCTTCGGGGCCCAAACTAAAGTGCTTGGACACCTCCATGGTGCCAGCATTTTGGGAATCCTTAGAAACGGAAAGCTGGGCAACATTTTATGTACCAGAGCTTTGCAGACACCCCCAAACCGGGAAGGAATTCTTTAACTGTAGTCATGTGAATAACTAAAGAGAATATCATGAATATTAGAAAAGCTTTCCCCAGCACCATATCTTCAAATCGCCCTTAAGCTCAATGGGATGTGGGAGGGTGTGATTCACTCAGGAAGGATTTTCAGGTGTGTTGTGCATCCAGCTAAGGACACCAGAGCAGCCAATGTTGAACAAGTATGTTATACAAGATACCTGAGGTAACCATCCCTGTGGAGCTGTTTCCAAAATTTCCATGTGGCCAATGCCACAAAACACGTGCTTCAGGGGGAGAAAACAACGGGAAACTCTGTTGGACACTTTGCAGGATGGAGGGAGAGGTACCTCCCTGAGCTGGCCATGCTGCAGTGTGAGGTGGGTTAGTGGGCAGCTGGGTCTGAGGTGTGTGACGGGATTCACTGCAGCAGTTCCCACTCTGTGACCCCAGACAGACATGTGGGTTAGCTGGTAGCCCCAGCGTTGGCCATCTGACACAGCCCTGACCTGAGAAACTGCATCAGAACTGCTCCCAGCTAAGAGCTGCCAGCTGGCATCCCCCCGGCAGTGAAGAGGGGAAATAGACACAGGAGAAGTCCCAGCTACCGCAAACTGTTTATTATGAGGTTGTACCACTCGGGTTATGAATGTCACATCACAAAGTGATCTGCCGCCCTCATTTTCTAACATTCAGTTGTGCTTTCATCTACCTTGGTGAGGTAATCAAACCACGTTGTGAGAATAAAATCTAGCAAGGCACTGTGTGTATCCACATGTCTAGGGAAAACCATTTCTTTTTTTTTATTTATTTTAAACATGTGACGCTGATTATCTGCAGATACTTGATGTGCTTATGATTTCAATCAGCATTTTGCTCATTCACTGCCTCTTGGTTTATTGATTTATAAGCCCTTTAGAACGGTATGATTAGTCCTAGCATTTTACTCTCAGTGGGGGTAAAGCAGTATTTCATTATTAACGTGTTAGAAGCTATTTCAAACTGACAGTTTGTTTTGAATCCGGGCAAGAGAAGTGACATTTATATTTGGAAGTGGGAGATTGACACAGAAATTATTCTGAAACATAATTACAGTAAAGGCAAATGCAGAAGAAGATAGAAATTCCAGCTAGAGTTTCTGGGGGCTCTTCCACCACCAGTAACTAACTCCTGTTCTTTTCCCAGCTCAGCGTAATGAGACACAGCGGTGGTCCCTGTAGGCACTCAGAGGAGATGTAGGATCAAGATTTTTACGCATTGAAGCAACTCAGCACAGGGCTCTGAGTCAGGATATGAGGCAAATGCTGCTCTACAGCCTGTTCTGGCTATCCCAGAAAACTGCAGTGCTGTGATTCCAGCACCCTGTGCTGGAAAAATGAGGAGAGGGTTAGTGCCAGTGAGCAGACAAAGAACCACTGGGGACGGTCAAGCGGAGAGCTTGGAGGACCTTGTGAGGACTGGAACATCCCTCTCATGAGGAAAGGCTGAGGGAGCTGGAGCTCTTTACCCTGGAGAAGACATGACTGAGTGGGCAAAAACTGAAACAAGAACTTTGATCTGAATATGAGGAAAAACTTCTTTACTGTGAGGGTGACTGAGCACTAGAACAGGCTGGACAGAGGGGCTGTGGAGTCTCCTTCCCTGGAGATACTCACAAGCCACCTGGAGGCAATCCTGTGTCACCTGCCAGAGGTGAACCTGCTTCAGCAGGGGGGTTGGACCAGGTGATTTCCAGATGTCTCTTCAAACTCCAAGCATTCTGTCCTTCTGTGCTTTATGCCCCTTTGCAGTCAGGCTGATTTAGGTCAGTGTTTTCCAGGGTACCTGGGTGCCTGTTGGCTCCAGTGGGGTGGGGATTTGTACCTCCCTGCTGCCCAGCTGGTCCCACACCCCCTGCACCTGCTCCAGGCTCTTTGTGAGTGCCCAGAGATCCACTTGGGATTTTCCAGGAGTCCAGCTAACTTTGTGTGCACTCTAGGGTTGTTAATTTCAGGTCTTCCCATTTCTCCAAAGTTAAAAATTTATCTTACATTACAAAAGTGTCTTTTCTTGCCAGTGTCCATTTTCACATACTATGACTCAAGCAGATTTTGGACTTTAAAAATAGATTATAGTAGGCTTCTTCTCCAAAGGATTTTGATTTTAGTGACTGACACTCCATTACTGAGGTCTAAAGAAACTTTTCCACTGATGTGAGCATGAGCAGAGGCCAGGGCTGTGTCGAAGTGCTGAGAATTTCCACCTTGGCACCAGAGCTCATGAAATGGGAACGCTGCAAGTTTCATACAGAAATTACGTACAACCTATTAGTCATGGTGTAAGGAATACATAGATCCAGAGAGCGGCAATGAGTCAACATATTACATGAAACTAGGTGCCAAACATGACCTGATTTGTTGTTCTCTTCTCTTCTCTGGAGCAGAATGAGTAAGAATACAAATTGGCCACTATTGCATTTTTTTGTGTGTTGGGTGATTTTTATGGTTATTTCTCAGAGGTACGTAGAATCTATTACAATGTCGTTTTTAAATATTTAATATGCTGTAAGCAGATTAAATAAATAAAATGTAGGGACTCGAAATCCTTTTAGTCAAATGCATAGGCTTTTGTTTGTGTGGGACTGAAGCCTTACTCTATGCCAGTGAGCATGAATTTCTGCTTAAACTTACTTGGAACTGCAGCATTATTAAATTCTTAGGATGAAATCCTAGAATCCTTGCTGAAGTCAACCAGAGCACTGCCTCTCATTCCAGAAGGACTGAGATTTCAGATTTCTGCCTGGTGCACCCTTGCTTTATCCCTCCTGAGCTGCTGTGCTCTGGTGGCTGATCTCATTACACTGCACTGTTCCATATTCCCTTCTAATGAATGAAGGCAAATGTGTATCCACTATCCATACATGCTCCCTTCATAATAAAGGAAGGCAACAAAAAACAATCATTACAAGTAAATGTCCAGTTTTATCTGAATAACACAGAGAAGGTGGCTCAATGACCAGACATGTGGAAAAACATGAATATATTTGAGACTAGAATTATTTAACTCCAGGTGAGGAAGAGTTGAAGAAAACTGTATGCAATTAGATACAATTATGAAAGATATACAGGAAATTAGAGCAGATCATAGATATTTTCCAACTAAACTTTGCCTTTCACCGGAGGAAAACCTTTAACTGAAAATAACGACCAGAATTATGCCATGTCAAGCAAAATGCCGATTTCTACTTTATTGGAGAGAGAAACAACAAAAAACCCCAAAACCTACCCTCTAGTRTTTTTGAGGGGTGAAAGATTCAACAACTGAAAACTGTTTCTTATTTCAATGAGAAAAATCGAAATTTCCATGAATAAGTTCCTGGATGAAATAGTAGAACTCATCTTTATCCTAACGATGACATCTGTTTGCAATAACACTCCATGCCAGTAAACGATGTTATTGTAACTAATCTATTGGCGTGACGATGAAAGTGACAGTAAAATGTTGATATGGAAGCTAATTTCTTTGTTTGGCCTTGAGATCCATCTTCACAGACACAGAGTGAGCGCAGAAACTATTTTTGGCAGCATCATAGCCATCCAGATTTGATTCTGACACTTCTCTGCCTTACTGAAATCCAAGGAAGACATCTGGCTGCGTTTTCTGAGTATGTTTGTGAACCGCCAGTGGAATCATTTGCATCAGAARTGAATTTGGAGACAGAAATGTGACRAGAAGGTGCATGTGAGGAGGAGGGGACCAAAATCCTGGGTTACGAAATAAAAAAAGAATGGCAGCTCTTCAATGTATAACGTGCTTACTGAAAGCTGGGAATAAGATGTCATTCTGAATGTGTTCCTGTGAACTTTTAACTTTGTTTAGTGTGCCTGTGTTGCTCAGACCCATGATTTATATGGAATTATGCATATGCATGGCATGTGAGGAACGAGGAGATGGCTCTCCCTGATTCCCAGGGGAGCACCCGCAGAAGGCATTTGCAGTCCCTGCCATGGGTGTGCTTCCTGCAGCCCTTTAGAAGAATAACTGACTGAAGTGTTTGTGAGTTATCAGTTAATTTAACACCATTTAGGATGGCCACAGACTCCTCATCATACTTTTTAAGCTGGAAAAGTTTGTTTAGGCAAAAAATAGCCCTGTAGCCTTTGTTTGCAGCCATTCAGCATAACACACCACYGTCTTATTGTCTTCCGCCAGAAGCCGAGCCTGGGAGTTACTGGCAGCTTGCTCAAGTTGCAGACTTCCTAAAAAAGCACTTTAAACCATAATAGTTCTCCTCATGTGCCGGGCTACCCGCAGGTTCCGCTCCCGTGGCAGCAGCCGGGCCGTGCCGGGTGCCCGGCAGGTCACACCCGGGCAGCCCTGCGTGCTCAGGCACAGCTGGAGCGGGAGCCTCCTGCCGGGAATGCTGGCCCGGGCTCCCTGTGGCCTCCCCACATGGCAGCCATGTGGGCGGAAGGCGGGCGAGCGGCGGAGCAAACTGGCTTGTGGCTGCTTCGTCTTGGAGACCGCTTCTTCCRAGCGTCCTAAACACGGGCCTTAATCATCAGCACTTCTGAAGCACTCATCGTTCTTGTATCCAGGCAAGGAGCCTTGTTATTACCCTTTGAGAGATACCACATTCCCTCATTTCCTAGGGAAGGGGGCCTGCCAGCAGGATCAGTGCCGGCATCGCTGGGTTTGTTTCAGATTAAAAATGTCCCCAGGGAAGGGCTGGGTTGGTCTTCAGCAGGGTCTCAGCCAGGTCACGGGAATGAACCCCTGCACTGGCCCACTGATGGCTACTTCCAGGGAATGCATCAGTGRTCACCATCACTGAATACACTTCACCAAGCGGAGAGAATATTSCAGGCCTGAATTGGGAAACCCTCCCTCTGAGGCTTCCTGTTGATCAAATGGTGTCTCAAGAGATCACTGACTGTTCGTCACTGACTGTTCCGAACCTTCCTCTCTGTGGGATTGGGTTATGGTGACTTCAGTCCTTGGGGTGGTGGCTGCCCCTGGCTCGGACAAGCCTGACTGGCTTGGCTCCAGCCTAATGCTGGAAGAAATTCTTGGAACAAAAGGAACCACAAAATACTGCCAGCAAGGCCTTCARTGCATGACTGCCCACACCCCAACCTGCTCCGAGCTCCCAGCCATGGATAGAGCAGGAGGAACTGAAAGGAAAAGCTGCGTTTCCAGCAAAATTTAAATTTGCCTCCTGTATTTCAGAGAGTTACGAGATGCACGTACTGTCACTGCACACACTCCTTAAAGGGATCCATAAACACCACATGCCATGGCTGTCTGCACAGGGAAACCATGGGATGCTGCAGTCCTGCTCGTGTATGAAAAGGCCRGTCATTGAGGGTGAAGAAAATACTGTATAGATGTGATATCACAAGTTATATAATATCATGGCCAAATCTCCGCAGCTGGATATCATCAAACCAAAATTAGAAACTCATTGGAAGCAAAGGACAGTCTTTGCACAGATTGCCTATAAATCTGCAATAACTAGTTCTCCCTGGGCGTAACATCAAAAACATTTTTTAGTGTCTCATTAGTAAGAAAATTTATTGCTCAACTATTGAACTATGTCGATTTTTGAAAACATTGTGTGAATAATTCCAGAAAGCATGTGTTTGATTTGTATTCGTTTTGTGCCGCTGGATAGAAAAAGTGGCTTTTCCCCCATGATGAAATGACACTAATCATGAAATTATAAGGTGAAGCATGTCTACAGTTTCAGAACAAGGTAAATTTTTATAAATATGCTAATGCCCTCCCTTTCCCATAAGTCAAACTAAGATTAAGGAGTTCATACCCCAACTGAGCTTAAAAAAAAATAAAAAGAGAAGACCCAATTACAGTTCTGTAGAGGGGAAAAGAACTCCTCCCAGCCTTTATTATTTTTCCTTTGTGCTGCAGTGTGTTTCCCAGCTGTGTCTGTTGGCCAGTTTTGTGGCTCAAATAGCCCAGAAAAAAAAAAGAAGAAGATTGAGAAATGGGAGAAGTTTAAATCAAGCAGTTCTGTCTATGTAGGATGGATGGAAGGAGTTTACAAGTACCTGTTAGGTGGTGAGGATTTACTGAGGGGGTGGTTGGGTTAACACCCCTACGTGCAGGCAGAGCGCTGTCTTTTCTCACGTTTTAGCAACAGAGAGGGCAGAACAAACGTCTCCAGGGAGATTCACCGGCAAGGGCCCATGTGTGCAAAATTCCTTAAAACATTTGGGCCCYGAGGCAGGTGGTTCCACACCCAGACATCTCCCTCAGCTTCAGCAGGACCGCACAGGTGAGTGTGGGTGAGAAAATGGCACAAAGACACCCTCACCCTTCACCAGAGAATCCCTTGTTGGATTTTGCTCTGCAAACAAACACTTGTCAGCAGCCTGTAAGGCAGAGGAAAGCCTCTGACCATGAGGATATGTGATGCTGTGCTGTCCCTGCAGGTCCCCAGGGTCTGGGTGCAGGGACAGCAGGGGCATGGCAGTGCTGCCATTAGGTCTGGAGCAGCTTTTGGGGCAAGCCCGGATCTGGACTATCCAGAGGCTCAGCTGGAATTCGGGTTKAGGTTTAGCAAGGAGGACAGACAAGTTGTGCAATGAAACGCCCTTGTCTTTGCAGTGTAACCAGTTGATTGTTTTTATCACAGTTTGTGGGGTTCCTTCAGTGCCTTTGCTTTGGTCCTGCACTCTCCCTCCTAGCACAACGCACCCTGCAAATGCAAACAACCAGCTCTTGTATCAAGGAATTTATACTGCAGCAAAAGAAAAGAGAAAAGAAGAAACTGAGTCAGAGGGGCCAAGTGGTCTGGTCAGGGTTACTCACACCTCAGTGGCAGAGTCAGAAATAAACTCAGGCTGGGGAATCACAACCCGATGCCCGACAGACTGTGGAAAATACCACTAAACTCCCAGCAGTCTTTGCAAAGTGAGGAGGTTTGGGGTTTTTTCTTTCAGAATTGAAAAAGAAAAGAAATAACTGAGTCTGTGTAGGATTTGTAGTATATAATTCCTTCTCGTGAAATAGTTTCAGCATCATCCAGTCAGGAAACTGTGGAAAGCACAAAAAATAGGCACTGCTATGATAAAGCCCCATTCAAATCTGTGAGCAGCTGCTTTCTGGCCCTGCCCTGTTAACACCTGTACCAGGATCATAGGTGCAGGTAAAGCAGATTGCAATTAGGAAGGACTGTGAGGGCAAGCTGAGACCTTCCCACGAAGGTGTTGGAGTCCAGCAGTGCAGCTGCCCTGGTTCCTGTGCTGGCACATGGCATCCTGGCTGGCAGAGGGTCTGGGGTGCAGGTGGGCTTCCCCCCACTTTCAGGCATTACCACCCCAAGCACAAGTAATTTCTGCACCACAGACTCTTCTCAGCCAAGGCTCCCCAGTCTATGCTGAGTGAGGGGTGGTCTCCTCAGAACTGGGGGATGCAGGGAAGGGGGTCCCTCCTGGAGGAGGTGAGCCTCTGGCCCCAGCAAATCTCCCCGGAGCAGCTCTCTGGTTTGCCCACAAAGGCCTTCGAGCTGGGCTGCAGAACACACCAGCAGTGCTCTCCTGCTTTCTTCCAGCTGTGCTGGGAAATCTCTTTCCTGAACAGTCATGAGAAATGAGAAAATACAGACGCAGCCCCGGCCTTGACTGGAACGACAGTGAGCCCCTCTGTGACCCCACGCCAGGCCCCTCCAGCCCAGTTTTACGGGTGAGAAGGATCAAAGGGCTCCAACTGCTCCCATATGGAAAATGGCCCTGTGCGTTGTGTATAATTACACACAAGCACCCCCACATCCATGTTCGGTCCCTATTAAAGATCCCTGGGCGGCAGCCAGCGCCRTTTTCCCAAGGCAGGAACATTCCAGACGTCACGGCCGTGGCGTCACGCCCTCGCACGCATGTCCCGGGGGCCGGGACGCACCTGCCCGTGGCACGGGATCCCCTCGCCGCCCAGGGCCTGCCTCACAGCCCTGGGATACAGCAATTCCAGGGGCAGGGGAGCCCTTCCCCTGGCCACCAGCTGGGAAAGGTGTTTTTCAGCCACAGGGTGGCATCTGATGGAAGCGCTCGTGGCGAGTTAAAGCGGCCTGGGTGACTTTGAAGCCGGCCTTTCTTGAAATTAAGTTTACCTCGTGAATATAACTCCCCAAAGGGGATGTTTGCTTTTTATTAAGACTGGTCAGACACGGGAAGAAAATCAGGCCTTCAGTCACTGATTTTAGGCTGCTACGAACCTTTTTGAAAGCACTGGGTGCACGTGTGCACGTGGCAGCCCTCAGGGCAGGGCTCTCACCCCTCTCGGGTGCTGGAACAGCCCTGGTTGCAACAAAAACATCATCTGCAGTTGGAAACTCTGGGAATAGGCGTGCCAGGCCATAAGAAACAGGAGGTTTGTTCTGCTTTTAGAGGCTGAACTCTCTGTAATGCAATTCTGCTTTGCCGGCTGGGTGGAAGGAGCTAGCTTTCTTCTGGTACCAACATGGAGAGAAAGTGAGGGAGAAAGGAYGAAAGAGGTATGAAGGAGACCTGAGATACATCTGTAAATGCCAAGCTGCCATCCTTGGTCATCCTTCTGGGCTGGAAAAGGAGAAGTTCCATCAGCAGAGTGAGTGYTCAGCTCAGCCTGGCCTCGTTTCAGGCAGGCTCTGTTGCATGAGTCGGTGCAGGATGTGTTTCATGTCAGCATGCACCATTGCAAAAGCAGCACTGGACACTCCTAGCGTGAACTGGTTTCTGAGATGAAGCTCAGAGGTTCACACGAAGATCCACGGGAACACCTGAGCTGATATGGCAGCCTCCTTTTCATAAACACAACCACTAGGAAATTTGGGTGGTGCTTGACTTTTGTTTTTAACCGAAGAAATTCCTACCCCTCCTACCCCTTCCAGCTACTGTTATCTTGGTTCACCTTCTGCAGGAGCTTGTAGCAGATCTTATTAGGGATTTTTTTATCAATGAAATGTTTTCAGACAGAAAATATACTGACAAAGGAAAGCACGTGTTTGGGGGTGTTCTGCCCAGCTAAGAAAAAAAAGCAACCAGGCTTTTCATCAGGAAGAATTCCCTCCTTCTCAAAGGGGGACGATGGTCCCAAGGACTGGATTGCTCCCCCATTTCTGTGAAGGGCTTTCTGAGGGTCCCCCTGATTCTCCACAGGGCCAGCAGTCAGGAACATTTTCCTCCTTTGCTCCCTGCTTTCCCCTATTGTCTGTTTGCTGGCTGYATGGTTGGAGTGACAATGCTGAATGCAATGTTGATACCTGGTTTGCTTCCAAGCAGTGTTTTATTCAAGTAATTAGTTGGGGAAGTAAAAAGCCTGCATTGCGCTGCTTTTTCAGGGACTGGTGGGTTAGGTTACCTCCTGAGTTAGAGAAGTTACCTGTTTGGGTTTTTTTTTTGCCCTAATCCTAGACTTGTGATAGCCTGAGAAAAAAATTGCCTTTGTAGAGGGACCCTTTAAAAACAGCCACAGGCACTCCCACCTTTCTCTGCTCAGTAGCCCAAGGGCAGACTTAATTAAAAGTTCCTTCAAAATATACTCCTTACCACTCTCCTGTGTTTCAAAGACTCTGGTGCTGTGCCAAAGTGGGAGCAGGCATACATTAAAGTGACAGGTACAAAAGGGGTTGTTATATTCCTTGTGCTCCCTTCTTCTCTGATCCCTCCRTGCTAAAGCCCTACAACCTAAACATTATTGAAAATAAAGAATAATAGTCTCTCTTCTCCCCTGCCCGTACAGTGAACAGACCATGGCTGAGTGTTTGCCTTTTGCATGCAGCCTCCTCGGGCACAGGATCCCACTCTTTGTTGAGATTCAGCCCTGAGGCCTCAGGAATGTTTTCCTGGAAGGGRCAGCTTGGTCACACCATGTCTCTGCTGGCAGCATGTCCCACGGAAGGTGGGCACTCTGCCCACGATCAGGCTAGAGCACCATAACACCTACCAGCCTCTTGTTAATAGCTGAGATAAAACCTCCTTGTTACTGGAATACTTTGAGTTTTCCAAGGGTATCCATACACATCAGCCTTTCTGAACAGCACATCCCAGGTGCTACTGACTGCCAGCAAAGCCAATCAATATTGGGTTAAGAGACAACGATTTCAGAGAAAAAGGTGGGCTCATCACTTCTCCAGCCTGTGATGGAAAGGTAATGACAGCCACCTCTAGGCAGTAGGRAGAGATAAACATCCTTCCCTGAAGACTGAAGAGAGAGAAGGAGCATGAATTGGAGCACATTAAGTTAATCTAACATCTTGGCATGGACTAGCTTCCCATTTTCACAGCAAGTGGGAGCCTTATTCTGTCAATGTGCTGAGGATTTTATTTCTAGAGATTTATAGCCACAGGTTCTGGAGTGCTCTGTAATTACAYGAGTTTACACTTGCAGGGACAAAGGCTGAGTAAATATTTTATTAGGCAATTTTTTATCTTATTGAAACTAAATACACATGTGATAATTTGCCGGGTGAATGGGGGAAGGATAGTGAAATAAATAAGATAGTTTACACAGAGCCGTTTCTGTGGGCTGCATGCAGAATCAGCACCCACACTGCAATGTCCCAGCACAGGCCCAGGAGTGACACCCACAGCCAGCAGGGCAGAGCCATCAGGATGAGGCCACTGCCAGGGGGTGAAATGTGACATCCCACGGGATAAAAGGGACTCTGGAAGCYTCCTTACACAGAGATATTGTCCTGGGACTGATGGATTTTTTTGGGCTGAAAGCATCAGGCACCCAGGGGGTTCTAACACACAGCCCTCCATCACACTCTGCCATTCATTATGACAGAAATAATAAATAAATAAGCTTTTACACAGGACCTATTGTTGCTGCAAACTTTTCAAGGTTTCTCTGCACATCTAGATCATCCATCTAGTGGAGCCAATATGGACTAGATTCACATGGGAAATGACGTGCAATCATCTGGGGCACTGATCCATGAGTGTGGCAGACTTATTTCGGTGAACTGGAGAAATTGTTGCAAAAATTGAGGCTCATATCCAAGAACTCAGCAGGAAGGCTGCTCTGAAGTTTACAGCTCTTCTCACAAAGAAGAGAGCATGATGAAAGAGGGAGATTTTACATGAAAAACACTTAATTTTGTGGAAGTTGTTGAAATTTAATGGTTGTCATTGTAGGGTAGGTAAGTGGCCCTTGAAGACAGGATTGGATGGAGTTACCTTTCCTCTCAGCCATGGGATTCTTACATCAAAAGTAGCTGCAGTCACGTGGAGAGGTTACCATGGGAGTCCTCAGCCTTTTCCTGGCTGGTTTCACCACCAGTTGGCCTTGTTTCCCTCAAACAGCAGCACAAAGCTGCCTCCTCTTACAAAATCCACCCCAGCCCGAGTTAGTGTGATGTCTCCTGTAAATCACAAGGCTTATGCTCCAGGCCTTTCCCGAGCTCCATTGCCATTTTCTGGACTCTCTCCAGCCCCTCAATGTCTTTCTTGTAGTGAGGGGCCCAAAACTGAACCCAGGATTCGAGGTGGACCCGCCTGCTTTCCTGTTTATTTTGTGGGGATGACACAGGGCCGGCTGTTACAGCACAGTGGCAACCTGCTGGTCTAACTTCATGACTTACCCAACCTCCACTCACAGCCCCAAAACCAAGTCTCGTGCAATAGCATGGATGTGATCCAAATCCCAGCTGCTGTTTGCATTTACTTTGTATTTACATTTTGCATGGACAGAATGTRGCCTGCTTGGGAAGGAGCCCATCAACTTTAAGACCCCTTACAATGAACAGTGAACCTCCAACAGCTTCCTGKCGTGCGGACAATAAACTGTTGGATATGGCAGTTGTATGTGAAACTCATATTGGAAATCAAGTTCTTGGTGAAGAAGCATCAGTATAACATTTTTTAGCAGCAAGACATTTAATAAACATCTTCACAGGCAAACGTAGAATTAACAAAAAGCAAAGCTTCCTATAGCACTTCTGAGTTTCCTATTATTATTCTACCCACAAACAACTGCAGCCTGTTATAAGTCCCACGGCACAAAATTTTCTAAGAATAGTCAAGGAACCTTAGAATTAATTTATAAAATTTGGTAATCATTCACAACTTCATTAAATACTCAGATGCCTAATAATACRTTATTCTTATCTTGATTTTAAATTTTAATTGCATGAAGTTTGGTCCCTCAATAATTAACACATTGTATATCCCACCTAATTCGTGAACTAATTGTAATTTCCTAGTTCTTAATGTTACTCACTAATTCTGACAATGATAAAGAATTCTATGTCAAAACTCCAGAGCAAGTGACATTCTGCATGCACAATAATGACAAAACAAGTTAATTTACTGCAAAGTTGCTGAAAGACAGAGCTTTTTTAATTGCATATTTGTTACCTTCATTAAAAGGTAAGTGGCTCTTCAGTTATGTATTTGCCCATTTCTTACACATTAAAAAAAGTGCTAATGAACCTGATTAAAATTAATTGAAAAGGTCCAAGATCTGCAAAGAGATCCTAACACCAACAGACTTCTAATTACTGCTGCAAGAMGGACTTAAATGGGGGTTTAGCGGAAGATAGGAAATCATTTCCTAGCCCCGTTGTAAGGAAYGATAGGGGGAACGCAAAAGCGATGCAGAACCGAAGCGCCTGGTTCTGACCCAGAAAAAGCAGAGTGTCTGGACACTGTTTCCTCTCCCTGCTCTCTGCTGAGAGCTGCTCTTCCTGCCCTCCATCCCCTGGCTSTGTCACAGCTGCACGGGAGGAACAGGCCTCGCACGACAGGGGCAGGGGTGGAACTCCAGCCCCCTCAGCCTCAGTGTCACTCGGCACACGGCGCTGGGAGCTGCCGGGGAGAGCCTGAGTTTAGGCAGGGCAGGGGAAAATGCCCACAGAAGTGGGGCTGTAGGAGAGAGAAGGGGAACTGGAGCTGAGATGCTGCAGAGAGAAGGGAGAAGGATGCAGGAGAGGGCTGGGTGCTCAGCTCGGGGCAGGCTGGGGAGTCCTGAACCCCGTGGAAAGTAGTGGAAACCTTGTTTTATCCCACCCTGAGCTTTTCTGGAAGCTGTGGTAGTACCCACAGTCATGCAGGATGCTGGGTGATGACATTCCCTGCCACACAGTCCTTATTTACATTGCCAAGGTGAAAACTGTAGCTGGCTCACAGTCAAGGTGCTGCTCAGGCACCTTTCCGGCTATTGGGAACATTTTGTCCTGMTCTTTGTGTGTTTCCAGCAGTCACAAACCCCACAGAACCAGAAAATGGAGCTCATTCCTTGTTATGCTCATCAGCAGAAGTGTTTCTGTCTAAGGTGCGGAGAGGGTGTGTTTATGTATTTATAGCAAGAATAGAGTGTTGCCTTAGCCAACAGTCAGTCTCAAACTTAACAGACCACTTTGTTACCTTAACTGCACCCTTTACAGTTGTCCCTTTTCTTCTGTGCTTCCCCACTACCTATTGCCATTATTCCAGGATATTCTAATCTTGTAAGAACTATTTTCTTCCTCTTTGTTAATAATATACACCACTTATCTTGCTACCACTATGTAAATGTAAAAGAAGAGAGAAACACGAGTTATTTTAATTTTTTTTTGTTTTGATTGAATTTAAATGGCTGAATGAAAAAATAGCTTCTTCTAGTAATTCTGCTGTAACTAACTCAGTTTGATATTGGTTCTATTAGCCTTCTAATAGCATGAAAGCTAAAAAATTAAATCGTTCCACTTGCACATTCATAATTATGTGCAATTAAAATCTTTACATACCCAAAAGTCTTATGTGAAGCCCTGAACCCTTCAACTGTCACTCTTCATTATCTCCAAGCCTAACAATTTTACAGTGACACATTGTACACAATGAGATGTGCTAAAGAGGAAATATTATATTTTACTGATGTATGTGTTCTTTTAATTTCTCTGAATTAGCTTTTTGATATGGATGCTAATTGTTTTCTTTGAAAGGAGTCGCCACAGATATGTGATTTCTCTATGCCTGTTGCGCTTCAAAAAAAATACAGTTAATTGCAGGAAACAGGAATTTCTCTCTTTTTTATATATTAAAAAAATAATCAGCCGCATATCAAAGGAGTGAATCTTAATCCAAATTTCTGATTGTACATTAAAAAGAAACCTTCAGTGTTTGTGACCAGCACAGAGAATTTGGCGACTTTTGATGTTTCCCCTTTTCATTTATTCATGAGGAGAGATGAATAATTAAAACAGGACGTTTGGCAAAACCAGCACACATACACACACTCAAAAAAATATTTCCATATGAACTTCCAGTTCCAGCCCACGATAGTCTAGGAGACACGTTACTGCAGGATTGTCCATATGGCAAGTGAGCATGGAGCTCTGAAACCATAGACCTGGCAGAGACTTGGGATGTGGCCAGCAGTGGCTGACAGCTGTTCCTGCTGTACAAATGCAAATCTAAGTGTGGGTGAGACAACAGTGGCAGCTAATAAAGGTGCAATTTAGGCCCAGTCTTGGGTGTGATGAAGCCAGTGATAGTGTGTGCTCACAGGGAGAGTGATAGATCCACTCTGGATCTCCTAGGGAAGGGATTGAGTGGCCACACTCCCACACAGTTATGCAGGAGAAAGCTCAGCTACAGCACAGAAACATCCCTGACGGAAGAGCAGGTTGCTCCTCATGCTCTAGGGGCAAGGTCCTTGTGATGGAGAGGGAGCATTTCATCTGTAGTTTCTCACAGGCTGCTCACCAGCTAAATTTAACATTTAGTTTTAGCTGCACTGTTGCAGGAAGCGACATTTTTCACCCTAAATCTCATAAAAGGCTAATTTGACTTGGCTCTCATTCATTATAAGGAAATCTTATAGAGAAGTGACAAAACACCATGCACAGCAAAAGGTCTCAGTCAGTCTGAGCTGGGCTCCCCTGTCTCACAAATCTTCAAAGCAGCTTGTGTGTTTTACTCGTCACAGCCTGCTCTGTTTCACAGCTCCAAGGACCCTGCAGCTGAGAGACACCTTCTCTCCATATCCAGCTCAGAAATTCCCCACTGCTTCTAACAAAGGGCTCCATTCCTGTTTGCAACATTATTAAATTTATTCTTTAAAGGTTTTAGGGCGGCTCCTGACCTCCTGTGAGCTTGTGCAGTGGTGTTGGAATCACAATTAAAAAGGGCTCCATTTGTGCTCAGTGTAATATTCCATCACTGTATGTAGCTGTCTCTTTAACATTTTCTACAAATTCTGATCCGTGCAAATGACACATATTTAATTTTTTTTTTAATATCTGCTGCCATGATTTAGCTTCTTACACAGACAAAAAGACAAAAATTCCAGAATGTGGCTGGTTTGCGTTTTTCTGTGCACACTTTCAGGGTGCCTCTTGAAAACAAACTCTCGTTTTGCTCTGTCTCCTCTTGGAGCCTCACCTTTGCCTCTGCATTTCCTGAAGTAGAGTCTGTGGTTTGTAAATGGTTTTCCTATGACTTTGTCTTGTTTTCCCTCCAGAGCCGTGGTCTTTGCTTACATTCTCTGAATGGCAAAGCCCATTTGTTTCTTTTTATACTTCTGTCAGCTTAAACTTCCCTCAGCCCTCTTCTCTGCTTGGGGTCTCTGATCCCCACTCAGACCTTATCTCAAATTAGGGATTCCACGAGCTTCTGTAAAATGAGGATCAACTTAAATTCTCAGATTAAGTAAGATGAATAATTAAAATAAAAATTCTGTCTCTATTTTTCTCTTCCTCACCCAATGTGAGGATCATCTCCTATTTCTGATCTGAAAATACAATTTTAAAAGCTAGTTTTTGTACACTGATGTTTTTGGTAACTCCWCCTGCACAGATTTCTTTCTTGAGCTTTTTCCTGGGGCACTTTGGATGTGGGAAGGTGAGTACAGAGATTGGTTCCATATTCTCTATGTCGTCTCAGGGTATATTTAACACTGTGGTAGAAAGACAGCGTTTCCCAGAGAAAATCTCAGAAATTAATAAAATGTTAATAACATTTATAAAATCAAGAGAAGCTGTTTTCTTTTTCCCAGACTTCTTTTACTCATTGTCCCAGAAAATTACAGTCAATAATCATGAGCAGATGAGTCTTCACCAAGTGTGCATTCTCCACCCATGAGGTCTGTCCTGCCACCATGTCCTGACTGCCCATTCTGAGCATGGAGGACACAGATCCACCACCCAGAAGAGAAATATTTAGAGGGTGGCTGCAAAAGGAGTCATCTTGTGGTGTTTCCTTTTCCACAGAGGCTTCTTGAGGGCTTCTGTGTGGAAGACTCACTCGCTCTGCTTATATTGTTATCTAATATAAATAAGTTGATTAAGTGGCTTGTTTAAATTGCATTTATCACACCCCATTCTTGTTGAAAAACCCTCTTCAAAAATCTAAGTGGCTGGAGCATTTGCAGGGAAGTGTTATACTCACAAGAGTGATAATGAGTTAGGTGCAGCTGGGAATCAGGTATATGAGAATCACTGAACACTTGGCAGAGGCTGTTATTCCCTTTCTCCCCCTCTTTTGCTTCTAATGATTGAAAACAAATTAGGACAGATATTTGTACACCACCAGCAGGAGCTTGTTTGTGCTGAAAGACAGAGTTCTTTCAGGTTGTAGGTTCTTATTCATTTATTCTTCTGCTTCTTTAAATTACTGAGGAGTATTTGCTAACACCTCTTCATGCCATTCCTTTTTGGGGAAGTTGATCACGTGCCTCCACACAGGAACCTCAGGCTTTCCTCAGATGCCACCTGCATTTTTTCTAGATTTTGGTSTACACAAATATATTTTTTTCGATTTTCTGACTATGGTGAGGGCCTTAATCAAGTGGAAAACAGCACAGCTTTCTTGTATGGAATTTCCCAGGATGAGCTGGTTTCCCGGCTAGGGAGTAGCTCCAGAGCCAATTCCCGGCTCTCCTCCCTCCTGGTCCCAGACGGGTGGAGGCAGAAGGCGTCAAGAACATTGAGCACTCAGACTCCTCTGGGCTGAAGGGACATCCTCTGTGCAGATCTCCAGCTTGGAAGATAAATGAGACCACACTTTGGAAGTCTTCTGAAGCGCTTTTGCCCAAAGAGGGGATGAATTTGTTTTCGGCGGCGCCAGAATCCATGAAATAATGTAAACGAGAATGACGATTCTTCTTGCAGATCCATTGATCCACATGTGTGGGGAGAAAGACTAAGGATGAGTTTCTTGTAAACCCTTCACTGATGAGTTTTAACCACCTGGTGCAGGAATAGCTGTTCCATGAGTCATGGACAACAYGCACGAATCCTCTCAGCAGCCACAGTCAGTGGGTTACACAAGCGCCATCCAGCACCACCCCTTTGCATGTGGGTTCTTCCCTGCTTTTCAGCATATTCGCCTGGAAAAGATTGATATAAAGACGAAAATGCAAGAAAGAAAAATGGCAACATAAAAATCTGCTCTATGCTTCCTGTTTCTTGTTCCCGTTAGTCCCTCTGATCATATCCTCTGCTAAGTGGAGTGTAATTGAACAATAGATCAGCTTGGATGGCAGCTCTGCTGCTGTATTACCAAMCCAACAAACTGCATTTTCCCTTCCAGCAAGCTGCTGTATCACATTGGTAACAAGATGTCATACAGATGTTAAAAGATTACCCATTAGTAAAAAATACCCCAGAAAAAAKCAATATATTTAGACAGCATTTCTGCTTGAGTAATGAAGAAATGCTGCTGCAGGYGTAAGAAATGAGCTCAAGAGTTCCTAGGAATGTGTTGTTTGGGGGGTTTTTTTTAGCCTAAAATCTGTGGAGCACATCTGCTGACAYAGTTGCGTCACTGCCACGCCGCGGTGTTGAAGCACGTAAGACTTGGGGGGACAGTCAGGATTCCTCACAATAAACAACTGAACAGAGATCTGGTCCAGTCACCCAGTGACAACTGACAGCAGGAACAAAAGTCCTGTGCACAGCTGCAGCTCTGGGCCCTCACCTGCCACAGGCTGAGCAGAGGCAAAAAAATCCCCTGGTTACAGGTTACCTTCAGTTCTGTCCAGAAGCTTTGAACCTGTGCATCCCAAAATGTTTCCCCCAGTGTTTTACTCTGGCCATCCCTCTAATGTGGGATATGGACTTGGAGAAAGCACCCGAATGGCCCCGAGATACATGGAAATGTTGAGTCTGTCAGGAGCATCTGATGGAGGGGTCACAAGGAGGGGACAGTTATGGTGACTTGGCATCATGGAGGAAACTTCAAACTTGTCTCATCAGATCTGCTTGGAAAAGTAGGGCTTTTAAATATAACCCCTCACCCCAGTGCTGCAGGACCTAGGGCTGCTGTGGATGGCCAGGATATTCCCTCCTGGAACAATGCTGGCAACCAAGATGAAAAATCGAAGTTCTGCATTTGGTGGTTGAACTGAAACATTTCTGTTAGACCCAAAAGAAGATATGCATTTCAAGCCCCAGCTTTAAAGCAGTGAGTTTTATTTTTCTATACAAATTGTCATTTTGAAATAAAAAGTTTTTTAACGCAAATCTTAAGTATTTTTTAACAATCTAACAAAAACAGCTAATTTTTTTTTCCTCTGAAATGTCACTGAACATAATGCAAAATGACCACTTTTTTTGTGTTTTCCCTGGACTTCCAGTTTACTCTCCATTGAAAAATACCTGGAGGGGCCTGATAGAATTTGGAATGCACAGTTCCTGTTGTTTTCCTGTAAGAAAACACTGAGTAAGTCAAGAGGAATAGATGGCTCCTGCCCTGGGAAGATATTGAGTCTGTTCTGAGAAGTTTCCAAAACAGAGGTGAAGCAGGCAAGGAAGTGAATCGAAATGAATCGAGGATCTACAAACAGCAGACGCCAGGTAGGAGACAGTGTAAGGCAGCAGCAGGTGAGGCAGGACCTCAGACGCATTTCCAGATCAATTTTATTCTTCCCCTGATATTAAAAGTCAGAGGAGAGCTCTGTGTAGCTGCAGGAAGGCTCCAGAGCTTTAGATTTTGAAATGAAGTGTTTGTAGATCGCTGAAGATCCAAATTATGCCAAAATTATGTTATTAAAGTGTAATCATCTTGTTAGCTGCTTAGAACATTTTCTTCATTATCACTTCATTCATACTTATGATGATGAACAGATGGTACCAGTGTCATAACGCAGCATAAATCACTCCCAAATGTTGTTTGAAAACACAGTTGGAAGGTGGTAGGGACATCCTCCTGCTGATGAGCCTGGCTCACTCTGCTTGCTCCTAGAGGAATTACAGAAACCTGCTTTGCCTCTTAACCTGCTGGCTGCTGGCACCAAAAYACTGCCAGTCCTGTGCCAACACAGGTTATAGTCACACTGAGAACAAAATATATTTATTTTCTCAGCAAAGACTGGTGGACTTAAGCCCCGAGTAGCCAAGGAAATGGTGCAATYGGAAGTTGCCTGTTGCAGCTTTAGCAGCACTGGAGCTGGACCYGAGACCGGAGCAGTGGGAGTGTCCCCCAGATGCTCCCTGCACCCACAGCCCAGCTCACGGTTCATAGGGCAAATCCAAAGTTAAGGTTTAACCCAGAGTTCAGCGCCCTTTCAAAAAAGAGAATTGATTCCTGAAGTATCCCACGGACTGTGCACTGTCCCTCTCTCCAGCCGGCAGCCGGAGAGCCATGGAGCTCAGCTGGTTTGTCACTTCTCCCTGGGATGGTTCCTTTCCCTGGTTTGGGCAGGTGCACACAGCAGCCAACATTTTGGAGGGATGAAACTGCTCAGAGCAAACACTCCGTGATTTTACTCAGAATCAGAAAGCACATACACATTCCAGACCCCAATCCCCAAACSCAGGAGACACAGATGGAATTCAAACCCAGAGCACCCAAACAAACAAAAGTGCACCCACACAAAGCCCCCATGAAAGCCAAACAACAGCTACCATAAGGCTACTCAACCCTATTTTAAAAAAAACCCAAAACCAAAAAAAACCCAAAGGACCAAAAAATATYGTTAACACTTTTCAAACTTATACAAAATAGAAATTTTCCAATTCCTTCTTAACCCTAATTCTGTCCCCCACCCTCAAGCTGCACCAAACATGGAGCAGAGCCTTTGATTTCCAGGTTTAATCGACATTATTCAGGCAAAAGAGCAATTTGATCTCTACCTGCAGCACCAGGAGGGTGAGTTTTGTCACTGCACGAGGTAAGAACCCCCTGCTTAGGTTGTTAAGAGTATTTACATCCCTAATTCCCTTTGATTTCCCTTTGCAAATTTGGTTCTAGCTCTCGGAAGAATTTCCTCCCATAAATCTTTTACCAGCCACTAGAGGGGAATGTATAACACAGTGAGAAGGGAGACAGTGACACGGCATTAAAGTTGCAGCCAGTTTGCTCACTCAGATGAAGCATTTACTGTCATGCTGGATCTTTACCGTTTTTAGGAGCTAATTTCACGTTTATCAGGTGCCTTGTTATTTTACTCTTTTCTGTCATATTGATTTCTCTCACCTTCTGCCAGTATAGGCTAGTTTATGTTAAAGTCATGGACTCTTCAAGTGAGAAAAAGATCCTTACAGACACTTAATTTGATGCTTAATACCCTCATAAGCCCATAAATCATGCATTCGAGAATGTGATCTCCACTGAAACAGTGTCCTGTTCAAAACTGTTTACAGAGTATAGCAAGTACAGCATTTCTATCCCAGGAGAAATGCTGGCATTTCAGCCTTTCCATTTAAAACAGGATTAAAAGCGAGATTCAGATTTTTTGTGTGCGTGGGATGGAAATGCCACATTAATTCTAGTTCGGAAATGACAAACAGATTCATTTGGGTGTTCCTCTAACAGAATGAAACTTTCAGCACTTTTGAAATGGATGGTTTTTTCACTC
Source organism: Amblyornis subalaris (assembly GCA_018881555.1). Taxonomy (NCBI): domain Eukaryota; kingdom Metazoa; phylum Chordata; class Aves; order Passeriformes; family Ptilonorhynchidae; genus Amblyornis; species Amblyornis subalaris. The sequence goes on along the minus strand of JACAXG010000101.1, from coordinate 813,587 downwards.
CAGTCGCTGATAAAACAACCCTAAATGTCCTGCATCAAGAATGCTTTTCTCGGAAGCGTATGGGAGCCAGGCACTGCTGCCCTGGATCCGGGATCTGCTCGTCCCTGCAGCCCAGACTTCCTCCAAAAACGATGAAGGAACTGGAGCATTTTTCTCGCAAGGAATGGCTGAGGGAGCTGGGGCTGTTGGGCCTGGAGAAGAGACAASTGAGAGGGGACCTCATCAAGACATACAAATCTCTTTAGGGTGGGTGTCAAGAGGACGAGGCCAGACCCTCTTCAGTGGTGCCCAGAGATAGAACAAGAGGAAACAGGCACAAACTGAGACACAGGAAGTTCCATTTGAACTTTAGGAAAAACTTCTGCACCRTGAGGGGGACTGGGCACTGGAACAGCTGCCCAGAGGGGTTGTGGAGTCTCCTCCTCCAGACCCACCTGGACACGATCCCATGCAACTTGCTGTAGGTGATCCTGTGCTGGCAGTGGGGTTGGACCAGATGATCTCCAGAGGTTCCTTCAAACTCCAACCATTCTGTGAATCTGTGAAGTGATTTAGAATGTGTTCCAAGTCAAATGAAACAGTTAATTCCATTTTCCTGTGAAAATTGCAAATATTCATGGAAACAAAAACTCTCCAAGAGAAAATTCTGATCTGGCAGTAACTGCATTTTTATTGGGGAAAAAAAATATTCTTTTTTAAAAATTTTATTTATCATCCTGATAAAAGTTTCCCCATCATCTCTGGTTATTTGCATCAGAGATTTACATTTCAAATATGTCTTGTTCATGAGCCAAATTTTTGGCAGATAGGAATTAGCAGATTCAAGTCAATAGAAACAGAGAGACTAACCAAAAAAAAAAAGGAATATGCATCTCTACAATTTCAAATGCTCTCTCCTGATAGCATATAGAKGGATGGTGAATTAAACTATCTGTTCTGCAAAGAGGCTTTCATCAGAACACCAGAAGGTCATACTACCCCTTCAGTCTCTTCTCTCAAAAAATCCTCGTGCATGTTTTCTAGGAGATGTGGAGCTCCCATACGTTGCTGAAGTTGCTGTCTACCTACAACCCCCTGAGACATAACCCCCAGACTCACCCATGACAGACTCCCTCAGCCAAGTGTGAGGCTCAGGAGAATTGATTWGTTTCCACCCGTGGGACTTATGGCCCAACAGAAACCTTGCCATGCAAATAAAAGMAGATGTTTGACTTTGGACCCTCAGATTGTATAATCAGAGCACAGTTTGTGAGGAGATGAAGGCAGAAGTTTCAGATGTTTCTGTCAATAGGGGCAGGTAAAAATTATCCATCAATTTGCCATATTTTAGGTGTATCTCCTGCTGGGAGCCTGATGAGACTATTCCTGTGTGTGATGAGTGGCCTCAAAGTTAGACCAATGCTCTGCATTCGTATTCTGCTGATGCCAAGGAAGCACAAGGAGGAGTTGATGGAACAGTGAACACACACTTCACTAAAATTATCACATTTAGTGTGATTCCCATAATAAAAGCATGAGCCAGCACGGGGAGCCTCTCTCAGTTTACAAAGAGAGACTTGGGGTCTCCAGGCAGTCAGAACCGAGCCAATGTTTCTGAGTAAACTTTGTTAGGAAAACAGATTAAAACCTCTAGAGGTTTAGCTAAATCTTATACAGGAAAACACCTTGTTACCCTCCTGATTTAGAAGCATAATTTAGTGCCAGTGAATAATACATATTAAGTGGTGGTAAATATGCTTTTGTAACAAAGTTTGTGCGGTGAATTTTTTTCGTTTACCTGAAACATGCAAAATTAGCTATTCCCTTCTGATTATTATTATTTTACTGTGGCTAGTTGTGCAATAGTTGCTACAATCAAGTTTTGATGGCCCATTAATGAGTTGTTTGCTGAAAATAATCAAGTCTCCATATGTAAATTCTTCTGGTTGGACACATTAGCCTTGTCATATTGATGTGCCTCTGACTGGAATATTGTCATATCTAGAATTAGCTTTTAGGTTTTAAATTAATAGAAATAAGCCCTCCTGCATTTCAAGAAAGCAGGAAGATACTTTCTTAAAATGGACTCTTTCTTTAAAATCTGTTGTAAAACCTATTCATTCTCTTGGTGATCATTTTTATATGATGAATATAAAAGGAGAAAAAACCCCTCCTGTCTGAGGTGGATTTGCAACCTCACAGTCCCACTCTTTCCTAGCATTACCCAAGTATTTACCTCCATTTTTATTTACAAGTAGTAGTGCTACCTGTTGCAGTGAGCCCGTTCACGTTGATACCATGGGGCAGAGCCAGGAGCAGAAGGACACACAGTCAGACTGATGCCTTAAAGACTGTCCTGAGACATGATTACTCTTGGAATTCTGGCCCATGGCTGCAGTTTCTTCATGGTTTCCTCAGCCTGTGACCAGGATCAGCCAGATCAGGGAAGGATCGTGCTGGGTTACAAGACCAGGAGTTCAGGTTTTATAATTCCCTGGAAATGTGAGCGCTGTGTAGGCAGCCTGAAACTCTTACATAAATGTGATGTGCTGCTGTCATGCTGGAGATCCTCTCTCCGTTTTCTATAGCCAAAAGGGAAAGACATTTTTCTGATACACTATCACCCATATCTTTGTATAAATGGAGATGGATTTGGGATGCTTATAAGCAGCATGATCTAGTGGGTGACATCCCTGCCCACAACAGGAGGTTGAGACTGGATGATCTTTAAGATCCCTTCAAACCCAAACAATTCTGTGAGTCTTTACTTGCTGCTGAATTTTCTGCCTTGTTGTACCTTCGCCTAAACCCTTTTGTCCTTTCCATCCCAGCACTCCCCCTTGTTGTCCCAAAGAAGTTTTTGTCTCCTGACCACGCTGCTGGGAGTGTGTATTCATCCAGACATCCTGTAGTGTATCTTACCTGAGCTGAGTTACTGTGTGTGAATTCTGTGTGKGCTGAAAGTGAAAATCTAAGCCACATTCCCTTTCTCCTCAGTCTAGGAAAAAGAAACCCCAAAACAAACCACCCAGATTCCAACAAATCGCTCTGCAGGGATTATTTTACCTTTTTATAACTTAATTTGATTTTACCCCTGACACAATTGACTGTTTTTGACAGTTAAACTTTCCAGTCTGCTTGTTCCATATATTTTAATATCCTGTTACCTCTGGCAGGGAAGAGCTAAAATTTCATGCCACATACTGATGGTGATGTGGAAAGAGACTTTTAAAAAAATTTGCTTAAAAATAGAAATAATTACCTCTATCTGCAGCAACACAACTTCCTAAGCAACTACTGGTGATTAGTTAGCTAAGCAAAATTTGGAAAATCAAAGTGAGCAGCCCACTTCCATATACTCCTACACAGAAAAATGCAAAATTCCTTATGAGGAGCTCTGTCATCCTTCCAGTCCAAAGCAAGGGGTGACAAAACTTGATTACCGTGAAGCACTCGTCCCCCCTCTTGTCCCACACCGTATTCCATGCTGTTGTGCTGTGAGTTGCTTCCAAGGTTCTCACCCTCCCAAAGACAGGGCTAAATGTGGGTTTTGAGACAGTCATATCAATAGGGTTGGGGAAGGAATAGATCTTAATGTAGAGGTTATGACAGTCATGGCTCATTCTTTGGAAGAAATACGATCTGGGCAGGCTGAGGTCACGACTGTACAGGCAGGTAGTGAGCGATTTGCTACGCTTTTAAGTCAAATTCATGCTCAATATTTCATATGCAGCAATAGGAAAAAAAATCCACGTGATTTGCTGAATAAGTTGTTCGGATGTTTCACAGATGGTGTTAGAAAGGAGACATTGAAATCATTTGCCTAATGCAATTGCATTACTAGAAATTTTAAGAACATCCCATCTCAATTTACTCCTGCCTCTCAGATAGAACTCCTCACTTAGTTATTTGAAACTAGTTTATTCAAGTATGCAGTGACTCTGGGACATTTGCACAGCAATGTCAGATGCTATCTGGGAAATAAGTAGTACATTTGCAGGCTCTGAAAGTAATTTTTGATGACACCCTTAAATCAACTTCATGGTCAGTTTTCTCATTTTGAGCAAGAACTGGGATTCCATTGTGATAACTGAAAGCTGCATGTTACTTGATCTACAGTAATGTAGAATAATTACTAGTCCATTGCACTTCATTACACTACTGTAATAGGCAGCAGGTCAGTGTTTGAGCTACAGCTGCTCTGAAAATTGAGCTGACACTGATACTATGGTAGAAGTGATAGCAAAAGGCTCTCATGCAAATTGCTGAAATTAGCTTCCACTCAATGGGTTTTGAAATGCAATACACGGCTCTGATCCGGACACCTGGTTTTGACTAACATTTTTTATCTCGGATACAATGGGATGGTCATGAAATAAATTAATTGTTCAATGCAATCTGCCTTATAAAAGGTCACTGAAATGCCACAGGATTCTAAATACCACACGACTGTTGGACTTTGACTAATAACATTCCCCAACAYGTCACTGAAGACTATCTGATGGTGCTTTTATTTTATTCAGATGATTTTCACCATCATTTGCAAGCATTCTGCTCCTATATTCACAGGACATTTTATTGCATAACATGCTGCTACTTTTTGTCAATGCACCTAATTTGTCAAGCCTTCAGGAGTGGGCAGTAGGCAGAGGCTGTGAATAAGGAGGTGCTTTCCTCTCACASCTGCTTGGAATCCATGGATTCATGCAGTTCTTCCTCTAGTGAGGCATGGAATGATCCTTGTTTCAAGCCAAACCTTGCTGCGAGTTCTCCCAAGAGCACTCAGGCTAACACACCACTGAAACRCTCCTTACTGCTGTTCAAAAATAGATGTGGGTGTTCTTAAGGAAAAAGAAATATTTCTCCTCTGAAACATTCGTTTAATCAAACCATCCATTTCACTAAGTTTAGTTCTGCTGGAAAACAATTGCCCAAGCAGACATACCACGTCCCCACTCTGGGGAATGCTTATCAATACTTACTTCCAAAAAAAGAGAAACTTGACACATGTGGAGAAAGAAATCTCGTCACAGCTCTAGAGTTTTTACAGAAAGACCCATACACATGTGGATGTTTTCCTTCCTGCAGCCTGCCCAGCAACCCCCTAAGTGTCTCCAAAAGAAGCTATTCAGTAGCTCCACCTCTGTGACACTGAACTGGTGTGTGTTCCCCTCTGTCCCTGAACAGCCTTGAATCAACTTGGGGGATCCCCAGCTGGCTCCTTCCTTTCTTCTGAGCTARGACACTACAGGAACTGCTCTGTTTCTGCCTCTGGCATGTGATGTTCAGTGTGATTAAGACAKGCCTCTTTTTCCTCAAAAGTTTGGAAGGAATTCCTTGTCACCTGCCAGCACATCTTTAATGAATAACCATGCTGCTTTTTATATGAGGTGGAATAATTTAAAATTTGCTGAAAATATTCTCTTGACATTTGTATTTACCAGCTTTGATACATAGACAAAGGGATATTGTGAACACATACACAGACATCTGCAATCTTACCCCATTAATGCACTGTGCAATGCCTATAGATTGGGCACTTGTCTGTATCTTTCCTAACCTCTTGGGGGATTATTGCTAGAATTGACTACCTCTGTTTGTTTGAACTCTTTATAAATTAATAAAAAAATCAATACCTGGTTGTAAATGCCAGCTAATCACAAATAGCTTTGTACAAATTAGAGCAGGGATATAAGAAGAAAGCAAATGGACAATGCCTGTGAGGGTGAAAAAGTCAACACTCAAAGTTCATCTGCTACCTGAACGATTCCAGAGACATTCAGCCTGTTCCTGTGGTTTTGTTATTCATGAGAGACAGAAGAGGAGGASGAGAGCTAAGCAAACACAGCCCATGCTGTATGGGCAATGAATACAAAGAGCCACTGAGCCATGAGAGTAGGAACTCTGGCAGAGAGAACTGGAATGCTGGAAAATTCATCATCTGCATTTCAAAATGGAAAAAAAAAAATCTTTTTTTTAAAAAATGATTTCTGGATAAATATCTGGGAACGAATTATCTGTTGGATCCAGACTCAGTGCTTTTTTACCTCAGGAAASACTTTGGTCTACCAATGGTAAATATGATAAAGCTGTATTAGCCAATAGCATCCATGAGGAGGGTTTCACCGTTATTATACTGTAGAGTTATTAGAAGATTGATGTATTGCCCCCAAAAGTTACATTTGTGACACACAAAAACATTTCCTCTGTATAAAGCAATTCTTTGTAAAGGGATATTCCCTGCTGTTATCATGTTCAAAGAATGGCAACCAAACAGAAAAGGGAAATGTATCCTGTCATCAGCTTTGGTTCATCTCGCTCAAGGAGATCCCATGGATCTGGCAGGACTTCTGCTGCCCCGTGCCAGTCCCTTGTAAAAAAGATGAAGTGCATAAAGCCAAATGAACAGAGCTCTGGGTGAGGACACAGCCTGGGACCTTTGCATCCTACAGAACGGCCCTCACGCAGGTGGGATCAACTGGCCTCCCGGAATGTCAGATCCACCGGGAAACGAGGAGTCTTCCTAAGGGATCCTACACCTTTTGTGCCTAAGCCTACCTCGCTGCTCATCTCCTCAACCTGTTTTGCCACTTAGCAATGATAGCAGCAGCAATTTGGTGCAGTAAGAAGTGGTGGGGACTACAATAGCAATACAATACAATTTCAATGCACTAAGCAAAGTGACACTCTATAGACATCCTCTGTGTCTAAAAAAATTCTTTCCTGCTTAGAGTTTTGTGAGGTTTCTGTTTGGCAAAAGCATTTTTTTCCCCCAGTATAATTCCCAGTTGAAAATGTGCTGGTTTTTTTTTCATTTCCCAGAAAGCATTGTACTCTTTTATTAATTGTTCTGATTGATGCAGATGTATACWCTAAAAATCCTTCAAAGAGGGCTTTATTTGTTTGTTTGTTTGTTTGGTTTTGTTTGGGGTTTTTGGTTTTGGTTGGTGTTTGGTTTTTACGTGGTGTTTCCACAATGGTAAAATCCTGCCTGAACTGCTCTGGGAGCTGCTGTGCAAGACTTGCATGAAACTTCAGTTCACCTGCTTGAAGCTGTGAAAAGCAGTTGCAAAAGCAGATTCCAGCATCCACAGGAGACCCTGCAAGCACATCCAGAAACTTGCTGTTTTGGATAAACTGCTGTTTCCATGTACTCCTTTTTCTCACAGTCGCCATCCCTTCAGCGTGTTTGTTCTCATTTCAAATTACCAATTGAGCCTTTCATCTACAATACGAGGGACATTACCAAGGTATTAGTAGTTAAGCTGCTTTGTTAATTACAGCCAGGCTCCTCTTTTTCCTGCCTGTCAGTTCAGCAGCAACAACGGTGCCAAATGGGTCTCCACTTGCTCTGCAGTTCGTGTTCACACACAAATCTCTGCTGCCTGCGATTTCCAGGTTCCCAGTTCAGGCAGAAGACCTGCCAAGGTCACCACGGTTTGGCCACACAGGTCACACAACAGAGCAGCCTCTCCAGGCTGAGCTCAACATCCATTCAAATGGAAATCACTGAAAAGCTGTGACCATCTGTGTCACCCTTCTCATGCCTTCTCCAGGTCTACACACGTCCCTTTGTCTACATCCTGGATCCTCAAAGGGGCATGATTGTATCTCCTGTCTTGTTCTCTRTATTTTTCCTTGTAATATCCAGTTATCTGTTTTAACTGGGGTCTGGCTTTAGGCTGATACTTCTGCAAAACAACTCATTATAACCCTAATGCTCTTGCTCATGACTCCATTTAAGTATATGGAAAATTAAGTACTTTTCCATTTTCATCACAATGCATTCACCTACCTCAAATTTCAACATCATTTCTCTTGTCCTGTCACTCTACTATGGGTAAGGCCCTTCTTCAGTTTTTCACAATTAACCTGCATGTTTGCTATCCTGGACAATYTGAGTATCCTCAGAAAACTTCACTAAGAGAATTGCTTATTGGTGACTGCTGGCTGCAGGGCCAGCCCCGACACACTGGGAGCCAAGGAGGGCCCTCAGTTATGACCCAACAGCCCTGAAGGCAGGGACTTGTGGCTGCTCCATCCATCCTGAAGTCTTTTCAGATGGGAAATCTGCCAAAGCTCAGGACAGCACATTCACTAGAGTATCCATATTGAAGAGGGTGGGAATTTTGCATGGTACTGCCATCTCCAGTATTTAGAAGCAAAACTAGGGGAACACAATTGTATATGATGATATTGCTATCACTGAGTGAATCTCTTTTGAAAGACCAGATATGGTCTGCAGACAATTGTATTGTTTATACTTTTAAAGAAARCTCACACAAAGTTAAAAAAAAAATGAACAAACTCTAATCTTTCAGGGCCAAATGATAGCTAAGGAAAAAAACAAAGCCAATTTATTTTTCCCTTCTGTAATTCTGTTTGTGAATAGAATGTAAATCAAGTTAGCTGGATAATTTGCTAAAACCCATGGATGCAATAATTCTTATGTTGTTCTAACTGAGAAAGAAAGTAGAAAATGTTACAGGAAGAGACAATATGCAATTATGTATGAATACTAACACCCTAAGGGACAAATTACCAACAATGACAGTAAAATACTGCAGATTTCTTTTTGTGCTACAGTATAATTGACTTATACTTTGACAAGAAGAAACAGCTTAGCTTTGGAGAAAACATTAAAAATACAGGCTATGTGTTTGCTGGGAAGTATATAGTCACTTTGGTTTTTTCACTTTGTTTTACCTGTGATATTGACTGCATTCTTTTATTCTTAACTTACATATGTAACTTTATTTCAGAAGACATAATTTTTTTTATCTGTTCAAGAAATCATTAATTTTTCTTAATGGTATTAATTATGCAACTTCAATTACTTAATCAAACTTAGTCAATACATTCAATGTAAACACTTTTAAAATCACATGTGGGAAAGCTCTTTTGTTGTTAAGTGAAGGAGAAATAAATCTTTCTCTAATGACTCACATGAGCTGAGCCTCAAGGGGCTGTTCCCRTCCATCAACACTACACCTTGTAGAATCTGCTGTGTGGCAGGGGAGAGCAGGAGTTGATGTAACCTGATAAGCAGCAATCTGCAAACACCAATCTTGGGGCAGAATAAAAACCTTAATTTGAATTTTATTGTTAACCTCAAGGAAGATTAAAGAAACACAGTCAAGGTTGGTTGCTCAGCATCCAGAGTACTTTTTGAGCCATATTTGCAAGGTCGACATGATTGTTCTTCAGATTCCCCCCACATTACTGCATAAATGCTCTGACTATTCTGGGTTTTGTAGGGTAGTTAAGGCGTTGAGTTGTTTGTTCACAAACAAATTTCTATTTTATGTTTAGAGTTGAGATGCTTTTATAGACACAGGACACTGGGATGTTAGCACGAGTAAGGCCTCCCAAGACTACTTAAGGAAATGGGCAACACTGACAAAGGCAGAGTAATTTTGCTTGCAAACCAGTTTACATAATATTTTGGAATGTCTTGAGTTGGTAAAGAACCAATAAACAGAGCAGCAGCTTCACACCAGGGCAGAGCCACGTTTGCCTTTTCTGTCTCCTCGATCTTTTCAAGGACACTACCTTTCCAAAGGATGGTAGAAGAAAGGCAAACATATTTTACACTGTTAAAGACAATTAAGTTAAAATTAACTAGAAAGGTTTTGAACTGCAAAATTGGGAACTACATTATGTAATATCCAAAGGAAAATGGAAATTAGCAGGGCTTAGTCCAACCTAAGGAGGTACAAATTGTTGAATGTAGCATATGTTGCATAACGAGGCACACCACCTCAGAGGAGTCCTTATATTAATTAATGGTGTTCCCTGACTAATCATTCTGACACGCCTGATCCCCATTATGGTGGAGAAAAATGACAGTTTGTACAAAACATCCCTCATATTCTGTCAGCAAAATTTTCAAGAGAAAATTATTGATGGTAACTCGTGCACCATCTGGAGCGAAGTCACACTTACATACGTGGCAAAGGCAGATTTTGCTTTARAAATGCAGAGAGGCTGCAGACACAGCCCCTATGGAGGAATTATCGTGGAAGCACTGAACCTCACAGCACAACAAATGCGAAGTCATGTCTTAAAAGCAATGCAAGCTGGGCAGTGTAACCAGAGAGAGGAGACCAAGGATCTATCAAAGAGACTCCTCTATGTCTGTGAACTCTGGCCTTTAGACTTCTCCAGGGGACAGTTAACTTCATTTCGCTACATCTCACACAGGTAACAGTTCATTCTGAAAGGTCCACATTCCCTTTCTTCTGTTCAGTCACAATGAGTGGGTGGCACTTCCCAGTCTACAGCAGCCGAGAAATATTTATAGATAGTGCAGTTCCAGGTGGAGCTAAAGCACACGAAGGCACTGATCAAATGTATGTGAGACCTGAATTGACATGGGTTCTGTTCTACCTGACCTAAACCATCAATCATACCTGATCCTGGACCTCACAATATTCTCCTTCATAGGTCCTTAGGGTTGCTCTACTGACTTCCACAGCCTGAGCAATGGGAAAAATATTTCAGAACTCAAGATGTCTTTCAGTTGTAGAGCATCTCATGCTGCAAATACTTCTGTTAGCAGCCAAATCCCTCTGCTAGTACCTCGCACAAACAGAAAGTACTTTGTCCTGCTCAGTTATCCCATCACTACGGTATAATGTACACCCAGTGTGGCTGCAGAGCAACAAAGCTTTGAAATTATATCAGCAATGTGGTTGCACATCTTTATCTGTGAGTGGTCTGAACACTGAAACAGCTTACCTGCTCTCTGAGGAATATTAGAGTTTTGACAGTCAAATTCATCTCATTTCTTCTCTTTCCTCCACCAATGACTGGGCTTTTAGTGGCCTAAGGAGGCTGGAAGAGGTTTTACAGAGACAAGAAGTAAGCAAACTCACAGCTTCTCTTACCTCTGAAGACACAGCATTTTCTCCCYTGACTTGCCACCCAGTTTAGTCAATATGCTCTTCCTCAGGCATGGAGAGAGATTATAGCCTGATAGCAGCAGACACAGCATCTGAGAGCAGATTAGAGACAAGAAGAAAGTGATAGAGGTGACTTCTTCAGAACATAAGTAGTTCTCCTGTAACACTTTAGCCCTTATCAGGTTCAGGTGCCTTCTCTCTGCCTTTGACCTTAAGCCCCAATGAGATAAGATTTGATGACTGTCCCCACGGCTAGGCAGGATGTTTACCTGTTACATTACATATGCACTGCATATACATTCTCTGGAGCTCAAAATGATTATACAAACGCTAATAATCAATTAAAGTCTCACTAGTCCTGAGATTAGGAAGGGTTATTATCTTCATTTTACAGATAGGAATAAAAAAAGCTTTGAAAGGTTACACGCTTTTTTTCCAGAGGTCACTTGGGTTRTGATATACAAAGTACTCCAGAGTATCCAGGCTGCTTATAAGGACTCCCACACTTCAGTGCTAAGGCCTGGGACAAACTCTGATCAAGAGTTGAACTGATCTCTTAATATGCTGCACACCTTGCTGTAAGTCAGAAGATTAATGCTGATTTAGTTATATCCAACATGTTTAGTACCTTTTCATAGTCTAACACTGATGATGAGTGTCGGAAACTTCTGTTTTTCCATCCTCTTACTTTTGTGAGAYATTAAAATCTCCTTACCACCTGGTTAAACTGGCAAATATCAGCTTAAACACCTGTGTTCCTGATACATCTATTAATATCACAGCATGCAGCACATGCTAGGTGCATTACTTTGAGAGGCTTGGGATAGGGATTCAGTCTAAAATGATGCTGGTCTCATTAAGAACCATGTTTTCTTCTTTCTCACTGTGTTCCTCTAATCTTCTTACAAGGCAAACAAGCCAGGTGTTTTCTGAGTACTTGTGAAAATACTGTACTTTCAATTTAGCTTCAGATGTTTGTAGAGTGAGTTTTGTGCAATTATGTTATTGTTTGYGTGATGCACAGTCTGAGAGGGGCAGCTGAGAATAAAATACTGCCCTTTCCCTCTACCACATAACCCAAAGAATAAAAATGATTTTGTGAAGGTTCATAAGCCACTTAGCAACTCTCGGTTACATCTCGAGAAACACTTTTCAATATAAACAGGCTGTATTTTCATGAATAGACTATTTAATTTTAAGGGAAATATTCAAAGAATCCGAGGTGGGAAGGAGTTACGTGGTAAACAAAGCTTATGTGAGTGACTCGACACTCCAGAATGAAGTTAAAGGCTGTCCAAAAGTTGTGTGAATACGGTACTAAGTCTCTCATTTTAGAAACATTGTTGGATAACAGGAGCAGATTCCAGACTAATACAGCTGCACACCCCTCTATCACACAGCCGCCAATTCCTGGCGAATTCTGCAATATAGTGACAGTAATGGAAAGCAAAATGATCTCTAAATAATGGTTTAAGATSGTTACTTGATAAAGGGCACCGCAATAATTATGATCAATGGAGCATGGATTCAATATATATTGCCCATTTAGATGCACCAGATTAGCTTAACAGCTTTCTTTAATGTTCTGAGTATTTCGTGTGTGTGTGGTTGTGCATGTGTATATGAGAGGGACAGCACTGCACATTTTGGTGTATTCCTCATTACCTAAAATTTGTCAATGCAGATGAGCACCTTGCTGCATGGGAAAGGGAAATGTAAAAGTTAAACTACCAATTGCAAAGACAAAGTATAAAGAGTTGGGGGATTTTTTTGTGGATACAATAATTTTATCCTCTTACTGCCAATAATTGCAGAAATAGTAATTTTGTCTTTTWAAAAAAAATAACACACATACACAAAGAAGGAGATTGAAAAAAATGTGCAGCTGGATTGAGTGGTTCTTGGTTCCTCCAAACCTCCTGAAACACAATGAAGGTTTAAGAAGAAACAGAGACAGTGGTGGGTTCTGACTCACACAATGAGGGCCTAGGGATGCCCTGCAAATTCCAAAGTTTCTAGGAATTGCATTTCTTCACAAAATAGCAGTTTCTGAGGCAAAACTCACTGCTAATTTTCAAAGCCCAGAAAGAGGGATTAAATTATCACCTCTAGGACATTTTCACTGCCTGAATATTTTGCCCCCTGAATTACCAAGGGTGGTCATCCATTGGCTCCAGCATCAGATGGAGATGACAGCAGGGCTGTATCATGAGGTATAATATGCTTTGGTCAAACATATGATTTTATTTACACAAATCAAGTGCCCTTTCTGCTCCTTGTGGGCCACGTTAGTGCAGTAAGAATGGCTCTCATGTTCTAAGAAGGTGCACAACATTTTATTCATAATTTTGCTTGAGAAACTGAGGCACAAGTGGGGTGAAATTTTTTTCCAGGAACAYGGAGGCACTGTTTTTGCTGGAAGCAGATGGCTGAGTTCCCACGTTCAGTCTCATGCTAACCACTGGCATATGCTGCCTCTCATTATGCAATGAAATAACTATCAGATGAGCTTTGGTTCCACACTGAAGAAGGACATAATTTTTGTGTCATAGCTTTGACAAATTTAGGACTATATTTTGACAGAGCACAGAAGTGCAATGGCAAATGTCACAGACTCTATTAGACCTCAGCAACTAAAGCAGCAAAGCTATTTTTGAATTGCAGAGTGAATGTAAAATCTGTGAACGCTCCTAAATGTACATATAAAATAAAAGCCAAACAAAAGAATTATTTTTCATGTAGATCAGTTCAAGGATCATGACAGGGGACCAAATTAATGATTTCATTTCAAAGGTACTAYGGGACAGGGTTTGGATGAAGCCTGCTGCTGAATTTAGGGAATCTAGTCAGGCAAAAGCCTCTCATGGCACTCACTCCAGAATAATGGGCAAAGCAAATGAACATTAAATGCAATGCTTTAACTGTAGCACCACACACTGGCTCTGTTTTGTGAAAAAACCATGGCAATTGGTGAAATGATAGTAATGTGTGATATACAAATATTTTGGGTGAAATATATAATCAGTTAATTGGTTTATTAAATTATAAAACTTTTGTTTGCTTGAAAGAGCAATAAAACTAACTGACTAAATGAATATTCGCCCCTTTGAAGACTTCTTACATTAATTATGTTTATGCATCACTTGCAGCAGTAATGTTAGACAAAGGAAGCTTTATCTTTATATGCCATAGCTACATTGTATTGTGGTACAAATGATGGCACCGACTTTGTGTCTACATAATTACTGAAATCTTATCCCTTTTGTGTTTGCACATCATTTTCAGTTTTTTGGAATAGTTAAACTCCATTTTACTTTTTAATAACATTTTAGAAATCATTCTGATTCAGGTAAACAGAATTTGATTGCTTTGATGGATTGAAAATGGTTAGCTCAGCCAGAGCTTATTTGATTTGTTTCTTCAGGGATTACAAAGAATAGGATTTTATCTATGAACTGACAAAAGAGGCAATCTCTGCATTTTTGCCTATGAAATAGCAGATCCACTAAGCCATTGCTCCTTCACATAGTGAATGTATTAGTCACGGGGTTGCTTTTTATTCATTTTCAAAGTTTTTATTCCACATTGTATGGGGTGTCAAGCTCCTTTGTTCTTAAAAAAAATTAATCTGGAAAAATAATACTGTCAAATGGAGTTTGGGGAGATTCAGTAGCCCATTAGATTTAAAGCAGATTTTAAAAACAAACAAACTCTTTGTCACCAGGAACGGACATCTTAGACAAATGCTCTTCAACTAATGCCGTGGATTTAAGAGCCTGAAGTACCTGAATGCTGATTACCTGGCAAAGTTCAGGCTGGGAGTTCTCCTGTGGGTTTCCAGAGAGCTCAGTCCCTGACCCAGTCAGATTATGTGGTTTTCCTGGTACTGCTCTTCATTTTATCCTGCGTGACATGACATTTGCAAAGCAGACAGCAGCAAGAAAATGTCAATATACGGTATAGAGATGATACAAGACACCCTGAATAATGTGTTTGGAATTGTTCTTTCACTGGCTGGTGCATTCATCGAGTCTCTTCAGAGGTGCTGCTGATGCCTGGGGCCTTGTGCCTGCTGGGTTTGGTTCATGGGGAAGCGATTGTAGCCTGATACACAGAAAAACACTGAACAATTTTKCAGGGAATTTGTAATTTACAACCTCAGTGTTTGTCTCACACTGGCAAAAATAGGACTTGCAGCCAGGTATGGGAGGACTTTGTTTCAGTCTTTTTCTTTTTATTTCTGTTTGGGCTAGCAAAGAGAGAKATGTTTTGTCATTCAATGTGTAAAATGTTTGAGTACAAATTCAATTTTCAATAAGAATTACCCACTTGCTTAAAACAGAAGTTTTTGCAGGCTGGGACCTTGTCTCCCGACTGTTTCCAGATTTCATCCTCACACTCTGACAATTGGAACACAGCAGGATTTCCTGTGGGCACTTTAAAGCTCCATTAAGTTCTGCATCCCATACAGCCTACTCTCAAAACAGCTCCTTAACAGTAATAATGGGATGTTCTTTCTCAAAATTCCCATTTATGGCCAGACATGATGGGAAATGTACAGCATTGTAACWTCTGTATTATCCCCACTAAGTATGAAGTTTTAGATTTGCTCTGTAAAATTTAATAGGCAGTTTTCAAGGGCCCCAGATTAGAAGAACAGCTAGTGAAAATCAGGTTTGATCCTTTTTCTCCTTTGATTTACATTATCTGAACGTTTGGCCCAACCTCATTGTTTCTCTTCCTTTAATACATAGATATAGAAAAAGCTACTGATTCTGGTAACTCAGGTTCTGGAAAACAAGTTGTTCTAGGAAAGCTCAGCTGGACCAAAGTGTCCCTGCACCCACAGCTCTGACCTTAACAACGTGCATCCTAATACCACCAGAGATGACACAGGATGGTGTGTGGTTCAGAAACAAATGCAGGGAGTCCCAACACGCCMAAGGCTGTTATTCTGGTTTTATTTCAGTTAAACAGGAATGCTCTCTTTCCAAGGTTAAACATGACTTCTTTAAATTTTCTTTTTTGAGAAGAATACTCATTCTTGCCATTACAGAAGAGAATTGGTTCATATRCCTCATTTTTATAATTAGGTGCCCTCTTTTGCTGATTTATGACTTATTTTAGCTTTAACTAGCCTGTGTTTCTGACGGCAAAAATGGTAATCCATACTCCCATGTGAGCTTCAAAGAAATGTTGATAATCTACTGTGKCTGATCCTGAGAGCTGGCAGCAGGAAACTGGAGGAGGAAAACAATGTGCTGAGTAACACTTCTGAAAACCTCCCCAGGTTACTGGGGTAGCACCCAGACCCCTTGACAGCRTCTCTGACACTGAACTTCTCTCAAAACTGTTGGTGAGACTTTGTCTTGCCCACTCTCACCAGGATTCAGCGGAGGCAGCTGYCTCTGTCAGAGGGAGGAGTGAAGCCTGTGCTGTTCCAGAGCACTTCTCCCGTTCTCCCACTTCTCCCACTCGGCTCCATTCACAGGCAGCGAAGGGTTCACCACGAAAGAGTTAAACCCAGCTGCCCTTTCAAAGCAACAGGCACTTTCTGCTGTTTTACAAGGCCAGGTGAGCTCATTCATGAACATCAGACAGTTCCTTGCCAGCGCTCTGAACTCCCTCTGCTTTAACCTGAGATTTGAGTTGGAAACGTCTTGGGCTTAATCCTGTGTTTAATTAAGTGAAGGTCAGGAGGAGGGTCAACTAGACTAGTGAACTTAATCCAAGACCCACAGGTTATACAATAGCTGCTTTGGGGAGGTATAATTGTAGATAGGAATTGAGACAAGAAAAGACAATATAATTGAACAAGTTATACGATAAAGGAGGAGGGGAAWAGCAGGATTAATTTTTTTTCCAGACTGTGTGGCACTGGATGTATTTTACAAGAATAGCCACTAGATAGCAGAACAGGCATGATGCTCTAAGAGCTTCCTGGGCCAAATGTAAGACAAACAGTGACTTGGTCCCCACGAACACAGTGTGTGCAATTGTGTTCAGCTGGTGCCACTGTTTTACAGGACAGAAGGATTTTTAAGATGCTCTTCCATTATGCTGCTTCCTGCTGCTCTGATCCTAGTCTGAGCATTTTTCTCCCAGCATGCTGAAAGAGGAGTTGATTTCCTGAACAAGCTTTCCTGACTTTTGTTCCAGGGAAGGCTTTCTTAATGAGTGACCTGATCATTCTCCCAGGTCAGGGGAGCACCAGCCCACTGGACATCAGCCCCCATAAATGGTCTTCTCACACTCGAACTTAGAGAGAAAGCTCTAGAATTTAGAAAGAATTTAAGTGAGTTCCCAYCTAGCTGCATCTCTGACAAAGCAATAAAAACCTGCAATGGCATTGCATGGGTACAGACATCTCAGAGTCTTGCCATGAAAATTTCATTCACGACCTTGCTGAGTGTAGCCACACTCCTGACACACCTAAACTACAAAAGTCTCTTTCATAGATCAAAGCATTTTTGACCATTGATTGATGGACTCATCCAGTCCCCAGGAGAAGGGTCTAGATCTTCAGGAGAGGGTTGGAGCATTTCTGTAAGTCAGASGAATAAGAAAAGCACCCAGAGCATTTCCAGTGCTCCAGGTTTTGCACTGCACTGCAGCAGCCTCCTGTGATGACTCAAATCCTCATCTCTAATTCCTACGCAGTCASACCTGCTTGGGAAAGTCTAGAACTTAATTATGTAAAAACATTCCAAGATACCAATAGTAATTGATCCTCATTACAGATTCAATTTGTCTGCAATTGTTTTAACTAAGTAACAGAGCTGTTTTTCAGTTATAGCAGATGAGGGAARGGGGGCGTGGAGACTTAAACAAGGATACACTTTCTAACTCACTGCCTCAAGGGGAAAACAAGATTTTTCCAGAAAAAAAATTGTTTTAAAGTAATTAGCTCCTGAGAMGAGATATTTTCAGCCTGCTGTGAATTTTTATGACAGTGCTGTTAGACTGCTGAAAATATGGTTTCCTAGTTTATCTTCCAGAATTTTAACTGTGACGTGCAAGTAATATTCAAGGAGAACTAATTATGCATCTGTAGCCATATATACACATGCATATATATCCCCAGATATTCTAACCTGTCTCTTGCAAGAACTGAACCTCTTGAAAGAATGAGCTACACTGCACTGCCTACTTCTTTAATATTTTATCTATTTAAAAATGAAAAATTTAAAAAAATAAAAAATATAATCTTGTTTCAAGCGTGCTGTTCAGTGAATAAGGGACCTGGTGGATCTCAGAGAATCAGCTTTYAATGCCCTCCCATTGTCTGACTCTGGGCTAGGTGTATTTGCTGTCTCAAACTCGGCCTCCTGGYTTGCAAATTGGGGATAATGATGCTGAACTCATTTGCAAAATGCTTGAAAGTGGAGCCGGAATAAGACCCAATGCTCTTAGTTGATATGAATCATGTAATTGTATCTAACAAGAAAAAATGTTGTGTTGGACCCTCTGGGGTCCCCAGTCCCCTCAGTGCTGAGCTGCAGACACTTTGGTGACTTTGCCTGTCACCAACACGACACCGTTCTGAGTCCCTCTGCCAAAAACCCACCTCGGGCTCTACAGAGGCCACTGATAATGTCAGACATCCTCAGTCCTCAGCCCCTGTCCCTTTCCATGGCCTGAATCCCAAAGCAATCCCTCTGCACACAGAGTGGGGATGAGGTTTGGGGTCAGGAGCTGTGCCACACGCAGTGACACCTTGGCTGGAGATGTGCTGGTGGTCAGAGGGGCTGCATGGCCAAACCCCTCCTCACCTTGCAGGTATTTCACATTAGGCTGAAAGCTTTAAAGGAACAGGAAGAGTTGATATAAAAACAATATATTTTTGAATAAGCCAATAGTCCAATTAAATAAACAAGCAGGTGGAGCAGTCATAGCAGAGCCTCTCTCCTCGGAGAACAGCTTTCACCCTGTCCATGCTCACCCGTTCACAGGAAGTATAAATCTGTAGGTGACACCAGGAATCTCCAGCCGAAATGAGAGAACAGCAAGGAGGAAATAATACTGTCCTGCCTGTGTAATTAGAGAAGCTGATGCGTGAATCATTGTTATAACGAGTTTAATTATAAACATGATTAAATAGGCAATTAATGCGTATTCTGCCCCGGATAAACAAAATTAAATTCCTGCAATATTAACATCTTCCACAAGGTTTGTTATGAGATTGCTGCAAGTCCTGTGTTACAGGAACATTTTCGTGTCCTGTATTTGTTGTGAACCAACACCGTTTTTTATTTCCACTTAACCAGATGTAAAGGACAAAATTTGCCACCCCTCTGAACTGCCAGGGTCTCTGGGAAAACAGCATCCTGTGCATTTTAAAAACTGTATCATAAAATAAGCCACAGACAGTGCAGGCTTTCCAAGCTTACCTAGTGACAACTCACCACAGCTATGACTGGCAATCAACAGAAATACAAGGATCAATTCCCRGGCAGGCAGCTCTCCCTGTGCTCTCCATCGCCTGCCAAAGATGCTGCTGTGCTCCTGGAGCACCAAAACAAGAGCACATCAGGCTCACAGCTCTGGGGAAAAACCCTCTGCTTTGGGTCTGGGGACGGAATAACTCAATTACAACTAAAATGCATAGGATCCTCCACTGACAAATCAAAAGGSTTTTTAGTGGGCATATTTTATTTCCCGGCATGTGTACCTCCAGTGACAGCCTATGAAGAAAGATACTTTCAACATAGAGGCAGTCTTTGAGTAGCTTCAGAAAATGGTATAAATATATAAACAGCCTTTTCTGTCTAGTCACTACTGATTTGAGAGTGTTGAGGAGACAGAGAAAATGCTGAATGTCTATCCGTCTCTCTGAAAATCAGGTACTGCAAGAAACCTCCAGTTAGCAAAACCCTGAACCAGTTTTAGGAAATGCTGTAGTTCTGGTTTTCAGATTAACAAACTGGTAACAAGAAACTATTCGAAACTGGTTACAAACTACAAGAGAATTTAAGCCTTTCTTTTTAGCAGCACGGTCTCTGTCCATTTTTGCTTTGGTTGTCCTTGAGGATATAATTTATGTTTTCCCAAGTTCTAAAGGATTTAAAATTCCATACATTGTCCCATACTTCCTAGACAACTGGGATGGGATTTCTCACCACTCACTGATYTAAAAGTCACCAATACATGCGTAAGGGGACTAGACATATTCTTCATTTGTCTTCTCCAAAACCCACTTCCTCCTTAAGTGCAAAACTTTGGGGACAGTTGCTAAAAAAGGAGGAAGCTGCTACAGTAACATTTAGCTGTAGTATCACATCCAGTGTTATTATTCCTGACTGTTGAGATAACCTAGATTCTTTCTCTGCATCTCTTATAATTGCCCTGTGAATCCAGAAAGGGTCCAAAATAAATTGATATATACCAGCCATATGCATAAATCTSTCTCAGCAGAAATTGATTCAGCAAATTTTCTGCAATAGCGAAGCCACCCTCACCACCCCTGCACATTGTTCATTGTATGCTCAGCTTTTGGAAAATAAGCAGCATTTATGTAAGGCTGTTATGCTGTGCAGTTAACATCTTCAGCAGTGATGGAATAAGCAAGCAGCTGGGTTATGGAGTCTAGGGAAAATCTCAATTTGGATAAGAAATTGCCACAAGTAATTTTAGCTCTACACTGTGCACAGTCCCTTACTCTTTCATGAACGAGGCAATCTTCGTCTACTATAGCATGGCATTCACATCTCATATGATACATAAATGATGTTCATACCACAGGAAAATTTGTGTCTCTATCTACAGCTGTTAGTGATGCTGCAGCGTGTAAATTCTCAGGTGGATGACACAGGCAAATTCCAGCTTTCTCYCACATAAAAGTGAGGGCCAGATGCAACTTTGCTGATCAATGGAYTCTGTCAGCAGCTGGAGAGCCACAGAGCAGCGTTGGGCTTGACTGGGGTGCCCATTCCAGCAGGGAGTTTTGTGCTGGGCACTTGAAAGGCAGGTAGGTAATATCCTCATGGATGCAACGTTTTGGAATTTGGACGARGAGAGTGCCCTGGCTTTAGGCACAGAAGATTCCCATGTCTGCGCCATGCACCTGCATCCTGTGACTCCAGAGCAATGCTGGTATTGGCCCTGGGTCTAATCCTGATGTGCAGCATGAAACAGTGGTGAGAAGTGCCCTTGTTGGCACTGCTGGGGGTCAGGCAAACAGCATTTACTGGTTGAATGGTCCTGCATCAGGCCTGTGAGCAGATTTATACCAGTAAAGGCTGCACCATCAGGCACATATTACTGTGAAAAGAAGTAGGTGACATTCTGAGATATTCCTCCCAGATGCAGCACACAGACAGCACAGCCCTGGCTCAGGAGAAAGCTGCCTCCTCCACACTCCACTTGTGCTTAGCGAGCCCTTTATCACATTGTCAAAATCAGCACCAGCTTCAGCTTTCTGATATCAATATAACATTAACTTGTCCTGGGTCGACATTACCTATTAAAGAGCAGAGAGGAATTTCAGAATTCCCCAAGACATAAGCACACCGAAAAGCCAACTGAATCCCCAAATATGCTTTTCCTCAAACCCAACAGGTGTACTTTTCTTTCTCTCATTTCTAATTGAACTTCTTGGCATTCTAGTCAATGCTCCGTAGTGTATTTTGGAAAACAATAAATCCTGGTAACATGAGACCTTGCTGCAGTATTTCACTGTTAAATCTTTGCTGAGATTTGGGAAGAGTGTACCGGGGTTTGTGTGCTGAATTATGGGGTGTGGGGATGAATGATTTTCCCCCCTTCACTTTTTCCATCACAGAATCAGCACACAGCGAAAATCTCTGATGAGTCAGATTCCTACYGTGTCTGCATTTAAATGTGTACTTCAAATATACTTAAATCTTTCTTTGAAAACAAATCATTATTTCCGTGTAGAGAACATTGGTGTTTTATTTTACAGGGCTAATCAATGTTTGATTTTGTTCGAAATTTAATTTTGATGATAGTGTGTTTTGTTCTTAATGGAAATTTTGCTTTAATTCTCAAAGAAAACCCAAAGTTTTTCTTGTTAAAGAGTTCTGCTTATAATTTTAAAATATTTTCCTAATTTCATACACAATTCTTGAAAAAGCAAAATATTCTCTGAAAGATTTTTTCATTTAAAAAAATCCTCTAAATTTTCCCTGGAAATATTTGGAGAAAAAACTAGTTTTGRAAATTTCATTAAAACCGTTGTCTTAAACATTATTTATTTATTTTGCATCCAAATACTTTTCTGTTTAACTATTATATCTTTGCTACTGTGACTTCCTAGAAAGAAATCAGCATATTTCTGAAATAGTCACTATTTTGGTATTCATGAACTCCCTGAAATTGTCTGAAAAGACAGGTTAATGAGAAACATTAAAAAAAAACCCCAACCCAAAACAAACTTGTGAAGATTCAAAATCTTGTATATATTCTTAAAGACCTATTGGGGCATTTTAATAAGATAGTGGGTTAAACATCATTGAGGTTTTAATCTCACAAAGGAATAACGAGACAAGAAAGAGTTATCCAAGACTCTGAACTAACAATGACTAAAAACTGTGAAATTGTATTTAATAGTTTAYGGTCTATATTTTAACTGTAATATCATGAACAATAATTCTTTTTTGACTATTTTTTCCAACTTAAAGTCACTATTCTTCAAGAACCAGAGAAGCATAACTCTAATAATTTTCCAATTTCTGAGAAAATTGTTATGCCACTTTAACAGAGTGTCCTAAATGAACACAACTCTCTCTGTCAGAGATTTCAAACACTGTCCAAACTTTTTACCCTAAGCYGACCTGGAAGATCAGCTGCAAGTTTTCATYCCTCTAAAAGGCTTTATATGTCAAGAGCAGCACTCATAATAGTATGTTGGGTTTGTTTTACCCTAAGCATTTTTGGCCATTTACAGGGTCCCTCAAGTTCAGTCATTAATCCCRGAGCTTGATCATAGCATGGCTATTAAAATGGAAAATTACTGGGAAAATAGCATTCATTCTCTCCAAATCTGTACCCTGTAGTTCMACATATTCACTGACGCTTGACGTAAAAATTAGGATATACATAAAAGTTTAAGTTTTGCCTTTATTCTTGAAAGTTATGGAAAAAGTGCACAGCCCAGCTGCCAGGTGTAATATAGAGAAGGCTACTACAGAAACTGAGAACTGGTTATGGCAGATATCCTGCCAAAGGAATGACTTATAATCTGGAAACACAAGCAGTAAGAGAGGCCCACCAGCTAGACCTGTATCATCTGAAGCAATCCAATCCTGCAAATATAAAGCAATTTAGTATTACCATTTCCAAGTGCTCCCCACAATAAGGACTCTTGTGTGCCAAAGTTTAATATTCAGAGCAGAAACCACAAACTCCAGCAGCCGCTTCTGGTCAGGACAGCCAATAACAGTTCCCAGGAATGGCACAGTCGTAATGGCATTGCACAGAGCAGCTGGGGATTTACTTGGATGTCAGCTCCTCCATCTGAGGGCTGGAGAACGACGGTGGGTCAGACATCCATTTGCTTTATATATTGATATAATTTCATCAGAATTTATGATGTGGGAATTATTGCACTGGCAAGAAATGTAATCTAACCTTCRTCTCGCACAATGTAGTACCGATATTATGTTTTTGAAAGAAATATACTGACTTGTTGAATCAGATTACTCCAAGTACATTCCTAATGGATTTCAATATTCCCTTGGATAAACCCATGCTATTTGCTTTGTATTTATTACATTTWAAAAAAATATACAGAAGATAAAACCTCTTCTAACACCATATATTCTTTCATTTTGCAAACTACAAACATACATTTTTTCATTAATTTTAATGTCTAAACTTTTCCCTGGGTAACAGTCACGGCATTTACTCAACTACCTATATTTCAACTACACACTGTGTATAAAGAATTTCAATTCTACATATTGACAACTGTATGCTTTTCCCCATCCTCTCCTGGATTAGGCAGCTTGTCCTTGCATATCTGTGTGGATCACACAGTATAATTATTAGTGCTGGGATATTCCCAAATGCCAGGGCATGCCACTGGTAATAAGTGATATATTTGGGATATTCTTTATTATGACACTTCTAATGTAACATAACGCCAGGGGATTTTATCAAGAGATAAAAGTTGGATCAGTCCTGAGGCTGCTTTATATCATGAGTCAAGAATGGGGAAAATAATAATAGCAACAAAGATTTATGTAAGAGAGAGCAGGATCTTGAGAGAAAGTCCCCCAAACTGCWCTGAAAAGACCTTAAGAAAACCTGTGAACTCCAGTCCCTGACCTACTGTTAGATTATCCCCAAGGAGAGTAATTATTTTCAAACCCAGCCATATCACGAATGTGCCCACTGCTAAGTTATCTTCTCCAAGCTCTCATTTGCCAATAAAAAATACTGGCAAGTGCCCCAGAGGAGATTTGTCTCTGATGATGGAACATTCAGCTTGGTGAACATCATACCCTGGAGCTCCTGAGAGCCCTGAAACAGCTCCAGGGCAGGAAGCACTGAGAGCAAGCCAGGCCAGCTGGAAATGGATGTGCACAGAGCACACTGTGCCTGTCAGCTCACCTCAGCACCACACAGCCCTGTGTAAGTCCCAAAGAGGCAGGAATGCTACTGGGTTGTAATACTGGAAACAAAGCTTCAAAGAAGCAAAGCAAGAAAACCATCTCTTTTTGGGGATGCAGCTTTCTCCTCAGCAGTTAGCCCATAATTCCTGTGCAGACAGTGTGGGAACAGTGAACAGTGAATGAACACTGGAGGTGAAGAGCAGCAAATGTTCTCCCAGACAGGATACCAGCTCATGGAATTACCTTTCACCTCCCTAACACTCCATCTTAATCAACAGCTACTAAGTGGAAATGGTTCCTCTGCCACCCCGTTTAGAGAGCTCCTCAGTCTCCTGGCTCTGCAGGAGCAGATTGTTTTATATTCCTGCTTCATTTTATTGTCCTTTCCTCCTGCTGTGGTGATCAGACAAGACAGAATAGGTTAGTATATCAATGGAAATGCAAACTGCTGTGCACAGTATGTAAATATTGATATTAGGAATGGGGAGACTGAATTAATACTTCCACACACTGTTGGTTCCAGGGTATTTGGTCATGTCCAGGCAGTTTTATAAACAAATATATAAAGAGGAAACAAGACATTCAGACAAAGATCTTATTCCTTGCTGTTATTTGTGCTTGAGCACAATTGGAATCAGAAGAAAAAGTAGACAATCCACTGATACCTGCTGGTGCACAGTGCTGGGAAGTGCATTTTAGTTGGAAATTCCCCTCTTTGTAAAGAGCTTCATGTTTTGTGTGGTCTAGTCAAGCCAAAGTTGTTTTAGCATTGACACTGGGTTATATTTTAAGTGCCAGATGAGATGAGACATTGTAATGTGRGAGCATTCAGTAGAGCATTTGTGAAAAAATCACCCTTTGAGCTCAGAAGACTGCAGCCCATCTTGTTATTCTGCAGTGCCACTGCATTCACTGTGCTGATTTGGTGATTCAGCATCTCCACACTGAGGAGCTCCATGAGCTGTGATGYTCCTCAGAGTGCAGAACTGAAACAGAAGTCACATCACAGAGATGATTGCCTTGCTTGGAGATTTYCTTGGGGAAAAACAAGCAATCCMCCYYYCAAAAGAGCAGATAAGGGGTTTGTGTGAGCACATGTTGAAGAAACATGCAATGCTCATGGATGAAATGCACAAGTTCAGTAAGTGCTTTACCATTACTGAGTGGCAAAGCCATCATTGCAGAGTCAGAAGCTGTGAATGAGATGGGAGATGCTTGGGCACGGGTGGCAGTGCTTCAGAACACATGGATGGTGTGTCCTGAGATGGCCACCACAGTTTCACTCACCTACTCTTTACTGTCCTTTGATGTTCATGGCAGAGWGGCATTATTTAACGATGCAGAAGCAATTGTAGCAGACCAAACTCTCCTGAGGTTTGGTTGGTAATCTCCTGCTTGCTTCACCACACATGGTCTCCTCCTCTTTGCACCTGAGTCACATGCAGGCAGCAAATATCACCACCCAGTACTAAGGAGTCTTGGATTGATAAGATTCTTCCTGGGAGGAAAAGCTCTGTGTTATGAAGCCCACTTAACTAAATCATGGCTAGTTTTAAATAGCACACTTGGAAAAAAGGTTTCAGCCCAAAATTAAGGGTAAAAAATAATGGTAAAGTTTGAGTGTGCAGTCACATGAGTACATCTGTCTGTGCTTTCCAGAGGCAAGGCTGAGGTATTACCTAAAAGCATTCATTTCAAAGCAGTGTAGTGAAGCCTGAAGGAGCACTATTTTAAAACAAATCAGTCAGCATTTTATTGGTGTCGGCCCAGCTTTGTACTAAACACTCAGATTAATGTTAAATCACAGCTCAGGAATTATTCATGAGATCTCATACAATGTAATTGCTGATTTTGGCATCAATAGTCTGTATCCCTTTATTTCCTAGATTAGCTTCCCTTCCTGAACTGCTGTATGTCATGGCAGAGACAATGATTTTATATGACATATTTAGGAAAGAGGAACCCACCTATTTTACATAAAAGAACGTCTGAGAAATGTACCCTTATTGCTGAGATGCCAGTGTGTGCTGACACGTTCCTGTGAGAGGCAGAGCCTGCTGGGAGAGCAGAGAGCACAGTGCTAAATGTCTCCTTTCAAACTGTTGACTGAATGGTTAGTTTTATTCCAAACCTTTATAAAAACTAATGAAATTACCCTTCACCTATCTTTAAGGATTAGCATTAATGCTCAGAACAAACTGCATGACTACTAATCTCTTAATGTCCCTAAAGATATGTACAAAATGAAATTTATAAATAATAAATGAAACCCAACTTTTTCCAGAAATACTCAGTCATCCTGCTCTTTCCCTCTCTCTCTCYGAGTTGTGTGCTCATGAATAAGGTTGGGCTGAGACAGGGAGTTGAAGAAAGGTGCCTTTGAGCATGGAACTCAATGAGCTTCATGCTTTGAGACTCCACCATTTTTTTTCCTCCAAAAATACTTCCTTTTCTTTCTCAAGAAGCATGTTTAGAACTAAATATCCTCAGCCTCTCCCCTCCTTTCATTCCTTCATGCTCCAAATACCTGTATCACATGGGTGAGCAATGAGAGCAGGAGTCCCTGATGACACAGAGCATTTCATGCTCAGGTTGCTACATCCTAAAGCTGCCAGAAAAGGAACACTACCACACATGCCATTCCCTACATCTAAATTTTCATCCAAACAAAAACCAAGACTTAAATTCTCAGAGTCGATGAGAAGAAATTGTTAAAATTTATGAGAATTTATTGCATGTACTACAAGAAAAAGGGTTTCCCAACTGAGACACCCAGCTGTTGTTCCCTGAGTTGGAATGCAAAYCCAGTATTTTTCTAAATGATGATACTGGAGGGATCAGTCAATCTGATTGTACAGTGCCTTCAGTCCACCCACTGCACTGTCACTTACAGGCACTCACACTTGCATAGTTGAGGATTTTTGTATCTACTTTTAAAGACTTGCTTTTTAGGCTGTAGAAAATCATAGATTCTGAATTTAATAGTTAAAGATTTCCCAGGAAAGCTGGTCTCTGACCTCTATCCCTGGGATGTTCGTTTTTGCAACAAGCACATCTGAAGTGTATTTATCACACTTGTACATATTTTAGAGTATACCAGGSACAGAAAGTATATTAATAACTATTTCTGAAAGACTGTGGCAGCATCACTTTGAGCTGATCGTAATGATACATTTTTGACTGAAATTTGCTCACATTTTCAAGCCCCCATCATTGCAGGCCCAACACAGTTTGCCCAAGTGTTCTTCTCAGGTCATTATTTGATTTACATTTTCTCCCTTTCTGAGAATCTTCACTCAAGGAAATGTTTCAGGCCAAAGATTTTGTCCTCTTCAAGGAATAACTCATGGAACACTGAGATTCAAGCCCCAAAAGATCCTTGGTTGCCCAAATTTCCTGCGACTCATGCACTTACTTTTTAATCACTGAGCCATCAGGAGAATTTGGAACTCTAAACGCAGCATTTAGGCTTCACATCCAAAGCAGAAGCAGAATGACATGCCTTGTGGAGGGAATACACACAAACATAAGATCCAGGGTTGACAAAAGAGGCATGAATTTATCCTAAATCCTTCCCTGTGCCAAGAGGGAAGGACACTTTGCTATTACTGTCAAAGAAAGTGATCCCATCATCACCTTATTTTGGGGAGGCTGATCTAAGCAGGTAAAAGTAGGGTGTCATCATCATCTTGCTCCCTCTAAAATCAGCCACCCCCACTATATTTGTGCAGATCTGTCTTGATATTTAGGCCTCCTGGGTCAATTCTTTCTGATGATAAACCTGGAAAGGCACCAAACCTATGGATCCCAGTTGAGCTCAGATGTTTTTAGCTGAGGACTGGCAAAAATCAGTATTCTGTGCATGTTGTGAAGCAGAATATTTTGAACACTGGCAATTGAGATCACACAGACACCCACAAGAGTTGGCATTACTTGAAAGTTAGGAAATAGTGCTATGATGATACAAGATTGTTTCACTCCTCAAGAGCTGGTTCCTTTGATTCTGTGAACAACCACGGCATGAGAAAACACAAGCGCTGGTTCAGACCTAGGTTTCTAACCAAGCTTCTCCCGAAATCTCATTTGTTTTCAGCTGTATTTGGACACTTTAGGCCTCAGAAGCCCAAACTCTTCTTGAGCAGGGTTTGTAGGAACTGTTACAAGAAAATCATACTTATCCATGATAGAAAACCTTACTTTGTGATAACGTTGTCTGTTCATATATAACAAAAAGTCATGAAAGGTTTTTTAAAAATACTTCCCAATTGATCATTACTGCTTGCAAGCCAAATAGTGATTTTGTTAAAATACAGCAGATCTGTTTCYGAAAGTTGTAAGACTCCCATAGGCATTGAGTAGAGCTTTAAAGAATCAGAACCCAGAAAAGCAACAGCACTTATTTTTATGCTCATAATTTTGCAGTGGCCAAATGTAYAGTTTTCTAACTTTACAAAAATTGCATAAATTAATAATACAAAATAAAAATAGTATGATCCAAATTACCTCAAGGCTGAGATACCATGTGCCTAATTTCAGCCCAATTTTCATGGCTGCGTTATCTGAGCCTGCATATTTATAATGGAATTATTGATAACCCTTTTTTTTGTAAGGAATTCCTCCTGCTTTAAGATCAATATGAATACAGTTGGACAAATTTAGTATGCAGGAAAACAAAAATCAACGGAGATTTTGATAGGCAGAAGAATATAGAAATGACAACATATTTCTGACTCTGTACAAAAACATGCATTCATCTGTAAATGATTACACTTCTATCTGTGGCAGAATGGTAGTGTGGGGCATATGAATCTCACCTTCAAAAGATATTCTTTCGTTCTACAAAAAAACGCCGGCAAGCACAGGAAACTTCAATCAATGTCTTATATTCGAAAACTATGACACTGTCAAACTGGTGTCATTAAAGCTAACTAACCATATTAAACGAATATTAAAATATAGRTTTCTTTGCATAACATAATGAGTAAAACTGCTTTTAAGTTTTTCCCTATGCTTTGAGGTGTAGGTGGCATTTTCATTCCAAAACTTTGAAGTCAGAACAAAATGTACAGGTAGAGGGTACTAGATCAAATAATAATCAACTTCAAAAAGCATTTTGGCTGTTAGATGTCCCAAGGCTAATTTCCTCTAGACATTTTAAATGTAAATGTCTAAACTCATTTAAAAATTGTAAATTGGTCTAGGTTCAATCAAAAACCATCCTGACACAGAACAGGGAGACTGGGCTAATTGTCATTTGTTTGTCAAATGAATTCCATTTGGAAAGCAATGAAACCTCCAAGCTAATTCTTTTAAGGTGAGCTGGTAGTTGTATTATCAGTTAAATGCAGTAAAATGGATAATCACATGATGATAATGAAAACTGAACCTATGTTAGCACTCAGGCTTAGTCTGCCACAGGGCATATAGTGATGGAACTTAAGTACTGTAATGTTCCATTGGGCACAATGGCACCAAGTCTGCTCTTTAGCCTTACAGACACTTTCTTTGCATTTTAAAAAACTTTATCAAAGCACCGTGGCAATGTAGAAAATGTCAAAGTGAAATGCACTGTAGGCAAATTGAGATTTCATTAAGTTTAAATTTATTGCTTTTGACTGATGTATTACCATGCTTGTTAAGAACCAGTAATTTGGAATATCTGCCTGCCTGGTAAAATAGCTTTGTCTCCTTGCGTAATACTTTATATGGACTTTGAAAGACCACAGTAATTCAAAAAGAGTGTGGGTTATTTTATTTTTCTAAAGAACAATTTAAAATATTTTAAGGTCTCTGACCTAGTGGATCAATAGACTTATGTGTGTCCCAAGTGTGTTGTTGGTGCACTTGGTAGAAAATTACAGCACTAATATGTTATTTTTTTGCCTCGTTATAACATTGCACTCGCTGACAACAGAACCTTGGAAAGCACTTAACAATTCTACTTGTTCTGTCACTCTCTGATATATTGGAATTAAATGAAAATATCTGTGAGAGATAAGGAATAGAAAAACTGGTGGGAGACTGTGCACAGATGCATGATTTTTTTATATAAATATATATACACACACATAAATTTTATGTCAACATGAGTTTGTGCATAGGTTTATTAATAGACAAAGCAGAGATACAGCTGTATCTGTAGCACAGCACGGGCAGGTATTCTTTGTGTTGCATAGTATGGGTGTTATTTAGTTTGCTTCAGCTGTGGCAAAAGCTACATTTGAGATGTKGACATAAAACCTCTTAATGTACTCTGGTGCTTTTCTCACCTTCAGAAAAGCATTGAATCAATAGAGTAGGACTAGCAGAATTTCTGACTGATGAGGAAGGTTAGGCCTTCAGGAACAGATTACTGCCCTTGGASAGAGACCTGGATTGAATTTAGTATATTCCAGATATATTTATTTACACTAGGTGCCAGGTTTTATGGCTGAAGTGACAAAGTTTGTGAAACCCAGGAATGCATTATCATGTTATCTGGTATCTTAGATGGACAGTCAATATGAACAGACTGTAGACACACCTGTCCCAGTATCCAGTTCACCAAGTAATGAAATGGAAACAATAAAAGTCTTTGAACAAACAACAGACATTTGAGTCTTTGGGTTTAAACAAGAGGATTGTAGAATTCAAATGGGTTTCCTCTAGTCCTGCCAAGGCAGCCATATCTGTATTGGTGCCAATGCTGAGAGCCACACAACAAAGCTCGACTTGTGTCTGCCCATGTGCTTTTATCCACAGAGTATGGATATATGTACTTCTCGGGGTGGGGGCTGAGGGAAAGAAAAGAGTTTTAAATTATACTTATTTTATCTACACTTTCAATGAAACTTCCAGCTGAAACCTGAGCAGAAAGTGATGCGTGCGTTTCTATGAATTTAAACTGCGTTTTGTTTTTACCATTTAAACGTAACAGTCTGAGGATTGGGGCTAGTTGTGTGAATTAACTGAATTAAGACACCATCATTTGTCACTGGAAAAACTTATTTCTCTYCTCATATGGAGACAACCTGCATCCCTCCACCCCAGTGTTCAGATTCTCTCAAACACTCCCTGCCCGTGAGTGCAGATTTACCAAGGCAGGACACGGCTGCATCCGCACAACCTTAGCCCAAATCCACCCAAGAGAGATTTTCAGCAGGGACACTCACCCCTCTTTCCAGTGGAACCCCCAAAAGCTTCCTTCTTGTACTCCTTACTCCTCCAGGGGACAGTTTTCCAAGGGAGTCTTCCGTCACCAGCAGTGTCCAGACTGAGCAAGGGACTTTCAGAGCCAGAAGAGATCCACAAAGTCCTGAGAGAAAGGGAATCTCACCAAAGATGGATGAAAATCTCAAACCCTACTTAAAAATAAAAGCTTTCTAGTTTTGTTTGTGCACATTGTGCAAAGGATACACCAACTCTCAATAAGAAGGGTGCAAAGCAGGAGCTAAGGTAAAGCTTTTTATTTGATAAAACATCTGTTTTTTTGCTTTAAGACACATACGTGCAGCTCTCTTTGAAGTCCAGAAGAGCTACGCAAGTCTACACTTGAGGGCAGAATTTGGCCCAATGTGATAACACAGGAGCCTGTAGTCTGAAAAAGGAGTGTGTTTATTACATTTTAAAGATTTTGTGGGTTAACTCAAATTAGCCAGGAAGAACTAATGCCTCTGAATAATTCTCCCTCTCAACACACACTTCAGAACACTGTAAGAATTACAACTAAACTCCACCTTTCTTGTAAGGCACTGGACAAAATTTGCATTTTGGAGTAAGCCACTAGCTGGAGCTAAAGACCTGTAGAGCAAATTCAAAGGGAAAAAAAAGAAAAGAAGGGGAGAAATCCACAAACCTGAGGAGAAATCCATATTTTTTAAGGCAGGCCTGGAACAGGTTTTTCAGTGGGTTGTGGATACTGGCTGTCATCTGTTAGAAGGACAGAACGACCAGGCTAAAAAAATGAAAACATCCATATTGCTGAGTTGATGGCTAGCTGAACTAAACTGGAGCAAAGTCTGGTATTTAACAGAAGAATGGATCAACACAAACATATTGAAAAGAGCTCCCAAAGGAGCAGTGAAGCAATGAAAGCAAAGAAAATCTGACTAAAGTAGAAATTAAAGGCAGAAATTGTCAGTTAACTTGTTCGGAATTGAGAAGGAATTACCTAGAAATACAGAAAACACCTAACAAACTCTGATCTATTTACTTTTAATTATTAATATTGCAAAGGTTCTTTAATATGTAATTGTTTAAACATCATCCCAAAAGATGCTTTCATGGGAGGAGAAGAAAAGGTCTCCTTTTGTAGATAAAGATCAATTTATCTTTGGCAATCAGATACAATATATCAGGTGGGAACTGAGCACTCCCTGGTTTTGAAGGGGCAGAGTGAAACAGAGAAACACAAGGAATATCCTGCACATTCTCCTGGATCAGTGGCACATACACGGGATTTGATCTTCCCGTGTAATGTGTGGCACTGAGACGACTTCAGCGGCAACGCGAATCGCTCTGAGTCACGCAGCTGCAAGCAGAACGTATTTCAGTCTTTCAAAACTTTTCAAAACGTCACCAAATGCATGCCTGACGTGCCAAATGGGATTAAAAGGGCCAGCTGTCCCTGCAGGCTTCCGCAGAGGAAAGCCAGGAGTAAAATGCTGCTGGGGAGAGAGTAAACATGTCTGAAGTTTCTATTTGTGCCTCCTGCGCCCTGAGCTGCAGCAGATCCGGGGCTGGGAAGGTGTGACACCCGGGGTGAGGATGTATATGCATGAGTTCCGTGTCCCCTCAAGGGTTACACGTGTCACGCTAATATCGTGCTGCCCTTGCCGTGGTTCAACACCACACTAAAATACGAATGCAGATTTAAACACTCGCTGAAGAGCTCTCCTGGAGCTGCCTGATAACCGCCTGTGAGTCTCCAGCCAGGTGTTGAAGATATGGCTCGGGTAGTACACGGAGGCATTTGTTTTCCACAGCAAATTTAGCTTCCAGGGGGTCACATATGTATCCCAGAAACGGCTGTGCTAATTTCACCATTGGGATGATTTTCCCGATTGAAATAGGTGCTATCTTTTGAGCAATAGGTGTTTACTGGTTTCCTGGGGCCGGTTTGCACGGGCAGCACCCAGCAGGAGCAGGTAAGACATTCTGCTCTCTGAGATGCGGTGGGGTGTTGTTCTGAAGCAGCCATGAATGACAGACTATAGACATCCATCTGCTCATTATATTGAATGTGACAGATTCTGTAACAATTTTAATATGCAGCTTAATATTTTTTAATATATACTCTCTCGATTCACAGGACTAACTGCATTAAACATAGATAGTTACTATAMCTTGAACTGGACCTTTCGTTTCACTCTTTAAATCTAAACAGAGCTGCTTTCACATGTGAACAACAGACTTTCTTTCCCGACTCAGGATAGGATTTTTTTTTTTTTTAAAAGCAATTTCCACTCAACTACTTTCCCAAACCAATAGCCTGCAGACATAGTAAACAACTACATTTTCTCAACAATACCACAATTCTGACCATTTATCCTTTTCTTTGAATTGTACAAAATAACTTTGAGTCAACACCACCTTCAGAACTCCTTTACAACACTATGCCAAGTGTATTTATATGCTTCTCCATAGGATTCAGAGAGAAATCACATTGTTTCAGTGCTCCAGGCAGCATTGCAAATAAAGCTTTTATATTGATACACTTAATGATTCAGAAAAGTTTCCTTCTGGGTCATTTTGTGGTGTCTGTCATTAAGTTCTGAAAATCAAGACAGTGAAAGACATAAAAAACACAAGGAATTCTGTGTGTACTTATGTAGAACATACATAAGTTGGGTGAGTGCAAAAAATTCAGCCAGGAAAAAGTACAGTATTCCTGAAATAGTGACTGCTTTTATTCTATTGCACACACACTTCAAAAAGTCCTGCATCATCCTGAACACAACAATACCTTTTTACATGTGTAGATAGTGATAGGACAGGAGGGAATGGTTTTAAAGAGGAGAGATTTAGAATAGATGGCAGGAAGAAATTCTCTACTCAGAGGGTGGTGAGGCACTGGCACAGGTTGCCCAGAGATATTCTGGATGCCCCATCCCTGGAAGTGTTCCAGGCCATGTTGGATGGGGCCCTGAGCAACCTGGTCTGGTGGGTGGCATCCCTGTCCATGGCAGGGGGTTGTAACCAGATGGTCTTTAAGGTCCCTTCCAATCCAAGCCATTCTATGGTTCTGGGAATTTAGAAAGGAGCAGGGCAGACTCAGGCTTACTCGAGGCCCAAACCTTCTCTAGCAATCAGATTCAAAGAGCTGAGCTGCCAACTGAGAAAYTCCCACAGCAAGCAAACCGAGAGAAAGGAGCCTTGGCTGCAAGTCCCAGGAAAACACACAGTGACCCCATTTCCCTACGGCACCCTGTGCACCCCTGCATGAATTCAAAGTCCGTGGGCAGCTRTGGTACACCTGATCCCAACTCTCCCGTATATTTTCTCACGTCATTTCCTAGAAAGGAGAGGCATAATACTTTTAAGCTGTCCCCTTGTGAATCTTCTCAAACTGATACCACRGTCTTGGGACTTTTTGGAGTACGGATGGGAGCCGACACACCAGAAAAAGAGAGTTGTGCTGCAGAGAAAAGCAACGTATGGTGCGAGGAAAGCAGGTCAGGAGCAAACGCGCAAGCATGGTGTTTGTTTTGGAGAGGAGAAGCAGCAAAGGATTCAGAGGCATCAGGCCCAGCATGTAAAGGAACACTGAGGGCTGGCCGGCCAGGGAGCGCCTCTGGGCGATTCCGTATCGTGTGTATCCGTAAGAAATCGCACCTATCGCACAAAGACATTGGAGTCATTTCCACAGCCTCATCAGCAGTGCGAAATGGCTCCTCGCGGAGTCAGACATTTGGAAACAGATAAAGCCCCTAAAGAATGCTTCTTTTCTCCCTAAGAGATTAATGTAGATGTGAACACATTAGCGCTGTTTAAGGGAGAGTATTCTCTTTGACAGATAACYGGGATTGGGAATATTAGATTACCAAATAATGGACCTTTTAAATTCTGTCATCATTACTTATCAGGTACATTAGTTTAAAACCTGCAATTTTGAACTTAGCATTATTGAGCTTTTGAAAGATTAAATTACTGAGCTTTTGTTTGTGAATGGCTCCGTGAAATTTCCTGAAAAAGATAGTGCTCGTCCTTCATTGTGTCAATGTGAATGCCAAATAACATACTTTATTGATATTTACAGACATACAAATGATAGGACTAATGCACCTTAATGTCTGTCTCCCTGAGTGAAAAGCCAGAGCACTGTTAGATAATATGGTGCACTGTATCTCTTTTGTAAACCTGTTTGGAAGAGTTAGGCTTTATCCTCCCCCCTCCCCTTCCTAAAAACCTCATTGGCACAAGTAGCCTCTCATAGGCAGGTYTGCAGCACAGGCTTCCCTCTAAGGGTCACTTTCTTTTACTCATTAGGTAGGCCAAAAATACATAAATTACAGAGATAGTCTGCACTATGGGTTGGCAAGAGAGCCATGCCCAGTACCTTAAAAAATTAGACATTTGTAAGCACATCCATAATTGTGTTAGATAGGGAGAATAAAGCCGCATGTTCATCAGATGATCAGTCTCAGTTCAGAGTTTAGGAGCAAAATTCMCAGCTTTCCTGTTAAATCTCCCAGCTGCCTGCTAAGTGGTTCAGGAACAGGGTGATTCAGCAAGACCTGCTCCAACAGCCATCACAGGGGACTTGACCACTCTGATGGCACAGGTCCCTTCTCTGTCCTGGACGTGGCAATCCGTGACCTTCCTCTTCTTCRTACTGAATTGTGAGATTGAGTCTTCGTGGCAGGATTTTCAGAGCTGAGTAAGGAAATTAATCTCACAAATCCCATGGACATATAATGCAAATTGGGTGTTTTCTTTATACCAACGCTTTTGAAAACTCCCACTGAGTTTCTCAAAGTTGTTTGGTGAGAGCAAAACTTTCTATTTTTCAAACTTTTCCAACTTTTTAAGAAGTCAATAGACTAGTGAGCCAACAAATATGAAGAGTGATAAGCTRCAGCCATGAAATGCAAAAGGAATGCTTGTGAGAATATATGTTTGTTTAATGAGGTAGGTTCAAATCATGCTCATAAAACAAAATCAGAGGAAAAAGAAAAGATACACTGTAAATATCCCTGACACTCCATTAGACCCCAAATGTAGGTACCGCCTATGCCTAAACAACTCAAAACACTTGGAAACAGTTTAAAATATATTTTGTTTTGCTTGTTCAGTCTTTATGCAGTTTTTTTTCTTTTTTTTTTTTTTTTTTTAGTTACCACATTTTTTTCATGCTTCTGAGATAAAACCTGTTATATTTGGGAGCCAGACTTCAAATAGATGAATGTTCTGTAAATGTTAAAAGAAAGAAAATTATTTGAAAAACAAAGTCTTTTCTTCTGAATGATGCTTTCTTTCTTTTTCCTCCACAAATGAAATACASTCTCAATTCAGATGAAAAGAACTGGACATCTATCCAACTCATCAATTCAGCTAACAGTGAGGAGCATACTTTAGCTACAATATTCATGAGGTTTTTATCAGGTCAAGCTTAAAAGCCTTCCAAACTCTTGTATGTTGTAGGTCTCTTTGCCACAGGGAGAAGCTTCATTGTTATACTTGGATACTTGTAAGACCCACAAAATGTCACACATTCATCAAAAAAAGCAACTGAGTCACTCATCAAAAATGAGTTGAATTCTCTCTTCAAAATGGTATTTCTCTTGTCAGCACTCACTGAGAGAGGTAAAGATCAAGGTAATATACTTCTACTTCTTTTTAATTTGGAGCAATTTTGTTGAATCTCACATAAATTACAGGTATAATTTRTGGCACATAACAATGACATTATTTTCTACAGATTTAAGCTGCCTTAGCTATTTATTTGAYTCCTAAATCATTGACTGCATGTCACTCTGTACTGGTACATTTTAAAATGTACTTTCCATCTCCTAGTGGAAGATGTCCCTGCCTCTGTCAGGGGGTTGGAACTGGATGATCTTTAATGTCTCTTGCAACCAAAACTCTTCTATGATTTGATGGAAAGATAATAAGGATGTGCAAACAAATGAAAATATAATCAAGCCAAAATGAGTATAGTGATTTATCAGCCCAAAGTTAACAAAACTATGGATATGAAGAACACTAGAATATGAGGTTTGAGACATGAGAACATCCTCTTTCTATGTGACATGAGGGTTTTGGGGACTTTTGTGCAACATAAAACAAGTCAATATGCCTCATTCCAGCCAAGGCTAACATCTGCTTTTGTATTTGGGGAGTAATCTGACTCAGAGACCCACAAATGCTTTTTCTTGCCTGTACAAGCTCTTTTCATTATGCTAAAAGCTCATTACCATTTTAATTTTTAGATCACGATTCTCATTAATTGCTACTTAAAAAAAGAAAAAAAAAAAGGCTTAAGGTTTGAGCTGTGTGTAGTGCTAGAGAGCTTGCAGGRGCATCAAAACTTTTCCACACAGGGTATGGGAAAGTGCTCAATGGCTGAGCAGATCACTCTACTGGACTGTCCAGAACACCAAGATAAGGGTGGTAAAACTGCTTCCTCCTTGAGCTATTGTTCACGAGGATTTCTGCACCTTCTTCCAAACACATGGTTAGAAATGGATGCTAAGATTCAAAGCAAGGTTTTAAGATTTTGGGGGATATGGTTTAGGGGTGATTATGGTGGTGTTKGGTTTATATTTGGATTAGATGGTCTTGAAAATCTCTCCCAGCCCTGATGAGTCCGTGATTCTGTGATCAGTTAGTTGAAATCAGCTTTCCCTGGTGTCCTCCACAGAGGGATAAGGTCTCTGTCCCACTGGTGGTGAATGTCTTCAACTCACAAGAAAGCAGAACTGTTTGAAATGAAGCCTTTTCTGCTCAAGATGAGTGGGAAAACATACAAACTGCTTGACATGGTCTTATTCAAATTTACAGAAGGCTGTTCAAAGAGCACGTGCTCCTTCTACCATCCCAGAACAATATTTCAGAATTTTAAGCCATATTCTATTGATGTGTAAAACACCAAAAACACCCACTGCCATTCATACAGGCTAAATGACAGGAACACCTCCTACCCAATGAAATTTCACGATACTCCAGTGAAAAGAATGAGAAAGTAAGGAAAGCCAGCTTTTCATTTCTGTCTTTCCTTCAACATCCTCTCTTCTGTTCCTACAAATCTTTACATGCAGAACCGATGACCTGAGGCCAGCTGCAYACTGGCCTTGCAGTGCCCAGCAGGAAAAGCCTTTGGCTACAGACAAAATGTGTTGTGTTGCAGGCTGGGCACCTCATACCAACAGTACTGACACTATAGTTATGTGTTAGGCATTAGCAATGTTATTTATGCCTATTAATAAAGAGTCTTTCAGATAATGACCGACAAAYGTGCTTCAGTTTAGGACACGGAACAGAAAGATTACACACTAACAGCAACAGCCAGGAAAGAAACATGATAGGCAGGGACAAAGAAGAGTAAACAAGAGAGACAGAATTTGAAAATGGCAAAGATACAAGCAAATATTTGTGCAGGCTAGCTAATGTCAACCTACTTCCACAGTGCCTGGGGGGTGTGGCCCTCAAGAAGGACCCAAAGCTCCATCCTGGCTGTCTCTCAAGGGGAACAGGCTCATCCAGCCAGAAAACGCCCCAGCAGTTAGGGGAAGAGGAGCTGTTTCTCAGATGTATGGTTTAGAGTGGAATTCTCAAAGAGATATTTGAGACACTTTGTTAACCACAAAAACTTAGAAGCATGGCTGCTGGGGTGAAGGGCCAGACAAAGCCTCTGTGGTGGATTCTGAGGGAGCAGAAATGCTGACACACGTTCCCTGAAGTGTTTGTGTTTTGTTAGATGCAGAACTAAAACCCAGCTAAACAGAAATATTCCACTGGAAAACATAAAGTTTCAATAAGTTCAGGCCTCAAGTGCCTGTGTTTAAAGCTCAGGTGAATTTGAAGGCAAAAACAGAGCAAACGTTATTGGAAGACAAGATGCAAATTAGAGAGTCTAATCTCCGTGCAGTGATCAGCACACTCACTTTATCTGGTTTCCATCTGTCATCTGAGCTGCAAGTTTACAGGCAATGTACTGTCTGTCCTGAAATCTACATCTCTGATAAGGCACTCGCTTTTCTGTAGTGGAGAGTCTCCTCCATGGAGATAACCAGTCTTTTATTTGGGGAAAAAGGTAAAGGAATTTATTCACAAACATACTGGAAAACTGACAGCTTTTCTGTCTGTTCTCACTTTTAAAAAAAACATCACAGTTGCAAAGTTTTCTCCTAGAACAGGAATAAAATTTCCAAGTTCAGGAAATATGTTTAGAGCAAACAGAGGGTTTTTTTCAGGTGATGGTAAAGAATACAGTAAATGGAGCTAAATGGAATTTAAAAGGCCATTAGATTAATAAACTTTTCCCAATAGTTTTCCTTAAGCTGTTTTCCTAATAGGTCACAAAACTCCCTTTTAAAGAGTCAACTATATTCTTAAATAAAACGATTAAAAGCACAGGTGCTAGGGTGCTGTGCTGGACAGAAGTCTCTGTGGTGAATGTTGAGGAAGCAGAAATGCTGACATTTCTGAGTACTGAGCACTATTCATGCAGTGAATTTCAAAGCCTTTTCCTCATTTTATGTGAGATCTAATTTCAACAYAAAAATTGTTCTATGCTTGCAATAAAGCACCAGGAGTAGCAAATCTGAAACCAGTCTGTACATGAAACAACCCATAGACAGGGGAAAGGCAGAAGTGTTTTGAATCAAACCTATCTAATCTCTAAAGTGAACTGTCCATGGAATCCATGTTGGCTTCATATTTGTCAGGTCAGACTGGCCATGGCCAACTGGGGAATTAGCATAATACAGAAAAGTCGMATTTATACATCCGTAAAATTTACAGACCTTTCTATTTCTGCATATATACTTTTGCAAAAAGAAATAAAAACTTYTGAAACACAGGCCCTCCGTGAGCAGCCCCCTGACGACACATCTGAACCACCCCGAAATAAACCTGCTGCTGCTCTTTGTCCACTTATTAAACTGGTTTTAAAAAAAAAAAGTAGAAAACCGGAGTGCCAAAAACTTGCATAAAACTGATTAAAACTCGTAAGCCCTATGTGCAACAGGTGTTAAATCYAGAGCAATGTGCATTATGTTACCAGCTGGGCTCATCTTATTCTGGCCAAAACAATATCCTCTGCAGGTGTRCAGGAGAAGCAGGAAAGTAACAATGCTTCAGAGAAAGGGGAGAAAGTGGCAGCTTTGGCTGAGGCTTTCACATCAAGTGTGCAGTCAAAGAACATTTAGCTGCACACCAGGGGATGACCAGGTCTGTGTGCAGAAATCTCTGGGAACCACGTGCAGATGTGGACACCAAGAAATACSTTTTGCCAGTTAGATTCCTCTGAGTACTGCTGCCGATCCAGCTGGAAATGGCAGCACATGCCAGTTGCAATATTTCCTGGGATTAATAAAAGAAGGATCAATTAGACAAACATAGTCTTTCATATTTATCATAATCACCATATTTATGAGCTGATTCTGACATTTCTTTTTCTTTCCACTTTCCTCCTTTCTGCTGCAGAAGTAGCTGAAGAATGCTGATGAGATACGAATGACAGTAATTCAACCCTTAGCTGCACCCAGTGCATAAAGCTCAAACCCACATGGAGAATTTTGGATAGAGAAGTAATAAATTTCCGTGGTGATCGTGGTTTCTCAGCTTCTGTGGAGTACCAGGTCCACCAGGAAAGTGCTGCTTGCTCCATGAACACCTGGTGATTCTTGCTCATCAATCCAAAATTCATTAAAACTGTGAGTGAGACTCTCAAAGACTTTTCTTAGACCTGCTGTATTACTTCATGTATAGGGAACATACAATTTACATCCTTCTCATTCAGCTGAGAGAGGTTCTCAGCAACACTTCCCCACAGTGACCTGCATCACTTCTCCACATTTGGAGAGGTAGAGCATCCAAGCCAGGGGGAGAGATACACTTTGAGCATTTGCAAGACYTTGTTATTCAAAACACAGTTTGAAAATGGCTGTAGGAATTTAATTAGAAACTTCCATTAGGAGATTAGATGACTAGAACAAAGAAAACCAGTGAAAAGGCTTCTTATTAAAACCAGTAGCACTGCAGAATATTGATAATATAACAAAGGAATGAGTGGATATGCATAGCAAATTATTAAAGGTTACAGATAAATGTCCAAAAGTTGCTTAGTTTCTGGTTATCCCAGTATATACAGAAGCCACTGCGACGAGATGACACATGATCCCTGCCCCTGTAGAATACAGTGGCTGAGGGCAGCCAGAGGTATTAGAGCACCAAACTCAGCAGTGCTGTGCAATTACTTGTTTGCATCTTTTCAGCTCTAGTGCATAAGTGAAGCGTGAACAAACACACACAAGTCCACAGGTTGCAGCACGAATTCTAGCCACAGAGATTAGCAAATGTAAACTCCTYTGATAAAGAATCATGCCTGGGAGAAGGTGAGTTTATGCCTGGGAAAGGGCTGGAGCAAGAAGAGACTCACAGTGTTGTGGCACTGCAGAATCCCTAAATACCCTCATTGGGCAATATCAGCTCAGGTCCAGCTATGTCCTAGAAATTTCTGCCCAGAAAACTGTCTGAGCAGATTCTCTGGGCAGGGAATAAGAAAAAAAAAAATCAATAAAAGATTTCAGATCAAGCCTGAACATAATTTGAATAAGTTCACCTTTCTGAAATGCAGATGAGTTGTTGCCATTTGTGGTCAGTACTTAGAATCTACTTACTCAAAACAGTCCTCCTGTTTCCATCCAAGAGTTGTTCGTATTCTCAGTAACAACCCAACCCCARGTTCTTGTGGTTCTGTCCCCTACAACAATCTGATCTGTGCCTAGTTTTATAATTGCTACAACTAGGAGCTCAGCCGTATTGAAATCATTCTTTCTGGTGCAGTCTGGCCCACTTTTGAATCTACAYTTCAAATGTTCAAGACTCAGCCAAGAGCAGTCAATGGGTTTGTAGTGTGTAGGAACAAATAGCGGAGGCACAAAGCATCTTTCTTTTCAAATTAGAAGTGTTAAATTTCCCCAGCCATCAAGGGTTAGACTGTTGGTTATGTCTGCACAACATTGCAATGCAGAKCTGGCCCAGGGCTACTGAGCCAGCTGAGCACTGTGTTGATGTAGGTACTTTGCTGTCAGTATCTGAGTCAGGTCATGCCGAGTTTGATCAGATATCTTTGCATGATACTTCAGAAAACATTGAATGATGAATTGTAATTTTAAAAAATGCCTTTCTTACCAATGATATACAGAGTCCATTTCTATGAATACAGATAAATATACTCTCTATTATTGCTTGAGAAAGAACCCTTAAATAATCAAGACAAAACCAGTACATGAGTAGTACTCAAGCCTTCCCTCAGCCAAAGATTCTCCCATGTTTTCCACATTCCAGTGAGCTCCAGTGAGCCAACACCAACTGATTTGTGTCTCATTGCACTGCTGTAAAAGACCCTTCTTAATGAGACTAATGTGCCTTCCTACCACCCTGCTGAGGTGGAAGTCAGAGCAGTACAGGTAGCAGCTCCCAGTGGCAACATCTGSACAACTTTTGTCTACCAAAAGGGGAGTAAACCAATAAATTASCACACAAAGACTTACAGAGACAAGTTTCCTCTTTGTTAATACAATACAGCATTTTAGTGGTTGCCAGTTCCTAAAAGGTTAATAAATTTGAATATTTCCAAGAAAAAGTAAGGGTATTACAAGATGAATAGATAGCTAGATGGATGACTGTAAAATAGTAGAAAATTGCTGATTGCTTTGCTAAAGGGCAGAGGCAAATTACAATCATTGTCTTTTGTTCTTGTGAACCCAAGGCATTCTTTTTTTTTTTTTTTTTTGTAGTCAAGTTATTTTAAAATGAACCATACAAGAAACTGTGATGTCCTAGGAAAAAGTGACTAAAACTCAGGACGTTTAAATGGGTCATGAAGCCAACCTGGAGCAATACTGAAACACCCCAATATGTTTGCACATTTCAGAGGCTTCACGCAGTTTGGCAAAGGCAAGAAAATGTGTCTTTGTAACAGTACTACAGTATCTTAAGGTCAATGTYATGGTAACACAAGCATCCTCCCTTTGAACACAGAGAGGAAATTGTACAGCTACTGCCAGACAAAATCCCATCTAGTCCAGTAGTACAAAAATTTAAAAACCATTTCTTCTACAGTACTTGCTGATGAAACTRGATGGGGTTACCTGCTTAGAAAAGCAAGGATTAAGGAGGAGAAGCATGTAATGGTGGCAGAACAGCTCCAAAACAGACCTGGCTYGGTACTCACAATGTTTCCATAAAAATTATTACTATCCTGCTGAAACAAACCAACCCCCTCAAATCTAAACATCACAAGTCCTTCACCTTTTCAAAAGCCTGTGATGGCTCCCTAAAAAATCTTGATTATACTTTGGCTATTCCCTTCAGAAACTCAGAAGAAGAAACAAACACTTTGTCTGAAGAAAAATTAACCCATCTCCMGTCCGTGAGGCTGTTAAACAGGAAGAGAACTGTTGCCTTAGCTGGATTCCCACAGTAGCTGTCAGCTTCTCATCCAGCAGCAATCTGGACTAGAATGCCTTTTTATTTTAGTACATCCTTGTTTAGTCATGAAGAATGATTGAATCACTGATGGCAATGAYACCATGCAAGAGTATAATAATTCCTGGGACCAGCTCCCCATTCTGGCCATGGCTGGGAGCTCCCTTGACTTGAAGYTCTGCAAGGGAAGGCTTACTCTTGGGCCCTTTTCTTCTTTAGGCAACAGTTCCTTGAAATTTCACTCAAAATAACTCAACTATTCCCCCAACCACACAATATCTGCTTTAAACTTATGTTTATATGGTAATATTTAAATTACAAAGCACTAGCCTTTCACCTGTAGGTTCCTGACTGGATTCAAACCCTCTTCCTATGGGAAATGAGTTTGGTGGCCTAAGCAGAGTCTCCAGTAGACAAAAGTCCTTATCTCTAAACTCCAAACATAATTCAGCACAACATGTCATGATTGGAATTCCCTGCTCAGGAAAAGACAAGGAATGAGCTTGTGTCAAAAGTAA
Organism: Amblyornis subalaris; assembly: GCA_018881555.1. NCBI lineage: Eukaryota > Metazoa > Chordata > Aves > Passeriformes > Ptilonorhynchidae > Amblyornis > Amblyornis subalaris. The sequence goes on along the minus strand of JACAXG010000101.1, from coordinate 768,977 downwards.
ATTACCTAAGCAATCAAATCAATACTGAATTCAAAGTGGAAATATCAAAATTATCAGGTGGTGCTGTGGAGGCTACAAAATTGCTGTTTAGCACAATGTTTTCCAGCTATATTCAAAATGAGAAATGTCATTTAGAGCAGATAAACTACAAAAAATGAGGTCAAAGCTGCAAAGAAGCATTAGCTGAGAACCTTAATAAATTAAAAAATTTCCTTGAATAGCACCTTATCTCCCCTGGAAGAAAGCATACAGTGTGGAACCGTGTATCTTCCCTCCTCACGAGTATGAGGCAAAGAACAACCATGATCTACATCTCAGATACACATGAAGATGGCTGAGCATGGGGTAGAAATGCCATTTAGAGGTGAGTTCTTACACAAATTTGATGAGTTTAAAATTGGACACTGCATGTTGTGACAAAATACCCAAAGATGAACTATCATCACCTTAAGTTAAAAGAAATTCAAGAAAATACCAAAAAGTACAGTCTCCTTCCCCAGGCTGGAGGGCATAAAAAGATGTAACAGGCTATGGACCTTTTCACCTGATGATGAAAAAAGCAAAACAAAGTAGCTCTTAGCCATGTTGTGATCCTTTAAGCACCTCCTGGTCAAGTTCACATGGCATCAGATATTCACTTCATCCCTGGATGCTCGCTTTATAGTGTCTACCCTTTACCCACCACAAAATGGATGACAGTTTCAGTACAGAATGGCATCACTTGTCGAACTTTGAATTACTGATCATAAAAATATCAGTTATTCTTTGAAGGATTGTTTGAGCACTCTTTTTTTTTTTTCAAATTTTATCAGCATTACTGTTTAGTGCAACGTACACAAGGGGTTGAGTGGGGGAGTGATGGTGGAGAGAAATCAAACCTGGCTGAAGAGCTAAGAGTTTGCAATACCCTACCCATACAAACAAGCTTCTATCRCAGTTATAGACAGCAGAAATAAAAGGGAGCTTTTTGGCTCACAGCTATAAAAAAAAAAATTATCATAGTGATGAAGTTCCTCAGCCATCAACAGAGCTGTGATAACGCTGTTTGATGATGATTTTCCCATGAATGTTAAACAGCCGCCACTGCGGAGGAAAAGGAGCTTATCTGCACCTAATACTGATCTCTAATTCCTGCCCTTCTTGAACCATCCATTTTCTAACAGCATTAACTGGCAAATTTACATCCCATCTTAATGCTGCTAAAGAGGACAGGAGATGAAGAGTAAATGACAGCAGTGTAATGAGGATGGCTTTTTTCTCCTTTCTCTTTAATGGCTGAAGATTTACACAATTGTCTGTAAGCTTATATAGAGAGCTTACCTGAACCTTTTGCCAGCATGGATTCAACTTACAGGAGCTTTTGTTAACTAAATACACATAAATATTTTTAAGGAGGTTTAATATTGTGACTTCAAAGAAAGCTAAAAGACAGGATGAGAAAAAATATTTTTTTAGCATTTTGATTATGGATAAAAATTGCTAATATTTCTTTCTTAAGCAGATGCAGTTGTATTTACAAAATACAAAAATCAGATCCTAATAAAAATTCTTTTTCTACTAAAAATGCTTGGGGTTTTTTTTCTACCATGTGGAAGAAGAAATTTTTTTCCCGTTCCAGAATTTTAGTGAAGAATTATCTCCAAAACTCAGAAATCAATGGTTATCCAAATACATTATGTAGAGCTGTGTTTCACATGTCACCCACAATATGGATTGCTTTCTGATCATGTCGCTGCCATCAGAATAGAAGGCACTACCCTGCATGGCAGAGGGGAGAGCAAGAAGGGAATGTTCTAATACAGGAAACCACAGCAACAACACTTGGCCAGATTCAAAGTATTTCTATAGATCCAGATGATAATTTCAGTGGAAATTAGAACCAGTTCAAGATGTGTTGTTGATATTCAAAAGGCTGTTGGTCTGACTCAAATAGAAAAGGCTAAATTTAATTAGCAAGAATTTTTTTAAGATAGGGKTTTTTTTTTCCTATTCTTACTTTACTTCATATATATTATTTCTCCAGGATGTGTAAGAAAGACTGGAGTTGAAATGGAAAACAGAAAATACTGTTTAGGAATACAAGGGTGGAGGCTTCAAATCCCACTCCATGAGTACATTCCAGGGCAGCAAATGTGTCTGAAAGAAATGCAAGACAGGGACATTGCTGTTTTTCAAAGAATTTTGTTATAATCTATTAATCTTCAGAAATTCCAGTGTTTGTTTAATAYGCATTGCCACAATTTCCATGTCAGGCATGTCTCAAGTATTTAATACATACAAGATAAATATGTATCTATGCATGTATGATATATATAAACACATATACACGTGTAAGTTTAATATTGTATCAAATGTACATGACCAAAAAACCCCACTTAGCATAATAAAATATTCAAAATTAATTTTTATTCTTCTGTCAGAAATATTGGAAACCTGTAAATGTATCTTGAGAAGAGCTCCTCAGCAGCACCCTGTGTGCTGCTATACTGGCTGTGGTGACACATATTCCTGGAAGYACATGCACCTCAGAATACAAACTTCCTTTACACTTACGATAATATTTGGCAGCTACATTTATAAAACATTCTCAYCTAAGACTCCAGGGCCTACATTTTCAAAGATGTGTAGGTTTCTAAACTGCTTTACTACCTTTGATTACTTTGGCATTTATTTTGAGGACATTGGAACCCGGTAGAACCCAACACATCCAACACAAAATGCACAGGATTGGGTACTGAAATACATACTTTGTCATTGGTTGTAAATGGAAATTTGGGTGTCTGTCTTCTGTTCCTCTACATCAACCTCTTGGTCCTAAGAGGCTGATAAAATAAAGCAAGCCAACTTGCAAACTGTCGTTACTGTCCAAAAAAATGTAAACAATTTCAGCTTCAAGTCAATCTAGTCAGCCCTCAACCCCAACAAATTGAACTTAACTTTCTTCTAACCATTTAAAGACACTTTAATTACCTGCTAGAAGTAGATCTCAGTGAGCGAAATAAAAGTTATACATACACAAAATAAATAAGAGGTTCACCTGTGGGCTTCTGCTTATTGATTAATTCTGACTACAAAAAAAGATTTTTTTTCAAATRATGAACAGTTTTAAGTACTATATTGCCATGGCCCAACACTACTTAGATTCTAGAATCAYTAAGGAAGTTGTCACATAGAAGTCTTTGCAGAAGAAACAGAGAAGCCTGCATTTTGTGATGTACAGATGAAGCCAATTCCAGAGGCTGGGAAGGTCTGTGTAATCCTGTTTTGGTTTTGATTTTCCTTTGAGCATCATCCAATCCTTCACCACCACTGGCTTTTTGGCAGAGAGGAGTGTCCTGTCACAGACTTGTTTGCCTCTTCCAAATGGGTCCCAAACCGAACCACTTTTCCCACCTTTCAGAAATGAAATAACTTAGGAATCAAGCTATCTGCATGACACATCAGTACTCTCCAATCTAACTTTCCTGGCAGCCCAGCCTTCTACATGGTGTAAATATACTTGAAAGAACAAGGACACCAAGGAAGAGGCCYGAGCTCAGAAGAAAATGAGACTCTAAACACACAGCAGGATATAGATGGAGAGGACACTGGAAAAGATTCTAGGAAAAAGAGCTGCCATTCATGTTTCACTCTCTCTTCAAGGCTGCAATCATGAAAGTATCTTGCTACAGCTGGGTGAGAATTTTTTACAAAATGCTATTTCCAGGAAAAATAGTGCTGTTGTCATAAGAATCAAAATATTAAAATTTTCTTATAAAARCAGAATATATCTATCAGGCAGAAACTCCCTTTGAAATAATTGGAGGAGGTTTGGGGTTTGCTTTTGTTTTTTAATGAAACTGATGATGCTTTTAAAACATCTGAATTACACTTCCCATGAATCACTACAGTGTATTAGGAAGAAAAACTCAGTTCAGTGTTAAACGACACCACAGAAAACATCCGTTTTGCCTAACAAACTAAAACGAAACATTTTAACATTTTTAGATTATTTATATTTTTTATATCACACTGAAAAATCAGTGTGATGTAACGAACCAAGAAACACAAAAACTTCAGCACAGTAGGTATTTCTGTTTTCAGCCAGTTCCTTCACCCACGCACACAAACTTAGATCGACATATCAAATTGGTTTACAGGTGGCTGGCTGGCCAGAAGGTGCAAACCCAGGCCAGCATGGCAGTGTTCCCAAGGGCCCTGCAATGACCATCCCATTTTCATTTTGTTRCCCACCATAAATAAATATAACAGTATGAAAAGAAGAAAACCAGTGAAGCAACAGTACATATCCACCCGCATTACACCTTTGAAATGAGATTCAAAGATGAAATACAACCAAAATATTGTCACAAAATGTCACTGTTTCCTCATGTTTCAGCACGTACCATCAGAATCACTGCTGGAAACGCACAATGCCAAGTGCACCAAAACTCAATCTTACTACAAACTACAGATCTTTTTCTGTGCATATAGCAAACATTTTAGCATAACAGGTCATAGCAAAAATGCACCTTCAACTGTACTTTGCAAAATACTTTCTCCTGGGCTGCATATTTGGGAAGAGTAGGGACAAGGAAATAATGGAGGGAAAAATACAGGCAGAAATTAGMGAAAAAGCAGACACAGCCTTACAACAACTAAACAAACAAACAAAMAGCCTTAAATACCATCCAAATTACTTGAATACATCATGAAGCCCCAAATTCTGTTAACACTAAGCCTTACAATGAGAGATGGGAAAYAGGATGTAGCATAACTGCACTTAATCAAGGTGAATCCCTCTCTGATGATTATCAAGCYAGGATAGATTTCTTGCTCCACTCTCTAACCTTGTACATGAAGAAAGATGCTGAGACTGATAACATCTAAAACCATAATAAGGAAAAGAGATTATGTTAACTGTTGCTTAAGAAGTTTCTTTGTACTAGAGAAACAAACAAATTGAAGGCTTTAAAAATCAAAGGGCAATTTAATGTTGCAGTTCTACACAAACACAAAAGGACTAATAAAGAGCTGCCTCCTCTTGGTGCGAGTAGATCACAGAACTCTCACTGTTTCCAGCATGTCAGCAGTGGCTTCCTACTATCACCACCTTACACCAGCCCTGGGCTGACTGGCTTTATCTTCAAAACTGGATTATAGGCTGCCTATATTAGCTTTATTATAGTACCTGATAGAAGAAAAATGCAATGTGGCTATTCCTCTGGGAAGAAAACATTCAGCATACCTGCACGGGCAAGGTGTGTCGCTGMTTGGTGATGTGGCTGTTTGTGCTCTACCACCTATCTGAAACACCAAGCCAGAGATCCCTCACAAACTGTGGCACTAGACTGTCGGACAGAAATGGATTTCRTTTGGCAGAAAAAAATAAGCTAAACACAGAATGAACARTCTGCATCAGACACCCCTAAATSAGGACCCAGAACAATRAAAACCCCAATATGCTTGACTGAACTGAATATCACTTCTCACATAAAGGCTGTCCTGGGGAATGTCTGAAGATGTAATATTGAGAAAGCCAATGAACAACTGGATTATGCTGTAGTGAGAAATGTTTCTGACTACAGTTAAGCCCGGAATTTGTAGGTGAGAGATAATAGTGACCGTGCTGTAGTCCCACAAGACACTGCAGGACACTGCAAGATTTCCCTGCACAAAGTGTGTGGTTACCTCAGGTGATCACCCTGATCTTCGTCTCTCTTTTCCTCTGACACCCTGGCTCAGACATGAGGATGTGGATGTCCAGAARGTTCAGTACCATCAGCTTGGCTGTTTGTCGTTTGATACAGCCCTAGAATGCCCTAGAAATCTTCAGGATCCTCATGTGGCCACCCATCCAGTGTGCTATTTTGCCTTATTTTGCAAACCAATAYATTAATTTCAGTCAATGTGATCAGGAAACAGAAGAAAAAAGAAGAAAGAGGGAGTCATGCCAAAGGGACTGCATATCCAACCACTCCATACTGGGCATCCAGACTTGGTCAAATAGATGGAAGCTGTAAGCAGGAAGCACAACAAAAGATAGGAGCAAATATTAACCAGTTTCAGTTAAATTTTACAYGCAAAACCCACAGTGTTTTGCTTGTAGCTGCAGACCTACATTAATTTTTGTGAATGTGTCAGATTATGATGCCTATAATGCAGTATTGTGAATTCAGCCTCTGCAAAATATCACCAATGGCATTTTTAGTGGTCCAGTTCGAAAATGTGACCCTCAGAGACTTGATGAATAAAATTAGTCAACTCTGTAACTTTAAAATAGCTCTTTTCTAATTAAAGTGTGATGAAGCTTTCAGCCTATCTAGCTAGGGATGCAGAGTGCACGAGCAAACCAATTAGAGATAGTGGCAAAAACAAAATGGTGTCACAAAAAGATTTACCACATCAGTCCCTCCAGTAGCTGTACCATTTCTGCTGATAAAGGTGAAACAACAGCTACTGCTGCAGCTAAGGCTGAAGCTAATGTTAAGCTGACAAATCAACTTTTAGAGTCTTGGGAGATTCAGCAGAGCTATCAAGAGGCACAAAGGCTACTAATGCTTATGTCATACTTCTCAACTCTCACATTTTACCCAGGAGACRCCAGATTTTTTTGGCTTAAAAATTTTTTGATTTTAGTATTCTCTTGGGCAAAAAATCAAAGAGGCCCATTAATTCAATGAGAATTTCACATATCTCGCCGCTCGATTTTTTTTTTCTTCCACAAGACTCACACTGTTTGAGGTCRAGAAGTATGCTCTGCTTTGATAATGACACCCTGAAGGATAGCACTGGTAGAAGGATGAGCACACAAGGAAATCCCAGCCGCTGCCACTCAACGCAAGCATTCGGGACATGCCGATGCTTGAATTCAGGTGGAGAGACCTCCATATATCATTGCACTGCCATTGTGGGGAGCCTACACGATCAGACACAAACTCAGCCAGTGTTTCAACCACGCAGCACAGCGAAGAGAAGAGATTGGCCTGACTCCTGTGAGCAGGCACAGAGCTAGCAATAATCTGTCAAACATTTGCACGCCTCGTGGTAATCTGGTTCACCACTTCTTAGAGGACGTGATTACATGCTTACTTGAACAAATCTCCCTGGCTGTCTAGTGGTGAGCATTAGTGGCAACGGGCAGAAACAAACAGATATGATGCTACAAAAAGAAAAAGCAATGATTTTTATGACAGACTTTTCCTTATGCTGTTTCAGTCTTTCATATATCAAAATATTGGGGGGTAAAACCAACTTTTTGCAAAGACTGAAGTTCTAGACAACAGCTAGAAGCAAGGCAAGTGTTAGAGGCTGGAACRAGGTCTTGCAAGAAAATTTCTTCCCATGTTGGTCCAAATTGTGCTCCAAAACCCACAGCTCCTTTGTGGTCAAAAGTACACATGTTTGGGCACCTGAGGGCAGAGTTACTAAATGTTCTGCAAATTATGTTACCAAAACCACCCAGTGTACTCTGTATTACATCCAATGACATTCCACCTGGTAGAATCTTAGTAGCATAAGATTAGTGGTAAAGATCTAGGAAAAGTACATGGCTCACAATTCTAAGATCTATATCCAGCTTCAAACAAATCCATTTTCCTTTGCTTCAGTTCCAGATAATTTTGTAAAGAAACAATAAGTGCCTAATATATATATTATTCACAAACTAAGGTGAACTAGAAATTGAAACACAGATGCAAATTTTCAGGACTCAGTAACCCAGTGCAGTTCACCTGTAAAGTTCAGACCCGAAACATAATTCAAACTGTACACATGTCTTCATCTGTCTTCAAAGCCATAGATTTATTTCAAGCTTAGCTGAAACATTATTATTATGAAGAAATAGAAATTGAAAGACTAAGCTACCAGAGGAACTGGGAAAAAATGTAAGACAAAGCATAATTTTAAGATGTAGGTAAATATGGAAGAATGATGTCTAGTTAATTACATGCAGGAGAACAGAAATAATATGAGTTAGGAGCATGACCATATTGAAGGTAATAACATCCAGTAATACATCACAGATTATRTGAGATAAGTGGAAGAAGAGTAGACTCTTTTCAGGTGCAATCAGAAAAGGTTACAAGTAAGGAACCACCATATAGTTTACCTTCTGTGGATGTGACATGAAAACTGGCCTTGCTTTAGACAATAGCGTGGGGATGTTGGCTGAAATTCTGTAAAATTCCCACTCAGTTTTTCAGGGGAGGCAGGACAAAAACTCTCAGAAGATTTTCTGACTCATTGGATTAGYAATACTTGCAAAACATAGTGAAAACATCTGCATTTAAGGTGATGTAATCATAGTGGAGGAGACCTTCGAAACAGGGAACCATATTATGGAGCTGGTGTTGGAAACAGGAACTAAAGGGGGAGAGTTCCTAAACTCATAAAAACTCAGAACGAAATGATAAATTCTCCAAATCAATATTTGATTTTCAGTCTGCAAAAAAAATAAAGGAAAGACATCAGAAGAAATATTAYTGAACGTCCAACAGAAATACATTTCTAATTGACCCAGGCCATTCTGCCTTTATAATGCTGATACCTGTGTTTCTGATTTTGTCTTACTAAAGACGTTTTCTGAAACTGTCATTTTAAGCAGCACGTGCAAAATACAATTTGTTTTTATCCTGAGGCCAGTTTTTTTTTTCTGGGCTCTGAAAGCAYAGCTCTGATACAAATCTACATCTCTGTGTGCCTGCTGCATTAGTGATCATACGCAATGGCCTGTCTGCTGGGCGAGATTATGGGGATACTGCAGGCAGGGGGCAAGGGATCAGGCAGGATGTGTACAAACTTCAAATTGCTGGCTACACCCCTGACTGAAGTCTACATAAATTATGTCCACCACGTTCCCATCATTTATTTCTTTTGTCATTCCTTCAAAGAACTYGGTCATATTCTGTCTGACAGGATTTATTCTTGGTAAAACCATTGCTGATCTTCTTTTAATAACCCTTTCTCCGATAAATACCCAGTGCTTTCATCCCTAATGATTGATTCTCGTATCTTAACTTTCAGCAATATATCTGAGGAGAGCTATTGAAAAGCAAGTTTCATCTGCCAAGGCAAGTTTAAAGATGAACTCAGGTGGCTCCGTGCTTAAATGTCTATGTATCTATTTATCATCTGTTAAGGTACAAACAGCTCATCATTACAACAACAACCACTGAAGATGAAAACGGTATCCTTCACTCTGTCAATTCTAAAGCACGAATCAAGTGTCTGGAAATAACAGTTTAACTTTTTTGAACATGAAAAGGAAAGAGAAACCCTTTATYACCGACATTTTTTCTGTCAGAAAATCATTTCCCACCCTCTCCCTCAATACACGTCTACTACAGCTAATACATGTGTACTAAAAAATGTGACTGGTTTGTTCTAACACAGACTCACAACTTTTAGAGGTTCAAGGTCCAAAAGGTACTGGTTTAACATATTAGATTGGTGAGATTTAATGATATAGCAGGCGATAATTGAGGCTGTTGTATATTCTAGTATTCATATTGAGTTAGTTACTGACAGGTTTATTTCCTTCTGTTTTAAAACATTGAGCAAACCCCTGTTGTATCTGCCTTGGCTAATACAGGTTTGCCCACTCTAGAACTCCATAATGCAATTCCATGTCAGCATTTTGCCGGTCTCGCTATTGCACTGATGAAGAAACTTCAGTTAGTCAGGAACYCAGCTGCTGAAATTTTGACTGACACCATGCATGAAAATCACATTACCCTGGTTGTAAAAAACCTTCTCTGGCTACCTGTAAAGTACAGGATTATGTGTAAAGTCCTAGTTATTAACTTACAAGTCCTTAAATTGACTTGGGTTTGAATACCTCAGAGACATTCTGGAACCATACATCCCCAGTCGTTTTCTTTGGTCTCAGTCAATTGGATTAGTTCTTTTTGGCTGAAGACATTGAGCTACAGGGCATTTTTAGTGTTTGCTCGCTCCTCATGGAATTCATTAACCATGGAGGTCAGACTAGCTGACTCTCTAACATGCTCTAAATCCGAACTTAAGGTACACATTTTCAGATTGCTTATTAGGATATATAAAAAGTATATGATTATCTCTATTAGGTTGCAATAGTCTTTTCAMATCAGTACATATCCTTGAGTGTCAGTATTTCAAAGCTAGAATTAGTCTTGTCTCAAGGTTATTTTTCCTCTGTGCGCTGCAAGAAAAAACCACTTTGTATTATTGCAACTTTTCCCAATAACGTTGTAAGGATCCACAGAGAACAGGCTTGGCAGATGGAAATCCAGTGCTTAGATAAGACATTCCTACTTTTAAAGCACATTTGACAACATGATCTAGATCAATATTTCCAGGAAGCACAGCAGATGAAATAGAGAGCAACTCTTTTTTTAAGTTTTTGAAGTATTTTGTGCAAATATTATGAGCATTTGCTTTTAGGATATTTATAACTTTTCCTTTTTCTCATCAGTACACACCCAAAGAAGCTTCCTTGGTTTTAGCTGGTCTGCACCACAGCAAATGAGCACTGAATTTGGACATTAGATCAAATTAAACTCTGATCTAAATAATTATTAAGACTAGTTCAGATCATGATTTTACTGTATTAACAGTACTGTGAACTCCTGTGGGGTGTGATGATACTCACATTCCATAGTGGTGCTGTAGGTGGACATATTCTAAATTATGAAAGCATAACAAACTTAAAAGGTTGACTAACAACAGTCTAATGGGATTTGATTTGACCCTTCCTCTGTGTCCCAGGGATAAGTCAACTGGCTACAGAGAGGATGATGCAATCAAAAGAGGGAGGCATGGATGCAGTTAATCCATGAACGTGCTCCCTATATTGGTGTATTATATAAAGAACAATTCCCTATCAGCAGTGTATGAATAAMTGTGTCTTGAGCTTGCATGCCAACAGTTATGGGTAGATGTCATCACTTTAAAAAATAAAAGCTGTTTCTACAGACATGCAAGACAGATTGGTGAATTTGCCTGGTTTAAATTAGGCTGAGTGGTTCATGATGGTGTAAGGAGAGGAAAGATATTTTAATAAAACCAGCCAAATCAAACCTTCCCTGCCCAATCGACTTTTCACAGAACAGGTTGACAGGGTATTAAAAGCTGTTCCATTGCATTCTGCATGTGAAAAGGGTGCCTAGCATCTAGATTTAATAGAGCCCTAAATAGCTATAGATAATTTATTCTAGTTATAGCTTTAAGTTCTGTTTTTCAGAGAATATGAGTCTTACAAAAATGGTTTCCATGCAAATCAAAACCAGCTGAAAGCTTGCCAAGGCCAAGATGTAATTTAAGATGGCATTTAAGCTGCTCTGTCTTTTCTGTCTCTAGAGATATCATCATAAAATAAAAGAATTCATCAGGTAATGTTTTCTTCATTATTCAACTGCACAATTCTGAAGTGAAAAAGTTAATTAGACATACAGTGCTGTCGACACATAGTTTATTAGGAGATTCTGATTAATTAGCTATGGTAAAAGGTTTTTATATAGTCATAATTAATTTATATTTCAAGAAAAAAGGCAAACAGACAGTACACAGATTTTAATATTTCTTTCCTCTGACGAATTTATCAAGGTAATTCTGAAGTTCTGTTGAACCTTCGGCACTTCATTGTTACTTTATTAAGTGGGAAACAGACATCTAAGAGCACAACTAACACTGACTTTCCTGGGAATTATCTTAATACTCTCATACCACCTTGAAAAACGCATTTTTTCTCTGCTGAACCAGCAAGTGAAACCACTGTGAACTGCTCACCAAGGCACACCTTGGGTTGGAAAACATTCAATCAGCAATGCAAAATTTGGATGTAACGCACAAGTTGCCTTCTGAACTTTCATATTTCCTTCCACCCAATTGACCTGATTTATAGTAGGACTGAGGTAAGAACTTGATTATTCCATATTTCCTTTAATTTTGCTTATTGAGTAGTATCTACAAGAGTTAGACATATTTTCGTAATATATTGCCATGTTAGCTCCAGACCTGTGCTCACACTCAAGCCCAAACTCCCCCGACACACCTCACAGGTGATACAAGTTGATTTTATGTTTTGGTCAACACTGGAATGATAKAAAGTTTCATTTTTTGTGAAACAAACACATTACTAATCCATATTTGGATATGAGGCTAAAGGCAGAAGCACACATGCAATCACCACATACTGATCTGGGTTTGTCTCTTATTCTGAGAGAGACTTAAAGTATCATCTTGGGACTTTCAYCAACAACTACTGGGCACAGCAGGACTCCCTCCAATATAATTTGGCTCAATCCTTTGAAAATGCTCAGGTGGCACTTCAGCCACAGGTGGAATTAGAAAGACTGCCAAAAGCCCTGTTTCTTTTGTTTCCACAAAAACCTTAGTGATAAAAAGTAGTTTAGAAAACCTGAGCTTCAAGATTCCAAGTAATGTCCATTCAATTTCTGATTAAGCTTATTTGATGCAGTCCATTACTCAGAATGATTTGGAGCTATAAAAAATGTTACAATAGTGAAGATTCCTGAATAAATAATTCTCAATTAAGTGTTAGCACCTAATTATATTAACTTATAGTAATTACTGATTCAATTATGAAATTGAAGATTAACCTGAAAATGCAGACTGGCTAATTTATTTTTATGATAGCTATACACTAATAGCCCATGTCGTTGGACTTCCCTGGGCACAAGCAGGGTAGGGTTAATTTTAGCACTCTTTTAGGAAGGTAGATTATCTTGCCACACTTGAAGAATGTCTAACTAGAATACATACTCAATTGCGTCTGACACAACGTTCCATTTATTATTCTATAGTCTCATGCATCTTGCACAGAAATAGGGGAAGAAAGAGACCTTGCTATTTATCATCTCTGTTTGTGGTTCTATTTTTTTTCAGTCAAAATTTGCGTGGGGCATTTCATGTCAGAGTCTGACTTTTATAGTAAGTACAAGAAGCAAACATATTTCTTGATACATTTGTGGTTGGATTTTGTCTTGGGAACAGGAAAGTTAGAGAATGCTTAATGGTTCAGATTTGGTTAGAGGGGAGCATAGGTTCATCTGTCAGTCCAAATGACATCAGTTAAGTATTTAGGGAAAGCTTTTGACTATTAAGAACAGTGAGGTAGAGATGAAGATGACAAAGTAAATCTTTCTTTGGGTTGGGAAAGATAGACTAGACGAACTCCAAAAGYTCTTTCCAGACCTCAGATTCTGTGAAAGTGTGTAAAATAAGACCTGTGGTGTTTTGATCTCTCATGTAAACTCATGATTATGTATTTTCTTTCCATATTGTGTGTGACAAAGGCAAGTTTGGCCACAGATTTGTACTTGAAAATCACAYGAATAAAAAAATAACAGCATCCTTGGAATCTCAAACAGGTAATTTCTCCCAATCCAAATTTTCAGTGATGATTTACTTATTGTGCTACTTACAATAAAAATCATGGTTCTCCGCTACAAAGATAACAAGCTGCATTTGTGAGTGGTGCATGTCGCATATTTAACAAGTAACAAAGCAGTAAAGATTACTTCACGTGTACAGATTATGTATTATTTGTTAGTGTGTCACTTCCAGAACTCTTTCTTTTCCAAGGGAAAGTATAAAAAACACGTGATTAGCTGTGATGCTTTATATGTTAGCTTTTACCCAGATAAATGTCAGATTTAGGTAATCCTATAGGATCTATGCTTCAAATGCTTAGAAACATGACTCTGGAAGTTTAAGAAAATACATACATATATATTATTGAGATTAGTACACCAAATAGCACAGTCCTGCAATAATAATGTATGGGGCAGATTGAGTTTAACAACCATCTCCAAACATTTCCTATGTGAATTAGTGGAAACCAAGTATATGGGAAAGGGGAGTGGATTATTCACTAAAGGCAACTCATAAATGTATCATTTCTCCCTAATCCATCTCTATCTTAGCATGTTTTTTAATATTTCAATCTCAAGTATATTTGTAACTTTCAGGAAGATGAAATAGAGTATATATGGCTTCCAAAAGTGACTGCTGTAGATAATTCTTTTCATTCCAATGCATGGACTTTTGCACAGGTAATTGRTTTTTCCTCTATCATTCCTTTTTGCTTATATTCTTTCTAAGTTTTAAGTGAATACTTGAGAGGACTGCTGTATACCTAGACCTTACTTCTTTGGCACTTACCATGTTGCTACACAAGAAAAGGGAAAACTTCAGGCAATTTGTGCTTTTGACACGTTTTCCTCATCAGAGCGTCAAAATGGAAAAATATRAAGAATGTAAAGATAATTAAAAATAAAAGTACCTTTTTTTTGTAAAAACCCATTTGTGTTCTGAAGATAGTCACATTGTTTCATGTTTACACATAAACCTGTCACTACCCAACACAACGTAAACAAGTTTCATGGGAGTTCACCGTCCCTTTCTACTTCATGACCCGTGTACTGCATGTTTCAGTTACTTCCAAAACACACTGTATTACTCTATATTTTCATAAACACTAAATATTTGAAGAATTCTTTACTGTTTAGAAGTTGGCAATTTGAATGCATGAAAGGACCGTAGGGGAGGCAATTGAGCTTTCCAATACAAAACCAAATTTGACAGGGGCTGTGTAGAAGTGTGAACAGCAAGATTAAMCTTGCACTCAAGTCCTCCCTTTCCCATTGCTGCTAAAATCTATTTCTTGCTGCTGGTTAAGTCACAAATGCAAAAATGACCCACCTGTCTGCCAACTGCACACACTGCATCGATCTCGCTGCTGATCCAACCATCTGCAAAATGCAGCAGCCACTTAATGAAGAAATCCAAAGCTCTTAAAAACCAATATTTTATTTGCCAAGTGCCACCTGCACCTCAAAAGAGGCATCCATTCTTTGGGATTCTTGATTAACAGCATTGGATTCAATCTGGGAATTTAAATGGGCAGGCCAACCAGCTTTAGTATTGCTGAGTTTCATCAAGAACCTGATACAAACCAGCCTGGTTTTGATTCCTACACCAAAAGACAGGCTAGAAGAATCAATCTTACAGGTGTCTACCCATAATAAAACCGTAGGAGTAAAGAAAGTGCAAACCTTAAAAAMCCCCCAAACACTCAAAAATCCCCATCAGATACACTTCTGCTGCTTACACACAGTTCAATATATAGAAAATATGTGACTGGGGTTTTCTGACATTTTGAAATGAAGGGAACTAAATATATAAGGAATTTAGAGTGGAAATACTAAATTTAGAACTTCAAGTACTCAGCACTTATTTAAGTGGGTCCTTAACAAAGCATATATTTCCCCACAAAAAAAAAAAAAAAAAAGGAAAGAAACAGAGCAACAGAGCAATACTGTGCAGTTTTGAAGAAAAAAAAAGTATGAAGAAAGTACACTGGGTACTTACAACATAACTGATGGGCTGTTAAGAGATAAGGGATGGTATAGATGATGTCTCCATTGCTTCAACTACATCTTTCTCTTGCAATCCATCTCTGTGTAAACTGCAAATAGGCAAGACACCACTTAATGGGAAAAAAATAGGATTCTGTTTATTTTAAGAACCACATCTAATTTTTAACAACATTCCAAACCCAAAGCTTTTGGAAAACTACTCTTGAAAAATGATGAGATACAATAAACCTATGGTTAAACGTGCTAAATTATGATAATCTGTCTGACATTCTCAGGTAGAATTAAGAAGAAACATTTTCCAAAATGTGTGTTGATTTACAATCATTAATTCCTTTTTTTATTTAAACAAATAATTCCTCCTGACATGTTTATTTCTAATCAAAGAGCATTTAAGATATTGAAAGAAATTACATAGCACTCACTTAACACTGTGTGTTCAGGACTCTTTCATCCCCCAAATATATACACTGATTACCTTACCTTTTGGACTGACTCTGCTATCCCAAAGAATCCCAACGTGCTTTCCAAATATAATTAACAATATGGCACGTCAATGTCCACTGTTGATATGCAACTGCCATTTCTGAAACTGCTGGCACTTGGCAATACTGTGTAAACGTCTAAAACAAAAGTGAAGAATTGGCTATCAGTCTAGGGGGCAAATATAATCATTGAACTTGGTATCTGATTGGGATTAAGCCCCGAGGTTTACAACCCTGCTCTTATTATTGCATTCCCGTGGTATCTTGATGGTTAGCATCCTTTAGTTGCATAATGGATAATAATGTTTGCTTGGGTGACTGCAGCAGAAGGAAGGATAATACACAATGAACAAACCTGGTTTATGTTTTGCTTTGTTGGTTTTTTTTGATATGAGACTTCAAACATTTTTTTTCCAAAATACCTACTGGTATAATTAAAAGGAAAGCAATTTTGGGGTAGGGGTAGGTAGGTTGGTTGCAGCAACTGCAGCATCTGGAAGCTGCTCACTCCATGTCCTTTCTGGATGTCCCCCCTTTGAAGAGATTATCAGCAGCCAGCTACAGGCAGTCCCCTGGCTATCAGCTGGCATGTCCCTGAAATGCTGCCTACAGTAAAATGAGTTGATTATTGTAGCTCCAGAGACCTGACATTTTGGAAGAATCTCCAGCTGGTCACTCAGGCTGTCCATACAGCCTGACACCCTGGTAGCCCAACAAGGACTACCACAGGATATGCTAAAACACAGCACAAGGCATTACAGCTAGAATACCCAACGATTTTATGGTTCACAAATTGCGTTCTATGAAACAATAAATAGTGTTTACTTTCCCTGGTTATAAAAGAGGATACGAGAATTCCTAGGTTGTTCCAAAAATGTAAAACAGGATCAGCAGTAAAAGATGTTGAAGCAGCAGCGTTTCCCTGAGAAGCAGCCAACTTAGAAGTGGAATATGGATTAGTGTCATCAGGAGCAGCAGCAAGAGCTGCACAGGCAGTCTGATGGGGCACTTGCCTCGCACATCATTCCGAGGCTCTACAGCTGAGCCACTCAGAAAATCACAGCTGAAAAAATTTTGTCCAGAACTATCAAGCAGATTTGCACCTTCTCTACACTCTGAATTTTACAGGTTACTGAATAAAGATGAATGAATATCTTATGTAGCAGGTGGAATTTCGATCTTCTGAAAAGAAAAAAAGAGCTCCACTACCACAAACAGCAATGGCATGAACTGGAGTTTGATGTGCCACACAGGGTCTTTGCAGAGGTCTGTAATCTCTGGTCAGATGAGGAAAATAAAAGCTGTTTTTAAACAATTCAGTCAATCTTTTCTTTAATTTATTTTTTTTTATTTGCAACAACTGCAGGTTGGAAGTCTCTAACATGTTTTGATATAACAAGGGAACACTCAATGAATTTTGCTCTTTAACATGTCATTTTGAGATTATTTAAATACTCTCATTAATTGTAAACACAAAATACGCCAGAAATCAGACTTCCACACTGATTCAGTGGCAGCATTAATTTCAGCCCCTMTCTTTAACTGGCTATAGTCAAAAAGCCTTCAGAGAAGCTTCAACTTCTCTTAGTTGAAACTGCCCATCAAGCTCAAAAATTATAAAGGCATTGATTACTGAATGACTGACGTCTGACTGCAAGACCAACCAATATTTATACTGGGAGATTTTCAAGTGGCAATATATATTTAAGCTCCAAAAGCTCAGTAATGGGGTTTTTTTTCAATATTAAAACATTTTGAGTTACCACAGGGCAAATTTAGATCACCTGACTAGGTTCTGTTTAAAAAAAGTGTTCTACAAGTCTGGGTTTAATTTCTAAGATGTCTCAAGGCAGGCACCTGAAACTGCAACTACCAGAATACTTTAGAAAACATAAGCTTCTATTTCCAAAGCACAGAAAGTTATCATTCTTACTGACTTTCAGACATGAAAAAGCCTTATTTATTCACCACACATACTCAGAACCACATGACAAGTTTCTTTGCCTTTGTCTGGATTGAGTTGGTTTTTCACAGTGTATTTATTTTGGTCACTTAAGTTTGCTCCTATAGATCTTTCTGTGTTCTTATTAACATTCTAGAGAAGCTGAAGAACTCAAAGTAATAAGTTTTCCAATATGAACATCTATAGTATCTACCACTCTAACATTAGCTCCAAAAGACCTTTGTGCTACTTAAAGGGTTGGTAATTCTTTGTTTTGCTAAGACTCCTCGTCTTGACATTGAAAACTTTGTGTTCTTGTGCATAAGGTGAAATAGCTCTGACCATGAAGAACCCAGATCTAGAAGATGTAAAGGTAATGACAGAGTGTGAAATGCTCTATGAAATGTAGACTGTCCATTCTAACCAGAGAGTTCTTTTACTCCAATTGCTTATTCCTTTGTGCCTTCAGGAAACAAGGCAAACTTTTTATCCTTTTTATTCCATCCTACAGGCAGGAGGGAGCAAGACCAAATGACCTGTCCAATCTGTGCTGATATCAATATGACAAGCAGGGGCTAATAACTCCCAAATCAGGCCAGTAACCTCAAACTGTGTTCATGTGCCCCTCGAAAATWGTCAAATTGACCGTACAGTCATAATAACTATGCATTTAAATTAGGCAGTTTGCTATCATTACAAGTTTAATCTGAATTCTGTGTGCATAATAAAATTTAGAACTACCCCAAATATGTTTCTCATAGTAGATGGCAATTTTTAATTCCTTGACACTCTGTAGATGTCAGGAAAGGGTTACTGCGATCCCTATGTCTTTTAATATGCCCTAAAGATATGTGAATCAAGATGGAAAAACCCAAGAACCATAGGCAACCTCATAATCCATACTCTCTGTGCTGTTCCTTTCCTAAGGAGTGTTCCATATGAGTGAAATTATCTATGTYATATGTATACTACAGCAGGATAGATCTATTTTCCATCTGCTACATTTTTCCCTCTTCAAATTGTACTCCCTCTGTTGGTATAATCAAAAGATCGCCATTTGTCCTCAAAGATAAAAATACAGTAAACATCTAAATTTATATATTTCACCCTATATTTTTAGCAAAATACATCAAAAATCAACATAATCATTAGAGATTCTTAGAAATGAGTTAGGCCTTAACAGTTAGCAACCTCATTTTATTCTGAAATTCAACAAACTCTGAGAAAATCTCTTTTTTTATACAATCTTTTGGATATGTCATTTGCCATTTATATTTGATGGCCTTAAGGAAAAAAAAAGTTACAAAAAGGTATTAATGCAAGTAGATAATAAAGCTGCATTCTATAAATCTATAGCAGCTTACAGTAATCATTAAAGCATGCAAAACTCTTTCATCTATTCAAAAATATGCAGTGCACAGAATGCCTGCTAAGGTGCATGACAAGTCAGAGTTAAATATATATTAATAAATGAATTAGCTTCATAAATAATAGCCATAATGACATTTTAGGAGACAATAAGTCTGAGGATTGTCAGAAAATGGTTGATGTATGAGCTTCACGTCTCAGTGATTCTTCAAAATGAATAGGCTTTGCGAGATAGTTCAGACCCACGACCAGCCTATTTCCTTGAATAATTTACTTGTTGTCAATTTGTACAGCCACATTACACATGCAAATTGTGCTGCCTGTGCAAACACCACTTGGAGATGATAAAAACAAATTTACGAAGGCTATAGAGGAAGGATTTATTTCACTTTCTCGCCCAGGTCAAGCAATACATGTATCTGACGATTGTGTGTACCCAATTTTGTTGTAATTATATCAGCAAATTATTCTTTATAATCTTATTATTTTTAGCAGTCTCCTTGTGCTTGGGATAATTAGCTTTCTTCACTCAGTGTAAAAACAATTCAACTTGCCAGCTAGGCAGGGCACAGCTCCATTATCTGTTTTGGGTTTAAATTTATTCCCTATATTCTTGGACACTTTGTGTAAATTAAAAATTTCATAGTCCCTAATACTGTACACGCTGTTCATTCAGTGATGAATTAAGGTCCCTAAACCTCTACGTTTGCTATTAGATATCTCACCCACTTTATATGTTAATCTGTGCTAATGAATTCCACAACCCCTAGCCACAGCGAGATGACTAAAATTATTACCACTTACAGAGATATGCCTTTTTCATTTAAAGTTCAATTCAAATTGCTCCCATAAACAGTCTGCCACACAAAGATACCTCCTTTAAAGAAGAGTTACTTACCTGTAAGTAGAGTTCTCTGAAGGTAGCACTATCTTTGGATACACATTCCTCAGCCACGTGACCTCTGGTTTGTGGCAGGGGGGAGCGGATCTATCCCTTGATAGTTCAGACTTTTTCCTCAAGGCACTTCATTCCCTCTGCAGCTCCTGTGCCTCGGGGGTTGTTTAGAGCACAGCCTGCCAACACAACCACCCCTCACTTTGGGAAGGCCTTGGACCAGGCTGAAGAGCAGAGAGGCTCCTTAGAGCGGTGGCCATTGTGTTGATGGAACATCTACACAGAGCAAGTCTCAGGTAAACGTCTTCTTCCCTCCCGAGATTTCTACCTATGAGCCTTCATGGCAAGAATAGCAAAGCCAGCGAAACAAAAACCACGGAAGGCAACGAAAAACAGGCASAGAATTACACAGGAGTCACCCAGGTGTTGGCTTGCCCATGGTGCAGCTTCTTGCACTTTGCAGAGAGCCTGGCTACACAGCCAAAATTCTACAGCTCTCCAAAGGAAAATAATGTAAATATCAGAGTTTTCTCAATAAAGGAGAACAGGAATAACCTCTGCTGAGCGATTGAGTTTCAAACCAGTAGAGGGCATTGGCATACACAGAGACTAAATAGGTTCATTACAGGAGCTTGAAAAATCAGCTGTTATTTATAAAAATGAAACAATGGCCCACTTGAAATACAGTACAAAGTATCAAAACTAGCCCTTCAAAGTTAAATCAACACAAAAAGAAAACGATCAAGATTCTTAAAAGATTTTCCAATTATATACACCTTTATTGCAGTACAAACACTAAACTAATTAATTTTATCTAATATCCTTGAAAAGTAGCTACAACAGTGTTGTTTGTTTCACAAACTAAACCAAGGAGAGGTTAAGCACCTTGCCCTAGCTCCATATCTAAGTGCTACAYGAGCTGTGAGGCTCACTACTGTGCTTCTAAATAACACCTATTAATACACAAAGAAAAACTCTGAGAGGTTCAAAAACCTGCTTTATGACTATTTTTGTGTAAAAACAGTCGGATGATTCTCCATTTAGTGATATGGCAGAAGGGTGTTTCTCTTCTATTCCGGGGAAATGTATCCAAGATCCCAAACCAGCACAAGGACTTTGCGTTCATTACGACAAAATTGGGATTGATGCGTTTGGATTGATGAAATTTGTCCAATACTAGGTGAAGACCCTCACACTGGACTGTGTGCATCATAGTGAATTATACAGCTTCAGGTTCCATAAAGCATATCCTGTACTTAAAGTAACAAATGCAGCTGTAGCAGCAGAGGGGTTGGGTCAGAAAGCACAACARTCCCCAGGCCCCAAGGGGATGGATGAATAAATGCTATGGCACAAGTGAACTCCATAACCTCATTGCCGACCCTTGCTGGGATCCACTCGAGTTAGGCTAAGGTTGGTATGGCTACATCTGCAATGGCTCATTTATGCTTTTGCTTTCTGCAAAAAAATTTATTCTAAGAAYCCAGATCATCAGCACCTTTAAGTGCTTACACTTTTTTGGCAGAGCTATGCTGGAAGGTTAATCAGTCTAATTGTTATTTGTTCCTTGGCTTGACCTTCTGAAATCCAAAGCAGCCCTGGCCAGTGTCTGTCAATGCCCTGAACAGTCCAAATGGGCTCAAAACCTGCAGAGTTTATGCTCCCAACAGACAAGGGTGATGAAAACTCTTTTCTACCTGTGAGGCACTAAAGTTGAAAATAYCTTGTTCATTCCACACTGGAAGCAAGAATGATAACTGAGTACAGATCTTCCAAGCTTCAATCTCGAATTTTCAACAGAAGGTCTTACTTCTTCCCTCAATATTAACTSTGTTTAGTGCTTTAGAGATGGGTTTTTAAAGGGCAGACAAAGCAACTTGCTCATGGGCTGCTGATGCTTGAAACCACAGACATTTCTTTCTGGTTTTATGGTCAGAATTTTCATCAAAGTGCACACCTCAGAGAAGCAAGGACACTGTAAACGGTGCTATGAAAATATTCTCTTTAAAAGCTGAGGSCTTGATGCTACATTATTCAGTTATGTACTTCCCTAAACCAAGAAAGTTTAGAAACATCTGAGCAGACTTTCTTAGATCTTATATGGCAGAGTAGGYGGGAAAAAAGCCCTCTGCAAACTTTTTAACTGACTTTAAATATTCATTTGACTATAATTATGTCAAAGGATTGATAAAAAGTATATTTTAAGTCACTAACAAATTAAAAGTTTAGGAAAGAAAACCCAGAGGCTATTTTATTGTCTTTACATCTCTCTTTAAARTCATATTAATTTTCCTTTCCAACACTATTTTATTGTATTAAAATATAACCATGCTAGAAAAATTTCTCATTATGTTAGCAAAAATGAATACAAGGTAGATAGTATACTAACACAATGACTGTAATCTGCTAATACAATAAGGCCTTCCTATTATGCTTAAACAAGAATCCAGTTCTTGATCATTTCGACATAGTTTGAAAACACTGTCTCAAAAGGATAAAATGTAGCATATTGCTATGCTTAAGGAAAAGTTTCTTATGTCCTCATGTACTGTTAAAAAAACAGATAATAATGCAAAATTTATGTTGGAGTAGATTTCATTTCTGCACTAGGAAACTSTGCATATTTTGTGGAAATAAGCATGTACAGGATTATTTATGATTAGCTAAACATGACTTCAAACCTATATCCAAACAACTGGTTCAGGCCTTCAGTGTGTTCTACAGCTGGTCTGGAAAAAAGAATTGCACTGTGAGAACCTGCCATGGGGACCTGGCATGTGCACAGCCATCAGCTTTCCTGGTATCTGACAACTCTGACCCTTCTGTTACAGTGGCTCATTAAGAGAGTTTCAAAAAGAACCCCAAATACATCTGACAAAATACACTCTAACAACTGGGAATCACGTTAGTATCTGTAAATATCTAACAGCAGCTAAAGGAAGGGAGCAAGGATGAAGAGAAAATGGCCTAGAACYCGAAAAATCATAGAGATCCTGGAAGATTCAAATTAAACTTGATGTTGAATATAATTGCAGTAGTCCTTCCTTCTAAAGTTCAAGTAGTTTTTAATAACAGCATCAAAAATATCTAAGCTGTAATTACTGTGTTGTGCCAGTTTGATGTTCCACAGGAATCTCAGAGGCATGACTCGTTTCATTCATAACTCATTGTTTGGCAGGTCTCCAGGACAGGAATTCAAGTGAGAAAGGAAGTTAGATCAGTTGACCAAAAGGAAATAAATCASATTATTTGAATATTTGCTCAATGGGGAACAGAAAATTGCCATGAGAAGAATTTGACACCGAATCAAGTGTTGGGCACAATAGCAGCCCTCACGAATTTGATGTAGGGACATCAGGGTTGGTCACAAGGTTGTGCTGCCTTCTATTTCCTTCTGCAGATAAAAAGACTCTACACATTGTTGCCACAAAAAACCCCAACAGTAAGTTGCAAATTCTGATAAGTAGCCAACAATCTCTTTTGTAGTTTCATCAAGAACYGACTTTATGAATACARATGCTCCTGCATTGATGGAAGTCCRGCAGGAGCCCTTGCCACCATTTTTCTCACGGAAGAACCTGTGAGAAGTCAGAATTTATTGTGGGGGGACTGGAGATATCCTGAAAATACGACTTTAAAAATGGCAAATACAATTAATTTGCAATTATAAAATTAAATTAATGTGAATATTTGAGTACACTTCACTTGTGTGCACTACCAGTGTCATTCTTGCCACAAATTGGCTTGCAGATACTAAATAAGGAGAACAATGTTCGGATACAAATTGTCTCATGAAATTACATTTGCCCACTGAAAATGTATCCCTACCAAACACATAAATCTACAGGTCATAGAGATGTCACACACATCTTTCAGTTTTATAAGTGTGTTCAAATTTGGTCACATTAAGAAAATACAATGTAGCCTAATGGTCTGACAACTCACTAGAACAAATGGCAATGAAYATCCAGTATCAATACAGTTATTAATTACCAGTTATCTGTGTACCAAATACAACCAATTATTAAATGTAAATAAAATAACTCTCTTAAAAATTGATTTCCCAGATGAGAGGAAAATCTAGTTAGCAAGCTGAGTGTGAAATTTACATGTAGTTCATGAAAAAGTGATTACTTACGGAATTAATTGATTTTAGAAATGAATCTGAGGATGTAAAATTATGGCATAAAAAGGAAAACAATCTGAAGATCTGATTTATGTCTATGAGAAAGGCATTTAGTTTTTCCTTGCATGCACAGCCAATCCCAGAAGCTGGGATCCACCAAGAAATCCCTACTCAAAGCCTTATTCCCTATTATCCATCTTCATAACCCTTGCCCTTTCCTCATTCCCCTCATATTTGTCCACATCTGCATTGTGTCATTGTTTGGGGTCAGCAACTCCTTTCTCAAAAGTCTCATTATCATATTGAGCTATAGTTTTCAACCCGTCAAACTGTCACTCAAAAATGCATCTTCTCACAAATTATTTCAAAGATGGGAGATCTCCTGTCTTTCAGACACGTTTTAGTGCTAGTGATGTCAGCCTTATCCCTTCACCTTTTCCTAGGAATTTCTCTGTGCCTCCTTTCCTGCTGCTCCTTGTATGCAAGTTGTCCTTGCTGAATCATATTCAGGCAATTCCTAAATACTTGTGTCATCAGTGTCACCTATGAAAGCTGAAAGGACATGGTGCAACAGAGTCTTCCGGATAAACAAGTCCTGTGCTGAATGCTCTGCACAGGCTGACTGTCCATCTTTGAAGTTCCCAGCGTGCTCCCAATGAGTTTCTAGGAGTTGTTTCCCACTCCTGGGGCAGCTGTAGGAAAATGTGAGCTCTGATGCTGACAGACAATCCGCAACCAATAACCTTGTAAGATCCATGACTTTGTGGTTTTGAGGTTTTCTCTTTASCACATTTCTCTTTACCAAGGCACTAGTGGGAACTTTGGAAGGATTTTTCAGTTCTTGAAGAGCATGACTCTAGTCATTCTGCCCCAGCATAAACATTTTGGTGTGGCTTAACTACAAGGTTACTTTTGAAATAGATGCCATATTCTTTATGGCGGAAAGGATTGCTGCACTACTCTATGCCTGTCTTTCTTTTGAAAGAAGCACAAACCCTATGAGGAGCTGCTGAGGGAGCTGGCGGTGTTCAGTATGGAGAAAAGGAGGCTCCCCCTTACCTTATCTCTCTTCKCAACTCCCTGACAGGAGCATGGAGCCGGATCGCCATCAGGCTCTGCTCTCAGCAACAAGGGACAGGACAGCAGGACAAGGCGTCAAGCTGGGCCAGGGGAGGTTTAGGTTGGACATTAGRAAGAATTTATTCACAGAAAGGGTGTTTAGACATTGGAAGGGGCTGCCCAGGGAGGTGGTGGAGTCACCGTCCCYGGAGGTGTTCAMGGAAAGACTGGACGYGGCACTMGGTGCCGTGGTCTGGTTGACACAGTGGCGTTGGGTCATAGGTTGGACTCGGTGATTTCAGAGGCCTTTTCCAACCTAAATGATTCTGAGACTCTGACATCCTCCTCGCCAGCACTTGTTGGCCCATCAGCCCCCCGGGGAGCGCTCCCAGGCGATGACACCCACACCGCTCCCCCCACAGCGAGGGCCGGSCATGTCCCGCCCCCCCCAGCCCCCGGGCCACCCCGCCCCTGCCCCGGGGCCGCCCCGCCCCGCCGCCATGGCGACCGGCGCGCCCGCTGATTGGCTGCGCCGCACCGCCCAATCCGCGGGCGGGGTGTTCCGGCGGTGCCAAGATGGCGGCCAGGTAAACACGGCCGCGGGCGCTGGGCGCGGGGCGCAGCCGGGGCTCGGAAGGGGCTCCGCGGGCTCTGCCAGCGCCGCTGGCCGTGCGGGGTTTGGAGGGACGGCGGGTGCCGGCTGCCGGCTGCCTTCGCCCACGCCGGCGTGGAGCCGCGCTTCGCGTCGCTGCCTCCGAGGGTTCCCCTCGCCTCCCCGGCCTGCCGCTCCCCGGGCGGGCTCTCCTCTGTCGCGGCCCGGCGGCGAGGGGAGGTGGTTGTGCTGTCCCCGGAAGCTGCCTCTTTGAAGGGACGGGAGGCGTTTGCTGCAGTGTCGCCCCTAAACTGAAAGTAGCTGTAAGTAAAGGCAAAGGGGCACAACTTTAAATGACAAGAAGGGGAAAAAAACCCCCAGCTAATAGTATCAGCCTGTGTACTCAAATTGTCCACTTGTCTCTGAAATAGTAAGTATTAGAAGCTTTATAATGCGCTTGTATAAAACATGTAGTGATAGTTATGTAAGAGACGTTAAAATATTTCTGATGACATGTTTTGCTGTTTCTGTTTCTCTCTTCTGCAGGCCGTTCTTATCGTGGGATGGGTAACCTGATGTCTTTGCTGTGACTCGAAGTGGTTTGGACTTGTGTAAACCGGAGGATGTGGAGTGGGCTGTTACCTCCAGGACTGAGTGAAAGTGATGTTGACTTAAGTTCTGATGATGGAGACGAATCACCTGGTTCCTCTTCAAAGAAAGATGCAACAGAAGACACTGAAGGAGTTCGGGGGACTGGACAGGAGAGTAATGCCAGCAGTGAACCTATTGTGGTACCAGTGACGGATGAAGAAAGTGAATCTCAAGCGTGCCCTCCTGGAATTTCTGTAAATATCTGGAATGTGCGTATCATTACAGGTCTCCAAATGAGCATAATGCAATGTACTCTAAGTCGAATGACCGATTTTTAGATTAAAATAACTGTTGAATAGGCAATATACAAATCTGAAATGAAATAAATTAGGAGCTAAGAATATACCTGAGATTGCTTCAAGCAAGCTGAACAGGAATTGAGGTAGGGAGTGATTAGGTGGTAGCTTGGTGGTGATTGAAAGCACAGCAAGGAGCTGTCATAACCATGCAGCTGCATAAAAYTTGTGTTTTCAGTGGTTTATGGGCTCTGAGCTGCTTTCTGCATTAGTAAGGATTTACAGTTCTGTGTATCAGCYACGGTGGGGGTGTTGCATCCCTGGGAAGTGGAGGTGTCCCCMCCTGCTTTCTGTGGGAGTTAGTTGCAAGCATTCAGATTCAGGAGTTCCTTATAACCTCCTGATTTTGCACTTGCATGTAAAGACTGGGGAAAAAAAAAAACTTTAACCAAACAATCTGTGGTTTTGGCTTTGGATTCAAAATAAGAATTGGCAAAAAGTAGTTACTTTCTTCCATCCTTGTAGGTAGCCTGCTGTGCAAGGACCATGCTGTCACTAGTTTGTGAATTACAAACTACCAGCTAGGCAGTAACTGTACATGGAATAGCTCAGCAGAGCACAACCAGTAAAAGTGTGTTCTGTGTCACACCCTATGAGAGAACTGTCAGATTTTAATAGTCCTGGGATGTAGGGAGGGCAGAAAGTCAGAGAGAGGTGATGAAAGATTAGCACCAATTCCAGTTTAACACTGTCAGAGTTGGTGTTCTCCATTTATAAATTTGAATGTAATAGATAACACAAGGTACTGTGGATAAATAAGATATTGTGACAGTGTTTCTCAGCACAATGTATAGTTTCTTAAAAATGGGGGGAAAATTGAAAACGCTGACTTGCTTTTTCATAATCTTGTAGAAATTTGTGGAGCTTCAGCAGAAACACCGTGAAATGAAAATGCAAGCGAAAGAGGAAAACAGATGCCGGAAAAGAAAGCGCCGCCGAAAAGGTGGGGTTTTTTATAATTACAGAATTTATTTTCTCCAAATTGAATTAGTATCAATGTATGCTGGTTTGTGGTGGGGGTGTTTTTGGTTGGTTTTGTTAGGGTTTTTTTTTCGGTGGGTTATTTTGTTTGAATTTTGTTGGTTTTTTTTTAAATGAAGAATTGAATGCCTGAGTAGATGTATTCTAGGTATTATCTAGGATTTTATTTTTCCACTTGTATGTATCACTTGCAAGGTTGTAGTGAGGTTGTMGATTGCTGCTTAAAATGCAAATAATATATTTGTCCTTTCCTTGAAAAGGAGGTAGAACTTATTCAGTTAATACTGATTTATAATGGTAAAGTGTGTTTCAATAGTTCTATAAAACTTGTGTATTCTGGTTAAAACTTCAGTGATATTGTAGGAGTTTCTTAGAGCTGAGTGGTTTAAATCCACATGATCATTGGGTAAAAACCCCAATGTGTTAATCTTTCAAAGGAAATGTGACCAATTAGAGCTCTGTTAACTTCATTGGATGCTGTGGGGTGTTACTTTGTAATGTTGGATTTTTCTTTTTTTTTTTCCCCTTAGCGAAACAGAAGAAGACCGATGAAGTGAATAAGAGGTATAACCAGGGCAATGCCATTACCTGAGGTCTGTTTTTAGTATCAGACAAAACTTCTAATAAGCTTGACCACATTCACGGCCAAAGCCTAGCTTTGAAAACTGTGTAAAATACCTTTTAAACTTCTTCAGTGTCTCTGTTGTGCAGGCTGAATTTGTACCAGTGATTGCTTGGTGGAGTGTTACTGCTCGATTTTAAAAATCAACACAAATGTATTATTTACTGTAACTTATRATAGTGTTATTCGTACTTCTGTTTTGCACGTAACTGCACACAACCTCCTGTCCAGCCTTCTCCTTTCCTTGTTTTTCCTCCCTGGCAGTGTTAGGTTTACAGTTGGACTCAAAGGGCTTTTTCAACATTAATGGTTCCATGATTCTGTCAACTTATCTGATTGTGAAATTACACTTACAAAGGGGAAGGAATAATTAATTTCACTTCAGTTAAAAACTGAATGGGTGAAAAGACCATGTCTGCCAAAAGGAAGAGGTTATTTTAGCATTGAAAAGGATATTACAAGCTGTGGAAAGGCAAGTGGTTATATTAATGACTTGTTTGTTTG
Source organism: Amblyornis subalaris (assembly GCA_018881555.1). NCBI lineage: Eukaryota > Metazoa > Chordata > Aves > Passeriformes > Ptilonorhynchidae > Amblyornis > Amblyornis subalaris. The sequence continues at coordinate 740,100 of JACAXG010000101.1, read as the reverse complement.
TTTGTTTTTAGTAACCAACAGTTGGAAAATGARGACAAATGGAAAGAACTTACACAATACTTTGGAATCAATGATAGATTTGAATCACCTGTGGACAGCAGGGCTCCACAAAAGGTGACTGTTCATGCAAAGGCAGTGTCAGCTTGTACTTGGCAGTAAAAGAACTTGACCTTAAATGAGATAGGAATAATATTATTGTGTAACCAGTCATATCTGAAACAATCGGTACACATGATGGATAACTTAAGAAACTCATTATATTGCAAGTTTCTGGTAGCACTGTTTGTTCTGTAGTTTTTCTGATAAAGTTCTCTGTAAGTTATATGACATCAAATGTTCAGTTAGCCTCCTTTATGATAAATTTCATATTTTTTTGTTTGCTTCTTTCTTTTAGTGGCTATTCAGTTGTCATTAAACTGCTCAGGATAGATCTGGAATGAGGCCCACAGTGTTAAAAGGCAGATGGTTTCCTTGTAATTTCAGGGATTTTATCACTAGTGGAAGATATGTCTTATTATTTTCAGAAAAGACATCTAAAAGAATTTGCTATCGCTGCATCTTTCAATTGTGCCTTTTTTTTTTCATCTACCACCTGAAATAATTCAAGAGCAGTGTTTGCAGATCACTGTTTCTCAAGAATTCCGTTAGCTTTTTCACTTTTATCTCTTAAAGAAGTGTATGTTATGAAACTGTCAAATGTGTTTTCTTTAGCTTCACTAATACTTAAAACCAGTGAGGCTGTTTATTGTCTTTTATGAGAGTGAGGTTTTTTATGAAATTCTGAAGTAAGTGCCTGCTGCTGCATACCCTTCTGCATTCCATCAGAAGTTTCCAATTATAATTTCTAGGAAATATTTACTTTTTATTGTTATGCTATTTGTAAGTATTGCCATTAAACAAGTTATGTTATGTTGATCATAACCTCTGAAAATAAGAAAAMAACCTTTAAATCCTGAAGCTTGTTCATTGTTTTCCATAGGGCTGCTAGGATTTTTAATTTATTAGCACGGTGGAGTGGCATTGTGCCAGAACTCTGTTTTTTGGATAAAGATAAGATCTTAGAACTGTAACGATACAGTGGTAATTGCCATTCTTCATGTTACCTGACACATACATTTCACATTTTGTTTAGAAAGCTCCAGGGATGGAAGAGATAAGCCAGATCTTCAGATGAAATTTCGTTGTGACAGGCATAAACTAGTCCGTGTAATTTTTTTAACCTATAGTATTATCCTGCACATAAGGTGGAACTAATGCAATGATTTGTGCTCAGGCGGCCTCTCAGTGAATTCTTAATTATACTGTCCATTACAATGCACAAAGTGATTTGTGGTCCGTAGAAATTACAGGTTTGTGCAGTGTCTTAAAGAATTTTATGAAAGAAATATTTTTAGAAAGGAGGTACTCCTTTTAAATATGTTCTTTTTGTTCTAAAGATATTTACCTTTTTTTTTTTCCCTAGTCTGGCCTTGAGCTGAGCATAGAGAAGTGTGTGGCTGAAGGTGACATTGCCAAGGCTGAGGAGCTGAGTGACAGATTAGCCATGCGTGAGGTAAGTGGGCTGTTAACAAAAACTTGAGTTCTGCACATCTGGACAAAAAGTGTCATGACTAAAATAGCACTGAAGATTGTTTGCAGCATCCTTCCTGTTTCCTAAGCAGATTGCTGTCAGTGATTGAAGGACTTTGCTGCTGATGTAGTAATGCTTGGACAGCTGTAGCTGTGTTTAAGAATTGAAAATACAGCTGTGAACTACCCCAGGTAACCTTGCCTGAAAGCCTTGCTGCTGACTCAGCTCAGAGGAGTTGGGAACTGCTCATCTGTATTGAGCTGTTGATTTTTCTGCATGGTGCAAGCCAAGAGAACAGGAGTAGGATGTTCCCTTCCTGTCAGTTCCCTGTGCCTCATATTTTTCTTTGCATTACTTCATCAGTARGCTTGGGAAGCCTGAAGACAGGTAGAGATTTAGCAAGCCTAGAGCAAGATATGTGCAAATAAGGACCTATATACCCAACTTGGGTGCCAATACTTTTTTTTCCTGGGTATTCATGTGATCAGGATTTGATGGCTGGAAGAATTCTGAAGAAGAATGGGAGTAGATGGTTTTCAAATACACTGCTGTAGCCTTAGAATTGTGTTGGATWTTTTTTTCTCCTTGTCATAATTGTTTAGTGTATAAATATCTAAAAACAAATCCAGAGAAACACAATTTTTTCAAGATGTTTTCTTGTTAGTTARTGTATCTGAGTAATTTCATGAAGGCTGTGCTGCTCTTAGCTACAAAAAACGGGACSTTTTAAATTTGTATGTGCTCAGTGAATACTTACACTGGTGAGGAACCTGTCAGGTAGCTTTGRTAATTTCATATGTGTACCAATTTAACAATTTCTTCCATGGTAGGTGATAGCAGCTAAAGTATGTAACTAAGGTCCAGGAAGGCTGTTTTGCCCACTGCTAGCTGTGCATGGGGGAGAAAATGCAGAGGAAGAAAATTATGATAAAAAGACAGTTGAATAGTTTTGAAGCCGGTTTAAAAAAAAAAGTACTATTGGAGTGAGGGGAAAAGTGATCGTTTTTAAGTCATCTGAGTTGTCTAATTTTAACTGTAAATCTAGATTTRTACTAAAAAATTGTTATATAATATTTACTTTCATTCCTTTATCTTGCATATTCTTCCATATTCACAGAGGTAATGGGAGTTTTCTGTCCACTGTAAATACTTGCAAAATTCAAAGGTATTAGGAAAGCAAAGACAAATTTTGACTGCTTCTCATTCTCATACAAGTATTTTAAGTGTTTCTTAAGTACAGTGTTTTAAACTAAGCTTTAATGTAGAATTGCAGATTTAAATCTGTTGAATGCAATGTAATACAATATTGTGATGGCTTTAAAAACAGATGGCTTTTGAAGTGGGAAATACAGTTCTTAAGGTTCTCTGAGGTTGGGTAAAAGTAACTGTTCCTCAGTGAGTGTTCTTAAAAAATCATTAAACTCCTCCATTTACTCACTCAGGGCACTTTCTAATGACAAGGCTCTTATCTGCCTTGTCACCAGTGATCACAAAACTTCAATCTGCAAAGATAACAGCTATTGACAGTGATAGGAATGTGTCCTGATGTTCCCTTTAAGTCTGACCAGCTTCTGACTGTTACATTACCTTTCATGTGTACAACACGAAAAACACTTGCTGTTCTCCTTCACAAATGTCATTATCCCATCTGCTCTAAAGTGGTTGGAGTATTATAATCAATAAAACATACTGAGGTTCTAGTGCAAATTGTTTGACTATAAAAACAAATTAATGTGAGAAGTTTTAAGGTTTTGTAATATTTATGATAAACTGTTATCTGATTTTGGTAGCCATGGGATTATACAACATCTAGCATATCCCAGGTGCTACAGCAATGTATTATTATTTGTGGAACATTAGCTCCAAATTGTTGACTTTCAAATATTAGCATGTTGTAATTCTGAAAACAAAATGCTTGAAACATTATTAGTATTCACAGCCTCGACTTGGTTTTGGTTAAGTGGGTTTATCTGAACAAATAGTATGTTGAAAGAAGGAAAACTCAAATGACTGGCTTGATCTCTCATGAGGAGTTCTGTCGAGGCAGAATCCATGTGAATTCACTGGGGTTCTCTGCTCTTGTAAAGATGAGCTCCATTACTCTTTGCAAGGTTCATTTTTCTTTGTGATTTTTAGAAGCTGTATTTTTTTAAATGGATCTTTTAAAATCCTTTTTTTTTTTCCTAAGGAAATTGTTCTAACAGTGACTGTTTCAGTGAAGAGCTGTAAGAAAAGGATTTGATTATGAAAGACGTTGATTGAACAATCATTGTTTTGTGTACAAGCACAGTTAAAATATTGCTTTCATGTTGTACCGTATTGATTCAATTGCTACTTTTCTTCTCAGTAATTTAAAGAAATGTCCCTTTTAAAATATAATGGCTCTAAGAAGTGAGTTAATTTTTAAATTATGTGGCAATTTGTATCCCTCTCACTTCCAAATGCAACACAACTCTGAGCAAGTCAGGCATGGAACTGTACCGTGGCTGGATTGAAGTACACCACTTCTGAAGTCTGGAGTAATAAGTGGACGAATTATTGTTCTTTTATCTCAACTTCATCTCTTTATGTATAGTTTTCATTTAGAGGGCTGGGGACAGAGAGTGTGTGAGAAACAGCTGTCTCCTGTTTGGGGTACAGCCCCCCTTGCAGCCATGTGAGGAATGTTCAGTGGGTAGGTGTTCTTTTTGAAATCAGGTGTATGGGGTTTTAATCGGCACCATTTTCTTTTGCGAGAAGCAGTGACTGGAACCTGCTGATAAAGCTTTTGCTTTGAGGCACAGATCCCAGAGTTCTTAAAGCCGTTTCCTGCCTTAATAAGTGAAACTAATTTTTGATGTATAACATTTATAAGCCTGTGAAACTGATAGGGCAGCTTCAGTATTTAGAAAAATGAAGCCAAAAATAAACAGATGATGAGTATAGACGGTAAAAACATGTCCTAAAAAGCAGGGGAATGTCAAAATGATGCTGTCAATATCCTATCGTTGTGACACAGTGAGAAAAGGTTTTTAAAATCAGATTCATTTAAAATCGGTGATGACTTAGGCAATATGCATAATCTAGSAGCTGTCAGTGCATTACAGAATTTTACATTCTAAAAACCTGAATGACACTGCTGCAAGGTTTTGGGTCTTTAGGTTTCCGAGTGGTACTTGTTGCAGGTTCTCTAAGGAAAAYGTTATTGTAGTGCAGTGAATGAGGCTTTGGGCAATATATTATTTGTTGTTTCTTTGCTTGGACAAATACATCAAATGCTGATTTTTAAAACRAAACTTCTCAGTCCAGTAGTATTCCAGGTTCTGAACTGAGAGTTAGAACTTGGGGATCTCCTGCGTGAGGAGGTATTTACTGGTGACTGCATGTGTGGGTTCATATGCAGCTTTGAGACTGGCTGATGTGTTGCCCCTTTTKTATTGGCAGTTGCATTTCTATTATAAAAATGAATTGTCCTTAACATAATGATGCTGATATTCAGTCTAATCTCTTGACAAACCTCACTACAAAGTATTACCTCTTGTCTCCTGTTGTCAGTTATCAGGGTAGCAGATCTCTACCTGTGGCATCCTTGGCCATCCCCACAAGAAGTCCTCTTGCTGGGTATTCTGCTTCGTTGGAGGTCTGGTGATCCTGAAATTCTTGATTTCRTTATTTTATTCATGAGTGAAGTTTTTCCTGAAAAAAAATGTGTGTGTTTCTGCATTATGTTGCACAGAATAATTTAGRCCTTCATTAACTCTGCTCCTTCAGCTTCTGGCTGGAGCACCTCAGTGCTGTGATGCCATTACAGTGTCCAGGATCAGCACTGCTTTGATAAATGTGTTGAGCAACAACACAGTGCAGGTGGGTCATACTGCTTAACTTAATTCGCTGTACATCTTCAAGCACACGCTACTAAAATATTTCTTTAATACCTGCAATAACTAAGAAATTCATTGCAGTGTGCATGGTATACTGTGTACACTTACTGTTTATTCTTGTAATCCAGTTGCTGTCTTTGTTATCACATTCCAGGGCTTCCAGCATTGGCAGAGTCCTTCATGTTTTATAGTTCTGCTTTTCAGATGTAGACTGGCATACCTAAAGCTATTGTTTGAACGTTGCATTTAAGGATGACTTGTTTAACKTGAGAGATGCCAATAGAAATGTTAATGTTAATGTAGGAGTTAGCCAAAAAATTCTGAGCCTTTTAGAGTGAAGGTTATTGAGAGMATACAGTTTATGGGAACACTTAACCTGGGCTGAAATAAGGTGGGGTTTTTTTGGTGATGCCTTAAGGTAGGATAGCTGAGATCTAATAGTAGCAGGTACTGGGATATGTAGCTGGGAACAGACTCTTGGAATTATGTCAACTTTTTAATGCTTTGTAAAAMTCTTTTTGGAATAGTATCTTGAGATGTAATTAAATTGTTCCTACTGTGTTAGTGGGAATCCGCCTAGATTTTTTAAAAGAATAAATGTTGATAAACTAGAGCACTGTGACTGTGCATAGTTGGATGTGTTTATCCTTTTGAGTAAGGATGATATGTGCAGATATCTGGTAATTTCACTCTGCTATAAATCAGTTTCAATTTGGAGTGATACTTGTAAAAATTATTTTCCTAATKAAATCAAATAATCTTAAAAGGATCCCCCCCCAATATATTTTCCGAGGTTTTTTTGCCCCTAGAGAAAGAGGGTTTTTTCACAGTGCTTTTGTGCTCAAATCATGGTTTGAAAGCAGAATGCAGATTTCTTATGGCTCTAATATTGTGAGAACTAATCTGAATAAAGCTCTAACTTTGCRTTTGTTTGTGGTTTTTGTTAACTGCCTGGTAGGTAGGTGCCACGTTGTCTAAGAACACATTAGCCTGAGGTCTGTAACTTGAACATGATAAAATAATCTTGACCGTATTAGACTTGCCTGTCAAAAGTAACTTTTAAAATATTTTGTAATGTAGTGTGCTAAATTGCTGTAGTACTTGTCAGTCTCTAAATAGCATAGACTTTACTGACAGCACTGTTCCTAAGTGCTTAGCTTAGTGGCTTCTGGCATTTTGGTGAAGGACTTAAAAAGCTGCAATTTATAGGGACACTGATATTTAATCAAGCTTAAATGAAAGATCTACATCGTAATTGATGAAATTAATTGGCTATTCACTGGAATATCATTCTCATGTTACAGCGAGATCAGTCCTGCTGTTGTCTTCAAAATTTGATGCATCAGTTTTGACCATTTTCTCATGATCAAAGTAGTATCTCCTGTCTGTAGGTAACTTCTAGTCATAATTCAGAAAGGGAAGTACACAAGGCAGTTTGTAGGTCATAACTACTGAGAACCATTCAGGAARCTGGTTTCCATGTGAGAGTGGGTAGGAGATGATTGATTGTGATGACATTACTGTTAGAGATGGACGGGGGTTAGTGCTTGGTGCTATTCTGTTGGTAAAATAAAATTTCTAGGTTCTGTGCAATGTTCACAATTTCTCATAGTGTTTTTAGGCACCTGAAGTGATGCGATTTYGTATGGAGTGTAACCAAGCAGGAATTAACTTGGAAGTCTTGCTTGTTGAAGAACTGCCCCCCACCTTAAAAAAAAAAAACAAAACAACCCAGGTTTTTAATCTGTGAAGGATTTCCTTTCTTAGACTTAGTGGAGGTGCTTCCAAATATTCCTCTTCATTGAGGTGGTTTTCTTTTAACCTTTGGCACATGGCAGGGTTATCACCTAGAATTACATTCTTATGCTCCCTTAATTATGTATATCTTTTCCTTAACAAACCTTAAAAAAAGATTTCAGATGTTACAAGTCTAATTAAAGAGACAGACAAAGCACAGTTTATACTGTAGATTTTTTCTGCAGTTCAATTAATCAGCATGTTTTCTCTTTTAATTAAAACCATTTTAGTAAATTAAAGCCCACAGCAAAACACATATATAATTTGTTTGTAATTAGCTCTTAATTGGTGGTAGTTGAAGCTTAGCACCCTTGGTTTCTTTCTTCATGATTGCCATTTTATTAGCAGCCAGTCATTAATTAATCTTTTTTTCTAATTAGCTTATAAAACTGTTGATGGCACATTATTGTAAATGTGATTTTAAGTTCAAAGCTTGTTAATAAGCTTTCTTACTTAGAAGAACAGAGATAAAGAAATTGCTGAAAACAGTACTACAGTTCTTTTTTTAAAACTGCCTTTGTTATAAGGGGGCTCTGTAAAGCATCTAACAGCTTATGGTTAATTTTTTAATGCTGTGTTTTCTCATGAATGGAGGAAGTTACTTGCATTTAAATGTTTAAGTCTAGCAAAGAGCTTAATATTAGAACATTTTTCTGTCCTTGCTCCATTACTGTGTCATCCAAATATAATTTGATGTTGTAATACACAGCATAAAAATACAACAAAGGTATTACAAAGTATTTTACAGTGGAAGTTGAGCACATCATTGAAAGGGGACAATTTTCACTGCAAAATCCACTCGGTATTCTTGTTTGCTTTATATATTTTTATATACGTCAGCAATGGATAACATTCCATAACATAAAAGGAGAAAATCATTGCTAGAGGCAAGCCTGAAATAACTAGATTCATATTTGATGAGAAACTGTAACACTATATTAAAAGGCTGTTTGGCTTCTCTGCTATGATCATAGGATATTTCAGGACCTGTTTGAATATAGATGTTTTGTTGGAGCTTTTATAGGTTCAACATTTTGTATTTCATACCTCAGTATTTCTGGAGCAGTTCTTGATTCCGTTGTCTCAGTACTTGTATCATTCAGCCTTTACATTTTACAGTCCTGTCTTAATGACAAGCCTTTGCTTTGTGGTATTTAATGTTAAATGTCTCGATTTGCAAGGAAGTTTTCTGGAAGTTACAGTAGATTCTGTTGCAACTTAATAAAAATGTTTACTCTTCTGCCTGAACTTTACATTCTATTTCAACTTCAGCCATTTCTTTGCTTGTTTTAAAAGTGTTTCATGATGCCGTGCAAGAAACACTAGAAAGGGATAGCTGACAAGGAAAAAATTAAAAATTGGATAAAAAGTAAATGAATAATGTCATATTACTAAAAAGATGAGAGGCTAATTTGTGCCGACTTTTTGCTAATTTTGTTCAAGCCTCAAAATGAGGAGCTGTCACCCGTTCTGTGTAGCACTGATGACAGTGCCAATGATCCATGAAATAAGCTGCCGCTGGCTTTGTTCTGATAAGAATGAACAAATCTGCACAATGTACGGCTCCCAGAATCTCATTTTCATACTTGCATGCAGGCTAAAAGAAATAAGCTGTTTGCAGGCTTGATTAATCAGACATTTGAGGGTTTTTTGTCTCTTTGATCTCTTTCGTCTCCTAGGTAACTTGCTTGACATTAATGTTGAGCTTGAGTAAAGACAATCAGGAATTGTAGACCAAACTGATATAAAAATTAAAGACCTTAACACTTTAAGTACTCCAGTAATGGTTCCGCTTTACTTCAGAAAACATCTGTTTTCATTTAATTAAAGAACAAAAGAGAATGTTATAAATATTTTTCATAGAGACCTGTTATTCCATAAAAAGTTGAAGTATGATAATTGGTATTTTTAAAKAAATGCCTTGAAAGTGTTCAAAAAGAAGCAAAGCTTCAGATATTTGTTACAAGGTAACAATTTCAGATGAGTAGGAAATTTTCATTTATGCTACATTAAACATCTAGAGTAAGATATTTGACACGATTATTGGTCAACTTCAAAATGGAAAGGTCTTTGCCCTGTAGAAACTAAGTTGTTTTTTAAGTTTGTCTCAAAATACATATATATAGTGTTACAAGGATGAACCATTATATCAGCTTTACTACCCAGTATGATTTACACACTTTAAACCTGTAAAATTGAAAGGAATTTAAAAAAAAAATGTCGCAGTGCGTTTGCTTGAGGTTATGCAGACGCTTTTACAAATCTTCCAAGTGGCTGTAAAGATGAATGCCTCAAGGGTCTAGCCAGGGCCCTGCTTTTCCAACCAGCTAAAGCCCTTATCTTAAATCCAAGCAAAGTACCATTAATCTTTTTGAAAGACCTTTTATGGCTTTTAATATATCCCAAATTAGAACATTTTACACCCTTGGTTCCTGAAATATGGTGATAAAAAGCCTTTAGAGCTTAATTTTCCTTACTGCGTGCTCTGACCAATTTGCAGTTCTTTGTGATAATGTTTAGACACCTTAATTAAAATGCAGCAAAATATTGGATGTTCTATATGGAAAATGCTGATACTTTGACTACACAAGAAATTGTTGTATATATTTTTATTCATGCTTTCTTACTTCTTTTAAGATTGTATTTTATTGAGTTATCTGATGACCTGAAATGTTAGTGTGCTTTTTTTTTTTTTTTGAATGTAAAATCCATTGACCAAGCTTTTATGGATTTCTTTTGGGGGGGGGGGGCAGGGAGTGAAGATGTATGTCTGGGTTTGGGTGGGAGCAGAAGACATTTAATCTGACTAAAATGTTTGTGTGTGTTTATATGCAACATTTGTTTTGATGTCTTGAAAATTTCACTCTGTGTAGCCTAGAAATTACAACAATGCTGCAAAATGTTTCTGCTTTTACTTCCACATAGGCTGCAGAGGATCTTATTATCCTATTTTTTCTGTACTTTTCAAAGATGGAAGAACTCATTCTGTCTTCCAAGAAATGCAGATAAAAAGATTTTTCTGCAACACTTGTGTAGAGCTCACTTGTGTATATTTGTATGTGTTTAAGTGCTCAGTAGGCCACTAGAATATATTTTAAGGAGATGCTGTTATGCATAACATAGTAAAAGTTAATTTTCAAGTGTGTTAGGARGTAAAATACCTCTAATAAAGGCATGGTTCTGCTGACTGACTTCAGCCATCAGATTGCTCTATTGTTTAAGCTAATAATTACTCCTGTTTCAATTTAAAAGCAAACATTTTTATAATATTTTAGGTGAGTTTTCTTAGGCATTTTTATATTGCAAGTATAGTATATTAAGGTTAATAGCTGTCCTTAAATATTAAGTGACAATGCAAATAAGAGAATGTTATGTTTTAGTCTTTGACCTGAGATTTGGCAGTTCAGATGTTGGCATTGAGTTACTGACAGTAAAAAATGTTAATGTTCAGGAGAAAATTAGGTAGATAATATAGAGGTTTTGAAGTAGCTGGTCGCGTTTTGTGCATCAAGATGATTCCATAGGTACATATTTATGACCTTATAACACATGCAAATAGTGGATGAGAAACTTGTTAAGCATTCTTTTTTCCTTTTTAAATATCATGCTTATGAAACGATCTATTTTCCTTTTAAAATGTTTTGCTCAGCTCCTAACTGCTTGTGTTGCCAGCATTTAGAGCCTCAAACAAAGCTCAGGCTGATGCTGTRCTTGCTGCAGAGAGGCTGCTTGCTTGGTTCTTGAACCCTGAGAGGACCATAAGGTAGAAGAGCTTGTGGTGATGTTGGTTTGGGGCTTTTTTTGCTTTGTTAACAAAATGATCACCTRCCTATTAGGTATTTGATGGGATAGTTGTGGAAAATGTGTCAGTGCATTTACATCTGAAGATGCAGTCTTGAGTTCTCTCTCCTCTTACCTGGATAAAGCATTTYTCAGAGTAAATATTTGTCTGTATAGATGCTGCAGATTATTCAAGTATGCTACCATTAATAGTGGAACTTTAACCAAAGTGTTAAGGAGTGTTCTTTCCCTTGGGTCTTCCATTCTTTGATGCTCCCATGACATTTTTTTGAAATTTAGAATATCCAGTCAGAAACACATTTGGTAATTTCAATAGGTTTTGGTGTGGATTGAAAGAAAACCTGTCCATGTCACTATATAGCAATTTGGGGTAAATGAATTGCTTGCTTGTCTTGGAGAATAGCAGTAACTTTTGAGAACAAATTCCTTCWTAACTCATAATGTCAAGTCAAGACAGCAACCACAAAATGTAACTACAATGAACAAGTTATGAATGSTGATTAAGGAAAATAAACTGGTCATAGTTCACAGCATCTTCTTGCATCTTTTCTGCTTTACTCTTCCCTGTTCCCCTCCCGTACACTTGACATTCACTAAAGTGAATTTAATTCTCATAGTTTGARTAAGTTTATGGAAGTAGTATTCAGATACATACAACCTTATTTGAAAAGCTGGCATATTATCACCCTTTCAATCTAAAAGCTGGTAATGTGGAGACTAAATGGCAGACACTAAGGACACTGCATCATTTGTTTTTGGACAGACTGATTAAAGCATGTCTAGTGGTTCTGTTGCGTGTTAGTAGCAGCYCTTTCTCTATAAAAGTGTCTTTTTGGGTGTTTTTGGTACTGGTAAGACCTGATTCTATTGTGTTAGCATAGCTGAGGTCACAGGCTGCTCTCAATAATGGAGACTGTGTATTTGTATATGCTCATCTATTGAAAACAAACAAACAAAGGGATCTAGTGAGCTGTTGCCCTTTTCTTTTATTTTTGGAAATGAAGGATTTGGTGAAAAACATTGCTTGCCCCATGGATCCTATGCCTTTGTATTTCCCTCAAGAGACATTCTTGTTTGTCCAGTCTAATAGTACATCAGCAGCCCAATATTTGAAAGATACTTTAGTATCTATTGACTTTTGAGAAACAATATCAGACCAAGTAATTTGTGAGGCTTAAATTTCATATGAGCCATTTGCATCTAATCAGTTTTCCTTTGTTCCTTTTCATGTCTTAGCTTGGTGTGAAAATTGCCAAAGCTGCTGCTTGCCGCAACTTTGTAAAAGCCAAGCAAGAAGCAGAGGCTGCCCAAGAAGCTCAAAAGAAAAAGAAGCTTGCTTGGGGGTAAGTCATTTGAGTATGGAATTAAACATTTGTGGTTTCATTGGCACTAAGTGTATACAATGCAATCTCAGTTAAATGTTTTCTTAGTTGAAATAGGCTTGTGCTAATCTTATTTGTTTAGTTTAACCTTGTTGGGTTTTGGTGGGGGTTTTTAGGAGTGTATCAGACTTAAGTACAGAAGCTTTATCAGAAATAATGTAGTGGTTATATGGCTATATTTATCTTCATGTCTTTATTACAGTATCAAAAAYAATTTTTTATTTTTGTTGTTGTTAAGAATAACATGGTTAAATATCTGAAACGCATACACTTATGATTCCTAATGTGGTTTTTGTGCTCTGTTTCAGATTTGAAGCCAAGAAAAGATGGGAAACAAAAAGCAACATGGGATACATGTAATCCATCCTGTTTCCTCAGGAGTCAAATACCTGTTGTTACTTGAAGAATTTTTGTGGCCAGCTTATTAAATTTAAACATAAAACCCCCAAAACAAAACAYGACACATCAAATGCCTTGTATTTATCTTAATGCTGTTAAACTGCACTATCTTGTTTTGGCACTCTCTTATAATATAGCAAAAATACTATCTAAACATCAATAGCTTGTTAAATATAGCAGTTTTCTCCTAGATATGAAAACTAAAAGTAATGCATTTCAGAGTGCATTTGGAGTCTGGTAGAGAATTCTCTGAAACAGAAATAAAATCCTTGTCCCAAATRTGTTTTGTGCTGTATTGTAATTTTAATGGGTGGGTGTAAGGGGAGGGGTAAGTTTTCTGCTGGGGTTACACAGACTTTATGCAGTAAGTACTACTTTTCTGCTTGAAAATTGGGGGAGGATATTAAATAAAGAAGAGCAAAACCAACCTATCCCTTTTAAACCAAGGGCATTTATAGCCTTAGTAAATGTAAACACAAAAAAATTGTCTGAAAAAGTGCATCCTCCCTCTCCTGGAAGGATCTGGTAGTATTTGTCATATCATGGTGCCACGTTCTTCAGAATATTTCAAATTCCTGTTTTTCTTTGCTTCACAAGAACACAGGTTTTAAAAGTCCCAGTTTCTTTAATAGTCCCAGGTAAAATATATAAATACATATCTTGGAAAAATATCTGAACTGTATTATGTTTTACAGTTAACTGCACYCAAGATACAAATGCAGATTTTACTCCAAGTCAAATGTTTTAGGATTAGATCAATTAGGATTTGAATGTTTATGTTATAAGATTATAACAAGAATTGATGATAATGTTTCTTCAAAATTGTTCTCAGTGAAAAGTAAGTACACATTCAAAACTAATAACTTTTCTCCCTGAAGCTCTTGCATGTATGTTTAGTCACCACAATGCCTGAATTGAATTGGTAATGTAAATGTCAGTTATTGTTAACCAAGATTAATATATTTCAGGCCAAAGGTGTGGTATTAGTGTAATGGTGATTTACTGTGTAAGTACTTGGGGCTAGAACAACTTGCCAACAAACAGCAATTTGAAGTTTTACGGCAGCAATTCGAAGAGTTCAGGTCTGCAGTCCAAGATGGAATAGTGCATTTTTGTTCATTAGCCCCCGGGATATTGGATTCTTTTTTTTTTTTTTTTTTTTAGCAGAACATCGTATTTCTTTCACACAGAGGAGAGTTTGCAGTATGGTAATSTGCAGTTAGCTGTAATTAGTTATGATGACAGAGGTGAATACAATTGCCAGGATTGTAAATTGGGGGCTAAACAGGTTTCTGCAGTATAACATCATAAATCTCACAGTATGGTTTACAAACCTCATTGCTTTGCAAACTTTTGTGTGGAAGGAAGCAAGTGGTATCTCCAGTAAAGTGATTGTAAAGCTAAGTTGCATGTTTATGTGTGTAAAGACACAGATTACACCATGAACCTTCATCAAGATCKTTCTCAGTTCCAAATGTTCCTGTCCAGATGTTACAGGCACTTTGGCCATGATTTCTGGTATTTTTTTTAAGCAGCTGGCAGATGGGTGTTAGATAAAGTTGACCTTTCTGCTCGTTCTATACTGAAAAGTAGAATGATGCTGATAATTTACTGCCAAACACATCAGTAGCRTTCCATTAAACATTTTTAAGTATCATTTATTAAATATGCTATTTTTTTTCAGTAATTGCTGTATTTATTTGTCAAATCAAGATCTTGATCTAATTGTAAGGATCAGTGGTTTTTGATATGAAAATGTGCTTTAAAAGAAATCCAAACCCTTAAAAAGTGGCCATTTCCCAGCTACCTGTTATATTTTACACTTAGCCAATTAGTTTTATGCTAGGCCTTTAATAATGGAACTGTTTAGGAAGTATGCAGAATATTTGCATTGGGTTACTTATGTGATGAATTTAAAAATGATCACATTTCAAGCCTTTTTATCTACGTAAAGTATTTTCTTAGAATATTAGTTGATTTCCAGAATTATACCATGTTCAAAAATCTCTGATTAACAGGGAAAATACAAAAGCCTAATACAGCTTTATAGAGTTCATGTAAATACCTAAGAAATAAATGAATGCATAACTGTGCCTTTAATAATCATCCTCCTAAATTGCTGATCTGTTTTTAAATGTTTTGCATTTCTGACACTTCCTGTAGTTTTGGTTGTGATGTAATTTTTTTTCTTTTTTGGTGATGTAAATTTTGGCCAAACAAGTTAAAGTGCATTCTGAGACTTAACTTTTCCTGTTTAACAGTGTTAAACAAATCCAAATGCTTGTTTTAGTTAACTGAAAGCTTTGTAATCAGCTTAAATATATAATCTCTTACACTGAACTAAATTAGAGATGTAATAATAATTCTTTTAGCATATGAAAGGTTTGCACTATATCTCCTTGTCTGACTGAAATTACTGATCTAGAGGAATGTACTTAAATTATACATTTCAGTACAAATCTGTTGTGAAGCCAAATATTTATTAGAAGTTCATTTGATGCTATCTTGAGTTGGGCAGCAGTTTAAAGGCAGCCTTGCCTAAGTGATTCCTCCCCCTCAGGAGTCCTGAAAAACATAAATGCATGCACTGGTTTTGCCCCAGTTTTTTCTCCACCACAATTTCATATTTCATCCAACATTAGTCGTGATATTATCTTGAATATTTTGAGTTGCCTTAAGTCTTTTGAGGTAAAATCATGTAACTTCCTAAGTGTAGTTCTCTGGAGTAAACCAAAAAACTGCCTGGAAGGGAGGATGTCCTCTCACAGTTGCTGTTGTTCGAGCAGGGCTGTCTCTGGAGCACCCTGGGCTGCTCCAAGCTCGCTCTGTTATGGGCCAGGCTTTGTTAGTCCAGCCTCTGAGCTCAGCTGCTGTGCCAGGCTGAGGTGCTGACGCTGCTTTGGGCTTTTCAGCAGACCTGGTTGATGTGAGGTTGGTGGCTCTGCACGGTTTCACTGAGCAGTGTCAATGCTCCGTGTACGCTCCTCACTCAYTTGGGTGCCCCACGTTTCCATTTCTGCTCCTGTCTCATGTTCTTGCAATTCTATTGTGTTTTAAGGCCTACACAAGAAATTCTTTTATCAGCTCCTGTGATAAAATACAGCCAGTTTGAAGTTTGACAACAGCATACTAATACAATTACTAGTACTTCTTAATACCACATTCCTGAGCTCCTTAACCAAAGAGTGGCTGCAGGGACAGTTTGACAGATAAAAACATATATATAGTTGTTAGAGTTTTAATAGTTTTTTGCCTGCAACCATAATCTGTATCATTATTTTTTTTTAGTTTAATTCTGTTGGACAAGTTTCAAAGATAAATGTGGTGTGTAATAAGTCTTTGCAGCCTCTAATTTGTGAAGGAGTGTCTGTCCAGTTAATACTTGCTCATTGAAGCAAGGGGTTTTGAAATAGCTCAAGTACGAACTGTAATTACTGATGTCTGTTTCCTATTCACCTATGGCTTCTGGCATTTGATCAAAAACTGTAATGTATTGCTTAATCTCAAAGCATTCCCCACTTTCAAAAATATTTACCTCATGAGAATTGCACAGCACTAAATGACCTTAGCCAAACCAGAGCAGATTTTTATTTGGCGTTGATCATATGTAGCTAATCCACCACCAAGTATTTTTCCTCTTATTTTTGAGTGTTGGTAATTTAGATATGGATGTGTTTATAGTGTACTTCTAGTGGAAGCTCAAAGCAACTTTAAAAAGTATTAAATATATTAATAACAGAGTGGGATTTCTACTTCACAAATGGGATGGCTAAAAAGAGGAATACAAAGGTCGAGCAATTCATGTGAGGGCAAACTCCTGCCTGGCAGCAAAGTGGCGAGTGGAATCTCCTGGTTTGCAGTTTGTCAAAGCTGAGAATAACAGAGAGAAATCAGTCTTGGACAGTTGTGAGACAGGTGCCTAAATCTCTTCGAGAGAGAATTGGCAATTGGGCAYCTCTTTACCATCTGTCCCACTGAGAGAGTGAAAGAACTGGAATATTGAATGCAGATGTTCCAAGCATCACATGAGTAAGTAAAAGCCYGAATTTCATTTGAGAGAAGTTGTCATCTTTCTTGTTGAGAAATGCCTGCATTGCTTTGATCTGCCTCCAGCTGTGTTTATTTTACCATCAAATCCTGTCTTCCCAATTTCCTTGAGTCTGTAACAGAGTTGGGAGGTTTTGTATGTCTTTACTTGGAATCAGACCTGAAATATAACATTTTGTGTAGAGATTTCACATGYGATTGTGCTGCTTGTGCTCATTCTTTGATTAGTTACTGAATCATCGTCCTGATTTAAATAGTACATTCATTTCTCCAGGTGTGCTGGCTGCTTGACTCATAGATGGAAGTGACTCCAGGCCGGCATGAAGTGGCCACAGGTTGAAATGAGCATTTGTATTTCCATGTGAGATGTCCCGATGAATCAGCCGTTGGCAACTTTTGCTGTAACTGAGTGCAATAGATACAATGTAAGAGAAAAGATAAATACAGAAATAAGGATCCTTACCCTGATGAGAACTGACTGCCAAAGAGGGAGTTTTGTTCGTCCTTTTTTCACAGCCTTTCTGAAATGAACAATATATTCATGTAGCCCAAACAGCAAATTCAGATATCAAGTGAAGTGTCATGCTGCTTGTGGACTCTTAGCTAGATAGTGTTTATGGTATTTTTAGGATTTCTATGTAAAGAACTGGTTGCTGACCTTGTCAGGTCTTTAATGCTGAAATGCTAGTTGGCCTCTACTGGTAGAGACYATTAATTCCAAACTAGCAGCACCCTGAATTTACCAGTATTGCTCAAAGAGATAAAAATAATCTGCATCTTCTCTGATTGCATCAAATCATTTACACCCGTGATGAAAAATCATCACATTCTTTTGTGAATTGAAAAGATTCCCAGCATAACCAAGGATCATTGAGATTTTTTTTGACACTGATTCCACTTCTGTGGAATTTATAAAAATACCTTTTCCACAATTATAGTTGAAGTATGTCACCAGCTCCTCAAACTACACTCTGTAATAACACAGGATTCTAAGAAAGCCCTAAATAAAACTAGGTGTAATGTGCTGGTCTGAACTGTAAACGYGCAAAGAACATCAGAAAGTTGACGTGTCGCATGATTCAGCTTCTAATTACCATCAAACAATGTGGAATGGAGCTTTTATTTTTGCAAGTTAATGAAGAGAATGTTGAGAGCAGCCTGCTAGCAAGAGCTGTCCTCTCGTTATCTGCTGAAGGAGTACACAAGCTGCAAAGGGGGAGAGTCAGCCAAACGGGCATTTCCAATTTGAATACTTTTCTCTTTTCAGAAATACGTTTGTAAAATGTCCTCCACTCTCAGCACAGCAATGCCAAGGGCCTTTCTCGCAGAAATACATCACAGAAAACTCTTTGTTAAGAATTATTGCCTTTGCTTCTCTTGCTATGTTTTTTGTTTGTTTGTTTGTTTAACAAACAACACTTTAAAATGTGCTTAGCTTCAGGTCACTTTAATTTTTAAAGAACAGCTCAGGGAAGGGATTTGGGTGCACTTTGTCAAGCAACAGAATGTTTTTCCCAGCTCCGTGGGGCTGCTGTTTCATGCCATACCTTCAGCAGGCTTTTTAAAGATCTGTGTCACATCTCTCAGCCTGGTGTGCACTGTCTGCCATGGGGGTCAGGCCTCAAGGTTACCTGTCTTGGGTGTGTTTGAGCAGTTGCTGCTTCCTTTCCAAGCTCTTCTTCGTAAAGGAAAAGTGTCTATTTTTACAGCAGTCCTTTTCAGTGATCTGGTTTAGAGTGTGCATCCACAAATAATTGCACGGAGCTAATTGGGAGAGTGGCAGAGAATGGGTTGAAGAGTGAGAGCAAAAGGATGAGATTCCTGTAGAAGATGAAAGAGGGAGGGAATAAATGGCTTATACTGACTGGCATTTTCTCAGGTCATACTGAACTTGAGGACCCTGTGCTCAGTTTTAGTCTCACAGCACTCCCACTGGAGTCACCTTCATTGATTTGGATGGCTCATGATAATGCTGGACACTGTTGTTAAATATAATGGATTTGAAGCATAGAATTATCTGATGTAATTAATTTTCTCTTCTGATTGAATCAAAGAGCCCATGCTCTAGGAATATATTGCCAGACACTTTCATCACGGAAGTGGCACAATTTAGCCACAGACTAATCTTTGGGGATCATATTCTGCTGCCCTCAATCAAGAAGGCCCTTTACTCCAAAACTTGACAAAGTGGAACAAATAAGGGTGACAAAACTTGTGTGAAAACAAAGGACTGCAGACATGGACCTGCATTTGCTATGGGCTATGGATACTAGCTCCTATTTCAATGCTGACTGCAGAAGAGTGTATAAATCTTTAAAATCTAAAAAATGTTTGGTGGAGAAAATTAAGCAGGCAGTGCTGTGCTTGGTGCTGCTAAACAACCTAGTACTTAAATGCTGACATAGCCTGCAGAGAAAGAGCTTTCCCACATGTTCACTGCCTGCTGGTGCCTGAGCTCTTCTTCTGCCTTAATTTTCATTGGTCCCAGCACTGCGTGTTGCCAGAATTCCAGCAGGTATTTACACAACCTCAAAATGGGATTCCCAGTGGATTTACTGGGCTCATCAGAAAAGTCTGGGCCTTAGCTCTGAAGTTTCTGGAATATTTGCTTTCTCACACTCTTGAAGAAGCTGAATTAGAATGAGTTGTGGAGAAGGGAGTGGGCTGAGAAGTCCMGACTTGAGATCCTATTTCTTCGATGCAAAGAAAAGGGTGTATTGAAGCAGGGGGAGGAGTGGGGAGGAATTGAGAGCAGAAGAGGCTGGAGGACCAGAGATAAAGAAAGACAAATGTCTGGTGGAAACTCTTCCAGCTCCACTGATGTCAATGGTGAGATAGTTTCTCTGTTAAAAAAAAGATGGTTGGTTTTTACAAGTTGAGGGTGCCTCACTTGCTATTATTTAGGTACAGRGCAGTACTAAACACCTTCCTCAAGGCTGCCTGGATGTTGTTTATATTTCGGCATGTGAGCTCTGTAAAATTCAACACAACTACTCCTGTCATAACAAAACAACCTTCCCAGAAATGTTTTTTTATTGTTCAATGAGAGCTTATCGCAGCTGACACATCCCTTTGGTTACTGTCACATGAGATAACCAGATGACTACTACCAGAGGCTTACCAGTCACCACTGCCACCCCTGTAGACAGACTGGTAAGAACTGGAAAAACTACCAAATAGACCGTGTAGGACACGTTTTCGGTGCCAACATGGAGTGCACGCACCTTCATCACCAGAGTTCCTTAGTTTAGAAGGAGGAMGTTCATGGATTGTACAAACTGTTCAGGTCATCAGTGTAATCTAGTGAGAACATTTCTGAAAATATCTCCCTGGGGTCGTGCAATATGGAAAATAAAGCTGTAGCATAACCTCGTGTCTGAGCTCCCTCTGGTGTAGGCAGAACGTGTGCTGCTTGCACAGATGTGAGTTAAATACTCCTGGAGTTGTACTGCCCCTTAGTCAATGCTGTTCATTCCTGTTGCACTGGCCATGCCCACAACYCACAGTCAGCACCATTCACTCACAGGGCCCAAGTATTGGGGTAAATACACCTTTTTCCCCCCCGAATAATAGCACAGGCAGGTTAGGAAAGTTGGCCAGGGCTGTGGAGAATATGACTCACAGATACACAGAGCTAATCTCACRTAATTGTAACCAAGCACAGGCACCCTGACATCTGACTTTTACACGGTGAAAAGCTGCCTGCAGCTCTTGTGATTCACRGCTAACCTGGTATGAGCACCTATTTTCCGCTGCTCATAACCCTCTGTTCTTATACCTTCTGCCTACCTCTTGTGTTGAATGTTTCAATTGACTTAATTATTGTCGTAAGTAAGTGTTAACTAGAACTTTATGAGCCGTCATGACAGCGAGGATGCAAATTTTTACTGAAATAGGTTTTGAGGAATAATTGCTCAATTCTTCTTGGAAATTCGCAATTCTTCTTGGATTATTTGTTGTGAAATTCGTCCGTTTTGATGACATTTCCAGAGCTGTGCAATCCCTGTTGCACTAATTTGCTCGTGCAATATGCCRCAGACAAAAGATTTGCTTTACCAAGACTGAGCAGATGCTTTGTTTGAAATTTCTTATAGAGCCCAGTATTTCAGGTTGAGCATAATGGCACTGCAGATGTTAATGCACCTCAATTGATCCTTATAGCTCTGCTCAGCAGTGCAATTCATCCTCTGAGCATAGAATCTTACTTCTAGAAAAAAATAAGTCGAAGTGCTTAGATCACATAGACTCCATTAGAAATAGGATGTCCACCTCATAATAGAAAAAAATGTGTGAATTCATCCTGAGGATAAATGGGCACAGATCTATTGAAGCAAGCAGGCTTTTTATGTAAGTGGAGTTGCACATGTTTTCTCCAGGGATTGGTTCAGTCCACTCTGCCTTTGTAGTTTATGCTGAAATTCTTTAAGATAGCAAAAACTTGCAGAGTATTTGCATGTACTAAGTGCCTGGCGTAGATCAGAGTCTTTACTTTTCACTTTTGCTAGCAGTACAATCATTTAAAATTAAAGAAAAAAAATAAAACAAGTAATTAATCCTGTATGAATGTTCAAACATTCRGTTACTAAGAGTTATTTTCTCCCTCTAGACCTTGGACTTCCTCTGTGCATGATCCAAGAAGGCAAGTAAAAGTCTTTTCCAGGAAAATACAATTTTCAAGCACCCTGATTGTGCTATGATACTTGCTCTACCTGAATCTTTTTAGATAACAGGCATCATGCTGCCTTTCGTTTATTTATCTCTGATTGAAGAGMAGGGGAACACAGAAGTGGCAGTCAAGGAACATGTCAGAGGTGTACATACAGTTTGTGATAGTAAGATCAAGCAGAACTTGTAACAGGGACAATTTACCTCATCTAGAAATTCAGCTGTGCCCATAAGATCCTCCCTCACAAAGAAAAAAAGAACAATCTGGAAAAAAATATCTCAGCCACCCACCTGAATCTGATCTTGTTTTTGAGGCATGGTTTGGGACTCTGGATATTTTTCCATGGTCTTCTGCAGGCCATACTAAGATCATCCTGTCCTCAGTCCAAGCTGGCAAGCAACCAGCCAGCTCCAATCCCAAATCTGTGCAGCTCTATTAGTGTGGTGCTGTGTCCACTCCACTAAACCTTCCGAGAGCCCCTAAGCCTTGTTTGAAAAAATCTGGATAGACATTCCTCAGAAGAGCACAGTTCAGTATCCAGCACTGGCACCATCTCACGGTGAGACCCTGGAAAAGTGCTCTGAGCCAGGATTTCAGACATCCCAGAGTCCACTGTTAAAATCCCGCTGATCTTTTAAACGATTCTGCTCAGCTTCAGTCTCTGGTTTTGCCAGAGAGTGTGTGGAAAGCCACTCCAACTCTGACACTGCCTCACAGGGAGGCTCGGAATGAACTTCTACATTAACCCCCAAGTACAGGCACTCTCATTTTGATCCGTTAAATTTGAAATTTAATTATTTATGCAAACTACTTGACACTTTTAGGGAGGATCAGTCAGCCCTGGCGTACCTGGTGCCTCAGTGGCTGGGATATTTCCTTAGCTGTGGGGAGGAACTAGTCCAAATCTGATATCATGGATGGGATGCTCAAAATTCAACTGCTCAACATCTCAACAAGGGAGAACCGTGATGAGGAAGAACCTCCTGTCTAGTCTGAGCAAAATACCTCTTTTTAGGCTTGCTTGTGTAATCTCAAGCAGTTTTTTCCACAGTTCAGCTGTTCAGGCCCTCAGTAAGGAGGACACATGGTGAATTCTGCCATGATTTTGATAAAAATCTGTGTAAGAAGGAAGGATTGAGTCTGCTTTACCTAGGGAGGCAAGTAAAGGTACACGGAAATCCCAACTTACAAATCCTTTTAAAATGATGTCTAAGAAGACTGCTTCAAAAATCTGACCTTTTTTTTTTTTTACCAAACTTTTTAATTAGCATGAATTAAATGTTGGCTTTCCTCTTGTGGGAAGAAGGAATGTAAAAGCAATTTTTGGATATAATCATGCAATAAGTACCTCTGAAGAGGGCTGCACTCAGTTCAAAAGAGCCATGCACTTGAGAGCTCATAGGCCATACTTCCAAATTGTATTACAAGCTGGGTTTTAATTTTCTTCTAATTCTAAGACGGGAAGATCAACAAGACAGTTATTTGCAGGAGATATTGGACATAGAATCTCATTTGGAAATATTTATCTGATCTCTTTATGCTTCATTAACAATGGGGCTTATGAGGGTTGAAGAAACCTGTGAAACGACCCGGTTTTGTGAGAGAAAGGAAAACCATTTGGCTTTTCTTCCCCAGGGAGGCTGTTGTCCTTCCCGAAGATCCCAGCACTGCACAGGGAACAGCAGGGAGGTGAATACCGGAGGGAGAGAGGGTGGGGTGCAGGAACAGCCAAATTTTTGCTTCGGCATAGCCTGGAAAGCAGCCGTGAAATGAGAAACAAAGGCTGTGGCCGGCCACACCTTGAGAGGACGGCAGCACCCCCAGGAACCTTGGCAAGCTCCAGCATTCCCTCCTCCCTGCCCCTGCACGGGTGCAGGGATGTGCCTGCCTGGCTTCCCCCGGCTCGCTGCAGCTCTGCCATTGTCATTCTGCTGCAGTCGTGCATGCCGTCGGAATTCATTTGTCATATTCCAGCAACTGGAAGCCATCAAAGCGTATTCACTTGGCCTTTTAATTAGTGTTAGATTAGCATTTTAAGATAGGGGTAAATTCCCRAGTCTAACTTTGTTTAAAGGTGCGTATTCAATACAGTAGCCAGGAAATCATGTATTCTCATGTACTTATTACCTTAGTAATGTAATGCTGTGAGGGAAAAAGGCAGATAATATTTCCGACAAATATTAAATGTTATTTGTATAGCTACTGTCTGTGAATTTAAACAGAAAATCACTCCTCGCGCCTCGCCATGAAACACACACAAATTTCTTTTGTGGCTTTCATGTTTCATTAAAGCTTTGTATGTGGAGGAGAAGAAAATCTAAATTGCTACTTAATTAAAGGGATGCTGTCAGATTAAATATATTTTGAAGAAATGAACTTTGCTTTTTACCTGGGTTGTCAGTAACACCTAGGATTATTAAAAATGAAATATTTTTTAACATCTAATATACTTCTCACCATTTATCAAGCTGGGTCTTTTCTTCTCCTTGGCTGGTGAAACTAAAACAGTCTCTTGCTTTTCCCTGTAGTCAGCTTCATTGTCTGGATCCTATTAGCTAACCCAATATTGGAGAGCTTTAGGTTGTAAATACCAAGAGGTGAAGCTTACGTCTAAACCAAAAAAAGAAAATGTATGGCTCTTTCTTTATTCCATTAAAATATGTCTCTAAAGCTGGACATAATGTAATATACTCTCCTTTAATCACGTTTTCATCACCACACAGCATGTGCAGAGTGGGTTAAAGCCTGGAAAGTGCTGAGCAGAGTGGTGTGTGTACCTTCCCCTCTTACTGAAGGCCAAAGGTTCTAAAGGTGCTCGATTGCATGGGAAGGGGTCACACATCTATGCCACAGTGTTTGGAAACCCGAGCCCAGTCCCACACAGTGAGCTACTGACTGTTGTAGTAAGGATTTAAATTAGGACCAGGGCAGGATTGGAAAGTATGTGGGTCCAGCTGACAAGTGAAAATGAGAAGTGGCGTGGAGCCCCTCCAGCACCTTGGCTTTCCTACAACGTGGTCCTGCCTTGAAGGGCAGACAAAATCTCACCCAGACGGGTGCCAGGTACAGCTGTAGAGGGGACTGGATTCTGCATAGGTGCCTTTGCTGTTGATTTTACAGGAGCTGCAGAAGGAGGATAGAGAAGGTGTATAGTATGGGTTAATATTATTATATTTGGAAATAATAACAATAATACATTCAGCAATCCCAGAACTCTGCAATATCAGAGAGGGCATTATTTGCAAAATGGCCCTATCTACGTACACCAGTGAAAGCTGGTTTTGGAGTTTCATATTAATGCACATTAGCATCCTCATGAACCTATCTGATAATACTTATACATGGAGACTTAAGCTCCTTAAGCAATGTTCACACCTCCATGAAAAATAATACAGTTAAGTTCTTCCTTTAAATAAACTTTCTAAGCAAGTCTATTAACAGTTATCTGCTATCTGCCACAAGGGGAAACATGTAGACAGTTCTGTAGTGTCTTATAAATCTTGGGCTGCTGAGTATTAGGTAGTAAATTAAATGAGAAGTGAGAGCTCCTTTCACTGGATCCTCCTACTTCATTTTACCACGTGGGAATGTTTGAGTCCTGAGGAAACAATCTGCATCCCCAAGGGATATATTCCAGCATTCTGAAAAATAAGTCTGTAAAAAGCATTTTAGGATGCTTTTGTAGTGAAGATTTACCATGGCCTGGGCGTATAAAAACCTGCCTTGGTGTTGTACAGCGTTGTATCATTTTAAGATGAGTATRTGCGTAGCAAGATCACTCATAAAATCTGACTTCAAATATCTGGAGATGTCCACAGGCTTCAGTAGCAAACAATGGCCTGTGGTTTGGCTGCTGCTCGAGGGCTGAGCAACTGGAACTCAATTCCCAGGTCAACTGTTTCCTCTGACTGTGAGCAATTCACTTCATCATTCCCTGCTTCACAGTCCCCTCTCATTAGGGGTGGTGAGGGGGGTGAAGGAATATGTTCCTGGCCTGGTGATGGCTGGGATGGCCAGGGATCTCCACAGTGTCCATAGGAGTCGCTTTGTGACTCCTGGTTCTGGACAGGGCTGTGGAAGCTGATGGGAAATTGTGTCTGCCTYAAAATGCTCTCATCATTAAAAAGCAAACTCTAAAAAAGGGCTGTCATTGTAAATTAAATCCCACAGACTTTTTGGTTTGTGTTTGATGCATTTGTATGAAATCTGACTGTTTTCATCCCATTTATTGTTGCATAAACTTTCCACAGTGGCAGTGGAATTTCATTTGCATAAAAAACCACCCTCAAAAACTGGAGGGTCTGGATTCTAACCATAAAAGTTAAGTTAGCTGGATTTGTAATATGGCATAATCAAGTAAAAATACATAAACAGGGAATCAGACAWGTACAGACAGCACAGAACATGGATAATTCCTTTTAGGATTAAGCATATGGCCAGCAGCTGGCAGACCTCTGCGAAAATAAATGATAACATAGACATCCTTTGCTGCACGTTCCTGGGTGCCAATAACTGGTAGGAAGGAAAAGACTGGCCATTCATAATCTTTATTTTATTTAGTGAGACTTTTAGTTCTGTTTTGAAAGGGAGAAGGAAGACATGTAAAGGCAGAAGCTTCCTGGAAAGCACAAGCCTGTATAAATGGCAGCAATGGGAAAAATAGGCTTTTATTTTCTTTCAAAGACATGAAATTAAACAGAACTTTCCAGCATATGTTAGTATTCATAACTCTTGCAGGCCATGCATCAGAACAGAAGAGTTGTGATGATTATTAGTCCTTTGTCTTGTGGTAGGTCCTAGAGATCAGGGTGCTATTGTGCTGGTTGTTCATAATTAGAGATTGTGTACTCCCTGGAGTAGCGACTATCTCAATAAACAAGRCAAAGGATGAGAAAAAGGAAGTGGTATTGTTCTCACTGCACAWACASTGCRCTGAGAAACTGGCAAATTGAATGARTTGCCCAAGTWSATGYGAGAAGTCTTTGSSAGGATTTGGTAGGCCACACTTCTTGTTTTGTTTRCCATGTAGGTATTCAGTGGATTGATCCACTCCCTCAAAAGAAAGAAAATATTGTCTTAAGTGTCAAAATAATTCCAGATTTAAAAAATAAGTGAATTTTGTTGCCCTCTAAGTCTATTATTGTCACATGAGCATCAGGTTTTTATTTTTGAAAATTTTGGTTTTCCTTTCGATTTGTCCAGTTTATATCCATCCACSTTTCTCTTTAAAAAGAGACCAGTAGGAAAACTAGGAGAGGAAAGAGTTGAGAGGCCCAGCGAGGAAAAAAAATACGCCAAAATTCTGATTAAAACAAAACAACCTCCGATATTTTCCAGCTTCATTTAAAAACTCAGAAAATTTGTCAATATGGAAGAAAGGATCCATTTCACGAGGGACACAATTAATTTGCTCTCTCACTTCCCTCTCTTTCACCATATACATTAAAGACCCCAAACCCTGTCTGAGATGAAGCCAACAGAAATATCTGGCCATACCCATGAGGCTGCCCAGGTAAATCAGCCCAGGACACTCTACCCGTGACCATGACTGTTCCTACTCATTTGGGCTGAGCTCCAGAGCTCCCCTGCCCAAACTGGCAGGGTGGGACAAGCGCCGGAGTCGGGATGACATTCCAAGAGTCGGCTGTGACAATCTGGCACTTGCTCATTATGGAGTTTTAAGCCCATAATTCTGTCCCTTCCCTACCTGTGGCACAAGACCTAAAATAGGCTCCTTGCAATAATTTCCTGCCATGTCTGCACCAGTCAAAACCTGCCCTTTGGTTGCAGAGCTCTCAGGAGATTATTTCACTGTTCCAGTCCTTCATGTGATAACAGGAGCCCAGGATACTCATGAGGAACTTATTGTTTATGCTTTTCAACATGAACACATGAAAGAGAGATGCTGGATGCGCAAGGGAAGGGTCCCTTCTTCCATCCCTTGGTCCATCCTGTCTCTCCTTCAGTGCATTGGCRGAAAATAACGCAGTTTGTTTCTTTTTCTCCTTGTTTCTTGGTGCTAGGATCACTGTGGAATGACTCCTGTGCTCATACTGAGGTCAAGGGTTTCCCCCTAAAGGCAGGGTTGGGGGTCCTTGGGCATCATCCTGGAATATCTTGTGACATAAACAAGTTTTAAATATGTTCTGAGACCTCCCATCATTTGAATGATAATGATGTAACATTTTCATAACACTTAACAGCTTCAAAACCTGGAGGAAAAGCCACCAAATTAACAAAACAAAACCTTTGCTCAAACTTRATACTTTTTAGAACACTAAGTTGCCATAACAACTTGATGCAAAAGTCTTTGGTGGCGACTTTGTACTTGGTCCTATTGAGGCTAAAATAACCTTACTCTTGTGTTAATACTTAGCCAGCATAGTAAATACTATTGGTTACAGAAAATTAAAACTTTTAAATAGTGAAACTACTTTTACTGAAGTAAAAGAAACCTCTTAAATCTAAGTGTTTTTCTTCTTTTAAAAAAGCATAATTTGTCAGACATTAAAATAACAAAAGGTCTTTGAAAAAGGATTATGGTTTCTGATGTTTCACTACGAGAATGGATTTACTTTATATCCTACTGATGTTGTAATCTTGAATTCTGAGGTAATGTTTTAGCCCTTTCTTTCCACATAAATAAAGATTTCAATGATAGCACTTCATTTCTTCTGTAGAACTTTCCTTTATTTTTCAAACTACTCATTTTCTCTCGCTTAAACCATTTCATCAGAATAACATACAAATTGGATGCAGTGCTTATTAGGAGGGGGGGAACAGTTAGAAAGGCAAAGCATTTCAAATCAACACACTGCTGACTGTGAGGTAGATTTTAAATGAAGAATTTCCATATTGCTTATGTTTTCCTCCACGATGTAGTTTTTAAAAAAGTCTTAGTTTTAAGATTTCCCTGTAAAACAAGGAGGTGTATTTTTAGCATATCATGGGGTATTTTTGTATTTTAAAGTCACTTAAACTTACATTGCTATGGAGCACAAACAATTGTTTTCCATCGGTACTCAGCACTGAATTTTAAGAATCAAAAAGCATATTTTAACATGGTAACAAAACGCTTGCTAATCAGACTGACTTCATCCCTCTTTGAAAAACGGTGCAATATATCTCTTTGGGCTGCATAGCTTTTAATTAATGCTAAGTGTCTTTAAAGAGTTGCAAATTCCCACCCTCTCTGAAAGGAAATCCACTCTTCGCACACAATTGGGCTGCTTTTTGGGGTTGTTTAATATCTTATAGCAGGGTGAGTGGTGGAGACAGCAGAGCATCTTTAAAAGATAATTGTTTACTACCACGGGAACAAAGAGTGCTCAGGGAGCCTCGACAAGAGATTTCCCTGCAGCAACTTCATCATTATTTCCTCGCTTTCCAAATAGCGACCATTCTCCTGACTCTCACCCTACAACCTGCCTTTGAAAGTATAGAAAATGTGGTGTTTATAAACCAGATTTTTTTTTTTCTTTATTATGTATAGTGAAGTGAAGGCCAAAGCCTTTTCCGCTCCAGCAGAACCAGCAGGGAGGAAACACAAGTAGTAATTACCTTAAACAAGCAGGAGAKAAAGGCAGCCGCCCCTCGAGCCGGACGCTTGAAGGAGACGAGGAAAGGTTGAGGTGTCAGCACTCACGGCCCACAGCCTGCTGGAAATCTGGGATCCCTGTGCTTCTCCAGCTTCTCCTGTGGGCAGGAGTCCTGGCTGGCCAGGCTGGGATGCTGTGGGCATTGGTCCCCAGAGCCAGGGGACGGTTTGGTCAGGCGAGTGGTCCCACTGATGGGAAGGGTGTTCTCAAGTGGGAGAAATCCTTGTAAGAGGGACTTCAAATATTGACAAATCAGCTTGAAAAATCAGTTATGGAGAAGGCAGAGTTTGACTCAATCCTCTCAGAATAACTCCCTGGAGAAGTTTTTGGTCACTTCATCTTTTGGTGCGTGGGTTTTTTTTCTTGAATAAGGATCAAATTGACTTTTATTTTATATTTTGGCACAAAATATTCTCCTTTCTCTTTTGCCTGTGCTCCTAGAGCCAGCTCCTCTGCTATGGGAAACTTGCTGATCACAGCAAGGCCACCACAAAGGACCTGGGCACGAGAAGCTGGGAGGTTTGACAGGGAGCATGTGGTGCTTGTGGGTTCACTGCAGAGAAAAACATGTGACTTAAAAACAGTGAAGAGACCTGCTGGACCCCACAGGTGCCCTTGCTGCCTCCTGCAGCCCCCACCATGGCCCCTTCTGGACGGTCATATCCTGGTTGTGACCATCGCAGGTGAGATGGGGCAGCTTTGGCTGTGCTGGACGGGACGGGACCCAGATGAGCTGTCCCACTCACAGGATTTGCTTTGGAGGCTCCCCCTCCAAACAACCAGATCTTCACYGCCCTCTTGAGATGTGTGGCAGATTTATTTCTGCTAATTTTTTAAGTACTGAGTGTATCTAGTGTACTTATTGCTCCTAATTAATGTGCGAATAAAGAATCAAAGAGGGCATTCCTCCAATGAGTTGTTTTTGAAGAGTGACAAATTAATCCCCTTGGATATGGCTGAAGCCAGGGAAGATCTTTTTGTTCCTCTAACAAACTGCAGCAATTAGACGTTCAAAACTCTGCTTGCGATAAATAGATTTTAATACCTATTTGTAGGCCCAAATCCYGAGCCTTGCATCCTTCAGCAATTTCCTCACAGGTAACCGGAGATGTCGGATTGTGTTTCCAGTCGTTGGGACCTGTGTGCACACACATGTGTCAGACACTGTTGTCAGGGGTTGCACAGAGCCACTTAAATGCAAATTTTGTTAGATTTTTCCTTAGGCTCTTGTGAGCTTTCGACCAAATCCTCAGTTTGGTCCTCCRTGTTTTACAGGCCCCATTCCCTTGCAGAGTTACCTGCGTTCGCTTGCCCCGAACGTACATTTTGATAAGGAGAAATTTGACGGCTGTTTTTGTATGCCTGTCTCTGTAAGTGCACAGTGACATTTCAGGGGGATACTTGTAATCTGCTTTAATAAGGATYGGGTGGCGTTTGCCAGAACTCGTTCAGACTTCATGGGCGCAACTTTAAATCTTCACCCGCTCGCCGAGTCAGGGAGCTGGGGCAGCCCTTGGGCGCGATAAGGCAGAGATGAGGCCCTGTCGCTGATGGGGGCTGGAGATAAGGCACCGGGAGATTTCCAGTCGGGATTGTTGCTCCAGGTCCTGGTGCTGGGCGAGGGACGCTGGGGAAGGCGTGGGAGCACCTTTGTGCTGAAGGGCTCAGAGCGGGGGCCGATTCAATGCTATCAGCCCRGAACAGACCCCGCGGGGCTCCTGCACCTGCCGGCCCCGCTCCTTTGTGCCTGAGCCACCTCCTGCCGGACACCCCCCGTACCCCGGGGTGACAGAACGGAGTGCCCCAGAGGGTCCTCCCACAAGAGGGTAATCCTCAATCCCCGGCTGTTTATTCAGGCGGCTGGGAAGGGGCAGCAGCTGCCGGTGGTGGCCACGGACGTGCAGCTGGAGGCAGCCGCGGCTCCCACTGAGTGAGGTTGGAAGGTGGGTTTTCCCCGTGCCTTGTTTCTGCTGTGGGCTTTCGGTGTTTAAAAGCCTTTTCCACGGTGCTGTAGACGACCCCAGTGTTGCCCTTAAAKTTGCAGCTAGCTAAATATAATATCCTTACAAAGTGTACTACCCAAGGGAAAGTACGGCTCTTGCGCACTCAAGGGAAGGAAGACAACACTTATGTTTCGCTTCAGCCATTCATGACAAAAAAACGTATAGTAAAATCTTTCTGCAGTGTTCGGAAAAAGCGATATTTTCACTAGCTTTTTTTTGGTTTTTTTTGGATATAAGACCTTTTTCAAATGGGAGCAGGCTGTAAACAGCTGTGAAAAATCTCCGAGAAGGGGAATTTCTACAAAGCAGAATTTGTGACAGGATGCCACAAGAATGCAGACAAAGATATATAAGTTTGTTGCTTTTTATCTCATATAATACAYTTTAAAAGTTGTTTTTTTGGTACCCTCAATTAATGAGAAGTTCTAAAACTGAATTCTGTAGTGAAATCCTAGAGCTAGAAGGGTTGTGATATCTAAAGTTGAGGCTATATTCYACTCAGTGCTGTTTGAARGTTTTTGGGCCAAATCTGAGCTATTCAGCCCAGGAAACCAAGGTAAATATTGAGGCTAGGTTGGTGTGGTCATAGTTCTTTCATGTGATGTAGTGCACAAAAGGGAAATTGAGAGGTCAGAAGGGAGGGAAGCTGGTTTTCAAGCCCACAGGACCAGTGAGGCACAGATGGAAGGTCTAGTGGTGTTATTGGGGGAGGAGTGTGAGAGGCAGTGGGGACAGCCAGATGGTGAGAGAYGCACTGCAGAGACACATATAAACCCTTATTCTTGTTCCATACTCAAAGGAAATAATTTGCAAGACTTCTGGAAGCAGATGTTTAAGTAAAGCACCAAAATATCCAGACATGCCATGTAGTCTTGGAAGCAGAGAATGCTATGGTCCCTGGATCCACGGCCGAACAGAACCAACTCTCATCTCCTCTTTGATTTCTCACTCTCTGCATCGATTTTCACCCAGATATTATATCGAAASGGTTGCACAAATCAAGATATTTCTTTGCTTCTTTCTACTTCTTCCCACCTGTGGCTGCTGTGGTTCACACTGGCCTTGCCTTTCCCTCGGCACAAACCCTTGCTGCTGAAGAACAGGGCTCGACTGCGGCGCAGACACTTATCACTTTATTTTCTCCTATGAGCACGGAGTGGGAATGTCTCATCTGGCGTGTTGAACTCAGATCTAAGTGCTAAAATGTTTACTGCTTTCAATCCGCCCAGCAGGATGCTCTGAGCAAAAGAGAGGTTGTCAGGCTGCTGCTGCTGGAACCATCCACCTCGCAGGGCTTACGGGAAAACAGCTCGGGATCTCAAACATCAGGCTTTTAATTATTTTAGGGGGCTCGTTCCACAAGTACTTCAGATGGTTTTCTATTAACATTCGACAGCATCTCAGCAATTGAAATATATTTAGTGAGATTACAGCATTTAGATTGTGGTCTGGGAACTTCTGATCAAATTCTGCTTTCCCTAATTAATGCATTCCGGCACCTACTTAATGACATTCATATCAACAAATAATTTCTGTTCTTCTCTAATGATATGCACCATACTTGGCACTAGAGTACAGATAAATACATATATGTTTTTGTTATTCTAGAGGAAAAATCCATATGCTCTGGATAATGAAGGTTAAGTGACAATTTTTCTTTACAACCACTCATGTCTTACAGTCTGTGAACTGAAAACTGGATTAACCTTTAATTACCCCCCATGATCTCTCAACCCTGAAACAACATTACCACTCCTCCTAGTGTTATTTGCATACAGCATTTAATGAGAGAAACATCTGTTTGCATATTTCATATCATTAATATTATGCAGATGAGGTGAGTTTTCATGTTGCAGTGGGCAATTGTGCAGAAATCTCTTTTTCCCTCATTTTTGGTCTATTTCCCTCCTCCAAACAATTTGCTGTGACACGTATAAATTAGAAAAAGAGCTGCCTGGTGCCACTAGACTTGCATATATAATGCATAGGTGCTATGTGATCTGAATGGCAGCACAGCAATATCCCAATGAATTTACAAAATACACAATATCTGGCTTGATGCTCTTGCAAAACCTGTTGATATTGTCTGAGGCAAATGTGCGCTTTCAATAAAAGATGTTACTGTGGATGAAAATTAAATGAATACAGGTAAGATTGCTAACAGGTTTGATTTTGGTTTTTTTCCTCATGACTTTATTTATGAAAATTTGTTCTCTCTAATAARATAAAACATATTCCCTAGGTAGCTGATCCAACAGCCATTTGGTTGACTGGAATTTAGGTAGGATTGCTGTCTGTGTCTTTTCTCTCCAGCAATCTGAAATGTTTCAGATGGCCCTACAATGAAATCTTGACTCTGTACTAAGCCAAGGCCATTGAAAACTGGTGSGCCACTACTTTTAGTGACTGCATAAACCCAAGGTCTGGGAGAAACTCCTTGTTATTCTTGAGAAATAAGGAGAATTTTCCATTTTCTTTAGCTTGAACCCTGTTTTCTTGAAGGTGGTCCTCAGTTTAAGCCATTGCTGACATTAAAAAAAAAGGGGGGGAGTGGGACTTGAATGGTTGACAATAMTTATAGGGGAAAACAGGGTATTGATTTCTAGCTTGCTACTTAAAATTCTCTAAGTCCCAGGTGTCACAGTTTGCTGAATATTTAGCCAGCTCAAGTTGTRTCATGTCCTGGATGTATTCCCAATAAACAAAGTACATTATCTTAAGATCAGGTTTTAGAAGTGAAGCTGAGGATCTGGTTGGACATTGTTCCCGTCCTGTTTTTGTCATTTTCTGAGGGATTTTCCACTAATTCAAAAGCAGGAATTATTTCCTRCAGAGGGATCTGCAGAATGTTTTTGATAGGTCCTACATTTGTCCAACTCATCCTAAATTGCTTCAATTGCCCTTTYGTGCTGCTGAGCCAATGCCTGTGACTACTGAAAGCTCACAAAACTTCTTTTGCTAGACTTTTATCTGGATAAAGGTGAGTCTGGAGCAGCATGGAATTCTCTTCATTGCCTAAAAGGACACCTGAGCTATATTTATCTCCCAAGCAGTTCCTTTGTTGAAGAGAATTGAGTTGGTTTCTGTGGGACATTGGGTTCCTACAAATTGCTTGGACTAGCATGCAGAAACAAAAGAGTTTTCACATTTGGAAGTAACTTCTCTATGGAGACAACTCATGGTCCAAATTGTCAAGGTCTGGCAAAGTTTTAGTGAGGAATAAAATAGAAATGTGAATAACCTACGGGCTTATCTGCATACCAAAAAGTCGGTGTGTTATGGAGAAACGGGATTATTCTGTAAAATGGTGTTTATATTAGGATGACTTMTTTCCAAAAAATTTGTGGTGATCCATGCCTCAGTTGTCTGGGATTAGCTGTGCCCACATATTCCCAAAATAAAAGAGATACCATGGGTAATACATACCCTGTGACTAAATGAAGATTAAATACAACTGAAAAGTGTCACTTTTTTTTCCAGATTGTGCTGCAAAAGCATAATGTGCCTCGCTTCTAATTCGTGACATAAATTTTATAGGACAAATTTGTGGGATGTTGCCTTTTCTGATGGGAATAATTTTCATGATCAGTTACATGTCTTATGAGAACGTAYGTTCATTTAAAGCAGATTTTATAGTTTAGGAGTTGCTTTAAATAAGTAAAGCTTATTTATCTAAAGGTCTGACTTGCAGGTAGGATTACTGTGGTTTTGTACACAAGTCATTGCTTTGGCATCTACAGGGCCTTTTATGCAAAAAAAAAAAAATCCTTAATGTATGCAAACTGTTGTGCATGCAAATTATAGCCTTGTGTGTGGAATTTAGGCATGCAAAGGAGCACAATGCTTCCCACATGGAATTGCTCCTGCTTTGAAAATCATCTGACTCCTGAGCACCTCCAGTGCATTGACCAGCTTATGAAGCCAAGTCAGTACTCTGGAATTTAGATTTATTTGGGTAAACAGATTGTGCTAGTGGCAATCAAGATTTATGTTGGCATAAAACTTTATTTCATAATTCCTTTCATTTCAGCAACTACTATGCACAAGGAAGGGATATCKTCAGTGCTCAGACAGAAACCTGGAGAGGTAAATTAAATTTGGGGCAAGGTCATATGAAATCTTGACAGAGTTTGGGAATAAGAGCATTGCTATTCCAAAGCTGTGTTTTGTATTTCAGCTGCACAAGCAAATTTTAAGTTGCCAAGAAATTTTGGATAAAAAAGATGTTAGCCTATCATGACAAGCTTTGTTTATGTGATATTATTTAGATTTTTCAGATATAAAGCAGATGGTCTTAATTCACAACAGTGTACATTTAATGGATGAAGACTATCTTTGGGACCCTGGAGAGGACTTAGGAAAGAAAAGGGGCCTTTTTTTTCCRTTTGCAACCAACTCCTTGTGCATCCCAAGGCGCTGACACTTCCAAGGCAGGGATTCTTCTAACCACTGAATGCAATCCGGTGGCTTCTCAAGTGAAGTAAAAGTTGTTGATTGAGCTAGTTAAGAAATAATCCCCTTGATTGTTCAAGGGCTTTTGTCAGCACAAGGTCAAATAAATTTTTGTTGGCGTGGCTCTATTTTCACACATTGCGACCAAGAATAACAAAACCTGCAAGCGGTGGCTCAGCACTGGCAAAACAATTCTTGCTAAAATCAGCAGCTTCTGTGCCAGAATTTAACTGAACGCTGGGTACTYTTAGTGGATTTTTGTTGGCATTTGATACACGGGTGCACTCTCATGCCAGTTCATGAGTGCATTTTCCTCGGAGCAGTGATATCATAGTAATATCTGTAGTTTAATGTGAATGAGGTTATTTTGGAATTGGTGAAACGCTTCACCAGTGAAACACTTTTTTCACTYTTCTGTGCAGCTGTTTGTCTGAAAATCTCATCTCCATGAAGTAGCTCTGTTTGCATGTGCGTAGAGAAAATCACTAAACAAGAAAAACAAGAATAATATCTGTGTCGTAACTGAGTTTAAATGCAGTGCAATTTGTGTTAATAGTGGCTTTTATAGRCCCTATTATATAGTAAATTAAATTATATCTTTATTCTTGTATCTAAGATAAACAGTAAGTATGTAATATATCAGTAATAGAAAACTCTTGGCATTTAGGGAAGAATTGGGCTTTAATGTAAGGACGTTTTTATACCTCAGTAATAAATTAACATTTCAAAAGTACTTTAGCCTGCTGAGATGGATCATTCTATGAGTATGGGTAACACCATGGACTCCAATAATTAGTGTAAATTGCCTTTGAATAATACAGAGCTGGGAACAACTTTCAGTGCTTAATGCCCCTTGCAGTACATGATGAAGAGTCCTTAATGGAGCTTGGAAAAACAAGTAATACCTATAAATCAAAGAAGAAAAGCCGTTTTTGATGCATTTGTCTGAGAGTGTGAGTTTTAAACCAAATTGTTAACACTCCTCCCTGCTGAGGGTCATGGATTAGCTAGGGTGGGAGTTTCTTATAGGATCTTTCACACTAACCAGCAGAGGTAGGGGGTTTCAAATACAAGTGTTTTCTTAACCCTAATCCCTGCCTCCCTGACCAGTAGAGCTCTGAATTTCTCTCTAATTAGGTGGAGAATTAGTAGGTGGATAAATGTGTTAGTGGATGAGGATGAAGTGATTAACTTGCCCCAGACTATGATAGTGAGTTCAAGGCGCTACTGAATTCATTTTGTTTCTAATAACTTTCTCCCCATATTCTAGCGGCACCACGGCAGAGGACTTGCATTTATATCTGTAATCTTACAGCAGTATGTTCTCTCGCCTCATTCCCATGCCTTTATCTGCTATATTTAAACAGCAGTGCAGTATATTTCCCAATGTGCCAGCTCACATTTATGTGTACTATTTAATTATCTCAACAGTTTTGTGACCTAATTTAGATATATTTATGTTACAGTAAGGCTGCGTATGTGAGGAAGTACGAATTTTATTACAAGATCATGAGACTGGGATACTTCCTCTGAGTATTTTCTAACTGTACTTTACAAACAAATATCTGCTGCTTGGCTGTTGCTGCCTGCTCGCTGCTCTTTGTTCGGTGTGTGGGGCTGTGCTGTCGYGGAGGAAACACCATTTCACAGCGCCGCAGCCAGATGTGACTCTGCTGTACTGGAGTGGTGACATTCTCTGTCTCTTTGAAGATATGGCCCTGTCGACCAAGCAGGGAAGGATTTGTCCTGGTGGAAGGCAGGATCTGCTCCCTGCCACCTCTCCCTGAGCACCCTCTGGCACAGAGGCTCTGGCTTTACCTTGGGAGCTCAGTGGGAACCTCTGCCCTTTCACAGCGAAGCTGAATCATCCTCAGTCACTTCCAGCTCACTTTTTATTCTTACTCATGGCCACAACAGTGTTCAGCTACCCCCGCCTGTTCCTGTCCCCGTGCTTTGCTCAGACCTGTGAATTCACTTGGCCCCAAAGAATGAAGTGTGCTGCTTGCAAAACAAGGAAACCAAGCAGYAGAGGGAAAAGATTCTGAAGCTGGCTCAATGCTGTGACTCAGACAAGCTGGGATCTGAGAAAACCTTTCCTGGAATAAAAGTCGATGACTTTTTCAGAAGAACACTTTCTGTGTTCAGAACAAAGGAGGGTGCTAGAAGATGCCACAAATAGGACTAGATCATAAATGTGCATTTTCTGAGAAAACAGACTSACATCTACAACTCATGGCCCTGGATGCTGACCTAAACTAGTTACTAAAATTCTTTAGCATCTTTCAGAAAAGGTCTGGTGCTTCTCAGCATACACATGGAAGGGAAGTAAAAGTGCCTTGCGGAAATGCCAACCCTGTTGTTGGTTGACTAATCAAAAATGTAGCCTGTAGGATATAGGAAATAATCCTTCAGGTCTGCCCAGGCAAAATAAAGCCTCAGCTAAAGTAGCAAGTTCAGAGACACCACACTTCAGAAAAAGTTGGTGAGGGAGAAAGGGAGCATGGATGATCAGAAGCRCAGAAAAAAAACGGCTAAAGAAGTAATATTGAAGAAAAGGGAAAGGGGAAGGTTCTGTGTTAGAAGGCAGATGTGACAATTTCTGTGAGCATGCACGTGAAATGCAGCAGTGTGTGTGAGCAGAAAGGTAGAAAGTTATCCTCCAGGACCACAGTGCATATGACAAAGATGTTTCAGCTGAAACGTGGAGGGTTTATTTTAGAGAGTAGCCAAAGCTTACTATGAATAAAAGGATAATGAAGTACTAGACTAATATGCCCAGCTAGGATTGAAGGACAAAAAATAAGAGCGTTTCAGCCTTGCAGTGGTTTAGAATTAGGGGTGTTAAGTGATGGTTATTCCCTCTGCATGGTTATTCCCACACGATGGGAGCTCCAGCACTGCAAACCCCACTCTGAGAGAGGGCAGGCTGGGCTGGGCGAGAGGCTCTGTGGGTCAGCCAGGGTAGCTCGGCTTGCATGATTGAGTCATTAGACAGGGTATTGTGTGTGCATCCAGGGACCGAGGCAGGCAGGAAATTTAAAGGGAAGTATATTTTCTATGCAGTGCAATCAAAGTCGATTTTACTCTTATCGCAGTTGTTTGCTCCAGTGAGCATCGAATGCCTGAGGAGAGCACGGTTGCTGAGGAGTCTGAGGTCCAAAGGGTGCCTGGGGGTGGTGCCAAGGTTAGCAGAAATTAGCCCTGCTGACTGCCAGGCACAGCCTGTSTGTGTGGTGGTGGGTGCTTGTTTCTCACTGAATCAAAGGATCAGGGCACTGCACAGGCACCTTAAGGTTAACCTTGAGAGTGAAAACCCAGTTACCTCAATCCCAGGTTTCTGCAGAAACCCTGGACCACATAACATCCAGGAAATGTCAATAAACTCCCGAGAACCTTAGCGACAAATCTTGTCTTGAATGGGCTGCTCTTCTTTCCTGCTTCTCTTTCCTCCTGTCCTTTTTGTCTGTAGAAGCTTCTGCCTAAGTGTCTCACTAATAAAACTCAAAGGGACACATTTGGGTAGTAAAATGTTGGTGTTTTGTAATGTGTTTATGAYAGTGGTTTGCAAATGGTGCTGTGGGAGTTTTGAGTAGCAGGTAGTGATGGGAGCTGTGAGGTGCCAATACACGGCTCCTGGGAYGGGGTAAAATGCCTCTTTTCAGGCAATGACTGGAAGGCTCAGCATGCTCGGTAGGTGAAACCTGTGTATCAGTTTAGGTGCAGGGTTAGCCCTCCAGAGGGCACTTCCCCTGCCCAAGCCTCCCCAGGTGGAAGGATTCTCTTTCTAATGTTCGACTGCATCCCATACAGTACATAAAAAGTCACTCYTCATTAGCCAGGATTATGTTGTCTCTTGATCTTATCAGGTTTTGCTCTGCAAACTACAAAAGAGTGTAGCCTGATGTATGCAGCAAGCCAGGAATCTCCACTGGAAGGAAGAATTTCACTGGCTAAAAAGTCTCTGAGGTGACTGTCTACAGAGCTTATCTTCAGTTTTYAACAGGGGTACAGCTTCATTAAAGCATCGGGAGCCAGAATTTTSCTGGAAAGATACATTTTTCTTCATTATAACATGGAAGTCAGTGAGTGGTGCTGTTTTCTTTTCTAACTGGCTACATTACCCCTTGAAATAGTTTTATATATTTAAATGGACGAGGATGTAAATTGTACTTCCAAACTATTAAAGCCAATGGCACACATTATAATATGCTGTGAAAAGAAGATAGCTCCGGCCAGTAACTCTTAAGCCTAAATGAGTTTCTCCTAAGAGGAGAACAGCTGCTTAAAGTACATATATTAAAAATTAAATTTCTTTATTACAAGTTACTTAGCGTATTTTGGACTTATATGTTCCCTAGCTTAAATCTTCTTTTTTTTTTTTTTTTTAATTGCACAAAGCTGCAGAAAATAATCGGAAACTCAGTTAGCATTACAAATTGAAAATCAGAAATTATAGAGATGTTTTTTTCAGGTTCTCAAGCTACATAGGTGTATTAACCCTCATTAGTCATTTTGTGGCAGTGAGAGATTTGAAAACAGAATTCCATTACAGTATTTATGGTCAAAATCTGATAGGATCAAATAATAGGTTTCCCAATAGAAATGTCTATGTGCCATGTAGTAAACTTGATAATTGTAAGAATACATTTAATGCAGTAGGACTGAATACCGAACCAGGAGATTAACATTTCTGTTATATAATTACAAGTTCAAGGAGTTCAGCTTCTTATCATACCACAGTAAGTATAGAAAGTAGAAGTGATCCTCTTTAATTTGTAATTATTTAACTGAAATAGAATGTCTCCCAGTCTTATTCTTACTCTTCTACACTGAAGACATTGGTATGCAGAAACCATGCACCAAGGAATAGTACACTATCAGAGTAGGACATGTTTGAGCATTCTTTAAAACCAACTAAGAGAAGTTAATCTCATTGAACTTCTTTTTATTCAACAAAAGAGTTAGATGTTTCCAAGTCTAATGTGACTATAATGTTCATTAAATGGACTTCTTTACACCTTTAAATGGATTAACTGTACATCTTCACAGTCTAATTATTATACATGTCGCTCACAAATCACAGATCTAATTCAAAGCACTATAAAAGCTCTGTTTGTGAGCATTAGGAAAGCAGATACAGTGAGAATTGAGTGTGATTTTTATCTGGGTCATATAAAAGAATAAGTGTCGTCCACATTAAAGTGCAGAAATGTGTGTACCTTCACTTGTTGAGTTTTCCTTCAACTCTGGTCTGGTGATAGCCTTCTTTGGAAAGTTAAGCCACAGACTACTTTGGCATCTCCACTCCCTCGGTTGTCCACGATCCAAGATGATCCCTGACTAAGATACTCTCCCAGCAGCTGTGATGTTCATAATTTCCAGACAATAGCTGTCAGTCAGATAAAGGGTGATATACAACCTCACCAGTATGGGAATAACTGTGATTTAGTTTCTTATCTCAAGTTAGGTTTCCTCATAAGAAGATATTGAGAGTGGTTCTAGCCATCAGATTTTTAAAGGCAGCCCAGTGCTTAACTCCCTGGTACAATCAAATCTGAACCCTTTAAAAAGAGCCTTAATCTATGTTTTTGCCACATGCAAATTGTTGTCAGCCCACAGAAGTCAGTGGAGCTGTGCCAGGTTATGCGGGCTTGGTTATCAGGGTGGATAGTTAGCTGTAAAACAAACTTCACTCTCTGGGCAGCGAGAGCAGACGTTTGCCCAAAATTTCTCATGCTTTCATCTGTAGAAGAAAAAAAGACCTCAGAATAATACTGAAGATGTTTGCAGGGCTTTACAATGAGGGGCAACAATAACAAAAGTTGCATATATTACACAAATCTGTTACGTATGAGATGTATTTTCTCTGAATCCTGACATGGCAAAAATATCCTCACTGCTTAYAGACGTGTGCTGGCAGCAGTTGTGAGTCAGTTTGTGTTTATAAAGTGACACCAGAAATACTTCCCTTTCTCTCTTGATTGCAAAACCTTAGCTATTCCTGCCACATTTCTCTTATAAGAGTGGACAGATTTCTGGAGTAGATGACAGTTGGGATAATTACAGTTCTCAACTTGGAGACCATCAGTTCCCTGGCAGGGCTCACAGACCCTTTCAGCCAGCAATCCCCCAGGGATCCAAGCTCTCTGACCAGCAGTGCTGTGTCTGATGCTGTGCAAGAAGCACAGGTAGGTTTTTTTGCAAGGAAAGACATTACACTGCAAAAAGCACAGACATTCTATTACTGTGCAAAAAGCACAGACACGCTCCAGCATCACAAGATGGAAAGTGATGAACCTCTGTGTGCCCCTGGGTCTGACTTTTCTCCTGTGTTTGGACAATGCAGATCTGATTTCACTGGATCATCTAGAAGCTGCTGTGAAGCAAATCAGAGAAATGTGAAATGCAGCCTCAGCAGCACRACTGAGCATCCCCTTTTTACGCCAATCCCAACCACAGACCACAGTGTTTGGGTGTTCAGACCTAAATGAGCAAAGACTTTGAAATGGGGGATTTTGGACAGAAGGGGCAGTTGTTTATCCCTTAAACATGTCTCTAGGATAGCTACAGCCAACTGATTGAAATGTATCATTATATTTCAATCTGAAACTTATGACTGGAAATAGGCTTTTGGATTTTTGCCTTGCCAGGCCGCCTGCTTCTGTTCCATTCTCTCCTGTGGAAAAGCACTTCAGT
Organism: Amblyornis subalaris; assembly: GCA_018881555.1. Lineage (NCBI taxonomy): Eukaryota > Metazoa > Chordata > Aves > Passeriformes > Ptilonorhynchidae > Amblyornis > Amblyornis subalaris. The sequence continues at coordinate 697,829 of JACAXG010000101.1, read as the reverse complement.
TCATAAAATAAATAACTACCTGCAGGTCTCTCTGCACCATAGGCTCCCCTGACCCCAGATACTTTCGTGTTTTCTGCAGTGATTTTAAATAAAAGTCTGCTCTGCTCTCCACATGTGCCTCTGTGTCCYGAGYGCCGGTGGCAGGTATGTTGGGTAGGATGAGAACCAGGTGTTCCCCCACAATTATTTACTCATTTGCAGACATGAGGGCTGCAACATCCGCTGGAGCAGCCTGACAGTGATTTACAGCTGCTCTCTGCTTGTGGGGGCTGAGCTGCTCAGATTCCTGGGGCCAGCACTGCACTACTTTGGTTTGATACCAGAGCATTTGGAGGCCCTGTTCTGTCATTTGGTGAGAACCACACAGYTCTAGGCTTCTTCCAGTGTCTAAATCTGTTGCAATGACTTAGTTGATGAGGTTTCCAAGAGGTTTTCTTGCCTGTGGTCTGAAGATGCAACTTCCAAACCGTTCCCATTTCCATAGACTTACACCATAGGGGTGCATCTCAGCCTGGGACACTTGTCTCATCAAGGCACAGCAACGTGTTTGTGTGGAGCTTTTTGCTTTGGTAAAAAGATGTTCCCACAAGTAAATTTTGTGAATTTGTGTAGCAACATATTGTCTCTTTGAAAGTGTTAGTGTTATTATGGCATCAGGATAAAGTATCACAAAGCTTTGTGAGCTGGATCTTGATGAAGGACAGAAAGTATTTTTAATTTCACTGCTGTATATATGAGGAAATGGCTGGATACAATTCCAACCTGCTGGCTGTTCCCTTGACACCTTAACTGAGGGAAATCCAATTCTTGCTCTCTGTGCTCCTACAGATGCATGGTGTGTGGCTGGGGACTGGTGTAATTGCAGTGGATTGGATTTTAAATGCATGGGGTTTTGGCAGGGAAGCAGCAGCACAAGGAATTAATATTTTAGTGCTCTTGTTCTGTTTCACTCTGTTTTTTGACTGTTCCCACTTTGGAGTTTTGTTCACGTTTTTAAAAAGATTTTCTTAAAAAAATCCAACTGCCATATACAGCAAATTTTCCTGTTAGGATGAACCAATTTAGCTAAAATGACCGGTCTTTCTAAGTCTGCGATCTGATTTCTAATTTTTTTCACCTGACACGTTTTTGCTTACACAGCTAAGTAAGCAAAYAGACTCTCAGGTGAAGGAGTTGTTTTTCTCTCTGTGAGTAAGGACAGGGGTCCTGAGCAGTCCAGGAAGGTGGAACCTCAGCTGACAGTGGAAGTCTCTTCCAGAGATCAAGATGTAGGGGAAAAGAACAGAGGGCCTTGTGAAACCCAGGACGGATTTAGTTGAAAATATAATCTAAGGGAAAGTATAGGGTGTGGTTTTTTTCACTGTTGGAACTGAAATTTCCATGAGAAATGTTTAGGGTTGTGGTTTTTATGTTTTACTAGGAGTATGGAAAGGTTGTTCACCCTTCAGACAAGAATGTTCAATTCAGGTTTTGTCCAAGTGGCAAAATCTGGAAATATTTGAAGCAACTTTGGACAGCAACAAGATCCTTTTTCCAGTGAATTCTGTGATTCAGGCTCTGAACTTTGTGCTATAAGGAACTTAGACTGTCAACCTCATCTTTTTCCCCTTCCAGAGACCTTCAACCCGCCCAGATTTTCCCAGTGTCCAGATCTCTTTCTGCAAGGAGGACAAATTAGATCAGCTCATAAAAGATACTCTGAGATGTGTCTTTGCTGTTCACACTCCCTGGTCTTTTAATGAGTTAAATTAGGGTCAGTTTAAGATTAAATGTTGACTATGTAATATGCTTGTCACTAGAATATCCATTGTGGGGCAATGTATAGGAATAGTCTAYTTTCTTCCCTACACAAATCCTGCCTTAAAAATACAAGTCCCAGGTCACCTCCTCTCCAGGATTCTGGCCCTTTCCCTGGCCCTGTTAACCCAGCATGTGTCTTTATGATCAAAATTCAAATACAGTTGCACAAACTGTTAAATAACCTGGATCCTCCATTGGTAACTGATCTCAACAGAGATGTCAATTCAATTAATATTGCATTAGGCTACCCACAAGACTATGCTAGTACAGAGCTGATGCTCCAAGTCAGGCCTGGGCTTGTTGTCTGCTACCTGACAAAGCTGAAAAAAAGATGAATATTAAATGTAAGGTAACTCCATTAACTCTTTCTTCCCCTGAAGGCATATTCAAATAGTTTGAGTGCTGGGAGGCCTGCTAGCAATCTCAGTGGGTATTTCATTCTGACTCATCACTGGATGCGTTAAAGCTGTTTGTGGAGCAGAGGCATCTGAAATCACTATCCACTTTGGGAAATTTTGATCTTAACTTGTGCTGAGTTTTTATATATTTCACCTGAAGTTTCCTACAGTATTGAAAGTGAGGGGAAAAAAGGAAAACACTTTTCTACTGGGAGCTTTAATACTAACTAATAAAAATAAAGTTTCTTAGAGCAGAGCAGGTGGAGAACAGGCAGAGTGTCAAGGACAGCTGAGGGAGAAGAGAACTTCTTCCTCTGTGGTTGTTAAGCAGGTCTCAAAATATTTGGCATTCCTGAGCCACCTGCTCCTGCTGGGGCTGGGAAGTTGTTTCACTCTCTGTATTGATTGTACAGAACCCAATGGTAGCAACTAAACACAGAACACTTTCTTCTGTGGTGAGACAAGCAAAAGAACAACCAGTTCTCCCTTTGTAAACAACAGACTGTGGATCTCAAATAGTTTTTTCTTTCTTGCTGACAAAACCTGGATTTTATGGGTTTGTCTTACAGCTGCTAATCTCAGACATATGCAAAAGAAAAGCTGGAAATCAGTGTGAATATTTCTGATTTAGAAGTCAGGCAACAAACAAGGAAATCTTGATTATTGTTTCCTTGATTACTAGACAGAAATTGAGATTTATTGTTACGGTTCATTTCCAAAATAATGTGGTTCCTATCACTCTTTATTCTTGTTTTGCAACTCTGACTGAGGAGTGTCCAAAACCCTGCGAGTCTTGGCCTCTGTAGTCTCTCTCCAACACAGTAACTGGTTGGATACTAGTTGCTGGGTTTTGTTTTTTCTTCCATTTTCTGTATCATGAAGAGCTGCTGTTTTGTCAACAGTGCATCTTTCAATAGGGATTTTCATGTTGATATCCTAATTGCATTGATAAAGTGTTTTATCATTTGRAGTCCACTCCAGACTGGCAGAAGAGAAATCTCTCCTTCTGCCGGAGGAACTTTCTGTGCAAGATAGAAAATTCTTTTTAGGTGAGAAGATTCGATAAAGTCCCAGGATGACTGTTTATAATTTCTTTTGACTCCTGACTTTTTGGAGCAAAGCAGTACAAATTCCTAGATTATGGCCCAGTTAGCAGATGCTGAGTGTACAGTCTATGCCATGGAGATGTGAATCTCATTGAAAATAAAAGGAAAATTTTRTCTCCAGTCTAGTACCTGAGGCACAAAGACRTGAAGCAATATGGCCACGATCTGCACCAGCACTGCTGTTCCTCAAGTCTGTAACTGTAACCAAAAGAACATTTTTCCTACTGTGGACTTACACTGCCTTGAGAGTCCTATAGGAGCTGGATAACTCACAGGGGTATCTGTTGGCCATGTTCAGAGCAAACACACAGTGATGTGGTGTAAAGGGATGCACAATACCACTCCTTGATGAAAAAGAAGAACCTGCAGCCTCTGCTAAATGGTGGSTCTGAATGGCACACAGAAAATTATGGAGCACATTCACTTGCAGCCAGGAAATTGGTCTTGCTGGGGGCTCAGGGTTTGATTTATGGTGSCCTCGAGTCAGGGCTCCTAATTGTTATTGAAACAGGCTCCGGAGATGGACTGGGGGTGGAGGAACAATGCTCCAGAGCCAAGGGCACAGGAGAATGGTGGTGGGCACTCCCTCGGCCCACCCTGCCCTTGGCTGTGCAGACAATCCCAGAGCATCCCCTCTCTCCTCCAGATCCACTGGGCAGGCAGCAAGCACAGTGTCCTCTGCTGACACCCTGGGAATGAATGGCACAAGAAAGGGTGAGGACTAAAAATAAAGTTGATGTCTCCCAAGTTTTGGTCCATTAAGGTAATCCTACACTCTGCAACTGAAGCTGTGGGTCAATGAAAACAAATTGCAGTTCGTTCCCCAAACAGAAAGATTAAGACACAGGAAGCTGCCGAATGCTGAAGGCACTGGCCTTGACTTCACAACCTGGCCAATTTGTGCTGCCTGTGAGGCTGTACAGCTGTCAGGGAGAAAACAAATCTTCTCACACAGAAGCTCTTCTTTTATATCATATTCCTTTTTTTTTTTTTTTTTTTTCTTTCCCAGACTCCAGCCTTTGTTTCTGGAGAAAAGCTGAAAAGTATTTTGCATATCCAAAAAAGCAAAGGCGATGCTCGTGCTTGAAATTGTTTCAGTTAGGAACAATTACAAACAAATGAATTTGTGAGTGCTGAAGCAAATCCAGGGCAAAACCATCTSAAATGGGGAGGTTAGAAAAATACTGAATATTTCTGAGGCAAAACCAAGGAAGGTTCCTACAGACCAGACCACCAAAGTCTGCCTTTCTTCTTTGGCAGAAAAGGACCCTCACTTTATTGATGAGTGACACTGGCAGGCTGATAGGTGCAGGGTTTTCAAAGACAACCTAATTTGTAAACAGTCAACAGCTTAACAAGCTGTAAACAGCTGTCTGGACTTCTAGAAGATTTGCTGGTGCTTGAAAGGCTAAAAAAGTCACAGTGTTTTCCTAAAACCTCCTTCATTAATTTGTGGCCTGGTATTCATTAGGACAACAAGCCTCGGGGGGCTACTTACGGCTTAGCTCCCCCCTTCCCATCATGTTTCAAGCCCACATTCTGCTGGAAATTCAGTTTTAGATGCGTTCCCATCACAAAGGGTGTGAGGACCTAAAAGGAAAACAAACAKAAATCAGAGCACCAAAAAAAATATGGTTTTGGTTCCTCCTACCCTAAACAACAGGTCATTTATCACCGGTGCTTCTAGGAGCTCTTGTCATTAAGTAGATTCCACAGTGATGCTTCTGCCCCATCCATGTGGGAAATCAAGGGAGACAAGACAAGGCTTGTCCTAAAACTAGAGGGAATTTATGGAATTGCCAATCTGGTCCCCGTAAGTGGGAGCAACAGCTACACCCAGCACAGGAAATAAATACTGGTGCTCAGAGTGGAGGAAGATAATAAAGTGATTGGGTAGGTAGCAGTCAGTACCTGYGACTGATTAGCACAAGCTCACTTCAGGCAGGATTTTAAGAGTTGTGGCAGACGTTTCGAAGTTGTGGTAGTGCAAGGCTGGTTACAAAGCACTGTGAGAGAGGTTTGGCATGCTGGAAACCTCCCTCAAAAGGTTGATTAAGTAAATTATAGGGTAAGAGTCTCTGTGTGTGTGTGCTGAGAGAAAGAAAAAAACCAGAGTGAAGAGAAATATGGGATGGTTTGTTTTTCCAGCGTGTCTTAGGTAAACAGAARTTTTTGCAATTAGATTTCTTCTTTCCAATCCATTAGGGTTAATGCAGTTTTAATTAGCACTTGATTTGCAGGCTATGAGGTATGGTTTAATGTGCCTTTTAGAGATTCCAAACCAACGTACTGCAAGGAATTGAACACAAATGAGCAAATTAATTTTTTTTTCAGACCCGTTTTTGTTTGTGGATGATTTTCCCACTGGTTTTACTTTGCAGAAAAGCGATCCTAAAATAGAGATCTCGGATTCTTTGTGGAAGAGACATTCAGTACAGAATACTCCATAAAATCCTTGGTTTTGTCTCTGCTCTCACAAACCAGCCCTGTCTTCAGCTCCTGGTAGCAGGTGCATTGTTTGGTCTTATTGCTAAGGCCACTTATCTTGCCCTGTTGGCATTGAACAGAGACAGACCTGCAGTGGTGACCTTGTGCTTGTGTTGAATAATTCCTTCCCCTAACTATGCCATAATTRTCAACTTTGCAACTGAATACTGGATTACAGCCCAAGAGTTCCTCCTGAATGCAAAATACCAGGAATTCAGCGTTTGCAATGAGTAAGTTTGAAGTAATCTACACAGGTGGTTCTTATATTGCACCTGTCACCGTGGTATCCAGCTCCTGCACAGGAGTTTCAAGTGTTTCCAAGCACATATAAASAGAGACTGTCTCCTGCATTCCTTTTGTACTTCGGAAATGCATGGAAATAACAATATCCAGAGGGAGCATTTAAAACAAAGCTAAATGAAAAGTAACTAAAGAGCAAGGACACGCTGTCCTGAGCGGTTTTAGCTAATTTATTTTGTACAGAAGCGGTGTCTTAGACTTAAATTATCATAGCATAAATAATAGAAAAATTAAAATGGGGAAATCTGGCCCAAACATAGAAAACTACTGCCCTCAGGGAGAAAGGAAAGTTGAGTGCTGAATGTTGAAGTGTCAGCATGAAGTCTGAAGCCTCACAGTCTCTGTCACTACTTGGGATTTGTGGGTAGCTGAGATCCTTGAAACCTCAGCTCATGCCATAGGGTCTGTTCTGCTCCTCACCTGTAACMTGAGCTCACATCCATGGGTTATATCTCCCATTGGAAGGAGGCTCTCTCTCCCCAGGATGTTGTTGGCACAGGAGCACGCCATGCAGGTGGATGACTGAATGCTTCCCTCTGGCCAGAAGGCTGCTCAGTTTTAACATTGATTAGGTTTTATTATGGATTATTGATGGAATGCTCCTACCAGCTCTGCACAGCAAGACCTCTTTAGTGTCAGTAGAACTCTGCTCAGGCCCAAGGGTCCACCCACAGAGATCCAGGTAGCTGCAAGATCTGGGCCTATATTTGTGAATAGTGGGACAGCCTGAATGAGACTAAATGTGGTGGAGAGTGACTTCAGGCGTGTAGTTCAGCCAAGTAATTGGCTGGCTGTGTCTTAGCGTAACAGGAAAACAACGTGTTAGTTAGGAGAGAGTCCTAGAGGGTTGAAAAACGCCTTAGGTGATCCTGAAAATGTGGCATACTCATGTTCCAGCAGGTGATCGATTCTTGAGCTCCATGTGAGTAGAGTGACCAGCCTGAGCCAGCCCTTTCTGTTGGTGATCACAGCTGATGGAGCAGGATCAGCCATCTGTTATCAGAGCAGGGCTGCTCATGGGCACCTCTGGCCATACCTTTTGTACAGGACCTATGGATGCATCCTGGGTGTGGTTTTGGGCTCTAGGAATGTTGGTTCACATGCAGAACAAGCCAGAATTTGTGAGCCTTCTGGTCAAATTGTTGCTCAAGTAAAACTCAGCCGCAACAGCAGTTTAGCTGAGTGGCTCACGTTGTTTCTCATGTCACTCCCTCCTTTCCCAAYACAGAAAGATTTGCAGGGAAAACAAAATAAAAAGAATGTCAGCTTAATAAATCTGCAGTGTTTCTGCATAAGAGGCTAGCACTGAGACACTGAGCATCCTAAAGACACCCTTGGGAGGGAGAGCCCTGCTCAGCTGCTCAGAGCATGGTGCTGATAATGCCAAGGTCGGGGCTTCAATCCCCTTGYGGGCCATTCACTTAAGAGCTGGACTCGATGATCCTCCTGGGTGCCTTCCAGCTTGGAATATTCTGCGATTTCAGTGGAAATCCCAGTGATTTCCCGGCTRTGGCAGGACAGACGCTCTGTATTTGTCGGGGGTGGGGGTGGATCGGGGAGGTGTCCGAGGATGTGGGGGACTGCCCASCCTTGGCGCTGCCGGGTCTAACAGGACTGTGCATCCCCGGGCGGGAGAAGGCGTAGGAGAASGGAAGGAGAGGGGATGGTCCCGGAGCACCTGCACTACCCGCGGCCACCACTAGATGGCGTTTGTCAACCACGTCTGCTCGCCGCCCCTAAAAAGCCCTTTCCTGCCTCAAAATGAGCCCGCCGGTCGCTCCTCGCTGCCAATGAAACTCTTGCAATATTTTTTTATTATTATCATTATATTTTTTACAGTGATAAGGCGCAGGTGAAGAGAGATGCTGTTGGACTGACCGGCTGGAACAAAGCCCGGGATTTGGCAGGGTTGGATGCTGCGGTTCTTGACCTTGTGCGCTGGCACCTCACGCTCCCCTCAGCATWGCGGGATCCACGCCTGGTTTTTACACCGAGAGAATCTTGGAGTGTCCTCTCGAGGACGGCGATSCCAGCCACATCGTCTTTTGCTGGTGGAAGGCTTCTGGCACTTCCGAATATTCCATGCCTTGATTTTTGAAACAAGCTGGGTGGCTGTGGCGTGGCTCAGCGCTGAGGAGCACACGCAGGAGAACAGTCTTGCCCCAGCCCGAGCAGGTCAGGAACCCAAACAGGACAGACCTGACGCTGGAAGAAAAATGATAAACAATTCCACTCAGGCCACCTCTGGGAATATATCCCAGGGTTGCAAAATACAGTTTTTAGGGTCTAGCTCTCCATCCTTAGTGCTTCAGCTTTAAATAAGCATTTTGCTTTTTTTTGTTGTTGTTGTGACTATAAAAGATGGACAGGACTCAGCCTGGAGCGGTCAGACTCTGATCTCTCCCACTTTAATTGGGTAGTTAGTTGTATCTTTTCTTTCCCAAATTATTTGCAAGAAATTGTGATTTAATCCATTCTGCACTTAAGAAATTTAATCAATCATTAGAAATAACTGCCAATGATAGGAAAATATGCTAATTCATGTTATTTTTGCAGACAAAGCACTGATATAAACAAAACATAATTAAACATGCCCTCTTTATACACTTCATAAAAAGCCACAGTCCTTGGGTATTATAAATCTAAACTTCTTTCTCTGATCCCAGGGCATAAAATGTGTTCTGTGAATTGTCTCACTTCTTGTAGGAAAACACTGATAATATTTGCCTGGCAGGCAGCACAAAACACAAAATGTAAAATAAAAAAATAAGTTATTAATCAGACTAACGGGCAACTGAAATGGAAAGCTGTCTTCTATGTCACATTAAAAATGATAATGAGCAACATTTCACAAGGCAATATTATTAAAAAAAGAAATTTAAAAAAATGCGTGTTCCGCACAGACTTCTSAAGCCATATCTGCGCCGTAGTCTCCAGGAAGCAAACGAGAAGGACGAGTTCTGCAGTTGGTTACCATGGGTATGTTGCCTGAGGAACACCTGCATTTCAACATGGCCATGCCTAAAACAGGTGTTGCTTTTTTATCTTCAGCTAACCAAGCCCCCGGGCGACGGTGATCTTGTTTTTCCAAATTTGCATCTCGGCAGAAACAAAGTTTTAGCTCAATTAAATACCTGTCACAGAACGGSGGGGAAAGAGTAGGCATATGTTGTGACGCATAAGAATATGTTGTGGTTTTGAAAATGGTCTGGGAAGAGCTATTTTTTTAATGATCTGTGACAAAAACAATGCAAAAAGAAAAACCCTGCCTTGAGGGCCAGTATGTTGCTCTTTGTTTCTCACTTGGGAACCAAGAARCAGAATTTTGAATGAAGTTTATTGCATAAAAATATAGGCTGTTCCCTGGCTCATCTTGTAGGCACTTGCAGGTTGCTTCTGCTATTTTCTGAAAGATGTGGGCCGAATTCTACTTCCCTTCTCCAGCATGATTTGGGTTGAAGGTTGGCTTGTGGGAAAAATTCTTATTCTAGAAAGGTTATTAAGGCTCTTGCTTTTCTTACCCAGTAAAAATAGTCTTGCTGACAGTGACCCTCTGTGTTTGTGCATCATGAAAGGAGCAACATCCTCGGGTCTGGAATCAGTGTTTGCAGGGGGTGCACAGTCTGTGTGCTTTCCAATAATGTTAAATGCAGCACATGGGACAGAGCAGCCCCAGCATTCTCCACCTACCCCAGAAATCTTTGCCACATCTGCCCTTGTCATAACGCAAAGGAGACCAGGCTGGGCAGACAAAACTGCCAAGCTGCTCTGTACAAAGGCCCCAGAATCACCTGTGCAGGGCCAGATGGGATTTGCAGGACAGACAGCCCTGGAACAAGGATTCACAAGTGACAGGGATACCACTGCTGGCTCTCAGCTGACCCTTTTGGGTGACCAGCCTGGGGYTGCCCTCTGGGCAGGGTGTAGATCTGGCAATTTATTTTCTGAACTGCTTTTAGCCCTGTAAGACTTTTGTCRCCAATCTCATGAGCAGTCACTCCAAGGCTCTGCTGGGATCACACGCAGGTGTCTCCCTGGCATGGCAACACATCCCATCTGAATGGCTTCTGGAATTCTACTGACTGGCTCACTGTCTCTGTGCCCAGCATATTCTGGTTTCAGGGCTGGGACTGGAAGGATGGAAGGGGTCTGTCTTCATAAAAAAATCTTAGGAAAGACRCTTGTAGGTACATTCAGAGGCTYTSCCACTGCTGCAGGTGTGCTTCTGCTTCCCATACATAAAAAGGTAGCAARGCTTACTTTGTCTGTCCTGTGTGTTTTTGCAAGGGGTTTTGCAGGACAAGTGTTGCTTATTGGGGTGTAGCTCCTTGCACAGAGGATCCAGCTGACAGGTGAGATTTACAGAAGTAGTAATTACTTGATTGCTRAAACAACACTTAGACACAGTATTTTTCTCTAGCTAGAAAAAAATCCTCTCTTTCCAGCTCACCCCAGAGATCTCAGTARAATCCCAAAGCTGATACTTTCTGGAGTGTTCTCCAAATCTCTCTGTGTGACAGTCCAGCTATTCAGGTGCTTTTTCAGTTGTAATTGTACTTGAGTTCAAAGCCAGTAAAGATCACCAGGGCTTATTGCTTCACACTGAAGGCTAATGCTCAGTGCTAGATCTTCTCTGCAKCAGGGACCAGAACTCAGTTTTCTGACATGCCTCACTCCCCATTTAGCTGGGTGTTTAGTTTTTTATTTATTTACCTTCTCATCCCATTTCTTTCCAAGCTCAGCTCGTTATATATCACAGTTTATGTACATATCCCCACCAGAGGGAATGGATAGCAGTGGAATTCCAGGGGATGTCTGCTGTACACTGGCACACAGCTGGGATGCAGTGCCAAAAATTCAAGCTGAGTGCCAGGAACCGTGCTATTATCAATATATCAGGCTGTGGAAAAGGAGGTAAGACCCATACACGAAAATCAAGAGTATTTCTGTGCTACAGGGCAAATGACTAGAAAAGTGTCAGGAGAATGCTTTTGCAAGGATGTACATGGGTTCTGAAATGCCTCTCACCACTGCTGTGTTAACTCTCTAATCCCCTGCTATCTTTGTATTGAAAAGCCAGGTGGGACTAGAATTGACAAAAATACATCTACTGAAATGTTCTTCTAAACTAGAATATAGCTTAATAATWTTTTTTTTATTTGATTAAAAATATGCATATTTTAATTGAAAACACAGGGTTGCCTCATTCCCCTCTCCCTTTTAAAATCTGGTTTTAGTTGGGAGATTTGAAACATGGACTTTATATGTAGATATAGATATAGATACACATTGTTACCTAAAAATATTTAGAGGGATGAGGTGCTAAAATTGTTCAATTTGCTTTTTTGATATCCCCTCACCAAACATCTTGGGGGCAATCTTCTTCCTGAGTTTTCTCTAAGAACAACTTGTTTTTCCAGGCAAATGTGGCAGAACCTGTTCTGATACCTGGTTCTGATACTGGATTCTGTCTAGAACAACTTTGAAATCAGCTGAGCCCTTTTGTATCAGAGAAGAAATTGGCCCAAAATATGAGTTTTCAAGGATGACAAAATTCAAATACTTTTTTCCTTTTTAATGGGTAGTCCCTTCATATAAATGTATATGTACAGTTATCAAGTGTGATAAAGCAGAGGACAATGGTCCCATTAAGACTAAATCAGCAAGAGCTAGACAGAATATTCATGTTTTGTTTAAAATAGGTAAAATTAGATCATGGTCTGCATCATAGCTGAAGAATATATGTAGGACTGTAGATTCAAAGCATTTTCAATCATGTATTGCTTTAYCTTTCTCCTCACTTAACTCCTTATTACAGGTTCTAAGCACTCCTTGGATCATGTCATGTTTTGCTTTTATTTGTTGTGGAGTTTTTTTCCCCTCAATGTTGATGTTACAGCAATGTCTAGGGGTTTTATTTTCTAATGCTTTGTTCCAAGTTGGGAAAAGCAAAATAAAAATAGTTACAGAGAAATGAGTAAGAAGAGTCTGACTTTAAAAGAAAAAAGGAAAAGGAAAAGAAATATGGACTCTACATCTAATAAAATACTCAGGCCTGGCTGATCCACAGYTACAGAAATGTGCTTCTTGAGCATGAAAGAACTGACAAAATGGGAAGGACTTAAGTCCTCAATTAGTTTAGTGATTAAGATGTTCAAGTAAGTCAGAAGAACTCTGTGGCAACGTAACATCAATAATTTCAGAGCAGTGTTTAGAATTAATGTAGTTCATGTTTTACTGCATCTCCTTCCAGGCACTGAAAATATATGGGGGCCCTCTTCTTTACTACTTATGTGTGAAAATAGCTTGTACTTCTAAGAATAATCTTTTCTGTTTAATAAAAAGCAAAACCAGATCATCTAAACCCATGAAAAGCAGGAAATCTGAACAACGTGCTTCCTATTCTTGAGGCTGTTTATGGAAAGCTGCATTTGTATGACAAAAAGCATRATTTTTTATTATATCAAACTTTTCACATCAAATACTGCTAATGCATTTCAGTTCCTCCTCCTGTTCTGTCTAACTAGGACCAGCTCATTTACCACTCGCTGAAGTGGAGGACAGGCCAAARCTTTTATCTCTGGTTTCCTTTTTTCATTACTTTGCCACGGAGTGGAAGTGATCACAGTGAGAGCTCCATCCTGTGCAGAGCCTGGTGCCCCATTCTGGCTGCTCAAGTGGTTGTCTTATCAATTTACCAATTTATCAGCTAGGCAAATTGGTTTTATTCATTCCAGAGCATTAGTAAGCCTTTTACTGCTAGACCAGGCATCTGTTTTTCAATTAAGGGCTTACAGATGCATTTTGTCTCTCAAATTAAAGAATCCCACAGGTTTTTTCCTGAAGAAAAAAGTTTTCTGTAGGAATGTGTCAGTTGTCTTGGGTGCTGGTGTGTCTCAGGTGTGATTTATAGATCATTTGTACCATAAAGAGGCTTTTGCTGGAGGTGCAATACAAACTGGTGTGTCATGAAGTGTAAGACTAAAGAGTAAATCYTGAGAAACAACRAAAGAAAAAAAAAAGAAGAAAAAAGTGAAATTTATTTCCAGGAAGAACACTATAGATTTGAGTATGTATCCTGTTCCTATCCAACAGAAGTTTATTGAGATTAGAAAAAATATTATTGCCATCTATATTGCAATTTCATGGCCTTGGTTTGGATGGAGTATTCTGTAAGGCCTGCACATCTACAACTGAACAAAGAGCAAGACATTTCAAACTTAGATGTGATGATTGGTGAAATTCAACCACAATGATGAAAAGAGCTGAAATTTTTTTTAAAAAAAATGTATTTTCTACCTTTGGAATCTCATTCAGTTGAAAATAAAGTAGGTTTATGACAGCAAAACATTAACAGTTCTGAACTTTAGAGCATAGGTTTTCTTGCAAGCTGTTTCTGAGCAGTGGAGAAAGTTGTGGCAAACCTTCACTAGTAGTTTGGAGGATAAAACCTGAATTTACAAAAGTTCCTGTCTTGCAGGAGGCAGCTCACCTAGCTCCAAAAGGCTTTGTGAGTAAAGTAATTGTCCGAGTTGCTGCAATTAAAGAAATCACCAGTGTTGCTCCTGTACTAAAGAAATGCTCCTGCAATGGGCATGCTTGCTCAGGGTTTACTGGTGTAATCCCCATTTTCCCTCTGGGAAACCAGAAGGATTTTTGAAAACACAGAAGAAATCTTTCAAGCAAAGCTACTTCACATCATATTGGAATAAAAAGCTCTCTTATCCTACAAAAGTTAATATTGTTGTGTTGTGCTTTGGAGAGTCAAATAGCTTAAGGATATGGGGTTTCTTTCTTCTTCCCTCGCTGGTGTAATTCTACTGACATGTGTAATTTCTTCTGCTTTCCAGCAGATTTATTTGCACTGACTCTTTTTGGTCTCACCCTGCCGTGGTCCCCACTGGTACTCCTTTCCTGGGCACGTGGCCCCGTGTTTCCAGGACATGCTGGACGTGAAAGCACCAGCACCCCCRTGGTAAATCCACCCCATTTCGCAGCCACCACCTCCCTTTTCCTGCCAGACCAAGCCCTAGGGACAGGAGTGGTGTCACAGCCAGCAGTTCCCACAGCGACATGCCACTGAACAATAAAGGGCTGCACACTCTAATGATGATTAATTACATTTTCCCCTATCTTTCTATCAATTAACTGGAAATGTTTCTTTGTTTTAATAATTGTCTTTCGGTAAATAAATGTGTAAACACTACTTAAAGCATTTTGGGGCCTAATTATACTTATCTGAAAGTTAACAGATTCAAGATGTGATTTGTGTTTTAATTGTTTTAAATTATGGTAAAACACGGTGCTGGGTGCTGATTTTCTGAAGAGCTGATCTCTGTTGTGAGACAGTGAGGAACTACAAAGAATTGTGTCCCAGACCAAGCTGATTGCGAAGCAGAGTTCTGTCCAAGCCTGGATTTGCACTGAGGTTTGTTGGCTTTTCACCTGGTCAAACCCATTGACCAGAGCTACCCAGCCAATTTTAAAAAAACAGCTTAAAGACYCCAAGGCCTGGCTGTGGTGCCTGGTGGGGAAAGGCATCACACTCCTGGCATCCCCACCCACCCTGTGCTCAGGTGCTGGGGGTGCAGAGCCAGACCAGCAGTGCTGGACACCCCTCCCAGTCCAGTCCAGTCCCCTTTGCAGTGACAGAGATCAGGGATAACTCACGTGCCATGCCTGACCCTGGGGCAAGGGAGATCACAGCTAAATCCCCGTGATCTGAACGTATCAGGCTTTTGGGCTCCCTCACCTCACACCCTTTCATGTCTGTGCCCTCTCTAATAGCAGAGGAGCCCCGTGTCACCGTGGTTTGTTATTCTCATTAGCTCCCATTAGCTGGAACACAGTGTTGGGTTCGGACAGAGGCCGTGTCCAGCCCTAACAGAGATAAGGTACATCCTGAGGYTGTGGTAAGGGGAAATGAGCAGAAAACCACAACCACCAGAAGAAAGGGAGGTACCAGGGGGAGAACCCATGTCAGTGGCAGAGTCTGCAGCACCCCAGCAGCTTCCTGGGGAATGGAAAGGAGGGATCTGATGGAGGAGCACGTGCTGGTGTCATGATGCTCTCTTAGTGCTCCTTCTGTGCTGCTACGGAGCTGGAGCGAATCCCTGTGCGAGGAATGATGGATCCTGTTTGTCCCCACAGCTGCTGTGACCGTCCCCTTCTGGGGCTCAGCAGAGTGGAGATCGTTTCAGATCCAGGCACACAGAGTGTCCATGGCCGTGGACCTCTTGGGTTATGAGCCCTCTGTCTTAATTTCCCTTTCTCTAGAACAAGGGTAATATTTCCACCGTTCAGGTTGATGTTAGGAGGTTAAAATCGCAAATCTTGAGAGGGGATCAGGCAAGACAGGATAAGGACAGCAATGTAAATAAAGAAAACAGTTCTCTGCTATATTTTCCTTACTCAAAACCTATTTGTGGGCTTTTTTTTTTTTAGCTAGACATTTTTGAAAGATAAGGGGAAAAGAAGGAAAGGAAGAAAAATCCTCCCACGTATACAAACAGAATTTGCATTTGAGTGCATTAAAATTTTTCTTAAATTGCAATTAAGCAATAAATCTTCACCAGTTGCAAAAATAAAGAGAGTGGGGTGGGGGAAATTTATTAGATAATGTAATCTTTCAGGCATTTTTTAATTTCCTTCTAAGATCTAGAATATCAGTCTGAGTCCCAGGTAAAATAGGATTCAAGTTTTCAGCCGCGAGTTGTGACTCAAAGTGCTTAGCTAAATTAAACAGAACAGATGTGAAAAATAAGATGAGAGCTATGCATGGAGCTCCCAAACAGCTGTCCCACCTTGCCCTCCATCGAAGAGCCCGGCCTAATTCCCCTTTGTTGACTAAAGTCTGCAATTCGATCCTAAAAGCTTGTCAGAATTAAGTACAATGCTTAATATAAGTTTACATTTTAACTGTTTTTCTTTGATATTTGACAAGGACATGGGAAGTAGCTCCAGAACTTTCTCCTGGGCCAATTTGCTCAAGGTTGCTGTGAACCACGCTTCCCCTTGGGCTGCTTGCCCCAGGGGACTGCTCTTGAGACCTGGCACCTGTTGGACACCAGAGCAATTAATAATTAATTAAACAAATARCCCCTTTACATGTCACTGTGAAATCAAAGCTTCAGCGTAAAAAAGAATTTTACCTTTTAGGTTTCCAGAAGTAACCTCTGCCCCAACACTTGTGCAGTATGTGGAGGAGCAGATATTTGCTTTTTCCTCAGWGTAGTGGCTTTTTACAACAGATTAACAAAAAAAAAAAAAAGGGAAAGGAAAGGAAGGAAAGGTCAGCCTTGTTAAATCCTTCCTAGTAAACACTACTCAACTGCAACAATGTCAACAAGTATCTGAACATTTAACAGCTAAAAAAAAAAATCATAGGCATATTCTGGAAAGGGGGATCAGTGGAGCATTTCAGCTCACGTTTCTGTGTGCACCTTCCAGGATGAAGTACAGTTTGTCTTACTGTTAGTATTTTGGTTTCAGGTATAACAAGTGTATCATGGCCTTTTTTTACATTTTTTTTACCTTTTTTCCCCCCTTTTTCTTCTTCATTTTTTTTTGTTCCCAAAAGGTAGCTGCACATTAAGGAGATAAGTGAACTTCAAAGAGCTAAATACCAATCAGAAGATGGAAGATGGCCACACATAAAGCTACGCTGCTTCTGCAAACCCCTTTAGTAGCCAGACAAGGTCACTGATCAGGGTAATTTGCAGGAAAAGTCAATTTCTCAAGTACCCAAGGCAGGTGTTGTGCCATTCTGTGACAATTTACTGAAACTAAATTGAGGAAGTTGAAAAAAGCAAAGGTCATGAACCATGGGAGAAAGGAGGGAAGCAAAGTCTCTTTGACTGTATTTTTAACTCCTTTTCAACCAAAGCATATTTACAAATTACTGAGCCTGTTTCCACTTAAAAAAAAAATCCCACTTGTGTAACTCAGACGTGTTTATGAAAACCTGGGCTAAAGCCTGGTTGCACAATGAGGAACCTTGAAGAGTGGTTAAAGAAAACAGAGAGTGACTCATGGGGAACTCTTAGCAGAGTGAAGGGAAAAGCAGAAGTTATTTTTTGATCTGAGAACTTTTCTGAGTCTTCATGACAACAAAAAGCTGGGTGAAAGTAGACAGGATGGAAGTGAAAAGATAAAAACCTGTCTGAGAAATCTGAAGCAAGCCACTGAAATGACTGCAGGAGGACAGAAAGGGAATTGATGGCTCAAGAGGTATCTGGCTGTGTCTCTGCTTCAGTTGCACCCCAAAAGGCACTTTTAAGACTTGATCCTTCAGGAAAGGGCCTGGGGTCTCAGTGCCAAGCCTATGAAATAAGGAGYCAGAAACAGGAGTGAAGGAAGTGTAGACTCTGCCTCAGCAAACTTCCATGCCAAAACAGATCTCACAAGTGTTATTGACCCAGGATGAGGAAGAGAGAAATCCAAGACCTGGTCGGCTGTCTGAGGCTCAGAAGACAAATGSGTGGATTGCAATCTTATTTCCTTCTCCTGTGACCACAGATTATGAGCTGGTGACCTCTTAACAGTGCAGGAGATGTTTGAGTGCAGATAGTCCAGTGTTTGTGCTATAGCTGGCGCTGGTGTGGCTGCATCCACCAAGAAGGAGCAAAACTACACCAAATCCACACCAACACTTTCTCCCTTTGGCTCCCATCCTCCAAACTGAACAAATAGTCTTAGCAATTGTGTTGGTGACACAAAGAGTCTTGCAGCTCTCCTTCCTCTTCCCTGTTACAAGATTATTTACGATACATTTTCACAGGTCATCGGTGGTGCTTAGCTGTGCCTCTGGCCCTGAAGCCTGGGAAGTTTATGGGGCAGCAAAAGACCATTCTCTCTCTACATGTTTTTCGAGGGCTTGCATCCAAAGCTAACCAGGACAAACTTCCTCAAATCCTTCCTTGAAGGGAATATTTCAAAAGAGAATAACCTTATGATTATCAGGCCCTGCTTTGAAGAGGTAGACAAGGAGGAAATAGTTGTTGATGTATTTCTGTTAGAGCCACACAGGTTGAAAAGAGTGAATTTGTTTGATAGAGTTTGTATGTGTACATTCCATGGAAGAGATGGACTTCTGTGTGAATAATTAGAAAACGTTTTTGACTGGGACTCCCGAAAGRGAACGTGTTTGTTTCAATTTCTGGGGGTTTTGAGTGGGTTTTGCCCCTTTTCCACCAAGCTCCAGCTGTGATGTTGCTCTGTGCATACAATGAAGTCTGGTAAAAGCCATCTTCTCTTTGCAGGTCTTCTCAGAAACACTCTGTGGTTTGGGATGTATTGAGCTGGGAGTGATTGGACTTTGTTTTTCTGCCACAGCACAGAAGGTTCAGTAGAAAGATTCATTTAAATACAAAGAGGATATAATTAGCCTCCCAAATTACTCCAGCCCTGCTGCTACCTCACTTCAGCTGACTAAAGATCTCTTTATGACACCAGGAGATAACTGTTTTATGTGTTTGGGCTATTCCCAAGTGCTGCTGTCAAACCATTCCCTCGGTCAGAYCTTCTAGAAATACAATCTGTGAGTTCCTTGTAAGTACAGGACTATTTTTATTTAGCTGTTTCGGGGCCCCATTGCCTGAAAACCAATCCAGTTGTTTAACTTTGAGGAAAAGAGTCCTAATCTCTCTTACTTCTATCCCATGTCTTTTACATCCTGAGACTGGAAACAATCTATATCCTAAACACTCCAAGTTTCAGGAATGTTAAATAAGAAGGCTCTATCTGCAGTGGGCAGGAGGACATGAGTTAGTTAGCCAGGCAAATAAACAAACACAGTAAAACACACAAATAAAGCCACCACACCTGCAGGAATGTTAGATATGTTAAAAGGGGTTGCATCCCTAGGCGAGCTACACTGGTTCACTTTTCATCACCAATGACCACGTTACACATGCAGCTGGTGACATTACTTAGCCTCCAGCAAGGTCAGAGCACGCCGTGGAGTGAACAGAGGAAGAACTGTTCCCCTGTTTGTAGCAAAAACATGGTCAGAAGTGATTTGAACTCCAGCTGCGACTCGGCTGCTTGGYGATAGCAGAGCGGTGCTGCTACTGAGGGCTGGCTTCCCCTTCGTGTGGGAGCATCTCACTTCCACCAGGCCACCTTCAAAACAAAGAGGGGTTTGAAATATCTTTCTATCTCATGATTTCATAGGTCTCCCTGAAGTGAATTCTAGGGAAATGAATATTCAGGAATGGATTACAATAGAGGTTTTCGTTGTACTTTATAGRTATCGAAGTAAAGTTGTCTGGTTGTATCACAAATCGGATTTAGAGGGCTGGGTTTTGACGATTCTTAGCAGCACAYGGTTCACTCAAGTGCCTACTGGGACTATGAAAAATACCCATACAGCCACATCCAGCTTGTATGAAGGACACGAGCMTGTTTCTTACAGATGTTTCTTAAAATTTGGACAAAGATGTTTAAGAATGCTGTGATAATCATCAAAGCAATTCCCCAAGAATGAGAGAACTAAAAGAGGAATTAAAACACAGACTCATGTGTCACAACTGTTTATGTGAAATGAAATACACGGTACATAGCACACCTTTAATGCAGAACTCATTATTTATTTGATTTCCATTAATGGGGATGCATAGGAGTACTTGAGCAAGTCAATCATACTGCCTGGTCAGTAGATCCAATCAAAGGCACCACCTGAAGACCATGGTTCATTCTGAAAAACTTCAAATTTTACCAMTTGCTAAAGGGGTTAATAGAGGCTGTGCATGAGGAAGATAACCTAGGTTTAAAAAAACTATAGTCATCATTGTTCATTTATTCTCTTTATTGAGGTAATTTAATTATCATACAGACACAAACATTTGCTCCCATGCTGGGCTCTTCACATCTGTTAGTAGAGATTTGATTAGGTCTACACAAATGTGCTAGATTATACCATCTAGTTGGTGAAATTCAAGCCACCTGGATATTTTAGCAACATCAATAAGAATAATTCTCTTTTTCCAAATCAGTAAATCCAAGATATATTAAAAAGAATTAATTAATGAGTACCAGATAGGCAAAACAAACATTTGACAATGAATCATATTATCAAAGGTTTTGTGGGAGATCCCTCTCAGCTTATGTTTAGATGTCAAATTATATTACCAAAACTAAACAATCTGTTAAACCGATCTCTTAATGCAATAAGTCTCAGCACCATACTCTCTTTTTTCCCAAAGTCCTTCATGAATGCAGTGCAGCATTTAAGGACAACAGCACTTAAAGCACCAGCAATAATGTTACATTAACAAGTCATTAGTATGAAATAGCTGACTCCTAATATTTTTATTGCCATTAAGGTTTTCCTTTTTCTTTTTTTTTTTTTTTTGAATCCTGTAGGACCTGATGATGAAAACTGCTAATCACCCAAGGAGCCATTAGGTGTGTGAGTCAAGCCAGGGTGAGCATTAACGCCCTGAGTGTGCATTTCTGGTTTGTGCTTTCGGAAAGTGAATGACCCAAAAGCTTCACAGGGAATTTGTGGTAAATGCAGCTGTTTAAGATGACATACAATGATATTAAATACAAAGAGAGGGGAGAGAAAGCAGCTGTTGTCCACTGGAGGACTTATCTCCAGGTTAGTTTAGGAACTTACACAGATGTSACATGATTTTTTTTCCCTTTCTCCAGGATGAGGCTGCTGAAATTAATTTAGGTARAGGTAGAGTCCTTTATTAGGAGAAGAACTTTTAGTTGAAGTCAGAGAGAGCAAGCCTTCAATCTGGAAGTATTTATGAAAATACTTTATTTTACTCACTTGAATATTTGTGCAAACAGAGAACTATTTGAATTAACTTTTAGCAAGTCCTTCAAGCTGTGAGAGGAGAAACACAGAGTGGTCAAACTGGCAAGTGAGAGCAGTTCCTAGACCCCAGGAAATATGATTAGTGCGAGTGCCTGAGCAAGTACACGTTAATTCAGCTTCCTGTGAGGCTGATAGCAGACGTCTAAAACTGGGGATATCACACTGATTTGTTTTGTTTGTGCTTCATGAAGCAAAATGGAGCACAGTTCAGCTCTTTGAAGGAAGAACTTTCCCTCTGGATGGAAGGCTGGTGGCCATGATCAGCCTGGGGGGAAGAACCCAGTCCCATGTCAGGCTCCCCTCTGCCTTCCASAGGACTCTGTCTTTGTTTGATGTTGCTCTTTCAGATGTAGGGTTGGAAAGCCGGGGAAGAAGTGGAATTTCTGGCACATCCATGCTCTCTGTACATGTGTCCCACCAGATTTCATGACAGTTCGGGTATGGACCCAAAGGATTAGGGCAACCTAAGAAGTGTTTGTCTAGGTACAGTCTTCTCAGAAGTGGTGTTGAGGCTTATGTTATAACGTGTCCCTGCAAGAGCAAGTTGGACTAAAAGCTTTCTAAATCCATATAATTGAACTTAATTGTTTACATAATAAAATTATTTTTAATGGAGAACAATTGAACGATGATGATTCAGTCACAAGAATTTGCTTCTAAATCTCCAAACAGGCCTCCTCTGGGAAGAATCATTATCAGGAGGATGTGTCTTCACTCTGAGGTAGTTGGATGTCTATGAAATACACCCACAAAAACATCCTTAATGCAGAAAGCAACTGGATGGCAAACYCATCCCATCCCAGCCCCAGGAATCCTGCAGAAAATTACCAGCCTTGCTTTGACCTATTTATCCCACTGAATATAAAATAAATGGGAGTGATTGTGGTGAATCCACAAGTAGGAAAAGATGCTGGAGAGGCAAAGGTGCTGGAGAGGCACTAGAAATGCCCRTGGGGCTGAAACTGAGGTTGAAGATATATTTTTGTTATTGATGAGGTTCAACTCAGGAAAGGGGGTAGATTTATAGACATTGATTTATGTTCTTTGTTTTCTGTTGAGAACAGGTTGGGGCAGACACCAATCAACTTTGTGGTGATTTTCTGTGMACTTCTTAGAAAGTGATTGCTGTTTTGAAATCAGCAGGTTTTTTTAATGTTTTCAGTAATACAAGAAGAGAGAGATATTTCACCTATTTTATTTCAAGTCAGTACTAAACTTTCAAGTATTTAATTGCCTGTGACTGTGCTAAATTCATGTATCAAAAGTGGCCTGAAGAATTATCTTTTAAATTCATTCGTTGTATAGTGGGTTGTGTTCCACAACACAACTAACCACAGGGCCTAAGGGCCACAAAACCACTGGACCTTTGTGGCACTACTTCAAGCTCTTTTCCCACTTTCATTATAACCTGGATGTGACTTGAAATCATGTGTTATTAGCCTGAGTGAGAATTACACGAGGAACAGCGTTATAACAGGGCTCAGCAATGAAAAGGCAGCTCCTCCAGGGCACTTACAGCATCTTGTTTTACAATATATGATGGAAAAGCCTTTTTGTACTGTGAGCAGGTGATTTTCCCATCCTGTTTGACACAGCAGTCTGCAGGTGTTGTGTGATCATATGTGCTTCCTTCCTGAGGCATGTCCGGAACCGTAATTCCAGTAGTAGTAGTAATAGTAATAATAATAATAATAATAATAGAGGGGAAGTCCACAGTTCAAGGCTTTTTTTTTTTTCAAGTGAGACTTTTAAAAAATTTTCTGCACATATTCAGCTGATAAATACATCCCTCTTCCTCCTCTCCCTACCTGAGCACATCCCAGGACAGTCAAGGTGCATCCTCCAAAGAGAAATGCTGAGAGAGGTGCAGCTGCTTTTGTGAGATTCTAGCTCTTGCTTATAGGGCAGTTTGCATTTGAACAAATTGCACCAACATTTTATAGAGGTTGGAGATCATTTAATAAAGTAAAATAAGAGGCAATTGGAACTAGAACATTGAAAGTAAAAAATAACACTGAGAAGTTGAAAAGGTACATTTTACAAGAAGAAATAGAAAGACACTGTTTTAAGGGATTGGATTCATTGCTAAACTGACCCGCAAAAAGTACAACAAAAAGCATTAATTGGAATTTCTCCAGTGCTTGAACCCAGAAATGGAGGGATGTGGTCTGCAGATGGATCAGATCTCTGTTGTGCTCCAACAGGCAAAAATGGAACTGGAGGCCATAAGTGATGGTGGAGACTGCACTGGAAAGGCTCAGCACCTGTGCTTTGACAAAGTATTGCTAATCAGGGCTGATGCAGGAACATTAAAATGAAAATGGCCCAATTAGAGTGCTTACTTTTCTAGATCTGTCTCAGAGAAACACTGCTGTGGGTTTGCCTTGTATGCTGATAAAGCATCCCGTTAATAAAAAGTTTGCTGATTGCCTAAAGCAAATAGGTGGTTCATGGGAGCACCAGAGAGTCTAGAATATCTTTAAATGGACCACATATTGAATTCTCTAAATGTTTGGCTCCCTGATTAGTGAGGATCAAAGGCAAAAAGAACTGATTGATACTGAGCCCTTAAAAATCAATTCTTTAGGAAAATGTCTGCCCTTATTTAGTGTTTTGGAATAATAAATGATGAAGTGATTTCAGCTGTAGGAGACACATTGTGGGCAGCTGCTGGACATGAGTTCAGCCTTGTGTTATTGTTAAGAGGTAACAACAGCACAGATCTTAATTGAGGAATAACTGGAAAAAAAAAGAAGTTAAATATTTTTATGAAAAGCTGTAGTCAGGGCTAGGCTGTTTACCAAACAGACCACACCCAACCAGCATCTTGGAKTCATTCTCCATTCCAAATAGCTTGGATGGTTCACACAACATGTTTATCCAGAGAATGGATTCATCTTAAATATCTTTTATATTCTTAACTACTTTTAAAAGTAAGCTTGAGAAGGGCCTAGCTAACTTGATAGTAATCTACAAAGACAGAAAATAGGCCTTATTGCCAGTTTGTGGTTAATTATGGTAAACTCCTATCTGTAATTTACTCCTGCCCATAATGGAAGAGAGAGTTTTGCTTGAATGTGCATTGCATTACACAGGGTTACATCCCATGCGGTGACATGGCATTGTGTAATTTCATACACCCAGATCAAATGGGACATGTTTTTTCAATGTATCTGAGAAGAACACAGGGATACGTTCTGGTAGAAAAGAGATTTCCAGAGGACCCAGTTCAACCAGTGTGGTTCATGCCAAACCCACTCTCTAATGGAAATGTTAATCGCCATGTTTTTCTGCAGCTCTTGCAGAAGCAAATCCAGAGTATCTTTTAATTGGGAGTCTTTCTTTATGGTCTTCAGATGTTTATAAATATGCACAACCTAATCTGATTAGGGCCAGACTCTACATGCTGCCTGCTCTGACAAAAGGGAGAAAGTTCTTGCCTGCAGCCTGTGAATTCTGTTCCATTCCACATCTCTTCTGGTATTAGAGTAGCTGAGCATTTTTAATAAAGTATTAAACAACAGCCAATTCTTTGTTCCTCCATTTTCTGTTGGAGCAAGTAATGTGTGCAGTGGTAAGTGAAAAAAGCTAATAGGAAACTCTTTGAGGGAACCTTTTTTTTTTCAACTTTAGTTGAAATTTAAGCGTTTGATACAATGATACCAATTTTAAGGAGAATGTGGTGCAGAAAGCAAAAGTAAGAAGGGATTCTTACAAAGCTTGCAACACATAAGCTTTCATTTTTGAAGTGGAGATCTTTTAAATTTATGCTGCTTTCAGTATTGCAATAACCAAACTAAAATTTTTCAATGTAGGYGAATATAATATTTCAGTTGGTTAAAGTAAAGTCACGAGGAACTTCTAATTTTTCTGTCTTTCATCCCACATCTGAATTTAATCATATTTTAAAGTAGCATATTCCTTCATGAAACAGAATGTCTATGYTCCACACAGGTTCTGCCTGGGGAATTTCACTTACTGCTGAGCAGCTCTGGGCGATATTAAAATTGCCTAACTAACTTCCACAAAGGTCTCAGATCTGTTGCTTGGCTCCTTGCCTTCTGAACTGGCTAGCCAGTAGGAAACAGTAGACTTTGAATATGAGTTTAAATTTGGGCTGTCTGGACACATCCTTCCATCCCTTTTATAAGATTCATTCCGTGGCTCACTCACACTGACTGTTATTAAGTCCTGTAACAGCTTCCAAATGAAACTTTGGCTCTTCTGGTTTAATGTCATCTTATGAAACAAAAAGGACACAATCTTTAGGTGTCTATGTGCGGTTTGGGGGCTCTTTCCACCTCCTCACTTCTTCTCCCCAAGAGGTACATAATATGACCAATGGCTGGTGGTGAAATCATAAAAATTCATCACTTGTTCACAGTGTGGAAGTCAAGAAAGAATGAATGGTCAGGAAGACAATTTTTTAGTGTAAGGTAATGTTGACCTTTGCAGGAATAATTTGTGCCCTTCAGCATCTGCAGCTGTGTAATAGTCACCAGGGAGCTGTCTGACTCTGAATATATATATATATTTTAAAAAGTGTCAGCCAAGTCAGGACTCCAAATGCAAAATGTATTGCTCAGGAACACTGGGAGGATTTGTCTCTCCCTCTGAAAAGCAGTGGTGTAGAGAGCAGTGAGAGTTACAGATGTAACTGGAACATTTTCCTATTCTGATGAGGACAGGCTGTTTGCAATGCTGCTCAAGCCAGGGAAGAGAAAATTGCTCTGTTTCTCTCAGACTTGCAGCTGCAATTTCACAAGGAAAAAAGTAGCTCTGAAGAGAAATATGCTGAGAAGCTCCTATAGAAAATACCCGAGTTTTCACCCAAGACGAATGAATTCTGCAGAAACAAATGATGTTATTGTATTATAGAAATAGATAATGGTATTGCCTTGTAAACCTTTATTAGGTAGATAAAACAGCCTTTACAGCATTATAAATGAACAGGAACACCTGTCTATAAAATTCTGTGGTGTTTCTACAGACTGAGGCAAGCCCAGTGATAGTGTTTCTCTCCTCTGTGGTTTCCAGTGTCCTCACTTGTCAGTGCTGCAGCCCAAAATGGGTTTTGCCATGGCATCCATTGGTGCTCACTGCTGAGTTTGGCACCTGGATGCTAAGGAGCCACTGAAACTCCAGAACACACTGTAATTAGCAGGAGTGACACGTAATGGGCTGCATGTCTTTTCAAACAGTTGTTTCTCTCTCAAAACTCACCTGTCTGAGGAACGCCAGAAGGAGTCTAAGTGGGATTTAAATGTCCCTTAAGCATTGCAATAGTACCAGGGACACTTAAGCAGAGCACAAAAATCATGCACATCTGTCTGTACAAAGCTGCCTCGTTGTCTCAGGAATCACAGTGGAGTTTGAGAGAGAAAAATGGGTGGAGAATCACAGCAGAAGTGGTGGATGCTCATGGAGTGCAAAGCTATGACTCCTCTGCTCTACCCAGAAAACACTGTGAGACATTGAAGTGTCATTCCTTCCTCACCTGTGTGATCCAGGTTTGTCAGACTTTCTGTTGACTCAATACCAGCAGCTCCAGGAGGATTCCCACTTGTGACTGTGACTTTGYTCAAACACTCCGTGTGCGATAATATCCTCTCTGAAATTTGGTGACTCTCTTATGGTCTGCCTTACTGCTTACTCACATTTCTGGTCCCTTTTTAAGTATTTTCAGCTTACCCAAGGAAAATGAGTGCGTTATATCAGCACAATCATGAGTATTTTAAAAACTGTAATGTTCCTTGTTTGCAAGTGTATGTTTTGGAAAAATTATCAAGGCAGATAATCCTGGACAYCCCCATAAAGGCACCATGATCCTTCAAAATCACATATCAGGTCCATGTCATGGTTTTTGAATGAGTATCATCTATACATTTGGAGCAGATCCGTAGCTGCTCTATGACTTCACTGAAATGAAGGAAGAATTATCTCCTACTTCATTTTGTAGGCATAAAAATATGCATTTCCTTGTGCAAGGCATAAAGAATCACTGCATTACAGGGCATAAYTCACATCAAACCCAGTCCCCTGGGTTCACAGGAAGAGCTGTGCACCCATATTAAGGGAAGAATTTGGCTACCCATATAAACACAATTCAATATAAATACTAAAGCGTCGCTTTCTCTTCTCTTGATTGTTCTAGGGAGACCAAAAAAATCATCAGAAGGTGAATCACTCTTGCAGCTGATACTTGCCAAGACATGAAAAAATGGGGATGGCCTGTGAARTAAGAGGCAATGGGAATAAGAGTGAAAACAAAGGAATTGTTCAAAAATACTAGATGCTATTGCATGATAATGGAAAATACCAAAACCTATGAATGTTGCATCTGGATTGCTGTCTGCCCTTCTTTGGGAACACTTATATGTGTTTAAAGTGGAAATTAAGGAAGATAAAATTAAAACACTTGTACTGTAAAATAYTACATGCTTTCTCATAGGATTGAGACATAGCACTCAAGAGGATTAGCTTATAAAAAGTCAGATAATCCTCACTGGTGGGATAAATATAACTTATAGAAATTCCTGAAGCATGCTCTCTGGAAGCATTTCACTAAAATTAATTTAGCAATAATATTATAATTCCTTTGGACGTATTTTTCAGAAGTTGTTAAAGATCCATCCAAGCCATACAAAGCATTATTTTCTAATGTACCTAAATTTCTTCAAGGAGAAATTAAATTAAATTGAAAGCTAGGGMAAAGAAACTCGGATAACTAAGCTACGTAAGGGTACACAGCTTGCTGTGAGCAGCCAGGTGGGGATGTCCAGCACACACTGCTGAAGAACCAGGTTTGGACAGTAAGAAATGACTTTAATGTTGTCTTACCAGTACCAGCAATGAACAAAATGGATAAACTCGAGAAGCTGGAGCAGTTTGTAGAACCAAATACGATATAGTTAGAATAGCAAACAATAGTGAAGCAGAAATCGTGACATGAACACAGGAGCTGAAGGGGTAGGGATGTTCAGAAGAGAACACCAAAGATGAATGTGCTTGAGTTGTGCTGCCCATTACAGGTGTGAGTGAGTGTGAAGAAACCAGAAGAAGTATTGTGGGCAGAACTGGATTGGGTTCAAATCACTTTCCTGACCAACAGCAGAAAAGTTATTTGCCAATATCCTGGAGGCTGACTCTAAACCTCATCTTCGTATTTGAGTATGGAGGAAATTCTGCACCACACTGAAAAGACATGTGCTGTTAGAAGTGGCCACTGTGAGGATATTTACCTGCCCAAAAACATCTTGCAGAACACTCCTGTTTATGATACAGCCCATTTGTTCCCTCCTCACAGGGTCAGTGGAAACAAAACTGTGATGCAATTTTATGGATGCTTTTGATAGGTGGAGATGACTTTGAACAGACTTTTTAAGATGTTTGGGAAATAAATCCAAATTCAATGCCAACTTCAACATTTCTGCTTGCTAAAGAGAACACAATTGCAGAGCTKGGATGACTTGAATCCAGTGAAATCTTGACTTCGAGTAAGTAAAAGTTAACAAGTGGCTGGAATGTGTCTTTTTGAGTCAAGGCGGAAAATGTCACAGGGAAGTGCTTGTTTGAGTGATGCATAGTCTGGAAAATGTGATTTATATCAACCAATTTAAACATATCATACTGCTTTATTTATCCAAAGGAGAATTAAAAGGTGATTTATGAAATGTCTGCACTGGGGAAGAAAACGGTTCTTGAAAGCCAGTATTTTAGCAAAAAAAAGGTACAGTGACATCTAATGCTTAGAAGATGATGCTGAAAAAGTTCATGTGAGAAAGAATGTGAAACCTCTTAAGCAATGAAGAAAACAATTAATATGAACAAGTGTACTCACACATGAAATTCATGTTTACATGTACTATCAATAAAATCTTCACTTTGCCATTAAGCAAGGGTTGCAGGTGCTCCTAATTTATTCTTTGCAAACTTATTGATTTTAAAATATACTTTAGAAAATAATTTGAAACTATAAATGCACAAAATGATCTTTTTTAAACACGCTCACAAGTTTTTGGGTAGATATTATTTTGTTTTATGTGTTCTGAGAAGTGGACTCTATGAAAGTGTGCTAGGGATGGTTTAAGCAGAGTCAGGACAGAAGAACAGGGTARGTGTGAGGCTGTGAGTGCACTAAACCTCTGTGTTAGGGTTATGCATTATTGTTTTCTATGGCACCAATCTTTGCAGCATATTTATCACTAAAATTCGTATTTGTTTACTTCTATCCAATGGCCCAGATTCCTCAGCTGTCAGTTTAATACAGGCATTCCGAGCAGTGCCAAAATAAAAGTTTTTGTAATGACTCCCAGCCATATTATTGAATTAATATATTAATTGTGTGTTCACTTACAACATGACAGCATTGCCTTTGYGGGGAGTCAATGGGTTGAAGAAAATCTCTTATGCAGTGTAGAATAATTTCATATAGGCGACAGATTCATGTTYGTTTCCCCAAGCTATAATGGCACTCCTCTAGGTCAGTAACAAGCCCTCAGTCTCTTTTGAGGCAAACCTCTTCCTGAAGCTGAGGAGTGAATCGCACAACTGAGTAAATATTTTATTTTCATATATCACCACTAGCACAGTAATGCAAACTTCTCAAGGTAAATAGCTTCAGAAATTGCAATTGTGATACCCAAATGTATTGGAGTCAGACTTTGCAGTGCAGAATCAAAAGTAAATACTGAATCCTAAAGTGCCTTGGGTTTCTCTACCCACTGTAATTTTGGTTTGACAGCTCTGGGGAAGCAGMAACCAGAGGTGCCAAGAGGCACAAAGCTACTGTACTACAGCCTTAACAGATATGCTAAGMGTTGTAAGCAGTAGTACCAATTTTTTTGCCCAGAAATAGTTTGATTTTGTGAGTGGTCTGGAGGACCAGGATGGAGATTCAACCAGCAGCCATCTGAGCTGAAAGACTTTCTGATTAAACCCTGGACAAAASGTGAACTTGGGTTTAGCTTAAAACAACAAGTTTCTTCCTTTTATCATCTGAAGGACTAAAACCTTAGATCAGGTGTTTAAGTGCCTAACTCTCATGCAGAACATTATGGTATTACTCACAAATCCATCTTTGGCGCTTGGATAAATGACTTAATTTTCAGAGAGGCTGGAACAYGTAATTTTTACCCCGGTAAGTCCATCCCAGGTCCCTGGGTGAAATGGTTTTGAAGGAGGTGGGTTTTTAAAAGAGAAAGAAGGTGCCCTGAGYGGTGTCCTGCCTGCCCACGGGGAGTTCCGTGGTATTGCAACACCTCGAGCAGCACCAGCCTGGTTCTCAGAGACTCGCTGCAGCTAATGAAACGGAAAAACAGCCCAGTATGCAGTGACTAAACCCTTAATTACCCCTCTGGATTTTGGAGAGAGGCTAAAATCTGATAAACATGTTTAATTGCTGGCAATTACAAAAAAAAAAAAACGAAGAAATCTTTTTGAAACGCAGCGAGTATTTTGCAATATCGTTTCAACACCGCAATGACAACTGCGCTCCTCTTAGGAAGGGGTTGACAGGAAATTTCTTCCRTTCGTTTTAGTGGAGCAGGATTAGGCCCAGTGTTGCAAGGACTGGACACCTTCAGCAAAAACACAGTGTGGGATTGGTGAGAGCCTCGTGCTTGGAGGTGCTTCTTTCATCCACGTCTTTGGTTAAGGAGATCCCTCTTTGTAAGATGTGGCTTTTCTTTGGAAATAGCTGTGAGCTCTGCCATAGAATGGTGGCTTGTGTTTGCAGATAAAAGCAGTCCCCTGAGCTTCAGCAGGATTTCTTGCAGGTGACTAAATAGCCGTGGCTGTCATATTGCTCCCAAAACTCCACAGTGCTTTGTTTATCTTTACTCAATTTCTTTTCTTAATTTCTTATGAGAAAATTCACAAAAGCTTGTTACAAAATARTCTTTATAAATTACTGGCAAAACTTGAAAGAAGGATAAGATTTGCACTGACTTCTGTGTTCAGTGAGAGTAATAGTAACAAAAAGGTGGTGTTTCCTATCAAATTGGCAAAACCAGAAAAAATAATCCCACAGCTGATTTAATACMTGTGGCTGAGCCATTGATTCAACATCCCTAAAGTTTGGTTGGTAATGTAACCTATCAAAATCTCATGTGTGCCATCTAAAAGTGCATCTAATCTTACTGAAACCAGATACAATGGATTTAGAACATGGCTAAAAAGTTCAGGGATTAGTTCAGGGGAAGGAATGAAGCATCCGCTAGTGCCGTGACTTTGGACTGCACTCAAAAGGAAAGGTTTGTTGAGGACTCAAATCATTCTTTGCCTGATTATGTGATAAATAAATTTTGTAACAGACATATAACCAGCCTGGTTTAAGTGTTTCCTGTATCACCACACTCAAACATCATCTGAGAACCTCATTACCTTCTATATATTTAGTATTTCAATGAAGTGGGAAAGAACTGATATCTCCAGATGAGGTTGGAGGAAAAGGTTCTCAAATCATTAATTTACAGATGGAGAGGAAAGGCATTGAGAAACTGAGTAATATACTGAAATCTGGGGCAGGGAAAAGAAGCAAATCCAGGTGTTCCTGCTCTCTCACCTGTCCTTCTCTTGCAGCTGCCATTCTGCTGGGAGGTGAAATTCATCCTGCTGCAGCCACAGCACCCAGGATCTGCATCCCTTGAGCTCTTTGGGARTTCAGAGTCTGCTGGTTCTGTCTCTGCTTCCTTCCTTTGGATCAAGCCCACCTTCTGTAAAAATGTGATGTGCAACCACAGCAAGGGAAGATTTTTGCAGGTACTTTGTCAGGTGAAGGTTGGCACTTACAAAGGCATAAGACCCTGCTCTGAAACGCAATAAGTTGAAACATTATAGCTGAAGCTAAGGTCATTTGGCCTCTAAAGCCCTTCATCTGGTTGTCAGGTCTTTAAAAAATAGCAGGTGGCTATTAAAAATACCCCAGTGGTGGGTACAATTACAGGGAGAGCAGTATTGAAAGCCTGAGTAGGAGAGAATGCAGTTTGTCAGGTGTTACACTGGAGGGTCTGCAAAGCCCTTGGCAAGCAGAAGAAAGGGGACGTGGCTGATGAGGTGAATTTGTTTTATGTATTTCGTTCTAGGAAGAAATAAAGCTGGAAGCCTGAAGAGAAAGGGGCTGAGGAAAGCTGGGGCCCGTTGCTGAGTGTGTGCCTGCCCTGTCTGCGGGGCTGCACCTGTTTGGAGGCAGCTCCCAGGGATCCACAGGCAAGGGGAAAAGCAGCCTGTGGCTGTGGGAAGGATTGGCTGGGGCTGCAGTGGGACATTTAACATGAGGCTGTTACATTTTACTGTGATATATAAGCTATTTAGTATGTTATACGCTCAGATGTGATGCCGACAAAATGTCTGTGTTTGCTTGTGCTTTTATAAGCAACAAAAAGACTTGGCTAAATCTTACACGATCAACCATTACTCCAAGCTCAGCGTCTCTAACTTCCACTGATGAGATGACAATCTGCATGTGCCACCTCACTTTTAATTAAAAAATCACTCATTAGGAAGCCAAAAGCTTGTCTAGTGAGAGGAGTCTAGTGCAGTATCTTGAGCTCTATTTGCATCTGTTCCCTGGCACGCCGTGTACAGACGGCTTTTAAGTGGTGTGAAGAATGAGTGCTGTGTGAAACAGTGGGGTTCGGGTTTGATGTGATATCCTGGGCCTTGGCAAAAGACAGTATTGTTCATCCATACTTATGATGCATATGTGCAATGAGGGGATGAAAATTAAGTCCTCACCTGAGAACCCCTTAAAACTGCCGCGCAGTGTGTTAAAATTGTTCAAAGTGTTGAAAACTTCCTGCTTCATTTTTCAGCCTGGATGGCTGCTCCGTGAGTGTCTCTTATCTCCAGCTAGTGAAGGCAAATGATTTTGTCCACCGCACATCTGGATTTGTCCGCTGATGTAGCAGGAACAGCTGTGAGCTTGGACTGGAGGACTTTCAACCCCACTTACATTTCCACCTGGGAGGACTRTGTGGAGCAAACCAGTGATGAGAAACACAGAAATTACCACTGAGACTCTCCTTCCTCCTTGTTTAAGAGGGTTAGTATCTACTTGGTTGGTTGTTTTTTACAGAAACTGATTTTGTGGGGTAGCTGGGTGCCTGTGTCACTCCAAGGTGTTATTGGAAACATCAGCTCACGGTCAGCCTGCTGGTGTCCTGCCTTGGACAAAGCGTGGGTGCTGCTCCATTTATTCTGGAGTTATCTTTTCATGCCYGTTTAGTCAATGGGACGTTTGCCACTGATTTTGGTTAGAAAGGCACCACCATTCATACTTTTCCATCACAGTGTAGCTGTGTATCACACAACTGTCCCAGCTACAAGCTCATGAGAGAAGGTAYGAAAAGTATCTTCAAAATGAAGGATGATTTAAAAACAAACAAACAAAGCAACAAACCAAAAGAAAACCTATTTGATTTTGTTTTGATTTCTACTAGTTGCTACTGATTATTTCTAGTCTTTCTTACTATGCACAACAAGAAATATTTACCTGACACCAGTGCCACATGCCATACCCTGTTCAATACAAATCCAAGTGTCTGGGGTTCAGCCACGGTAAGCTCTATAGCCATGRGACATTTTTATTTCCCTACATGTTGTGGAAGGTCTTGTATTTCTTTTGGAACCATAATGGAAAGAACAGATTCACAGCTTTGGAATCCATTCTTTCTTGCACTGAAACTGCCTGAATTTCATGACATTCAGACRTAGTAGAAAGTTCACCTTTTCTCCCTCAGGCACTGGAGAATGACGAATAACTATGGTGGTGGTGGGGAAATCACTTTTTACTGTTATTATTATTACCTGTCTTACCAGTAAAGGTTTATATTAAATTCTGCTGCTTTTCTTAAGTTATTACTTGAGATTAGGGCTGTGAGAGGAGAAAAATGTCTGAAAATATGGTTTAGATAGAACCAAAAGCAYTTAAATGAAAACCAAGTATTACCAAGGCTGGTCAAAGAAAACTTTTTCCTAAGCTAGTAATAAATTAGTTTTCTCCTGTGATGGGCATGTGCAATGAAAGTAAAGCAATGCAAACAGAAGGGCCAGACTTCAGTGCCTTTCCCAGAATGATGGGGCAGTAATGTCTCTCTCCACTGAAATAGTYCAGCTCATCAAGCACATATGCAGACATAGGTGATTTCAACCTGCAGCTTCAGGTCACAAGGAAAATTAACTTATGTGGATGGTAGGGTGGCTGGAAGTCTTTATGATCTTCTGTTCATGTTAATATTTTCCTCCAAAAATGACTTGAAGAGATTGTGACTAATTTTAAACTGATTGGCAGAGTATTCTCTAATAAATGCACTATTTATGGGGAAAAAATCACATCTTTAGGGTGGCTCATTTTTAAATAGTGAGAGGACCGAGTCCATGTGGTTAGATGTTGCCACTAGGTTTTGTATAACCCAAATAAAAATGTACAGCTCTACTGAGAAGTTATCATTAATAAAGCRATAATGGTTAAGTGTTCCCAGTCAGAGATAGAAACCTCTTATAGTCAGTGCTCTGTAAATATAAACCAAGGACTAAATTCCTGCCTTTAAACACTTCGAGTCTAAGACAAGAAATAGTAGYAGGAGATGTAGAGCCAAAAGAGTGGAAGTTGTATCAAACAAACAGGGAAGCACATGGAAATAATTAGATAATAGTAGCCAGAGTTAAAAAAAGCCATTATATTCACTATCAATTGTTTTCTTATGGTTATTCCAGGARAGGAGACATTTCTAGCAGCATTTGAGAGAGAACAATTAGGTTTGAAGATATTTATGAGAGATTCTTCCATGCATGAAGGCTGGCTTGGAAGAAAGGGCAGAAGTGCAACAAACAGGGGATGATGGCAGGCACCACTGGCTGATCTGGGGAGAGAGTTGACATGTTGATAACATAGAAAAAAATGATAAGGTGGAGTGTGGATAGGTCATGAAGGGCCTTTAGAGTGAAGATGAATGGTGTACGGTTGATACAGTGCCAAGTTGACAGATGATTCACTGTTTTCTTTTTTGAAAGTTTAAATTTCCACATTATTTTTATTTGATTAATGCTATTGAGTGCTTGGGACTTATTTTCTCATAACAACAAGCATTCCATTCATTTTACAAGGCATCTATCCAGAATAATGGATGGGTTCCGTGAGCTCGACGCCGTTGATGTCGTGACATGTTGGTACATTTCTATACCATCACTTACAAWGGCTCAGTGCACAGAAAAGGTCATTTCAATTACTTTATATAAATTGCTTGATTGTTCCTAGGTAAAGAGCATGCAGCAGGTTGTGGTAGGC
The DNA here is from genome assembly GCA_018881555.1 of Amblyornis subalaris. NCBI lineage: Eukaryota > Metazoa > Chordata > Aves > Passeriformes > Ptilonorhynchidae > Amblyornis > Amblyornis subalaris. Next base: position 662,621 of record JACAXG010000101.1, on the reverse strand, counting down.
TTGAGATAGGTTATATTAATTTCCTGGAGAAAGCCTTTTAAAAATTTTAGTTGAAGGTTGAACCCTATCCAAAGGGAGCATCTGGTAGTTGGGTTTGTTCGGATGTGTCTGCCTTTTTAAGCTGGGATATTACACGAAGATTTCTTCTTATGCCTTTCCAAGAATTGAATTTTGATGTGCAGAAACTGATCCCAAGGTATGTTTTCAGTGATGAATGTCCTGAAGAAAACACTGGGTAAGCTTTTCCAGTCTCATGGTAGCTGTTCAACTCCCTTCTCCAAGGGGCATGGGCAGACAATCACACAGCAATGGAATGATCTTTATTTACCCCACTTTCAGCTACTGCCCGGGTGTTCAAATTATCTAATCCTATTATGTGTGCACAACTCCACATGAAAAATACCTTTCCATCCTTGTTTGGAAGCCAGGGTTGTCTGTACTTGCAGTACGTCAAGTAACAAGTCTTTGGTAAAAGCATCTCCTTGGTACCTGAGAACAAAATCTAAAGCACCCAGGAATCTCAGTTTGACCAAAGATATTGCCATTTCTATGAGCAGCAGGCAATGCTCATAAGCTGACATCTTTACAAATGGCTAACTTCCCTTAAAACAAAAATTAAAAAAAGAAGTGGAGCCTTGGCTTCCTAAGGCAACCTATCAACCATCTTACTGACGCTCCAATTACTGATAAAGTCAAAGAAAATGTTAAATGTCTTCATCTGGGTAGGACAGAGCCTGTAATCCTGAATGAAAACTTACGCAAATCTTGCTGAGGATGTGCTTGCCAGCGTTTCCATTGCTCTTGCTTTGTTCAGAGCGTAGCAATCAGCTGGAATTTATCCATGAACCCTGTTTATTAGAAGAATGGGAAAAAGATGTCCATGTGGCAGAAGTAGATAGTAGGGCACAGAAGTGCTGTTTTCTTATATGTATAGTGCATGAAAAATCTTCAGGCCATTCATACTTTTCAAAACTGCCTGAAGACCTTTTGCCGTCCAGACTTTGGACAGGTAAATTCTGCTTCCCTTCACATCCCGCAAAACATGCCTTGTAGCAATGGAAAGCAAGGAACACTTTGTACGGTGAAAGTCCATGAGAAAGAAATTACAAGATCATGACATTTGGAAACTTAGGTGAAAAAAATGTAGGGGGGAAGAATCCTCTTTATTTTAGGAATATGTGTGAATGTGAAGAATCAAACCAAGTGTTCCCACGACATTCCTAAAAGYRGTGGGTCTGTCTTTGGCTGCTGAAGTCGATGAAATGACACTAATTTACATAGATCTAAGACACAGCCCTTTGAAAAGGTGAATTTTTGACCTTTCCTTGAATGCTGGATGTAAATTTAAGTACCAGAGTGAAGCATCCAATTTTAACAATTTTGGCATGTACTTTCTTCTCTCTGGACTTCCATGCCACCCCAAAAGCGTAGAAGCTCCTTCAATAAAAGTTTTTGAAATATTGCAAGACCAAGAATCTTTTCTTTTTGATATTTGCTTTTAGAGGGGCTTACATATAATCCCTTTTAAATTACTGTACCTATGGAAGTTTGCATGATAAGGCACTTTATAAATTAGACTGCATTATGTTGTATTGAATGTTGAAATATGAAGTTATATTGGCTAGACGATATCTTATAATTAGAGTTTGGTTTCACCATCTAACTGTAAGTGTTGACTGCTCCTCAGCCTGAAAAAGCTGCTCTCTGCTTAATGTACATCCCTGAGTAAATCCCTGTACCTTAAAACTCCACACATTTATAGGTAAGGTTTCTAATATGTAGTAGTTGATTTACTTGATGTAGTACTGTATTTTTAGGCAAATGAAGGCTGAACATTAAATTAAATGCAAGATGTTCAGAAGCAGAAGCCTAAAGTTAGGGGTTTTTCTCAAATATTTGTGCAGGACCCTCCAGAGAAGAGCTGGGCACCATATGGTGATGCCTTTGGACACTATCAAGAGCTACTGACCTCTCAACACTGGGAACCAGGTGACTTTGTTGCCAAAATATGTAGMAAGTTGACCAACACTGGTGACCAAATGGTTTATCTGAATCAAAGTGGGGGTTTCTGATTCAAATTCTCTCCATGTGCAGGACATTTTAACACCTTTGTTTCTATAACATTTCAGTATAATTATATATTTTGCATATAATGGGCCACGACCATTTTGGATATCTGACCAGTTTCCATTGAGTTTTTCATAAGACACAGCTAGAGATCAGCAGCAGTATAAAGGGAGGAAGAATACCTCATAAAGAATGAAAAATAGTAGAGGATTTCGAAGGCCACAGATGTCCATTCTCATGCAAAGTGGAACCAGTTTTGAAATTGGGTTAACTTAATAGGCTGTGAATTATACAAGCTCTTTAAGTTAATCTGATTTCATAGCCACCTTAGCGTATCCACACTTAACTGTCTGAGGACCAGAGCACGAGTCCTTTGAAGTGTCAGATGAGGTGGATATTGCTGCAAATTTCCGTGCCATCGGAGGATGTTGCTGGTGGTTTCTGCTCCCGAAAGGTATTTGAACCTCAAACTATGACATGAATAGGTTGGTTCAGAAAACGTCATTGCCAGCACTCGTTCCCTTGGAGTGATGACAAATGGTTATGCTGTTTCTTTCCATTGTGTGCACAGTTCTCTGATGTTATTCCATCCTCTTTGCTATATCACAAAGATCATTCAGTTTCTGATTGAAGTCCCTGGCATCTCACTTCCAATGCCCTGCGGCATTAACACATTGCATGATTCTGTTTCAACATCCTTTGCTTCTTGGCAGAGATTTCCTGCTATATTCCAAGCCTAGACAGTGCATGAAAGGATTTCTGAGCTTTTATACAACAGTCTTGGCTGCTTTTTTTTTCTCTCTCTTTTTTTTTTTTTTTTTTTTTTTTTTTTTTAGGTAGTGACTAACTGGTCTATCTCCCCTTAGCTGTAATGAAGACATGAATTACACAGAGGTTACCTGAAGGTAAAAGCCCCTGTGGGATTCAACACAAATGTTGCCAGAAACGAAGCATTTTGGTAACAGATTTTTTTGATACATGAAAAAGGTAAAATCTCTGCTTTCTTTTATCTCAATTCAACTGAAAAAACAATACATACGTGTGTGTGCATATACATACATGTATTTATCTGTATATATACAACCCACCACACACTTCTCTGATTGAACTTTTCAGCAAAGCCAAMGTGACTTCTTAAAACAAATATTTTTTGTGAGATGGAATTTTCTTTGGGAAAACTGATTTCTCAAACCTTTCTGTACCTGTTCCAGGCAGAACAAGAGCCTGGCTTGAAACTGCTTGGAAGGCATTTTATACCAGTCCATCCAAAAAGACTGTGTTATAAATAAGTAGTGTGTTCAATTCCTGTCTCAGGAAAGAGTAATAAATTTACAAGTGCTCAAAAATCTCTGAAATAACCACTTCTGCCTTTCCTAGCCTAATACAGAGCACATTAGATAATGAAAGTAAACAGAAAATGCACACAGCAATATTTCCTGTAGCACATAACTGCATCCTCACCTAAATGCTAATCACAAGCTGATACTTGCCTACATAAATCTAATCAGTTTCTTTCAGAATTGCATGAGGAGTGATTCCTTTCATCTGCATGGGAAAACATCCAAATGGAGTATCACATTTGTGTCCTCTAATAGCGCTGTTTTCTCTGAAACACACGGTAACAGGCTCTCTACTTCTCACAAGTGTCCTGATAGCAATACCATCGTGCTCATTTTAATTTCCTCAGCATCTAGCTCTGCAGGCAGAAGGGTTTTTAAGTACCTAGACATATATCCTGCCAGGTACTGAGCAATTCAGCTCACAGAAGGTGTTTTGTCACCACATACAGCTGGGCGATGTGTCCATATTAGGTGTGACGAGATACAGAAGCAGGACTTTTGGCTGATGCAAACTGGTGTAGCTCCTATCAAAAGGAATAATTCTTGTTTGCTGAATATAAGCAATGTAACACAGCTGTGTTGATTTTAAAGCAGGAAAGGTAGATAAAACTGGGGGTCGGAGTTTGATCATTTTTTTTTGTTAAACTTCTGCCCTATCCATCACGTGGGTGAGGGATGAGGGACATCCTGCCCTCTGCTCAGCTACATGCTGCTCTGCAGTTTTGGGTGACTCTTTTCCACATATCATGTGTGGTGGAKGTGAAACTCTTCCGTCACGTTGCTCCCCAGCAGACGCCAGCTCCAGCCGGGCGAGCGCGAGCCCCAGGTGGCAAAGGTGCATCCTCACATCCCTCGGGTTGTGTAACTGCTGCAGGTCCCAGCCTGCGTGTACCCAGCTGGAGGCACGTGGGAATTTCGAGGCTGAACAGGAAAACGTCCTTAGATGTTSGTAAGAGTGACTGGGTTTGTGAATTCCTTTGATCTCAACCGAGTTCATTTTCAAAAACTGGACTGCAGAGCCTGTGCTCTGTCCAGGCCCGGCAGGACTCTGTGTCCCTTTCCCACATCTGGCTTTCAGTCTCTGTGCCTCACTTTCYGAAGTGGGAGAGGAGCACAGCCTCAGAGCGGGAGTCACCATGGAAAAACGCTGGTTTGCTCCATATCATGGCGATGGAAGCCATAGAGGAACTACAGGAAACAATGAGGGCATATTTTGGTGGAGGTTTTATTTTCTATCGAACATTTTTTAACGTTATCTCATCTCCTTCACGCAGGCACAAATAAAACTAGAGCTTTTACATTAAGCCCAGGATGAAATGTAGCAGAGAATTAAACCTAAAATAGAATGAGAAGTGTTCTGTGCATCTTTTGTTTCACAGATTTAAAAGTTGTGTGGATTGGCTGCTGCACATTTTTTTTTTCTTGTCAAACTCCCAAAAAAGCAATTATGTAAGTCCTCATGAGTCACCAGCATTGTTTTGTTTTATAAAATGAAAATGCTTTACCGACAAATTGCCTCTGARAGTGCAAAAGAGCATATATAAAACTCAGTCTGCTTCTGCTTCACCCCTTCATAACTCAAAAGGGACTAAATAAATTACAGCTACTGAACACCATTTTTTTGTTATTGAAGAAAAGTAACGTTAAGGTTTATTCATGTGTAACTAAAACCATGGTGTTGAGAAAGCTTTAATAAACCACTGAAGGCAAGATAAACCTTAACAGAAAACCTGCTTTACTTAATATTTACCAGATATTGTTATTCCCAATATCTTTAAAGCTAAAGTGCCTTAAATCTAAACTCCAACTTTCTGCTCTAAGAGAACTTGGAAGAGGTCATGTTTTGAGCATATGTGTAAAACAGCATTCCATAATTGATTTATTGACATATGAGGTCATATTTATGATTTTCTTTTTGAAATATATGAAAGCAAGCTATAACTGTATAATCCTGTATGATCTATTCAACAAAAATCTGCTTCAAAAGTCCAAGAAAAGAGGAAAAGCGGAGGGGGAGAAGCAAGAAAGCCAGTAGAGTGTATTTTGGGACGGCTAAAGGTTATTCTCCAAAGGACAAATTAATGTAATTTGTACTTGGTAAGGATCACGTTGGATGTTTTATTTGCATTCTCTCACATCTCAGGAGAGGTGTTGCTAAATAACTCCAAATGGGGAAAGAAAAGAGAGTAATTTGTATTTAAGTGCAAACTCTGCAGTTTTCAGACCGCAATGTCACAGCACGTATGGGGCTCAGGAACACCACCTTAAGAAGACTCTTGGTGCCCAGGACTTTCGTGCRCTGCCTTTTATTCCCCCCTTCCTTTCTTTTCTCATCTGTGAAGCCTTTTTCTGCATACAATTTCTGAAATGTGAAGCACATGCTCGGTCGTTCCGTAGCACAGGTCCCTCTTCAGCAGCCCCTGCTCACTCTCTATCAAAGTCAAAGCTGCCTTTGAAGTGCTGCCTCRTGCCTGAGCCCTGCGTGCCGCGGAGGCCATGCCTCCTCCACGGCGTGTCCTGSGGGGCAGCGGCTGCCCTGGCTGGGTTTGCGGGGGGTGGCCGCGCTGGGCACTCACCCCTGGGCTGCTCTGGTCCTGAGGGCGTTTRATCACCGTCCAAAGGCACGGTCTGAGCCAACAGGTGGTCCCGCTGACTCCCCCGTGTCTGGCTACAATTTAGTTGCCATTTCGAGGTTCAGGTCTGAGGCACACTCGGGTCCTCCCGAGCCGTGACCTCTCAGATCACCCCAACTCCCACCAGTCATTTGCATGTGCTTTCCCAAGGCTCCGCAGGGGCTGTGCGTCATCTGGACTTCTGCTTTATTCCGGGATGATGTTACAGGAAAACAATGAATTTGGCATGTGATTTTTTTTAATTTTTTTTTTTTTTTTAAACAATGAGCTTAGCACATGACTCTTAACGAGGAGATTCCTTGAAGTTGTTCAACATGGTATTGATCGAACTGGAGACCATGGGGAGTAGACACTGACACCCAATCAGAGCACACCCTAGGCCAATCTGAGTATCCAAAATTAGTCTGAATATACCCCATCCACACTCGGGGAAGAGCACATGAGTAAAGTACCTTGATCATAACTCGTCTTCTTGTCACATGCTTCAGCACCAACCTGCAATCTCACTCACCTGCTCAGCATTTTGGGTACCTCGTGCTTAGGGACTGTTTTCCTTCCGAGGCAGCTCAGGGTGGCCCAGGGTTACAGCCTCGATGCTCTCCCAGTGGTAGTGCTCCAAGGAAGTGACAAGAGTCTCCCTTGGGCAGAGCTGCTGTCTGGAATGCTGTTTAATAGGCTTATCTTGGGCAAGCTGAGACATGAGCCAAACAGATATAATACGAACCGGAGTTCATAATTTCCTACAAACAACCCTCTCTCGGTTATGATCCACTCTCAAGGGCTGATGATAGACTGAGCTCCATAAAACAAAGGACAGAGGGAAGGACAACATTAAATGAGAGGGAAAAAAGTGATTTGCTCCAAAAATATAGCAACCCCCACCCCAAAATCTGATGGAGGGTGTTTCACTGGCTGTACAGTTGGTTAAGAATAAATAGCAAAAGTTTCGTGGTTTAATTTTTTAATAATTAAAAAGAATGATTAGGTCTCATTTATTTACTAGCCAAACTACAGATTGTCCCTCAGAAAACTCGTTTCAGGTATGGAAAAGTTTCTGCGCAACAGCTACATTTTTGGGGAGCTTTGTTGATTGTGTAATAAACAATACAGATCAGAATTGTGCATCTCTATTGAGATATTCAGTGACTTAATTTCAAGTCTGAGCTGTTTCCAAGTGATGCTCTTTATACTTAATTATCTTACCATTTCTGGGAAATACTCTGCTGCTGCTCTAAGCCCAGCTTGTGTGTTGGCTCCTAGAGAGAATATTGTGGTATTTTAGGATGTTTGTGTGCACCTCACTTCCTACCTTCCTATCCTACCTTTTTCTATTCCTAAGGTGCTGCAATTCGCCATTCAAATTAACCACTGCTTTAGACGGAGGAAAGTAAAACTTACATAGATATAGGTGCCACGTTGGTATAAAATAGACTCCCAAACTGTGATCAGCTGGGACCTGACATCCCAGCAGGGGCTGAGCGCCCAGGGGGAACCCATGGGGATGCTGCAGCCCAAAAGCCCATCCTGGCATCAGCTCCCACCTAAAAAGCTGCACCCATCTGAAGAGCTGGGTTTGGCACAGGTGGTGAGTGCTGGGGATGCAGGCGAGGCCCGGGGTGGCTTCAAATTCCAGCACTGTGTGCTCATGGCAAGTGACAAAGCTAAATCTTATCCAGAGCTTCCACAGTTGTTCTTGAGATCATACAGTAATCATGGATATCCTCTTTGAAGAAAAAGTGCTTGTTTTTTAAAGCCGTTTGTTGGCCTGTGGCAAAAAAAATTGCTGTGGGAAAAAGATCCTGACATGAAAAACATTTCAAGTTGTGTTATACTGTAATTATCCTCCTGGAGTTAGGCATTCATATAATTTTGGTATGACAGCGTGCTAGAAATTTTTTCTTTCCCTGTGATTTTCATAGGGTTGTTATTTCTAAAAGAACCAGCATATATTTATCCCCTGTCCCCAGTCTGTTATTTTTAATCACTGATGAAATGAGTCATTGATGCATTAGAATGGAAATAAGTTTCTTTCGTGGGACCCTGGGCTCTTGAGAATCCTTTAAATGTCTAGAAATTCATAGAATCATAGACATGTTGGTGCTGGAAGGGACTTTAAAGATGATCTAGTTCCAATGCCCCTGCCATGGGCAGGGACACTTTCCATCGATTTTTTCCCACTTCCCATGGGAAGGAACCACGTCACTGCAYGTGTGTACCCTGAAGTGTCATTCAAACATGTGGTCCTTGCTGGCTGAAGGGCTCCCCCGGGTAGTGTCTCCCACCCTAAGGTGCCTAGTTCATGAGGATATTTTTTTCTGCTCTTGCTTATTCTTGAATTCCTTCAAAAGATTTATTTCCATTCTGAACTGAAAAAAAAAAATCTATTTCTGAAAATTCAGATTTCTACTGGAACTAAACTGCTGCTTTCTAGACTTTCCTATCAGGTTTCTGCTCATGTTCCTTTATGGTGTTTGTTACTAGCCACTGTCGAGCAAAGTGCTTGAGAATATGATTCCACATCTAATTCAGCGTGACAGTTCTTGCATSTCTTATTCTGTCTAAGAAACCTTCAGCCAATTATCAAATACAAAATAGACTTTTTTTCCCCCCCTAGTCTAATAACATGAAAGATTATTTTAATTGGGACTAAAATAATTGAGAGTTTGCATATTGTGTGTTAATGTCAAGGACACATCAGATCATTTTCTGTTTTGCAAGGCTGTGCCATGATAAACTGTTCAGAACAGCCCCAACAGCACTGTATTTTCAGACACATCAGCCAYGCAAATGTCCTGTAATGCTGTCATAGTGATGGTAAAAAGGCCATCACAGTTTCACAGGAATACAGGGAGGGTTTCACTCTTTATTATGTGGGGCATGAACATCCCAAAAACGGAAAATATTTCACCTGCCTGTCTTGTGGCTATGGTTTGTCAAAGATTAGGATTGGGATTCTGTTTCTGTGATACCACCCAAGCCACATCCTGCTTTGTGGCACGTGGCCCCTTTCACCCTCAGCAGTGCTGTTTGCTGTAAGGGGCTCAACCACCCCTTGCCACTTGGAGGAATATTTTCCCAGTCACTGGCACTGCAGGTGATGTCAAATTGGGAAGTAGAAGGCTAGATCCAGTGCTGTCCTCCTGGGCTGCCTGGAATTTCAGGCACTTCTCTGGAAATAGTTCAGATATTTGTTTGTTTGTGCATTCTCCTTATCTCCTGAAGTTACAGAATGCTAATGAGTTGTCTTTCTATTTATAGAAAATAAAACATATGGGAAAAGGATTATGTCTGTCACACACTGCCAAGCTGATTTCATAGAGTGGCAGCTCTACAGGGAAAGTTTCACTTCCAGTACTCCCGGGAAGTCGAACTGAAACTCCAAGCCAGGCAGCCTGGGCTCCTGTCCCTCCGTCTGCAAGGCACTTAACCCCCGGTTCCTCCCCTTCATCTGCAACTTAATTGGTTTAACTGCACTCCCCTGTCCCACTCTGGGAGCTGTGGGGTTAATTAATGTGCAGAAAGCCCTCAAGGTTCTTGGATGGAACTTTTGTTTCTCGCAGCTTTTTTCAGGGGAGCTTCAGGAAGCAACCTTCATACTAAAGCAAAGCCTTAGGGTTTTCCAAGTGGAAGGTCACCCCTGCTATGACATCTTTTGCTGAGGTGGGGCTGCAGCGTGTGGCATCATTAACAGGTCCATTTTGAGCAACCATTCGATCTCTGTAGAACTTCCACACGATTTTCATCAGTTGTGTGTCATCCAGGCACCCCTCAGTGACATCCCACTCCGATCCAGAGCCAGGGCTGGTGCAAAGGGGCTGTCAAACACACAGTGTGCACAGCCATGTAGAAACTGAAATACTGACCACTGGCTGCTAGTCTGGGAATGATGCTGTTGCTCCATGGAAGATCCAAGCTTAAGTGTTTCAACGTTTGTGTCTTTCTTGCCCTTCTTCCCCCTCGCCTCTCCTCTCTGCCCACCACCTTCAAGGTGTCTGTAAGTTAGGAAAGAAGCTGAAGCTGAACTTGCGTGGATTTGGTGTATAATGAAATAATAAGTAGCACTTTCAGAAAGAAATTCATTCCGAGAAGAGCTTTCCTATCATATGGAATTGCCACTGCATTTGAACTTTTACTTCTGCTGTGTCGTGCAGCCAAATCCCAGCCTCCCGAGAAAAGCAGGAAGAAACATATTTTGCACAGGGGATCTCTGCAGACTCCAGCACAGTTCCGGCCACAATTTTAAAGGAGTAGCAACGATTGCTTCTCCTGCACTCTCTGCAGAGAGAGGGTTTTGTCCAATGGATCTGCCATGCACCCACCTGCCTTTTCTGGAGGCTTATTTATTTTCAAGGCAGGCAGCGGTGCCTGCGCCTGGTGCTGAGTGCTCCTTCCCACTGTCTGGAGAGATTTCCTTGCCATACAGACAGCCTGCTCTCGAGTCCCCCTCCTTCCTCTGCCCAATCATTAACATAAATCATAACCTAGCAGATGAAAAGAAATTTCCAGTCTTTGTGATCTCCTGCCAGAGTTCTCCCAGTTTTTCTCAGTTTGGGAAAACAAATGTGCATTGCAGCATGTCCTGGGGGTTGACAAAATGGGGCTGCTACAGACCAAGGAGAAGAATTCCGAACATGAGGTCGCACTGGGGCCCTCAGGTGGAGCTCTGGGGTCTCCCCGCAGTGCTATGGGGCAGGACAACCTCTGCCACCTGTCACCCTGCTGGGCTGACACACACATGGGAGGGGACGATGGAGAGGAGTGGATGGAGAGGAGTCTCCTTCACAGCTCTCCATGGGCCCCCAGGGCTGGGGGCAGCATCGCAGCCCAGGCCCGGTGCCTGCAGGGAGGGCAGAGCTTGTCCCCATCCTCTGGCACATCCCTGGGATGGGTAAGGGTGAAAAAAGGTGCACTGAGAGTGGGGCAGGGGCTGCTGTCCCCCTGCGGCAGAGCTGCCTCCATGATAAGGGGCTCCTGTGCTGCCCGCTGAGACAGTCACTTTGCACAAGCTGAATGGGGTCTTCAGGCTCATGTCTTTCAAACAAGAGTTGTTTTTCAGATTGTTGGTAATCCTGCTGTTAAYACAGGCTGGGCTGTTGCTGGTTTTGAGTTGTGACCCGAACAAGATGTGATTCCAAGTGCAGGAACTTAGAGAATAAGGTGGCTTTCTGAGAGGGCTTCAAACAAAGAACACATTTCCAATAATCCCCCGAGAACTGAAATCACTTCTGAAATGCTGTCAGAAGTCAAYAAAAAGTTCAGTTACCCCGAAAGAAATGAGCAGCTTAAACCAGACTCACAATATCATCACACCCCCTGCCTTGCTTGTGCTGGAGATTCAGTAAGAATTTGTTTGCCACAGTCTCTACCATTGCAGGACAGGACATAAACTCACTGATTGTGAGTTTATATTCTGGAAAATTTGGCTTTGGTGCAATCGAAGGATCACATCTCAAGGTCACTAAAGGCAGATAATAGATGAAAAACTGTCTTCAGCCCTTCAGCACAGCACAATTTTAATACATTGATCCGAGTCCATATGGTCTTATTTTATTGTTCCTAGCTGCCTACTATATTGAATTTTGAGGTAGATTTCTGAAATGGCTATGGCTTTCAAATTTATTCTCCTCAGGACTTCAACTTTGCTGTTTGAAATTTTATCTTTATTTGACTTTTTTTGTGAGGAAAATACATGTCATGTGACACAATTTTTTTTTGCTTTGCCGGGCGTCTCCCTTTCCAGGACAGGAGGCACAGAGAGGAGTGTCCCTGTGGGGTTTTGTCTTAGAGTTTCCCCTTTTTTCCCCCCAGTATACTATTGAGTAGAACCTGACTTTAACAAAATGGTGCCAGGTTTTGTTTGTCTGATACATGCCTTGATTTGTGCAAGTTTTATTAAATTCCTCAGCTCTCCACTCCCTGTGTTTTTTTGTGCATGGCATAACCTACCAGAAACAAATTTCTCCTATCCACTACCTACATGAAAACCTCAGTATTTCAAGACACAGAAGATCTGTAGAGACCATTTCAGCTAACATTACTTCACGATTTAAACTGTAAAAGCTAAAGGAAGGTTTATGTCATGCATTGTTCTCCCTCTTAGAATCTTTGTTGTCTTATGTCCCTCCCAGCCCAGAGCTGGAGGTGCTACAGGAGCAGCTGATATCTGCCTCCATGGGGAAGAGCCATGCATGTAATCGAGACTATTACACACAAAATCAGGGGTTTTGGTACAGTTATTGTCATTATCATTTGATTTGCCATGATAGGGCTCATAGCCCGATCGGCCTCTCTGAAGTCTTCTGTAATATGAATAATAATTATGAAAACAGGCAAAATAATAGAAACCCAGCATGTTTGCTGAAGAAGTTTTCTTTCAGAGCTTGTCAATGAATTTGTAGGAATTCCTGGAAAAAGTAAACACCAAAGGCGTTGTGAACCTAATTTTAAAAAAAAAAATCATTTAAAGATTCAGATGAATATTTGTAGGAAGCACGTTATAGTTTCTTTCAGCTTTACAAACAGGATTACACGAGTAATCTTCAAGTAATATAAGGATAAATGAATTTTGGAAGAAGCCCCCGCTGGTTTAGGTATCAGCAGGCTTTCCCTCGCTAGCAGGCATGCCTGTGCTCCTGGCCCACCTCTCTCGCAGCGCACAAAACACACGGAAAATCCCACTCTTTCTTCAGGCCCAAATTCCCTGTAATCCTGATGAATATGCATTTTCACATGTCATTCCAGAATGCACCGAGGTGCGAGTTTAGATTCCCACCTTTCTAAGCTGAGACACTGACACTAAAATGTTGTCCCCTGTTTATATGTGTGTATGTATGTAATTTTTTCACTAGCTGAGTTTCCAAGATGTCCCCAGGACTGAGCTGCTACTCAAGCCTCAGTTCCTCAGGTTTGTCCTTGCAGTTGTGGATATCCAAGGAAYGTGGAAGTCTTTCAGATTGTCTTCTGTTCTTGTGGAGTTTGGGGTTTTCAGCATCTCCCGTCAGAGCCTGGTGCAGTTGTTGTGATTCCTGCCAAAGGCAGTGGGAGTAAAGCTCTTCCAAATAATTTTGAGGGTTTTGGGGTATGTGAATAGAAACGGTTGTGTTGAAATAATTCACATTCTGTAAGTGCTGATGAGGTAACAATTACTAGGACTGCTGTGGCTGCTTRGCTGTGATTCCTGTGATTCTGAAGAACCATTTTGGCCACTGGTCTATTCAATTAATTTAAAAATGAAAAACATAGCTCAGRTTCAGGCAGGTAAAGTTTCATAGAACAATCTTAGTGAACACAACAACAATAATAAATTCCTCTGACCCCTTCTTAGGTGCACAGTTAATTTAGTGGACAACTGAAAAGACCTGGGATCTTGAAAATGCAAGAATAAGGCTGTGTTAAGACGTAACTAATTATATTAATATATCTATATCTCAGTCCCAAATATTTCAAACCTAACTTGATCAATGAAACCATTTTAAAAATTATTTTTAAATTKATTTTTTTAACCTGTTCTTTCAGAAGCTGTCAGATTAATTGAAATTATGTTCTTTGAAAATTAGGATGCAATGCTGAGTGCTCTATTTTTACGTGTGCACATCTAAGACTTCGGTTCAATAAGACATTCAGTCTTTGAGGCACTAACTCAGGTTTGTAAAATAACATTTAAAAAAAAAAAAAGTGAGGTAAAAGTTAGTCCAGTTCTGGAATTGCTTTTAGCATATGCACCTGTTCTCTACACAAAAAAAAAAAATCTAAATTTTAATTAGTGATTTGGCATGGTCTGCTCTTCTTAACTAGCAGTGTCTTTTATTTCTTCATCTGACAGCCTCCTCACCCCCAGGGTATGGTGGAAAATGACTCATTTTCATATAAGGTAGAGGAGTTTAGTGAAAATATGACCTGCAGTTTTTCTTATTTTTTTATAATATAATGTACTTTGATGCATTTCAAAGATAATCTGTCTGATGCTTTGCATATTCCTACTTAATTACAGTATATCTCAAGATGATTTACTACACTCAGATAATTCTGAAATAGTCTTGCTATGGAGGGCATGCACACCACAGACAGCTGAATAATGAGCCAAAGAGTTCAGAGGGGAGACTACACGTGTATGTGGAAGTGGGGAGGGTTGGCACGGGAAGAGTTACAGATAAAAGGAGATATATGGCCTCATCTAATGTTCATTGATGAGGTCTTTCTGACAGTTYCAGTGTATTTTGGCTAAACCCCAAATATTATTTAAGCATGGTCCCACTTCCAGCCTCTCAAAGTAACGAGTGATGAGCAGCAGAATATTGATAAAGTATTCTGAAGAAATTTCCATGCTTGCTTATTTTCTTTTCCCATTTTATATCATAATATTCTAGTAAAACACAGATCTATTTTGAGGCCAGAGAAGTCTGGAATAGCATTTTGGCTCTTTGTTTGACCATATGTGTTAAAATTCCAGTGACTCCCTCTACATAAAATTAGCCTGGAATGAAGTGATCAGTGCTTGAGAGCATTTCAAAGCCCTGGTAACAGATCCAGACTTTTAAGGCCAGATGAGGACTGTGGGATCATCCAGGCTGACCTCCTCTACAACACACATTGACAACTGGAAATAAATATGCACCTCTTCACCCTTTCACTAAATGCTGGGGCAGATCAGCCTGAAGCAGGTGGAGGGTTCCCACTGGCTACCTCGGAGCCACCAACAATCCCAGGGTCTCTGTGCCGAGCCATGCAGGTGTTTCCATTCTCAAACAGTTGAAGAAAACACCAAGAATTAAGTAATTCTGGGGGGAGAAAAGCTTTTGGGGAATTTAGGATTCCCTTGGCTGAGATAATGGTCCTATTTGCTTCTGATTTATTTTTATTTAAGCTAGTAGGGTTGTGGGGACTGCATTGCCATGACCTATTTATTTTTGGACTGTTTTATTCTCTCTAGGAATTCACTTATTTCCACCTCTCCAATCAAGTGTTAGCCTGGCAAAAGAGTCATCTGTAAAGTTTGCTGCACATCTGCAAATATCAAATGTCCACGAACAGGCAAAAGACTCACTCCACTTACTTTTTTTGTCAGATGGTTTCATTTAGAACCCAAAGGGTCAGGAGTCACAGCATGACCTCATCAAATTAGACTCAACTGAGAGAGGTGTTTAGCACAACAAAAAGGAAGTAATCTGAAGGACATTAAATGCAAATGAGACTGCCATGTGCAAACTTCAAAAACACCTGATCCAAATGAACAGTGTTGACGGGGGTCGAAGGGGTGAGAAAGAAGGTTTCATATTTTGGTTGGTTTTTTTTCAAGGGCTATCAGCAATATTACATCCTGTAGAGCTGGCTGAAAATCTCATAGGCATGYGAATATTTAAACTTAAAACTACCCATTGTGATTTTTGCCAGGTGAGAATATGTCAGTATTCACTGGCAGGAGTTTGGTTGACTTATAGATCAAACCTGGTAGCAACCCTTTCTCTGGTAGTAACCCCTTATTTTTTAGTGGATTTGTCACCAAGCAAGCGTTTTCAGAGTGGGTTCATTAYTGCTTGAGTCTCGTTTTTAATCTTGAACACTCAATTGAAGAATTACAAGGAAGCTTCAGTTGCTGATAGTCCTTTTATACARAGAAGAAAAGGCTCGTTAGAAGGTTTGCACGTTTTCCCTTCAGGACATTAATCCATGCCCCCATTGGCTGAGATGTCTTTCAGCCATGAAGGCAGTGGGGCAGTGAAGGTCTTGTTATAATGGAACCAGGCTATTTCCAGATAATGTGAGTCAGATTGACTTCAGGGGTAGATCTGCTCTCCAGATGTTGGGTGTAGCCAAGTGGAGCAGGGAGACAGAGATGGCAGCTAAGTATAAGGAGAATCTCAAAATAAATACAAGGTCAGAAGTGCTGTGTTTGCAATGAGCAGTGCAGAGATTTTCAACACTGAGCCAGAGGAAAACATGAAAAAAACAAATATTTGTTGCTGACAGACACAGGGATGTCTAAGTGCACTGGGAAATGAGCCAGTGATGAAAATGGGATCAACACTGGACTGAAAGCAGTACTTTGTTAGAGTTCAGGATCTGAATACATCCATAGGACTGCAAAGACTGGAAAGAGGCTGAAAATGTTGGTGAATAGAAAAAAAGRCCAACCCTACTTGCTCATAGAAATCCAGGACAAAATAATACAATGAATGCAAGGTGTCAAAGAACCTTAGATATGACAAGGGCTAGTCACAATCCCAAATACATAATCCAAAGCCTACAGAAGGCAGTGGAAGTTCTGTCAAGTGTCAAGGCAGAGGGATTGGTTTTGTTTCTTCGCGTTTGACTCCATTCCTCTTGTTTGGTCTGGATCCCGACAGCTATGATATCAAAATTAGCTGCCTAAACAAGTGGCCAAGCTCTGGGCAGATCAGTGCTACATATATCAGAAGATAATAGGAGTTTGTTATGGACAATCTCTGAGATACAAAAATATGGGGTGATGGGTGASATGTTTGTGAGCAGTTCCCAACCAGGCTGGGATGACTTTCCATATAGAAAGATTATTATTTTCAGTGATAGGCAGAAGGCCAGATCGTGTTGTCCAGGTCTATGCTTTCAGGAGCCTCTTGCCATCCCCAGCTCTCCCCTTTGTAGCCAGGGTGATCCCAAATGCAGTCTCACGCTCCTTTGGGGAACCCRCGGAAAAAGACCCGCAAGAAGGGCGGGAGGGAGGCACGGCGCRCGTTCCTCTCACGGCCTGTGGAAGGTGCTGCTCCTATTCCCTTCAGCATGGAGCAGTTGTTCAAGAGGCCACCGAGCCTTCAGAGAGGGTGCACTCCTGGGAACGAGACCAGCCCCGTGATCAGGTGTCATTTTCTTAACCCGGCCAGTGGGTCTTATCTGAGGATCAGGCCAGCTGGCAGCAAGCTGAAGGCGATCGCTGGCGGTGCAGGCAGTCGGGGGAGGTAGCAGGAGATCTGTACAGTCGAGCACACACTTTCAGGGTGTGGGGGCTCACATCTGGCTGCAAGATGCTTTGAACAGCCTGTTGGACAAAGGCGCTTGGTCAGAAAAGGTCAGGGCAGGTTCAGTTGTACTGCCAAGGGTGAAAACTATAGTGAAAGTCAATAAAAGGCTCTCATGGCTTCTAGTTTACCCAAATAAGGGGAGAGAAGAATTGTTAACATAGGGTTTTCACTTACCTTTTCAAGGTCAGAGGAAGGTTAGCTCAGCTTCAAATTGCTGCATAAGCTTGAAAGGAAGAATGACAAAATGTGGATTAGGAAAATACATGGTCTTATTTTTGAAAGGTTGTTCTACTGAAATCGCAGAGGATGGTGGTCACCAGGAGGGTGAAGTGCAGGCAGGGTGTGAGGAAGGCTCAAAATTTTGCAGCTTGAGCATTTTTCTACATGTTTTGAAAAAGGGTGTAATGACAAGAAAGGTTTTGATACTACAGCTGGGTGAAGTTCAGTTACATAAAAGATGTATATTTTTTAAGGCATTGGTGATTTGGGGTTTCTATCTTGATTGTTTTCTGGAAGCTCTGATTTAATTAAAGAAGAAGGCATTTGGCATAATATACGGCAGGTTGATGAAATCCTATCATGGAAGTTAAACTGGTAGAGTTTCTTGATGTAGGAGTGTATTTTTTAAGCTCCCGTTTTCGTACAAAGAAAACCACCCTGGACAGTCATCTGGGCTTTGCAAAGCATTCTAGGGCACTTTAGTTCTGCCTTTAGGGACAGAGAGCAGAGCTGACTGTGGCAGACTGTGAATGAATTTTCACTGCCAAAGAAACTAATTTTACTGTTTACAAGTCATGTTTCAAATGAACAAAAAAACACCTGCGTATAAATTACTCTTTCTGCAACATGATTTTTCAATACTCCCAAAGACACCTGTAKGGTTTGACGTCCAATCCCATGATAAATTAATGGTAGCTGGATGTCCAAACCCAACAAATCATCTTCAGGCAGTTCAGCCATTGAAAAGCTAATGTCAATTTACAGTAAAAAATATCCTCCTTCGTACAGAAATAGAAATTGGGGCTTGTGTGTGGGAGGGGGGGTATCAGAAAAAGATTGTGCAGTCAGTTTATAAATCAAGGACTGTGAGTACCTCAAATGTTCTTCAAATATTACAGCATGGAAAAATATCCAGGAATCTCTGTCATTTTTGCCTCTTCCACCTCAGGCTATGCCAGTTGTTGATACTGAGTTCCCACTGATTGCATCATTGTTAAAAGTAATAATATAAACAGAGATTTCAAAGAAACTCATGAACAAATACTTTATGGTATTTACAAGGTGCATTTTTTATGAGTTGATTTTTCTGCTCTTTAAGCAATGCTTCATCTGTATCTAGTAAAATCCTAGATGAGAAACAGTTTACTGGATATAGAATATTAAATACAAATATTGGGCGGTCATAATAGAAAAGTCTGAAAAAGGCTTTAAAAGAAACCAAAGAAGCTTTCATATAAACAGCTAGAATAAATATATGAAAATTTGGGGTTTCTTAATAAAATGCATTGCATATGTGTGTACTTAGGAAAATGTCTACATTCACATGCATGTGTGAGAATATATATATATTTGTGCACTCACAGAGTCCAGCTATACATGTATACYCATATTTTATATATTTATAACATCTGTTTATTATACTCTTAGATGGTTTTCAACACTGTTGCACTGTTTCAAACTGTTCGAAACCAAAACTGCTTAACACAAAATTCTAACACTCCAGCTGGAGGTAAATGTCACCCTTCTAAAATAATGAGCTGTAAATACAGCTTTTGTTTTTACTGTTTACTCCAGATAAATTATATTTTTAACTAGTGTGCTATTCTGAGGACATGGAAGCTTTCCATGCACATATACAAGATTTGACCATTATTTGGTGGAAATAATACCAAATTACACTAGTGTTAGAAAGATGCTGAGCAGCCTGAAGCRTGATACAATGGCTGAACTTAAAAGTTCAGTTCATTTGCATGGATGAACTGGTTACTGGTCCCAGCTGTGTTCTCTGTGTAGGGGATGGGGAGAAAGGCGATGTCCAGCTGGAAACAGAATGAGCTACACAGGGCTCCATGTTCAGACTGAATACACACCAGAAACTAAACAAAGAAATGCCTGAGATATACGACATTGACTCCGAATAAAAGCAGAAATAGGAGTTGAATCATGTCACAGTAACCCAAGATACTTTACAAAGGTCCTCCTACATTCTTCCAGGGAACTTCTTCAGGTGACACTTTGTTTAATAATGGAAAATACTCCTATATGTAACCTTTGGAATCTCCCTTAAAGTCTTGACTGATGTATTTTCATCACTGAAATTTATAGTAATATCAGCATCAGTAATTTATGTGTTTTAATTTAAAGCATCTGTTTTTAATTTGCGTAGTTCAAGGGTTTTTCAGCAGTTGCCCATGAGTAAACATTTGATCTTGATACTATATTTTGAGTCCATATTTGACTACCATCTTTCCAATGTTTGGGTTTTCATTAAAAGTCAAATAATTTTGCCTCAAAAATCAGTTTTTCACAAAAGAAGTGAAATTGTTTCTAAATAACGAAATAGACTTCTGCGTTTCAGTCAACTTGCACAATGAAAATAGCCCCATTCATTACACGTTTGATTTTGGCCATTCTCACTTTTGGGTTTTTTGGACTTTTTTTTTGTGTACTCATTCAGTAGTGCTGTGCTGGATGATACTGAGACATAAGAAAAGACCACTGCAACAGAGTTGTTCTCCTATTAATTTTCAAAACTGAACCAGGCTCAGTGACTGCAGTTCAAAAGCAATGCTCTTTCTTTGTGAGACATATGGCCTTGAGCAGCATTCTTTGCTTCTCCTGTGGTTTTAGGGTGACTCATGGATGTTGACGGTTTTCTTGAAGACCCAGTTGCTAAAGTCCTGTAAATGCATTTAAATTCAATTTTATTTTAAAGTGAAGGGAAGAGTTTTTAGGCTACTTGGCTTCAAAGAAGTGGTTGAGAATGCAAAATTCAAAGGCTCAAACAAATTAAGACGTTAATTAAGGAATCTCAGTATTTCTTTGTCTGAAAACCCATAATTGAGGATGGACTTTCTGAATACATGGGACTGAATTCGGAATGCCATGGGACTGGCAGTACTGCAGATCTCTTGCAAAAGAAGTCACCAAGATGGTTTTCTAATAGCAGTTTCTTGGTTTCAAACCAAAGCAGTTCGGCTTGGACTACTCCCAGCKGCTTCCATCTGCTGTCCTGGTCCATGGATTCTGTAGCAATGGACTTTCCCTTCACATGGATAGTGGCAGTAGTAATGAAAGAGCTGTGTGGAAAGTTAGTTCAAACAGTGTCTGGAGCCCCAAAAGCTCGTTCTCTGGGAGAAACAAGGAAATGTGGTGTGAGGTCTCCCATTGCCCCGAAACTGGGGACATGATGGTGCCTCCCTCTTTGGAAGAGACTGGTTTTCCACGATTATGTGTGTGCAGGGCACTTAACTGACAGGCTCTTGCTCCAGAATATTCTTAAATACGTGCAGTCTTTATCAGGGAGTGCAGTGATKGGATGAGGGGTGAAGGTGTCACACTGGAAGAGGGATTAGATTTGATATCAGACAGAAACTCTTCCCTGTGAGGGCAGTGAGGCACAGATTGCCCAGAAAAGCTGTAGATGCCCCATTCCTGGAAGTGTTCAAGTCCAGGTTGGATGGGCTTGGAGCAGCTTGGTCTAGTGGGAAGTGTCCCTCCTAATGGCAGGGGGTTGGAAGTAGATGATCTTTAAGGTCCCTTCCAACACAAACCATTCCATGATTCCACGAATCCGTGATTTCATGGTTTTGTGTATATTCCTATCAGTAAAGAAGGAAGCACAGAAGACAATAATTATGAGAGAGGAGGTGACTAAATCCATTTACCATTTAAAATGCATCATCTTTTTTTGCTCTTTAATTAATTCATTAATTACAAATTAGCTTCCAGGATTTCATAGTAGGGAGCTTTATAATTATCTAATCTTTACTCCTGTGTAACAAACCAAAGAACTGAGCCTTAATTCACTCTCCATAACTGATGCTGGATATAAAGAAGAGATTCAATCAGGAGTGTTACTCTATCAGGACTCATTTCTCTGCAATTCATGATACCATATGGTACATTTAATCAGGAAAAAAGATTTCCAGAATTGGAAAAATTTTATATCAAGACTGGGAGATCTCTAGCTGCTCTACTTTCATTGATATGAAGGACATTAGTCTAATCATAGCCTTGGACTGAATTTTTGGTTAACAGCCCTTTTGAAGTAAACCTCTGTGATTTCTGTTTTTAAGAAGTCTTGGTTTCCTGCCCAGAAGCCGACCACGCTGGAAAGCCTTTTTGAAGTCTTTTATTTCTTTAGCTTATTTACCAGTACCTGAGTGCAATAATACTGCATTTTAATCCYGTGAACACAACTCTTAGACATCCAGAGCTCCGAATGGGAATGTCCTGCTTCTCTGAAAGGACAGTATATGTCTCTTCAGGAAGTAATCCAAAATAATTTGCCTTTGGCTGTAAGAGCTGCAGAACTGTTGGAAGGTCTCTGGCTGTAGCCTTGCAGTAAGCCAGTTTAATCAGAGTCATGGTAGCAATTCTACTTGAAGAAATTTAAATTAATCTCTCTAAAGAAATAATAAAAAAAAATTAACAAGTCCAAATCTTAATTAAATGCTATATTTTGAATTCTGTGAATAATATTGTCTAAGAAACATTTAATCATYGTATTTTCTTGTTTAGGATTAGCTGTTTAAAGACAAAAGACTCTAGGCTCCAATTAACTGCTGCCAAAAATTAATTTAAGTAGCCTAATTGACAACTTGCTTTAAGCTACACAAAATCTTGGCATAAAACTTATTGTCAAGGGAAAAATATTCCTAATTTATTACTTTATTATAAACGAAACTATTGACCAAAGTGCACTTGCTTCGCTGCAGCTGTTGTGTAAAACAACAATATGTAGATGACGACGATAATGAGTCCTCGTCCTTCTGTGTAAACGCGAGTTGCTCCGAAATTGCGCGGGCTGCCGACGACCGCTTGGAGCCACCAGGAGAGGGAATCGCWGCGGAACGGGCACAAATCCTGTTTCCAGGCGGCGCCGCTGGATCCCAGCCCTTGCTCCTGCCGTGCCGCGCTGGTGGCACCGGCGGGACCTGGCTCCCGCCGGCCTTGGGACGAAGCCTGCGAGCCCCTGGCGCTCGCCGCGGAAGCCGAGCCCGCCCGCCTCCCGCCCCCGCGCGGAGGAGAAACCTAAACCCTTCCACATGTGGGAGCAGAATGCGATCGCTGTGGGGAGAAGGTAGCAGGGCTATTAAATGTAAAACCAGGGCTGAACAATCAAAACGCTTGTCCGCCAGCGTGCGAGATACTCGGATATCTGCGAACAGGGGGAGAAAATTAAAAGCTGCAAGTACACACTGTAAAGCTCTTTAGTTCCTTGTTTATGGTCGCAACGGGCCAACTTTCAAAGCCACTTCTTGAAACGCTGCCCACGCTTTTCCACCTGCAACTTGTTAGACACACGAGCCCTGTATTTTCTGCACTGGCACAGCTCATTTGCGTGCCCCAGCCCCCGGGGGAGTTGCAGAGGCATCGGTGCCCGTGTGGGGCACGGTTCCCAGGCCGGACCCTCGGCGTGTGCCACGCTGGAGGGGCAGCCCTTTTCCTGCGCCCGCTGGGGCTGTGCCTTCCGCTCTTTGGCTTTCCCACTCGCTGTTCCTTGCCATCCATCCCTCTCACACCGACTCGGTGCATTGTTAGCCGTTTTACTGGGCATTTTTCCTCTCAGGGCTGCAGAAAATGGTTGCGTCAGAAAGGCGGCCTGATGGTGTGCACCTTTTCCAAGGAGTCTCTTTGAAGGCTAAAAAGGTGGCTTGGAAAATACAGTATCTTGGCTCAATTTTCATTGTCTAGGCACATTTCATTTCAGAAAATCACAAGCTACCAACACAACCATGTCATTGCAATTTTTCAAGCATTTTCTTTTTGTGCCTGTGTGTTTTAKATCTGGGTGAAGTCACATCCCCCCCGGGCTATTGGAACAAAGCTCAGCTGAGAGCTGAACGTACCAAACAAGAGGAAATTACAAAGGAAAAGGTAATGTCTCAAACCATTAGCATGGGCACTTCTCCCACAGCCTTGGTGAACCCTGGAGCAGCAACCTAAGCTCACTCTGAGAGGCCACTGGCTCGGAGAGACGCACCAAGTCCTGCACGGCTGAGAACCTTCGAAAGCAAAACCCTCCCAACCAGCAGCACAGCATCCACAGAGCCTCAGAGATGCTTTTGCAAAGCTCCCAGGGCACTGTGACCCTTCTTCACACCCCTCCTCCACTGAACAAACTGTTTAAAGACCAAGATTTGCTGCAGAGATAAGGAGCACTAAAGAATTTACAGCAGGTGCTATTTGAAGAGACTTCGAACAATGCAGAATTACCTGTGCCCATTTAGCCCATTAATCTTCTCTTGTAAAAATAGCAATAAACAGTGATTTAGGAGCAGGGAGGAGCGAAGTTGGAAGCCCTGAGGTTAACAGGGAGGAAGATCAGTGCTTGTGGTTAAATTTCTCTGTTTGTGCAACAAGTGACTGAACCGATGAAAAATAGTAACTGCAGGTACAGGTTAGAAAATACCAAATTACAACTGTTGTGGCTGGTATTAGCTAGCAGATATATGACAGGGATTCTCCCAGGTCCTGCTAGGTGTTGTATAAATCCACAAGTAACGGCATCCAGTGCACAGAAAGGGTTTGCAAACTGCAAAGACCCCCCATAACAGATATATGGGCTTGTACTGAATGCCTGAGACCTGAAGGTAAGTGACAGCGGTTAATCACAGTAATTACCACCTGCTTGGCTGTTTTCTCAGTTGTGGCTGCCGATGTGTCCACAGCAGGTACCCTCAGCCTCAGAACAAAGTCGTCTTATGATGGATGGGCTCTGGGTTTTAAACTAAAAAACACAGAGACTTCACCAAAGATCACCGGAGCCAAAGGGGATTCTTTTCCATTGGAACAAGCCCTGTGGCATCGGGAACCCATCAAAAAAAGGTGATTTACGTGAATACAGCCGCAGAATAATTTCTTCCCGAATGAAAACAAATGAGCTGGCAAAGTATTAATTTAAAATACTTGACTTGTTAACGAGCAGTGTATATTATAAATGTTGCTGCTGTGAGGACTCTCTGCCTTTGCCTTGCAGGTGGCTGAGTGCCTGCCCTGCTCTGGTATGTGGGTACCTCCCCCAGAGGCTCTTGGATCTGCCGTGCACCGAGCAGAGTGATGTGCCTGCTGCCTTCTGGCTGGGAGCTTCTTTGGAAGCAAAGAAGGTTGTGACTTTGGTGCGGTTGCCAAAATTTGAGTGGGTTTTAATGCTCTTCAACAAGTTAACACTAATTAAAAATGGCCTTGTTTTTCTTCTGAATTAAAAAAAAAAAAAAAGGAAGAAGAATTTCTGAAATAATTTTGGAAACTATTTTTGTATTGCTCTCCRCATGAATAAGGGTTTTCTCAGTATCACTCTAAAACAAACCAGATTAAAACACGTGTTTTATCACTCATTTAAAAACTCACAGAAATCGCTGACCTTTAAAACCAGCAAGCTCAAAATAATTATGACACCACTTTTTCTTTCATTTTCAAATAGAAACCTATTTCTAGTTTTGATCCTGTTGATGCAGAAGATTGTAACTTTTTTTGAATGAGGCAGTCATGTCAACAACAAATGATGAAAATACAGAAGAATCTGAGGAAGGAACCGGCATTATTTAAAATATTTTGTAAGATAATAATAATAAATACAATACCTAGAGTGAACTGGCTGACTAAACACCAACGTTGTCAATTTAAACTTTAGCTAGTAAAAATATTTCCTTTACAAACTACACTCCTTTCTTCCTCTCACTCCTCTCCCTCCTTGCAGAGTATCCTTTATTTCTGGACACCGGGCAACACAATGGAAAGAAAGCGAGACCTGAGCATCCAGGCAGAAAACCAGGCCTCGTGGCAGAGCCAGYGGCGGCCGGGATCCCGAGCCACACAGTGCCACCAATCCCTGCCGTGCAGTGAACCCCGAGTGGTCCTTTCACATCTCAAGAGCTGCCACCGGCTGGATGCTGGACACGCTGCCTCCAGCTCCGGCCCTCAAGTGACTCTTTTGCCCGACAATGCCACTGAGAAAGACACAAATCCACTGCTTCTGCCCAGCTCTTTGGGATGCAAACTGCCCAAATATGTCAGGGTCAGCAGGACCACAATGCTCGTTGTTGGCAAGGTAGATACAGTCAAGGCTAGTGGGTTGGCAAAGACAGTAAAATTTAATAAATAGTGGGTTTGGAACATGCAAGGGAAGGTGATTTTAAAAAAAAAAAATCATCCCTCAAATCTGCAGTTGGGATAAGGTTTGCAACAAAGCAAATAGGAATTCTGGAAATGGAGAGGCCTCTCTCTGTACGGAACAGGTTGTTTTGCAACTTTTCTGCTGACTTACCTGAAAAGAATTCCTCTCCCCCGGTTCCTGATAAGGAACTTGCCCTTTCAAATTCCCCACACAGTGCTGTGATCTGAGGGGGGACAAAGTGGCATTTTCCARTTTCCTACACTTACACTTACATTTTTCAAAAATCCTTTTTATTGGAGACAAACTACAGCATAACTGAGCTAAATCTCCAGCCTCTGTTGGAGGCAGCAGTGCCACGCACGGTGCACTGCAATGCCCGCCGTCCCAGGGATTTTTATGAGATCATATTTCACAAGGAAATAAATTTCCTCCTCCAGTCTGATGCAATCAGGTTACCAAGTGGTAAACAGCCATGGATACCTTGTGCGCTGTTTTGCAAAGTGTTTGCGGATATTCGAGGATGAAAGTTGCCCCAGATAAGATCTTAATCGCTGAAATCTGGAGAGCGATCGAGAAAACGGCCCCATAGGGACGTCGCAGGTTCCCTGGAGGAAGCCCAGGCACCCCCTGCAGCCACTCAGCACTAGCACAACCCACGGGAAACTATTTATCAAACAGCCTGTCCCACCACAGCCCTGCTTCGGGGACGGTCTTTGCTCTGCCTGCAAGCCCCAAGGCGCTGACTTGAATTGGCTCATCCCTAAATTGCAGCTATGGAATCTGGCATCAGATTGTTTAGTGTAAGTGCATCCATTTCTCTTCTCTTTCAAGAAGCAGAGGAAGGCAATATCTTCCCAAATCTTACCCTACCTACACAAATTTTCATGGGGAACAACAGATGGGTGCTGCCCAGTAAAAAAAAAAATCAGTGCACTGAGTTTTCAAGGAAAATTTCTTTTGGAAAGGCATTCGGGTAGCAMGCTCTAGGGATGGCCAAGGCATCCATAGGCACTCTCCAATCCATGGAAGGGGCACTGACAGCTGCTGTTGTATCACCATAACAATCTGAAAATTGTCCATGACCAGCAAGCAATGCAACAAGTGGGGCCTTGTGCCACGTTCAGTCCTGAAGCCAAACRAAAGAAGTTCAAAGAAATGTGAAGTCATGCTGGTTTCCACCAAAGATTTTCCCTAAAAAACTACTAATTTTCCCCAGACAAGGAGGCAGAGACAGCTGGATTGCCAGCAAGGTTGTTGGCTTCTGGCAGCTCCTTCATGAGTAAATCCTGTGGAACTCTGCTCCGAGAGAAGCAGGAAACGCGAAACTTCGAACTGAAATTTGAATCTTTTTCTTGCTAATTTTGGATAAGTGACTCCCAAAATAGAGACAGGAGACCTCTYACAAATTCTGAGATGTGGACCAGAGACAGAAAATTCTGCTGAACCTGTAGACATCAGCTCCTGCCATATTGCAGTGGCTCGTGGAGAACCCTCCTTCCACCCGCACACCGGAGAGAGCTCTCAGCACTGGGATTGAGAAGAGACATTTCACTGCCAGTTCCTGGAAGCAAAACAGGAGGTGTCAAACGTGTAACCATCATCACTATACCCCATCTAAGTTCATCACACAGGCCAAGATTTTGCTGCTTCTTCTTTTTACCTCTCTTTTTGATAACCACTCTTTCATCACTTCTCAGTGCTCGCGCAGTAAAGAGATTGATGTAAAAAACACCTCCACGGGATTTATGCTTCTGTTTTTCAGCAGGCACTTGCCATTTAGTAATTCCTTAATGTGAGATTGTGAAACACCTAAACCAAGGCCTGATCTGGCAAGATAACGAGGACGTGAATTGCCATTGAGATCAGCAGTAATTGCGTGTTAACGCACGCACCGCGAACCAAAAATGTGGGGATCAGAGAGCAACTCAGGATTGGGTTCAAAAGGCGATGAAATGGGAAGCTATCTCAGGAGTTTTGATATGACATCCAAAGGATTTACCCAGGTCAGAGCAACCTGATGAGTTCACTTGAAAGTGAATCTCCTTGGAAGCTTTCCTTCATCCCAGAGAAAGCACGGGGGATCAGCAAAGGAGTTCTCCACAGATAGTGTGATATTCAGCTCAGGCAAGCCTTTAAGGGCACAGGAGGGAAAAAGATGGTGCTGGGCCAAGGGTTAGGAAATGCTATTCTCTCCCATGTACATCCACCATCTTTCCAGACACACACAMAAAAAAAGTGCTCATATAAATTCACCTGCAATGCAATTTTGAAAATGGAGATTTTTTTAGAACACTTCACAGGACAAAAACTTCTGAAATTTGTAYGTTCTTTCAAAGAATTTGAAGTATTTTTAAAATGAATATGCATTCACATAATGATGCACATTCATCTCCTAGTGCTTAATTTTTACTTGTTTTTCTTTCAAACTTTTTTAGTATTAAGTGGTTTCCAAACCTKCCTAGGACATAAAATACATATTAAAGAAAAATATAAATTAAAAGTCACTTGGGAAATGAATGAAGTTCAAGAGATTTTTAACCATTTCTGGACATATATCTAAATTTGCTTAGAAAGGTTCCTTTTCCAAGGTGACTAGRATAGAGGGGTGATCTAACGCTTCCTTGAGACATTCCTGCCATACTGATTTGATACAAGGTTTGCATGTCTTTGGAAGCTARTATCAACTTCTCAATAGAAATGTTGCAATTTCTATTACTGCCCCCATTCCCCAATCTGCAAAGGATGCCTTTCTAAGACTTTTAGGTGAGAGAAATCTTGATCTGGACGAGGTTTTGGTTTTGTTGTTTTTCTTTAACTTCTGRTTTATCTTTGTGACAACAACATGCTGACACACAATACAATGCCAGCATAGCTCTGCATTACACCAGATTTTTGAAWATCATGGAAGAGTGGGCATGATGCCTTCCTGTGCCATGTAGGGAATGTAGTGGGAGTACAGTAGCAGGCCCATCTTGGAGCATCAGACCATGTGTTTTCTGCAGCCAGCTCCCAAGGTGGCTTTCTGGCTTGGAGTGGGGAAGAAGCCCCAGTACAARTCACTGCTCAGGCACAAACCACTCCCGTTTCTTCTGCAGTCTGGAGGAGCTCAGAAACCCACTGTCCTTGCCTGTAGGAGTCTGGCACRCCACAAACCAAGCAGCCAACATAAAGCCAATGAGGCTTTTGCTTCAGTGGATGAACTCGGCACTCAGAGATGATTGTAAAGCAATGCTCTCTGTGAATGTTGATCCCACTGAAAGGCTTTCCCTGCTAATCTCAATAGCCTTAATTTCTTTAGACATTCCAGAAGGATTTTGCGTCTCAGTCTAGACACACTTCATCCCTCTGTTTTGAGAGAGAAAGCCTTTTGAAACTGCCAGAGCTCCTTTGTTTTCCTGCTCTGAAGGGCTTTGGTGCCTGTGAACAAAATAGGATAGCCTAGGATGAAGATGAAGTCTTCAAAGCTCACTGTTTCCCTGTATGTTATTCAAGGTACAGGCTGTATATCTAGAGTTTCTTTCTGCTTCTCGTTTCTTAAAGTTCCCTATTAAAGTCAATAAAAGCATGGGATCAGAGTTCCAGTCTGCCTCGGCCTCTCTGACATATGGAGAAGGTCTCCTCATCTTTTGGTTTCCTAGAAATATTCTTTTTCTTGTGCAAATTAATCGTGTAATGTCTATACAGTGTTTAAAGCATTAGCTGGAGTCAAGTCTAAAAAGGCATAATCACGTCTGTTTCCGTTTCCCTCTGTGAACTCTTCTGTTCCAGAACCAATCTTGTAGGGTATAAATACCTTCTGCTGGGAATTTCTGAGTTTTTCTGACGTCAACTGGAATGAGACCTGATTATATTTATGTGGGGATTTTTTTTTTTTTGGTCACACAAGTGCTCACTTATGGAA
The DNA here is from genome assembly GCA_018881555.1 of Amblyornis subalaris. Lineage (NCBI taxonomy): Eukaryota > Metazoa > Chordata > Aves > Passeriformes > Ptilonorhynchidae > Amblyornis > Amblyornis subalaris. The sequence continues at coordinate 633,345 of JACAXG010000101.1, read as the reverse complement.
AACAAACAGTGCTTTTAAAGGCAGAGTTCAGTGAGCGATTGCCYGGCCCCGGTGAGGAGTGACAGACACCGAGGCTGGTCCCATCATTGTGCCCTGGGTCATTTTGCAATAAGTAAGTCAGCACCATCTTAAATGCAAAAGCAATGCAATGTACTTTATTATTTTCTTACCTTTTCATACAGTCCTCCTGAAAAATGTCACAAAGTGTGACTCATCACATCTGCATGAAGTTATGAAAAAAGTAAGCCTTGTTAACCTGCTGTTTGAAAACCAGAACACTTTTATCAGTTCATATAATTGCTAACCCCTTATTCACTGTTCAACACTGAAGGGTTCTTTGCCTCCTAAGATCCCACTAATTGCTGACAGATTTGATTTCTCTGTGACAGCAGGAGTCCTGTTTCTGGCCTTTACATCAAGTAATTGCTTTATTTTTCTCCCTCTGCTCTGAAAAACGGAATTCCCTTCTCCCCTGCTTGAACCTCTGTAATGACTTCTTTCTATGTTATTAAATCCTTGCCATTTAAATCACATTTAGAGATGTTTTGAATAACTGATTCCAATTACTAAGGCTCTTACTAAGGAGCAGCTGAAAACGCAAGTCATTACTTGCCCGTGCACAAGCAGCTACACCTTGCAGCAAAGTCCCTGGTGGACTGTATTTTATTCCTGCTCAGTAAGGTGCAATTTATACCCGCAGGAGGCGGGCGCTCAACAAATATACAGCTGCCGGAGTTCTCGCAATTTGTCGCTCGTGCAAAACGGAGACCCGATTTTATATTTATTTTATAAACAGCGCTGTTCCTTAAAGAAACCACCCGGCCCTTCCTGCAGCGGCTCGGGAAGCCCGCCTGGAACAACAGCGGAGATGAGCAGTTGACCGAAGGATGACCCAYGTGGGGTTACTATCCCCAGATCTAACAAGAAAGCACGGCAGGGTAAAAGGGRACACGTACAGGTCGTACATTCCTCCCGTGAAGTGTGACCCACCTCTGCTGTCCCCAGCGTTGTTTTTTTTTTTATACAGGTCACGAGTTCTTGGATGCACTAAAACTTCCCGGCAATAACAAGTTGGTTCAGTTATTAATCATACTTGTAATCATTAGCGCCTTCGTAGGAAAAAAAAATATGTGCCAGGAGATGATTATTTGACAAATTACTGCAGGGGCTCAGCATAATAGCTTTGCTGATACAATCAACATTGAGCCATTTAAAAAAAAAAAAAAAAAAACAAGAAAAAAAGAAAAAAAAGAAACTTCCAAACTGTTTATGAAAAACACTACCCTGCCAGTGGAAGGGAACTGACATTTAAATAGCTACCACACAGTTGTCTTCACAAGCACAGGCTCAGCTCTTTTCATATACAGTTACCACCATGGCACATGTAAACAGCTAATAAGCGAAGATCATTCATAATAACAGAGGAATTTGCATTTGTCTCCAATTCATGGGCTTATTAGGAGCACAAGTGCAGCAAACTGAACTCTGGCTGGATCTGTACTGGAAGCCAATGCTTGGTGTACTGGGAGTGTGCGTGCAGCTCCCAGCTTCTGCTGGTGCAGGCTGAACTGGTGCCTTGGCATCTGTACAAGAAATAAATAATCCCTCCTGTATTTTCATATTAACTTTCTGGTACTTCCTCCAGCCAGGCACTGATAATTAGGCCTGCTAATATACACAAAGGCTGTAGTGTACTTTTGACCAGCAGAGTAAAACTACCACCAAGTGGAATAAAAGGTGTGCTGATAAAAGCACAGCCTGGCCACTAAACTTGCATTAGTTCTGTCAGCACAGATGAACTGTCATGAGGATCCCTCCCTTCTCCAGCCCTGACAGCACAGAAACCAGCACAAGCCCTTAATTTTGAAACCCTAAGTCTAAAAATGATCTGTGCAACAAAATTCATCTCTCAAAATGCAATTATTGTTTTCATGCAACACTATTTTTCTTAATAAGTAGATGCATTCATGTCTTAATATTTCTATTGTGTTTGTTCTGGAAAGTTACTTGGTACAGTGTAAGGTGTTCCTATAATTCAGTTTGAGTAAAACTCCTTCTTCAGATTGCCTAAAAGTGTATGCAGACCAGTATCTGTCCATCTCCTTATAGGCATTGCTCTGTTTTCACGCACACAYAGATAACTATTCACTAAGTTCCAACCTTACTGTCGCTGAAATAAATGAACATTTTTCCATTGACTTCCCCAGGCAAAGATATGGATCCAGAACCCAACTGCCAATACTAATATTGCCTCAAAAATACCACTTCATGCATATAAAATTATACTTAATGAGCAAACTAAAGTAGGTGGGTTCATTTGGTATTCAGAGATAAGCTTCCTAAACGTGTAAATTAAAATAAAAATAAAATTTTGATGAGTATAAGGGAGCTGTTGTTCTTTTGTGCAGATATTATTCACAACTTTCCCTTCCTATGCATAAAAATAAAAGAAGATTGAAAATACCTGCCATTGGCTTAAAAAAAACCCCTGCCCAATATCAAGAAAACGAATAGCTGTGAGGCTAATTTTGTTGCTATGAGCCCGGACCAATACACCTGGCAAAGTGCATGTGGTCTGGGAGGCCTTGGCCAGGGGCTAATGAAGGGGCTCAACCCTACATACCAAGCGCAGGCTGAGAAGGAAACGTTGGCTCGGCGCTGAACATCCCGCTTTTCATGTGTTTTAATTAACCCCATCATTGGTTTTAATTAGAGATGCTTAGGAGAATAATTGCCGAGTTTTGATCCGCTCTTTCCAACGCGGTGGCGGCGGCGGCAGCGGCACCCGAAGGAGCCTTAGTCACTTCCCCCGTGGAAMCCAGGAGTCAGCGCTTCCAGAGGGCTCCTCGCGCCTCGTGCCGGGGCTGYGGGAAACGGGTGAGGTCTCCCCGCCCGCGTGCGGTGCCCGGGAATCCAGCGGGCTGGAATCCGGCTCCGGAGCTCGGCARCAGCAGCAGCCGCGGTGCCGGCGTGAGGGGTGCCCAGCTCCCCAGAGCTCCGGCGCGGAGCTGGAACCAGTTAAGCAGCTGTACCTTGGGGTACCTGAAATTAGCCCCATAAGGGCAGGCTTTGCGAGATGTTTGAGAAAAGAGCAGCAGCGTTCTCAAAAGGAGCCAGGATGTCAAAATTCACTTTTGAAAATCTCCCCAGGAATCCCATCTATCTGCCTTTTTAGTCACTTTGAAGGTTTGGTGATTAAATCCATACTTACAGTGAGATTCTCCCACACATGGGGAGCAATGGGAGCTTTGTCATCACCACTAATGGGGACAGGATTGCGAGGAATGAAATATGCAAGGAGTATGCAAGGGGGGAAAAAAACAGGCTTGAAAACCATCAAATGAAAAGAGCCAGGGGAGTTTTTAATTTTTGCTCATGCTTTAATTACTGAAAATGATACAAGCGCTTTGCCATCTTTTAAAATGGTTAAGTTTTAAAGTGTCTGGGGTTGGTTGTTTGTTTGTTTCTTTCGGGAATGACTTACAATAACCAAGAGATATAAATCAACCCATGGTTTTGCTTTTCTTTTCTTCTGCAGCCACAGCTTAAACAACCAAACAGCGGGGCAGCTCCTCAGCGGCCTGGATCCACCCAGAGCGCTCTGGGAAGGCTGGCGTGGGGCTGGCAGCACYGCTCAGCCCACAGGCAGGAGCACACGCCAGCCTAGCCCTGATGGAGTTGTCTCCCAACCTTCTGGATGCCCTCCTGGTTAGGGTGCCCACAGAGCCTCCCAAGGAGGCTGATTCCTCTCTGCTACACTTCTGGGACCTTTCCCTCATTGGTTCAAAAAGGGAGCGATGCCGAAAGTTGAAGGATAACCCAGATTTTGTGATTATTCTAGGTGAAATACTTTCCTCTAACAACTCCATAAGGCTTAGCTGAAAAATGTATCAGGTCATGCACCCAAATCTTTTTCCCCTTTCATATCTCTCTGCACCTTCTCTCTCCCCCTTTCCCTTTCCCATACGAGCACCAGATTTTAATCTGCTTCTCTCTCTGTTGGGGTGATAGCCCCCAGTATCCCGAATCCCCAGGGAAGGAAGCCCATGGACCTGTCCCCTCATCAAAGCAGCTGCCTTGGGTCCTGGTGATGGTGCAGCTGTGCTGGGTGAGGGGCTGGTGTGGGCCAGCTGCTGCAGGGACACTTACCCAGAATTTGGGACAATATCCTCTAGGATGCCACTGTTGTCTAGCCTCTGCTGGTCACAGGGCCTGTCACAGCCTGGTTTGTCTCAAGGCCCCTCAAAAACGGTTTTGCCCCAATTACCAGACACAGAGCACCARCGAGCTGTCAGGTGGGGAACATCCACACCATTCCCTGAGGACTGTTGAAGAAGAGGGCCAAAGCCATGGAACCTATCACTGGATTCTTCATTCATTCCTTTCTTTTTAAAATCTTCCCTTCATCAACAAACCCTGCTGGATGGGCAAACAAGCCCCCTGGCATTGTGAACAAGTGACAGGTGACACTGCACCTCACAGAGCCTTGGGCTTTATGCCATCGTGCAGGAGGAAATGGCCGGAGGAAGCCAAGGCAGGACCAGGTCATGGCTCCCTGGGCAGCTGAGCTTCTGGAGGAGGCTCCTGCTGTYGTGTCTGCAGGAGGGCAGCCTGCCTGCTTTCTCCTTCAGTGTTTCAGCTTTCTGTTTTGCAGGACTGCAGAATTTCTGTAGAACGCAAATAGAAGCTCCTCTGTGTCTCACAGGCATACTGTGAGGATAAATGTATTAAAGATGTGCAGAAGTCAAAGTCCACATCAGGGCAAAAAATCTTAGGGAAGATAAATACGCCTGTAGACACCAAGTAGTCTCCTTCTTTGATGCTTTAATGCTTTTATGGCCAATAAAGAAACCTTGAGTTTCACAAAGACTGTCTGACAGTTCTAATATTAGCATCCTCACCACATCCTTGGCGATGTCTGTTTGTATCTCTGCGTGATGCTGATGCTGTTGGTAACATTTTCATGTATGATAAACCAAACTACAAACCTGACTCGTTCTTGACAGTGAATTGGTTTGCAAAAACGAAGCAAAACACAGTTTAATCATTTGAGAATGTGAGGAGAGGAAGATTACATTAATATTTCTGTATTATATGAAAGGATGTGAAAGCTGTTTCTTCATAGGAAGAATAATAGCTTAGTAAAAGAGTAAATATAACTCAGCAGAAACAGCAGTGGATATTTGCATTTCCCTTTGCTTTAGTTCAACCAAGTCAAGAGCTTTTTGTGATAAATTCAGTGAAGAGAGAGACCAAGCTGCAGGGATCATATGCCAGTAGCTGCACTCTCAAGGCAGCTCCTGCTGGGAGCTGCTCCCACCCCATCACACACAGGAGCAGGAGTGCAGCCTCGACCTGACAGAGGTCACACACCCTCAGAGTGGCCAAATTCATCTATACTGGAGCAGGAGAGATTGTGCCATCAATCACCTGCACCAGGGATGAAGTTAAGCTGCGTGTACAACTTCACTTTTCTCCTTTCTTGCTGGAGTCTTACCCACTCAATCGCAGCTGCCTCAAAGGAGGGTTTGTGTGGGGCTTTTTTCCTTCCCTGGAACATTTGACTAAATCACATTTGCAGATATTTCAAATGTTTCATTCACGTGACACCTGAGCTTTATTTACTTTTGAAATAAGTCATCTCATTAACAGAATTCATTATCCATTATTACTGTCATGTCATTCTCCTAATAAAAGGAATGACTGTAGAAGCATTCAGTGGCTTAGCTGGTAGCATAGTGAGCTATTATGCAGCAAACCTGCATTCACGCTGTACATTGGTATGCCAAGGCTGGCAGAGACTAGGAGCATCAATGAGGTAATAGTCTTAATCTCTGAGGGGAGGATTATGTTGTGCTGCACTGCAAATACCTCCTACTGTTAGCAGGATAATACTTCAGATGGAGCTATAAATTGTTCAACAAATAAGGACAGGTGCTGGGAAGAGGGTGGAAAAAACCCCTGCAATGTTCCACCATTATCTCCAGATAAGAGGTGGAAAAACTGTTGTTCTCACTGCTAAASTATTATCACTCTTTCTCCATTTAAATTACCAGCGTGGCATGACCAGCCACTTAAAAGTGAAGTGCACTGATAGTTGTTGKGTTTCTTCTCCCCAGAAATGCCATTTGCTTTTGTGACTGAACGAATGCAGGTTGTAGATACGTGTGGCATGAAGTGATCAGGGACAGGGTGCCCCAGACACACTGTACCACCTCCCTGCACAAGCTTTCTATTCCACAGGGTCCCATGGCACATCTGAGCCCGGACAGACTGTGCTCTTCACTGTTTTCCTGCTCAGAAGAGCAGTTAGGAATCATTACTGCCCATGGCAGGACAGTTCGTAGCTGCTCCTTTCCGTGTTTTATAGACCTGATACTCCAGTTTCACTTTAACTGACCCACAGCAGGTCCTAGAATGAGAAAAAAGATTTCTCATCTCTTAGGGGCAAAATAAAAAGCTGGCACTTTCCAGACTATCTTTTGCCRTAGGATTTCAATGAATATCACAAAGCTGGGCAAATGGTATTATTCCCACTTTACAGAGCAGGACAAACATTAAATTGTATTTAAGCAGTGCTTGTGCTGGGATAAACTTTGTCCAGTGGCCCCTGGAAGGTGTTGCTCTATCACAGGACAGCAGAAGAGCATTTAGAGGCAACGTACAGACCACCAGTTCAGGCTAAAACACAACCAGAGATTTGCTCCTACACACACGTTGCATTTTACAGGTAGCAGTGATTTACCGTGGTCCCACCACTTGTCTCTGCTGTTATCCTGCTGTTCTTCCCACTGCTAGAATTTGGATTGATCCAAAGCCACCCAGAGGTGGATTTTGAGTGGAAAGCAATGCTTTCAGTCTCCTAGGTTAGTTCTGGAGTCTGGCTGAGAAGCTTTGCTTTGGACCAAGGCAGCATTAACTTAATTTCCCTGGCTCAATTCTCAAGGAACAGAACAAGATTCCCCTGTTTTATCCAGCTGTAATGCAGGGACCTGTTCTTTGCCCAGACCACAACCCTTATCACGCAGTGAGGACCTTTTTTCTTAACATGGAAACACTACCTTTTGATTAGAAATGCYGAAAGAAACATTTCCAGGCCCCTGAATCAACAATTTTTTAAATGATTTTGCTCATGGAGAAGTTCAGCATTTGCAAACTCTGTCCTGTTTGGGGATTACAGCAAATGATGAAATATTGACCTTGCCCGCCAGTTTGAAATTACTTTAAAAATTTTATCGAAGCTCAAACTTGTTCAGCCCTGAGAAGTGGGAAGAGAGACCTCTTTTGGGCAAACTCTTAGCAACATCTGATTTCAAAGATGTTCAGATTGTGAATCAGACTCCATTCCCAKCCATGCACATGGAGGCATTTATTAATTCCCCCTATATTACTGGCATATTCTATTTGTAGAACCATTATAGGTTGGTGGAGAATCAAGGACACAAAGCAGATGAGGATAGAACAGAACAGATTTTGTTGGCCAGAAGCAATGGAACACATGAAAATCTCGATGCACTTGTTTATTTTTTTAATTTTGTGTTGATCCTTCTTCTGTAAGTGTCATGTACAGTCCTGCAGAGCAGCAAGGAGCTCCTGCTTTTCCTTGCAGAAAGGCTGACCTGCTGCTCTCTGCAAATGGATGTCATCATTTCCACATCCCCATCTTCCTTTCCATAAGCTAATAACTCTTTTGCTCTCTGTTTTTTTCACCTTTCCTCACAGAAATGCCTGTTTTCATTGCTTACAAAGTTAACCAGTTCTCATCATAATTACAAAGACTGGGATGAAAAAGTCTGTCCGTCTCTAAGTTCCTGGCCCAAAGGTTTGCTTTAATACCTGCTCACCCAGGCACAGCTGCTTGTCACAATATGATCCAAACCCAAGTGTTTTGTTCCAGAGGGAGCTTCAGTTGGAAGTTGTGTGACTTTATGGCTGAGCACAGCCACTCCAGCATGGGAACTCTGACTCCACAGTTTCTGTAGGAACTGAGGCCCTCTTTGACACAAAAGGGAACTGTTCCTAGTCAGGACTGCACCCTATTTGCACTTAAACCAGATGAACCACTGCTGAAAGTGGTGTGTAAAGGGTCTTTATGCTGATTGTAAATTTAAAGCCACCCTGGCAGAAGTGAGAGAGAGATTTGTAAATATGTCACAGAACAGCTTGTCTCTGGTTCTCCCRCAGCCAGGCACGAGAGATGCTCAGAAAAAAGGATGAGACACTTCAACTCTGAAAATGCATCAGCACAAAAAATCCTAATATCAAAATCCAAAGACACACTACTTCACCAACACTGCAACAAACTACCCAGCACATCCCAGTCTTTCAGTCGGTTTTCAGCAGTTTTTGGAAGAGTTTTTATCTTTCTGATTTAAGATACAGTGTTACTTAAAACCCTCTAACAGTCAACCAAATGTCAAAAGATGAAAAAAAAATTTCCATCACCCTCTGCTTCTTATAAAAATATATCAATTTAATAACTTGGTTTAAAGAAAAACAGAATGATCATGTTAAAATACTGCCAAATTTATAAACTTTGACAGTCCCACATACTGAGATGAACAGGCAAATTTATTTAATAAGAAATAAAATACATTTTCTCTCCRCATTCACTGAAATAATAAGACAGACACATCTGTCCCAAATTTCTTTTAAGGAACAGAATGGCTGCTACTAACTAGAAAATAGTGCCTTTCTGCTGGCTTACCTCAAGATAAATTTACAGCTTCAGTGTAACAGTATCAGAATTCAAAATTAATAAGTTCAAGTAGAATGAGATCAAACATTTCTGTCCACATTAACTCTTTGATGTCACAATTCAATATCTCACAATGAAAGATGGGGATGTAAAATGCAAGAAAGTTTATGCAACTTCTTGCTGCTCTCAAAGTTAAATATCTCCAGGATCTGTTCCGTGGGGTTTGCACATTCTCGTAGGAATGTGTGGTGAGCATTGCATAAGGTTCTGCTGCCACAGGAGTTATGGATTYACATGCTTTTTGGGAGATGCAGGTCTTATTGTTGGCAAGATCTCAGAGCCTCAGAGCCCAGTAGCTGCTTAGAGACCTAAACCAACATCTCAGAGATAAAAAACGTCCCAGGCGCGCCTCAGTGCGAGATCTTTGTGCASTCAGAGCGCTAACCCATTTCAAAAGCATTTCAGGAAAGGGATGATGCTTCTGCCACCTGACCTCAGAGGAGGGATAGACCACTCTCACCCCCAAACAGTGCAGAAAATGGAAAACAGTAATTGCAGCCATACAAAAGAAAAACGACACTTTTTCAAGTCAGAGAACAGTCGTCCTGCTCTATGACAACAGGCAGAGTTACTACACTGTGTCTCCCTACATCAGCACAACAAGGGGTTTATGCAATGTCCCACACCAAACGGAAACCCCTTCTTTACGAGTTTCTGCTGTCCTCCCAGACCAGACATTTCCTCCTGATCTGAAGCCTTTGGTCCTCTCCGTTTCCTTTGTGCTTCTCAGATGGCACCAAGGGGACACCAAGGAAAACGAGCAAAGAATTTCCTTATTTATGAAGTTAGAACGAGATCATGCAAGCCAAACAGGTACTTTAGCAGTTGTTTAGTTTCATGTGCCATTCCCATATACTGGTCCAATATTTTGGGGACTTCAGTGCTGGGAAACTGAACTTGGAGAGAAGTGCTAAAAGCAGAATGCAGGCAAGGTGTGCCAATAACCAGCTAYGATGGTGAACCCCCCTAATGAGAACCAAGGAGGGGTTTACTGGGGGTAAATGAGAGTCAGCTAAAGAGGTTGTAGCTCCCCACTAGCGCTGCCTGACGAAGTCCTTGTTTGAGGGTTGATATGACACCACTGCAGCTGTGCCCTGGCACACACACAGCTTGTGCTGGCCAGAGGGTGCTTTTCTGGTCTAGCCTGAAACGGTTCTGCAAACAAGGCAAGCTGTATGAGCAAAAATCACTTGATGCCAGTATAAGCTGGGTTTCCCTGAAAGCTTTTGCCAGTGTGAAGTGTTCTTAAAAACTGTAAAAATAAAAAACAAAAAATGTCACACCCTTGGCTGGCATTGGCATGTGTGCAGACGTTTTAAAGATATATTTGGCTCAGGTTTGCTTTTGCTGGATAAGACCGTACCAATGTAATTGAAGAATGTTATGATAATAATAAATGTCATGTTTATTAACGTATTTAACTGCATTAATAAATGAGAAGCTGTCAAACTGGTGTTACCCTGAGCAAAGACCATAATAACACTAAGTGGTAACTCTTGGGGACTATGTGAAAACAAGAATCTTTCTTCTGACAGAGTTGCAAAGTCTGTAACTGAAAAGTAAAGGAATATCTCTCCTACCTTTGTGAAGAGCAACTTTTAGGTAGGGAAGGTTACTTAGCCAGGTCCAGAACACACAACAAAAGCAGGAAAGGAAAAAGAAATGAGCTTGAATTATGACAGGTCACACAAAAGTGTTTTGCTGTCTAAGAAATAGATAATGAACTATGAGTATCTAAATCTAAAGTGATTTAACCTGTCACAGTGAARTGAAACCTTCCACAAGAGAGTCCCAGAGAAAAAATTAGTGGCCCTGAATATGCCTGCCTGGACAAAGCATGTGTCCTCCAAGGGACAGACAAGCCAGACATTGCATCTTCCCAAGAAGTCTGAATAAAAATCCATGAAAACTGAAATTAAAAAGTAATTACCTGAATAAGGGTCACAGAATTCATTACTTTGTAGATAGGGCTTATTAGAACAAGGGAATATCAGACAGACACGACAGGTAAGACCTGACACAAACCAACCAAACCACATCTGCTTATGAGAATGTGCCACTTGATTCTGTGGAGCTGCCTGGTTTTCAGAGCACTGTTAGTGCTGGAGAACAGCTCTGCTCAACGGCAAACAATGCCAACCTTCTGCAGGGCTGGCACAGAATGGGCACTGTGAGCTGGGGACACTGAACAGTCGGGACCCAGAGTGGACCACTCGCCCCCCTGCACTTGCCAGCWGGGGGTTGGAGAGGGGAGGTTTCAAATATATTCTAGCACGTATTTTCCTATTCAACCAGCACTTTTTCCATGAACGCTCGCAGGTTAGAAGGACTTTTGGACCCTGACCAGACAAAGCTCTTGACTATTTGCAAGTAAAGAGCTTGGAAGTCAATAGGATTACTCACCTGTTTGAGAGCTCAAAGGAGCAAGGGAGGCAAAGTTTGTAGGGAGAGGTAATGTATTTTATGAGGAAAACTGATATTACTGGAAAAAACTGACAAGCTGTCACAGACACAATTTTTAAGCGCAAGCCCTGTCAAAGGTTTTARTTTCTGGTGCAGATGAATTATTTGGTTTACCACGTCTGTTGCTTTGAAACACCTCAGGGCCAGTTTCCTCCCATATCCAGCCACTTGGCTGTGCTGCCTTTTCCCACAGCCTCGTCAATGAGATCTGAACTGCTCTCTAGGTGTACCTTTYCTTTTTTCACAGGGCACCTGAGGCACCTCCTGAATTATACGCCTATAATTCAAGGGGATTTAGGACACCTGACGTGTCRTGTAATGCTACACAATTACATCCCAGATCTTGCCTTTCAACATCTAAAATCCAGCAAACCTAGATGAGGTGATTTCAGGCTGAGTTTCTTTGTGGTTCCATTATGGATTTTTTTTTTTTTTTTTTGACAAAGATTAGCAGCAACATAAAGCAAATCTAAAAAAAATCAGGCTCTGGATTCTTTATATACTCAATCCTCTAATCCACCCTCACATAATCTGTTCTATCACAGAGCCCTCGGTGTAGGTGTGGAGTTGGGATCTGATGACTGAACTCTATTGTGTGAACACCCACACAGCACAAGCACACGGAGCTGTTGCTGCAGCTCTTCCTCCTTCCATCCTCACCCCCTACTCCCACCCTTTCACCCCCTCTGTGCTCTCCTCTTTCACAGGAACTGCTCTCGGCAGACCAGGCTGGAGTCTGAGCTTCACCCCCTGCTCTGAATCTGCTTCAGCTGGATGGAAAAAGGTGCTCACTGGTCCTTGACGTCAGCAGAGCAGCAGGATCCCAGCCCTACAGGTGAGAGTGGAAAATGTGATGTGCTGTACTTCATATTGCACAAACCCTATGAGCTGAGAGTTTTTATGAAGATGAGCAAGAGAAGAGGGCAGGGATAAGGATTTCAACTGCATGTTCCCACTGCATTTGACATACAAGGTCTTCATTTAGTTCAGCTCCTGCTGGGGATATTAGAACCCTACTAGAATATATGTTATTTCTGCCAGTACTGCAACTTTGCAGTCAAATAACTTCCTATACTCATTTATATTTGTCAGCCCTCACAATATGTGCCAAATGCAGAACTCCTGAAAAACAGAGGACTGGTGAACAAGTGCTGCTGCCTGCTAATAAGTCGTGCTAAAGAAACTTAATAGGATGTGTGTTGGATGTTTGAAGAAAAAACAACAAAATAACTTCCACCCACCCAAATATTAATCGAATAAATTGGCCAAAAGCCTCATATTCTTACACAAATCTACTTTATCATTAGGAAAAGATGCACAAAGGAAGATTTAGTCCCCAGCAGTACGCAGCTTAAGGAATGGGGAAGTAGCAAAAGGAAGGTTAGGAAAAGCAATGTCAGAGAGACACAGGACAATGGCAATATATTCCTTCTATTTGTGTAAAGGAAACCTTTCTAATTTGAAATATAACTAAAAATTGTTGCCAAATAGCCCATTAGATGATTCCAAAACCCGTTTCAACAGCTCAAACCTTTTCCACATCACTGGGACTGCACAGGTGCCTACAAAGGTATAATTTGAATTTGCTTCTTATAAAACAGCTCATAAGTAGAAAATACCCTGGTTTAGCCATTATCAGACATATTTTTCTAGGTGCCCATAATGGCAAAAGCAGCATAAGCCACTCACATCGTTAAAGCTTTGGGAGCTGACCAGGCTCAGCACACAGGCTCTGTGAGACCATAAAGAAAATGTCTGCGAGCAAATTCCTATCAAGAATGAATCAGAACTCTGTGTAAAAGGTAATTTCAGCATCTCTGGCCCAGCAAAGTAGTGCCAATTTAGGTATATAAGATAGGTATATATATATACCTATATAAGATATAAGGCCAAAGTCTTTCTACTTAGATAACATTTCCAAGGAGAAAAAAGAAAAAAAAGTTTATGTTGTAGGAAACCTTGGTGGGTATTAGTCCTTTTTGTGCTTGTTTTCTAACAAAAACTAATAACACACCCTCATTCAAAAATTCACAGTTGCATCACTTAATGGTTGCAGCTTGTGCCAGCTCTCTGGATTAGTAAATCACAATAATGAAATTGTGAAATATCTTCCTACCATCAAGAAAAGAAAAAAAAAGAAGTTTTAGGGTTTTCTCAGGCATGTGCAGTGATGATCTTGCCAATCAATTCTTGTTGTGTAGTGAGCAGAAAAGAACTAATTATACGACTTTTTTTTTTTTTTTTAATTTCAGAACAAAGAACATATAATAATTATTGGTCCTGGAAACTTAAATATAGAATATGCTGTAATCCTCAGTTCATTATGACTTGAGGGACTGGTAATAATAATAAGGCATTACACAGCCCTGAGGAGCTTCATATCTAGAAGGTAAATACTTAAAAGCCATGGTACATCAGCAAATCCAGAGGCAGGAACAGAGATTATTATGGTTTTAGGTGAGGGTACATTAAAATTCTTGGGTTTAAATCAGCTTTAAATCTGATTGCAGAAGAGCTGGGTTTCAAAAAAGAGCTTTGGTGTACAACAACATGGGAAGGGCCTGCACTTCACTTTCTACTCCTTGTTTTTTGGTACTCTGAGGCAAGAAAATTGCCTGAAAATCATTAAGAATTGAACAAACTGAAGTTAAAAGCTTTGATCATGGAGTGGAAATAGGAAGCACATAAGTGTGTTGTGTTTGCCTTCATTGTTTTGCCCTCAGACCACGACATCTGAAATTTAAAGTCATCGTTTGTTGATTTCTTTTTTTTGTTTACCCTTGCTATATATAATGTTGTGATCACCTCGGTTCAGTTTGTCACACTGAAGGACCCTCACTGCAAAACAGCAACCACAAAGCTGCCCTTGTTTTTGACAAGCTGAAATACCTGTGTGATTAAAGTTATTAAATGACCTCCTTATCCTTAGAGCACTGAATAGCACCTAAGCCGTAACTCAGTAATAACATATGATCTGTATTATAAACCCCTAGTTMTAGAGTCTCACTCTGGTTACTCTGTAACTCTAGTAAACATAATATTGGGAATTAACTAAGGGTTGCACTGGGGTGTTCCGTYTCCTGAAGGGCCAGGCTGCTTTCTACCATGGGACAGGGGGGCTAGTGGAAAAGCTGCCSTCTGAAACAGAAATTCTGGTTAGAAATGAATCCTAGAGAACCGATGTTCCTTTTAGTTGTGTTTCTGAAGGGCTGCTGCAAATCCTCTCATTGGCATGACACCTCTCCACAAACACCAGGAGTAGCACAGCTCACAGAACCCACCAGTCAGCATAAATCTTCTGTTTCTATAATCCTTGACAATGTGCTTTTGGATTTAGCTCTGAGCAGTGACCAGGAGTGATGTGTCATTTTATAGAAASGAGCCTGCTCCTGCAGCAAGGGGCTCTGGGACAAACACTCTCCGAAGTCAAGGGTGGAAAAGTCAAGAAGATGACAAAAGCACCCCAAAGAAGCCCCTGAATTGAGGGAAAGGTAACAGCTGGATTAATGTTCAACTGCTTCATTTTGGGGTTTGCCATGAATAATTAAGTGTAATTAATAAATAGTGCCCTGAAGATAGGATCAAACAGACTTTGGGTGTGGTGCTTAATCCTTCCTGAGTTGGAGAGCAAGGCCAGCAGCCTATAATGGATTTAACTAATTCTCTTAATTGCAGCTTCATTTGCCTGATCTTTCTAAATGGTATTAATCTAGTGATTTGCAGAATAAGCACTTGGAAAAGACCTACCAAAATCACAGTAGGATCTAAAAGATATATTTCTCTTCTCAGATTTTTTTTAGTAGAAGAAGAGATTTCATTGTCAATGCAAATTCTATTAATTTGGCTAAGCATTCACAGTCTTTGTTGGCATAAAACAAGAATTTAAAATGTCATTAACAAATTCAACCCTTAGAATCAACATTGGAAATGACAAAGTCTGCAAGACTGCTAATTGGTTATTTATAGATTAAATACTTCTAAAAGGCAAAACTGCAGCATTTCAGTCTCATWTCTGTGCTGGGTACTGAAGCACTGCACAGATTTCTGTGTCTCACAGAAGCGTTCGGCACAAACACATCCCACGTGTTGACAACCACTCCGGGAGACAAGAAGATAATCACATTTCTTTATCACCCTTTGCCTGGACAACAACAAATCTGCACAGGAGGCCCTTAGCTCTGAGCAAATTCCAGCTAAAAGAAGTTATAGATCATATCCTCAGGTTTTCCAGATCAGATCTGCCCTCTGCTCCCACCACASACCACCACTCAGGTGCTCAGCTCCCTTCTCTACAGAGCTCGCTAAGTTGAGCCCAGCAGAGCTAAAACAATTAACAAAACCCTGAGATGCAGAGGTTAAACCCACTGCCAGCAGTTTCCCTCCTTGGGCACAACGGAGAATTTCTTCTCTGACAGCATTTTGTTGGAAAAGAAGGAATAAACTGCAGCTCGTGCRGAAAAAAGTGAACCTGAGCGAATGGCTTTGAGTTGCCAGAGGTGACTGGCTGTGCCAGCTTTGACTCTGGAGCCATTTGGGGTTTGGTTTTGTACCTAAGCCCCTCAGAGGTAACTGCTGTCCTGCTTGCCTGAAACTCAACAGCATCAGTTGTGCCATCACCCATGGAAATAAATGGCAAAATTCCCACTGGCTCAGTGCTGCAGCATCTGCCAGCTGAGTCCAGTTACAAACTATGAATAAGATACATATAAAACTTTATCAAACATGAGTAACACGGGCTGTCCAACCATGCACATGACTGTGCTGGCTTAATGTAAGTTCACTCCAYTCATCTTTTTCCTTCCTACGGTTTGCTGCCTCCGTTGCTGTGTTTTGCCTTCAGTTGGGCTGTAAATTATTAGGGAAAACATGTTTGTTTTTCTCCTCTGTGTTTTTACAGCATTGAACACCGAGAATCCAAGGGYCTGTCACCCTACTGTACTATTAATAATTAAGAGCAGTAATTATTTTATTCTCATTATCAAATCAAAGCAATAATGCTGCTTCAAAGCTACACATGCTGTTGCAAGTAGCAAAGTGCATGTGATATCCACGGCCCTTTTGCTGCTCTTAGCTAGCCACTAACTCACTTAATTTTGTGTAGTTTAGCACATTACAAGATTGTTCAGGAGTGCCATAAATGATGTCAGGCACCATCAGAAACCACTTCAGAAAATCATTGCCTGTAGCCAGATCAAAAGGTGAACACCTGGAAGCTTGCAGTTCTGGGAAAGCAGAATAAATCTTTTTTTTTTTCCTCTTTTTTTTTTCCTTTCTCTTCCTCTAGGAGATTTGTTTCTTTTTGCCTTAAAGAATTTGAAAGGTTTATTTACAGCTTTTCAAATGACCCCTAATCTATTTAGAAAAACATAGCATGGCAAATTCATCTCGGGTGTAACTCCATTTGTTGACTTAAGCAGACTTGTGCCAGAAGGGAGCCTGGCCCAGGAGTTTCTCTGCAGAGAAAAAACAAAGCATTTGAATACAACACTTAATTGGCTTCTTGAGTCCCATCACAGACTGTCCTGGGATATATTTATTAAAGGTAATTCTTTTATTGTGGTAAGATTGTATCAGTAACTGAAACTCACTGTATTAGCTTTAAACCTTGTCTTGCTCCCCAGGCTTCCCTGCTTGAGGCTGATCATTTCCACAGCACCTGACAACGTTTAGAGAGACATTGTATTATGTAGTTGAGTGAAATCTAAGACCGTAAATAACTGGGAAAGTTGCTTATTTTGTCAGATATCAGCAATATAATTAATTACAATCCATCAGGGTCAGCTTTCAGGAAGTAATATAAAAAGTTGTTTACCGTGGAACTGCGGAATTTAGAGATGTGCTGGGAGCCTGTCGCAAAGACACACAGAGTCCATAAGCAATATTAAAATGATGCCTGCTATATAACCAAAAGATAATTGATTTGTTTAAGCTTACAAATTGCTAGCATTCTTCTCTTGACCAGGATTTTATACTGATTCACTATTTTTATATGAATTTGTTACTTTTCTCAGCGAGTCCCAAAAAATGAATTCTTTCATGAACACATAAACCCCAGAAAAAGAGTCTGGGGCACAAAAAGTCTATCAAAACCAGTAGCATCTGCTTTTCTTGCACTAAGGCTAGAGCATGACTCTGGCTGTAAGAGCTCTGTCCAAATATTGTACACGGAGCAGGGGCACAGGGGAGAGTGGAAGGACACTGAGGGAAAAGATTGGCAAAAAATATAAGGACCAGAGACAAAGCACAGAGCAGGCTGAAAATTAGGATGTGGGAAATACAGAAATGTTCTGAAAGGAGAAATCAGCAAGTGTGGYTGRGAGGTTRAGATAGGGCCAAAGTATCAAGAATTGCCCTCTTCCCCACATGGCTGGTGAATGGATATATGGTCACAGTGTGAATCCCCCCTGTCCTGTCCCAAGAAACAAGCCTGATTGAAAAATCCAGTGATGAAGTCAGCAGAAAACCAGTGAATAACTCGTGTATATTTTGGATGAATCAGTTGCTTTGCTTCCATTTGGATGCTAATGATGTTGTGATTGTGTTAGGGTAAGCTGGGTTTGGGTTTTCTCAAGTACAAAAAAAATCTGTACAGTTTTAATTAGTTTACTATGAATGAGCTCACTTTAAATAGCGTTTAGTGTAGATTGTAGAAGATTTCCATACATTTTTTCTGACTTTAATACACCAATTGAGAGCTGTGCTTGCTGTACTATTCTGTGACCTTGGTCATATAGTTTAACAATTTGTAAGAAAATCCTGAGGCCACAGAGAATTTGCAAAGGCACACCAAGCTGAACTGATGGGGAGAGCACTGAGAGGGAAATTTGTTTCAAAAATAAAAATGACCTTCCATGTGCAAACAAACCGACTTGCAGGAAGAGAACTAATAAAACAGAGCCTTTTAATGAGGCATCCCAACAATATTTTTACAAACCAACTTCTTGCTAGAGAAGCTGGCTGGGTGTACGCACGTGCATTGCTGCTAAAACCAATTACTTTACTACATATGCTAATAATACATATGTATTATTAGCAAATACATATGCTAATAATTCAGCCAGGGCAAAAATGTTAAAGGAAAAAAAAGAAAAGTAGTATTCTGTAGAACGCTGGTTTGATTTATCCAAGCAACTTGAATTTATACACCACAAGGAAGAAAAAGTTTTATTTTTCGCATATGAAACAACAGCAGGTAATTTCAAAGCAACAAACATAAACAGTGTCAAACCCCAAGCAATTATTTGAGATAGAGTAAATGAAATGCCCAAATTATTTCTATAATAATGCATCACTGGGATTTTACAATTGGCTTCATGAGAGAGAGGTCAAGCTCTGCAGCAACAATGATATTATAGACACTATTTGGATATGGAATTACTAAGTCTGATAACTTTTGTCTTTGCTCTCCTCTGTGAAGCACACTGACAATCCTTTCTGCAGTTCCACGTTACAAATGACAAACTTAATCTGAAGAGAAACATTTATATATTTGATGTTGACTGCAATAACAGGTCTATTCAGTTAGAGCCCTCAAACCTTCTAAAAAAGCAAAAACTTGACACAAAGTTTTTATTTTATTTTTATAATAGATGTATCCCCAAAAAGTCTGAAGTGATAAATCTGACTATAGAGTAATATTTCTCAGTATTTGCCACATAGTTTGTATGTATTAGTGTTGCACAATAAATAGATGTTTAAAATATTTGTTCGTAGAGGTCTTTCCTTGAACTTAAGTGTAAGTTATCTAAACAGTTGAAAAAAGATTTATAGTTATGAAGAGGCCTATATGTCAAGCAAAGTTTTATGATATGTTCCATAATAAATTAGCAATAAATGGATACAGGTGACTGTGGAATTTATGGCCTTTAATGTTTTAATGCTCCACTAAAGAAAAACCTATTATTAAGGTCCTAAAGGGTAATACAGGAATACCATCTACAAATTGTCAAATTAAATAGTTGTTGCCAGGTATTTGAACAGTGGAACGTTTTGGTTTGACCAGCAGCAAGGTCAGACAGCAAAGAACGTAGGAGAAGACCAGSTCATTTCTGAAGTACAACTGAAGATTTCACCCTGCAAACCCCACACACTGAAAAYGATGGGTCTGATCCTAAACCACTTCACATTTGAAAAACCTGTAATTATCCAGGTGATCTAAGTCTGCTTGTAGGGCTGCGAATTACTCATACAGGTAAAGGCTGAAGGATTCATGCCAGTTTAACCAATGGCTAAAAGCTGGTGAGAGAAGCTTTGCTTGGCAGAGACCTTTTCAAATGTTTCTGTCCACATGAAAAGTACTGCTTAAATTTCCACACTGTGGATTTCACTGTCTTAACACTGTGAGCTCAGGTAAGACTGGAAAGTGCCCTAAAACACATTGGGACCAAGGCCAATCTGCTGCTGCAGATGCCTGTGAACCCTTTCTGGTAACATTTCTCGAGTGATTAAACCACTTACTGAAACCCAAAAATATGGATAAAGCTGATGAGAGTCCAAACAGAAAATAAACCAAACCTTTAGGTCAAAACAGAGATGGTATTTGGTGAGGTAAAGGGAGAGAGATTTATCTTTGAAGGGAAATCAGACCTGGCAGTAAGGAGTTAAGGTCCCCAAACTACTTGGCAGCGCTGCCCTCTCAGGGGAAACAGCCCCCCCAGGGATGCAGCAGAGACCCAACCCCGTCCTCAAAATTACTTTTTAAGATTAAGCATATCCAAGCCATTAGCAGGATGTCTGCACGTTAACACATCAGCACAAAGATAGGGCCGGGGGGAGGGGGAAAGAGTTATGCAAAAGTGCTCTGCGACTGCCATTGGGGCAGTTCATCTCTAAAAGGAAACACATGTTATACAATCCTCTGCCTAATAGGGTTGGACAGTAATTAAAAAATATCTTTTATTTGGAGAGCTGGGTCTTGAAACTACCAACTCGCACCATTAATCTTTTTGATGTACTGCAAAGATCTGCAGCAAAGGTCAGCGAGCAGCAGCTCTGCCATTCGTCGGGGGACGAGCTCCCCGATGGGACAGCGAACTGCAAAACAGATAAAGCCATTAACACACAGTTATCAGTTAACCGTGGTTCAGAGAGGGACCGTAGGGTGACCATTACCTGATCACATCCCCATCTGCTCTCACATCACCGGCCCGTTGGTAAACCACCTTGAAAACTACCAGCAGCTCCTCAGAAATAAAATTCAGGTCAGGCAACCGCACTGAGGAAACCATTTGAATTGAATGGGAAGCAGGAAGAGGGCTGAGGGAAAGGTGTCGCTGCCCTCAGGCTGCCTTGATCTGCTGCTCAGAGATGGCAGAGCAAAACCTACTGCAAAATGAGGTGTCCRAGCTTCAAGTTCTACCACGCTGACTGTGCCGTAACACTCAAAGCAGCAAACCCAACGCTGCACTCTGTCCCCTCGGCATCAACACCGCTCTGCCACACCAAATGCTTTCAGCAGCCCCATTTCCTCCAGCTGGGGAATCTGCTGCTCTAAAGCACCTTGATATCCTGTGCCAGTAAAACTAAATCCCCAGAGCGGCTGCTATCAGCATAACCAGGCAGAGTTCGTGGTCAGGGGAGAATCTATCCAGAACCGGAACAGGCGCCAAATAACTGTTCCACAGCAGAGCCTGGAGGGCAGTGTTTTAACCAGCCTCTAACACTGCCTTGCAAGACGTGTCAGACTAAGCCCTGTTGTCATTCAAATAATCTCCAGCACGGCTCACTAAAGAGAGAAGCTCTCCACTGCAGATAGCCGGGATAATCGTTAATTGACCCATTAGTCTTGCTCACTTCACAGCTCCTTTCCCTTCCCTGCTCTACTGTCACTACGCCACGAGATGTTTTTCCTTATTTTGACAGGGCTAAGAATCTCTTTTAGGGGCTTTTTTTTAGATTTTGGGGTGTTTTTAAAGAAGAATTTGATGAACACCTGTGATTTCATCTGGAAGTTGTTTTTATCCCCACGCTGTGAAGAGCTAACTTCCAGATCACCCTCCCATGCATGTGTYTGTCAGATGTGTTCATCTTGTGCTGGCCTGGGCAGAGGGGTTGGGGTTTTTTTTCCACTATGAACGAGGAGCTTATCTCGACCCCTAACGATGACTGCTGCGGGTGAGTTGTAAAGTTATCTGCTGTTCAGATAAAACTCAGATACTGTGTCCAGGTATGGCCCCTGTTTCCAGGAGCCTTCTGCTGTGCTCCAGAGGGCCACCAGTTACTGCTTCCCAGGGAAGGCTCCTTCGCCCCCAGGGAGCCCTAATGGCTACTGCAGGGTCTAATATTATGTAAATTCTAAATAGTTGCTGTTTCCTTGTGCTTTTATTTGCCATTCGTCACTTGCCCTAAAAATTCTGTATCACTGTAAAAGGCAGATTATTGAATAAAGATCCCATGATTATTTCTTTGCATTCTTTCTCCCTCAGGACAGAACAAACTGGGGTGATTGTGTGAGCAAAGGATTAATTTAGCTTGATAAGCGACCCCAGATCTGGCTCCAGGGTGTAACATCAGCTCTCTATTGTCTCTGTATCCACTTCCATTCAGGAAATATGGGGGAAAGACATCCTCAGATGCACTTTTTTTTCTCCTTGGACAGCAGAAGTCAGCAGACTTAGATCTTTCTATCCCTTTAAGGTTCAGAGTGTTTTTTAAGCCTGACTTCAGCAGCTGTGATGAAGAGTCCACGTACAGAAATACTCTGGAAAGGTCATTTCACAAGAACACTCAGATTGTGGGGACAGGACAAATAAAACAATTCCTGTGCAAAAGCAGCTGATATTTTTGAAATAAAAAGGTAACCAAAAAAATAGGACAAATTTGCTGGTTCAAGCCAATATTTATTTAATTTACATATTTAGCTGGCATATTTGTGCAAATGAGAGAAAAAAACTACTTCACCACAGGTAAGATTCTTCATTAAAACTACAAACTTCTAAATAATGATTTTCAGGCTTTTCTGCCTCTATCTAATATTGCAACATGATAAATCTTTAAACATATTTAACAGATATGTTTCTTGAGGTTTCCAATGTATGGATATTTTAATGGCATCTACAGTAGTGTTTAAATGAGTGTAAAGAAATAAAATTTATGGATTTCAGATGCTTCCTCATTTAAAAGCAGACTGAAAAAAATAAGCAAGTGAGGAAGTGATGGGTGTAATGCACCACAATTGCTTTGTATTTGGGAGTTTCAAACATGTTTAAACCATTGGAATCTCTTCACGAATTCAGACATATTTCAAAAAGCTTTAAAGAGTCTTCCTTCATACAGATGCTGTGCACTGGGAATGGACATGAACCAAAGCTCTGCTCTGGACATCCTCTTCCAGTCTGTGGCTCTGCATCCCAACCTGAATTTTGCAGCTGAGGTCCCTCCCTGTTATGTCCAGGATCGAATATTCATGTAACCCTTGTAAGGCACCATTTCAAGTACTAAAATTATATCAGTGACCTCTGAGAGCTACAAGTGGGAAAGAAGAGATGCCAGCCTCCGGCTGCAGCCTTCAGACTGGCTCTTGGAGACTGGGCTGCAGGGACAGGTGACGTTTCCAGCAACTCCCAGTGGAAACTGCAGCATTGCTTGTCATGTGCTGCAAAATGGGATTGCTCTGGGCTTGAGCAGCGTGTACTGAGCCAAAACCCAGTAAAATTATCAAATTGAGAAAAATGCAGGAAGTGTGTAGCTTTCATGCCCAGTTTGCTGGAGCAACTGGGACCAGAGGGAGAGGGCAGCACTGTCTGTTCTAGACACAAAGGTAAAGGAACTGGGTGAAAGCAGGAGGTCTTCTGTCAGAAGTGATGGAGAAAGTGGTGGAAGGAGCACCGGACAGAATCATGTCCAAGTAAAGATGAGGAAATTCAGATGGGGATTTTTCTCCTAGGGACAAGAGAGGACTACACAAATCAGAAACGGTGAGAAGAGGTTAAGCCTACTGGAGGGACGGGGCTGCTGTTAGCAAGATGAGGAGGAAGATGCTGAGATCAGTGGTTGAAAGAGTTGCTGTAAGAGGTGGTACAGATACCACACTGCTGAAWAAGAAATAAAATTTTAAAAAGGGTGTGTCAATTAATATGAGTTTAGACATTTCAGGAATTGCTGTAGAGTCTGCATAGGCCAAAGAAAAAGAAAAAGAAAACAAGACAGCAAAGTGAATGAATCAACCTCAGTCTGTGAAGGTGGTGATACTTTCCACATGCTCAGAAGGCGCTTCCTAAAGAGTAGAGTGTCTTCTGATGTTGAAAGAGAAGTACAAAAGAAAGGCACCAGTAGCTATGACTGAGTCTCTATAAAATGTAAAGCTCCATTTGCACACAGAGCTTCAATATGAAGCAATAGGCTAAGACACCTGGGTTACTGCCTGACGTCCTGGGTTAATTTATGTATAGTCTATTGTTTCATGTTAAGTATTTTCATAATAATAATGGAGTGTGATGTTTGGTTTTTTTATTCTTGTTTCCTAAAAGTATGCAGCAAGCTGAGTTTTACATCCAAATATATGTGTCTCATTTGATATTGGCTTAATGGCTACTTTCCCAAATACAACAATGCTCAACAGCATTTCTATTGTGATCTATGTAACAGCCAAGTTCAGGGACAGTTCTATTTTATTAAAATTTTTTTTCYTTCTCTGACAGTATCTTCTTGTCCTTTTTTTTCTTCTTAATTTCAACTGAAGAGGGTCTCAGGGAAGAAAAAAAAAAGGAAGTTATGCTAATGAAATTCTGTTTCCCTTTTAAAGATACAAGCACAATCTTTTGCTAACATGCTTATTGCAAATTCAGGCACCCAGGATCAAAATTCAAAATTATTCTCACTTTCAAAAATAAAATAAATACGTAAAAATCTCTAGAACACAGAATTAAATCACAGCAGAGAACACCACGCTTTGAAATCAATAGCCAAATTCATATAAAAAGCTGAAATTCCACCACTAAAGACTCTGGGTGGTGAATCCAGCCTAAGTTTTTGTCTGTAAATTCATTTTAACAAACATCCCCACCTGGGGACTGGGGGAATGGATAAATCTTTTCTTAATCTGTGATAGCAGAAAGTCACCTCTCCAGGAACCAAACTGACTGCAACTTGTCAGGTGTTAGATGTCTGGTTCTGGTTTTACTCCTGCAAGACTGAAGTTAAACTATATATTCTTGCCCTCTGTCATTTGACAGAGGAATGCACTCAGCCCCCTAACATTTGCACTGCCTGTCTTGCTGCCATCGTTAAGAGAACCTCCTGCCTTGTAAAAATGTAACTACACGTGTTTCATAAAAATCGATATAAAAATAACAACACTGGGGGTACTTACATCTTTCTGGAACAATTGAATTCTGAAACAAGCATCTCTGGTTCTTCCTCCTGCAAATGGATCAAATTACATTTCACTAGGTAATAAAGTGTGGTACAATAGCCTGCCCAATCTGTTTTCATCTTGTCTGGTACAAAGTTTCAGATATACTCACTCATTATTCAACCTAATGGGCTGGGTTTGGCATATATTGAATGTTAGCGCTCTCCTTGGAAGCTGCAGAGGTTAACTGCTCCTAACAGTCTCTTTCCTTCCTTTCTGGGCATGTTTTCCCCATGAATAATAGAAACAACAGAAATAAATGCCATAATACTCTCCAACGAAGGTGCTGGTACAGACCACAGCGATGAAATAATGGTAGCAATTTTTCTGTCCTAATCCTAGGTCATCCCAAGGGAACCTAGTCCATACCTGCAAATATTTTGAAATGTATAAGGGAACGAATCTGCTTTTGCCAAAATGCTTGCAGAACTGAAGCTCCACGTTATTAAGTATTATTATCATTCTTTATTCATTTAATTGGTGGTGTTTGCATGTTTGTGGATCTCCACGAGGAAAAAAAATGCTGTCAGAGGCTGAACTGGAGGTGTTACATCCTTCATTCAATTATCATTTCAAAGGAGGAAAAAACTCTTTCTAAATACAMATGACTTAATTTAATGTTAACTATGAGCTAAATAATGGTCATTGTAGTCCTGTAAGTGGTTCTGCTGCAGGAAGTKAAAATAAAAGTTACTTCTAAAAACAGAAGGTTGAAAAACCTATGTATATTTCTAGGCTGCTCAGCGAGGAATTACACAAATTGCTAATCATGCACCGAAATGAATATMGTGTTGATACAGTTGAAATGTTTTCTTTTCTCTCGTTTCGTGCTATAATATTTTTCTAGTCCCTGCACTCAAAGTAGATACATCACATTTTGATGTAGTTAGGCTCTTTTCAAGGTGTGAAATTGGTAAGTACCAACACCAAAGGAAAAAAATTCTTTTAATACTGCGCTGTGCCACTTGAAGCTGTATTACCCCCTGGCTTCGAGCCAGCAAACTCCAGTGAGAACCATTTTATAGCACATGACAATAATAAAAGATATTTAAACACGGCCTAACAATGGATTAAACTAGTAAGACATAGTTTGTGTTAGATCCCAAGGATGAATATCAAAAATAGAGGCAATAGTTTTGAAACAACAGCCAGCAGTGAAAAGTTTACTTCTAATATAAACCAGACAGTCCCCAAAATAATTTGTGGTTTATTTAATTCTTACCGTTCATCTTGTGTTCTTTTGAGTAAGCTAAAGTAAGACACCCGCGTAAAAGCCCCAGCTGGTTTAGATTTTGATCCTGGATCTCTAGCGAGCTGAAAAACTCTAATCTGCATCTGCAAGGGTGGGGAGTCGTTTTTGTAAACAAGAAAAAAAAAAAGAAGGATTTGCTGCGGGGAGGAGGGCAGCTTACAAAAAGGTGCATTTTGGGAGAAGAGAGAAAAAAACAACCTCGTTAATATATTATAATAAATTACTGTTTTGTCATTATCTGGTTATATTTGCAGAAACATCAATTGCATGTGAGCCCTGAAAAAAGAATGTTTCATTGCCTTTAATACGCACTGCAGTGTGCACCCATACAAAATCATTACTGTAACAAAACCAGCTGCGTGTAATAGAAAGCAAATGATTTACAATGTTACTATAAGAAACTACTTTATTTCATATTATCATAAAAAGAACAGCACTGAAAATTTGCATGACAAACACAAGAATCCAGGAAATTCCAAATCTAATTCATTTTTAGGTTTTAATAGGTATTAACTTACGGAGGTGAATTGTTAAGAAYATTTCTTGAAGAATATTTCCAGAGAGTTTAGCTGCAATATTGGAACTCATATTTAGTGAAACGTGAACTAGCCCAGTAGATGAAGAAAATGCATAAGCTTTAAATTCACTGCTGGACCTAAAAAAAGCATTTTTATTTTTATCACCATGAAGGTTTGGGTCTATCAAGGACCTCTCAAGTCAATGGGTCTTCAGTCCTCTGAACAAAGACTGCTGGATTAGATGCTGTTCTAAAATTTCAATTCTGCTACCAACCTGCACAGTGACTGTTTTCAACTCTTGTGGAATTTTAACAAATGACCCCGAGCAGTTCCAAACCCACGTTGTGCCTGGTCGTACGGAGTAGCTGGGATACTCTACTGATTTGGCAGATTGTGAAGGATCAAATCCCAAGTCTGTCTCACACAAGCCATGAAACAAGTTTCTGTTGTGTGGTGGAAGGGAAGCCTATTGTGTTCAGCTATGCAAGGAGATAACAGCTGTTACCAAAAAGATGGCAGGCATGTAAAACAAAAACTGAAGTCTTGAACAAATGCAGCTTTATAAGACCCAGGCAGAACTCAAACAAATGTTCAATGAAAGTCACTTTTATGGCTTTACTTTGGTTTATCGCAAGGCAGTAATAAATGTGTCTCATTAAAAGCCAGTAAAAGAACACCACCTACACCACCAATTGCTGTAACTGCAGATATAGCAGATCTGGAATAGTTACCTAAAGACCCTCATTTCCTAGCATTTAATGCTTCCCTGTCCATATAAACTAGCCTTCTATGGATTTAAAGACTGTTGGATGCTAAAAGCAGCAGCTGTTGCTGGGAAAACGACACTTTCAAAGCCCTGTTTCCTTCTCAAGGTGAAGTTAGAGGAAGGCTGAATGAACATGGAACTCTCCTCGGTGAAAAAAAAAATTGCCAGAGGAGAACATGCCAAGAGAAAAACAAGCAATTCCCCCATCCTGGCTAGAGTGTGAGTGTTTTGCCTCAGCTTTATTGCTCAGCGGGTCAAATTCATTCCTGGTGAAATGGCAGTTCCCATGGTGAAGCCACAGGAAAATTCTGAAACATTCTGGCACCTGTCAAGAAATGGGGATGTGAAAGTGGGGGGAGGAACTGGCATGTAGAAGCTGGGATTAAGGGTGGGAGCCACCACATAAAAGGTTATTCTTGTTCTAGTTGTTAGAACTTTTTTATTGCGTAGAATTTACATACATGCTTATTAAGTGGTTTAAAAAAGAAGCCTGACAGATATTAAACAGCATGCCACACTCTTTATGCTGCTGCCATACAGATGTGTCCAAAGCATAAACAGACTTACAGTCAGCACTTGATTGCTCTATGGGAGAGTATCTCTGCAGTAAATTTCTCCAAACTTTTCAGGACAATTAACTTGAGAATTGGAACCTTTTTTTTTTCCCCCCGCAGATTTGATCCTTTGCTTGATCTCTCACTGCTTTCCAATTATGCAGGGAAAATATATAGCAAGTGTTTTAATACCCTAGATTGAATTTCCTAAACCTAAGATAGCAGCAGAATTACTGGGCCAGGGATTCTGGCACAAGAAGTACAGCTGTGTGTGAGCTGGTGGGAAAACTACTGGAATATCATGACTAGTCTTGGTGTTCACACTTCAAAGAAGCCATGGAAAATTGAAAATAGATCAGAAAAGAATGATTTCAAGATCTGGAATATCTGCCTTGTAGGGATAGATATTTGCAGCCTAATCTGTTTACTTAATCAAAAGAAAAGGTTAAGAGACTTGATCAATATTTTAATACCTACACGTGGACAAGATTTGTAACGGCTCCATAATTTAAGATATGATCATTTAAAGATATAAGATTTAAAGATAAAGATTCATTTAAAAATGAATGAAGACCTAGAAGCAGGAAATGGTCAAATTCCAATGACAGATAAAACAGGATTATTAGTCCTGTTTTATATAGGATTATAARTCCTGACCTTAATTAGTCATCAGGAAAACTTCTACCAAAGGATAGTRGGCTCTTCACCCCAGAGGCTTTTCAGTCAAGACTGGATGGCTCTTTGACACAAGCAGAGCTGTGAACTGGGCTGGGTGCARGTTGCCCAGGTGAGGCATTCTGGCCAGGGCAAATGTGCTAATCATGATGATCCCTATGACCAAGGATGTCCTGGGGAAGGTCAGTCTTCAGCTGAACCAACTGGCAAAGCCAACATACGAACCAGGTAAATCTTACTTGAAGAGTCCCCTCTTCACAGCAGTGCTGATGCTCTGGGAAGCTCTTGTCACCTGTGCTTGGCTTGGTGAACAGCCCCCTCTTTCCTTCCTGATTCTCTCCATGTCTGTGCTTTCCTGCAGAAAATACAAAAATGGAGATAATGTGCCAAAAATACAGGTAATGTGCTTTGTCCAATCCCACTGGTGCCATGCACAAACCAACCGCTCTAATCTTTCTTTTACCTCTTTACCTCTTCTTTTTCTCACATKTACAATTTCAGGCTTGCCACTGGATAGAAAAGTCTGGAATAACGTCTTCTTTGGGAACATATGCTGGATACTTAAATGTTGAAGCRAATCTCTGTTTCTG
Source organism: Amblyornis subalaris (assembly GCA_018881555.1). Classification (NCBI taxonomy): domain Eukaryota; kingdom Metazoa; phylum Chordata; class Aves; order Passeriformes; family Ptilonorhynchidae; genus Amblyornis; species Amblyornis subalaris. The sequence goes on along the minus strand of JACAXG010000101.1, from coordinate 604,418 downwards.
CAATTTAAGTAATTCCAGGGATGACCCTGAGAAGTCGTATCTTGGCTGGGATGATATTTAAGTTAGTATTTACAACTGCCTGTGAGTTTTGCTGAGTAAAGGTTATTTGCACAGCAATATTAGTCTTGTGCCTCTTTAGTCAGCACTCTCCAGTCATTACCGTGCTGCTCAAACTCAGCAGTGGTGCAATTACCAGCTTCCGTGACCTCTTGATATTGTCACTAGYGATGGAAGGATCCAGGTAGCGGCAGGACGCTGCACAAAAGATCCTTAGGTAAACAAACAGCAAGAATATCTGATTGCCAAAGTGAAGCATTTAATCACACAGTCTTTTGTGTCACTGGAAATGAAGGCAGACATGCTGTTACAGTAATATGGGGAGAGAAAAAAACGAGATCGAGCAGCAGCAGAGAAACAAAGGACAAGCTGAAGGAAAACAAAATATGGAGATGATTTAAAATCACTTATGAGACCTGTGCCTGCTAATGCATTTTTTCAAATGATTATGACTTACAGCAAATACATTCAGACATCTTCTTCTCATTAGAAATAYTGCATTGAAAAATATATAACCAGCATCCCAGTGTGCTCCTCTAACATGAGCTTTTGAACCACAGCTACGAAGTCGCATCCAACATTGGTATGCCTTAATATCATATGTTGCTGGATGATGAGGCATCTTTGTTCTTACATGGACAATCACATCTACCCCAACATCAGCGAGAGTGTTCCTAGAGAACAATTGCTGATGTGTTAGAATGGTTTCTATCTTTCTGTTGAGACTAGTATGCTTCATCTTTGATTTCATAATTTTCTAGCAGATGGGAGTTTCAAATGAGCTGCTGTAGAGAGCTTTTACTGTTATTCACTGTTTTCTCACAGTTAGATGCTGTCAGACATCAATGGAAAAAGAGGCCACACCATTGGTTTAAGCCATGAAAATACAGTGAAAAACCCAAAGGTAAAGACGAATCACTTTTGCTAAAGCACCATTTAAAGTGCTGGAGAAGAAGCTCACAGGGTGATGTTATATCTTAACACTGTTAGTGGTGACTTTTTCACTGAGGCTTAGCCAGAAAGAGCTCTGGTTGAAAACTTTTGGAAGCAAAGACAAAGGAGTAAAGCAACAAAAGATTGTAACACCAGACAACCGTTCTCATTTTTATTTACTCAGACTCCAAATCCAACTAACTCTACCTGTATCGCTTTGCTTTCATGTGCAGGTACACTTTCTGAGCACAACTCTAAAGTGAGAATGGACAAAGTGACAGGAGAGCCTCAGCAGACTCCCTGTGTAGAGGAAAGGCTTTCAGAGCTGCAAATAATAATCTGAGACTAAATTCAGCTCTCCATCACCCTGGAGTAAATTCAAAGTAATTACCCCACTGACTTCAGTGTAGTGATCCTAGATTTATATTACTGTAAATGACAGCAAAAATTGGACCCAATATAGAAATCATTTATCTAAGGCCCTAAGTATAGTTAGTTGCACAATTCAATCTGTAAATAATGCCTCTAATGCACATATGGCTAATTTACATCCAGACTATGAGAACATATCCAGCGCTGATTTCCAGGATGCTTGAAGCACTAGRCAGTGCCAAAATAAATCTGCAGTATTCCCATAGCCCTCACAATCCTTCCAACTTCTGGGGTTGGGAAGAAGATGCACATATTTTGGAAAAGTGAAATTCTATCTGCTAKATTACTAGTTATTGGATAATTCTTACCAAAAGGGCATAGAAGGCTGCTAAGCAGCACTCCACGTCTACTTGCAAGAGCTCTGCAAGCTCTCTCCTCTCAAGAAGTTGTTTTTATCTAATTTGTCTCTTACTGGGAGCAGAATTCTAGGAGCAGCTTGAGTTTTCTAAGAATAAACCACACTTGAAAGAAAGGAGGGTTTTAAGTAACATTGCAGAAGAGCGCTTGGAGTACATACATTTAACACACATAAAACTTAACTACAGCAATTTAATTTAAATTCCTTCTCTAATCACTTATTTATATTAAGACCTTGCTGAAGCCAAATTGAAATCGATATTGCTAGGAGGAAAGACGATATAAAAATCTGAATTATTCACCAACTCGGCAAGAGCAAAAAAATTCTGCCAAGTTACCAAACATTGTTCTGGGCTTTATATGAACTCTGCAGCGTGGGGTGTGAAGAGTTAGAAAATCTATGTCTAGGTTTGCCAGGGCTTGAAAGGAGACGTGTTAAGTCTAAGTGTAACAAGCACATCAACCCTCCTTCATTAAATACTTTATGTTATGTTATTTAATTTTTCGTTTGGTTGGTTGTTTGGGTTRGTTTTTTTGTATGATCAGGAAAGAAGAGTTCTCCCGTTACGAACACAGGAGGTGTTGAGACCCTGCCGTTAACTGCGGATTAATCACGGCTGCCTCAGTGCTGCAGGTGGATCCCATTAGACCCTTCAACAACAAAAGAGACACAGGATAGTCCTCTGGTAGAAGCAAATCCCTGGGAAGAGATTTYGGGGGCAGTTAAGCCTGGGAAAAAAGTCTTGGGAATGAGCAGGAAGTTTAAGTGTGTGCTTTTAGTTAAGACCAAACTTCAACGAGGACTCATTTACCCACTAATTTAAAGGAGTACTCCATGCTTTAAGGTGGTATTTCACTTGCTGTTAACTGCTAACTTGGTGCACAAGCAAATGATATAAATATAACAATTTAATCTTCTTACAAATAATTCCCTTTTGTATGTCCTCATATGGCAGCCTAATGATGTTGAATGTGTAGGTCCTGTAAAGCCCTTTGAGGTYCTAGAGAGGGAAAACAATTAGAAGTTCAGAACTTATCTTACAAAGAATCCTTTTTAGGACATAATTTCATGGTATTTGCTGAGATTCTCCCTGAGAGAGTTGATAACTTTGGAGAATTTGTGAGGTAATGGTCTCTGAGATCCTTGGAGACCGATAAAGAATAAACGACCTAGAGAATAAACGCAGGAGTTATTTAAACACAGGGAAAATACCTCTCAAGAAGCCTCATATGCAGACAATGATAAAAATCTTTCTTTTTTTTTTCCTCCTGGTTCATTAGGAAACCAGAAAGGTCGTAATTTTGAAGTTGTTTGTTCCTATTGTTAAGGTTTCTTAGGTCCTGTCAAGCACAAAAAAAATCATTCTCTGCAGAGATGACAAAATTATCCTTGACTCTCCCTACATTACTTATGTTCACTTCCAACACATCAGAAGTTCTTTAAGATCTTCAGGCATTTGACACATAGTGAAAACAAGACAAGAATGTTTATATTTAAGTCTTAAAATAGATGCCATATAGCCAATTTCCATTTCTAATGTAACCCTTCAGTTTGAGCCCTGGTTTGTGTTTCTATGATTTTTGAACGGGTACTTGTCCACTGGTCAGTTTGGAGGTTTCCATGAAGTTTTAGGAGAGCCAAGGGCAAATCTGAATTTAGCCCTGAGAGGTTACCTTTAAAAGAGTTTCACGTCACTGGTGCTGTCCCCCGTGGAGGTTTTGCTGGAGACAGTCTGAATCCTATCAGGTGTAGAGCAGGGAAATGGCATTTCCGTGTGCCTGAGGTATTCCATGGCTATGTCAGGTTGGAAATGCCCAAGCAGTTTGCGTGACGGGGAGGCTTTGACAGAAAAGCACAATGGTTTGTGCAAAAGCTGCTGAGAACGAGGTGTTTTCATGTTTTGAAAAGACTGAATTGAAATCTAACCCAGACAGCTGACTAACATCTTGAGGCACAGGCAGTTTGGGTCAAATCTGGGTGACTGGCAAGTTTAATTATAGTATTTGATGACTGTTTTACAGCATTTAAGCTTCTTTGAACTTCACAATGGATGAGAGTGTTGAAAGGCCGTGAAACATGTTCAGCTAAAAATGAACAAAAAAAGATGATGCTTCCAACACTCTTAGTGGTACCTGGCATTTATTTGAAGTCTGATACTGCTCACAGTACTTCCATATCCATGACTCCAGGTTTCCGGTCGAAAAGTACTGGATTTCTATCAGAACAATCGACAATTCTATGGACATTTGCCTGATTTCAAACCCCCACACCCCTCTTCAGAGACACATTTCCTTTGCTGTTTCTTGTATGATCCTGTTCACTGCAGTAATGCAAGAAAGACAGGTGAAGGGTGAGCAGGGGAGACACAAACCACATCCTAAACAGAGGGCAGGATAAACCCACAGCTTGCTAAAGAGAACAACAGCACAGAAGAAATTACAGTGGTAGTATCTGAGAGCTCAGGACCACTGAGGTGTGTGTAGGGCTTTCAAAAGCCACCAGAGAAAATTCAGCCCTAGTGTTGAGGAAAAAGGTCTCCTTCTTCTGAGATAGTCCATGAGAGTGAATGTGAAAGGTAAAAGAAAGCATGCAGAGCAGGACCGTGGCCTAATTCACCCAGCCTCAGAAAATCTTGAACATCTTGGGTTGCAAAATTTGGGGTAAGGACAGAAATACAACGAATATTATTCTAGCTCTTAATACTTACATCAAAATGCTTCCAGCTTAATTAATCCTTCTCAAACTGGGAGAGCARACAAAAACAGTAGCTTGAGAAAAACCTTCCCATTCACAGTGGAGGGTTTGAGCCCAGCTATTTGATTTCTGCAGTCAATTAATCCTAGTGAATTCCTGAAGAAGTCACTAATTGAAAAAATAATGACAGCTAAGATAAAGCTAACAGGCAACAATGTTCAATCTGAAAAATTGCATAGTCTTTCCAGCAAATGTGCAGTCTGGACAGTTGCAATAGCTACTGAAAGTTGGTCACAAGGCAGAAAGCAGAAGCTTGTCACATGTCTAGACAAAACCAGCCTGTTCCTCACAGCAACGTAACGTTCAAAGCAAACACACTGCCTGAGATCTGCCAGCCGAGAATTGTTCAGCAAAGAATTTCAAAGGAGAGATAGCATTTTCATAAAAAACTAACAAAATGTTTCCKGCTTCATAAACAGAAATCAGGGAGAAATTAAATCACCAAATTACCTGCTCCAGTTTACCCGTGTAAACACCACTGCTCTGATCCTCTTTACACAACTGGAAGTGAGAAGCAGAACGTGGAACGGTCTCAGTGGCACAGGCAAAAAGAATTTCTTGCATTTTCTTTCGAAAGGGCAGCCAGGATATGAAGGCTGATGTTCAATCAGATGTACTGCAGGCTCCGGAGGGAGAATTGAGAGGGTATTACAAATTACTGAAATTGAAAAAAATCCACCATAATTCTTGGAATTCCCTCTTTAAAAAATGGTGTTGATCTCCTGGGCCAGAAATGACTGAGGAACGTGTAATAGAGACAGATGGCACACATGAGCTTTAAGGTCTGTATTAAATATACCACAGATATCCACTATTGTTCTGTGATAAACAACTGTTTTCTAAACTCACTTTCATCACTRTCTACACGGAGATGGGGTGTTGGAGTAGCCACCAGCAACACAGGACAGCTATTGCAAATCAGAAATGCAGAAAGAGTTTTCTGAGGCCGGATATTCCAGCTTTGATAGCTTTTTCTTCACCAATAGTTCTGGCCTTGTTTTTTTCAGTCTTCTCCAATGCTACACAGGGAGTGGCAGAACAGGGAAAAGGGACAAGGCACAGAACAGTACAGGAGTTACCAACCACCCACAGGGAAAAATCCTTTTCACCACAATGTAGCATACAAGGGAGCTACGTTCGAGTGCAAACTCCAAATGCAATGTTTTGAGCTCCAAAGCCTCTAAAACAAATCAAGTACTAGAAAACTTGTGATAGGACATCCTCAGAGTGAGTGGACTTGGACAGAAAACATGATACAGCAATAAGAGTGAGTTTAAATTATTATTATTATTATTATTATTATTATTATTATTATTATTATTATTATTATTACAGAACAACAGTAGATGGCTATGGTGTACTGAAGGAATGGTACAGTCTTGTAACCAAAATGGGGCATAGAAAATAAAATGGATTTTCTAATGTAATGCTCACTAAATCATGGACAGTGATGAGCAAAACCTACAGTGCATACAGGCACTGAGCAGTGGTGGTGGCTCAGTGAATGAAAATCTGAGTCATTTCTGCATTAATGCTCTAACACAGTGCCAGGGGACACTGTGTTGGTGGAGATATCATTATTTCTCTGAGATATTTTGTCGTTTATATCGCACGTTACGTTCCAGAAGATGACAATTACCCCATTCCAAAGAGGACAAAATCAAAAGGCCAGCTTTCAGCTTGACCCTAGAGGGGTGTAAGAGGGAATAAAATATATCTGGTGCACCTTTGAGCAGAATTCTCTTCAAGCACAGGGGTGGAGGATTTGAGAGGGCATCTCCCCAGTGCCTGCTCCACCAGCTGAGCCGAGAGGAGAAACATGAGAAAGGGGAAAGGTTCCACACTCCTCTACTCACACACCAGATTGCACATAAGGAGTAGAGGACTAATAATCTGTTTATTTTTGAAAGCAGGAAAGGCAGATTGGGTATTGTATTGATATATCTTCTGCAGCAGTACAAAAGTTCTTCCACCTTCCCCTGTTCAGCTGCGTGCATATGTATTCCAGYCAGCTCCTGTTTAGGCAGAGACAATAATAAGAAATTAGAGAATACCAATAAAAGACAAGGAAAAAGCACGAATCCTGCCTGTTATGAAAACTCATAAAACTTTTCCTAAAACACAGCATGCAAGACATCATGTTTGACTTAAATTTCTATTAAATAAATACATTCTGCCTACCTAAAATTAATTTCTTGTTTTGATTTGATGAGTTCATCATGCTTGGGTTTCTATTTAGTGCAATGAAGATTATTCTGCTAAAACAGAATTTGCATGCGGTAAAATTAATTTAAGAAATATTTTGATGTACGTATGCCTCTCTGCTTTCCAACAAGAACCCCGTGGCTTTCCCCCATGGCCTGAGTCTCCTGCAGAACACTGTCACCATAATCCCTGAAATACTGCTACTCTTTCCCCAACCCAGCAACTCATCCTGGGAGCTTCATTGCGAAACCTTTGGGAAAGATGTTTCCACTTGAGGATGATGGTTGCAGAGTAGAGGAAGGGATTTTCAGGTGAGAGGGATGGTGATTTATCCCAAAGAGTTGACCTGAAGCCTTAGTTGACTATTAGTATCTCAGCATCACAAACCAAGGCAGATAACCACAGCATTTGTAAGTCTTTCAGAAATTACTACCCTAGATAATCCATTTATGCATTTTTGCCTAAAGATGAACCCAAGACATGTTCTGAAGTTACCATTTCCAACTGGACTTTCTATTTTCCAATACTGACAAAAATCAGGTATAATATGGAAGAGAAAAGAAGTGCCAGCTCTGTGTCAACTATCACAGCGTGCAGACAGCTATCACTGACAGCCAAAAATTAAGGGTCGATGCAATAGTTATTTAAATTGTGTACACAGATAACATAACTGTGYGTAGACTGGTGATCCCCAGCCTTTTCTGACCCTGGACAACAACTCACTTGGCATCAAGTATTGTGGGCAGCATCATACTTTATTCTTCCCTACTGGCCTTCAGCTTTAACATTTTAATTTCCTGTAGGTCTCAGCCGTATGAGGTCTCCCACTAACTTGTGAGCCATGGATTGGGGACTCATGAGTGAGGGGTGGTGGGTGAAGTATTATCTGACCTGGCTGCTGGTTTCCCTGCTTTTTATGGTTTGCAGGGGAGGGATACGCAGCCTTGCGACCCTAATGTTTTTTGGTGTTTTTTTTTTTTTTGGTAGAAATAACGTTAATACTTGTGACTGTGCTTACAGGTGCGGATGTAAATACGCGCAGTGTCCAGGTGTACCATGAACAAAATTATGTGTCCTCACAACATCTTTTATTTATTATTTTTATTAATATTTTTATGTTTTATAATTTTCACTTTCTCATTTAAATCCAACGGCACTGCCAGGGCGGGTGGATGGGGTGGAAAATAAAGGAGTTCCCAAAGAGGCTGGCAGCAGGATGGGCTCCAGAGCAGCACCCCTCCCGKCTGGCTCCATGGCCGCCCCCGAGCCCCTAATATTGAATAATAATAACAGCAATAGACGTCTTTATCCAAGTTGCCTCCTCTCCACAGCTCCTGCACAGCTCTCTGCCCGCTCTAGAAATAAAAATAGCGATGAATTAATTAACGGGACGGGGATCTCAGCCGGGAGGCGGCCCCGGGAGCCCAGCGCTCTGTGACGCCCGGGGGAGCCGCGGCCTCTGCCGGCCCTGCCCCGGGGGGTGCTCGGAGCCCCGGGCAGCCGGGGAACGGCGGCGAGGGGARGAGAGGGAGGGGGCGAACCCTGCCCTCTGCACTCTGACCGCCGCCGCCGCCCGCAGCATGGGGAAGGCGGAAGCGGCGGAGCCGGCCCGGCCTGACGGGGGGGGCAGCGCGGCGAGAGGCTGAGGCGGCCGCGGGARGGACGCACGGGCGGACGGAGGCAGGGAGGGCAGCCCGGCACCGAGCCCCCCGCCGGCACCGAGCCGGGACYGGCACGGGGAGGCCGCCGCCGGCCTGCGGGGCCCCGCGGCGGAGCGGCCCTGCCCGGGCGATGCCCTGGGGGCGGCGCGGGGCCGGGACGGCGGCAGCGGCGGGCAGGGCCAGGCCGGGCGCGGGAGCGCGGCGGGGCCGGGGCTGCGGCGGCACCGGCGGCCCCCGGCCATGGAGCCGCAGGTGGGGCTGCCGGGGAAGGGGGGGACCCGCGGGCTGGTGAGGGCCGCCCGCGGCCAGGAGCRCTAGAGGAAGGACCGGCCGAGCCCCTGACAGGTGTCTCCGCCGTAAGTGCCCTTACGCAGTCACTCGACGACTGACAGACTTTGTGTTTGTTGTTGTTGCTGCTGTCGCCGCGATCTTCAAAGATGATGTTGGCAGAGCAAGCCCAGAAGTGGTTCCCAACTCACGTGCAAGTTACGGTCCTTCAAGCCAAAGGTCTGAAGCCAAAAGGTAAAAATGGCAGCAACGATGCCTACACCATCATACAGCTGGGCAAAGAGAAGTACTCCACCTCGGTGGCTGAGAAGACCCTGGATCCCRTGTGGAAAGAAGAGGCCTCCTTCGAGCTCCCTGGATTACTCATGCAGGAGAATCCAGAAAAATACATCCTGTACCTGATTGTCATGCACAGGTCGCTGGTGGGGCTGGACAGGTTTTTGGGACAGGTGGCCATAAGTCTGAACGATATATTTGAAGACAAGCAAAGGCGGAAAACAGAGTAAGTGATGGTTGGCTTTTTTCATTATAATTTGTATTCCTTGGGCAGTAGCACTTGGGGAGGGTGGGAAATAGTAGCCTTACTATCCACGTACTTTGAAATGAAATGAACATTTCTCTCTTTAATTCTGTGTTCAAGTCTCTTAACCTATACAGTTATGTCATTGTGGCCTGACCTTTTCCACAGAAGTTTACTGTAATCACATTGCTTACCTTGCACAGAGAAAGACTGTCAATAACATTAACTTCTTTGACAAATTCTTGTGTGTGACATGAACTYATTACAGTCTGCTTTTCTAAGGATTTTTCTTTGTTCTGCACAGGACCATATCCTCATTCAACTCCTACCTCAGTTTGAACCATGCATGAGACTCAGATGCCCTGAAACCTGGTGTGGTTCTCTTTAAAATTGTTTTCCTTCGGTTGCTGCAACCACGTGTCTTTAAATATTTCATATTTATGTTTTAGTGGTCAATGAACTGTGACTTAATGAAGGCTTACCACAGCAACACAGTGCTTTGCTGATCCTGATTAGTCTTAGGCCRCGATCCTGCAGGCTACACTGTACAGCAGGCCTCAACAGAGAAGACTGAAGAGAAATTTCAGCTGTTACGGTGGCTTCTGTCAGTACTTACATAAGCCTTTGTCGAATAAAATTGCTGTTTGCTGACAAATTCAGGCACAGGAATGCAAAAAAAAAAAAAAATTAAAAAAAGCGCATCACAGTTTATTAAGCTGAGCAGTAAACATCTAATTCTCTGCAGTAGAGTTATAATTACTAGATAGGACATAGTTGCACAATGATGTTTGGTACCAATGTAATTTATCCCCCAAGTTTATGGGAATAAACTGTAGGTATGAGAGTACTATAGGCATGCCTAGGACTCCATGCTTTGGGTTTGTTTTAGGTGTGCTTGTCCCACAGAAGTTGTCTGAGAACAGCACRGAGACCTCCAAGTGAGCTCTGTGTTGGCAGTGAGGAATGAACGCTGACAGATCTTTCTGCAGCGGTTAAAAAGTTCCTGCTCCAGGTGCCTTTCCTCCTCTAGTGTCTCTCCAGTAGAGTAGAAAGGCTTCTGTGCCCATATCTCAGGTGTTAAAATTAAAGTCTTGTTTTGTAGTGATGGTGGATCTGTGGTGTGATGCTGGACTTTRCATCCAAGTCACTCAGACTGGCATCGCTTGTCTGTCTCTGACTGTGCTGGGCTTGAACCTCCAGCAGCGTTGGCAGTTGGGAGCTGGAAATCCAAATGGCAACACCAGCCTGGGCTTCTTGGTCAGACAACTGTTTGTGCTGAAACCACCTCGAAACCTGGTCCTGCTGAAGTGTAGTGGCTGAGGTTGAGGGAGCACCAAAGACAAGTCAAAGCTGTCTTTGCCCTGGTGTTTGTTTTTGTAAACTAAATTGTTTTGCAAAACGGTATGTTCACAAACCGTGTAATAGGAAAGAAGAAGTCCGTGCAGAATCTCTTGTGGGTTCACCGTCTGGAGTCTTACGCTTTTTAATTGCTTATCTTTTTAGGGACAAACCAGTTATCTTGATGCAATACATGGTAATGCCTGTAGCCTTAGGGTCTTAATTTCTGTTTACGCTTGATTCAAGAAGTTTCACTGCTCTTTAGACATGCATCTTAAAAATTCTTGAATCATTAGTTGTAATTATCTTGCAAGTCAGTAGGCAGCTGCCTTAGTTGCAACACCTAGCAACAAGGTGGAAAACAAGGTGAATGAATGAGGGAGGAATGCTACTAAGTGTTAAGACTACATCTAGATAGAAATAYGTATTCAGAAACTGGAGGAAAATATGTAAATTATTCCTGTATTACTGTGAGTAATAAAACCTCTTTTCCCTAGAAAAAGAAACATAGGCTCTTGCACCAGGTTTAGCAAAAGTAGTATTGGAGTCTTGCAAAATTATTCCAGAAATTTTTAAGTGGGGTAAGTAACATAGTCCTTGTGATAGTTAAATAAACATTCAGATCTGCACTATTTTTATGGGAAGCTATGCTTAGCAGGGCTCCATAGGTGTTCTTTATTTTTTCATTTCTGTCTCTGAAGTGTGAGAGAGGAACTCCTGCTATGTGGAGCAGTTCTTCCCAGACCACCGCTGAAATCACCAAGGCTCCCCGAGAACGCCGTGCGCTGCCTGCGAGCTCTGCTGCACAAGATGGRGGCCTGTGGGGAAATTTTTACAAACAGCCTTAAGTCCTTTTTTCAGGAGTTACTTGAGCATTTAAGATTGCAAATCTTATTAAAAGTTGATGGGTGTTAGGCTTCTAGAGCCGAACAGCCGTACTTGTAAAAGTCTTATGTAAGTGTAAAAGTGCGGCGGGGCAGCAAGTGGGATTTTTGGCAGCACGTACTCGCTTAATGCCGGTTTAAATTCTTAGGAGGAAGGAGCCACCGAAAGTCCAGTTTTCCCGTTGGTGTCTTTAGGTCCTTAGAAACCTCGAAAACGTCCTTTCTAAAACTCACTTTTGAAACAAAATAACTCTCGAGTTCTTAAGTTTAGGTGTTTTTGAGAAGTTTTCATGGTTGCATGCTGGTGTGCCCTCGTGCAGCGCGGGTGTGTCGTTGCTGTCTCCTTTAGCATTCGTTGGAGATGTGGCTGCAATATTTTTACGTGTGTGGGGGAGGAGGGCAAACTTTCAAGAATAGATTTGCAAATGCGATCTCAAACAAAATGCTCTTTCTTTTTCCCCTTTATTAAATCCTTTTTGATACAAAATATTCCTAGTCCTGTGTTGGCAGTAAACTGAGGGTAATATATTTGGACCCGAAGACCTTCTAACTGTGACTGTGGTGTGGGAACTGAGACACCCAGCGCCTTTCAAAACCAAGTCCAATGTCTTTGTTACCAAAGCATTCTGATGGTTGAAAGCTATATTCATTGTTTCAGAAACACTAATCTGTTTTATTAAGCAATGTTTTTACTTTCAAATATGTTCAACAGGCTTGTGCTGTTATTAAATCCAGAGTTATTTTCTTATGTTGATGTAACCTTAACATTTCTTGCTTTGTTTGGGGATGAATGAGATCCAGTTATTTGATGAAGTGTCTATTGGTAATATTTCTACTTTTTAATATATTTAATAGCTTCCTCTTTCCAACACAGCTGTACATATGGTGCTGTAAGAGACAGACTCAAGAGTCACCAGGGTATTGCAAAAAAGATATTTAATATTCTGCACAATGCTGAACCCTGTCAGCAATTCCCTAGTGCTTTTTTAGTAAGGAGGTATGAGAAGTGAAGGCTACCAGCTGATTCTGAATTCCTAGGAAGACCGTGGGGTGTGTGACATTTGGCTTTTTATATATATATTTTAATTTAATATTTTATAATTTGGAAGAAATAAATTTCAAAAATCATTGCAGACTCAGGAACATTATGTTAGGGAAAAATAATCCTTTTTTTCTGTGTAGCTTTTTTGTTACTTGTCACATGTTATGAGAAATACTCCCTGCAGTAAAGTTTTCGGGCAGAGGCCTCATGATAGGATTTGCACATCTTGTGTTCTGAGAAACTTGCTCTGGCTCAAGACTTAATGAAACAAAGTAGTCTATTTACTATAACTTGATAGTGAAAATTCTGTACACGCCATCATGCAGTGTCCTGTTCCCTTCTGAAACTGAYGATTTTTCAAATTCTTAAAAGTAAAAATTCCTGGAACAGCTAGATCCAGATGCAGCTCAGATGGTCCCTCAGTAGATCTCTTCCAGAGACTTCATCCAAAGCATCTGCAGGATCCTGGTTCATTTTCTTTCTGTCTTAGTGCAAAAATGCCCATTGTACTATGAGAGTTCGTAAATTTGTGTCTCTGRCATCTCTGCTGTAGTTGGAAATGGACAGAGACTTTTTACTTCTGCTCTTTTTTCCAGAGCTGAAAACTAGGCTCCTGATGCTGAAAGATTTTACTGAGGTTTTTTAAGAGTTCARAAAGCTTGGGAGAAACTGCTTTACTGGAAGTGTATTTAGCATAACTTTTCAAATGTTATGTTTCTGACATGGCTTTTATTTTTTGCAGTAACATCGTGTGGGTGTTTTAATTAATCCTAAGAAATACGTGACAATTTTTTTGRTCTGCTCTTGCAAAATAAATATACTTCTTCTACTCTTGCCTTTGAAATGTAAATTATGATTAATGAATGTATTGTTTTAAAGCATATGTGCTTTTTTGTAATAATTTCAGTTCAGTTATAATTCATAGTTGCCTCAATGCTGCTGGTAATCTGATTGCATAGCAYCAAAACAAATTTTTGAATTACCATGGAATAAAAAAAATACAATTTTGCTGACATGTCTTAATTTACTGAAGTATTTTTCAGTTCTTTTTCATAATGACTGTGCTTAGGCTTTTTCCATCTGTGGGCTAAATGAACACAGCAATAGAAGAATAAATTTCTGTTAACTTTCATGGTGTTACTTATTTCATCAGCTTTTGCTTCATCCTTGTTACYCTCTAATTCCACTCTGTTTATTGTCCATTTCTTTATTAGCTTTCCTGGACGGCTCATTTTATTGTATGTTCAGCTGATTTAAGATGCAACACTTGTTTGGAATGCTATGAATTTGAGGAGGCAGGTGATGTAGAGTTATTATTTCTTATGGAAATGTCAGAGGAGACATCTTTTATTTGTGATTTAGTTCCTCTTCTCCCTGGGGTGTATAATACCTCAGCCACACTCCCCTACACACACACAAATTGCAGCACTTGTTRAAAAAAATGCTTGCTTTAGCATAATACAGTGAAGGAATCTTTGCCTTATCTAAAGATACTTCTCTACTTATATTGATCATAAAAAAGAGTCAAAAACAGCTTCYCAGCAAGCAAACAAAAATAATTAATGGTTGACCATGATCAATACCCGTGTTGTAGGCATTTACTGTAGTGCTGCTGAGCTTCCTGGAAGATATGCAAATTGTGTGACTTTTTCCAAATTAATGTGAATTCTTTCTTGGCAGCCTCTGTCTTGGATAGGACCAGGTTCCCTCTTSAGCTGCCTCTGCTCTGTCCTTTCTCTCATCTGTAGCAGCATAAGCAAGAGGGAGGCACTTGAGGCACTTGAGTTGGTGACTTCAAATACATCTGGAATTATGAACAAGCAAACAACTAGCAAATAGATAGTATATGGTCTCATTGCTTGTTAATGAATGGGAACCCTTTTAATAATATTTCTACAAAATATAACGCACTGTTATTTACTAGTTTTTAGTCTTAAATTTAGTTGTAGCCAGAAAAATGCGTTTTAAGTGATGAACCTCAATAATAGTGGAAATGGCAGGCTGTAACATAAAGTATCTTTATCGTGGTTAAAGCAAGAGAAGAACCTTGTTCCATTCAAGTCAAAAGTGGGAAGAGCAGTAACTGAGAAACTCGTTAAAGGCACAGAAATAAAGAGCAGCCTGCAGATTCCTTATGGGTTGTTTTGTGGTACCACTCAGTAAATGTAAAAAACTGAAGAAATGTTAGTAGTGAGGAGCAGAAGAGAAAGATGGTTATGGGAGAAAACAAAAAGTTTTGCCCAGTTATAGCTTTATGAAATTTTAGTGATATTTTCAAATTATTTAGAAATATTCCCAGCATTTACATTTTGACAACAAATGCATTCGCATCCTCTCAATAAGTCATAATTCTGAGTCAGAGTCCAAGTGCCATCTGGATTGAAATGCTTCTCCATTTTCTGTGCACACACAGACACATGCTTGCACACACACTCAACTGAAATAACTGGCCTTAATTTTCATACCTTTAGTTATTTTGTTTCTGAAATAAAAGTATTCACACATAGTCTTCAGCCAAAATAATAAGTAAACTAAACCACTTTAATGTCTTTGATTCCAGCTAACCCTGTAGTGAGGGTGTTGTGATAGCTGTCAGTTCCCATATGTTTTGTGGTGTTACAATGTCACTCTGTAATATTTATTTTAAACTCTGCTTTGAATACTCATTTCGGTTGGCTTCCAGAAAGCAGGAGTATTCATCTTTGTGAGTGTCATCACTTATTTTAATAAATAATTTGTTTTCTTCTTAATTTCCCCTCATACACGATGTAGTCTGTGCTCAGCYCCTTGCCTTAATTTTCCTACTTGCTGATTTTCGGGGCAGTCTCTCAGTATGGTATCGGAATGATTTATCACAAAACACACTTCTGCATTTTTCAAAGTGCATATGCTGCTAAATGAAAATGTCAGACAGTTCTGGGCTTTGGATGTTGTTTTTTATCGATTAGCTGTRGATGTTTATGTTAGTGGGGTTTTGTGAAGCCAGTTTCTTCAGTGTATCTAGCATGACAGTGGTCATCTACTTCTTTACYGTGACAGCTGATGGACATGTTCTATCGTTGAGATTCTGATGGTCTTTTATACTTTAGAAGTATCTGCCTGTATAGAAAATTCTCATTACTGTGTGGGAGGTTAAATGTGCTGAGCAGATCAGGATGCTGATTTTTGCCTGTAAAATGAAGGTCAGAAGCCTCGGCGGATGCTGTGATGATTACGTGGCTTTTTGCAAAATTTCTTCAGTAATTTGTGGATTAAAAAAAAGATTTTGGAAAATTCTTTGRGGGCAATCTAACGCTTTCAGTAAAACAAGACTAGATCAGCTCAGTAGATAATTACTGGTAGAGTGGAGGCAGAATGGTGTATTTGGGAAGCAGGAAAATGGGAAAATTCCTGCAATACTTTCCACCTTTGGCACTGGCAAGGTGACAAAAGCAGAAGATCATGTGTCATGCACAGGTTGAATGTGCTGTCTAGAAAACTTGATTCCTGTTGAAATTGGTAGGCAAGTTACCCAGTGGTTTTGGAGGCTGTTAAAGTATATAATTAAAGTGTAATTGAAATTACATAGTGGTTTTTCTTACCCATACTGTTACTGTTTTTCTTACCCATACTGTCAGTCTGTCCTGCTCACTGTTACATGGTGAGCAGAATAGGCTGAGTGGTGCTTCTTCAGAGGAGAGAGGGGGATAAGACTTGGAACTGTCAAATGCTGTGGCAGATTTGGAGGACAAATGAAATCAGAAAAGGGGAAGAAAAAAAACAGTTGAAGAAAATATTTTGAAAGTGTAAGTACGTCTGTAATCCGTAGCTGTTTAAGTGGAATAGGCAGGCTAGAGCTTTGTAACTTGCTTTTTCCACCCCTAATTGTAGGTATGGGCAAAATCAAGTAATTTTGTAGTGGTTAGRAAGTAGCCATGCTGCTTCAGACAGGGGTTTAGTTTTTCAGGGCTGCCTGGTCAGCAGGATTTTTCCTATTTAGCCTTGCATGTTGATCGTCTCTTTGCGTGTTCAAAAGAATTGTCAGCATGCAGAGTGGCAATTTGTGGAATACTTAAAAATTATCAGAAACCCGTGCAAGACAGGAAAATCCCATTAGCACACTGAAAAACAGATGAYAGAAAGAAGCAAGGGTTGTTCTGCTGGAAGCCATAGGGAAAAAGTCGAAATTAGAGGGTGTGGGGAGGACATTGCCCTACAGAATATTTGAAGGTGAGAGCAAGAAGTATGAATGTGATTCAGAAGGCAATAGGGCTTCCTTTGAAGTTGGGAAAATTTGCCAGACTTTGTACAAGGTCTGTTTAAATAAAGACTGTCTGCAAGACTGGATGTAATATTTGGTTATTAAGTAAAAGGGCATCTGCTCTCGTAAAAGCCACCCTGTTTTGTTCATGTATGTTATTGGCTATTTTCCTACTTTGTACAGGCTTTCTATAGAATAAGCTCATGGCAGCCTGACAAATGGAGCATTTATTGTGGCTAAAAGTACTGTAAACAAAACCAAAATAGCAAGTTTTATTGGCTTTTGTAATACATTTCAATTTTTTAAATTGGCAGCGGTGTAGTGGAATTTAGTGTTTTAGGACCCAAATGTTGTTATCTGAACACGGCGGCCTTCATTTTCCCAGTCTTTCTTCTCTTCCATGCAGTGCTGTTTTTCCTATTTGCTGCTCACGCCCATGTGTTGTCGAAACAGATTCTAATAAGAAACATTTACAGACGTAGCTGCTCGTTCACGTGCAGCTCCACATAAATGCATTGCCTGCATTTGTTCTCATCTGTTTAAAAAAGTAATTAGTTGCCTTTGAATTTGAAGAAAATCATGATTTGAGTCTGCTTCTCATATCGTCTTGCTATGAGCTGAAGCATATGGAACCTTCATTATAAGTAAAACAAGATAAACTCTCCAAGGTAACAAAGAAACCTCCTTGAAATGCCTATGAAAATTAAATATCTGTCTTTTATACAAAGATTTGATCCAGCAGTCATTATTCAAATAGAAATTCCACTGAAGTCCAGAGGAATTTTGCTGGAGTAAAAGAGTTTATGATTAAATTCTGTTGGAATCAGTAGCAGTGTTGAACCTGGTCTGAGCGGGACCTTCTGTTGTCTTCCTAAGGAAAGGAGAATTTCTTTGTTTTCCCAGCTGAACTTATTTTTAGTGTCAGGTTCTTCAAGGTCTACTTTGAAAACAACTGTAGAAGCTGTGAAAGCAATGTATTAATTGTGTGCTGGAATCCTCTCTTTCAGAAGAGGTAAATGTCAAATGTCAGGGGTTTGCCATTAGCAGGTGAGTACTGGTAGTGACACAGCATTGTTGATTGGTGATAAGAATGCCAATAATTGAGTTAAATTAATTTTTAAAATAAAAGACCTTCTTCCACATAGCAAAAGCTTAAGAATTTATGTTTTGATGTTTTTCTAAAAAAAGTTAACAGGTGTCATGCCTGAGTTTAAAGTGTTGGTCATTCTTAAGCAGAAACATATGAAAATGAAGCAGTCTTATCAGAGATAGAGTATTAGTGTTTGAGACCTGTGAGGAGAGGGAAATAGGAAATGTTTCGTTGCAGTGTAGGCTGAGCCATTAAATTTGAATGTCAAAGCGAAGTCCTTTCTGCCTATTATATCTCTTAAAACACTCATGAGCCTTATCTGTACTGATGTGATGTTTAGTGTCTGTCTAAGGAACCAGGAGAGGACTTTCTCAGGTTCAGGGTGGGTTTTGTTTTGAGTTTTTTATCTTCACAGACAGGATTTGTCTGAGCCAGGCCTTGCTCGTTATGGCTGTGTATTGTTTGTATTTTTCAAGGGAATATGTGAATATCTTTTCTTTTAAAGAAGAGTTTTAAAGAAAGAAATTAGGCTATCTTGTCTTCCAGTTTTTGCAATTTTATGTAGCACAAAAAAAATTGACTCTTGGATCTGTTGTGTGTGTTTTCTGTAACGACTCTATAGATGACTTAAAGTGTTTCTGGAATCAGTTACCAAAGAAGTGAAACATTATTAACTAAAAGGAAAAACAATCCATCTTCTTCAGACACATATTTCAGGTTTTGCATTTCATTTGAAATATATAAATGTAGTTACCTCACAACAGAAGAAAAGCTTTTTTTTCTTAAAGGTTTAATTATCCTTCTACTGATTTGAACTTCTGGGTCTGCTGGTCTGGATTCATGTTGTTCAGTGCCAGGACGGAGGAGGTCTGATATTTCTTAATTATTCTGGTTTAATATGAAACATAAAATCTTGGGGCCATCACAAACCAACGAAAAAAGGCATAATACTCTTTATCCATTTGTTATTTCTTTGATGTGTCACTTTTGGAAGTATGTTCTCTACTCAAAAAACATTATCTCTGCCTGAAAACTTGACTTCAGCTGTCACCTTTAAAAAATACTTACGAAATGTGAAAGTGAATGCAGGGTTATTTTTCTCCTTTCCTGACCTTGTTTCCTGTATTTGGCAGGATTGAATAATGTATGTATAATTGTATAATCAATTTTGCATCTGTGCCAATAGGCAGTTTAATCTTAATCTCCAATTCAAAAGTTACTCATGTTAAAGTGCTGTAGTTAGTCTGTGTGCACGGATTCCTCCTGGCAGTGGGTTTAGAGCACTTCTTTGGAGCTGGTGGATCTGAAATAGCCCTTGTGCCCTTTTGAAATAGAGAAAGGCTGTTGGTGATGGTTGTGGAGAAGGAATTGTGTGTTGGTCATTCATTTAGGTGAAGCTGTGGAGGGAGGATTGAGCCGTAATTCTGCAGATGCTTCCATGGGACAATGGAGCACAATAGGGAATGAATAAGACACTTGGATAATGATAAAGCTTTTGCTGGACCTGGCAAAGAAGCACAGTTGGCTTTTTGAAACAGATGATCACACCTTTGATCTCTTTTCAAGCAGTGGGGATTTACGTCATGGCTCCAAAGGAAATATTTCTGAAGTTAATCCTGCTGGTGACCTGCAAAAGAGAGGATGTCTGTCAGATACACCTATGTGCTCACAGTTGTGCTCATGAAATTACTGTCAGCGTCCAGAGGGGAGGCAGTTGCAGAAATGAAATGGTAGTTGACTGTTCAGGGGTCTCAGATATTCCTCTGCCAGTTCTGCTGCAGTTGATATAAATCTTAACCTTAGAGTGCTTAGAAGGAAGGGAAAGAGGGGAAAATGTTTGCTGGTGTATAAACCTGAGCAAAATCAAAGGAGAAAAGGTTACTAGATGAAGTAGTTGCCACATAGTATTCATTAATATACATCACTGCTAAATAAAGGACACTTGAAAACTATCAAGTGTTCTTTTTAATAGTAAAACAAAATGTATCTGTATTCATAATTAAGTACAAATTCTCCTTCATAAGCAGATTTGAGCCCATTAGTTTTGATGAAGTTTAGTCAGCTTCCAGAGTTGATTTTGGTTTCTGACATGGGTGAACACTGTAAAAAGTTTTGCACTTGCTTAATTATTAAGTTTTCTGTTTGAAAACAAATGTAAACAGAGAAGTTTTTCAGTACAGGAATAGTTGAATTTTTGATACAGGATTTGGGTTTTCATATTTTATATTGTACTAACCAGATGCTTTAGCCAACTAACCAGAGTGTAATGAGTAGCCTCCCGAAAACACAACTTCATTTGCTCTCTTTCTCCTTTAAGGTGGTTTCCCCTAGAATCCAGACAAGGGAAGAGAACTAAAGACAGAGGAGAAATAAATGTCAACATTCAGTTTATGAGGAATAACATGACAGCGAGTATGTTCGATTTGTCAATGAAGGACAAAACGAAATCCCCTTTTGCTAAACTAAAGGACAAAATGAAGGGTCGGAAGAACGACGGGACGTTTTCGGATACCTCCTCTGCAATCATCCCGAGTACTCACGTACCTGACGCAAACGTGGAGGTGTGTAGTGGCGAAGTACACATTAAATCAAAACCAAAAAAACCTTTCCTCTTGGGACCTCAGCGGCTGTCCTCGGCTCACTCCATGTCAGATCTAACGGGACCACATGTCTCCTCGGAGAAGATGAAATCCAGCACTGTTGGCTACTCCCACCTCTTCAGGCGTCAGCTGGAGTCCTTTGGTTCGGTTGATGAAGGCGGTAAGTTAAACTCGTGAGCATTACAATTACAGCTCGCTGCTATTAGAGCATTCAAAATCTGTTTCTTCAGGTTATGAAGCACTTACAAGGCCAAAAGCTCAAGAGAGATTGCTGGCCTATTTTTTTCGCTTCCTTTAGTTGCTGGTAACTCATAATTGCTGTTTCTGAGCATAAGAAGTAACTTACATTGCTCATAATGTAGGATAATTTAGCATTTTCTTTTATTATGCCCTCATCCAAGAGTATATTGCATTCTAAAGGGGACTCTAGACAAAAGAGCATCTTGTGAGAAGTAAGTCTAATTAAAAAGCTGAAAACTATCACCAAATTTGAAACCTGATTTATACAAAGAACTGAAAATACTTGCATTGTTCAAAGTTATTATGCAGCAACAGACTATTGTCTTTTTCTGGCATGGCACACCAGTCGTAGCTGTCTTCTCTGTAGAACTCAGTTTTCATGCAGGAAACAAAAATTTCCTGTGGTGCCTATCCATAAACTTTTCTGAAACATGAAATCAAGACCACAGCTGTTAATTTTTATTTTTTTCAATAGCTTAGTTACTCATCAGTGTTTTGAACTGAGACTCAATTGCAAAGCTTCCAGATCTAAGCTAAAATGGGTTTTCTGCGTGTCAGAAACTATGATATAGTGTCTCATTGATAATATACTAATGACAGATTGTTTGCAGGGAGTCTGAAATCTCCACACAGAAGGACATTAAGTGTTGATACTTCTAAAATGAACCAACTTGACAGCACAGTTGATGAAACTGCACTTGAAGCACAAAATGACCCATTTAATGTGAGTGCTTCGTTACCCCAAAAATTTGCTACACTGCCAAGACAGAAGAATCCATTTGAAGAAAGCCCAGCGACGTGGGATCAGAACATAAGTCTGTTTTCCAAACCTGTCGAGATCAGAAAAGAAATTAAAAAGGAGAAAAAAGAGAAAGTTAGTCTTTTTGAAAGAGTGACTGGAAAAAAAGATAGCAAGAGGTCAGATAAACTTAGCAATGGGGGATCAGAGAGTTCTACTGACTTGAAATCACCGAGTGCGTTTGGGGAAGCTCATCAGGAGAGTTTTGATTATGATTCCACTAATCCGTTTATGGCAAACTTCAAGCCTACAAGCACGTTGCCATCTTCAAGGTAGGTTTTTGCTGTATTTCAATCTGATATCTTGAACATGTTATATAAATGAAAATAAGAAGTGTTGAGGAACACAATCTTTGTGCTTTATATACGTTTGTATCATTGCTTGTCTGTTTCTCAGTAAAAGTCACAAACTTTTTATATAATTTGATCTTTTCGTACTTGGTTTTGGAGTTACTTTTTTATTCCTACTTGTACTGTGAATGTTCTTGGGTGGTTGTGTTTGTGGAAGAACTTTTTCATGCTGAGTGAGTTCTCCCTGGAAGTCTTCTGCTTTCACTGAATGTTCATTGCTAATTGTTACATTGCCCTAAGTCAGGTTTTAAAAAGGAAAGGTTTTAAGTCTAAGGGAAAGATGAAATCGAGTAAGTAAAGAGTGAAGAAGATGTGAGTAGTGAAAACAAATCCTGTGGATGTCACTATTTGGGGAAAAAAGATAATTTAGAGTCTAAGTGTTAGAGTACAAGAATTAAAGAGTATCCTGTTTCCAAATGGGAGCACCCACATGAGCACTTACCTCGCTTCAATTCTTTTGGCTCGCTGTAGCTTTGCTGAGTTCTCTGTGTTCAAATTGTTACAGTTTATGTGTTGAGCAGAATGAATTAAGTTACAAGGGCTGATAAGAAAGTTTGATTTAAATAATCCATTTTAATCTTTGTTTGTCTATCAACGCTTTAGTTATTTTCCTTAAGAAAAAAACAATGTGTAACCCACGGTTAGTTTCCTTTCTGGGTTTTGTTTGCTAGTGAGAAAGATATGCTGTCTGTCTCTCTTTATATATGTATAAATATATATATATACACATACTTATGTACACTCCCACCCACATATACTATTCACAATAAATAAATGTTTAAGAAATTAATTTTCTTTCTTTTGCATTCTTCTTTTTTTTGGTATATAAATGCCAGAAATTAACAGTCCTTGTTTTTTCAAGGTAGTGATTAATTTCTTTTTAATTACTTAAATTTGGTAGAAAATACATTTAAAATTAAAATGCTCCAAACCAGAATCTAAAGGTTGTAAAATCAATCACTGTTTTAAATGGAAAACGTGGTTCTAACAGATTTGCCTTATCTTGTGTATTAATTCCTTAATTAATGACACAGTAGTAGTAGTTTCTTAAAAAGAATAATGTTTCTTGTTATCTTGTTCTTTTAGAACAGAGGGGTCTTATTGTATCCCAGCTCAGTTTTATTCATGGGTTAGAATGCATCACTCCTGATTTAAACTTAGAATCATTTTCTTAACAAAACTAGTCGTGGATGTGAATTAGATAAATGAACTGAAATGGAACTGCTGTAGAAAAGATTTTGTTGCTAGAAGCTCATACAGACTTCAATAAATTATCTTCTTAGCGTCTTCTATGAGTCAAGTCAGTTCCTGGTGTCTTAAATAACATGTTTACAGATTGTCTTAGAATATTTTTTATTTAATAAAGGATTTCTCTAGATTAGCGTAAGGTTAGGTTGTAGCTTGGTTTGTCAGAAGTTAAACTTCCATTTAAATAAGCTCCTCTAAAGAGAAATAATTTAAATAACAATTAAAATTACATAGCATTTAGTTTTTTTTAAATGAAACACTATTCTGGCAGATGCTAGATATAAGTAGTGAAATCTTTTGAAGTTCTTGAATGCAGCAGATCTTGATAAATATAAATCTTTAATAGTAATCATGATGGACTTTTTTTTCTTTGTTTTGTAATTAAAAAGCTCATCACAGTGCCCATTCAGAAGGACTCTAGTCATTTGTTTCCCTCTTTGTGTGAAAGTCTCTTTTACTAGTTCTTGACTTTTATGTAAACATAAACTTTTGATAAGACAAATAGATATTATTTTATTTTCAAAAAGCCAAAAACAGTAAACATTTTGACCTTTCTTACGAGACAGTTGTTATGGAATAATGTCTAGCATGCAATAAGTTAAGTTAGAAGCTCTTGTTTTTTATATGTTCCATTATTGTGTTCTGTGGGAACCTTTTAGACTTAGTTTACTTTCTTTCAAATGTATCTTGTACAATTATTTTCTTTTGAAGTAGAAACTAATACAAAATGTGCATATTTAATAAGTTTACAGTTTACCTTTTATCTGTGGAGGATTTCTCGAATAGAATCCATTTTTAATTTTTTGAACTAATAATACTGAAGAAAGAATTGTATGAATATATGGGCACAAAATAAATGAGGTTAAGTAACAAATTTAGTATGCAGAAAGCGTAGACAGGGAATTTAGACTTTGAGTTTTTTTCTTATTTACTCAATGTGCTATTAAGCTCTTTTGGATGGACACTATTTCTGCAAGTAAACTAGGCAGTGTATTTTTTTTATTAAGGTGTGTCCAAAGTCAGTGTTCTGCTGTGGCTCAGGTGATTGCTTTGCAGGTGGATCTGCCAGTTAACCCCACTTAGCTAAGCCTTGTTTGGGTGATGGAACATCCTGGATTCCTGTCTGATGAAATTCAACTGGAGGATGTATTCCAGGAGCACAAAACGACATCCAGTCTGTGGGACCTGACGGGAGGCAGAGCAAAGTGGAAGAAAAAAACCAAACAAACACAGCAACCCTTTTCCCCAGCCCTCAGAAAGAATTAACCAAACCCAACTCCTTTACATGCACAGTGTGACTGTCAAGTTCTTAGCACTGATGAAGCTACATCTGTAAACTTTGTGGGAGGCTTTTCACTGACTTTGGTGAGCTTTGAGTCAGGCTCAAGTCCATCCTAATTAATTGTGTTTGGTAATGTTGGCTGAGCAGTAACAATGTGGAGAACAGCAGCTCGGAACATCCACTGCTGGCTGGGTGAGTTGCTGCAATAGCCCTTCACCAGCCCATCCTTCCGTGCTTAGCTGGCTGTATGCATGCTCTGTCACTAATTACTCCTATTTACTAATTAAAAGGATAAAGATAAGCACATCTTCCACGTGTTTCTCAGCTGCTGATTCAGAAAATGTAGAAGTGGTTTCGCAACAGTTGTAGATTTTTTTTTTTCCTGAAAGCAAGTATGGCAGGATTGTTGAAAAATTATTATTTATTTTAACTGCTATTATTTATTATTGTTTTTTCAAGAAGCTTTTAGAAGTATTTTGGAAAAGCAAAACAAAACCTGCTTGGTTTGTATCTAATACCTATTGTCAGGAAATGGCAAAATATGGACCCCTAATTTCCATTAATCTCTGATCTGGCAAAGGCTCGTTCCTTGGCTTTGGCTAAATCACTTAGATCTGTAAAATGGGGATGATATTTTTTTACCTCCTGCAAATGCTGAGTGGATAAATGAGTATTTCTTTAATGTTTCTATAGATATGTATTGCAGTATTACACAAGTGTTAAGACTGGGGGGGTTCTGTTGTCTGTTGTGGGCATAATAGAGATATTTATGAGCTGATTTCTTGACAATTTAAAATTGCAGGAGTCTCATAGTGAAAGAAAAAATGCTGGTTTTGCAAAAACTACAAAATCTGTTAGTTCCAGGGCTTTTATACCATACAGCCAACAAAGAATTTTTAAGGAAACTATGCCTAGTGTTCTTAGCATTTAGCATTAATAGTTTTGTCTTTGTACTTCTTAATGCACTGTTTTGAAACTTTTACCTAATATTGCCTTAAATTGCGTTCATTCTTACAATTACTGCTATTGTCGTGGCTCTCAGGAGGTTAATTTGCAGTCAGAAGCCACGTGGCTTTTGTGTTGAACACAGTTAAAGAAACTGAGGGTGCTCCTGGAAAACAAAGATTGTTTTGTGCCATAAGCAAACCTTGTGCATCGTTTTTCTGAAATTGTTTTTGTTTAGGAAAATACATGACACTACACTACAGGCTAATAAACTGATGTGAAAATTTCTCAATTTACACCACTTGACAAGTGCTAAAAGAAAAGCATCTTTAATTTTAATGTGTTATTAGGACCTTTTTAGAGAGATTGTACAAGTTATTAACAAGGTCCTCTGAGACAGGAGACGGGTAATTAACAAGACCTACAGAAAGGGAGTTTAGGTAATTAACAAGATCTTAGGCACTGGACACAGGGAGACAAATAGGCCAATATTTAAAGCTGACAGGTTGTTACTAGTCTGATCGAATTCCACATCTGGGGAGCTGGATTGATAGGTGTTTGGGAGCTTTCTACTAAACATTAGATATATAAAAAATACATACACATAAAAAATGTGTGTGTATGTATATACGCATATATGTATCTATAAATAGAGAGAGGCATTAAAAAAAACCCTTCCAAAGTAGCATTTCCTTGACTTGAGTATTGCTAAACTTCAGGGAAAAGAAGTTAAAGCTTGTGCCTACATACTGATTACACTGTCTTAAGTTCTGGCAATAAGTGTTACATTCTAAGCAATGTGAAAGATGGAGGAGAAAAAAACTTGTGTCTTACTAAGATTCACTGTAACAATTATAAATAATGCTCATATTTATAATATTAGTCACTGGTCAATTGAAGCATGAGTTAGGAAAATACTACTTAATTTTTTGCTAAATTTTCCAAATTTTTTTTACTGCTTCAGCCTTTTTGCAAGCTTGCAACTCAAAAAGAAAAAACGTCAACCCAACCCTTAAACTCTTTTGCATCTTTTTGCTTTGTAATTTTTGCATGTGGTTATTTTCTTCAGCCTCTCTCCCCCATCCTCTCATCACACATGGCTGTTGGAGCTGCCTGGCTCTCCAATGTCACATGTTACAAACAAATCAGGATCTGCAGTTTCATTTTTCCCAGTGGAGGCAGTGTTTGAAATAAGCAATGTCTCTGCATTTTGATATGGTCATTATTAGATTTGTTAAAAAAAGTGTGAGGTGCCACGAAAACTCTTGATAACAGCGACGTGTTTGGATCATATTAAATTGTTAAGTCTAAAGAACAGCTGATGTCTGCTACATTTCAGCAAATATTAACATTTTGAATGTGTGTTGGTCAGGTAGTTGAAGAAGGTTTTGCAAAATCGTGGTGTTCCTCTGTCTGGGTTGCTGCTTTTGAGCTGTGACAGCAGAGCAGGTGCCTGTCTCGAGTCAGCTGCAGTTCTAAAGTAAAACCTGTTCTCCCAAACCACACTGAGGGTGAGTTATTAGTGCAATAACTTCAACATCATCCAAGACAAGTGACTATTAAATGGTTTCAGTCTTGCATAGTTACTGGCAACAGCTCCATTGGAAGAACCCCAAGAGCTGCCTGATGAGAGCAAAGGGCTGTAGTGGCTGTGTATTTCTTTGCCAAATAGGTCATCCAGTGTACAGTACAATTCACTATTTCTAATTTTCACATGCCTTTTTCAGAAATGTTGCTCTCTATATATTACTGTGCTTGCTAGAGTAATAAAGTCTGCTATGACATTTTAGCATATTTATTTCTCTAATAGTCAAAAAATGACATCAGGTGAACTGTGCTGTTTTCAGAATTTTGTTTCCTCTGTCAGTGTGAGCATGTCTTATTTTAAGAACAATGTACTTCTGCATTGCTTTTCTTGAAATGAATGGGGTTTTTTCAGTTCTCTACTGAAATTTGACTAGACTTTAGTCAAGTGTGATCTACAGTCTAGGTAGAATATTGATGGACTATGACAGTGCTTTCATTGTACTGTAGACTGTTAATATTTGTTAATTCAGTGTGGTAAAGCTGTCAGTAGAGCATTATTTCAACAAAAGAAATAAATTGCTGGTACATGAGAGGTAAAGGGAAATTACAAAGCAAGCAGAAGTCATGCAGGGATTCTTAGTCTGTCCTGCCAGGACTGTTATCATCTGATTTAAAAAGATCACTGCATGTGCTAAGAGAATAATGAAATCTTTTGCAAAGCTCCTACAAAGCAGTGGTCACAGCATTTGGGACATGACTAAGGTGAGCTGGAGCAATCAGTTCTCAGAGGGATATCATAGAAATACTTCGTAATAATCTTGACTTTTGCAGACTCTTCACCAGCAATCAGTCACTCCTGATTAGTTGACTGTTTTAGGAATACTGTTATGAAAGTTCATCCTGCTGGCTGCATGACAAGATTTTTTTCAAGCTTTCGCTGTCTCTTGGTGCACATTAGGGCATGTGAAATCTTTTTTGAGAGGATGCATGAGGCATATTATCTTTCCCGAGGGAAAATGCACTGCCTGTTCTATTTTATTTTTAAAAAGAATAATTAGTTATATTGTTTCTTTATTAATAAATGCACAAGCTGTGTAAAAGCAATGAAATTTTTCTTCTGTTTCATTATAAGAACTAAGAATTAGTTCTATTTTTTTAATAATTGAAAAATGGATCTGGAAGTTTCAGTGTAAAATTTTACTTTAGGATTGATTTTTTGTTTGTTTGTTTGTTTTTTTGTTTTGTTGACTTAGAGATCTCTAGTAATAGGGTCTTCTAGTGGAGATGCTGGCACAACTTTTATTATAACAGTTCTTTAGTGGTCTCTTGAGAACAGAACTTTTTTGCTATAGCACAATTGCTAGTAAAAGGAGAAATATTTATATACTTAAAATTCTAACTAATCAAGAAAAGGAGTGATAGCCACGAAACCTGATACTCTTTTTGTATCCTCCTAGGGTTACCCAAGCTCCAAAAGGCCATGGAACATGGCTTGACAGCAGAACAATTTATATAGTGAAGTGTCTTAAGTGATGTTCCCCAGAATCTAATTGCAAAATAAATGGTAATATGCTTATTCTGTCCTTGCTCAGCTGCCAGACAAGACAGTCATTTCTTCTCAGAATATAAAGTGAGCTCTGCATTGCCAGGCACAGCAGGCTGACAGTATTCTATGGAAGGCTAAGTTTCTGAATTTCATTAACTGTATCTGATTTTATTCATTTCTTTTGTTTGTTTTTTTTCCTAGTGCATTGGTAATAACCTAAATGGCATCCTAATATTTCAGGGTTTTGATATGTGTTTTGAGTGCAAAAGCACTGTAGTAGGAATCAATCCAAAGACACAGAAGTAGAAATAGGAATAGAATTTCAACTCTAATGGAAAATGAATATCTTAGAGCTTTGCTAATTACCAGACATTCCATATTAAAGGAGAAAAACTGAAAGCTCATACTTAGCTTATTGGTATAATGGATATTTTACAGAATGTTAAGTTACATAAATTTCAATACTTTGAATAGTAATGATTAATGTAAATATCCTAATTTTAATTTCTAATAGTATACAGTACAACAATCATGTAACTAATACGACTAGCAAAAGATAAGTAAAAAGCTTTTGCTCCTTAAGAAAATACTACTGCCATGGAGCATAATTTAGGAGTCTGATTCCCATTCATTATGTTGTCAGGGTAAATGGCACTAAAATGTTTAAATCAGTTATAGGAAAGATTTGATAAAGATTGTTTTAATCTCTAGGCATTCAGAAGCTAAATATTTAAACAGCCACTAGACCTAATGTTTGAATTTTTAACTACCATTAAACTTCAGTAGAGAAAATTATGAGCTGCAGTTGTAAACTTGAGCTTGTGATACATCCTGAACTCAACTCCACTGTATTGTTTCTGTACAAACTGTAAACTGTCAACATGCAGTGGAAGTAATGAACTACCATAAAAATAGGTGTTATTAAAAAAAAAAAAGGTTTCCTGTAGTTCTAATGAAATGTTTTTAAGTGGAGAAAGTAACATAAAAGTACAAAATAATATTATGAAATAGTAACCCAAAAGACTTTACAGAATCAGCATTGCAGTGTGTCTGTCTCCATTAGCAGTTTATACTATTTTTATTTCTCATCACTTTCTCCCCTCAGGAGCAGGACGATAGAAAAGGGTTCTCGTCTCAGATGAGCTAAAATTGAAATCCAAGATAATAAAACCCCAGAAACTAAAGCAAACTTTACTATTCAGGAAAAATATGAAGAAAAAGTTATATCCAAAGCAATAAAATAATATGGAATAATAATAAAATAATGGATATGATTTAATCTGGTAAAAATGTCAGTTATATAAAGTAACTGTTAAGGAAACTAATTGAATTCCCAGATGAGTGAAAGGGGGGACATGACTAATTGCTGTGCTAGGTTGGAGAAGTCTATTCTGCCTGTGGAGGGATAGGGGCAATGTAGAAATTGTCTTGATGGTGAACTGAATGAATGGAAGTTTATCACTTGTAAGAGACAAACTATTAAAACTCAGTATGGGACCTGGGACATCACCTTGAGGCACATAAGACACGAAACATCCATTTATTAGAAAAGAAACATCTTTTTACTTGTAAACTGAGCAAATTTAGTTTGGGCATAAATAAGAAACAATAATTAGGGAAGCCCACAATGCCAGTTTTTCACAATCACTGTTCACAGTCAGCTGCACTCAAAAAAAACCCCACAAAAACCCGAAAAGATACTTTTTTGCCAAGCTGTGAACATGTGAACTTCTCCCATAGCAGAAGTTCCCTGCTAGTTTATCAAATGCTGGGAAAAAAAGAGATTGGATTATAACTAATACTATCACTGTGAACTGTGACTGCAACACAGGAAAAAACAATGTTACTTTTTATAATTGCTTAGATCAATTATTTTAGAATGCTTTTAGGAAGTAAAGATAATGGGTGCTCAGAGGAGGCTTGTGATGGTTGTACAGTGTGTGGGCTGCAGTCCTAGAGGCAAGTTTTCCGTAATTATTGCCAGCAATCAAGTGAGATGGTAACTTTAGGGATATATTGCTGTGATGAAATTTAAGTTAAAAAATAAATGCTGTCATGAATTTCAATACACCAGACAGACAACTCCACCAACTGTATGCATTCATAATTTTACAGTATTTTCTTTCGAGGTGTTACCTGTTCCTCAGACAGTGAAATATGGGTACAGTGGTGGGAGTCTGCATCTGCTCACACTCACCGTGGGCTGGGAGCACTGACAGGAAAACCCTGCGGGGCTCAGCGAGGCCAACGAGCTCCCACCTCACTTAGCAGACACTTTGATTTAAAAAAATGTTATTATATGCAATCTCAGCACCTGTTTCTTCCTCCAGAAGCAGTATATTTTCCACATATCTCTTTCAAATATGAGTCACAGTCTTCATGGGGTTCGAGTTTTTATTGGGGAATATTTTAATAGTTTTTCATTTTTTGCAAGTGTATTCGAATTTCTTCGTGTAAAATACGCAGATGTTCTCTTTTGTAATTGCAGTTGCGTTGTCCACAATTTTACAGAAATGATTGCGGGTTTTTTACTGCTTAAAAATAAAAAATTAGTCCATATTGCCAGTGATTCATACTCCTAATTTTCAAATACAACTTCTCGTAGTCAGAACTGCTGCTTTCATTTTAAGCTGCTGCTATGAAAAAGAGTCCTAGAACTTATTTCTCAGAAACTAAAGTCATTGGAGGCAGTGAAAGATCTTGCTTTTTTAACCTTTCAGAAAGTCGCCCAGTTGAGCAGTCAGGCCGTATTATTCTATATCTTGTCTAACATGAGGAAACAGTCCCAAAAGAAAGATATCCCAAATTAACGCCACACTTCGTTAAATAGAGACATTCTTGGTTTTCACCGAGCTAATTCGATCCAGTTCAGTTAACTCATTTTTTTTGTGCTGGGATCACGGAAGGCAGCCATGAATGGAGCGAGTTCATCATGTGTTTGACACATCCGTGTGAGGCTGAAAGGAGGGCTGGGAGGGAGGGATCCTGCCTTTGGCTTCGCGGACAATGCCCGATGAAAGAGGCCCCTCATTCAAAAGGGGTCTCCGGCAAACGAGGCAGACTGCTGGGGATCACTGTTACAAACAGGTATAATGGGAATTAGCCAAACTTGATTCCTCAGACACCTCTGGATTTCTAGTTGTGACTGTTCCTGTAATCCGGTCTCTTGTCTAATACCCTCAGCCCAGCAGATGGTTTACGGGACTCCTGTGTGAGCAAAAGTTTGCCTGCTTTGGAAAAGAAAAATCATGTACAGAAAAAAAAAAAACAACTAAAAAACAAAGTTGTATTATAAACAAAAAAATCTTTACAGAAATAATCATGGTTTATACTTTACGTATTTTAAGTTCGTAAATTTTTTTGCCTTCCACTTTTGCACCGTGAAATATACGGCTTATAAATTCAGATAACAAAGAGAACTGAACAGCCACAAAATAGATGTTCCTTGCATTAAAACATCTTTAAAATTAAAAAAAAAATGTGTAGACATAGTTGTGTAACTCTCAGTCAACAAACATCACCCTCAAAGCCACTCTAACAAAACAGTAGATGTGAAAGAATGTGTCTGCTATGGTGCTACGAAGTAAATGATATTTGTAACCCGTATCCAAATTCTGAAGGCATTTTCAGAGAATGTTTTCTTTCCAAACTTGCTGTAGCAAGTACGTGAGAACAGAGCAACGCTGATTTTTGAAGATACTTGCTAATAACTGCCCCAGCCTGAGAGATCAGTGGACGATTTCTTAAGCCTGACATTTAGGCAATGGTTGTTTTTATCAGTATCAACAACATCATGAAATAGCTTTGGTTTTTGGATATGTACGGTAATCACTAAGTTTATAACATAATAGATTATTTACTCAATTTTAAGTATGAAATAAATGTTGCTGACAGAAGATGGCTTTTCAGCTCTGATTTAAGCTGGTGATCTCACTGGAATTTGTACAGGACCTTTCTCTTCTAGGAACTGCCGTGAAAGTTGGGAATACGTGTTGGGTTTGGTTGTTGATTTTTAACAATCTCATCCCAGGGACCTGTTTCTGGGATATTTCATTTAAAGTATCACTTCTTGCTTAGAACCTCAAGCTAAGTCTAGAGATAAGAGGAGAGATAAAGAAGCCAAATCCATAATAGCCTTTCTTGCATTTCTTAATTATTTATTCAAATTTTATGACAGAAAGAAGATGAGAAATACAAAGAATTGTGAACAAAGAATATATTAAGGTTTCCTTTAATTTCAAATATTTTCTTAAGTTCAACAATTCAAGAAAATAAATCATATTAAATATTTTGTAGCTATATTCCTAATTCAGTACTGTCTTCTAGTAGATGTCTTGGTCAAATAAGTGCACTGCTAATATTTTTTTGGTGTGGTTTTTTCCCCACAGTTTTAGCATGAATCCTTCTGGCATTGAGGATCTCAGGAAAAAAACGGTGAGTTATGAAATGTTATGGAAAGCTGTCTGTAAATGCTAACTAATTGGTACTGGTATAACTTAAAAGCTTTTATTCTTTTTTAACCTCTTATAAGGAAATGCTGGGTATTTTTCATTTGACATATCCAGAAAATCTAAATAGAAAATCACTGTCTTAATGTAAATTCGGAAATAAAGGAGAGTTTCGCACTCAGTGTGGAGTTTACCTGTGATATGATGATGAAGAAGGAAGTACTTAGTTCTTTGCACAAAAAGTAAAAAAAATCCCCAAAACCTGGGGTTTTAGGCGTGGTTTAGATGACTCTAGAGAAGTAATGGTCAGGTGAGGAACTCTGTATTAGGCAGTGATGTATTAATTGTCCAAATAGGAGTTTACTGTCACTGTAATCAGAGGCTTGAGGAGTTTTTAGAAGGCAGATCAAAATGGAAATAATGAACCGATATATGATACGATTAATAATACACATAATAAATGAACAGCTGAAAACACTAAAAAATAGAAATACTAGGAGGTATTATTCAAAATGCTCTTGCTTCTAAAAGTACCAAGAATAAATTGTGTACTAAAAAAAGACAAGAAGAAATCCACAGATTGCCTAGGCGATGTCTTTGTTTGAAGGAAAATGTGGTCTTACTAGAATTTGTTCTGTGAATAGATGACATCTTTAAAAGTGGGTTTGTTTTCAATCTCTAAAATATATAGAAAACAAGTTTCACAAGCAAATATGACTTTGTACTGTTTGTTTTTTGCTGGTTTATGTAAATGATTTGTAATAACATTTGATGTTATTGTAAATGCCCAAGTTTTTATAATGTAAGTAGCTGGTGGGAGATGTCAGAGTATTTGAAGGCTGCCTTTGATCAGATAGTAAACTGAATTCTACCAGGCAGTTACTTAATCTCTGACAAAAAGAGACATCAAAAAATTGATTTAACTTAGCAGCCATTGTCTGTAAAGTAACCATAATTACAGTTTCTATGTGCTTGCAAATGTACTACTGCAAATCATGTAATTTATTGCTGGTAAAAGCATCGGTTTAATTCTTTCAAGAAATAAGATGTGAATTGTTTTATTTAAAGGATTTAAAGGTGATAAAAGAAATCCTTGATGATTTTTCTTTTGGAATACCAGCTCTCCTAAATGTCAGTTGTGGGATTATGAGGTGGTGCTCATTTAATGCAAAATACAAATTAGGTGGGGAAGAAACTATATCTCAACCCTAGTTTTGAATGAAACCATTTGAATTTTTTTTAAATATTCAAGGTTGCTTTCTAAGGTGTTTGAAGTAATTTATTATTAGATTCTGTAATAATAGCCCTCACCAAGTTATTATATTTCTTCCTTGTGCATATTATTTAGTAATTATGTTTGTATGTCTTCTACTCTGGTGCCAACACCTGTCTCTGAAAGCAGTGTTTAAATGGGAGCAGTAGCCAGTTGAAAGGGCAGTGTGAGCTCTTTAAGGCCTAATTAAGAACTGAAAGGAAGACGAAGTAAGTAGGACAAAAGATGTGAAAGTAGCTTAGATGATATTCCCAGAGCAGAATTCCTCATTAGAACAATGAAGAGATGATCAGGGATTGCCAGGCCTTCATTTTAGCTAACATTGTTTCCTCTGGCTGTCAGTGTGTACCCCAATAGGGGTTTGTAGCTGAGAAAATCATTCTTTGCATAGCTTGTTGTTTAGAATATTTCTTTTCTTAATAATTCATTATAAAATTAATCTTTTGCATTAAAATTATGGTACCTATTTTTGTAAAGACATAGATGTTCCTTATACATTTAAAAATCACCTATTGGCTCTGAACATATGAAATCTTCTTAATTTTAGCAATATTCATTTCTAAGTCCTAACATACTTTAACTAGAATTTTCTTGCATAATTAATGTGATAGGTTATTGCCCCCCAAAGATGTATATGGAGCGTGTGTATGATAAAACATCTTTAAAGCATATGTATTACACACAATTTTCCAGTAAACTTGATAGCATAATAAAGTCATCATTGCATCTTAATTCCTGTTCCTTTGCCAAATCAGAAAATTAGGCAAACCCTATATATCAGACTTATAAGTGTTAGTGATATCTTTTCCAATGTGTACAAAAATTTAGTACCATAAAGAGAAAATGTTACTTCCTTCTTGTAGGAAAAAATGTGCTAAAAATATGACCACAAAGTAAAGTTCTTTTCTCTTCTACACGTGATGAAAATCAATTACTAACCAATTTATAAATTTCATCAGGTTAGCCATTTTAATAAAAGTGGGAGTTATTGATTACTTAAAATCCTGTGACTTGGTAAGTTTAGAGTACTGAATCTACGTACATAAATATGACATTAAATGTCCCAAATGTAGTAAGAAGCCCTTAAAAGCACAGATTTTTGAGAGCTACTATTAGAATATAATTGATGGAGAGAGGCTGATCTGTCACAGTGCAGCCTATTTGCAGGGCACCATCACTTTTAATTAGGTTCGTTTGAAAACTTTGGCCAGCTGCATATTTTAATGGTTCGACGTGTGCCAATGTGCAAATATGGAGCTGTATGGAAAGAAAAGGAATGGGGCATGGCAAAGGAATGAGTGTGACTATTATGTGGTGTGCTTCTTAGCTGTGCAAGCTTTATCATTTTTAATGACATGTTTCTACTGTAAAGAAAAGCTATCTTGTGTTGTTCTGCCCTGTTAGAGGTGCAGGATTTTTTAGGTTCCATATCTTCTAAATGTCTCCATTTCTGAATGACATAAAACATACTGCTTAGCATGTGTAACAGTGCTAATACTTCTATAAACCCACACAAAATAAGACATTCAGGTTTATAGTATTTTGGATTACATGTTGCCCTTTTTAAGATGACTAATTTGTCCATCTCTGCTAAAACCTGCATTTACTGAGTCGTCAGAACTCATTACAGAAACAATTCTCTTTTCCCTGCTGCTTTATTCTGGGGCTCTCCTGCTTTAAAGCAAGGTCTTTTATAGGTACACATTTCTGTCTTAAGTGCTCTGGTGCAAATAAGATGCAGCCTTTTATCTTCACCTGAAATTTAAAATTGAAAGTTTTATTATGTGGTTCAGAAGCCAAGGCCTGGAGAACCACTGCTGACTAAAAATAGAATATGAAAGACAGATGAGGGCTGATGTCATTCAGAGCTGAGTAAATGCTTTGCTATGATGCTCTCCAAAGGCAAAGACTCAGAGAAGTTACAGTAGGAGTTGAATTCTCAGGACTCTTCTCTTGTTCTTCTATAATGAAGGTTACCACAGAACCACAATGAAGGTTACCACAAAACCATAATGAAGGTTTTCCAAAATGGACCTGCCAGCTGTACTTGTGGTTGCTGCTCATATGGTCAATAACTGTGTGTCCATCTCACTGAGAAGAATTTTGTTTTCTGAGGTGACAGGGCGGGAAATGTTCATCCAGCTGGGCAGCCTTTCTCCAGTTGTCTGCTCCAGTGGGGGTATCGGAGGGAAAAGCACTACAGGTGTTACTGAAAGAAGTTGCTTCTGGCACGAAATGCGTGCGAGAAACATCTGAAAAGCAATAACCCATCAATTTGCTGAGAACACTGAACTGTTTAATAAAACCTGGTGTTTTTTTCTAAACTTACTGCAGGAAGGAAATCCTTTCGATGCCACTGCGGGATACCGAAACCTCACTTACGAAGAGGTTCTGCAGGAGCTGGTGAAACATAAAGAGCAGCTCAAGAAGAAGGACACCCACATTCGTGAGCTGGAGGATTACATTGATAATCTGTTGGTACGAGTGATGGAGGAAACCCCCAGCATTCTCAGAGTGCCATACGAACCTTCTCGGAAAGCTGGCAAATTTTCCAAAAGCTGAGATAGCAGGACTTGAGGGTACTTTCTGCGGAATGCATTAGTGGAAGGAAATCACACCTTAATATTTTGACTTCTCTTCATTCCTTTTCTCGTAAGAAATTCCAGGAATCAGGGGAGGAGGGACAATGGCGTGGGTTTTTTCATTTTTTTTTTTTTTTTAAACTCCAAACACTAGCGGGAGCTGCCAAAAGTAATGTTCTGTTAGATTACCTAAGTAACTTTTTTTTTTCCTTCTTTTTGAAAACAGCTTTAGGTACAGAATACTTCCAGTAGAGTTAATAATACACATTAAATATGTCCATGCAGTTTATATAATAGCTTAGTGTTCACCATGTGGCAGTTTCATCTGGGAAGCCTGTGCTGTTATGAATGTTTTCTTGAATGATTATTGGTATTAGGCAAATATATTGATTCTTTTATTACAGCATGCCATCAAGACCACTGTTTTCAAGCCAGTGTAGTACTCTACTAAACCTAAGTGTGGTTTGTTGCAATGGAATGTAGCTCTGCACATATTAGAGGAAAACAGTGATGCACAATCTTTGCAGAGTAAATGCTGTATTCTATACAATGTGCTTTTTATATAACAATGTAAGAAAACCCGTGCCATTTCTGCAATGGCACATGCTGGAACCAGTTATTTTACACTTAAATGCTGAATTTTGTGTATAATGGGTGAACTTTGGTAGTGAGCTCATGACATAAGGTTGTTTTGAGGATCTTTTTGTATGGAGTTACTGCATGCCTTTTTATGTGTTAAAGTACTTTGAACAGTGTTCGCAGAGTCAGAGGTACAACTGGAGAACTCAAGTATGGAATAAAGGTATGAATACTTTTGTTCAGTCAGAGTCTCCTGCCATGAAAATGTAGCAGAAATGGAGAGGCTGGCTTAAATAGACACGATAATTCAATTTAAGGTTGAGTTTTACATGATATATGTCTTAACTTTTTAAGTCTTATGACAATGAAATAGATGCCTTTAGAAATAGGCCATGTTGCTTAAACACACATAGAGTACTTAGGCTTTTCATTAAAAATATCAGTATTCCATGTATATAGTTCTAAAAGTCAGTTTTCATTGAGGAAAATGAAAGAAGAATGTAGTAAATATCTTCCTGGTCATTTAATAATTGTTTATAAATGACGTATGAAAAAGGTATCTGTTATTCAATGAATTGGAAAAATAGAGTGATGAACATAAAATGGGAAAACACTGTAGGAGAATCCTCAAAATATTAACATGAATATATTTTAATTTTAATTTCCTTAATAAGATTCTTACTTGGATTGTCTGTTGCTGTGAAACAGCAAGATGATATTAAAAAAATGTACAGAGAATATTTTAGTTTTGGATTTAAGAAAACTGTCTTTTTATCTTCTTTTTCTGCACCTGATCTGTTGGGTTTTTTAACAGCACCATGAAGTGGCTGTTGCTGAGGTGGAGCTTGAAATTGAATTTCAATTTTTTCTTGTTGTTGTAAAGGATTTAAATATATTTTCATTTTTAAAACTGCAGAAATTGGTAATAGCTTGAATAATTATATGCGGAAAAGTTGAAAAAGTTCTATATGAATGCATTTGACATCATTAGTATTGTAGGACAGCACAGAATTATTCTTGTTAGAAAAAAASCTTCTTTGTACAAATGATCTCAGATTTCATTTACTTATTTTTGGCTTTTTCTCCTTTATTTTCTTCTTTTATTTAGCAACTACCTCCCTTCCCCTAGCGCTGTCCCTAAAATATATGCAGTCAGTGTTCCCAACGCGCCGTTGGGATCCCGTGGTGTAGGTCCCTGTGCCTGGATGGAGCCTGAGTGATCCCAGCCCTCCCCACTTGCAGAGCTCTGCATTTGTAGTTTGTAGTACAGAAACCCATCCCACACCAGGCTGTCTGTCTCTCTTTTGTCAGCCTAAGGATGTATCAAGTTTGGTACCTCAGAAACCACATGAATGTTCTTTTGACCCCCTCCAGATCTCAATGACTGTAAATCTGTTGTAATATATTCAAAGTGCCAAAGGTTATGTACTGGGTTATGGTACGCTTACTGGTGGAAGTTAGGTTTTGCACTCAATTAGATTTCTAATTACACCAAGATGTATTTCAGTTACTATGGTATTTCCATAAAAGTTCTTAAACATTTTCAAATGTTTGTCCGGAGCGAGTGGTTTTCTCGTGTTGTTAATGGGGAAGTGTTCTGCAGTTGTTTTGAATTCCACGCTCATTTTCAGCTAACTGGTATGAGACCATCTCTAGTATCCACAGTGCTTAAATCATACACCCCAGTGAGGACTAACAACTACACTAACCAGAGAATGTGCTCCAGTGACTTCTCACATGCAAGCCAACTTATAATTATTAAAATGAAACTCTACTATATTTAGCACCTCTGGAATCACTTCTTTTAGAATGTAAATGTAGAATATCAAACCGCATAATTGACTAAAAGCAGATCATTTGACATATTTGCATACCAAGAACGATAAGCAGATTAAAGGTAGCGAAAAGATCAATTTTTGTGCATTAGTGAAGAAATTTAGTGAAGCTTTGAATGTGCTATCTAGTCTTTATCTGATCTGTAAGTGAATAAATGCACCTTTTGTTTCTAACAGTTTGTCAGGAAAGAGGGGAGAACAACAAATGCGATTTAGGAAAAGGTAGAGTTACTCAGAGAGGCAGAATGGGACATTAACAACTATGAAAATATTTTTATAGAGTTCTTATAGGTAAAGATATAGCTTCTTTTGGAGCAATTCTTGAA
The DNA here is from genome assembly GCA_018881555.1 of Amblyornis subalaris. Classification (NCBI taxonomy): domain Eukaryota; kingdom Metazoa; phylum Chordata; class Aves; order Passeriformes; family Ptilonorhynchidae; genus Amblyornis; species Amblyornis subalaris. The sequence goes on along the minus strand of JACAXG010000101.1, from coordinate 565,036 downwards.
AGATTACATACACATCATTGTCTGCTTATAAAGAAAATGTTAGCGTTCTTCTGCATTTTGAGATTTTTTTTGAAAAGCTTCTTCAGCCCATATGTGTTTTTTGAACCATGCAGCTTTTGAATGAAAACTTTTCATACAGAGTCATTTGTATGTTGGAAACAAAGTTCTGTTTTTCCCATAGGATAAAATTGTAAACTTACTTGCAGATCTTTTTAAACCCATAAAAACTTGCCACTTGTGGTCAGTCTTTCTTGCCCTTTAAAATATAGGGATGAAAATTTTGAACATCTCCATATTATTTTGATATTTTCTCTCAAAAATTAGCATAAGAGTTCTTCCATGAATGCACTATACTTTGAAATTATCCTTTGAAACAGCTCTGCTTATAGCCATGTGTTTTGCTTACTTATAAGGACAAATATGAAGGCCATACTTTAATGTTGTAAGAAATGTAAACTTTCTGCCATTCAAGAAGGATGTTTAATATTTATATATATTACCTGTTGCTGCTGTATTTTATGTTTAGCTTGGTTTTCCACCTACTAATGAATGTAGCATTCTCCCTAGATTATGCATAACTACATTTATTGCTGTTGGCTCTATGACAAGAACTATTTGTAATTTTCCAGCTGTGGAAATGTTGCCTTGTATTTACAAAGGTTTCATGATTTGGGGACCCAATGAAAATCATGCTCATTAGATACTAGCCTGCATTTCTTTCTGTAAAGGATGCCCTTTCTTATATGCATCTTAAAACAAACAGAACTGCTGTCTTAATGTGTTTACTGCTGCACTGGGGGTTTATTTACACTTCCAGCTTTAAAGAAAGATTATTGTCCTACATCAAGTATGTAAAGTAAGCTCATGCTTTTTTGCTCTTTATGTACCATTGCTGTTGTAGATATGATAGAGGCATTAGCTGGGCTTTTCCAGTGGTGAATTTAGAGCATGTTGACTAACTTCCCCTCTTTGAAGTACTTGCTGAAGGATTATAGCACTGCTGCGTTCACGATGCTCGATTTAAGGGTCTGTCAGCACTTTCGGTATGAAACCCTATTTTCAGGGATTTATAACTTTAAAATGTCGATACAGTCACTGGAAGTATTTAATATGCAATAGGTAGCACTTTAATCTGTTTATGAAGGGGTTTGAGATTTGTTTCTGTTGAAAAAGTCACAGTCTCCTAGAGCATGGTGGGCATTGGCTTTATCTTTTATAATTTCTACCTTGAAGAAGCCACTGTTTGTTACAAGTGGTGGAGCCATTCCTATTCATCTTAGAAGCTTCCAGATGTCTTGTATTACAATGTATTATAAAAAGCTGAAGATCCAGGTTGTATAGGAAGTCTGTAAAAGATATGAACATTACTTATATCTTAAGGGTTTATTTTGTCTCGTGCAATCAATGGTAGTTTGTCTACATTTAATAATGGTACAGAATCATAACTATATGCACTTGTGAGAAGTATAAACTTAGAATGCATGAAAAACTTTATTTTTGTTTCATTATTGCAACTTCAGCTCCTTTCATTTGATTAAAATGTTATCTTAGTATTTTAATTTCTGTTCATTAAATAAATATTGCATGTCTAACACTAATAAAGCACCACAATGCACTACCCAAGTAGTTCTTGAATTGTGACATTAATCTGTGTTATGCAAAGCATGTAACTCCCAAACTCCGTGGGTTTGAGGCTCTCAGACCACAGAGAGGGGTATTTCCTTAGGGACAGCTCTGAATGAATATCCCAGATGTTTGTTGGGTAGCCATTAAGGGAAATCTCTTCAGTAGTGTCCAAAGCTTAGAATTAGTGGGAAAAAAAAAAGCATATTCTTAAAAATACTAATCTGTATGTCTTTTTTTATGTGGTATCTGCAATCCCTTTATATGCCCGATTCCTCTGATTCTGTGGCTGTGTAAATATCACTAGGAGATTTTTGGCAGGGCAGAGCAGCATTTCTCAATGAGGACAAACCCTGCAAATTTTGATATGGAAAACATGACACACATTTCTCTTCGTACTTGACAGAATAGAACCCAGCCAGAATGACAGAAAACTGGAGCATCCTCCCTCACCACCCATAAATATTTTTTTCAGTGCTCCCGCAAGTCTTTAACACACTTTTCTCGGAAAAATACATGCTTTTGCCTGTCTTCTTTTCCTCTTCCATGAAGCAGCAAATAAGAGTATTGCTGTCCCCTGACATAGGTTTTGTGGGTGGTAAGGAGGTACGGAGAATAGTCCTGGCTTGGGAGAAGAACATTGTGAATAGTTCACCCAGTTTCTTGGAGCTTTGAATTTCACAAGGATGTGATTCCTTCCCTCGCAGTTAACGTGCTCTGTGAGTAGGTCCTTTCTTATGCAGCTGTGGACTTAGAAAAGCTTAGAAAGGGTTCTTCTCTTAGAGGTGTCCATGAAATATGGTGGTTATGGGAAATCATAACCAGTTTATGTGCTGTCCATGTACTTACACATGTTGTTGTGCAGGTCTCCATCAGCTGTTCCACCCCCTGGCTCACGGATTTTGCAACTGTCCCAGTGCCTGAGGAGGTGAGGAGTGAGGACGGAGGAGGAAGGCAGCTTTCAGAAAGCACCAAAATGCCTATTAAATACCACTTTCCATCTGTAATTCACATCTGGTAACTAATCTCAGTTCCTATGGCCATTCGAAAAGGGAGCCACGCAATTTCCCTCCCTCAGAGGCATAATGTTTGTTAGCTGATACCAACTGCAATTCTGTTGATGATATGAGAGCCCAACTTGATTAAACAGCTTCCAGTTTGCCCAGCACGGACTTGCCTTTGAGTTTTCATTATTAACCATCTCAACCCCCTAAGAAAGGTTCTCAAGGATATTTTAAATATAGTTAAGTAGTTAAAGAACTATTGAAATTAGATATAAACTAGAAGTATTATTAAAGAACAATTCTCTCTCCGGTTGAACTTATTAAGGTTATTTTTTTATGGAACCATACAGAATAAAAATCAGGATTTCATTTCCATATTTCAAGTTTAATTTGTTTTTATGGGAGTGTCGTGCATGTTCTGGCTGCAGCTCAGTTGGGATACATTGCCCTTTTTGTGTAACACTGGGCATGTTTGTAAAGTCATAAATAATGATGATAAAAAAGTAATCCCATCTTTTTTTTTGATTAATGAATTAAATGTTGGATTATTTTGTTGGATTGTTATGTAATAGTGCCATTTTATGAGAGATAGGAGTAAGACTATCTGCTGAAGGAAGCTGTTTTCTCTTCTTTGTACTACTTACTGAGTAATTATGATAGAAGGCTGCCACGCTGAATGCAGCCCAGCCTGGAAACTGTGTGGCATTGATTGTGTAGTGTTTATATAAATATCAGTGGCTATTACATGGGGATTATTGCAATGTATTTATAATGTGTTTTTACAGCATTTAGTAATGTAGATCAGTCTTTGATAAATGGATGATGATTTAGGACAGAAAAGTACCCTCCGTGGCTAAACACTGACGTGTTTATACTTTAAAAGTAAGCAGCTTAAAAAGGTTTTAGGGGCATGCAACATTTAAATGAAGCTGAATACTAAAAAGGGGGAAAACTTTATGGGATATTTTTTTTTGTTTCATCTTAAACAGCACCTGCTGTGTGACGTGCAGGGAATGAGTAGAAGGAACATTCAGGAGATTCCATTGCTGGGATCCAAAAAAACCCAACAACAATAAAAAGTTAGTAGGGCTAGGATCTGATTTTAAGGGATGTCTTTGCCTGTCACGTGCCAGGTTCTGTTTGTAACAGGAAGAGGTAGTACAGCATCCCTTACTAGCAAGATCTGTGGGAGTTTTAATAGAGGGATGAGTTCCCAAAGTTTTAGGTGTGGGACAGGTGTCGGGCAGAGGCAGAGCTGTCACTTCTGCTTTTTGAGTCCTGCTGACACTGGTATGAACTTCAGGGATTAAACAAACCACTTCCCTAGGAAAGTTGGGAAGTGTCTGAGGAAATCTGGGGTATGCAGCACGTGGCTGGCCAGGTTGCCTCTGCTGTCACTTGAAGTGGGTGTCTGGCTCAGGATCGTCTGGAGTGGCCAAAATGTGTCGTGTCACCTCGTGCTCTAAATCATTCATCTGGGGCCTTACGAGGTGCTGAGTGTCTCCTTCTCCGATCACTTGCTGCTTGCGTTATGAATTCCTTGGAAATTGACTCCCTGGGACATCTTTACAGGAGACATCAAGGGTCTCCATTTAAATTTAATGAATATTGTGTAATTTGCCAAGGACTTCTACAATGCATTAGGAAAATCTGCCTCTTTGAGACCAGAGCTTTGCCAAAATAATGGCAGCTTAATGACATCCTTTAAAAGCAACTGCTGACTCTCCAGCTATGAGTATTTTCCATTTCCTAATAAAATGTTTTCTCATTAAAGCAGCTTATTTCATTAACTTATAATTCATAGCTTAAATATGCTTATATTTTGCTAATTGTAGATTACTTAGTGCTTATTTTTAAGGAACACTGAAGCACAAAATACAGAATGTCGGGGGTTTTTTTTAAAGAAAAGTCTTGCCTTGTGCATAGCAATTGCGTTTGGATAAGCATTTTAAATATGCTATTTTTAAGGAGTTTTTACATGCTATTTTAAACTAAATAATTAAACTTCTGTAACAAGAAACAATTTGAAATGTTCATGCAATTTATAGTTTTAATTCCTTTATAGATATGTGCTCTATATTTTACAGTGATGATTCAAAAGCTACCACAGTTACATATTTTAAATTGTAAGGATATATTGTGAGATTGCAAATTATTCTTTTCCAAAGTACACAAAGCCAAGTAGACTCTTTTGTGTTTTGTAAAAGTTAAAAGTGAGCTCTGGGAGAAGTAAGGTTTTCCTAAAAATTGGTACAAACCTTTGTGTTGAGCTGCAGTGCAGCTCGATTTGGGGGTGTAGCCTCAGGCACTCCTTTATCCAACAGACTAACATCAAATTTGCTTTATTTCTCTATAACTCAAGGACAAGAGAGTAGGAATCAGTTTGCAGCAGGTACTCCTTGTAAGGACCAATTTAAAAATGTTGATGCTCTCTGAGACGTGGTGTTGACTTTTTGGAGTTTGTGAAGTACATTGCGTGTGAATACCAAGCTTATGTGTTTCCAGGATCAGATATAGAAAACTTCCTATTTTATTATACTTTTGCATTTTAAAACTTTTATAATTTTTATTTTCAGTGGCTAGATTATATTTGGCTACAATGCATGGTAACATTTCACTTGATTAATGTGACTGCCGTTTGAGACCCTCTTGTAATTGGCCTCATAATCCACACACAGAGTACTGTGAAATAGTGTGAATTTGAAGCTGAGAGACTGATGAAGGGAACATCCATCAATAGTGGGGAGAAATAAAATAATCCTAATTAAAAGCAAAAGAATTGTGTGATCTGAATTAAGATTCAGTTGTTGGATACTGAAGAGTATTTTTTCTGGTAAGTATTTTCATTATAGGTGTCAAGTATAATTGCTTTGGAAAAAAAACCCCATCCTTTGTGTCTCATGGTATAAACTTTACCAGCACTTCATAAACCAAGTACTGAATAGAGGACTTGGGCTAAACCTTTATTTCATTGGACATGATTTCAGAAGGTTTAGGCAGCATTTTATTGCTGGAGTTGATCACCACAGTTATATTTGCTAACAGGCTCATAGTTATTCTTTTATCTGTTTCAAGATTTTCTGTTCAGTTTTAAGTGCTGAACATTTCACCACAGTCTATTTAGAGCTTTATTTCAAACTTGTTCCAGTTCTCTTCATTCTTACACACGCCCATGTGTTAAACTACTCCAGAAACTGGCTTAGCTCTGACCATATTTGGAGGCTGTTCCTCTCCTCTGCTCTTGGACTGCTTTGGATGGGGACTGACGTCTACAGTAACAAATGAAATATGTGACGAGAGCTGACTGCCAAAACCGGCATCAAAGCAGGTTTCTGAAGAGCTCATTGGGAAACTATCCTGAACTTTGGAAGGATGACTCAAAGCCGCGTTCTAAATAGAGCAAACCTCCGTGAAATAAATGTCAAGGTGAGAACAGATTTCTTGAATAAGGTGTGTGTCCCCCTAAGACTCGACAGTTGCTTGAGTCTTGGGGGAAAGGAAGCAAATTAGCAGATGAATTTCAAATATCAGGCAAGATGGGTTGCTCAGGATGTTCTTTGTCTGCAAGCTCACAAGCCTTTGCAGTTCCTGTCTGGGTTTACTACACAGAATTGTGTTAACCAAAGAGCATTCAGAATGAAAGGTAACATTTGCTGATCGTATCATGTGGGACATCAATAACTCGCTTGGAAAGCTGCCAAGTCTGAGGACTTCTGTTAAATACGCTCAGTGTCTTCCTCATCTAACTTAAAACTATGAGAACAGTCAGCTTCAATTCATTAGTTTTAGGCAGTTCATCTGAATAAAGAGGAGACCTGAATAAAGAGGATTTCCCTGAATCCTTCAGAGAAACATGTAGACTTGCAAAAGACAGCTGCTGTAACTGAGCAGAAAGCTGTGCTTTGTGGTGAGTGTGTGTTAAAAAAAGCTGGCACTGGAAAAAAAAGAGAGTTCTGTGAGAAACCTAAGCCTCTCTCACAATCATGGCATTTCTCAATGTCACAGGACTTTAAGATGTTCAGAAATAGCTGGCGAAGACCATCCAGCAATGATGGTCGATAACAMCTGGGAGTTGTAAAGAGAAACATTAATTTTAGAAGGAGAAGAAGGTTTTCATAGTCGCTGTACTGAAAATTGATCAAATGCTAATATATAAGGTAGCTGTAGAAGGGAACAGCAGTTCTCTCGGAATATAAAAGGTGGAGAATGAGCTTGTTGAGTTTTCCAGGGGTAGGCATGAGAAGCAATAACTGCTTCCTTCCAGGAGGCTACAACTGGCTGGCTGCAGTAAAGCATTGCTCTTCAGGAGAGCAGTAGATGCTGTGAACACAAACAGTAACAGGTTTCTCAGATTTTCCTAGTGCCTGAGAAAAAAAGCACACAAATTGTCCTGCAAACTACAAGCCCTTGATTATATTTATTTATTTATTTTTTACCCAAAGGACAATAGCAGATACTAAAAATGTTAAATCTTTTACTTCTTTTTTGATTCCACCTTTGAATTGTCTTGGAAGGAAATATTGTGGATTTTAGTCTGACTAAAGGCTGATGGAGTTGATGCTTTGTTCAAAGACTGACACATAAGCAAAGAGTGATGCAGTTATAAAGGGCAGATGTCAGGCTAGTAGAGTTATTATTCCAATTTAAATCTTTCAGTGAAAGGGTGGTCTTCTGCCAGGAGCGCTTCTTGTGATGTCCTGGGAATATCCTTCCCTCAATAAATCCCGGTACAAAGCAGCTGACATTGTAGCTTGGGAAGAGTTACTGGCAGGATACTGGCCAGCTGGAATAACCACTCACTGCGGTCCCAGGTACAAAGTGATGCTTTCTCTGAAGTGTTTTAGAAGGCAGTGCTTTCTCATTAGAGCACTTCGAAAATTACCGAAGGATAAGATCATCACATTCTAAAATTTGCAGGATTTCATCTTTTTCTCGTTACTGACTTAGGAGTGGTACTTGGACTGCACAGTCAAGAGTCTGAAAACCTTTGAGCAATTAGTTTGTGGCCCTTGCAGTTTGCACAGGAGTGGATGTCACTGTGAGAACTTGGACTATTGTTATCCTTTTCCTACCCAGTGATACCTCTGTACATTGTATCAGCTTGTCTTATACAAACACAGAATGGTTTGGGTTGGAAGGGACCCCAAAGATCATCTAGTTCCAACCTTTCACTAGACCAGGCTGCGCCAAGCCCCATCCAACCTGGCCTTGGACACTTCCAGGGATGAGGTAGCCACAGCTTCCCTGGGCAACCTGTGCCAGGGCCTCCCCACCCTCACAGGGAAGAATTTCTTCCTCATATCTAATCTGTCAACTCCCTCAACTACTGGATATTAATTATTTAGACTGTTGGAACACTGAACCTCCCTGCTTCCCACAGGTATAAAATGTGTTTATTTTGATGTGGCCCTGGAGTTTACACTGCCTATTCCTTCATGTGAGAAAAGCTGGCAGCATATCTGCTGAAAAACATGAATCTCTTTTTATCAGAACACTACTCATGAGCAGCAAAACTCAGGAGGCTCAGTTCTGTGCAAAACTTTTTTCTCTCTTTTTTTTTGTCTCCCGACCTTAGTACTAAGTTGTGGAATTCTTAATAAGTGTAATTATTTTTTTCAAACTTTGGCATTAGTACAAAAATTTGGCATTATACCAGGTCAAGAAGTGCTTAAAAGGCTACTAATTCCCAATATTAATGGTTATTCCCACTTTGCCCTTGTTTTAATGACTATCTTAGATCCAGGGTAGCAGCCCCTTATCCCACCTGTTTTCAAAGTAGCAATTAGCTTTGCTGACAAAGAGGAAAATTTAGGGCTAAATACAAATCCTGGTCTCTGGGAATGAAATATTTTGGCTTGTCTGATATTAAAGTTGCAAAAAGTACAATGTGTTTGTAGCCCAGGATTTTTGTGAGCTGGCAATAGCCTCAGTCTGTTGCTTTCTGAGTCTTTTCCTTCTGGCACACAGCTAAGCAGTCGAAGATGTTGATTTGCCACAGCTTCAGGTCTGAATATAAGCTTTTTCTTCAGCTGTTTGATACACTTTTACAAGTTGGTGCACCTGTACCTGTATTTGGCTTCAAATAAGTATAGAGCATGAACTCTGGCAAGTTGTAAAAATTAGTTGAAGAAGAATAATAAATAAAATGTCATTCTGCCCAAGCAAGTTGTATTTTCATTACTCATATAATAGCTCATTGGAATTATTTTCCAGATACAGTTCTGTATATTTAAGTATGTATCTGAATAACTGCACTTTTAAATCAAGAGTCAAGTAGCTACTTTGTATGCTGTACTTATCTTAAATAGAGTTTGATTTAAAACATTTATCTTCCGCAGTATCATCTCCCATGTCAAAGCACATTTAAATCTTGCTCTGTTCCTAATATCACTGGTGTCTAAAATGGTGTCTGAGCACAAAAAAGTTTGATGATTGCTCTGTTGTTTGCCCACTTTGTAGTTATTAGGCTGCTCTGTCGTTGTTTTGGGTATCGCCGAAGCTGAGAAGGAGAAGCCTGAGCAAAGTAAACTTTTAAAAATTAAAGCCAAGGTCAGACTCCAGGGTGAGCAACACTAGAAGGCAGCAATTTAAGATGGGTCCAATTATGCAAAATCATGTGTTGAGTTACAGCCTCGAGTCTCCATTGGGACCTGGGAGGTTGCCCAGGTAGAAATATCAGAGGAATTTCAGGAGGGGTTGGTTCTCTTTTGTTTCTGCCTTTATCTTACAGAGAACAATGCAATCTGGAATAACAGTTTTCCCTTTGAGGTTGGTAACTCCAAAGGAAAACTATTATCCCAGGAATGTTTAGTAAGGGCATTTCAGTGAAGGCAACAAACCCAGCACGAGACTTGGGAGACATTTGACACCTTGTTGCATTTTATTGGTTTGCACAGGTAGAACATTCAAACAACACCTCTGAATCCAGAAATACATCAGTTGAGGCACATCGAGTCACCCACGAAAGCAGAGCAGATTTTAGTATTTTTATGTTCTCAGTATTTAAACCAAGCACCATCACAGCTAGGTGTTTCTTTAGATCTTAACTTTCCCTGATTTTTAATTTATCTTTTCCTTCAAATAATTGGAAAGCACAAGCACGCAGTGGTGCCAAGTGGTGACTCCCAGAAAGGCTGGGAATGAAGAGATCAGACTTGGTTTACTTGGATGATTTGTGTGGAAGTTGGGATAATTATTTTGCCAAAAAAGCCTATTTTACATCTTTTTTTCTGAGTGAAAGAACATCATGTGCTATGTTTTTAAAGCACTTATCCCCAAGCCAAAACACTGCTTCAGAAAACATCAAAACTTACCACCATTACATTTTCTCCAGTTCTCTGTGAATCTGGGGTGTAAGGTTTCATAATTTTGATCATTTGTATGAAAGCATTCTTAATAAGAGAAACAGAGACATTATGTTCAATAAAAGCAGAAACACAGTTCTGAATATGTTTAAACAAGTTTTTGCATTGATAAACAAAACTACTGGGTATTTTTTTCAATCACTCAGACACAAGTACTTACTGAAGAATTTATACAGTGCTCAGGGCAAGTTACAGCTGGATCCTCTTAAAAACCTCAATCTTTCCTAACAAATGATTCATAAAACTACTGTAGCTATGAAGTTTTTCAGAAAATATATGTAATTAAAAGGGATTTTTGCCATTTGAACAAATAATAAGTTATTGTAAATATCTTAAATACGAGGAAAAAAACCCATGAGTTGCTTTTGCAGAGCATTTCTCTTTCAAACACCCCAGAAACTCAGTTTCAAAACTGACAAATTTGCCACAGGAATTGTTCAAATGTTTTTGACAGTGATGCTTCCTACTAAGCAGTGCTGAGGCACCTGGAAGGAAAGTCTTGTGCATCTGTGTCATCGGCTGAGCGTATGGGAATTTGCTGTCCAGTTAATTCTGCRAGAGTTCTACCGAGCCGAACATTTAACTTTTCCGACTGTGGGAAGTGTATGTATTTGTAAATATCACTGAAATTCCATGGAGTCATTGGCAAAGGAAGTAAACTCAAACCCTGCCTCCTTCTGTCGCCCTCTGGGATCTGCTCTCATCTTTGGATGTTGTTTAGCCCCCGAGACATCTCCTCTGCCTTCCACAGCTTGCAGTGAACTCCTGGTTTAAGCTTTTCCTTGCATTTCCTTCCCCTTCAGGATTTTCCTCATCCAAAGCACTTTCCTCTACTCCCTGTGTCTCTGTGTGGAGTCACTGTCTGGTGAGGCATTAGGGAAAGCTGCCACTGAGAAGATAATAACCCGGCCCTAAAGAGGACAAAAAATTGAATTTAAGCATCTCTCTTCTTGTCCACTGTAGAAGAAACAGTTTGTGCAATAAAGGCCATCAGCAAGTCTTACCAAGAAAGCTGAATTATTTCTCCATGACCAAAGCACTTAGGGGGAAAGAAACTCCCAGTCAGTTTTAAAAATATCTGGCGACTCACTGGGATGGGATGTCTATKGTAGGATAATTCAGGTTGGAAAGGAGCTCGGGTTGGATCAGATCATCTAGTCCAGCTTCCCATACCTTCAGGCAACACCACCTTTCCAGGAAATCTGTGGTAATTAAATAGTTTCTTGACAGGAATGTAACCAGCTCTCATGTTTTTGTATCTCAAAGTGCAGAATTGCACTGGGTAACATCTTTTAAGATGTAAAAATAAACAAACAAACAAACCAACAAACCCCTTGCAAATCCATTACACTTCTATATTGCCCTGTTTATGTTAACAGGACTATGTTTGTCAGTAATGGGAAGGGAATTAGGTCATCTTCTAGTCAGCTGATAATAATGAACTCAATAATAAATTCAATAATGAACTCAAACTGACATTGAAGGACTTCCCAGAGTGTAAAAGTATTGCCTCTGTGCTGATGTTAAAAATGACTAATACTTCTAGAAATCTAAGAGAAAACTTTAATAAAAGCYAAGATGGACTCTAAAAACAGGTAATATTGAGTTTTATGTCTTTATTCTGATAAAAAATAGTCAAGCAATATTAGCAGCAAAATTATTATTGTGCCAATAAGGGCAATAAAAAGTTGTATAAAAAAATAATATAATACTGTATGATTCTGTGTTCTCCAAGGGCCTTGTAAGAAAGGGGAAACCCCTAAAAAGGATAAAACCTTTATCTAAATATACTGTCAAATAAAGTTCTCATTGACATAATGGAGAAAAAAATTAAAAATCACCTAGAGCCTATAAATTGATTTAGTTGTAGAATACAACATGGGATACRGAGTCTATTGATTTACCTACTGATATTAGAGAGATAAAAGGAATAATAATGTAGAATTTGGGAAATAATTTAAAACGTTATGAGGTTACCATTAAATTGGTGTTTACCCAAGAGTCAGAGGTTATAAAGGGAGCTGGGCTGACAGAAATAAAATCTATTTGAACACAAGTGAATGAGTAAATTCAGGAAGCAAATTGGACAATCGTATTTTGGTATCCCATAAAGATCTGGATGTATTGTAAGTTAAGCAATTCCTTAGGCTGGCAAAAATCATAGTCATATAAAATTTATATGAAAATAATATTGAACTCTTATGAACCAAATAGTAAAAACTTAAATAATACCAATAAACAAGCATAACACCTTTAAGGCTGCTATAACTTGCTTACATATGGGGCACACTTTATTTTGTATCTATTATTTAGGCTCTTGTAGAGATTTGTCTCTATTTACATTTATTATGGGTTGGATTATGTTTATATCTTCATTTGTATACAAATTATAATTCCAATGGATAAAAAATCTAGGATGTAATCTTGATGCTGCTGAAATAAATTATCCTGACTAGCCTAGATATATAAGAAAACAATATAAATTCMTCTAAATTCAATTATTAAACAAAGGGAATATTGGTTTTAATTAGAAAATTGAATCAATTTACTTACATTCATCCTTATCCATCATAATTTTAGAGATGATAGATCTCTCCCTCTTACACTGTATTGTTATACACAGACAGAAAGAAAATAATCTCCCTTCCATTTTTCAATTCCTGTTTGATTTTTTTCTCAGCTGTGGATGAACTAATTACTAATCAGAACCAGGGGAATCAACTGAGGCAGAAGGAAAGTATTTTTATACGGTAGAAAAGGATAGTGTTGTCAAAATGTGAATTAGACGTTGACAAACTGATACAGATATTTAGCCAGGACTTCAACTAACTCAGTACCTTAACTTTCTTCAAAGTTTAGAGAATATTTCTTAATTTTAAATTGAAAAAAATATTATTAATTTAGTTAAATGTAACTATTTTTAACTTTTTTTTTAAATCCAATATTTTWAAATTTTTTCTGTTACTCATTCCAATATATAGTGGATAAGTGGGAAACAAAACAAASAATATGAAACTTAAGGTACCTAATCCAGCTCTTGGGGGTGTCCTTAATCATTAGAGTCCAGTGCAAAGTCAGCTCCTTCTGAAATGGACTTTACCTAATTTGGGTTTGATGGACTAACTATTTTCTCTAAGGAGGACTTAGGGCACTTAAAGTACAGTAATTAAAAAACTGAAGATTAATTTTGATACTGCAAGATACCATAAAGGCTTGTGCAACCCAGAGTTCGAACTGCAACCGGTCTCAACTYGGAGCTAAGTTAGGAAGAACTCCTAAGTTTTACAGCCTAGTTTTATGCGAAGCATATTATCCCAAATGGGTCAGTCTGAAAGTCACCGCAGTAAAAGCTTGTTATATTTGGCTGGGATCTGCAATTGTCAGGAGCCAGTCCAAAATTCAGGGAAATCATGGGTTTTCATCAAGTCAGTACAAATTAATACGGACGAGATCTGTCACACTTCAGCTAACAACAGCCTTTCTTTACATRTGTGTGCATTCCCTTTTGAATTCGATTACCAAGATGTCTATTTCTTAAGCCCTACAAAGTACTTTTCTGGGGAAAAATACCTTGCCTGTCAATTTTTCAACCCGTGATTATAAGGAGTCATGGCAAATCCTGCAAACCACAGTGAGACTAATCCCAGGAGAGAAAGACCTGTGCCACTGTCAAAAGCACAGGTACCCAGTTTTTCCAAAGAAATGCAATTATAGTTAAGTATTTAAATAATACATGAATATTGAAAAAAGGTGCAATAAGTTTAGGGAGTTTCTTTGCACTACATTTCCTGAGAAACCATCGGGCTAATTTCCACCCGAATTTATCACCACATATAAAATTACCGCAGTTAGGAAAATTGCTGTTTGATGTATCAAGGGGTGAATTGTTCTTCTGAAAGCAAGATATTATAGGGCTTGGCAGTTGTTATATTAGGGTTTATGAACTGTGAATGTTCTACAATGTTCTCCTGTACCTCGTGGACTTGAACTGTTGATACATCTCTGAATGAATCTTGTAAACGGTGTTCCCATGGGTGCACTCCAATTTTGGAACCTTTGTTACAGCAAATGGAATAAAGGATTTGATAATCAAGTAACATAAATGCACCCTGTGGCAGAAAATTACACCACTTCTGTTTCTCTAGATTCACTTTGAAAATATTTGATTGGCACCACACACTTTGTTTGYGGTTATTGAGTTTTCTTACATTCACTGGCATGTGTGGAAAAGTGTTTTTTGCAAAGCACTGCAGACTATTCATTGATGCAAATGAATCTAATGACAGTATGAAATACTGAAGCTGGTATTTTGATTGATTTGGCCAAAACAATGTGTGTGCATAATTATTTTGTGTATAATTACACAAATACACAAAATAATAACACAGCTGGACTCTCTTCTGTAATTAAGATGCTTCTGTAGTTCCTTTCAAAAATGGAAGTTATATTGGCCTTTTTAAAATTTAATTTTAATGAAGGGAAAGGGGAATGTGAGGAGAATAAAAAACACATTAGTGATTAGAAGCCTTGGCCAAACTGTAAGCAATTCAGGTTCTCTGTCCTGTTCTGCATGACTGTATTGGGGTCCAAACCATCTGCTTCCCAGGAAGGTGCTTTTGCCACTGGCTGCCATAGTCCTGGGCACAAGGACACTCCACTTGTGTAACTAAAGCTTTTCCAGCACTGCAAAGTACAGGGCTGGTAAAGGCAGGAGGCAGAATCCCAGTTCTCTAATTYRGTGATGGTCACATTTGTTGCCTTAAAGCTGTTGATGAATGCTCAGTGTTAAAAGCAATGCCACTTATGTTTGGGCATAATATTAGAGCTGGGCACTGAACCCTCAGAGGGTGGTGGTGGTGCAGGGCTAATTGAGGATTTTTTACTGTTGAAAACACAGGTGCACATGTGACCTGAGGAGTGACCCTTCTGCACCCCAGCGCCTACGTTTTATCCTTTCCTTGCTTTTTGCACTTGGCATCCTTTGGCAAGTGACGGCTTTGGCCATTTGCCACGAATCGCGCAGAAAGCTGTAATGAGGAAGGAAACTGAACCAAAGCCTCCGTCTTTCAGGCTAGGGGCATAATTAGCAAATCATCCTCTGGCCCTGCTGTTCTGTTCTGGGGGATCCCCATGAAGAGGATCAGGTTTGTTTGTAAGTTATCCTCTCCATGGCAGATCTCACGGACTCCACAATGGAGAAGTCTAAAAGGCTTAATTAGGACCCACTGGCGTGCCCAAGCAGCTGTTTACAAATAGGTGTGGTAAAAATCTGCAAGTCCAGTGGGGCAGAGAAGCCTACAGGGACACTGACGGCTGTCTTGGAGTGGGTGTAGCCATGAGGAGTGGGAGAAGTAATATAAAATTCAAATGTGCTCCACAGTCTGAGTCACCTGCCCCACAAGCCGTGCTCTCCCAGTGTGATAGTCTTCAGTTATGTGTCACACGTTTTTTCCTTTTCCTGCAAAACCTCTTGTTTGTGCATCCATCACTTCAAAGGGCTCTGAATTTCCACATCCACTGCTGAGGCAACAGCTCCAATTCGACTCGTGTGGATGTTGTAACTCAGTTAACACGTACAAAATGCAGCGAGATGGTTGAGGGCCTGTAAATGTCTCCAAGAAATGAGTCTTTAAAGCTCATCTCCTCCTGCCAACTGAGAGGGGCGGGGCGAGAGCAAGAGGTGTAATTTCAGCTCTTAATTTCACAGTACACCCTGTGAAGAAAATCAGATGTGAATAATAAGGCAACTCCAATTCTGTTTTTTCTCAGCTTTGGAGCATTTGASTTTATTAACTTATATTCTTAACATTTCTAAACCAATAACTTGATGTAATTTTACCATAATGCTGTTTTCTGCTGGCACTGGGAGAAGTTATGGCTTCACTCTGATGCAGGTGGATAAGCTCACACCTTTGCAGAGTCACCCGAGAGTAAGCGATCCTATTAACGAATTTAAGAGTAATGATGCTGCTCATTGGTGTTCCAACAGGCATCGAGGTGTCAGCCAKGTTGGGAAGCTCATGATGTATGCTCTGGAACAGCCTGTTCTTACAGTTTTAAGAGGCATGAGCTGGCAAGCTTGTATTTGCCTCTGGTGCTTTGTGCTGGAGCAGTCGGGCTCTCCTCACRCCTCTGGGCGCTGCTTCTGGGAAACTCTTGCCTGCGTGGAGAGAAGGTGCAGCACCAATCGTGCATTCCAGCAGCGCTGCCCCAGCCCCAAATAGAAAGCCCTGACTACCAAGGGTGAGAACTTTGTTTAGTAAATCAAAGAAAAGTGTTGGTTACAAAGCCGGGGGGAGGCCGCGGAAAAATTGTTATTTAGCAGTAGGTCTATCCTGGAGCATGAAAAAATTATACAGACAGTTCATAGAGTGCAGATTGTAAATGTGCATGCTTTAGATCGGATTCTGTTCTTCACAGCAAGAAGTTCAGTGCAAGCCCAAGCAACGCTGACAAAAGCATTATTGCTCTGAAGCTCCTCTGATTGAAGGGGCCATAATTTGCCCTCAATTGCCTTCAGCTAAGCATGGATCTAAACAAAATTCTTGGGGTCGACCCTCCTCGTATTTGCAAAAAGTTCAGATGAGTTGTGGCTTTACATGTGGCCCAAGCTCCCATCTCACACCCTGACTGCAGTGGCTGTACCTTTTGAGTGTGCCTGGGCGTTTGCAGCWGGAGAACTTCAGAAGATAAAAAGTTAATACGATACAAATTTAGGGCCTCATGCTTGCACTGTGAAGGCAGGTTAATCAGCCTCTTAACATCCTGTATTTCCCCTGGCAAGTAATGACATTATGCTTCAATCACATCAACCTTTTTTTTAACACTGCCCTCAAGAAAGATTTGGAAAAGATAAGCATTTCCCGTAACATTTTTTTTCCCCTCTGACTTGCATCAACTATATATGATTTATCTTTTAATGTGTTAAGGCCAGCTCAGTATTGCCTGCCCAAGATAATCTCTCATTGACTCCACTGGGAGATTTTCTCAGGGCAAGAACATTAAACAGAACACTGACTTTATTTTATTTTTACTGTGCTTCTGACAAATTCTTTAATTTTGTACCTCTTTTTTTTTCATTTTCATTGCTGTCTCAGCAATGCAGTAGAGATAATTTATTGGGATATATTTTCTACACTATTGTTTCAGCCACGCTTTAACACCTGCCATGGATGATAAATACACAGCCTGGCTACTGGTGTAAATTAGGGAAGTGAGAGTGTTGAATTAGACTTCCTAAAACATTGTCAGGCACCAATTTCTTAATGGTACCTGAAGTAAGTAGGACATTACCGGTATTACTGTGGCCAGCAAGGACCAAACAATTGAATGTGGGGCAGGTGTTTGCATCACAGGTGTGTAATTTGCCATGCACTGGTGTATCATGACACGTGATTCTTTCTCCTACGCTTTGCTCCTAACTCTATTTTTTTATGGGGGTCTTTGTGCAYAGGGACTGAGTTGAGTAATTTTTGGTTGGCAGTGTTGCTGCTATCAGTGATTTTTCTCTTCATTCACATTGGCACTTACAAAATTTTCTTCAAATCCATCCCTTTTTGCTACAAAGGCTCTTTGAKAGTGACTTGGTTTAAGAAATTGAAAGCCTACATAAAGCTTGCCTTAGTATTGTGGAGTACGGAAGGTAAAAAGTTATTATACTCTTCTTTTTGTACTGTGGAAACAGCCCTAAATAGTATCATGTATTTGCTGACTTTAAATTCCTCTCTTGAAAAATCTTGTRTTTATGATTACCTTCAGTAATAAAAAAGAATACATTAAATTCTTGCTACTATTTTGCTATTAAACAGGTTTAGAAAATGAGGCCCTGAATTAGCACACTATAGAGAAATTAGATTTTAATTGGCAATGTTCTCTGATTTTACTCGTCATGGTAGCTGTCATAATTAAAGGCTTCATTGGAAAATATTTTTGTTTACTTCTTGTGAATAAGTTTTGATTTTTTTTTGCATGACATGATGCATTTAAAACAGTTCCAGTAATGATTTTATGAGGCTTTTGAACCTTTTTTCCTCGTTGTGTGTAGCTGACATAACCAATTGCAGAAATCAAGAGGTAGTTTTGCTTAGAKCACGTGTTATGAAGCACAGTGACCTTGTCCTCTTCAAGTTTTCACCAGGAGGATTAAAATTTGCATCTCCCAACTTACAGCAGTTCTGGTGAGCTTTGCCATCCAGTGATGTTGAATATGAGGAATGGTGTCATTAGTTTTGTTTTCCTCTGGGTCAAACAGGGAATCAGAGAAGCATCTCCCTGAGGGTGGCACAGTACTGGAGAAACGATGTCACTGCTGCCTTCCTCGGTTTCCTCTGATGTCCCTGAGTGGAAAGAGTTGGGGGCAGCAGGATAACACATGGAGAGGTCAGGACATTTCTGTTTGCCCTGGGGGCCCAGTGATGCTGATCAGACTCGTTTTTCAGCTTGCAGTGTCAGCCAGCTGTAACCTTGAGCTAAGGGGATGGGGATGGTTCATTTGTTCCTGTCTGGTGCTTGAGATCCATTCTGGAGCTGCACACAGGCTGGAAGATGTCTCACCACTGTTCTGCAGTCACTGTGCTTCTTTGATGCTTGGCACATGGCAGGATGGCAGGGAAGTCCCTTGACAGGCCTGCTGCTTAATTAGTTTCAAATCTCAGAGAATGTTTCAGGGTAGACATTCTCTCCTGCTTTCGTAAATGAAGATGTCTCAGACAAACAAACCCTGAATCCTGGCGCCGCAGCTGCGCCTGAGTCTCCATCCRGGCTGGCCAGGTTGCACAGCCCTGCGGTGGAACCAACCCTGCAGCACTGCAGGGCTCCAGAGCACAGCATCCAGACTCTCACTGGGGTCCATCTGCTCCCTTTGTGTTTTATTTGTATTTCGATTATCCCCACATCCCACTTTCTTACGAGCRGAAATGGTTGCCCTGCCTCGGACGCTCTGGGGCCAGATGCAGCTTCTGAAGGAGAGCCAGGAAAAGCAAAGTGGGCCAGTCCTTGGGATCCTTGCCCATCTTGCAGGTAGCATTGTCTGCCATTACTAAGTATGAGGCCTTAGTAACAGAAATAAGGTAACACAGCAAAAGCAGATGAATATCTACTGGCTTCAAGTTCAAAACAATGATTTTGTCCCTGGGTTGATGGGTTTCCAGGCATCCTCAGGCAAGAGTGTGTTTTTCCACAGTTTGGGACCCTCTTGTGTGAGGCTTATCTTCAAAGGGGTCACTTTTCTGACCTGCATGATAGCAATTACTCTCCCTTCTTCATGTCAGCTCTAAGTTTACCCAATATAAATGAACACAGCCAATGCAAAGTGGCAGAAGGTATTAAAATCCTGCTTAAAATTGCTGCCACCATGTTTACTTTGTTCACAGTTGTTCCTCTGAAGGAGGTGGTTTCTAGAAATGTTTCTTTTCTGTGCTTGCACTCATTGCAATGCAGACTGAGTGCTTCTGCATAAACAATTAATCTGACTTCTTTGCATCAGRCACCCTTTTGATAAATACTGCTGTTGCAACTTGTTTGCACAAGGTGAAGACCTATCACTTAAAAACATTTACTTGATATATTTACATATAATTCTGCATTCTCTCAAGACCTGTTGGCAGCATTAAGTTATTCTACAATGTCAGCTGTTACAAGGTTGTGAGTTTCTTGGCTCTTCAGTGTTGCAGTGAAACAAAGCACTCGCAGACACTTGGCCATTTGGCTGTAATGTTGCTCTCCATTTAACAAAAAAAGCATTTCTTGGATGTCATGTGAGCATCAGTATCAGATTTMTGAGCGATTAGACCCGTGGCACAGGTAGATCTAAAACTGTTGCTGCTGCTGCTGTGTGCTAAACCTTTAGTAAGGCCTTTGATGTTCTACCTGAGTGCTTGCAAACTGTTGCCACCTTAGTCTGTCAGCATTTTTGATGTTCCAAAATGTGAAAACGATAACCACATGTCATTAGCAACCTGTTGCTGCTCCAAGATAAAAGCCAGCGATGGCAGGAGCAATGTTAATAGCCACGCTGCTGTCTTAGAGACRCATGACCTGAGCTGGGCTGTGCACAAGGATTTGCCTTGCCACCCATTAAAAATAATTAATCAGCAAAATGCCAYGTTAGTGAGGACTTTAGAGATGCCTAGATGGGTCCATGAAAATGATCCTCTATAACTGAGGCCGGATTCTGTTCTCCAAAGAAGTTTTGTTGGCTTCAGTCGCATTATTCTTAGCAGCAGCGYGTGAATACAATCAGAAGCAGATCTGTAAAACTGAGGGAAACTATAACATGAATGAATGATTTTAAGAATGATTGCTAGATTAGTCTGAGGCAGGAAAAAAATGTGGAAATGGCAGTTAGTAAGAAGCAACTTAGAGAGGGTGGTGGTTGCAACTAAATCACCTGTCACTGAAATGTATGCAGGCCTGGACGATAGCTGGGGAAAGAAAAACCCTCTAAATGTTGATAGGAAMGTACTTGGAAGCAAAGTGCTTAGTAACAATCAGAAGAGATGACAGATTGTATTATTGCACAACAATAAGTCTTCAAGGTATTAGAGGTATCAATTTACAGCGCTCTCTATACCATCATTACCTGCCACGGTCTGACTCTAATCACAGCAATAGAAACTGGGGTAGCTCCATGGGTGTTTGTGACTTTCTCTGAATATTTATGAAGGTTATAAATGAAATCAGAATCTTGCTCTCTGTTCTTAGCCCATCTGTATAACCATGAAGGCCAAATGAAGCTTTTAGTCATTATACTTAATTGGATGAATGGCCTTCAAAGCTGTCAATAAGTGGTGTGTTCGCAGTAAGGTAATTAATAACGCTATTTCCTTTTGGAAGACATATCATTAGCCATTATTTCTCAAGATACAACACTGATGTCTTTATTCAAAGAGGTAATTGGAGGTTACCCACCAATTCCCCACCAGTGACATCATCTTTGCAAACTGAATCTCACAATCTGTCACTTCTGAATTCATAATTAGGATATTTTTCTAATGACAAGTGAATGTTATTGAAAGAAATACCTACTTTGTCGTTACAGGAGTAAGCACAGCCGTCCTGAAGAGTGAGGGGCTTGTAACACAAATAAGGCCTGTGAGTTGTTAGACTGAACATCTGGGGCCTCCAGAATGACTGTGTTGAAGGAACCAGCAAAAGTCAGAAAGGCAAACCATCAGCTCTGTCACAAACGGTGTGTCACCAACAATTTTGATGGTATACTTGAACAGACACGCTGCAAATATTCTCTGCTGCAGAATGTATCTGCTAACTCAGAGTATTTTATAATAACAGATAAAGAGGCTCTGTTAGAATGCCTCTGCTCAAAAATTTATACTATAATATACTATGCAGAATGAATGTCCCTTTCCACCTCTTAATAGCTAACATCCTATGCAGTGTAGCTGGTTCCTGACCCCATCCTGGGGGTCAGAAACATGGATAGCAATGCACTTAGGTGCTTTTTATCTGTTCATCCTATTTTAARATGTACAGGTACAAATAGCAAGAATCCTTCACCAAGAGGTGAACAGCTCTTGCTGTGGTGTAAACCTGTACAGGTAAATTACATCTATTTATGTCAGTGTGAAATCCTTAAACACATAGTTTTCAGCTATTTCAGAGAATTACTTCTCTTCTTCTTGCACTAGTCACTTGGGTATTTCAATATCTTGGGAATTTTGTGAAGGTATAAGTGACTGCGTGGTTTATGCACYGACTTTGATCTGCAGACTTCAAACAAATCCACCCTGCAAGTGTTTGTCACAGACCCAAAATTCTAGCAGGAGCTGGAGCCCATTCTGTATCCAAACCCAGGTAGATTCATTCTGGTTTCATATCCACATCTTACYGAGAGCAGGAGCACATTTAACACGGTTTCTGCTTCCCCGATCCTCGCTGCTGGTTTGATCTTGAGTCACCTGTCACGTGCCTTGTGTCCTTGCACCCTGGCTCTGTGTGTGTTTTGGAGGTGAGCTGGACTTCAGCTGGCCCTGGGTCACCTCATGTGCTCCAGAGAATTCCCA
This sequence comes from Amblyornis subalaris, assembly GCA_018881555.1. Classification (NCBI taxonomy): domain Eukaryota; kingdom Metazoa; phylum Chordata; class Aves; order Passeriformes; family Ptilonorhynchidae; genus Amblyornis; species Amblyornis subalaris. The sequence goes on along the minus strand of JACAXG010000101.1, from coordinate 543,025 downwards.
GTGCAGGTGAAGGGTTGCAGAGGACTTCATGAAGAGGGCTAATTATAGTATAGCTAATCACCAAGCAGCTTTGGAACACATCATCTGGAGCAGGTCCTGAGCAAAAATAGTGTTGATGGCTTTGGTATTCCTGMCCCAGGATGGGAAGATTATTCCTAATTTTACCTGTATTGCTTTGCAACACTAAGAGCTGTCAGGAGGCTGTGGCGTAGTGGAAACTCTCTGGAATTTCTTTCTTGGTGGTTTAAAGGTATGGTGCTAAGCAGTTTCTTCTGGTAAAATATTTTAAGTGGTGACATAATTTCCTTCAAATAACTATCATTTTCAAACCTAATAAAAGTGAGAGCTTTATGGCCTGTGTTAACTCAAACAGCCCTTTGGAGAATGTCTGACATTTTATGAATACTTATTGTCTGGCTTTTCTACCTGCTCTTAAATAATGAAAAGCCTAACACCTGGAAACACGGAACTATGTCGAGGAGGAAGATCTAACACTTAGCACTGCCTGGAATATCAGGCATCAGCATTTCTCTTTTGTAAACAATATTATTCTTGCAGGGCTTGCARGTATCAGGAAATCTTTATCTCAAAGCCACTGCAGGAAATGTTGAGGATTCAGTGGGTGGGTGCACTATGACTGATGACACGCTGAAAAAATTTACCTCCCTAGGTTGGAAATTTAGGTCTTGAAAAGCCATAGGCAGCATGGTTGCAAATGGCTCTTGCAGAAGTACAGAGTGAAAGATTGCATAAAATCCTCTCATGGGAATGAAGTGGTATTTCAAATATAATACAATAAAAATTGAGTTCAGTGTCTGATCTCCTTTTACTTAGCTGACTATATTTGCTATCTGACTTGCTATGTGGAAAAGATGACACTTTTCTTTCCCCCAACAATCTCATCTCTCTTTAATTTTTTTTTTTTTTTTCTTGCAAACAGCCCCGTGTACTATTTACCTACTTAGGGAGAATGCTATAGCATGGCTGCATTTTAAAAGCAGCATTTAAAATACAACTTCTTGATTTATTAAGCAGAAGGAAGGTGGATTTTTAATGTTAATTCGTTGAATGTATGACAAATTGCAATGCAAGCTTGCAGAACAATTAAGACATAATTATTGAGAAGTGAAAGTCTGGCAATAAAACTTCTTTGAATTTTGCATTTTAAATACACAGAGTTGAATCCTGGAAATCTTTCTTTGGTAGAAATACTTGTGTGATAAAAGACAGTTCAATAAATGTCCCTGTATCCAAATGCATTTCCCAGATGATAGGGGAGATAAAATGATCAAGCCCAGAAGTGTTCTATTTGCAAGAATAAAGTGTGTGTTGAATGAGGCTGGGTTTGCAGAGCTGTGCTGGCAGTGACTGCAGTCAGTGCTGACTGAGGGAGATGGAACCAGGGGCCAGAACACTCACCACACAACTCCTCTGCGTTCAGGTGGGAATGGAAAATGTTCCTTTTGATTGTGCCAGCATTGTAGGACTTGTTCTCCCGTTTCTGTGCTGTGACCAGTGTACATCACAGACAGAACTAAGGACCGAGGCTCTCATGACACCTTATCTCGTGTCTCTGCCCAGCTGAATTAGCAGGATCACARTGGAAGCTCTTCCAGATTCCTGAGGCAGAGCTTGTCACAGGGCAGTCGATCGCTGCCGTGATGCCCTGGTGAGTTAGTCTGGCATGATGCAATTAATTCTTGATAAAGAACCTCAAGGACTGTCTTAAAATCAAGGTGCAGTAACATTTAGCAAAGCCTTTTACTTGTCAAAGACTACTTACAAGACTAAACATCGGGGCCACGCCCTTCCCTCCAAACCACAAACATCTTTGTTCTCGTGCTGCTCCCTCGGCCAAAGCTGCCAAGGTGTGTTTCAGCCCTGCTGCATTAAATCAGTCAGAAAATCGTACTTGGCCTCACAGGAGAGGATCTGGGCATTATTGCTTAACAACACAACTGAAAACACTGGCCCCAGGCCCTGAAGTGAAGCAACTGGAAGTTGTTTTGCACAATCTCAGATGGCTTTGTGCAACAGTAGCTGTCCCAGGACGATAGGCATGATTTGTGTCTTATGTGGCTATAAACCTATCAGTAGAAGGAGTTATTAGTGATCATAGCCCATAATTATCAGCAATCTGCTGGGTGCTCAGTCCATTGATTACATTCAAGAGCCTCTTGAAAAGGTGTAAAGCAGGAGCACCATCACTGTTGCATAATGAAAGGATTATGTAATGGATGTGTAATTATGTAATGCATAAATAACGTTAAATGTTGCCAAATGTGAACTGTATGAATCACTAGAGGGCAGATTGTAATCCCTGCTGGGTCCTTCCCTCTTGCTGCCTGTGGCACAGGGAGGCAACAGCTCCCAGCAGCAGGTGGGGAACAGAGGGACCAACCCTCAGCCCTTCCCAACCCAACTGGAGCAGGGACAGGGACACGGAGACACAGCCCAAGTTCAGCAAGTCAGGTGGAGGCTGCATCCTCTTCTGGAAACAAAGGGAACCTCACCGGCTTTCAGTGGAAATCCAGGTTATTGTGGTTTCTGGAATTACAGGAATGTGGCTTTTTACCTTGTTTCGCATTTACGTCAGAATCAAAGCCCCAGTCTAATCATAAGAGCATTTTTGATTGTATAGCTAATTGCGTGCCAAAATGTTTGCAGGATCAAGGCATTTATGATTATTTTATAAGCTCACTGGCATTTAAGTATGCATCACATCCCCTCCTTTTTGTTTTGTTGGGGTTTTTTTTTTCCTTTCAGTATTTATGCAAACGTATATATTAGTGTAAATTTTCCCCAGCAGCAATTCATAAGAATTTACATTTTAAGCTTACTTGAAGTCCATACCCCACTTTTAGACTTGGTTTTGGCATTATCATAAAACCACCCTACCCATCCACAGCCAGAACAACCACGGGGGGATCTGCTGTGTGGTGTTTGACCGGAACAAAACAAAAAAGAGCTGAATGAAGTTTCAGATCAAGACTTTGGCATCATGATAAAATCAGCAATGTTTCAATCCTTTGGATTTTTAAAGTAGAGAGGGACTAAATATAGACACAGAGGCCTCTTGCTCAGCCTGCTGACCCTGAACCAAGTGACTGCAGGTTACACGGACAAGAGCCCCATTGTCCTCTGCATTAATCAAACCCACTGAGCCAGGTAAATCTTTAAACAAGATGAATGGGCAGCATTTTTAAAAAGTAAAATAATTCACCAGGCTTTGGATGCGTTTCTCTTTAATTAGTTTGATGAGCACAAAGTCTGAGGCCTTGTCAGACACCCAGTATTAACTTCTGGTGCTGACCTAGGAAAGGAGCGTTGCAGAGGTAAGAGGATGGGCAGGTGAAGCTGAGGGAATAAGAGATCTTTTTTGTGAAGGCCTTTTGCCAGATGAAAAGAATCATTACCACAATGATACTTCTAATTATACTGTCATTAGGGTACCAGTGCAGGTTCCTATGGTGCATGAAGCTTTCCCTCTTTCAACAACTTGATCCAAAAGGGGTAAAATACAGGTATTAACTCTTTCACTGGAAATAAAGCTGAATTTAGGCAAGCTAAAAGAGCATATTTAATTTTATAGTCAAGTCATAATACCTTTGAGGTTTCTGAAAGAATTCAAAAGGCCTTTTTTGTTTTAAATTCAAGTAGTAAACAATACTGAAGAGTAAATTACCTGGCCACTGTGCACTTCTTGCCAGAGGCCAAAGATGAAGAAATGATGACGTGTGTTTCTTAAGGTAGCCAAAAGGGAAAGAAAATGTGCTTTATTGCTGATCTAATTGTTGCCTGACTGGAAAATGTGAGGTGAAGTTTCTGGCACTGAGCTTTCCAAATCATTGAAAGGAGCCAAGAGCAGATAACACACTGGGCTGCAGAAAACAGAGCTGGTCAAGGTCACTTTCAACTCATGAAGCAGCTGTTTAATCTACGAGATGAAAAATACTTGCACTTTTTGCAAGCTGCAGATGATGCTATAACATAACCTCAAGGCTTTCTCTTTACTTTGGGTGACTGGACATTCAACTCCTGTATCTGAAATGGATGCAAAATCACAAGAATGCTTCCAGCTACACCCCAAGGTGTTAAAAATTGGGTTCTTTTAGATGTTCTCATAAGAAATCTCCCACCTAGTGCTTAAAAGGTCCTCAACTTCGGATCACAGGTCCAAGCTGACTCAGCACCCTTGCCTAAAGCTTGCTCTGTCCAGTGCAAACTGTGGATTTCTCACTGTTCTGGGTGGAGTTTAGCTCATGTTTTGTTCTTCAGGAGCAGATGGTGGGATCACAGCCTGTTCTGGCAGTATGGAACAAAACCATGTCATCTTCAATGTTTCCAGAGCAAGGGACTTGAACCTTTTGGGTTCCACATGTACAGAGTTACTCAGAGTGTTAAGTGGGTTGGAGCTCTGCTATCAGGTGTCCCTGGTCAGGGGCTGCTCCAGAAGATCCAAAATTAGAAGCCAATCATGAGAGAAAAGGGAGAGATGCCTAGGGGAAGGAAACTTGGAGCTCTGAGTTACCCCTGAGGCAGTGGCCTGAGTACTGGGATGAAATGAGTCTTTCAGTGGAAGGAATTGAGCAAGGCCAGAGGATCAGAATTGCAGAAACCACAACAGCAAAATACACAAAGGCAAAAGGAGAACAGGCAGCTAGAAAGGGAAATAAATTTGCACAAAATAGGGGGGAAATAACAATATTTATGCATCCCTGTATTTTGAAGGAATGACTTTTTGTGATGCTCAGCCAGTGACGCTGCAGTGCCACGACAGAGCTCATAGCAGTTTAAAGTGAGGATGTGGCTGTGGAGGTTTTGTGAATCCCAGAAGCTGCTCTTTGATGCCTAAGTAGTTATTAGCTCTTTTGAGACCAAGTACCATTTGGATAATTGGTGAGTGGACTGTGACCTGAAGTACTGATAAACTGGGGAGAAATAATTCAAAATTCTTTTCAGTTTTACTCCATACTGCTTTTGTTTCATGTTCACATAACTCAATCTAAAACATGAATCGTTATTTTTGTAAGAGAAATCATAATGGGCTTAATTTGAAGGGAAAAAAAGAGTAACACTTGCTAATATGGGCAGAATTCAATTAATAAAGCACCAAACCACATACTGTGGCTGATTTGGTTCTAAAATATCCTCTTTTCTATTTTAATAGGCAAATATATTGTCTGTTGTGGTCAGTCTTTTAAAAAGACAGCAGGGTTTATGCCTTCTGACCCATTTTTTGAATCTTTGCCATTATCCACCACTTGAAAACAAAGGGCCTGGTTCTTTGTGCCTGAAACTGTTGGGAGTTCTGTCTAAAATCATGTGTGACTTCATGTATGGTCATAGAGCAGTACTGGTTTAAGCGACATTAAAACACTGCCTGGCATGTGCAGAAAAGAGACCTTTTCAAAGGACATTAAAAGAAAAAAAAAACCTGGGAAAGTTACTCCAGTTCTAGCCTTTAGTAAACAGATTTCCAAGTGGAGGAATTGCAATACTGCACTCATCATAAGCTGCAAAATTACCTCATTTATTACCTGTCCAGTCATTTGTTCCTGTTTAGGTAGTAAGTGGAAAATTTTTTCAAATTTCTTAGACAATATTCCTCTTTTTCAACATTTATGGCGCCTCTATTGTATATAATCTCTCCACAAAAATAGAGCTTAATAAAGAACACTCCGATTTTTTAAATTTCTGCATAACACCTGTTTTGCTGACGCTTGTAGATTTTTAGGTGATTTTACTCTAATTTTTTAAGTGGAGAGATGAAACTTATTTCTGATATAATTAGAAACCTAAAATGTAAGTTTGCTCGCTGAAAACTATCTCTTGGAGTTCTTTTGCAATACAAGTTAATTAACTGGATTTAGATATTTGCAAGATGATATATTTAATGGGATTACCGCTCATATAATGTTCTCAGTGACTGATCGGGAATCTAAGCTCGGGGAACAGAATACTGAATTTCCAGCTCTTTGAGAGTTAATGTTGTGTTAAGAGAAAGTACAATTTGAACCTCATTGTTGATGAATAGCGGGGTTATTCTGCTGAAATGGAGCCGGGCCCGACAAGGGCCGCACGAGGCAGATGCGGGAGCGGGAGCGCGCGGAGAGCGACATTCCTGCCGGAGCCGGGGCCGCGGGGACACCCACACCTGAACTCCTGGCAAGTTCAAGGCAATCGCAGACCTCGTCCAAACATAATGGCCCTTTATTCAGCCCCTGTCTCCCAGGTAGGATCAGTTGGATGCTTCGGTCTGCGGGCTTAAAAATAAACGCTCGCGTGTTCGTTCGCGTTCAGGACGAAAAGGAAGATGCGTTTCTGCCTGCTCCTGTCGTGGTTCGAAACCGCTGTTGTTTTGTTCTTTCAAAATATTGTCTTTTCAATTTAAAAAAAAAAAACAAAACAGGAAAAGTTAAATGATAACTTGCTCTGGGTAAAAAAAAATACAGTAGCCCTGACAAAGAATATTTCCGTGTGCCAATATATCCCACATTAGTGTCTATCTTCTTTTTAAGGCAAATATATTTCCGTGTGTCAATTTGGTTCACTGCAATGTTAGAGTTTCGCTCCCAGCACAGGATTTCTCTAATGAATATGATAATTTAAATCTCATGATCAGAGTACTACTTTTTAAAGAAATTTGAACMTTTTTTGTTTAAATGCTATTAAGTGTTTCAATATTAGCTCAGTCAAATAACTATTAGATTGGGGAATCTCATTTTACTGGATGGCTGTCTAGCTCTACAGTTCTTCTATATTGTAATATTTTTTAAAAGTAATTCATAAGTAAAATGATAATTCATGTTTAACCAGCATAGATTTTAAAATTTAACCAGTGTTCAAAAGCTCAGGCGAATTCAAATATCTCAACATTTTTATTTGTGAGACTAATTTTAATTTTAAGCCTTGCTAAAATGAGGTCTAAAGGAATTAACTGGATAAGATTGTTCAGTTCGCAGTGGTTCAGCAGTGCACATGCTGGAATGCAGACAAAAATCCCACAAAGGGAGGGAGATACACACCTGCATCTTCCCTAATTTGGAGCTAAAATACCATTTGAAATGATGTGGTTTTGGTTTGTTTATGGTTTTTTTCACCAGTTTTAGCTTATTTTCTATTACATGTTTTGTCTTTAACATCCAAGCCTTGGTTTAGATGTGGTTATGTGCTCTGGTCAGAGGGTTTCAGTGACAAAGGTGAGAAACAGAGTGAGTTTACTTCACTTTGCAGAGCCAAAAGTGAGCAGTTGATCAGTGTCGTGCCAAGGCAACCTTGAAGTCCAGAGTTTTACATGATTGTTAGGTTATAAATGTTTCACTCTAAATATTTTAGTACTTGAATAAACAGCTCTTATTAAGCTAAATTTAGATCTGTTCTGTTTATGGCTGCATAAAAATACACTTGTTTATTTTTCATGATTTGTCTGTAGTCAAGGCAACTGTGAAATGTGCCCTATGATACAGGGCAATCACTAAATAGACCACAATAAATTAGTAGCTCACAGAAACCTCTTAAAATACTCTCAGCTCATATATTTGTGAAGAGTTTGTGATCTTAAAATATGATATTCTATGATTTACCGGCAGAGGAATTTGAATTGTGCCATTATATTCCTGTCCTGCAGCATGATGTTCTTATTGCCAGCCAGGGCTTTCACTGATGCAAACCCAGATACTGCTTTTCCTTGACTGAACACCAATGCCACTGCATGAGGGGGAATTCCAGAAYGGAGAAGGAGGTTTTTCTCAGTCCTTCAAATTATCTTCAATTTATCCTGTGCCTAGCATCACTGTAAGCATCATAGGAAAAAAAAAAAGAATCACTCAACAGCTTTTTTCCAAGTATCAAAGTGGCTTTTGGAGTTTAAAAAGTCAGGATTTTCAAACCCCAGCTGGCTGTGGAAACAGCACAGCAATCTTGCACGTCCAGGAACGGCACTTGCAGGGACAGTATGGAGCATAAGGAACATTTCAAGTGGGCTGGGATCAATGAATCAGCTGYCATTTGCCACGGGCTCTGAAAAAGCACTTGTGGGGCCTTACTTTGGCTCTCAGTATGTGGAATTCATGTTCTCCAGGATGAAGTTACAGCCACAGGCACAGACAGCAGGGAGATAATGAACTAATGCTTGGAGAAAGAAGGTGGTTTGRTGAAGGTATGTGAATGAACAAGGCCAAGGATGGTAGGTCTGGTTTAACAGTGTTGATACCTGATGTGCTTGGGGGTTTTCTATCAGCTGAGACTAAAACAATTGCTTGTGCAGAGTTATAATAGTGGGGAAAAACATATTGCAATTAAGTCCCATTAATTTGAATAGTCTATTGTTAAAGAGAAATGTAAAGTGACGTCAGACTGGAGGAACTTCAAAGAGACCATGTACAAGACATGCTCTCTCAGAACGCATCATTTGTCAGAACTGAAATACTTGGTGAAGTTGGGTGTTGCTAGAATGTCTGAAGATGTTTTGACAGTATGAAAATACATCTTTTGGAACAAACTGATGATGCTGTTTTGGCTTTTCAATTCAACATTTAATTTATTTTTTTTTCAGTATCCTGTTCCATTGCGCATTGAACTGAAGCTAAGTCTAGCAAAACACCTGTGTCTGAATTAGTGTAATTTTTCTCCAGTTATAGAAAGAACAGTAATTTCAAGCACATCTTGACAGGTGTATTTTGCAACTTTCTTCTATCTTATGTCTTCTATCCACAGATAAGCGAGAAAAATACAGAGCTGTGCTATTGTAAGGGCAATATCTGAAAGCACAAAAAAGATGTGCAGCTTTATTAATCAAAGAACAATTTAATTCAGTACTAAGAGCAGTTTGGAAAACACAAAATGAAGCTAGAGCATTTGTGAAATTATCATCCATTACACACATTAATTGACAGTGCACTCCAGGAATTAATTGATCTGAGCGTGGGATGTGGCAGTTATGGCAGACAGGAATGCTCTTCTCTGAGCAGAGGGAACATGCAGTGCTGGTGCAAGCTGACAGCACTCTCGGGCTCCTCAGTGTAGGAATTGTTTTTCATACTCATCATTTACCCTCACAAGGAGCCACTGGAGATCCTYGGATCAGGCCTGGGAGCAGGTTGGTATTTGCTGTCTCAATTTCAGCCCAAACACAACATGCAAATGGAGGAGTTCATTTGGCAGCCCTGGGCAACCAGCTTTTCCCAAAATGAGAGCCTGTGGAAAGCTGTTTTCATCTTCCAAAGCCACTGGCCTTATGGACTTCAGCACAAATAAGTTTCCAAATAATGAACCTGCAGTTCAGTTTCTGGCCCAGGCGAACGAGCACACGTTAAGTCATTCAGAAAGGAGATGAAAAGCTCACATTCAGGATGCATTAATCTGAAAACAAGTGTACTTTTGTGTCTGGGGAGTATTATTTTCATTGCCATCAATTTAGAACATAGATAGACTGTGATTCTAGCTTCACTATCAGGTTGCCCCGCAGGCTGAGACCCCTCCCCAGGCCACTCTATTTAATTTAGACTAATCTAAAGCTAAGTGAAACTTTGTACCCTCTCTGATTTCTTCTTATGATGGGGAACACTCTGATTTCCCCTTCCCCAGTGACCTGCTTGGAGTGGCTGGAGGAGCAGGGGAAGGAGAGGCACGCGGGGAAGTGCCCCCCAGGTAAGGGGAGTTGTTATTTGTGCCAGCTGACAGACCAGGAATGGATGGATGGCAGAAGTGTTCAACCATTTCTTCCCTTGTTAGTTTGACTTTCCCTTCACTTTTGCTCTGTCCCTTTGAAGGGAGTCTTTGGTACCTGAATATTTCAGTGCATCTCATGTACCAACAGATAAATCTCCCACAGAGCAGAATGAAATCCAGGACTTTTGCTGCTCTTACACATTCCTTGTGCTCCTGCATTTGCAGTGGAATTTGGTGTGRCAGGAACGGGGCCCTGTATTTGTCAGGTTGGTTTCTCTTGGGTTTCTTTTTTTTCCCCTGAAATTAAACTCTCAGCAAACCRAAGGAAGGAGCTGGTAAAGCAGGTGTCTGATGCCCCGAGGCAGAGGCACTGAGGACAGTGTGCATCCCTCATTCTCAACCTCTTTCTGGAAGTTTTTAATGCTGAAAAGGGAGAAGGGCTCGATGTGCGTGTGCATGGACAGACATTAGCTCAGAGCTGAACCTTCATGCTCACTGAAACTCGCAGTGGGCAGGATATGGGGCTGTCTCACAGCTGTTGACACAGGCTCTGATCAAATATATTTTGCACCATATGTAATCTTTTTTTTYCTAGAAAATTTTCGTTTACTACAGCTGTGCAGCTCCTTGTGAGATTTAGTGACATCAGTGTCAATGTGAGAACCTGGTTAGGGCAGCATTTGATGTCAGGATGACTTTGGTGACTTTCCCACATCTTTCCTTCTTGTCCTTTGAAATTAACAGATTTATCCAGAGACAGAGTCTTGTTATACTTTATGTAATTTCTCATAAYTAAAGTTTTCTCATGATTGGCTTGTTTGCTTATTATTATTATTGTTATTATTTTTTTCCTTTTCTTTTTTTTCCCTTTTGTTTTGTAACCCACCACAATTATTTTCTATGGATAAACAAAGTGAAGAAAACAGATTCTGCCCRGTGACGATCCTCAACTGACAAGTACTCACTCAGCAAGCAACACATAAAGAATCAGATTGTCATTCCGTTTGGGCTCTCTGCTTATTCAAAGAAGTAAGGGGATGCAACTGCCCGTGGCTCTTAATCTTCGCTTCCAAAGCGAAATTTTGGGGATCTGCTCATAGGCCTGAAAAAAATGATCTGCAGCAGCACTAATTTTAAATGTGTTAATTAGTAAATTTGAATTACTCTGTCAATAATCAATAAATAAAATACAGTGAACAAGAAATTAAGGCTAGTCTGAGCAGTGCTCAGAAAATATGTTAAAACTGARATGTTTAATTCTTAAAATGTAATATTGTGGAAATATTCAGCAGGTCTTAAAAGGCACTGCTATAGTTTCAAGATTTTCCTGAAGTCTTTGGCTTCATTGTTTCAATGAAAGAACTGTTAGATGTGATGAAATAATTRAACTGATTAGTTCTAATTGACCCTAGATCTTAAAGGGGGATATATGTTAAGAGAGGTTCTAAATTCACCTCCTGGGTGCTGCTGGGCCTGATTATGTTTCTCATAAACAATTGTGGGTTTCTGATTTAGACTTGCAATGCAAAAAAAAAAAAAAAAACCTCGGCAAAAAAAAAAAAAAATCTTATTTTTGTCTGGTGGCTCACAAAACTTGCACGAACAAGACTTTTATGTCTGTGAAACTGCCAAACTGGAGCCAGGGTCGGAACTCTCGAGGGGCTGGATATTGAGCAAAAGAGAGAAATGAAACAGCTGAGTTACTACGCTGAGAAACATATGTGGTACATTGACACATTTAGCAACGTTCAAAAGATTTTCTGATATGTTGCTGCTGTCTTGAAAATCATGTACGTGGTTGTCTGGAGTTGCACCCTGTCTGCAGGAGCGATTTTGGCTTCTCAGGTAAATTATACAGAGTTGCAAAGGAGTTTATAAATGAATACTTATCCCTTAGATGGAAACTCTTATGGAGGAACTCTATCAGCCTAATGGGTGAATTACAAGCTGATTGAAAGCTGTTTGCATGTATATGCCCAGGACAGCAAAGCAGCCCCTCTGAAGTAGAGTATTTTTATTATGCTTAATATTAAAAATCCCCAAGAAATTAGCTTGAAACAGCAATAATGATGCTGCACCTATTAAAGCCAAAAAATTCAAAATTATGGCTGACACTGATCCTAACTGATGGAGCTGACAGATCTTACTCTAATCAACGACTTTACAACTACCTCAACCATCCAAAATCTTTTATTTCAGGGAATAATATGTGCTTAAATTAATCAGGCGTGCTACCCCAACAAATCCTCCTGCATGTCTTCTCCCCTCCTGAAGAAGTAAAAAGACACCAAATAATCCTTCCTGGGGAAAGATTGTCTTTTCCATGGCAGAAAACATAAATATTTCCTCCAAATTCAAGAGAATGAGCTGGGATTAATAGTGGTGTATTTGCAGAGATTTTGAGCCTTTATCCCAAAATGGAGAGCTCTGCATGGTGGTAGGGAGTAACTAGGACTGCATGGCTCTTCTCCTGTTTCATTTTCCCAGGTGTATCTATCTGATCAGTGTTTCATATTTAAGTATGCAGCAGATGTTTCATGTTGTGAGAAAACTGAGTTATTAAATGATGGCAGAAGAAAACAACAGTCRGAAACAAAGGAAACAAAAATACTTGGATTATGCTGCAGACAGCATGAAAGAGAATGCCTGTAAATACACACAGAAATGAGTCTGTCGAAAAAGTGCATTGGGGCTTGATGAAAACATCTCTGACACCAAAGGAAGKTGTTCACGTTGGCTTTGGATGAACACTGGAATAAAGGTGCCACCAACACCAGCTCCTGTCAGTGATTTCCACCCCTGTCCCTCCTGCTGTCCCTGGCACTGCTGCAGCAGGRTTCTCCAGCCTGCTCTGAAAACTCAGTGAAATCTATTTTGTGACAGACAAGCAATTTCTGCAGAGTCCAATGCTCTGACTCCTGGAAATGCCTCTCCTGGTCTGTCCCAGGGCCATTTGGTTCAGTCTCCTGGTAAGTGCTCCCAAGAGGAGCAGATGAGGCTTACACCTTTCTGTGCCTCCATGCGATCTCCCTGTTCCCTCCTCTTCCACTGGCTTTGCTCTGGGGGTCAAGGTGACACATGAACCTTCTCTAATCGTGGCCTATCTCATTCCAAATGGACAGTTATGTGTTGTTTCTGTATTCTTCCTATCTATCCTTTCTACTTTTCTTTCAGGTTGCTCTATTTGTTGCTATCACGTGGGTTTTTTCCCATAAATATTCTCTTTCAGCTCTTTTTGTTACCACTCATACATTCTGCCCCTTCTCACAGTAATCTCATGACCCTCAGGTAATATACAGTCCTAAAATAGGTGAAGTCCTTTCTCTTCCCTCATCCAGCACCCAGTTTCCAGCCCTGCTAATGTTGTGTGCCTGGGGTCAAGTTAAGATGAGTTCCACAGAGAAGATATTTCTTTCTCTTTGGTAACTTTAGAGAGAGATTGAGAGCCAAGGGTACAATAATWCGAGAATAGCTCTTCATGTAACAAATCCAGTTTGACTGTGAGGAGCACAGAGTAACCTTCCAGCATCTTGTCAGATTCAAAAGTACTCAAAGGGTGGAAATTATGCTTCTACAATTAGAATCTTAAAGCAAAAGCAGCTGATTTTTTTCTCTTTACTTTATCCATGTGGCATGCAAGGGTGCAAATAAATAAAAACTGAGCGTGATGACTGAATGGTACCACCCTGCTTCTTGCTTTTAATACTACTGAAATTAAAACCCAAAAACCAGCTAAAAGAGAAAGGTCTGGAGCTCAGCATCTCTTGGCTAGCAACATCAGAGCTCCTCTGAGGAGGGAATTTTCACCAGGTGAGAAATCTTGGAATTTCAGAACTCAAACACATCATTGGAGTACTGGTGTTTGGTGAAAGCCACCTCTGCTCGGGTGCCTCTGCTAAAAACGCAAATACTGTCACTCCCAGCTTCCACCCAGATGTGTGGTCATACCTGCTTTTGGCTAAACTTTGTGTCCCAAGTCACTTTCTTTCACCAGAAAACAAAAATTATGCACCATGCAAGCAAAAGGACTTTTGCCAGTTATACCACTAGAGGATCAGGTCCCCGTATATTTACATCTGCTTTACCATCTTAAATACTCCAAAAGTTTAGGTCTGTCCTGGGGAAAACTTCATTAAAAAATCTGGCAACCGCTTTAAATATTTATATTTTTTTTACCTGAATAGAGGTGTATGGATTTTTTAAAGTCAAACAGTATGTTTTACCATTTTAGATAAAATTCCAGCTGTTTTAATGAAACAGGACAGTGAAAAACCCCTTTCTGAGCTGTCTTGCCCATCAAGCTGTTGCACAATGATGGGAAGTGCTATTGGGATGGCTCCAAGTGGAAGATGTATGCACGTGTCACAACTAGTGTTGTGTTAGTAAATACCATATTCATGTTATTTTTTAATTTCCTAAGAAGGTCTAAGAGGAAATGATTGAAATGATGTTTAGTCCTGAACTTAGATTCACATTGTGGAAGAATGAAAATTAAAGCTCACCTAAACATAAGGGAAATGCAGCCAATCACAGCTGAAGGATTAGTAAAAAGTGTTAAAAATATTATATGAAAGTTTTAATTACACAGAAAAATTATAAAATGCCCAGTAATTACGGTATATTGATTCCATTTTTTTTTCTTGAAATGCTAAAACTATTTCAACACACACAGAATCAATAAACATAATTAAAATATGAGCTCATCAAAACAGTAATTAAATGTACTTAACAGCTTTTGTGGCTTTTCTCCATATGGTTACTGTGGGAGTGTGAATCTGGCTTGCTAGATAAATGTAACAAAATAAAGTGAAAGCCTGGGAAAAGATTACTGTGGTATCATAAGCAAATACAATAAAGTCTAGCTCTATAATAAGTTCCAATAAATCAAAAAAGTTGACAAAGGAAGCAGTGTTTACAATTATTAGAGAGAAATTCTGGAGGTTTTATATTTTTATGGGATTAACGCTATCATGGACTTATTACAGAAGCCAAATCAAATCTTTTTTCCATCATTAAAGCTATTCTAGCAGAAGACTTTCTGTTCAAGGAAAGGTGTTTGGAAGCTCTGTGGGCTGGCTGGGGCTGGTGACAAATCACTTGACAGCTGTCATGGAGGGGACACTCCAGCTCCAGGACCTCGTACAGCTGCTGGGGCTGCCCTGGGCAGCAGCAGATCTCTGCTCAGTGATTAGATAAAGCAGCATGCAAAGCAGAAATTGAGTGAGGTGCTTAGAGTGGAGTGTGTGGATGCTTCTCCAACCTTCTCCCTTCCTCCTCGCTGGGCACACGTGCAGTGTCATAAATAATGCGGAAAAACCAATGGACGGTGCTTTACAAAACGTTGCGCAGCTCTAGGATGAATTCCTTCAGAAAGCACCATGGGCACCTGTAGGCCGTGCCACTCCTCCTCCTCCTCCTCCTCCTCCTTCTGCTGCTGTCTTTCCTGCAGTCCTCACCACCTCTCCCTGCCATGTCCTTGGAGACCCTTGGGAAGTTCAGCATTTAAATGCTGGTTTTGCATCACTGCCATGACAGGCACATGCAGATCACATGCAGTGTGTGTATCTTATGTGCTGTGTGAATATCAAAAAGTTTGCAGAGACATTAAGGAAATCCTGAACACGGAGGTAGATATTGTGTAGCCAAAAAAAAATAATATTACGAGTGTGATGATGTGGTGACACACCATGACCGCAAATACAAAAAGTGACATAGAAGTGTTTTTGTAGTGCCCAATGCACAGCCAGTATTGATGGCATTGGCTGTATAAATAAAATTATTGCTGCCTCTTGTTTTCCCCAGCCACCTCTTGACCTGACTAAACAAGCACATTTCGCACTGGGATGCGTTGCAAAGATAGCCACAATTTCCTCAACAGCTTGTGGCCACCAGCAGACCTCACACCTCAGTGTTTTAAAAATGGGAATGTTCATTGTAAAAGCTTTGCTTAAATCCGCTCCCAAATCCCTAAAGCCAAATAAACTCGGAGAATGGAATAAGACGTGCATTACAATTCCTTACACACTTTTCCAGAACCAGTCACCAGTGCTTTTTCTCAGGCCTCACCCTACAATGTGTGTCCTTCTCTGCCACCCCACAGGCTGAGAAAAAAAAAATGCTTCAAGATGGTGAAGCAGAACAAAAAGACTAATAACTTTTAATTCAGGAACTCCTTCAAGAAGCAGCAAGATTTGGTAGCTAAATAGGTGTTGTCAAGGAAGGAATCCTATTACAGTTGTAAATAATGTCCCTGCTTTGCTCCTAGAACAAGGCACAGGGAACAGGAACACATGACACAGCAGATCTCAGTCCCCACCCCATTTTTCAGTGTTAGCACACCTCAGGAGGGCAGGAAGATATGGATGCTTGGACACTTGCTGCCATCAGTCCCCTCTCACTCACAAGATTTCTTTCTACCTTTGTCTCTATTTACACACATAAAAAAAAATCTTTTTCTTGAAACACTTCACCTTTTTTTTTCACTTGCTCTTGAGAGCAAATAATCTTTCTATAAATAAGACATGGGTCTTAACTCCTGAAGTTCCAGTGCCACCAACTTTTTTAGAGCTTTGCATAGGACTCGAATTGTGGGAATAGAACTAGTGGTATTCTCTAATGAGAAGATCACACTGTATTTAATTCCTTTACTCTCATCACATGAACTAATGAAAAGGCCACATTTTTTTTTCCCAGCTAGATAGTTAGCTAGTTGCTCTAAAGATGGAGATACAAGTATGCAGTTCTCACCACACAAGTATTCACTTAAAACCTAAATCCTTCAAAATCCTATCTTCAAAATAAAGCACTACGTTTTTTGACTACTGCTTTAAAATTATTCAATGTGCTTCTGCTTGTAGCCAACTTTAGAAAATTTGAGTTCCTGCTTTTACAATTGAAAAATGGGGTACAATAATCTCTTACTGGGCCTTCATATAAATTGTTTCCTGATTTTAACYGAATGTAGCATCCTATTGCCTCTTCGGGATGGTGCTACGAATTTCTTAGGCTCTGCATCCAGTTTCCTCATCTTGTATTATGTTGCCAAGTAGGAGACAAAATGTCTAGTAATTAAGGCTGCTTTTAAAGTTTAAGATGGCCTTTTAAAAGGCCAAGATTGAAATGGAAGATTGAAGACAAAAATATCTTTTAAGAAAATGATTAAAAGAACAAAAAATAAAAGGTTTATTTTAGACTTGGCCTGAATATTGAATTACAATGGATGTAAAATATTCAGCAGGCAATAATAGCTAGGAAACGARTATCTGTCAAATTAGGCACTGCAATCCCTAGCAGGGAGCTTCATCACCCTTAGAAATAAGTTTTGCAGGCACATTGATTTTATTTTGATCACAACTCAGCCAGCTGGATGTAAGACTACTTCACTTCAGAAATATATATTGTCACAGGAAAATCAGTGCTGTCTGAGTGTGTATGAACAAGCAGTAAGATTCAATGTAGGAACTAAAAAGTTAATTAAAAAAAAAAAACACCAAAAAACTGCATCACAGGAGGGACACAGTGAGATAGGGGMAATCTACTGCCTTTAGCCATTCATAGTTGTGTTTAATTTTGGCAGCCCCTGATGACCTGGGCTGTGGATGGTGCTTTATTTGCAGAAAATACAGATGTTGTGCCTACAGTGTGTTGCACTGAATTAGGCCAAGGAATTTTAATTGTGGTATCTCATGATGCCATTTTCCTTTGCAAGGCAATTTCTTTGGTGGGGTTACACCTCTAATGTTACTGTGGGGTTTTGCCCCTGCAGCATCTTCTTGGTAGCTGAGAATGACACATAAGGGGCTGCCAATCCCCTGTTTTTATAGAGCACATCTTTTATCAGTAATTTTTAACAACAAACTGAAGTTAAATGTTTAGATTCTGTAATACTGCAATAATTTGTTTGGTTAAAATTGATAAAATTAGTTTTTTGGTACTCCTTAATAGGTTACTCCTTAGTAGGTTATACACTTTTCCATTAAATAATTTTTTATTTAATATTACAAGTTGTTATTCATTATTTGAGACAAAATAAAGGTTAACTTTAGTGTCTTTCATAGGACCTGACTTCTGTCTGTCTTTCAGTGGTACTGGTGACCAGCATAAATCTTGAAGCAAAAAAGTTTAAATATAGATTAAGCTTGTGCAGAGCTTTTACTTAAGATGGAAATGGTGGAGAACAGTAACTAACACTGGGACAGGAAAGATGCAGAGGTTAAAAAAAACCTGTGACTTTTCTGTAGGGCAATGAAAGTTTTTGTGGTACATTACTGGCTTTTTAAGCCTATTTCCTATTTTCTGACTATCCGAAGAGAACCTGGTTAAGCATTTCCAAGCACAATGCCTTATAGTAAAATATGTATTCTGTGTTTTTGAAACACTGAATTGTTTTATTTTCTCTGAAACACTGAAACCTGACTCTTTGTCTTTCTGGTAAAAAAAACCCCTATTTCAGAGAGAAAAAAATAATAACATATCAATAGAGCTCTAACATTTGGAAAAAGCATAGTGAGTGTGTATAGTACGTTAATGTCTTATGAACTTGAGCACACATGTAGCTAAAAACAGGCCCAAATTTTGAGCCTGAACTCCCCAAAATCTACACAAACATGTGCTGCTCCATGCATGGCTGGTCCCATTGGCGTCAAAGACACTACTCATGGGAGTAAAGTTACTCATGCATTTAAGTGCTTGCTGGATCCGAGCCAAAATCTTAATCTTTTCCATTTAATACCCTTTTCCTAAACTGATAACAGTCTTCAAGTTTTCAGTATCATGTGCAGCAGTTTAAATAATGTAGAACCAAAAGGGAAAAAAAAAAAAGTGAAATAACAGTATTGTAACTTAAGGAGTATCATGAGATAAACAGCATAACACAGGCACGGTTTTAATAGGAGTGAGTAGTTATCTTCAAGGCAGCCGTGTGTCCCTGCTCTGAAGGCAATTTATGTCTCTCAGGGTCTGAAAAAGCCAGGCGGGGAGGAGGGGCAGCTCTGAAAAGGCAGGTACAAAATACCAGTGCAAAACAAAGTGTAAAAGAGCATATTTTATCTGAATGGCAGAGCTTGAGCGAAACCTGTACTGCTCTTGAAACTCGGTGCAACAGGCAAAAAATGTTCACAGGAAGTGTACAGAACTTTGGCAACAAAACCATGAACATGATTTTGATTGCTGGGATTTTTAAATTATTTTGATTTTCCATCAATGTTGGAGGTTTCCAACCTATTCCAGTCCTTGTACTATTCTCTTATGATCTTACCTTTCTTTTCATTGTAGATGAGCCCTGAGTGACCCTGCTAACCTCCATTAGATGCCTTTGATTCTTCCTCCCATTAGGTCCAGAAAAGAAAACTACATGTGCAAGATGATATTCCATTTTCTATAAGGTGTTTGGTTGGGTATCAATATTTATGTAAACATTGCTCACATGCATGTTAGAGAAAGACTAGAGTAGAATTATATGGTTTTTATTTCTTTTTGTCTTGACTTCACGAGACAAAATGTGGAAGAGCTGCTCTCTGTGGCATGGGTAAAATTTGGTTGAGAGTCAGAAAAATTCCCTGTCTTAAAGAGTGGGAGTGGTTTTAACCTCATCCTGCAGCTTCCAAAGATCTTTGAGTCACACCAAGCTTCTTCTACCTCCCTACAGACAAAGAGCTCAAGTTTTACTACATATTTTCTTTGAGAGGGATCTAGAGAAGGAGGGACTTGATGGGCTCAGAGAGATCTGTCTGTAGGAACAGTCAGAGATGGAGTTTCATAAGGACTGATGGCTTTTTGCCCAGAAATGCTTCACTGATGTAGCCCAGACTGGGACTTTTCCCAAAGGAAAAAGAGCAGGAGCAAACAGAGGGGGAGGCAATAGAGAAGAAAAGAGGGAGGGGACCTAGTCCTCTTTGAATTTTTTTTAGGGAATCAAGCTGTTTTTCTCTGGGTTTTGCTCAAGGATGAAAGGGGAAAAGTAAGAAATGAAAGTGAGATGTTGGGTGAAACCATTATAAAAACAATTTTGCATTTTTAAGAATATGTGTCTGAGGAGCTTCTCTCTGAACAAATYTGAAACTAGTGAAGTCTGAGGATAGGCAGTGCAAGTGTCTCTGTGAGGAAAAATATGGTTAAAAGAGGCCATGGAGATGACAATATTCATGATCATGGTGAAAGGAATGGATGAAAATCCCAGCGGAATAGGTGAGGTGAAAGTCGTGTCTGGGGGTAAATTCTAACCTATAAATGTGCCATGGTACTGCACAAGCCAAAGTGAATTTAAGTCAACAATATCTCTACTAGATTTGGTATCAGACCTGCCTGTGTAAGGGAGAAGAGTGCTGAGATCCTGTGATATCCCAAAGGTGTTAGAAAAGGGAAACAATTGGTATAAATACAGGAATTCAACACCAGAAATAAGATACTGACCTAATCAGTGAAATGAGCATCAAAATCAGTCTCCATGCTAAAGCTTTGAGGGTCTGGCATATCAAACAGAGCATGAATATCTTCAGGAATATGCCAGGAGCTAATTGATTTAAGAAATCTGGCTGTATATAGAGACCATTACTCATAGATATCACGTTTTTCCGCGGCACAAATTATCTTCAGTGCTCGTGGTGTCTGCTCAAGGAAAAGTTTATTTTCATTCAGTCTTTTCTTTCCCCCTGACCTCAAAGGACTAATTAACCAAGTATTAGCATGTTTCTAAAATATGACTGAATTCATCTTCTTAAGAAAGTGTGCTGAAGAATGTACCCTATTATTAGAAATGACAGGATGTATATAGGGCCATATGTTTTCAAAGGGTTTTCTGTCAGTGTTAATCAAAACGTTGGAGAACTTATGAACATACTGAGCAGCACGTCAACCATATGGATAATATCTTCCCCTTAATAGTGAGAATTTGAATTAATAATAAACACTGGAGAATAACCTAAAATGAGACAGAAACAATAATATTAAGACCAGCAAAGGCATAATATCACATCAGCCAGAAGGCTCCTGGGTATTTTAAAAAAAAAAATCTATTGTGTGTTGAATCCTGGTCATGGAACTACATTCATTAATTTTTCTTAGTTTAGCTTGGAAAGGTAACTCCAAAGATGCAGTTTATTTTCGCTGGGGTTTGCAGAGGACAGAGTTTGGCTCTTGGATCATGCTGTAACATGCATCAGCATCACATGCTGGTCTGACTGTAGATGTAGCTTCATTACTGCAGACTATTTGTTACTAAAGAGGCACCAGAACATTTGTTTGGTGACACATTCGTGCACAAATCATTTCATGGGCTATACAAACAGCTGCAGGGAAAAAAAAATCTGAGTCTGTTTCCAAGCTTGCTAACCTTGGAAAATGGATTGAGGCTAAAGTATTTTGAATAAACTTCCAAGGGTTCAACTTGACAAAATGACCTGCTTTTAAAGATGATGAACTCTCTGAACTAAATGTTGAGAAATCTGCTTGAGAGAAAATTAATGTTTCAAGTGCAGTTATCTGCTTCTACATCACTGACAGGAGCATAGGAGAGATAAATCCATCAAAAATGGAAAAAAAATATAGTTATTAGGTAAACTAAGAAGTCCTACCTTGCAGTTACCTGTAAGGCCACAATCACATGCCTTACAACTGACTTTAAAAATCAAACCCTTTTGACTGGAGGCATGCAGGGCTGAGCCAGGACCAGGACAGGGCTCTGTTCCCTGCTCTGCTACATGGGAATTCTCCCTCTACTCTGTGGGAATTGTACCTGCTCCTTGGCATGACTCAGAGCTGCTGGGTGCCACTGAACACCAGTGCAACAAGCACAGGAGCTCATTACTCCACCAGGAGACACCAGGAGGGTCTGAGCCTGTCACCCCACTGCCTCTGGACCCCCAGCCTTGGTCTCTGGTCCCTCATCTGCCTCCAGAGGTTGTTCCTCTGGCTCAGCTGGAGACAAGATCTCAGTCTCTCTCAGCTGGGAAGGTTTTATTTTCACAGATACCAGTCCTGGTTTATTTTCCCCTTAGTTAAATAGAAAGTTACATTTAGATCTTTGCCTACCCACACTGAGACATAAAGCCTTGAGCTGCTGATAAGCACAATCCAGCCTCGCCARGGTGAGAACCTGCATCTTCTAACAGAGATAGGGAGTAGAGGAAAYGCCACTTTAAGTTTCTGAAGCTGTAAATTGAGATATCTCTATTATATGGTGATGGTTTTTATTTGTAACTCCCCATCTGCTYCGCTCTTGTGAGGCCCYGCCTGGAGCGCTGTGTCCTGCTCCRGGGYTGCAGCCTGTGAGGGATGTGGATCTGCTGGAGAGAGCCCAGAGGAGGTCACACAGATCAGAGGGATGGAGCACCTCTGCTATGCAGACAGGCTGAGAGAGTTGGGAGTTGTCCAGCCTGGAGAAGAGAAGGCTCCAGGGAGACTCTATAGCACCTTCCAGGGCCTAAAGGGGCTCCAAGAGGGCTGGAGAGGCACTTTTGACAAGGGCATGGAGGGATAGGACAAGGGGGAATGGCTTCAGACTAACAGAGGGCAGGTTTAGATAAGATATCAGGAAGAAATTCTTTGCTGTGAGGGTCGTAAAACACCGGCAGGGTTTGCCCCGAGAAGTTGCGGATGCCACATCCCTGAAGGTGTTCAAGGCCAGGCTGGGCTTTGATCAACCTGGTCTAGTGGAAGATGTCCCTGCCCAGGACTGGAGGGTTTGGACTAGGTGATCTTCCCACCCAAACCATTCTGTGATTCTATGATCTGCATCATAGTTCCCAGCTTGGGAGTGTTTTCCTCAAACATTTCCATTTTCCCCTTGAGTCCATTCCTGCTTTCCATATTCCTTTTCTGAAGCTGGTTGAAAAGCACATTATTATGGACAGCCCCTTCTGACTGGTAGATGTTCTTGCACCTGCTCTTATCTTTSGTTTTTGGAGTAACCACAGAGGAGCCTGTGACAGGGAGCAGAGTTCAGCCTTCCTTTCCTCTCTGCACTATTCCATCAGCTCCTGTGATTTTTGTGGCAGTATTTTGCTATTCAATGGCCTGTGGCTCTCCTACAGATCCCAGAGGAATTTCTCCTGCACCTGGGAATGAGTATCTACCTGTGATTTACTGTTAGAAAATACATATATCTTTATTTTTTCCCCTGTTTCAGATGAAGTTTAAGTACCAGGATCCCCACACATAATGGGCCAAAAGTCTGAGTTTCTCTAGGAAACCTCCATTGCCAACCTGTAAGGTGTGGAGGGAATGCAGCCTCCACCTGACCTGCTGAGGACACCCCACCTGCAGGGCATTGCTGCTGGAGTGGCTTTGATTTTAAAGCTGGTTCAGAGGGCACTCTCCCACCATGCTGTAACTCACTGCCTGCCCAGCTCTTGGGAGCCTCCTGCAGCAACACTCTTTTTTTGGCCAAAGGTTTTAGCTTCCCAGGCCACTTTTGATCCTAGCTTCTCCCTTTTCCTTATACACTGATCTGCCACCAAACACCACAAGCTACAGCATCCCTTTCTGGAGGAGCAACACTTTCTTCCTCCACATGTTCCMTTTTTTTCAGACAATCATAGAATATTTAAGGTTAGAAGGGACTTTTAGAGGCCATCTACTCCAGCCACCACGGGCAGGGAGATGTTCAACTCCACCAGGCTGCTGAGAGCCCCATCCAAGCYGAYCTGKAACRCTCCCAGGGATGTGGCATCCACCACCTCYCGGGGCAAACTGTGCCRGTGTTTTGATGCCCTCGTTGCCTCTACAYTGAAGTTTTAATTGTTAGGCACAACATTCAAAGGCCTTTCTCATATTTTTAGAAGACACTTGTCTGGTCATTCTGCTCGTGTTGGGCAGGAGGAACARTCAGCAGCACCATCTGAACACTTTCCTGAGGCCAGGCCAACATCCCTGCTTGGTGTGAACCTTCAGCTGCTCTCACCAGGCTGCATCAATTTTGGTTGAGATTCTGCACAGCTTATTKCATCTTCACAGATCCCTGTTCTCTGGTGTGTCCCATGAGCCCTCAAATACTTGAAATACTTTACTCCTGCCACACAAACTATAAGAAAGAGTCCCAAAACTGGCATGTAGCTCTCAGCAGCCTTCTGTCAAGCAGATGTTCAGCTGTAGGAGTGTTGTATGAGGCATTGTACTGATACTGAAACTGATTCCTCTTGCCTGCAAATCACAAGAGGAGGTGTTAAAACCTAAATAAATAAATAAATAAAATATAAGCACGAGCTGAAAGAGAGAAGGGGTGGGGGAAGGAAAGATGCTTGTTAAAACTTCCAGGCACCCTGGMAATTAGTCTCACAATGGCATAATCCTGATGAGCTTTCACATCTGCTCTTACATTTGGTACGTAGTGTTTGTTAGCATTTTACTCCATCTGCTTCTATACAATCTCCATCAGCTGAAGGAGGATATGGTTACTCCAGTCATTAAATGTTGATGATCTCTGTTGTTTGTGGTAGGTATCTGTTACATTAACTGTTACTTTTCCTCCTCACACTTGRAAATAATGCCTTTTCCTTCACCAGCATCCAGGCATTTGCCAATAATAATAAAATTACAGCTCTTTATGAAGATGTTGACACCAGCATGACTTGCAAGTTCTGTAAAATATGTTGGTTAGTCTGAATGGAATAAACAAATTCTTTCCAGCATGATACTCAAATYTTTAAATGCATTAACTTCTAGATTGACTGATCAACTCTCCCTCGTTAAAAGGGATATCTCTTGTTTTCAGACCAGMTCWACTCTTATTCTTCTAAAAGGAAGGAACATGCTTTCATTTTCCTTAAAGCCATTTAGTTATAGATTTAARTGGATAAATATWTTTGACATTCCTTGCCTTTCCATTTCTCTTTTGCCAGCAATGCCAAAGAGGCTATGAAAAAGAGAACTAATTCATTATCCCAAGATATTCATGAAGTTCTCTAAGCTTCTGATTCTTGGACTGCAGGTCATTAGCAATCATTAATTTTTAAAGCTACGGATGATGTCCTCTGAAGCAGAGATCACATGAAATAAACAGACCTATTCCTGTGGTACTGGGATGAAGTTTGGGAAGAGGTTAAGTGTATGGTAAAGCCGAATTTTAGCTATGCAGAGATCTTCAACATAAAGTAACTTCTGCATTCCAGGCAGCCACAAAGTGATTATTACCTTTTACTGATCTTTTGCCCAGTCACATCATGGTCAGACAGAGCCTGAATCTGTCTGCAAGAGGTCCTGCCTAAAGCACTTTTTGCCATGTTTGAATGTAGAACATTTTGTTGTTTTCCTTTTTCCTTCCTAACAAATACACACATCCCTCCACATTTAAGAGTTAAATACTCCTGTGCTACCCCAAYAGTGACTTTCCTTTTGATGTTTCCACATGAGGATTAGCCCACGTTAATATGTAGTGCTCCTAACCTGAGGAAAGATAGGAGAGCTCAGGATTGTTTGAATGCTGACTGGGATATCTGTGTTAGCAGGCAAACCATATGTCCTCCTAAAAGTRTGATGTTGATTGTGACCTCAGAAGA
This sequence comes from Amblyornis subalaris, assembly GCA_018881555.1. Taxonomy (NCBI): domain Eukaryota; kingdom Metazoa; phylum Chordata; class Aves; order Passeriformes; family Ptilonorhynchidae; genus Amblyornis; species Amblyornis subalaris. Next base: position 517,862 of record JACAXG010000101.1, on the reverse strand, counting down.
AATCAAGCCTGCTTATGGCAAATATATGGAATTGATTAAATGAATAAATAACCCTATTATTTAGTTTTGCATAAAAATATGTGGGACCCAGGTCAAAGATAATCCCTAATTTTTCTATGCATAATAGATTCCAAAGTGTAAACATTTCCAGTAGTATGAACCAGACTGGATGCTTTAAGTCAACAGTCAAAGGTGCGAGTGTAAACTCAGAAATATTGATAATGTTTGTGAATAACTTCAGACTAAATTATACTGGAGTTCCCCAGCTGATATGAGTGCCTCTGTTGTTTTAATACTCCAGTGTCTCTTGTATGTATGAGTTCAAAGACTGACCACACTTTCTCTAATATTTGGCACCTTTGATTAATTTTAGAGCCTATTTCTGTGTCAGAATAGCCCAATTTGGTGAGGAACTGCAGAAATATTTCCTTCAGCCCCTGCCCAGGCATTCTGTACTTCGTGAGCGTGATCCTTTCTTGTCCTTGATTTTCTTTAGTTTTTAGCTTTGCTGCAGAGGTTCTGGTCCRGAATGATTGGAGTCTGCAGATCTGATCTTTCCTGTTCTGTACAACTCCCTGCTGGGCAGCATGTGCTGAGGAGGGTCCTGCTCACAAGCGCTCACAGAGTGGGTCTGGGGGGGAAACAGGAGGTTAAAACACCCTAAAAAATAGCAATAAAGTGACTGTCTTGTGGGAAAACACAGGCCAGGCACAGTGAGACGCTGCCTGTTGTGGGTTGCATTGCATTTGCTCATATTTTGCTCCACGTGCCACAGGATGAATTATGAATAAAATGTGAAACTTTGATTTTTCTATGAAGCCACTAAGAGACYTTCAGTCAAATTCTCCACTTCTTATATTAATTATGAATGTAAGAGGTGCAAGACTGATGGAGCACCTACAAATTATCCTGCTTGGAAGAATTTTGTTTGTCTTCAYCCCCAGACCCCATCGTGCTCTGCTGCATGTGAGACACAAACYCAGGCTTCCCATCTGCTTCCTATAAGCGCCCTGATCTCCAACCCAACCCTCGCACTGCAAGGCTGTGTTTGATAAACTTCAGGTTGRAATTCGAAGGAACAAAGCAGCTCCTCACAGTTGGGTCTTTAATCTGCTGCACGCACAGCCGTGGAGAGCAGACCTGATCCTACAAGGYGCAGCCTCACAGCTCAGGGGGTGCAGAACGCAGCCCAACGTGGGATGGGAGGGATCCGAGGTCCGCTGAAACCACTGGGAGCCTTTCCATTGGCTTTGACTGCTTTTTGGACCAGCTGCACGATGTGCAGGACCATCTCTGGTCATCGAGGCAGAGCACAGGAGCTGGCAGAGGTCAAGAGCATCACTCAGACACTGACAGTGGCAATAACTCCAAATAATGGGCACAACACAATGTGAATGAAGCCTAAACGAGTGAGAAGGGAATAGGAGCAGCTTCACCCACCATGAAGTTTAGATTTAGGAAATGGCAGGAGATTACTGCATCCTAAACATTTGTCATAGCAAGTGATGGTTGGAATTGACATTCAGGRATTTGGATTGACTGATGGATGGCTATTTTGGTTAGTTAGCACTTCCTTTAAATTCAGTGTTTAAATGTGATTTCATTTCTGTCCCCATCCAGCACAACTTCAGGCAAAATGTTTTTAACTCTAATTTAATACATGCAAATATAATAATTATTTTCAGTAGACATTTGGATTGTTTTAATTTATGCATTTCTCTAATTAGCATAGCTGTCCTCTGTTTTGTAGGTATCCATGGTTTAGGTTTTTGCAGCATCTCCTAGCAAATTATAGTRTGGTGTTTGGTCTGAAAAAAAATTATATGATTCAAATTATGTATTTATAGTTCCCCAAAATATGCACTGTGTGTTTTGCAATTAAAAAAAAAAGAAAAAGAGAAGAATCCAGGGTAATAGCTGAGAAATTCTTTTTGCTATCAGCTAAAATAAGCACTGCTTTGATAAATTAACTCAGCCACTCCTCCACCAAAGATAGGACCTATACTTACATGGTATCTACATAAATACTATTTATGTGTGTGAAATGCAGCTCAATGTGTTTGTGAGGTGGATCAGATCCCAAACCCACTGAAGCTAATGAGAGAATACACTACACTGTGTTTTATGCATGCAGCTTTGTAAATAAGTGCTATGTAGGTGTGCAGGTGTGGGAGGGTATGGGGGAGCATCTGTCCTGCCTGTGCCCACACACAGAGCTACACTATGTTTTACATTTTTGTGTGCACACCKTTTGTACACAGGGCTGGCATGATGTCACTGCAGGATATTTAAGCTTTCTTTGAATTTAACCTACTGCCTGATGCATTTAGAGCCTGTTTGCCATGATGTCTGGTGCAGAGAAGGAAATTAGGAAGTTGCCAGTTTGCTGTTGGGTGATTTGTGCTCTGGTGATTCCCAGTAGGACCACTGAAAGTCCCCCAGGAGAGGGGACAGGGCAGGAAGTCACTACCTTGTTTGTTTTCTTCTTTTAGAAGTCAACAGGTCTGAAGGAATCATATCGCTTTGAAGCCACTGCACGGTCACGAAAAGCAGCTGAAAACAACTCAGGCTCCTCAGAGAGCACCCRACTGTGGAACAAACTGCAGTCTTTCCATCACCCCGAGGAGACCACAAAGAGCCCAATAAGTGACCTCTTCAGAAAARATTTGCATTGGCTTCCCCTTTCCCCCCCTATCACTGACACTCTGTCCATGCTGTTGTTCCCACCTGTGTCATTGTACCCTCCTCCTAACCTCCTGTTTTCACTCTGCAAAGGCTTTCATGGGGAAGTCAGCAGGCASGGGTGGGATGAGCTTACATCAGGTTTATGCTGATTCCCCACTTGGACACTTTCTGTGCATGTTAAAGGACCTCCTGTGGGCAGCAGTTGTGAAGCTGAATACGATGCCTTGCATGTCACGGAGCACTCCTTCCTGGACAGCAGACAAGCTCTCAGAAACATCACCTCACTCAGTTATACAGAATTTTTAACCCTGTCTTTCTTGGGTTTTGGGGTTCTCTAAGCAGAAAGCCCAGAAACAGGGATACAGACTAGTGGAATATTTCTTTACCATCAGTCRGTCATTGCTCGAAGAGAATTTTGTCCACCTGGTCCATGGCATACCTGGGAATTGCCTGTGAGCTGGACACATGTAACTCATCTATTGCTCTCTGCTTCAATAAATATATCTAAAATTCAGCTGAGTAAATGGGTCAGAAGGACTCCTTAAATCACATGAGTCTGGAAATATCTGTTGCTTCCAGTTATTTACTTTTTTGGTGGCAATTGTTAACTTGAGAGCTAAATTGATGTTAGACGTAATAGCTCCGAGTGAATTTTCTGAGACAGCAAAAAGTCCACGTTATAAATAGGGTTTTCTAGGTGGGGTGATGTAATATCCAGTATGAGATCCTAAAACAACACTGATTGCATTCTTTGTTGTGTTATCCTGCATACAAATCACCAATCCTCCAAACACAACGCATTAGAAGTTAAGAGTAGTTCTAATCAATAATTCATTGTGTTATTGATAGTTTCTGTAATGCAAACTTAATCCTTTGAAGTAATGTATTTAAGCCATTTGAGCAGCACATACAAAATCCTGTCTAATAATCAGTCTGCACAGAGGATAAAACCCCATTGCTGTAACCTCCCTGTCCTTTGCCAGACATCTCTGCTTAGAGAGCATTGGAACTTCTGGAGATGATGAATGTGAGCCAAACCCCCTCCCCAGAACCCCAGCGGAGCACCTTGTGCCCCACGGAATACCTGCATKGTTTTTGTGGCATTTTACCCCTTGCCGCAGAGAAGGGTGAACATCCAGGCTAGCCATTTGGGATGGCAAAGGTGAGAATTTGTTGCAAGGAGAATGAGATCTTAGTGTAGCATTTGGGGTCCTCTCCATGCAGGAGGAGGGAGGATGCTTGGCACTGGTAAGAAGGGAGGTGCAGTTTATTTGTCTGAGCTCCCCTTGTAGCGGGGGTTAGGAGGTGGAGGCACCARCCACCACTGCCTCAGAGCTGCACTGTCTTCAATACGCAATTATACCATCCCTAAAGGTAAATAGAAGGTTTGTCTGTGAGAAATATTTCTGTAAAATATTTTGCAGCTGAAAAGATAACACTATTCCCTGCCTCCTACTTGGCCGTACAATTTTAATTATGTCAGGGGATCTCTCCTATTTTATATTCCATATATATTTATGGAATAAGCTGTTGGCAAATAGAACATTATTTCAAATAATTTAATGTATTTACTAAAAGAGATTACAAATCTACCCAGGCTATAGTCATTGCACTTAGGGCAACCATTATGGCTATATTATTGTTCCATTTATTTCAAAATATCTTTGGCAAGGACTGCTCCTCCATGAACAGTGTCAGGAAGAGACTTTCTGCCTGATGCTCTGCCCTCCTGGGTGGCAGAGGACTGTGCTGTCYCCTTTTCCTCCCTACTTTCAGAGTAGGGTCACAGCAGAAGAGGAAGAGCCTCATACACCCTTGCTTAGTGATTTTATTTATGGAACTCTGTGTTAGCTCACAGCGGAACAGAGATACAGAAACAGATCCAGAGATGCAGTCACTGAGAAGCTGCAGAGCTGCTGGGGCACAGCAGGGTCCCTGTGCWTCGCTTGAGGTCTGGTGCAGGAATCCAGGAATGCCAAAAAGGCAGAACAGTGTTCAGTGAACTATAAGCAAACCCTGTGTCTTCAAAAACCAGAGGATGAATGTGAGCAGCGCCTGGTGTGTCTCTAGAGCATCTCCCAAAGCATCCCGTACAATTGCTGCCAATGACTGAGATATCATTTGCTGTTTAATSAGTATCTAGAGCATTCTAGTGTTTTGACACAGCTTTCACATGGAATGGTCACATAAATAACTGTATGTCCTGTATTCATTTGCATGCAGGGTAACAAACTCATCAATGGGCACACSTCTGAAGAAAAGCATGGATTGAGTAAGCTCCAATGTGTGAGATTACCAATACATCCTGCTGTTGTACACACCTGTGTGCCATGCTCCAGAGTCACTCCAGAGCCACCACAGCCTCTCCAGGACCCTTGTTCTCTCACGGGATACAGACCCAGACCCACTCACATGCACTGCACCTCCAGTGCTTTCACTGGACTCGTCAAGGTCATAAAATCAATCTTCTTTATAACTCTTGGTAGCATTATAGCTGTAATGATATTTTGGGTGCTTCCTGCCTTCCTGAATTGCTGCCACTGCTGCTCGTTTGCCATCACGTAACCCATAACGCGTTTTATAGGTTTCCAACCTTTGAGCGCGATGGATTAGAAAGGAGGTTAATTATGCATAAGATGGAAAGATTTATGTAAATATAAAACCAATATAATGTATTATTTACGTACAGCCTGTACTTACCCTAAGTAACTTCTAGAGAAATCTTGGCTATCATGGATAGCTCCCACCTCATTTCTGAATCTTGGTCCAGAAGAGGTTGGAGGGTTCTGGCTTCCTTAAATTGCTGCTAATATTTTCTAGACCAGAGCGTGTTTGTATAAGAACATAACTCAACACAGATGGACAAGGAACAGGATAAATCTCTATCATTTATTACATTTGCCAAGCGATCAAAAGTGGCTAGCTAGACATTTTCCTCATTGGTTGTTTGCATTAGATATGCATATCTTCTTTCTTGCAGAGCCATTTCCGAATATATTTGCAAGGCTATTGATGTCCATTACTTCACTTAAATATAGATCAGAAATACTGACAAATATTTTCATTCAAAGAGTTTGATCATTTTCAGATTACTCTCCATGCTAGTAATTAACCTCAGTCAACACCCTTCCATAGCACTTTCAAACACAGTTCCTAGCAAACATAAAGTTTCATAAATATGTACTAAATAACCTTAAAGCCCTTTATGAATAATTATGAGTTTTTAAGTTTTTGTGAATCTGCATATTAATTCCATKCCATAAATAATACATGAAGCAAAAATCCAGCTTGTTTGGTGTCTGGGGACAGAGGAAGAAAAGGAGGGGATAATTATCAGTTTAATGTGGGAAAATACTTAACCTGAAAGATTATCTTCAAAACTGATGACTCCATATGTTTGTATGTATGTGTGTGTATAAACACACATATATAAAAATATGTATATAAAGATGTGTACAGCTGCAGACAGAGCTGAGATGTGCATCCTCTCTGAAAGGAGGCTCTCGTTTGAGGCGTGTTCTGCCTCTGTCTCTGCTGTGCCACGCTGAGCTCTGCAAGTGAAAAGCAATGTGCTGAGCTTAGCCTCCACACAGCCCCTCTCCTTAGAAACGTGCCTTCCCCCAAAGGTAGAAAATTAATGAGAGGCTGCTGACTAAAATTACTACATTTTGCCTTCTGTGGGACATTATGGATTTAAAAGATAAGAGGGAGTGCAGCAAGCCCAAAAACAATTTCATTTCATTAATCCCTTAAGTGCCTCGGGATGAGCAGCCCATGTCCAGCAAAGGTGGTGTCACACCAGCTTTTGCTCTGCCTCCCGCGCGTCGCCCCAGCACGCCTCGTGCGCTCTGCTTCTCGTCTCGGGATGGAAGGCTTCCAATAAAAAGATGGAGTGGGAATGATATATGGCCGAATGGTCTTAGACTGACGCTTCCTGGATGCACACTGACAATAATGGGAAACGTAAGGGGTTTGCAGAGCTGGCTCACTGCTGAGGCAGGGCTTCGTGCTGGTTTGGTTTTTTTTTTCCAACTTGAGTTTACAAGTAAAAAAAAAGGTATTTTCTGGTCCAATGTTTGTTTTTTCACATCAAAAAATGGGAATTATTATTTTAAAGAACAGGCTTCAAGAAGATATCAAATGTTTGCCTTTCTCACAGGAYTGTAACTGTACATTTGGTAGAAGTGTATGGATTACCGTATCTTTTCTASCAGTGATTATGTAAGAATATAAACATATTATGATTTTTCAGATAAAATACAGTAGATGTGGCTAGAAAATCAATACAGATTTTGGGCACCTCCAACAGAATTTGTGTGTGTGAAACACTGTCTGTACYCCACTGCCATTCAGAGTCTGCAGAATCTTTTGAGAGAAAATGATCACATTCAAATTTTATATATTTAAATAAAGGATTCCATTTGGTTGTTTCCAYATTAATCCACCTACAAAACGAAAATAGATTTCACTTTTCATTTCAAGTCCTTCAGATCTATTTCATTTCATGGTCCTGTTCAGTGGCTGGTTTGAAGCATGAAAGGCAGTATTTAAACATATTAATTAAAACGAGCCACTAACTAGCAAACCTGTTCTCTGGGGTTTAACACAAACCAGAAGGAAAAAGGAAGGAAAACTAAAATGATACAAGAATTTTGAGAGCTGTAGGTGCTTTGCTGTCGCTGTTTTCTCGCGCTGCAGCACCAGAGGAACCCCTCATTCTGCAGGGTGGGTGGCAGAAAAGCTGCAAGGAAGGTGTGTTATACACTGAGTGATGTGAGCTGGTAGCACGGGAGGTTGACCAACAGCCTCAAGAGACCATTACAAGCCTATCCCAGTCCATGGATGAGTCCTCCTGGAAATCCCTGCACCTCTTTCCCCGAGCAGGAGCATCCTGCAGRCAGCACCAGAAGCGCCCTTGGCAGCTGGGTGACCCTGCTCACCGGGAAAGAGCAGTGCCAGTGCTCTCTACCCCTCACTCACAGTGACCTGTGGTAGCAGAGCTCTGCTTTTTAACCTGTTTAAACCCATTTAGTCAGCTTGACCCATGCAGGCAGTAATAAAATCGATTCTGTGAGTGGCTGTACCACCATATAGGAAAGGTTGGTAACCTCTGGCTGCAGAATGGTGAAAAACAGGGGAATTTAGCCCACCCTGCAGCCRCAGCAGAACGTGTACACAGAGAGGAAATCACCATACTTCACTCTTACACCAGCCCTTGCTTTTCTGTGTACATGGAAGAAGCAAAGGAAAAATGACCCCACAGAAATGGCTGAATCAAAATTTCAACCTGAAGTTGCTCCAAAACTTTCTGTGGKTGAGGGTGGGACTTGCAGAAGTTTTAATGGCATTGTGTCTCTTCACTGGAAGCCTGTTAATTAATCATAAAGACTCAGCTGGAAATRGTTTCTGTAAAAAACATATGGAGGAAGCCAAATTTGTTTTTGATTAGACATGGGACACAGATTTGAATAAAGCTTTTTAAAGGCCAGTATTACAGTTGCTTGGGAATCTGTCTCCCTTGTAAACCGAGAGGTCATTAGGAATTTGTAAGTTAACTATTTTTATTGCCCAGGAAAATAAAGAACAGCCCACAAAATATTTAATTATTGTTGCTGCATCTCACGGAAAACACTTTTTGTCTCTGAAGTGCTTTATGTGGATACAAACCTGTTGATGAGTAGTTTAAGCTAATTCTTGTGTGTGCTGGACCCRTAAATTCATAGGCTTTAGTATGAACTCAGCACCAGCCTATGTTATTGGTTAAACTATTTTCATCTCAACCCCACYCTAAATCCCCCACAAAAATAGTAGGCCAGATGCCCAGACTGCAGCTAGAGACCCTCATTAGGCATCATTTGCATCCTATTAACCACTGAGCTGTGGGTCATTCGCTGCCTGTCAACCATTCAAGTCATTTCTTTTGTGTTAATTAGTAGAGAAATAAGGAGTTAATGAAGATCTTATGATCTGTGATGATTCATCTTTGTTGTTTCAAACGAATCCCTGCTCTCTGAGCACTCCAATGAGCTCCTACGCACCAAATAATACAAAACTAGTCAGAGAGAGCTTACGGCGGCCTTTGGAGTGTTGTTCTCCAGGGACCTTTTGCATGGTGGGCTTTGTTAGCTAAAGATTAGAAGGAGTTAATTGCTTCAAGATTGCTGGCAGATTAGGTTACAGGGTGTGTTGTATCTATGTAAGCATATGTCAGGTCTAGTTAAAAGATAGAAGATGCTTATTTTAATAAAAGTATGAAAGAAAGAATTAATTTGTCATTACAGTGAAAATCTTATTTCTACTCTTAATTTGAGCCCTTGCAGATAAATTCAGTGCTGGTTGTGCTCTTGCTTGCCTTGTCAAAATGGGAGAGCACAGCTCTCTGCTGGACTGCATGGCTTCCCAGGCTGGTCCTAGGCTTTTTCCATCCCTATTTTAGGAGGATAGAGCAGGGCCTGTCTCACATGGCTCCTCTTCCTCTCACTCTGAGGACGTGAGGGCTCCTGAGCTGACTGAGTGGTTTGTTAACCCATCTCCCTGAAAAACCTTTTCCTGGAATGCAGGAACATCCTGCAGCCTGCACTCCCAAACACTTGGGACCTGAAGCCTCACATSCCTCACTCTGGGATCGTGATATCACTTCCACAGGGTCTGATTTGCTCCTGCTCCAACAAAGAGAGGAGACTCCTACAACGCGAGGTGACCATGTTTGAGTTTGTTCTTTCTTTGGTGGCCACTGGTCTCTGTCACTCCAGGGAGCTGCTGGTGCAAGACCTTTCCCAGACAGGTGCTGTTGGTCCTAGAGATGGCTGGAAATTCCTTTTTTTCAGACTTAATTTCAAAAATAACAAACCAACAAACAAAAACCTCCCCCAACACAATTTCCGCAAGGCTTAAAGAAGGAGTTGTCCCACATGCACACCAGCTCTGATACTTGAGGGTATTTATTTTTGCAGTGGGCAAATAAACTTGAAGGTTTTGTTTCTTTGTCTCCTATTTGCTTCCTGTGGAGCAGAGACAACGGATCAGGAGCCAGGTTGGAATGGCTGGAAATGTTAACGCACCTTCACTCTCCAGTGCTTTGCTGCAGGCTGCTACTTCCAACAGCAGGAACACTGGAACATGCATGGACTTTCACAATTTCTGACCTGGATATATACTAAAGCAACCCAAAACATAATATTCTGGGCTGTAAACTAAAGCAGGTCAATAAAGAACAGCATCTGGATGTGGAGGACAGCTGATGCTTCTCTTGCCTTGCTGGCAATGACTTCTGGAGAGAAGCTGAGGTGCTCCATATATTGATCTTGTGCAGAGGCTCTGCTGAACTTCTCAGCAACATTCTGAGGGCATCAGGGGCTGCTCCAGTAAAAGAGATAACTGGTCCTCGTCTTCCTCCTTGCTTCAGCTGGGATTGGTACTTCAGCTCTTCTAAGAGACATCATTCTATCTAAATTAAAAAAAATATTWAAAAAATCCCCACCTGAAATGAATTATTTAGGTTCACCAAATATTTTGAAAGTTTTTATTTAGACTTTTTTTTCCCCCTGTATGTCTATCAGGTGGGAAATAAAATCAATTATTTGTTCAGCATTATATTAAAGTGTCTGTGAATGATGAGGTGTGTTTTAGCAATGAAGAACATCCTAAAAGAGCTCAGGATCTGTCTGAAAAGCACACCACTCAGTCTTCTCTGGTTTAGCTCTCATAGTCCACCAGTTAGAAGTGACCATTTTCTTGTCTGTGAAGAAATTTTGCAAATTGCAAAGATATATGTGGTAGCACTTTTTTAAAAACTATTCTGAAAATTGTATGTAATTCATGTCTTCCTGGCTGAAAGAAAAAACAAAAAAGAGTCAGATATTTGGCTTATCTAAGTCTTTTCCTCATTTCATGGGTAAAGGGCTGGGGAGGGGAGCAGAGTCCCATCCCCCAAGGCTTGTACTGCCCAGCAGCTGGAGGTGGATGGAGGACCAGGCATCCTTGTGCACTGCAACTTTCATTGCCCTGAATGAAGAGAGGTTTTGCACCACTTAGTTCTGAAAGGGAAAAAATCCTACCTTGCCCCCACGCACAAGAGGAAAAAAGGACAGCCAGTGTGATAAGGGAAATGTGGCTGTGCCTCTTGTGCAACTTCAGAGAGCTGGAGAAGATGGGGATGTAATTGCAGGCAGATTGATCCGAGGAATCAGGCAGAGAGAGCAGGGGATGGGGTGGGAATGAGGATGCAGCTGCCAACACACGGTCCAGCTCTTCTTCAAATAACCACAGCTAAAACCAAGCAAGGGCAGGGCCACTCTGTCAGCATCCCTCAGGTCTAGCCCAGGTTCCACTGCCTGCAGCAGCAGAGTGACAGCTACAGTGATTTTTCTCTTTTCCTGCGACATCAGTCAGAAAGAGCAGGCTTTTGTGTGGGGGCAGGAGTAGGGGAAGAGGCACAGAGAGAGAAGAGGGGAAAAAAAAATAAGCAGAAGTAATTTATTCGGGATCTTTGAGAGGATAATAGCCAATTATTTGTTTATAACACTGGTTAAATTTTCATTAGGCAGATTAATGGAATATCATGTACTGTCAACATTGGACTGAGGGGTGGTCTGTAAGAGATAAACGGGCAAACAGTCGATGTGTCTCCCTGAGTAAATTAGTTTTTGCTTTCCTGTTTTTCATATGAAAATGGAAAGGTGGACAAGGTGGTGCATTTTAAAACAGGTCTCAAGATGGGCCAAATCAGTTAAATATGAAAGCAATTCTGGTAATAAATACATTATAATAACTTAGCATCGTGCCTATCATTTTGATTTCATGAAAGTCTGGGATAATGTAGATTTTTAACCTGCTCTCTTAATACACATTTCCTCTTCCTGAACTTCAGCGTTTCTTGCTGTGAGGTGAAAGCATATTACTTTTTTTTGCCTGATTTTTCTGTGTAATCTGTTCAGTATTACAGCTGGTAAGTGCTAGAGGCTCACAGCTCTTTCTTGTGAATTCTGGTATTATCATACTGGATAGCATGAGCAGTCCCCTCTAAGTACTGTATTATCAGCATCAGAACCCCTGAGTGGTTATGGTTGCATATCCTTCTCTTTTGAAGTCAGAATATTTCTTAACATATTAGCCTGGGATTTTCAGACAAGCCACGGAGAGGCAGACACCCAAATTTCAGTGGGAGTCCACTTAACCTCTTTGAAAATCTCAAGACATTTCCTAGAAAAGCGTCCTCACCTTAATTTGACTCCAGAGCTCTGCTCTGCTTTTCTCGGCACTGCACAGGAGGGTGGGGAAGAGAGGTCCTCTCCAGCGAGCACAGCCCTGGAATGCACAGCAGCTTTAAAGGAGCCCCAAGACATTTCATTCTGACTCGACCACTAATAACTACAGAGCACAAAAACAGCCTCTTGCTGTTAGGAATGGCAAAATATTTATTTCTGATGACATATCATTATGGCCGTGCCACGTAGGTTTCCATTCACAGACAGCACTTGGTGACATTTGCTCTTTCAGGTCACAGGTTTGGACCATTTTGAGGCTGTGTAATGCTTCCAAGAATAAGTTATACTTATGCTCCCTAAAAGTGCAGTTTTAACATCCATCTCTAGAAAAATGATCTGATACTTTGTTTACAAAATCCCCAAATACTTACACAATGCATTAATAAAAATTCTTAGACATGGCGAAGTGAAAACTCATAATTCTCACTTGCTACCCTGACCTTATCAAAGCACCTGTAAAGAAACAGGGATGAGAATTAAGCAACAATGTATGGCACTGGTCTGAAACCACGTTCCTTGGGTTTGCTGTTGCAGCCTTTGGAAGTCAATTTTCTTTATTTTCATCAGCCAGGAGGGTCATTATGCTCTTCTTCTGCCACACAACCTGGGACCTTGCCATATGTCAACAGAAGGAGGAGCAGCAGCAGCAGCCTGGCTCCAGGCCACGACAGTGTCTTCATACTGATCTTCAGGGATAACAAAGTTCACTCCAGAGTCTTAAATTCACTGTATTGTATTGTGGACTATCTTTTTTTCCTCAAGAAGAGTGTGTTCATTGATATGTACAAGGTATTCCTTCCCATGTATAACGTGTTTCTGATCTATACATGGTTTCTACATGCTCGATAGCTTTAACTGYGATTTATTCCCTTCCATTCAAAAACTGAAAGGAAATTGTGTTTCCAAACCAAGGTTTTAGCTGAGACCCTTAGTTTGGATTTTGCTTCTTGTATGTACCCAGATGCCCTGGTCTTGCAGGGTTTTCACCTGGGACAAAGGACTTAGGAATTTAACTTTTTAATTTTTATTTTTACACAGTGAAATGACAATTTTAAAACATTCCATTTTGATTGTGTCAGAAAGTTACCATAAAAGCAGATATATTCTAAAATGCACATTTAACTTTAAAATGAAATGCTCTGAAGACAYTGAATTGAATCAAAACAGAACCAGAGTGGCTAGTGAAATATTCCTCTTGAGCATGAACCTCTTTCTACCAATATCAAGACATCCCTGGAAAAAAAAACAACAGCATTTTACAAGGAAAATCAACCTGGAAAAAAAAAGATCAGCAAATGTGACAGTGTTGAAAAACATGCATTGCTAAGAAGACAGGTCTTTTTTCTGATTTGACTAGACCCAGTGTGATAACCCACTCATTTCAAGTAACTCTATTTCCCTTTGACCAGTTTAAATCTTGTCTACTTCCAGGGAGAAGCCTTTAACTACACCCCTAAGTAGTGCAAACGAGCTCAGAACAGATCTCTGACAGCAGTGCCCCATGAACTGTGTCAAGTGCTGTCAGGAAATATATTTGCTAGTTCCTGTTCTACTTGTGACTGAAAGTTGTGGCTGTGATCTGTGCTGGCATCTTTAAGGAGTTAAAATGTTTGCTAGCAAAGTTACGGACGTCTGTAATGAATGGGATTATCTGTGCTACTCATCAGTGCAGAAAGAATAGCACTAATAACAYGAGTAAATTCTCATCTTGCAGATGTTTCTCTGTTTCATCTTGGAAGTGAATCTCTGCACTCATAAATCTTGCTTTGGTTTAAAACCAAAGAAAGAATTAGTATTCTAGCAAGTCCTCTCCGCGGAATGACATTCATCATTTTCAATGTAAACGAAATGTTGCAAGAGCTGATAGGCTTAATTTTTCTTGCATGAATTTAAAAGATGTGTGAATTTTGGTGGGGAAGAAAAAAAAAAAAAAGAGAGAGAATTAGTATGTACTTGCTTTAAAATGCTGTGAAGTATGAAGTCCAGCCTGCAAACCGTTCCTCAGAGGCATGGTAGCAACAAGCAAAGGTGTTACTCTACAACTGCCAGCAGCAGKTTTGTTATAGTTCCACTGAAGAAAAATATTTGCTAAGAAAGGAATTAATTCTCTCTCCATACCCAGAGATTGTCCATTTGTGTGAATGGAAGGTATGCACATGTGTATATGGAGGTATCTTTTTTTCTAACAAATAGTCCAGATGATAAGCTCATAAGGGTTTTGTGAAATATTTATCTTTCCCTTGCTTGCTGTGAGCCAGACTTCTCTCACAAGGGATATAATTAGCAAAAGCATCAAAGCAGACATATTTTTAGCAAGAGTCCTTCACTTCCACAGCATTCTTCCAAAACCTTCCATTTTTGAAAAAAAAAAAAAAAAATTTAAAATCCCACCCATAAGGAGATTCAATTTGTCCACACATATATCTGCCATTTCAGAGGATGGCAAATTTCCACCTCCTTAAACGAACAGGTCTGCTTTCACTGAAGGACTAATGAAGTCTGACCCCCTATTAGCTATAAAAGGAGCCTCAGTTTAGTTGGGGTTTTTAATCATGTTAATGCAATTTATCTACCGCATATGGAGACTWATCTCCACATTTCCATACATTAGTTAAAATGAGGTGGTCTCTATACCGTTTTGGGATTAGTTAAYGTACCAGGGACATGCCTTTTTCCTCAGATGCAATTTTCTCCTTTCAGGCCAACACCATTAGTGCCCTTACCTGCCCATTACCTGCAGTAGTCAAAATAACCAGGAACAAACTGTATGGTAGTTGAATTTTTAAAGGAGACTAGATCAGTTAGGCTCCCAAATCCCATCAAAGGACAGTTGTGCTTGGTCCCTTATCAATCTTAAATCCCTTTGGGAATCCTAACATTTGAAAGAATTGATGGAAATCCCATCCATTCGAAAGAATCAAATATSTCCTGTAAAACAAGAGCCTCAGTGGCTGTTCTGGTAGCAGAACAGAAGGAATAAAGTTATTTTGCAGTGAGTCCCAGAATACTTTCCTTCAGAAATGCCCTCGTGAGATGTCCTGGTGTGCTATCATACATTAGTTTCATCTACAACAACTGATAATATCCCGAGACTCACAGATATGATCTCTCCTTCCAGTGATATCCGAGCCTCTGACAGCCAAATTTGGCCAACTCAGTTTTAAATACAACACCTAGAATGTTAACAAAATATGTTCCACGAGGCTGGTAAAGTGGCTGCTTTTATTTCAAAGCCGTTGACTTCAAAGGCTGCTTGGATTGTGTGTGTGTGCGTGTTTTCTTTTAAAAATCTTCATACTGTTTCTGTCTTTTTTTCTCACTATCAAATAGATCATTACATTTTCAACACTTAAGGACAAAAATTCTTCCCTCAGATCTGCGCGGCAGATCTTGACAGTAATATTCCACTCTTCCCCACATGCAGGGAACTYCTGTTGACATCAAGGAGAGAAACGGAGACACGTGCAGGTAGGTCTGAAGAGAATCCCAGCACTGAGACCCTCCAGCCAAGGTCTGGCAAATCTGATCCCTGTTTTTCAAATATCCTCAGGCCTTGGGATGTGGGTGCCGAGTTTCAGCAGCTGCTCTTGAGGAACCACTGAACACCCCTTTGCTGCTGCCATCTCCACTCAGAATTTCAGCTGCTGCACTCAGGGCCACATTGACACTCCCTGACACTCACCTGCACATTGTGACCCATGGCACTAGAATTATTTCTGATGGACAGGTTTGATTGCCCACATTACCCCTTTGTTGGCTGTGCATTTGGGCACAACCTCCTGTTTTCTCCCTTGGCATCAGGAAGATCATGCTCAGGGTTGTGTTTCTTTCTATCCCACAAACTCATTAATAACATGAACCCCATATCAATTGATGGCCAAGGCAGGGAATATTTGCTTGTTGATTGGCTGTATTTGGACTTTTGGGGAGGGCTTCACTTCATCTTTATTAATACTGACAAATTACATGTAAAACAGAAAAAACTTGGACAATTAGCTACCTATTGCAGTTCAAAATGCCAAGAGGTTGATGCTGCTCTCCATTAACATGTGAGGCTTGTCTCATTTCTCTTTCAAATTTTACCATGAATGAATTTGCAGAACTTTTCTAAGCATCTTTTTTCCTGACTCTTCAAACAATGAAAACAAATCCAATGCCAAAAAGGTCAAGTATGAAAAGGAATAGCCCAGCCATGTTAAAATGTCTTCCCTCCAAGCCCCAGCTACCATGGAGAAGGATTAGCCATTTAAAAGGACAGATTTTTTTTTAAAAAAAAAGCTGTTAGGATAGATTTTTTCCTTCACTTCTCATTTCAATCTTCCATTGTGTATGTTTAATGAATAGTACAATTAGGGTGAATAAGTTAAATAAGGCAAATAAGGCTATGGTTAACTTAACTAGTTATTTGATTAATTTCTGGCTCTAGCTGTTTTACTCACATGGGAGYGTTTGTGGGCATGTTATGAAACACATATTCAAAATCAGTGGTTCAGCTATTTAAAGTTGTAAGGTTTTTATTTATATAAATGTACATCTGTTGTCAAACAGAGCAGCTTAAAGGGAATCTTGCTGAGAACAAAATTCAGACCGAGATCCAGGATGATGAAGAACCAGTCTTTAAATAACCAGAGGTTTTAAAATGCTGGTGTAAATATTTCTCAGACACACCCTAATGACCTTTGTATAGAACTTTTGTGAAGAATAACTGTACAGAACTTTGCCTTTGGTAACATCATCTCTCTTTTGCAGCCACCCCCTCATGATGGGTTTGTCCATGGTCCCCTCTGAGCATCACTGGGAGAACAGAGAAGAGAACACCCTTGGGAAATTTCTTCCTAAGCTGCCCTCCAGTGAACACAAACCCTCTCTGAAGCTTTGCAAGAACCCCTCCCGAGCTACAGCTCTGCACTGGAGCTGTTGTCCCATCAGCAGAAGTGTAAATCGCAGAGTGTGGGCTGCCGTCTCCCAGAGGACACATAAAAGCAAACATATCCCTGTATTTCCTGTACACGTGTATGCACAGCCCCAAGCCCAAGCAGAAAGCAATGAAGGGGACTTGAGACACAGYCAATGCTGCCTTACCCTGCCTACGTTCAGTCTCATGGTTTGAGTTCCTGTGTGAGATGTCTGACTGCACTGATTTCCCCCCGCAGGCAGCTACAAGCACATATGGAAGGTGACTGTGATCTTCAGCCCACCAGAGAGTGATTCAGCTGYCTGTGCCTCCGCTGACTGTGAAAGATCATGGGATGGTTTTACTGCTTGGGTAAGACACCAGTTTCTAAAGGGAAACAAATCCAAGCAATGCTGAAGAGGTGCAGCCCTTGCTAATCCAGAGGAAATACAGGTGGGAGTGAGGGCATGGAGTAAACAGCAATCCTTTAGGGGTTTCCTCATCCCTGCTGCTGCTCAGTGGCATTCATGTATAGGACTTTGTTTCAAAAATTCAAAATTTGAAGAACACTTTGGTGGGACACAGCGTGTTGTGCTGCTCCCTCCTGGCACGAGCAATGTTTTTACCACATTGTGGTAAAATTTGTGTTAATAGAGGAGCAAACTCAGGATGTGTAATTCAGCCTTATAAGATGATGTTTTTCTGTCTTTTTGCTGGACAATGGGAAGTTTCACAATAATCTGTGACCATCCAAAAGTGTCTGAAGGGCATGTCTGACCATCAGTAAAGAAACATTTTCCTAGACTTGCCAAATTATGCATACAAAAGAAATATATTCCTGTGCCTCAAATCGATGTATGTCTTTCAACAGAGACTAGTGTGAATTCCAAATTTTTAATGATGCCTGATGATCTATTTACACAGAAACTTTCAAAACTTTAGTAGCAAAAAAACCCTGACCCGATGGGTTTTTCTTCCAAAGTAGTTATTGGAATGGTATCTTTGTCTTCACCCATATCCTTTGTTCCTCTCCATGCTTGTGACAAGTTAACAAGGAAGATTGACATTTCCTTGTATTCTAGAGCTGACATGAAAGCTTTTCCAAACTTTGCATCCCTAACTTTCAGAATACCAGCAGGAACAAATAATTATGTCTGATATCACTAGTTTTTGTTGGACAAGCACTGCTGAGCTGTGCTGACACTCACTGGCACTCACGAGCATCTCACATCAGCTGTGGGGGTGTCACTCGTGCTTGGGGGATATTTTGGAGACTGAATTGCCTGTGGATTTAAGGCTTCCCTGCACAATGGGGAAAAGCAGGGAAGGATTCTCACAAAGGCAGAGCTGGCTTGGGACATGCTGTCTGGAGGAGCAGCCCAGTGTCTGCAATGGGCACCCGTGGGGACATGGGATTTGGGGCTGGGGCCAGCCCCCACTGTCAGATCCCTGCCCCAAAGTGTCCTTTCCCAAGGTGGGCTCTGCATGGAAGAAAAGGCTACACTTCCAAGAGGCAGTGGATGCCCCTTCCCAGGGAGAGCACACAGAACTCTGTCTCTGAGGTTACTGTTTTTATTTTAATTTTGGAACTTGGGTGCATTTTTATTGTTACCGTAGCCTGTCAGAACTTTTGAGAAACGCACACACCCCCCTCCAGAGCTTTAGGATCAAATGGAAAACTGAATAAATCAAAGTATTATTGATGATGGATTAAGGCCATTTCCGGCACTGTAATCTCCCCTCACGGTGCATGTGTTGAGGAGGACTCTGTTATCCTTTTGGGCATCTTTTAGGTGTATGAATTAGTACCAGCTGGAACTGGTGCCAGCTGTTACTGCCTCAGCTCTGAGAGCTGCTCAGGGGAGCCCCCCTTGGCATTTGTCCAGTCCTTGGGGTGAATGGGCTCTCCCTGCTGGGATGCAGGAGGAGGAGGAACCATGCTGGGATGAATGAACGCTCTGTGTTCCTACAGACTGGGTGTGTRAGGTGGGATGTGGCCATAACCCCTTTCCTGACTTACATCCTATCATACCRTATTAAAGCATACATTACCTCTAAACATAAGTAATAGCACTTTTCATGTTAGTGTTCCATGCATTTCACTTATCATTTAAGGCTGTTATGAACTAGACTGATAATCAGTCAGAGTTCTGGAATTGTTCTTGAACTGTTGCAGAAATAAAATATTGCAGGGCTATTTYAACCTGGTCGATGCTATCTTCCTTCCTTCCTACAGCTGGTACTGCCTTTTCATTCCGCAGCAAAGTGTCTGGGGTCAGGGAGTGCCTTCCTCTTTGTCTGGTCTCCATTAACTCTCTCTGGAAAAAATTGTCCCTCTAACAGATTTTTTCCCCWGCATGCCTTTTTGGGACTGATCCTTTGAATTTCACAGAAACAAGCTGCTGCAGCTTTTGAATGAACTTGCTGCTATTTGCTCTCACTGTCTCCCTTTTCCAGCTGGTAAGTGTTAACTCACATTGCCTTTCCTCGCAGGTTTTCATTTCTTATTCCTGGGAAGTACATTTTCACATGGGGGAAAAAGAAAAATCCCATAAGTCCTAGCAAATCCGCTTAAACGCAGATGTAGCCATTTTACGGTTGTTGCTATGACAGTTTGGCAAAGGTTGTGCACACTGTGAAACCCATCCTCYGAGGAGAGAGAGACATCCATGGATGAGCAGAGGCAGGAGGAAGGTGGAACCCAGCCTCATTCATGCTGTTTGTCTGGGAGAGAAAGGAGAACGTGGAAGGAAACTGTGCCCATCGTGATATCTCTTCCACTATGGAGCTCAGGGTCAGTGAAATAACAGAAGAAGGTTGGTTGAGGGAATGGGAAGATGAAAAAGAGATTATTTTTTTTGGATTTTCCTGGTTATTGAAGCAGAATTTAGCCCAGATTAGTAGAGAAGCAGTGTAAGTCTRCCAGAGAACATCACCTGTTTTAATCCATGTAGTGCTGCACATGGTTCAGCCCTTCATGTAGACATGGACATGACACGTTTAAAAATAGTTTTTGTATCTCATAGCCCTGTTAACAACCCTTGTTCATTAAGAGTAAATCCATATTTAGTGAACTGTGAGGTAACCCCTGCTAGCTGATTCATTTTTATAATATGATGTACTTCTCACTGCAAATAAAGCCCAAGAGGACTCAAAGGTCCCTTTCAGAATTCCTAGGGAAGCACCATTCATATCTTAGGAAATCATCACTGAAAATCAAAAGTGATATGCACCAATTAAAAAAAAAAAACCGGAACCAAAATATGTATTAAAGAGTCCCGAARGTAGGGTGGATGTGCTTCAAGCTCATCGCAACAAACACAATTTACCATGATTACTTTGCTTTCTGTGGAACATGGGTGTTAATTTTTTACTCTTAAAATGATTTATGTGAAATCTCATCTGGACATAATTTCTAAATTTTCGTTAAAACCTGAAAAGATATAAGCCAAATTAAAAAACGAGTTTGGGATCAAGTTAAATGTTTGGTTATTTTTTTTAAGGAAATAGCTGCAGGATATAAATTTATCTGAGTATTATTTACAATATGGAAAGTGCTTAAATACAGAGAATAAATGTTTAAATTAAGTTATTCCAGGGGTGAATTTGGCTCAGCAGGGTTTAAGTTATTTCTAACACAATCAGAATATCAGAAGTCTTTTTTTAGCAGCATTCATCTCATAAATGGACAACTTTTTTACTGTAGGATTTATAATTACTTTGTACATTTCATATGTATATATAGCACAAAAGATCCAAATGCAGCAGTTTCTTTGATAGCCTATTATGCCTGACATGAATTCCCTATCACATCTTGTTAGGGAAATTTATCTTATGTGGTAGATTTTCAAATTACATTTACAAAATACACAAACATCAAATGTGTCTGTTGCTTAAAAATGAAGATAAACTATGGAACACACATTTTAAGACAATTGCAATAATTTTGCACAGTATTTGACAGTATTTCAGGATACTTAATCTGGAATTAGTCCTTTCCCTGAGAGAGCGGCRTTGCTTTGCCCTGTGGAAGTGAGGAGCCCAGCACAGCCCCAAGGCAATGCAATGGATGCAGTGATGGTGGTTTAAAGCATATTTAAAGTGATGTGGGAAACTGTAGTGAGAGGGAGGGACATCACCTTTACAGCTGCCATCTTCTGGTCACCAAATTCTCATGCTCCTTCTGGTCCCTGCACTCACCTGTGTCCCCCCGCATCCTCCAGCATCCCAGGGCCTGGGTGGACAGCCCAGGGGAGGGAGGATCTTTTTGTCCTTCTGCCTGGCAGGAACATTTTCAGCATCTCAAACTCCTCACCAACCCTTGACATCCTTTCTCACTCAGATGTGATGAGGAATGGGAAGGAATAGAGAAATCACCTGCTTGCTGATAGGTGAAGGGAGGAAGTTACCCAACCTTGGTGTCACCAACAAATGCTCTCACTGCTCCAAAAGCTCTTTAGGGACTGACAGGTGTAGGGAGGACCAGGATTAGTTTAACCCTAGTCCCCTGTGGTGGGAATGTCGCCGTGGTAAGAGCAGGGAGCACAGAGGGTGGTGTGGGAAGCAGAGGTGGTACCTGGCACACAGGTGCATCCCTGCATCCCCGCGTGTCCCCCTCCCCGCGCCGCCAGCGGTATCGCTCCTTTCAAAGGCAGCATAGCTCCAGGCAAATCTGCTCTGCACATTGTTCCCATCCTGTGYTCCCCACGGCTCTGGCTCTGTCTGTGCCTTGTAGATATAGTAACTTTGCAGCTTGTAAAGATTTGTTTGCTCTCCCACCCCCTCCCGCTCCTCTCTCCTTAAATCAGCGATTGTGTGTTACAGGTATCGGGGAACGTAGTCACACAACGAAGGGGTCAGTGTGCCGGATCCTCCTGCAGGACTGGGACGAGACCCCATCCTCCTGAGGACGAGCTCTTACAAAGGACCAGGCCGTGCAAAGGCCATGGGGAAGTCCAGACATCCTGAATGTTCCTGGTGTTCAGTCGCTGAGGGGCCYCGCTGAGATAAAGAGCGAGATGCAGAAACAGCCAGTACCTGGCTGGCACCCCCACGCATTACCATGGCAGAAATGTTTACTAACAATAAATAGTAATAATGAGATTTTATTACTTCCTGACTCCTAGTCTTACCTACAGCCCCCCAAGACAAAAGCCATGCTCCTTGGAAGAGCTCCAGTGGGAAACACGGCGCAGCTGCTGAGCAGAGGGTCCCTGGGAGCCCATTACCTGCTGTACCAACCTCCGCAGCGGCTTGTGCTAAGCACAGGCTCTACTTTAATGCATCCATTTTCCAACTTCTCACGCTCCAGCTGTCTGAAAAGGAGCTGAAAAAAAATCCCTTCTCTCTCTCCCACCGCACACTTGCACAGCAGCTGTAGTTCCCTGTGGTCCCCGCGCTCGGAGAGAACACTGCGGCAGAACCGGGCCTACGGTCTGAGGCTGTTTTGTGAGAAACCGGGCTGCTCCCCCACTCTGTGAAAAACTGATCTCTTTTTTTCAGTTTTTCCTGCTTGACTTCTCCCACTTTTTTCCCCCTCAAAGACGCAGTCCTGCAAAATGTGCGTTTTTGTTTTACTGCAAGCGATTTCTCGCCCGGCCTGTGAAGGAATGGACATAAAATGATGGGTTTGGCGTTGTTTTTCAGAAAACTGCCTCATACATACATCTCCTGGTACCCAGATCCATGTGGAGCCCCCCTGGTTACTCTCCACCAGGATTCCTGCAGGCAGGCACTTGGAACCAAACTTTGGTCCACCATATCCTGGATTGTCAGGTCCTCCAGGCRCGCTCGTGTGGCAGAAGGAATTTCAGCGGACACCTACAAGTAAGGAAACAAATCCTTTCTTCCTGCAGCAGAGAGGGAATGTAAAAGCTGGAGGACTGCAGCTCTCCAGTTGATACCTTGTTATGCCAAGTTGGAGCACAGAGTAAATTTCTTACAGCCGAGTTATAAACCCCCTGAAAATAGGTTTTATTATGGAAATGCAAACACAACCATGGCTATAGCAACATGAAAGGCTCTGCTATAATAATGCTTAGATCCAACTCTTTGTGCACAATTGGCATAGAAAAGTATTTGATTTTTGTCGGTTTTCTGCTGGTACATGTCAGTGTCACTTCACAGTTGGTCTCAGTTTATAACAAAATGCATAAAAATTGTTAGTAATCCTCATTTATAGCTGGGGCCTGAGAAGCACCATCTCAGACATTACTTTACCTATCAAACATGGCTAAAACAGCTATTGACATTTGGAACCACTATTCCTGGAAGGAAAGATGTGATGTTCACAGTTAACTAAGCAGAATGTCTACTGAGTTTAGTCTCTCACGCTGTAAAGCATTAGGCTGACTGAGCAAGCTTTGATAATCAGTTTGTTTCAGACAAGAAGGGAAAAAAAGAGAGGAGAAGGGGAGGAAATCATGAAGGGAATCAGTCTGGGACACTCTGCCTCGCTGCAAATTCAAATGCTCTGCATATTTTCAGAATCCTGAGATTTCCCTAAAAAATAGCCTCATGTTTATATTTGTGTTTTTCAGTTAAAAATAAGAAGGAAAAAAAATTAAAGGGATTTCATTGTGCTCCTACAGTTTCCAGCATTTAAAGAAAGTTAGGCTCTTATGGAAAGCTGTGGCCTATTCTGATTTTGGGGGAGGATACAATCCAAATTCTAATAAAGAAATATCTTGCAAATCAGAGGAAAAAACTGCTGTCCTCAATTTTTTTTAGCACATTTTGTTGAGTCACCCTGCCCTAAGATCTCCAAACGTAGCAATTTCATTTCTGTGGATGGAAAGTGCTTTTAAAGGGCCATGTTTTGCTTAAATCACTCAAATGGCTGAGTTCTGCTCAGTTCAGTACATTGAGCTGCACTGTGGGAGTAAGGTTATCCCTATTCAGTCACATCTTCACCTTGAAAGCAACCCCTCACCTCTGCCTCTCTGTTTTCCTAAAGCATTTTTAATGATCAGAAGCATGAATCTCCATTTCACAGGGTCAGCCACATCCTTGGCACTCACACATCCTTCCCCCCATTGCTCTGTAGCAACTTCAGCAAATTTGTTTTGGTTTCCACGATCCTGGCCCCTCAATTCACTGAGCATCAGCATTCCAAATATAGTCCAGAAAACAGAATGCTTAAAGATAACTTTCATTTGTTTGTCCTTAATCTGAATATCCCTTCCACTCAATGGGTTGGTTAATGCTTACATGTAAATTAAATAACTTTATATGGCTAGTTTACAGACGAGGTATTTTGGGATGTCACGGCAAACAAATGGAACACATTCTCAAATACCTAAAGAAATGTAAAAATGTACCCTTTTAATATTTCAAATATATTTCTCTTTTTTTTTTTTCCCCCTCCCATACACCTCAGGATGTGTCTCCAGCTGGAGAAAGCCAAGCAAGTGCCATGTGTTTGTAATACACATATAACCGTATTGGCTCTTCTGCTGCTATTGTGGTGCTCTTGGAGACAATCTGCATAAAATACAGACCTCTATGGAGGAACATAAAGTTTAAATGTAAACTTTGTGGTGAGATCATATTGCCCAGGCCAATTTGGATTGCCTTTTCATTTTGATGCTCTGCTTCAATAAGAGCTATCTAGGAACAACTACTAAATTTTATCCAGTTTTTAAAACTTCACATCATATTTATGATATTACTACCTTGCATATACTCTGGCTGGACCAAGAGGTATCATTGCCTCAGTCTCCCGATCAGAGAGAGAAACACTAAGGCCTCACATTTTCAGAAGGGAAAAGCCTTTAGTGGGTATGAGATGCACAGCCCTAATGAAGTTAAAAGCCAAGATTTGCCTCTGGTGGGCATCTGGCCCTCAACCAGCCTCACTCAAAGCTATTTACAGAGGCTTAGAGGAATTTCCAGCAGTCTTTTCACACATAGATAGTTTGTAATAGTTTGTTGTTCGGGATCCTGGACTGTGTATTCATCAGTTTCCAATGATTTGTTGTGACAGTACTTAAAGGACTCATGAGTGATACTCTGCAGGCAACTAATAGCATATTGCCATGAGCAAAGGTATTTTTACTGTTCTTTTGCTGACTTTTATGTTTAGTTTACAGCTGTGTTATTTAATATGCAGATTCTTTCTTCTTATTTTTTTTTTAATTGGAATAACTGGTTCTGTCAATTACTGAACCCTCCCAAAGGAAGGTGGTAATGTGGAGTCTAAGTGGGAACAACATTTTATTTGGTGTTGGAAGTTTTGTCTGCTCATGATCTGCAGGGATTTGTCTATTACAGACTTGTTTGGGTTTTTTTAACTTGCCATTATTTGACTCATTTCAGTGGTGAAGCAATTAATATTTGTCTGAAAAGTTTCCATCGAAACTGTCCTTTTATTTAATTCCTAACATTTTCTAGACACTCAGCCAGTCTGTTTCCTGATTTTTATAGTCTAGTTTATTGCTATTTGCCTAAGAATCTGTCATTTTTTTTTTCTGATGCTTACCGGTCGCTGATCATTTTTAATTTATTGCTGCTTCCTTGTTTTTCCATCACATTTGTTGACGTAGTTATGGCTGGAGTTACATGCACACAACCAGTAACGCAATTAGGGAATACTTTGTCTTTTGGCTAACCGAAAAATGTCCCTACAAATGATTAATAGATGAAATATAGAAAGTGTAGCATTTCAAAGTTGCCAAAACGTGGAATATTTTACAATACAGTGGAGTCATCTGTTTAACAGCCCCTGTTTTGTTTTGTGTATTACTCTCCCATACATATGCTTTTGGTTTTGAATCTTTATTGGTTTTGTCCTTTATTTCCACTCTTTCCTTAGTACAGACACATAGGAAATCATAACTGAAATAATATTCATAGTTTGGTGTATGGTGTGAATAGAAGCAAATACTCTCTGTTTCCATCTGAGAAGCAGACCAGGATAGAAAAAAAAAATAATAAATTTGTATCAGACCTGGTGCAGTGATGTTTAAAATGGAGGCAGGATCAGGTCTTTATCATTTTTAATAAAAGAAATAGKTTTGGCCTGGGAAGAAAAAACAAATACAGCTAGTTGAAATATTCTTGTAGTGAATTATTACCAAATCCTTGAAGCTGTTTAGCCCTTTACATTGTCAGGTAAACCTCCTCAYGGGATTTGAAGGTGTATTTATTTATTTTGTTATTAAAAATATATATTTGAATTTTTTAAAAGCATAGATCAAAATCTGGTTTATGCAGAGCATGAAATTTATACTGTTGAAGCTGGAAGTGAAATCTGGGCCATGATTTGTAAACCTTAAAATGTTTTTGGCACTTTTGGAGAAAGCAAAGGGTGACTGTYTAAAATCTATTTCGTTTTAGCCTCATCTCTGTATGTCATCACTTAGAAAATATCCACCAGCACTATTAATAGCTAAGGGAAATAAATATTTTAAGGCTTTATTTTGGTGGGGTGGTGTGTGTAAAAATWCACAAAAACAGTGCTTTCAGAGGTGATAAACACTGTAATTAGTGTGTTTGGGGTTTTTAAATCCTATTTGAAAGGAAAAACTATATCCATGTAAAAAAAATATGAATATGCATAAGAGCTAATTGCATCAGCTGTACAGCAAGACATCACCTGTCCATGCACTGCAATGGGCAATATCCTGAACTGAACTATGAAACTGTTTAATTAACTCCAAAACTAGCAAATAAAATTTGCACTCCATGAGGTAACAAATGCTCATAGTGTCAGCAAATGTCAAGAAGAACGGAGGTAGTATGTGCAAACTCTTGATAAATCTAATCACAGGTGTTTCTCTTGAATCCACAGCCCCTGGAATCAGGTGATTATGGGAGACTTCCCAATTTGATTGAAATTTAACCTTTTCTGAAACCAGCAAAGCTAGAATTTTGAACATTAAAGGCCCCAAACACAGAAAAATAAAAGATTCTTTAATTTGTTATTAAAAAGAAAGTTAAAAAATGAAAGGCCTGACTTACAATGTTCATAGTCCAAAGGAGAAGACTCTTTTTAAATGCATGGTATGCTCATACTCACCTGATCCAGAAAGCACCAAAACCCCCAAGTATGTGAGCTGCAGAGGCCAAAATGTACCAACTGCTAAAACATGCAGCCCACCCTGGAACCATCTCTGGCACTGCTCCCTCCTTCCCTCCCGCCTGGCACTGGCTGAACATCTTGGCACCAGGGCAGCCAAGTTCCTCCTTCCTGAGATGCGCTGGGATATGATGAGCTTGGTTTATTTAAGATGATCATAGTGAAATAAATTTATCCAGAATTGCTGCCTTGTCCCTGCAGCTCTCAATATCTCACCAAACACTTTCCATACAGCCCAAAGCACATCAAATTGTCAAATTGTCGTGGGGTTTCTCTTCCCCATAACTCCTGTCTATTTTAGATTCCAACCCCCAGGTGCTGTCTGGATGTGGGGGAAGCACCAAGCACGGTAATGGTTTGGTACTGTAAATAAATTTAAATGTCATGAAGGGAAGAAAGCTTAGTTAAAGTGAGGCTTTTCAAACTTATAAGCTTTGTTGCCAAGAGCCTGTGTCTTTAAAAAAAAAAAAGAGTTATAACACACACTCTCAGAAAAATCCCCAAAACCMAACTGCTTAAAAAAAATCTTAGCCCAGGATCTTATGTCAGCCAGCCTCACACAGAACTCTGGATATGGAATGAGGCAGGACAGACCTTGAGTTTTCGGAATTTGAAAGCAGGTGTGCATACTTCTGGCTGGCATTTTATATTTGTTCCTCTCTAGAAAAAAAAAAATCCTATTAAATCCTTTCAAACATTTCAAAGCAGCTGAGCAGATTTGACCATCTTTCTCCAACCTCCTGCTTTTATTCAAAAAGTAAAACAACAACAACAAAAAAACCCCACCAAWACCTGAACTCTTCCAAGCTCCCCAAGGMAATTAACTACAAAAAAACTATGCTAATGGAACATTAAAGTTGTAATGTAAAACCATAAAAGTCAGGAAATTCAAAGTTAGGTCTCCCATGGTAGCTCTAATTCTGTCACTTCATGCACATGCACTACGATAGGACCCTCAGAAACGAACAGTTGGGGTAAATACAAGCACCTTGCTAATTGCTCAGGTATTTCATTTATTCCTGAGGTTGTTTTGTTGCTGGTAACCTTGGGCACTGCACTAATGCAAACTGAGCTCAGCACGGGGCACTGAGTGCTCACAGAACAGCACCACTGCGCAGGCAGAGGCAGCCAGTGCTTGTCGAAACCCAAACCCAGCAGAGATGCACACATTTGTATTTCTTTTATGTGCAACTTCAGCATAAGGTTGGTTAATCTTAAGCAGCAGCCATACAAGAGCTGCAGTTTTGTTTGGGCAGGAGATCAAGTTCTTCATAGAAATATTTTAGAAGGGGGGAAAAAAAAAAAAAAGGAGAAGAAAAAGAGAGGAGGAGGAACTGGGGCAGCTGTGCACGAGCGATGGCAGATACCTCATTCTGTGATTCTGTAAAAATAATATTGTAGCGATAGCATTTATGAGGGGGATTTATAGGACAATTTTGCAGCCCACATGTGTATAAGAGTCACCAAAGCAATTCATATCAAGGAAAGAGGGCAACACATTTCAGCAAAGCAATTTTAACAAATATCCTTCCCGATATGCAATATATATATTTATATAATCGAAGGCCTGCACACAATAAACCAAGCAGATTGGTATCTTTCCCCAGTTTTGCCTCCTGACACCCTCCTCAGCCCTAAGCATGAACAATGAGCTGCCACTCAATAAGCACAACTGACCGGAAGAATCAAAACAATTCTTGGAAAAAAAAATTAGGTTATCATTCATTAGCTCTCTATCATTTGGCCACCAGTAGGCTGCAGGATATGAGGGCCATTTAATTAGGCCCTGCACTACTCTCTGGTGTGAAAAAGGCTCTCAAAAGCTTTGATTCCCCACAGCTTCACAGCAGGAAGTTGTTGGCGATAATTGACACAGGATTTCCTTGTTAACCAGCAGCAGACATGCTGGATTAAAGCGACAGAGATCTAGAGAAGAAAGTGAAAAGAGATAAGAAGCTCGGAAAGACTTCTGCTTATTTTGCACTTGAGGATGATGAGCAAATAGCAATAACAAACTGGAGTGCTGCTCCCTGTGAGTAAGGCCTCCACTTATCAGACCCATTTCAGCTTGACTGATCAAAGATTGACTTCCCTTAAAATAACATAGGCCTGGGGTTTGTTAGTTTATTAAGCTGCAGGTTTTATGAATTATCGCAGTTTTAAAGATGGATTGCAGTTTATGTGAAGGAGTAGAGGATTATCGGGTTTTCATCTAAACAATTATAAAATATCACAGCTGAAAGCTTACTTGCAAATGACATCATTTTCTTCTGCAAACTAAACAGGTCATTGTATGCCTTCGTGTAAGCATTCCCAGCAAGTGCACACGTACAGTAAAATTAACTCTGCAGCTGAGATGATAGCCCAGTGAAATCTGTATTTTAACTTCCAAAGTGCATGCAAGCCCCACATTCCCTTATGCTGGTCCAAAGGCAATGGTATTTAATTTTTGACCGGGACCTTTTAGGTCTAGTTGCGTTAAAGAAAGGAAAGAGAAAAATGGCTTATTGAAATCTTTCTTTAAATGTGGTCATGATAAATGGTACTGAAACAGATCCACATGAGTATAGTTAAATGAAATGTCCACTTTAGAGCAGAAACAATTATTGGATATCACTTAATAACTTAACCTTACAACAGCACATGTGGCATTAATAAAGAACTCAGAGTAATAAAAGCTACTACTCCTACTATGCTCAGAGCATGCAGGCAGGAGGGTGTGTGTACAGGCAGGAGCCAGGGAAAACCAGGACACTCAGGGACAGGAGGAGGAGGAGGGGACAGATGGAGGACCAAGGCAGGAGGTGATGTGGCAGCAGTGGTGCTGGATGAGGTGGAAAGGAAGGGCAGGTGCAGCGGGTGGGCCACTGGCAGGGAATCTGTATATTGCATATCAGGAAGGATGTTTGCTATCCTGAGCCATAACTACAACTCTTTGCTGGCTCCTGACCACCGGTGAACTCCCTCCTTGCAGCTGAGCCCCGCCCTTTGAGGCAGCCCTGCAGGGAACTTCACAGTCCTGGATCACCAACGGGGTTACCGCAAACCCCAAATCAATTCCCAGGGTGTATTGCCTCTGCTGGAAAAGGGGAGGGATTCTGTGAGTGCAGCTACATCCAGGATCCTGCAGCTGAACTGTGCAATGGCCGGAAATCTCTACAGGATGGAGGGATCCTGGATGAAGCTGTCCATGGGGGGGTACATGTTCTCCTCTGTGCTACCAATATCCTTTCCAGCAAGGACACCCAGCTGGTAAATCACCGTGTGTTTTAACCACGATGACACAGCACCAATCCCAGGGGCACTGCAAACAGGAGTTTTTTAAGTTCTCTGGCAATTTTACATGCAGACGATCTGCTGAATGAGGCCCAGAGTGTGGGATCTATTCAGAGACAGAACTTCTTTTCTATGGCAAATAGAGGTCTCATGCAGTTCCTTTGCATTTGTACTATGATAGCTAACACACACACACAAATTAATTGCTATTGTACAGTCAAAATAAATAATAATTTTTCTCATTTACCATCATTTCTAGCTTACATTGACTTAAGCTACTTCTTTAGAGCCTGACACAAATCTCACTGTAACCACTGACGGGCTCCATGTGGGTCATGTGCCACATTGCTCTGGCCCATCACCAAAAAAATGGTTAACAGGAAAAAATGAGGCTCTGGTTCAGTATTTCAGAGTGCTTGAGCAACTTCTTATTCTAAACAGAGCAAGGGGAGTCATTAACAAACAGACACCACCATTGCAGCATTGGACCCTTGTGAAGGATTAGCACCATAATATGTCATGTTATTTTTTGTTTTGAAATATAGAATGTCATCACATTTCAAAAAAAGCCAGTTTTGCACATTTTGAAGGGAGAAATGTGGATTTAGTGAATTTCTTGCTAATTTAAATATTTATTGTTATTAATAGTGCTTGCAGTTTTCAATGGTGAAGAACAGAATTAAATTACAATTAAACTTCTTTGAGTTCCTTTAGTTGCAGTGTTGAATGTATTTTTTCTAAACTGTCATTACTGTGGTGCTCACATAAACAGAAAGACAAACATTTATTTTTTTAAATAATGTAGAAAAAGCCTCTATTCTATTTTACTTTTGACACTGCAAATTGAGATTTGTGGTCAACCAGTAACCAGCTTCAGGGCTAATCCACCTTAAGACTGGCAAAAGAGTTTCTTAATTTTCCTGGGAAATAAGGTTTCTTTAATTCACATATCTACATATGGTAGATATGATTCTTTCATTTGCTATGGCATTTGATAAAATCCCACTTTTATAAATGATGCATCTGCTTTTAATGTCTTAAATCCTGTGATTGAATAGACAAATCTTCCCCCTTGTCTTGGTTTTTTTAATATTTAAAAGGCCTTGCTGCCTTAAAACATACATCAAGAAACATTGTAATAGAGAAATACACTTTTAAGACAAAGTGACAGATTTACATATCTGTGTGATGTGACTCTCTTGACAACCAATAAATGTATTATATTGATGAAGTGAATATGTTCTCTATCTGGTCATTTTCAACTGGAAACTAATAACCAGCATCACCGTATCAGGCATGCAATAACCTGGGTTAAAACTGGGTTCATCAAATAAATCACTCAGGAATTTTTCTATTTCTTTCCCAAGACACGTTGCACATCTGCTTAGTGAAAGGAGGAAAGAAGCAATATTTCTTTGATCAAAGTCTTTTTTAATATCCTTGTATCTGTCCT
The DNA here is from genome assembly GCA_018881555.1 of Amblyornis subalaris. NCBI lineage: Eukaryota > Metazoa > Chordata > Aves > Passeriformes > Ptilonorhynchidae > Amblyornis > Amblyornis subalaris. The sequence goes on along the minus strand of JACAXG010000101.1, from coordinate 486,210 downwards.
TTGGGAATGCTATCTCTGGACTTCGGCCGGGGAGAGACGCTCAGCATCCCCTGGAAGGTGCTAAGCACCCTTTTACTGCCATCCACTGCAGCAGGAATATCCTGTTCCTGGCAAGACAGGGCTCCTCCAGGACATTTGCTGATGCTACATTACTTTCTAATGACCCAGGGAACGACAGAAATTCAAAATTTCTAAGAGCAAAACACAAGGTGTTTTTAATGAGTCCCAGTTTATATCAACAGCTTTCAGGGGGGAAAAAAAAATAATAAAAAATTCTCAGGCTGAAAAGAATACTGTATTAAATTTACCCCAAGCCTCTATCTCCTGGACATGAAACACCTATACATATGTAGAGATCTCTGAGAAACACTTTGAAAAGCTACGTTGTGCTTTTAACTTTTTATAAAGTCTTATTAATATCATTTAGAGTAGCCATGTGGCTGCCTTCCTGCCTGGCCTCTTTTACTGTAGGCTTGGCAGTTGTTACCCCAAGCACCACACATGTGTGGATGAGGCTGAGCGTGGGCAGCAGCCATTTCACTGGGGCAGCTGGGTTTTGTCGGGTTTCAAACTGGCAACCCCGATGCCTGCTCTTATGGGATGGAAATCTGGTATGGAATTCCCGGAGTTGAGCCAAGGCCTGGCCTGGCACAGTCAAATCGGTTTGTTTTTCACGTGAGGATGACTGCAGAAGTGTAGAGACCGTGGGGGATTTTTATTGTGCCTCCATTTCTGGTGGAGCCATGGAGAGTTGGGGCAGGACTTGAGGATTTGCAGGATCAAAGGGTCAAAACGCACTCCCCTCTCACACTCATGGCTGTGGCTGTAGGGTTTTTCCTTGACTAGGTGGTAGCAGATATAAACACGGCATCCAGAGCCCAGACTTGCCCAAGTTTCAGGTCACAAACGTTGAAAACATGCAAAAGGCACCAAAGCTGGTGAAGGGTTTAGTAAACGTGTCCTGCAAGGAGCAGCTGAGGGAGCTGGGGCTGTTTAGTCTGGAACACAGGATGCTCAGGGGGGTCCTCATTACTCTCTACAACTCCCTGACAGGATGGTCTAGTGAGATGAGGGTTTGTCTATTCTGCCATTCAAGTGAAAGAACGAGAGAAAATGGCCTGAAGTTGCACCAGGGAACGTTCAGATTCCACACTACAAAAAACCAAAATTCACTGAAAGAGTGTTTAGACATTCAGTTGCCCAGGGTGGTGGTGCAGTCACCATCTCTGGAAGTGTCCAAGAGACATCTGGATGTGGCACCTGGAGATACGGTTTAGGGCTGATTATGGTRGTGCTGGGTTTGGATGGATGGACTAAATAATCTCGAAGGTCTCTTCCAGCATTGATGATCCTGTGATAGCACAGGGAAGGGAAAATGGCAGCTACATTGCTTTCCTTTATCCTGGAGCTTGCTAGCTGGTAAATCCAGCAGAGAAGGAGCTGAGGAGCTGGAAGTGCCACAAAGAACAGCCTTTCAGCATTCTGATGTATCCTGGACCCACAGTCCCCCCAAGATCCTGGACCCCCTCTACCCCTCCATGCTGCCAGAGAAGGGGTAAAGCCCTGCAGGAAGCACAGGTAAGTCTGCTGAAGACTCCTGGATTTCCACAACCTCTTTTCCTTTTTGTTTTGGGGCAGAAAAATACAGACACAAGTAATATAATTCAGATGGGAGTTGGTTTCACACACTGAAGACCAAATACTCGAATAACATTTAAATGAGACAGTAGAGGCTTGGTGTCACTTTTCTTGCTGTTCCCTAGGTGCTACCTGAGAATCAGGTCTCATGCAAATCACAGTGAGATGTGTTACAGGCCCCACACTGTATTTCTAGGTAGGGCTTGTGTCCATAAAGACACTCCACACCTTTTGTCCATGTTGCATGTCTTATTTGGACTGTGATTTTTGGGTTAGACCACCTTACAAAATATTTAACAGGGAATTCTTTTTGTTGTAAAGGATGTGTCTCTTGCAATTTTGCGTAAATCAGAATGCTCCCTCCCCAGATAGCAGCTCACATGCAGCTGGACTCTCTCATGGAATAAGGACAATATTACAAGGAGAAGGGAAGACGTTAGGGGATAGAAGCAGACAGACCTTTAACCATTTCTCTGCTAGATCCTGCCTTTTTATATAAATATATAAATAAATAAAACTGCAGGTCTACTCTGCTGGCAACAAATAGGTGGGAAACCCACCTGCTAAGCTGAGTTCTCAGCCCTCTCCTAAGGCTGTGCCATAGATGGGATAACAATCTACCAGTTCTATCTGTTGTGCCAGTTACAGAATTGACAAAACATATAATCTAAAATCGAAGTAAATCCGCTCAGTTTGTATATGTAGTAATACACAGAGGATACAAATAACACACAAGAAACAATATAACTACCAAAAAAAAATCCCAGTAATCTATATTTTCACTTTAACAGCTCTTACATGAGAATATTTTAAAGACAGTGTAATTTTCCAAATAAACTGTTACATAGCATATCCAGGGAAAAGCAGACATGAACTTCTGGAAAGGTGTGTATGCCCACGACTTTTTTTTTTTTGGTCTTACATTTATACATGTGTTTCATGCCAATTCACCTGAAAATGCACCACTCGATGCAGCAATACCCAAGTGTAAGGTGTTTGGGTGAGTAGGTTGGAATAATTTGTGATATTATGTTTACTACCACAAGCTGAAATCCAGCGTGGTGCTCACGAGGAGATTTCCACCCCATCTGAGATCTGAAGTTAAATCCCAGTGCTACTGATTCCAGAGGGCTTCTATCTTTGTTCCGGAGATAAGTGGGATTGAAAAGCTCCTGACAACTTGACTAGGGCCCAGCAGATTTGGATTAATTTCACTCAGAGATTTTCCTTAACTGGATGTTATACAACTTTTTAAAAGTCCTTTCCTACTGAAAAAAAGATGTACAGGATCACAGAACTAACATGAAATTCCAGAGAAAAGGAGAAAACCCCATTTATTCTGACCTGGAAGGGAAATGTGGTTGTTTTCACATCATGGTGAAAATATCTGCATGCATCTGCATAAACAGGAGAATGCAGTTACCTGAGGAGTGAAAAAGTGGGAAAATTTGCCTATCTGTTGATAGCAACACCTCATGACAGAGGCAGCTTTCGTCAGTGCTCCGAGCTTATTTTCTATTTATTAAAAACTAGTAGTTGTACTAGTAGCTTGCTTTGTTTTTTGACTCCTAAACATGAAAAGCAAATGTGAATCAACCTCTTTAAATTAAATATGAGAAACAATTACGTTTTGACAGTTTAATTGCATTCTTCCTCCAACATGGCATTCTAAACAAGATACCACATGTATTTAGCATGCTGATTATATTTTTAGATTGTTTTGCAATTAAGAAAGTATCCCTAAAAGAGATAAAATAATTGGTTGACTAAATCACTATTTCTTGAGGGAACAATATTAAGAAATGAATGTTGAATGGCTATATCCATAATAATTAGCTTTTAAATCACTGCTTAAAGGTTTTAGGTTTTAGCCTTCAAAATTGTATCTGTCATTCAACTTGCTGCATATTATTCAACTTTGCTTATGTAAAAAAAAAAAAGTAAAAGATCCAACCACTGCCAACAAAACAACCTTCAGTGTAACTGGCAGAATCTCATGACTTTCAATGGCAAAAAAACCCAAGCACCCAAAATGTCTTTCATTAGCACTGTCCCAGTCTGTGTSTGTGATGGTCATTGTGCCATTGATGATGAAAATAGAAAAGAGAATACTAACTTATTTCAAAATCTCTGACTATTCAGGAATGTTCCAGCTTCTATGGAAGTGGAGGGTGACCCTCATATTGCTTTTATTATTTTGCATAAGYCTTTCTTAATTTTTTTAATTTTAAAAAATGAAGATTAGATACCAAAATGTTTCATGAGTTTCTGTCATTTTTTCCTCTACAGTTGATCAAAATAGGATGGTGGGATCCGAGTTTAAAAAAGAGCACCCCCATTCCCCAGGTTAAAACTGCCTCTGGTTGAAAATCTTCTGAAATTTCATTTTAAAAATAAATTAATCTATTTAAAAGATGCACATTGGAATCAAACTTTCAGTTCTGTTGGAACAAAACTGTGTTTATAATTATCATTTCAATCCACAAACATCTCCCAAACATCCTCTTTTATTTTTGCAAAATATTTTTGTTTGACTTTTCATGCCGACAACAAACTAAAAAAAAAAAACTCACTTTCTTCCAGTGAAGTTAGTGCAAGTTTTTATTGTGAGCATTTTCTATGTAAATTTGTGCAAAGCCAAGTCAGTATTCAGAGAAGACACACAGTAGGCTCGTGATTCACAACAAGACCATATGGAATTTCGTGGAATTTGATTTTGAGATATCAAATAAAATTGGTTTTTGGAGGAGGAAAGTGAGAGACTGAACTGCAGCTGAGCCTGGAGCAACATTGTTCGGACTTTTCACTAGGAATATAAAGTTTGACCTGCTGGTGATGGTTTTTAAGGCACATTGATCTCACACATTTCCTACTGAGGTGCACACAAAAATATATGGGTAGAGATGCCAGCAGTTCATGGGTGAGTGATTTGTGAGGGGAAGGACAGGTGAGCCCAAACACGTGGGACAGAGTGAAGAAGATGTGCTGGTGAGAAGCAGAGTGCAACAATGCTGAAGGGTCTAGTCAGCTGAGAATGCTCCCCGTGCTGCTGCAGAGAGGGCCTGTTCCAGCAGGTTTAGGAACAGGACCAGATAGGCAGGGAGGGAGAAGTGGGATTGCCCAGCAGCCACAGCTGGAATAAGCACACAGACATTTCAACACACAAGCTCGCAGCATCACACTCTACCCAGTCTGTAAAAGGCCTGAGAATGCATGATCCACACTGGTTGTTGAAACAAATGCCTTTCAGTGCTGTAGAGCAGTGCAGTTCTATAAAATAACTGGCAAATAGGGTAATGAGAGATCTTTATTTAGTGCACAGTCCCAAGTGCAACGTCCCAGAGAACCAGCAGGATAACAAGGCGTACCTCACCACATGCAGGAAATTACTTCAGAACTGTTTCCAAACTGGGATTTGGAAAGAAAGAAGTGGTGGCAAGATCCAGCCGTGAACTCGTTCCAGCCAGCACTGCCGAACTGTGAAAATCATGAAGAAAGGCACGRTAGGAACCTGAATGAAGGCAGCACACCTTGTACATGTTTCTGGCTTTTCAACAGCAGCTGTGCCAGGAGAGGATATTGCCTCCCCACAGACCTCACCATGCTTGAGATGATGGTTCTGTGTTTTACAGGCTGAGAGCTGACCTATCTCCTTTTTAAGTCAATGGCTGTTTCCTGATTGCAAATTGTCAAAAACAGCTCCAGCATCACAGTGGCTGGAGCTGGAATAGTTACACCCAAATGAGCTTTCAGGCAACAGGTTTTGATAGCAGCTTATCAATGGCTGACAGCTGGTGTATCGATGGAAAGGAGCTGAGCAAAGACAGCTTCTTCCATGCCAGCTGCTACGTGGCAGCACAAACACCTATTCCCATGGAGTTACAGCCAGCAAACCCCAAGGTCATCCCACACCTTGTGCTGCCCCAGCCTTGCTGGTATTCCAGCCAGGGTACCAGGTTGCATGAGATCAGCAATGGCCCAAAAAACTCAGTGCAGGGATGTGGAGACTCATCAGGCTGGGAGCGCAGTGGAAGACAGAAGAGAAGGGAAGAAACAACAGTGTTAGATGAGCTCAGAAATCTCTTCTTCACACTGCACAGGTTGTATCCAGTGCAGCACAGACTCCAAATCAGAGGCATTATTTCTCTTGAAAGAGGGAAGTGTAGATAGGAGAGCAGCAGGTTCAATTTATGTTGGCTGAAGAGACTTCTCTGCCTTTTCTTACGTGAAGAACCCTTAGTGCCACTTGCACATTTTTGTAAAGACAAAGTGGTCACTCCTACGATGTCACTTGCTAATGTCATGTCCCTGTCAAAAGAAGCAAAGCTGGGCCTGTTATTTGTGAACGTATTTAGCATGAGTTGGGCAGGGAGGGGAAGATCAGACTTTTGTCACAAATACTTGCGCCAAAGGTGTAGAGCAGTGATGTGCAGAACTGCTTAAAAATCGAGCTCCAACTCTTTCTGGGTCACTCAGTAAAATAGGTTGATTGATGAACAAATTTACTTCTTATGCCAAGCAGCCAATAGTCCTAAACTGGATCCCAGCACCTCAAGAACCCTCTCACCAAGACCCCTCTATGGAGTGGAGACGGGGAGGCAGCTCAGATAAGATCCCTGTCTCTGTGCATGTCCTGAAACAGGCAACCAGTTTCTTCTTATAGGTGCTTAAGGCAAGGGTCTAAAGGAGGTGGGAATGAGCCTGGACCCCAGTGGCCACTTGGAGATGCAGGAACAGCAAGTTGATGCTTCCATGGACCTGCTCCGTTCTATTGCCACAATAAAACTGAATAAATTCATGGATTTGTAGAACGTTGCTGGGATTCTTTTCCCTGCTCTCTTAATTCAACAGTTCTGATCCAACCTAAGTACACTGATGACACTGTGGAAGAAAAAGACATGGGGAACCTCTACTCCAGGATTAAATTTTAGACTTTGACAACAGGCAGGTTTTGGCACAGAGGACAGATTTCGAATGAGCACAAATTGAGAGAGCTACAGATTGAGAAAGGGGGCAAATTATTGAGATTCGGGCCAGATATTTTGGGGAAAACAGACCAAAAGTAATATCTATTCTAATGAAAAATACTGATAAACTCTGGAATTACAGGCCAGCTCTTTCTTCTTTTTCCTTACAGTCTGGAGTTTGCCTTGTAGCTCATCATATTTTTGGCTTCTGGCACACATTTTATTAACTTCCATTATGAACAGAAACAAAACAGACCACTATTTTTAAAAAATGCTGTGAGTAAAGAAAGAAATATAATGTCATATTCAAAGAGTAATTAAAGACTCTCTTATGAAAGTTAAAAACTGAGAAGAGTTCGAGAGACTTTTGCACACAAACATTACACAAAAATATTAAGCCATTTGCGTCCACATTTGTCAGCCATGTGAATTCCCCTGAGATTCAGTTTGGCTTCTCCATGTAAAGCATTACAGATACTGAGAACTGAGGACTGAAAATTTGGCTTGCTATCAAACCCAAGTTTCAGCTTAGATGAAGCAGGAGAAATCAACAGAATCGGACCTCACTTAACTTATTCCAGTCTGCTCAGTTGCTGTCACCATTAGGAATTTCTTCATGTGCCAAAACCCTTTAAGGCCAACGCAGCCTGATAAAGACGCCTGCAAAGCTAAGAAACTGTATAACTATCAGCACGAGATGAAGACTGTTAGGGACAAAAGATATCCAGGAACACAGGTGTGTTGGTTTTTTTCTGTTCTTACTGTTGCAGAGACCTGGTCTAATCTGACAAGCTTGTAGGTGACACACAGATCACAAAAACCATGGGCATGTAATGTTATCAACTGCCTTGTGATCATGAAGTGAGACTATCACATGGTAAACCCTGGTACCAAGCCCTGCCTGCTCCTCAGGTGTGATATAGACTAAAGATGTTCTGGAGAACATGCAAGAGAATCCCCAATAACTTTAGCCATGTCCTGTGCAAGAAATGTGTCCAAGGCAAAAGGCCTATTTTCAGAAATCATGCAAGATGAAGGAGGACCGGGCCCAAACCCGAAAGTGTGTTAGATAAATAAAGACATGATCATAGAATCACGGAATGGTGTAGGCTGGAAGGGACCTTAAAGGTCATCTAGTCCAACTCCCCTGCCGTGAGCAGGGATACCTTCCACTAGACCAGGCTGCTCAGAGCCTCATCCAGCCTGGCCTTGAACACTTCCAGGGATGGGGCATTCACAACTTTCCCGGGCAACCTGTGTCAAGGGCTCACCACCCTCACAGGGAAGAATTTCCTCCTAATATCCAATTTAAATTTACCCTCCTTCAGCTTAAAACCATTCCCCGTTGTCCTATCACTTCTTGCCCTTGCAAAAAGTCCCTCTAGAAATAAATTATCTTTTCATATAAAAATCTTCTAAAGCCTGTTTTCAGAAGAGTAATAGAGCTGCCAGTCCAACACCTGCAGGGTTGGAAATAATTTACTCAGCCTCGCTGACTTTGGGGCAGGTTCTTCACTTGACGGATGGCCCAATTAAACATCTGTTAATCACAACGTTATCTCGGGGTGGAATACCCGCTTCTCCTGCCCTATATCCCTGCCAGATAACATCGGGTAGCCCCCAGGACAGCGCTGGGCAGCCCAGCAGGGCTCGGAGGAGGTGGCCGGGGCGCGGAGCCCGCGGCCGCCCGCCCCAGGCAGCGGCTGGGGGGCTGTGCCTCCCTCCCCCTCCCCACAACCTCCCCGTAACCTCGGGCTCCTGAACCCCCGTGTACATTTTAGGCCTCGATAATAAAGCAACATCTGCAAACTTACAAGTGCTTTACTCGAGTTAATTGAGTAAATTGAAGCAAGCTGCGGGGCAGGGGTGATCTATGATCCCAGGTTGCGGGCCGAGAAGGGAGACAACAGATTTACTGCAAAGACAGTGGGCGGCCTTTTGTTCGGGCCCTGGTTCACGGGAAGTTTGAGGTCACCAGGGATTAAAATATCTTCAGAAACAAATGGAATAATTTGGCTGAAATATAAGGCACGCAGTGCCAGCTCATGCCAGGAAACCAGGGGTGATTTATGTGCCTTCAATCCAACACATTTTTCTGATATCTGCCCCATTAGGTTGAATTTATAGATTTTTGGGAGAATATGTATCCTCGTCTCTCCGTTTCTGACATGTTTGTGCTCTGGGAAGCAGTTCCAAGGATTGCAAAGTAAATAAGAGGGCACGTTACCTTGCATTCACAATGCTCTGTTCACATCTCAGGGGGGAGAAAAAAGAAGAAAAGGAAAAAAAAAAGAAGAAACCAAAACAAACTCCCAAGCTCCCATTTACTATACTTGTTTGGGAATTACTTATTAAAAAAGACATTAAACAGGTAATGCTCTTTCTCCTATAATGTGTACAAGTCATTAAGTTTAAGCACAATTCGCCACCTTGAAGCAATTGGATACATTGTAATTTGTTTTATGGTCTCACAGATGCAAGGTATTTGCCGAGCTATAAATACATAAAAGTGGTTTATACGAGCAGCCCGTACCCTGCACGAGTGAGGCAGGGAGAGCCTCTCCAGGTCTCCCTATTCCCAGGCAAACACACACACACACATGCACACGGGCGCGTGCGCTGTATCTGTTTATTTTTTMTATATATWTTTTTTTTTTCCCCCAAAGCCTGACTCACTTTTAGTGGGGTATATTGTCCCTTTTGTAGTTTCTCTGCCGCTTTATTAAACCCCAGATTCCTTACAAAACTGTACCATTTTAATAACACGAATCCGCGCAGGCCGTAAAGCTGTCGAAATGTACATCGCACCAGCCGCGATCAGCTGCGGTGATATCATCGGCCCTGATTAGCCAGGGCCGGTCACGCGACAAGGTTTTATTGCAAGTGCCATTTACATTTTTGACAGTTTTACAAGGCTTAATGGCTTTGTATTAAATACATTGTGTTTCAAGGGAACTGACAGTTCGGGGGATCTTGTAAATACAATGCCGCGGCATTTCCTCGGGAGCGATGCCGGGGGAAAAACGAAACATCCAGTGTTTCTGTTGTAAACATTTGGCCAAAAACAAAACCTCGCCCCAGCCAAAGTTTAAGTCCAAGAATCAACAGAAAGCTAAGAATATATATATTATTTTGTCCTTTTTTTTAAATATGTATATCAAGCTACAGATGTCTTGTAACGTACTAAAACTTTTTGTAGCRAAAGCATTAGCAATCACTGGAACACCTGAGGCGTGTTCCCCACAGAAATTAATGAGAAAACACTCTCTGCAAAAGTTTCCTACAARAACCTGATTTATTGTTTGGTTCTCCTACAAACAAAAAGCACTGCCTGGGGGCATTAAGGTATTTCTGAACTTATTTACCAGGTTGGTATCCATTTTTAGTCTCATGAGGAAACCTTGCCTAAACTGATCATTTCTCATATRTTTTAATCAGAAACGAGGATGAAATTCACACCATTACCTCTGTTTCTGCTTGGATTTTGAGGTTCATTTGGGCCTAAGATAGAGATGATCAGAAGGAAACATCTTTGAACAGCAGTATATCAAAATCCAAATTAAAATCTCTACTTTTGGCATAGACTAGTTATTTCAGAAATTAAAAGGAATCCCCCAACCTGGAAACCACCTTGACTTGAAGCAGATAGGCATTTTCACTGTAAAATCAAGAGCAGTCTGACCATTTAAGACCTGTGCATCAAGTGTAACTTTCCCCCCCACAGAGTATCTACTTACACATGTAATAATTCTCCAACTGATTAAATGTGTGCAACCTGTTATTTACTATATGAATTAGGTTATTAATCCCAGATGTATTTCATTCACTGCTGTTCCTGTGCCAGTTTCTCAACAAACAGCAGGAATATCCCCTATCATTTACACACACAGGTTTTATTAGTTTGATTATATCAGCATAGTAAAACTGGTACAGACTCTTTCTATTACAGACTTTTTTTTAATGTGGTGACCAGGATGAATTCCCTCACACCCCTGGAAATTCTACCACTCCCAGTGGAAGGAATGCTTTTGCTGCTAAGGCAGAAGACACACTAGAGATTAACTATTTAGGTTAAATAAATGAACAGTGACAAAATAGTGCTCTGAAATGAGTTTCTAAAACCAGCATAAAAAAATTAGTTTATCCTGGGCCTTAAAAGACTGATGTTGCTTCTTCCTCCAGCTTGAAATGAATAAAACATTAGAGCTGTTCTAATGCTTTTTGAGTGTAAAGTTCCATAAAGTCTAAATTCATTTAGAAAAAATAATTCAACGTATGATCTCTTCCCATCTTTGCTAGTATCAGGGAGCAGCAAGGAAGCTGCTGTCTTGTTTTGCCACAAACACACATTTAATAGTTTCAACTTTCTACTTTAGGTGGTTTCTAGAGATGATTCTGGCATGTCCCTGTATTTGTTACCATGGGCTTTTCAGCCACCATATTGATGACTTAAAATAGGTTCAGCCATTTCAATCACCCTAAATCTGCATACACCATTTCAGTCMTTTCCGGGGCCCATATGCAGATGATCTACTGCACGGACAGTTCCCAATGAAAAAGTGCTACAGTGTCCATAGAAATTATCCCCAAATTCTGTCAGAGTACAAGAGGAAGACAGGTATTTGGGATAAATCATGGCAGAGTACTTTTAGTAAGGTAAATCTGTCATCGCTTGCCCCGTGGAGCTAGCAGGCTGTTGTGTCTGCTCTTCCTTCCTGCCTTCCTGCCTTCCTTCCTTCCTTCCTTCCTTCCTGGCAGTGCTTTCTCCTAGAAGCAACCACAGAAAGGCTGAATGTAATTTATGTTTTTCCTGAAGGCTCTCTCCTTGCATCACACACTCCATGGAACCTACTAGCACTCATCCTCGTCCCGAGGTGTCTCCTCCCCACCCCTGTCCAGCCAGAGGACAGCTAAAGGGCTTCCACCCRTCCAACCTGCCACTGAATCCTTTGTTGCTGCTCTACAAAAGTCACTTTGACCTAATACTAGTGATTTTCTCAGTGGAGACCTGCCCACTGTAGAGTAGAAAGTCACTGGCAGAGGTTCTCTCAACCCGATGCCTGTGGCAGCTCCATCACTTTTAAATTGGTGATTGGGAAATTCCCACCATTCCCACCAATTCCCATTCCCAGCTCCTCTGCTGGCACACCGCTGCTGTGGCTGAGGGACTCCTCTGGTGGGTGACACCCGAGCAGACAGTCCTTCCTCCTCCTCGTGGCTGCACAGCCCAGAGCCAGCATCCTTGGCCTGAGCAGCAGGTTGCGAATGGGCTGTTCTGTATTAACGTTTGGAAATGAAAGTGAAAGCACATGTGAGACCTGCTGAACAGAGCAGCAGAACTGGAGACTTAACTGTATGCCAGAAGCCACAACCAGATAGAAATCACAGGTTAGTCAGGAAATTACTTGCATTTAATTTGGGGCCATGTCTCCTGGGAGGAGGCTGGCCTTTTCCTGTTGTGCAGCGATGTTGCCCCTGGGTATAATTTGCCTTTTTCATAAGCAAGGGTGCTATCTCCTCCTTCCTCAAAGAGACCTTTCAAAGCCAGCTGAGGAGAATCAAATGTGGCACATTAGCAACAGGACAATGGCAAAGTCATTATAAATTGACTTCCTTACCGTGAGCTGCAGTAATCTGGATGTATTACTAGCATGATTCTGCAATAAAACTGAAGCAGCCGGTTCCTCCACCGGAATTAAAAACACCCTCTCCCTACCAACTTCAGAGAGGTAAGGAGTGCTCCCATCCTCTGGGGATGAGGTGAGGAGCCCAGCACATTAAGAGTTCTGCTCCTTATGTGTGTGCCCAAGGGAAGGACTCTTTCCAAGCTGGTGTGGACATGGCCACAGCACGTAGCCTGCTCTGCAAGTCTCAAAAGAAGAAGAAGCRGACTCAGTGCTTCCTCCCACTCCACATCTCCAGTGGGTTGCAGTAAGGGATGGCAGCACAACYGCCATGAAGCTGCTTTTCTTCCCAAAAAGAAGCTGCCTCGGTGATGGAGGAGGTCATGTCTGACAGCCATAATTAAGAGCTGGAGCAAAAGCTGGTGCCCTGCTCTGGCTCACCAATTTCCCAAGTGCTGCATCAGTGAGGCTGCCAGTGACTCCTCAGCAGAGCCAGGCCTGGAGGAGCTGTCTTTAAAGTGGATGCTGYAAGGTAAAGCATCTGCCAGCTTTTCCCCTTGTATTTTTTTCCTCACACCTTCCACACAAACAATGGCAGCTTTTACAAGCATGTGTCTGCCATAAAGTGAGGACTCACTGTAAAAACAATGTTTCATTCAAAGCAAATAGGTTTTTAAAGGTGCGTTTTCTGCAGGGCAAGGGTTTTTTAACAGTTCTCTGCTCATGCTTCCAGAGAATTCATTAAAATGTTACTCTGGATCAAATGAACAAATTCTTARTATAGTTMTGAGTTTTCCCTTCTTCTTAATTTAAAATTAAAAGTTAATGGTTGTGTTTGATTAATTAATTTAGTATAATCACTACCCCTACTCAAAATATTTTGGTACCACATCTGTATTCTCTATACCATTTCTTATGACCAATTATTCAGTGTCAGCATCTTCATATTTTGTGGCATTTTGGCAATTATTGTCTCTCAGCATCCCTTGCATCACTCCTTTATATCAGCTGTGTATGAGGTACATGCAGAGTTCATTTGCTGGAAAAGCCAAATCTCAAAAGTCTGRTACTAATACATCCCTCTCCACGAGCTGTGATAAGATTCCACATGATCACCCCATTACCAAAATATCTGCAATGATTATTTTTTCTTAAACTTTCTTCAGCACTGGCTGTGGGCACCAGCCCTTTCCATTTTGCACAACCTGAGCCATCCAGCAGCTCAGCCTCGTGGACACAGCATGTCCACCCCAAAGCACCAAGGTTCCTCTGCATCCAGGACTTTTAAGAAGTTCAGTAAATAACAAAGCAGTGAAATAAATTAAACAGAAGCAAACAAAACAAACCCAACAATGCAGGTACACCAGCCTGGCCTGCCTTGAAGCAGTTAATGAATTCCAGTTTGGTGTAAGTTTGGATAACTGTGACTTTCCCAAGGCAACAAAAGTCTGTATTAAACTCGGGTCTTGGTTCCTCAGGCCTCACACAACCTCTTTTTCAGGTGAAACTATGGGATGCTGGTGGGAGTTTTGCCACAGGGATGAGGTAAAGAGAGCCTTTTGTTGGTGTGATTCTGTCTCAGGGGACAGAGAGATCCTCTGCCAGCACCAGCTACAGGATCAGTCCTACCTTGGACTTCCAGGACTGGCCTCAGGTAACTTGAGCCAGACAGGTTGAGAAGAAAAATATACTCCTTCTTACATTTCATAAGTTCTGCTTTTCACATATGCTTAAGGAAATCTATTTACAATATTAAAACAATGTAGACCATAAAAGCAGTTTAGTGGGCTACCAAAAGATTGAGTTAAGCCCTCGTCTAATTAAAAATATCCTGCTGGCTGTGAATCTGTGGGGGCAATTTAAAACGATTCTGGAAAGTAGTGTCTCCTGGGGTTAAAATGTGGAGTTTTCATTTTCTTTTTGTTTTCTTCCTTTACAATTTCTGGTTTTTTCTGGCTTTGTTTTGTGTGAAGGGTGAATCAATATCTGACTGCAGGCTTTAGCCTTGGCTAGCTTTTAATACCATATACTGTCACTTCTATTAAAAGGGGGGAAAAAAAAGATTCCATTTTTTTTTTATTTTTCCCCCTTTGTCTACAATGTGTGTAAAGAAAAGTGACCGAAAGGAGAGGTTAAGAATAGTTCCTTTTTTCAAATCTATGTTGATTGAATTAAAATGTTTGAATTTTATTGAACAGGGAAAAAGAGATTTTTAAAAGCCTATCTGTAGCCCCCTATAAAAGCATTTTTTTTAATAAAACTTCTGTTTAAAAAGTATGTTATTAGCAGTATATCCTGTGCTGCATATTAATAAAACAATGGAATTTTGTATTTCTTTTTCTCATAAATTACATAATTCAAACCTTAAAACACCTTTAATGAACACTGACTCGGCATGTGGCACTTAATAAAACTGGGCTAAACTCGTTTTCTGCCTGACAGGCTACCAGTGGAGAATGTGCCCTACAAGTAAATGATTAAGAGGCAGAAATCTTTTCTGGACTACTATTAAACACTTCAAAGATTTTCAAAGTCAGATAAAATGAAAAGCAAATGTGTTTCACTGCCTCTCAAATACCTCAAATGTTTTAGCAGGTGCAAGCAATGAAACCTTCTGTAGTGACAGCACTTTAGGGTCTGCAAAGTGCACCCTACTGAATTATGGGAATGCAGGGCTTACTTCATAAAAATTCATGATTTTAGATGAGGAGGGATGCATGTCCTTAATACCCATCTACATATGTAGCACAGAAGGAGAGTCCCGTTGTGTCTCCCGTGTCACTCGTCTTAACCCTTGCTGGAGCTGCAGGACTGTTTAATGTTGAGTTTCACAGCCTTTAACCCTTGCCAGCTTTGCCTCTCTTTGAACCCCAGTGTGGAAGAGCAGGCAGGTAGCYTGTCCTCAGTGCTGCTTGTGCTCCAGCAGATATTGCAGTGTCGGAGGGGAAAGTCCAGGAGCTGCCCCCGGGAACCCGGCTGACCTGGGTACAAGTCCCTGCAGCAAGGCACAACTGAACCTTGTGTATGTCCAGGCACGTTGTGCAGCCTTCCCATGCCTCAGTTTCCCCCTTGGGAACTGTAGGAATAATGCTATTTTGTGCCTCACGGGGTGTTACTTGTACTTAATGCCACGGAGCCTGCGGGTATTAAGGAAACAGGGCCGATGGGCTGGACTTTTAAACGGCACTTGCAGTCTAAGACAACTGAGGAAATTTCTTTAGTATTAATCTCCCTGGCATGTAGAGGAAAGTCTACACATATTAAATAGTTGTTGCTGCTTTGAACTTTCTCTTCTAGAAAACTGTAAATGAAAGTGGGGCTTATAAAAGCAAGGATAGATACCATCTGGGCAGGTGCTGGGAACTGCTCTCAGGCTCTGCCAATTTCTCAGACCATATACTTCCATCTCAGCCTGTAACTACTTGAATTTGGATTCAGGAGGACTTTATCAGATGGTTGAATGAGTTTTGAGAGCAGGACCAATAGTGTCCTTCTCGGGCAAGTTTGTTACATTTGCTCTGCTCGTGCTTTACTTTAACATTTAACTGACAAATATTTTGTTGAGGATTAATAAATGACCAGCACAAACTAAACATGCTACGGATCAGAATGTTATGGGCTACACTTCATCAGAGAAAAAGCAAGAGAAAGTGACAGGACAGTTTCTAAGCAAACTATTGTTGAATTCTGCCATGATTCTGTATTTATCAGGCGGCGTCAGGAATCAATTCTTTACACATTCTTTTTAAATGCAACGCAAATACTTTTTATTTACTTGCACCCTAAATGGGATTGTGCAGCTGGACAGATGGATCGCTTTTTCCTGGGCTGTTGGGAGGATATTTCCCTGCCTGCATCTCCAGGCAAGCCTGGCTGCCCTATATCTGTCCTGCCCCAAACAGGCTCCGTGGAGATGGCTGCTCACCTTGCGGCACATCCCAGGGGCTTAGCAAGGAAAGGCCTGAGTGCATTCACTGACCCCACAACAAATCCAAAGCCTGAGCTACTGCAAACAAAACCCTGTGGAGAAAAAGGGACCTACAGTAAGTGGCAATACAAGAGGGGAAGATCACAGATTTAATAAAATCTCATTATCCCACTACTCGGCATCCTTGGAATCTATTTACCTTTGTGTCAAAGTGCTAAGTGAAGTGTCCAGCATTACCWCCCTGATGAATAATAACATGCATGATTAACTTTAAAACCCCACTAACATACCTACATGCGGGGAATTACRCTTACCACAGTGTTAGGGTGGAAATTTTCGCACGACTAGCAGCTTGACGTTCAGTGCTTTGTTTCCCACAGCAGCTGCAGCTTCACCCTTCCASACCAGACTTCCCATGGATAGATGGAGTGACAGTAATTCTTCTGCTAGGACGTCTACATGTGAGTGCACAAATGGGAGGATGTGCTGTAAAATCGTGTTGTGAGCACAAGTGTATTTAGTTGTGCAATAATAGAACCACACGAATGGTCCCATATTAAAATAAATTCACAGAGCCTGACATTATGGAAGCTGAGAACAAATGTTTTGCCATGTAATCCATACAGAAAATTCTTATAATATATAAAATAATCCAGATCAACTGAAAATATTTATGGGCCAGCCATGCAGCTGGTGTAAATCAGCATAGCTCAAATGAAGTTGGTGGAGTGACACCAGTTTTAGGCATATGAAGGTTTGGCACCCAAGTAATTTGGATTTTCAGCAAGAAAACCCAGAGCTACTTATCCTGTGGATTTGGTGATTGAACCTCTGTTTAAAAGGTTGTATTTTGAAATTCTGAATCAAGAAAATCATATATTACATTTTAGGTTTCGAACAGCTTTTGCTGGCTGTGGAAACTTTAATTCATCACAGTTGGCACTGAGCATTATCTGAGATAGTGTAATGGAAACTTTTGAGGACTGATGAGGTTTTTAACATTTCACATGTGTATTTACCCTTTCTATTTTTTAATGTATGAACAGGATTGTAGGGCATTGGGCTCTGACCCATATTCCATTACATTCAGGAACAGTCTTTTCATTGGCGTCCAAGAGCTCTGGGTCATTCTGTTGGTCAGCCAGACATATATGTATATCTCATGTATTGTCTATATTTATTTTGTGAGATGGGAAAAATTAACATGCCTACCATTTACTGAGATGTTTGCACATGAACATTACATCACACGTTTAAATAAATACAGATGCATTTATTTCAGCATGTGGATATCCAGACGTCTATGCTTGCCTGGCATACATCTGGATAACAAGCATAYGATTTCCACTTGTTTATAACTCCTTTCTTTCTGAACCAATTTTTTTTCCAACTTATCCGAGCCCACATTTCTCACTGGAGATTACATGCCAAGTTTGAACTGTTTTCAGTTACCCTAGCACAAGTTTAACATCTGAAACAATTCTTTAAGCATGCTCTAAACCAACCATATGGATTTTTACCAAACTTTCCAAAAGCTACAAAAGTACCAGCCTAAAGGAGTAATTTTTCTGGAAACTCATAAAGGGGCTTAGAAAGGAAGTACCTCTTTAACTATCAAGGAACACTCAACTACCAAAGACTTATTTTCAAGAAGGTCTAAAAGTCTGTTTCTGGGCAAACRCATGTCCTGTGCTGTCTTCTTGCGCTGGGTTGGGTAAATTCTGAGTTCAGTCCTCACACGTGTAAGATGCCTTAGAGGGAAACTGTGAGTTGGAATTTGTTCTCAACTTTTACCACACCCTTGGAAAGGTCTTTCTACCTGGGAGACCCTACCAGTAAGTTCTGTGGTGTGTCCTGAAGGAGCAAGGTTAGGACACCTGGGCTTCCAGGCTGGTTGAAATCTGGAATCAGAAATCAGATCTGCCATAGCAGGAAATTTGGGCTCTGGCTCTGAATTCCCTCCTTGGGTTTATGAGTTGGTACAACAGCATCTTGCAGCATGGCAGGTAAAAAGCAGTTTGTGTTCAGGCTCATCCAACGGGGGAAGTGCGAGCAGAGGAGCCTGAGCAGGCAAGCCTGTTAACCTAAACCCATCTGGTACATCCTGACAGAAGCAATGTAGATAATTTCCATATGGTATGTTCTTATTCTAACAAGATTCAAGTGTCGAATCTTTGGAGCTCTCTTTTCTTTTGAGATATGAGAGTCCTTTTTATCAAGTAGTAGAAATTAGGTTATCTCTCCGTGACAGCAGCAGTTAGTGCAAAGTCCTCTGGAAGCACCAGTGAAGAATACTTTATATCCAGAGTCAGGGCTGCACGACTCCTCCTGCCCAAACAGCTCCACACACCAAAAATCACTGGGGTTTGGCCTGCTGAGCAGGAGGAAGGGTGACGCCCAGTCCCCCCTTGCTGAAGCATACTCTACACTAGTGATGTTCAAGGAAGGTAACAGCACCTGAGGGCTCTGCTCTTTGCAAAGCTTCTGCAGGCTTTGCTTTTGTGAGCTCTAAGTTGTCAGTATTCCCATGAGAAACTCCTCAGACAGCAAATGTAACGGCAAACGTAAGCAGTATTTTAAGGACATAGGTGACAGTGAAACACTATCCTGGTTTTCCTCCCCATTTAGTCATGCTTTTCATTCCACCCTTGCTTGCAGGTGACATGAATTTGATTATCCCAGCTACTCCACCACCCAGTGAAAAACAGCASCTCCCATCCAGAAGCAAATCAGCATGAAATCAGAGAGCTGACAGTGGTTTCTCAGAAACTCCCTTTAATGTAGTTTCTCTGTGGACTGGGTTACCTATTCAAACCGAGCTGGGCTGACACATCTGACCCAACCGAGCATCACCGTGTTTGTGTTCAACCCATCCCGTCCTTTAATGGCTTCAGATTACAGCAGCGGTGGGAGAGAAACCCGGGGTGTTTAACAAATGCTATTATTTTATAAGCTTCTGTTAAATAGTTAGACAAATATTCTGTAATCCTTCAGGCTCATCTTAGGTCAACCACATAGTTAATGAACAATGATAACAAATTAGTAAGTTGAAATTGAAGCTTTGGGGAAAATGCCCCATCTCTTCATCACACGCCTGTGTGCACATATGCAGGGTCTGTTAAGCATTTACATTTTGGTTCAAACTTACTTGCCACACTCAAGAAAAATAAATTCGCTGCTTTTAATAAGAGGATTGAAACCAAAGGGCATTTAATCTTTTATGATCAACAATAATATTTAAATGCCAGAATATATTAAATCTACTTATAGCAATCCCTCATTACACAAGCTGTGTTTTCTTCCCTAATGAACTGCATGTTTCAAAATACAGTGCTACAAAAATGTTTGTAAAAATCTGCTTTACTTTTCAAATGTTTCACAGTATAAACTGCAGGCATTTCACATTTTTATAATTCAAGCTTTAATAGTATGCAAATATGTCTTAGCTGAAACACAGAATTCCTGCATTTGGAATTATAATACAATAGCAGAACAGTGACTGTTTTTCTATAACCATTGTCTTTCCCACCAAAGGCTAAAATTTATGGCAAAGTATGCAAGCACAGTACTATGGAGACAGCAAATAGTCTATGTCTTATTGCACTGATTAAACAGAATACCTAGAAAATGTAAATGACTGGATTTCCATGCTAGTATTGTGATGATCAGTTCTTGTTTTATACCACACTCAAAGGAATGACAAGCACCATACAGAAGAAGAAATACAAGATTCTGTCATGAATATCTTACAAAAGCCCCAGGCCTATACATGCAGGATGCAATTGTGCAGCTTTATTCAGGTGAGTCCCTTTAAGTGTCGCCTTCCAAAAACCCCTACATCATAGCAGAAGCAAGAGAGAAACCTATGGGGTCATCATTTAAGAAGGGTTTTTTCCCCTTCCTTTTAAATATTTCCTTCTTCATTTCTGTATATTGACTTGGTATCCTTTCATACAGATGGGGTCATTTTTTTCCTAGAATTGTGTAGGATTTTAGGGACCAAGAACTGCTGCCATCTTCCTGTCATCTTTTCATTGTCCGGAGACAAAGCCCTATGAAGCCCTGGAGAAATTTAAGGGGAATATTTCTCAGTGAGGTCCTGATGCAGTAAGGTGCTTAGCATCAGATAGGACTGGGACCTCAGACAGAACCTATTCTGTTTTTAAGTGGTCTGCGAGGGATGCACTTTGCCTGGAATTCATTCCAGCCCAAGATTGTGAACATAGCGGACAATAGATGGATTGGTGTAAAACTATCCCAGATAACTGCTCGTACATCTTCCCTCTGTCAGTGAAATTTGCCATGATGTGTTCAAAGCCAAGAGGCATTATTTGTGCTGTCCTGGATCTGTTAAGGAATGGCAGGGGGAGGACAGAGATACTTAGGGATTTAAAAGCAGAGAGAACTCTATGAAAGAGATAAAAGGAGTCAAATGCACAAACCCTATTTGAAGTCCTTAAAGCATAAGAAAAGAAAGTATTAGACTTACCACATAGGGAGAGCTGGAATTTGTGTAGCTCTGGCCCCTGTGAACTGTAGCTGCTATTTTAGGGGTGGTCTGAATGTTTGAAAAGCTAGCTTGAAAAACTTTTCCCTAGTACTTATAATGCGCTTTTTTTTTCTATAAAAGTTGCCTCTTTTTACTGTTGTTGTTTTTTATGAACTAGCTGATGTATCTGCTAGCATCCTAGCTGATGTATCTGCTGTCATGCTAGAGAGAAGAAAGAACTCTTTGGAAGAAATAGAAAGRAGTGAAATACATTTTATACAGTAGCTATCTGCATCTAGAAGTGTTTTCTCCATCAAGTCAACACACCAGGTCTTGGACAGCTGTGTTTAAACAATAATTTTCCCTGCAATATTCTCTGCATCTTTACTACCTCCTCACTGTAATATGGTTCTATGGTCAAAGTTTCTTTCAATTATTTTTTTTCCCAGTTTCTTTCTAGGCAAAACTAAGCCAAATATCAATGAAAGCAGTTTTGACAACCAATGGYTACTGTTGAGTTTGTACTTTGGTATCATGTATTTCTCCTTTATTCAGAGTATCTAACATTTAAAATATCTATTTTGATTAATATCCACACTAAGGTCTACACAACACTATTGCTCATTTCAGGATGCCAGCATTACAGATCAGGGAAGAGCCCAAAACATATTGTTTGCTGAGCTGCCTTTCAAAGCCTGAACTCTACTATCATATAATAATAAAAATCAAAATCACTCTGTTCCCTGGTCTTTACAACATCTTGCTGATATCTGGTGATAGGATGCTGACCAAGTAGATGATGAGTGTTTTCTATCTCCTGTCAGCTACAAATGTGTCGAGGAAAGACCTTTTATTTACAGTTTGTCAGCTGCACTGTGTGTACCAGACCACAGTGTTGGGAAGTCTGTAGAGATGAAAATAAGAGGTAAGAGGGGGTTGCTCAGACCTTCCAGACACCCCATGTGTTYGCAGCTGTCTCACCCAGTTTCTGCATTCCTCTCCAGACGTTTATTAAGAGGGTCACACAAATGAGGGTGTCTCTAAGTGTCGGAAGGGTGACATTGTGACCATCTTCTGAGAGAAAAATCRGAATCTATGTCCATCCTGCCCTGCAGTTAGAAAAAGAGCCAAATTCACAAGGTCCTATCCCAAAACAGAAAAAAATCCAGTTCCTAAGAAAATTCACGTTGATAGCCTGCACAATCATCTSTCACCTGCCTGTTTTCCATCAGTACCATAAACTTTTGTATAAAGTTGAGAATAACAATATTTCTTTGCCCCTGTACTGACTGTGTAAGGTTGAATATTTGTCTTCCAGAGTTGTTAGCTCAATGCTGCACACAATTTCTTCCACAGGACTGTGAGTTTAATACGTTCTTTGCCTCATCAGAAGCTCTTCTCTATATAGCTATTTCTCTAATGCACAGATGTCTCAGTAATTCAAGTACAGGCAATTCAAGAAGAGCCAAGGGAAAGCTTTAGCTGCTTTCTTATAGCACGTAACTGAACGAATAGAAAGATGCACCTCTTTACAGGCTCATTTMTATCTTAGTTTCTTCATTGATATCTAGTCATGTTTCATCCAGGACTCGTAGAAACTAGGTTTAATGATGAATCCAAGATCAAGTAAATTTTAAAAGAGGAAATTCTGTATAATTTCCAGGAATGTGAGATTCACAGGAAAGCCTTGATTCTGAAACTCACAGATTCATTGAGTGGCCACACTGGAATCCCATATCTCCCCACCCAGGTGGTATTTGTCAAGAAYTGTAGCTGCAGTCATAGATGCAACCAAGCAGGCATCCAGTTCCAGTTCCAGCTCTGTTTCCTGCATTTACCAGCGACTGTATTGTCTGGAAGCCAATGCTCAGGGACAACCAGCGAATAAACACTCTATCCAAGTAAATCTGCCACATAAGCCTTTTGAAATTCAATCTCACAGTGTTTTTCTGATRTGAGTGAGTGCTACTCAACAGGTATCACAAGTCAAGCTCGAGTCTTTGCCCTTTTAGTTTCCATGAGCAGGATCAATAAAAGGCTCTGCAAAACACAAGATTATAGGCTGAGTAGGCTGGATGCAGAAGCCAAATTAACAACCTGCCATGGTGTAGAAAGCTGCAGATTTGCTCTGATGAATGGAGCTCATAGTAATTATTTTTTTTTTCGGAGTGCRAATTGAAACATTATTGTACAACTATTAGTTTCCAGGAAAAAAATGTAATTGCTTCTAGATGCTGCTCGCTGTTTTCAAGAGCTCTTTAACCTTTAACTTTTTCAGTACAAAGGAAGCCTTGCTGTGCAGTGAATCTAACAAGACCATCATTTATAGTTGGCAGAGTTCATTAGTCAGTCGTAACAGTTTAATTATTAGCATTTTAATGCATGAGTGTTTAACTAGACAGAACAACAGTCTTTTAGGTACAGCTTGAGACTTCTTAAAAGAAAATGAACTAATTGGTGCTGTTGTTTATACTGTGGCTCAAATTAGACAACCAAAATTCAAGAAATTTAGAGTCAGATTTTGTCACCCATTAAATTAACATTCTATTTGATGGCCCTTTCAGTACGTTTCAGCTTTAATGAAAATATTTCTCTTTATAGGAATAAGAACTCTTTCATCTTTTGTGTCTTAAAAAAATAGTTTTGGTGAACTGGGCAAAGCCAATTTCTTCGATTCAGTCCCTGCCTCAGAATCTGTTTTTGCTCTAAGTTGATTTCAAATTATCTCTGCTTCCATTAATGGAAATACAGTGTCAGCCATGGGACAGGTTACTAGTTATCTGAGGTAAATGAATAGTTTAAAAATTAAAAAGTTGCCTATATTTGAAAAGCCCAATGTTGTACAAAGGATAATTTTTTTTAATTTTATTAAAATGTTTTAATCAGTCCATTTTTTACTTTTTAAAAATTGTTTGATGAAAACTTCCTTCTCTACARTTTAAAATAATTCTTCAGGATTTTTTTTATTTTCTAGATTACACTCTTGATTTAACCCCTGCAGGAGCCCATTTTTTCACCCTCTTTTTTTATGGATTGCTGGAAATAACAGTTGTGTGGGAGCTAGAGGTCTGAGGGGGGATCTTTGGGARCAGGTTGGAGTGCTTGAGAGATCAAAGGGAGAGCATTAAAAAAATGCGGATGCTTATCAGAACAGCRCTTCCGGACCCTCAAAGAATCTCATTTCTGACTGTGCACCAAAGGAAAATATGTGAACGTGGGTTATCTTTGTTATCTTGGCATGGCAGGTTAATGGTGCTGGCAGAACATGCACTAAGGAATCCTACAGTGTTGTGTTGTCCCRTGGGAGTGATGCCACCAAACAGTGCCCCCGACGCACCCTGTTTGGGGTTTTTTCAGTGTGCAGATGTTGAGGGATAACTTCTATGAGTCCTTTTCAACCTCTGTTACACTGTGACCAACGAATAAGGCATGACACCATTCCCTCCTTTCATCCACCTTTGTCCTGCTTTCCCTCTGATCCTTCCTTCCTCCCTTCTCATCCCTTGCTCTCTCCTCTGGAGCATGATGTCCTTCTTGGATTAAATCAAGGGATGGGCTAATAAAATAGAGGAGAATCGTTTTGGAGCATTTTGGTGGGTAAGAGGGCAATGTGCAGATAGATTGGCTGACTATTTTTTTAAATCCTGGAGTACCAAACCAGTTTAGATTAGTTGTCCTACACTCGCACATACCATGATTTGGCCCCTGATGAATCTGCATGGGAGCACCCCATGATCTGAGAGCAGGTCTTATCCCGAGGGCGGGGACTTCTGCAAACCACAGGGTGCCCTAAGTTCTGGAAAAATTGAGGGATTTCAGGAGCTAACCCCTCAGTTACTCCTCCATAATCTGACAGGTGATGGTGCATGGCTAAAAAAGTTTTGCAGCACCTCAGTGCAACTGTGGGGCGATGCTACTGGCAAATGTTGTTTTTTTAACATTTCCTGTTAAACTAACTGTCTCTCTGCAGCATTCCTCTGTTTCTTGGACGACGAAGTGTGTTGCAACAAGACTTAAGTATCATTAAAAAACTGTCCCTGCTTACAACTTACTGCAGACAGAAGTGTTACATCATATTTACAAGGTTAAATTAGAAGCTCCAGGTTTTACAGAAGGAAGGAATACCTATCCAGGTCAAGCATATAATGACACCTATCCAGTTTCACAAACAGTTTATTAGAACTCATCAATTCCAGCAGGATATTTACAGTCAGAAATAAACATTTGCTGTGGAAATGCCTTTTCCTCGACATTTCCAGACACAATGTGTCTTTAGTCAGACAAAGGGCTTTTATTTTCAAGAAATGGTATTTCAGAGCTGGAAATGCCAGCTCCCTGGTGCTGAGACGTAGTTTCTGGAAGTCTCTTCCAGATGTGAAGCTTTAAGGAATTAAGTTATATTGGGAAAATGGATTATCCCTCGTGGAGAGCATTTTATCACCTCGTTAGGTTTAGGAAGCCCAGGTGATAGAGAAGAGYGGGAGAAAGAGATGCTTGTACAAAATGCTCCAAATCACAAAACAACAGGGAAAGACTGTCAGATAATATACTCGCACTGCTGTRAAGTCTGTCTCTATGTTAGACTATGATTAATATGTTATCATTTAATCAAATGATTGGATAAAGAGGAACAAAAACACAGAGCAAGCCTGCATTGTCCCTATACAGCACTGTGAGAGAGCCAGCAAGCAAGTGACAATGTTCTGATGGCAGACTGGCTCCACACAACCAGCCAGCTTCCTGACAAAGGAATGCCACCTGATCTCTTGGACGTGCATTTTTACACTATTTCTGCAGTTGTTTTTCTTGATTTCTGCTGCCACTGTCCATCTGATTATGCTTTGCCTGTGTGTGTGAGTGAGAGAGTGAAAGAGAGAGAGAGAGAGAGAGAGAGAGAGAAAGGAGAGTGTGTGTTTTGTACGTATCATCAGATTTGAGCTTGCCCTCTGAGGATATCAGTGCCCTAATTAGCACATCAGTATTATACAAAAGGTAGAAGCATTTCTGGTTCCCTTTAGTCACAGAGGGCTTGCTTATCCCACACACTCTTGTCTCAGAACAAGGGAAGTTTGTTCCTGGTGTAGCTGATTGGTGTCCCCTCCCTGTGAACGGGACACTCGTTCCCCTTGGGAATTCCTCCTGAGCTTTAAATAAAGTGGCAGCCCGGTTTTCTATAACCCTATTTACATCTGTGTCATCGTTTGTTTGCTGCTGGAGTCAGGGCTACAGGTAACACAGAAAAACAGACCCCAGTGCACAAAGACTTGTAAAATAGCCTGCTTGGCTGTAGTTTTTACCTGTATGYAAGGGAGAGCTGAGGGTGTTTGTCTGTGCTGGAGTTCCAGCAGTTAAAACACGGATAAAAGCTTGTTAGGATTGTAAAGRAAAGCACTCAGAAATCACAAAATGTCAAAGCTAAGGCTCACTTGTAAATCCATCYTTCTTTAAAATATGAATACCAGTGTAGGCAGCTTTTAATTACATAGCCACGCTGTGTTTTTGCTAGATGTACATGTGAGGTAGAGTGACTCTGTGTGCACATATATAGAGCTATGCAGTCTGGGACAGCATATATTAAACCCCTTCTTCTTACCCATAAATAGAGATGATTCCAAACCAAAACCCTAGCTCCAAGCTAGCTACGGACCTTAGGGAATTCAAAATCAGAATCTGGATTTGGATCTGAATTTAGCAGCTTAGGCCCATCTGCAATAAATACATACAGGATGAAATGTAGATAACTGAGATATAAGGCTATATAGACTTCAAAGTGGCTCTGATAAAATCATGATAACCACAAGAAAGAAGTGGTGTGTGATCTCAGATGAGATATCCCCAAGATGTCTATACAGCTTAATTTTCCCACATTGTGTCCTTTTATCTTCAATGGATAAAAGGTGAATTATTATTATTATAGGCAGTGGAGTAGTAACGCCTGTTATTCAGGTTGTCTAACACTTTCCATTGTTCCCCCTCTAGTCACTTATAACTTTTGCAGACTTTAACCTTTCGAGCTGAAGTTTCCCATACTTTGGGTTTGCCTCAGGTTGAATTGGACARAGAGTAGGCATTCTGCTTTCAAGATTGTAGCAACAGTGGTGGCAATAAATCATGTCAACATTTGCTCCTGCATTTGTAAACTGTCATTTTAAGATAGCTGGAGAGAGGACAAGGGAGCAAGCAAACAGACAACTTTAAAAGCCTGCACCATCACACTCACCTTATCAAAACAGTGATCATGTTAAACCTCGAGTGACAGAGAGTCAGACAGCAGGTGGGTGGGAGATGAAGGACAGAATGGCATTTCTCACACTATGGCACCTGTGCTTTGCCTCTCATAAGCACAGCCCCCGCCTCAATAGAATAATCCACCTGCTTCAATATCTGTAGGATTCAGTTTTCACATAGCAATGCAAAAAAACAAAAGAGGTCTAAGTCTGAGAAATCTGCACAGCCTGAGAGCTGTCCCACATTCCCCACCCAATCAGCAGATAGGAGTTGTGCTCAGCCAGCCTGCCATGCTAGCTGATAATTATTGTTGTATTAATTGGTGCTGTCCAGACTAGACAGAATGTAAAAGATCCCACTGTGTCCAATAATTAATGTTTTTCCCTCACTGCAATGTCATTAATAAGGGGTTCCTCCAAGAAACAAGTAATTGGATGGTTCAGCTTCATTAGGGTATTTTTAGATAAGGTTTGGTCTAGAGACATATAGGAAAGCTTATTATGTTTATTTAGACTGTATTATCTATTGCTAATGTGTTATACTGATTTTGTATCTTCCACATTCTCAGGGATTGCAATGATAAAAGGAATGCACAAATTATGATTTAAATGAACAGAAATACTGCCTTTAATTTAGCTGCATTGAAATGATGAACAAAATGCCATCTCAAAATAAATATCACCAGTGTTCTATAAATCTCCAGTTTTCTCAGAGACACACAAAGCTATTGTCACAGGAAGACAAAAGTCAGATTTTACTAATTAGAGATGAGCATAGTGGAGTGCTCTTGTTTTGGCAATTATCTGAGCAGCTTTGGAAACTGGAATGTGTAAATCTGGGCTTGGAAACGACTTTGAAAAKAAGACCGAGGGGCTTTTTCAGGGGTATCGTTTACATGGTCATGTATGACTTTATTATTCTGCAAAGATGCCTTGGGAATCTGACTCACATGAAAACTTGATATGCAAGCGAGCTATAGACCAGGATGTGGCGGATTTACACAGGAAACATATATGGCTAGTCAAAACAGCTCTGTTTTACCACAAAGGAGCTTTGCACATGCTTTGCAAGGATTTTATGTGGGAGCTCATTCCTGAACATAGCACATAGCCAGTTTTTCACAAACCAAAGTTACTCCAGTTAAATTTTTTTGGGGCAACTTAGCCAAACTGGTCTCCTTCACAGCTGCATCCTTCTTAATCTCATCACAAGACACAGATCTCCCACTAGGAAATAATAATCCACAGTTTAGTGTCTGTATTATACTTAGTGCAAACACAAGAGACCACATTCATCCCAAAGTAATTCTCTAAATATGAGAGATCTTGTTACAACAGGGATGCACTTGGCCCAGAGGGCGTCAGATAGTGAAACAGGCTCATCACGCCGTGCTAAACAAAAGCAAAGAAAAAACATCATCAGGGAAAGTACTCAGAGACTTGGATGATTTCAGTTGATGCTTATTGAGTTATTGTGTTGGTCAGCATTTTCAGTGACTTGTGCAAAGGATGCTGAGCCAGAATCTCATCTCSAGTATTTACAAATCTAGAGCCGTTCCATTAACTTCTCACTGTGGCAAATAAAAAAAGAATTTTACTCCTCCCTCCCTGCCAGATACGTCTTTGCCAAGAATGCTGCGTATTGACAGCTCTGTGCAAACTGTTGCCATCAGTACTATTTTAAAAACAAGAATTCTTATACACAATACGCACAACTTGTCCAGACAAATGTCTAAACCTGTCACAGCAAGTTCACCTCACAAAGAAGAGAATGCAGCTCCAGAAAAGTCACCACGTCATAATTTTCTGTCGTAATGGGATGTGATTTTAGCTATCATATTTCATTAGTATAAATTGCCTTAAGAAGACACAGAAATTTGTTTCCTGCCCATGGCCTTCCCCAAAGTCTCTGGACCCCTGTCTGCTGCAGGATAGTAGAGAGGAAATCACATGTAATTCTGCTGAAGTCAGGGGTGTTACACCAGCGCGAATCACAGCACAATAATGTCCTCGGTGTCCCGGGTTCCTCAATAAGATTCACAAAAGTAAATTCCATTAGCATGTGTAGAAATATGTCTTTCTCATAATGATATGACTATAAACTTTTGTACTTGAGAGCRGTAGCGGAGAGACCCCTTGAAAGCCAGATATTGATAGCTTGCTTTATGTTTAAAGATGTCAACAGAATACAATGGCTCTCAGCATCCCTATTAGTTATCTTTAGTAAGAGAGAAGAAGATTTAAAGTAAGGGAATGAGGTTTGCAATGTAACAAGATAAAGTCATCTCCTGCAGTCTAGAGGATTTCTTTAATCTTATTTTTAGAGAAGAGCTGAGGAGCTTTTGCAAAACCGGCTTGTTTGGATTCAGTTCCTATTTTATCTCATCCACAAAAGTTTAGAGTTGAAGAGGGAAACAGATAAAAGTTTTGAGCAAACTGWGGTGGTTTTACATTGCACTCATCAACCTTCTTAATCTGGGTTTGCTTTTGTAAAACCAGTTTTAATCCAGATCTCTCCTTATCCAGTCTACCAGAACATGACACATGTTACACAAGTTTGGAATTAAGAGGCATTTTTTAAAAAGTTAWATTGTCTTCTAGTTTGCACCTAGAAAATTGTCGAGGGTTTTTTTTCATTGACAGTACAAGGGGTTTAATGTCATAAGCAAAAATATTTCATTTAGATTCCTTCMTGAGGAAATTTCTCCCAAAATTAATTTTGCCAAAGGAAAATTTCAGGGTTTGAAAAGGCCCTCTTTTACTTTACAGGATTTTTACAGTATTTCAACCAATATGAATATTTYGAATCTAAACAGGGAAAGTGATTTTCCAGAATCAGAAGCTGCTCTGCATTTTACTTTTCAGGCCACTGATCTTAATAAACAGAGAATCTTCTCCGTATCCAGACTGAGTTTATGTATCACTAGGAATATACAGGAGGAGGAGGGATGAGAGAGAAAATATTGTCATTTTAGTCATATAGAATAMAATCAGGACTCTGTTATTCCTTTTTCCAGCATGATATAAAAGATTTATAACTGAAGACCTTTGCTAGGAACATCTTCTTGCATGGTGGAGTCAGTTATCTGCTCTAAAATATGCAACAGTCCAATCAACAGAGGTGAAAAAGTCACTTCAGATGGAGTTTTTGTAAGTTTGCAATTTCTGGTTACCATTGCAATGACTCCTCGTGAACCTGATTCCAAGCTCCCAGAGCTGTCAATGAACCACCAGACTTCCACATTTCTCATTAGCCATTGCAGTAGCTAAATGAAGCATGAAAGTTGATCCATTTTACTGCAGTCACTCACCATGGCCTTTGATCAAGAAAAACATTTCCCTTGCGCGTCCCCTCCTACTCTTYGGGGAGAAACAGGTAAATCAACACTCATCTTTCTGGATTGCCTTGAATTACCTGACTCATTCAATACTGCCAAATATTTWTGTCTTGTCTCCAAAAAGCTTCTGGGGAGAAACGTTAAAGTCCTGGAGGACCTCAGGCCTTTTCCGAAAGCCTGAGCATTCTTAGCATTTGTTCCTACATCTCTACAGTTCCTGCAGGCAAAGATTTACAAGCTCTGTCCTTTGCCTGATATTGTTCAACAAGGAAGCTGCTGGAAGAACAAGAAAGGCAGAATGGTTTAAAATGCCAGGAGTTAGAAGGTTATACCTACTTGTACATCTCCCCGCTATCAGGTACAGCATCTCACAGATTTGTCAATGCTCTGCTGCAAGGAGCATGTGGATTCACAACTGGAATGCACTGGTTGAGTCAGAAGAGGGTGTGCTTGGTTCCTTTATGGTCAAAGACTTGGAGCTGCACAGCCAGTCCTGACATACTCTCAGATTGTTTGCATAGACACTGAGCCAAACACAGCAGGAACGGCCAAAATCAGCTGCGTCTGCACCAGCCCCAAAGGGTGTGATCCACTTGGATGTGGCCACAGGGATTCAGAAGCTCCAGCCAATGTTGATATAATTTGTAAAGAGGAGTAAAGCCACAAACGCCGGTAAGAGCCATAACTCAACAGCCTGTTTGCTTAACAGTAAAGGTCAGCTCTCCACAGCACAGGCACACAGTAGCCTGGTTTAGGGCTCTGCCTTTCCTATTCAAAATTATGTGCCCTTAATTCTTCATGAAGCCGTTAGATTCCATGCCACTGGACTCATCCAAAAGTACGAAGCAAGTAAAAATTTAAAAAGCCAAAACTAATGAAGTGGTTTGTCACACAAAGGTTTTTTATTATTATTCCTCTCCTCACATACCTGGGATTCTCTCTAGCACTASCCACAGGGTCTGGGTACCTGCACCAGCACAATCCTACAGCATCACTCATTAAGTGCTCCAAACCCCAAAAGCCTGTGTAAACAGGTTGTTCTTCTCTCCCTGCTGTGTTGAGCCCCTGTGTTACCACAAGGAAAATACATTCTGATTACCRAAGGAATACATGATTGTCCAGCATTTTCTATTGTTTGTTGCAGCTTAAGCTGACAACCCTTCTACGGCTATCGCACAACCAGACTGACTGCTTTGAAATTTGTTTGAAAACAAATCCTCCATGCCTTGGGCAATCTGGACACCAACACCAATGGTTAAGAGAATGGAAAGAAACTTAGGAGGAAACATCCCCTTGTGCTCACTGCCAGCCCTTGAATTACTGGGAGGGCATTCCTACAAAAAGGGCCTCCAGTCAACTCCGTGAATGGAAGAGCTGCCTCCAGAAAAATCAATTCTGTGTGGTGGGAACCCAGGGCCTCTGTTCTGGAGGCCTTCCTTCTTTGAAGCCGAAAAATCAAATGAAGCTTCAAAACTTCATCTCATCTCTAAATTGTCATAAATCTTATTTGTTCTATCAAAGGAAACAGAGTAGGCTGAATGGGTAATCAATTGGCTGATGTGCTCTGGAAGTCCTGCAGCTTCCAAGTACAAGGAAAATCCCTTTTCTTGTCTCCAGAAGGTATTTTATTTTTTGCATTGCTTGGGGTGCTCCCAGTTTTCACAAAGAGGGAATATCACAAGCTGACACTTGTGGAGTCATTTTTATTTCCACATTACTCGATCGGAAAATGAGCCAGCTTTCTTTCAAGGGGATAGGCAACACCAGGAGGAAAAAGAAAGCAGGGATAAAACTCACACTGATTGCAAATACAATAAATGATACGCAGGCACCCACACAAAAAGGAAATTGAAGAATGGAATCTGACCCTCCTTGAAACGTAAACTGTATACAGATTTACTTCTAAAAATGAACAGATGTTTCTGAGATTAGGGGAAACTACTGTATAAAACCTCTGCTGGGTGCCTAATATTTTAGATTCCACAGCCCACAATTCCTTAAAGTCCAAGTTTCAGAAGTCTCTATTTTCTAGTAAACTATGAAACAGTCCAAAAGAGGCATAACTTCTTGCATCTCTCCAGTTCCTCACTTTATATTTAGTTCTCGACATTATCAGAGATCATTTCCTGGCATGAGACCCAGTAATCTGTCATCTCACTCTGTAACGTTGCATAACATTATCCTTGGCAGTCCTGGAAAGATGACAAGCCTATTTGATAAATAACACACATGTTTCCTCCAGCAAAGTATGCACAGTCAAATTCTTCATGAGACATCAAACGTGATCTCAGTGAACGCATGTTGCTAGACTGCTGAATTTTTATTTTTTTTTATGTTATTTGCAGTGGACAAAGAACCTACAGAAGGAAACACGCAAGATTTTACCTTGTCACCTGCCTTTTGAACAGAAACAGGCTGGAAGCCAAGGTCTTAAACCCCTTACTGACTCACTGGTAAAGAGGGTTTATAATACATTTTACCCATTTCACACATGTCCAGTGCCTAAGAGGCACTTCAGTGTAAATGTTACATCTGCTGCTCAATTCTCAAGTACCCACTCAAGGCCACGAAAGTACTCAATGAATTTTGATTTTTCTTTAATGGATATTTCCAAATAGAGCATTATTATAGTACCTTTTAACTAGAATGCCTCTGTGAAAAGGTTTCAATTAGTAAAAGATATGTTAGATTGATGTGTCAAGGGACTTGGGAGATGGCTGTTGGGATGCCTGCACCTTTGTGTTTATTCAATGCCTGATGATACAGCAGTAAGTAACACTTCTATATTCCTGTTTCCAGCATTCAGAAAGGTCTCAGCCTCATGGGTTGAGGCACACTTGCAGGCATTTCAAAAACACTATATTTTTACATAATTGGAGATGTAAGAAATGTGCACTCAGCCTCATGCTGTGAAACTCCTGTCTTCCAAAATATCAGAAGTAGCAGAAAGGTCTGCTTCTATCTTCAAAAGAGAGCTGCAAAATTCAGCTTTCCCTTCACAATTTTCATACTTTCAGAGCAGTACAGTAATACTTATCTAGATGTAAATGTAAATATATATATATATATATATGCGCACATGCATACATGTACTTATATATACACACATGCACACGAAAGAGGAGTCACACTGGTGAACAGGCTTACTGTTAAAGTGTTCTGGAGTTTTTTTTAGTTAAATGAAACAACCCAATTTGGGAGCTATCAAATGCAATTTAGAGTTTTTCATGCACCTCAAATGTGTGGAGCTGACACCAAAGAATATCAGCTCTGCCTGGCAAATGTGTTTGTAATATTGATGCAACACTGCCCACTGTTGTAGCAGCTAATGAAGAGATAAGCCATGAAATACAATGTTCCATGGACTCCTGCAAGAATTGGACTGTGAGTCTGTGATGTGTCTAGGGCAGGCAAAAGATGTGCTTCTCCATTTTAAATATATCCTTTTTACAGTAGCTGATTTCTGAAAAGTAACTGAGTGTTGCATCATCTTTATAACTCTGTTGAATGTAACTGTTATTTTTGTCTAAATTCTCTTTGACAAATTGATCCTGTCATTAAAGAATACAGTTTCATGGAAATAGAAGTATTTACTTTATTATAGCTAAATAATTTCTCTTCCCTATATATTTGTCTCTGAATAAGATCTCCAGCTAGAATTATTCCACTGAAGCCAAGACACCAGCTGAAAACTGGGTGGTCCTTAATATGCAGAATTAATAGAGCTACACGTGAGCCAAAGACCACAAAAGTGTCTTCAAAACTCTTAAATTGCTTCAAGGAGGTTTGGATCAGACCAGGAATTCATGGATAGAACTTCATCCCAAATTATTTTAGAGACTTATTCACCCTCCTTTATTTCTCCTAGGACTATTTGAAATCAGTACGTAATTAAAAAAATAGAGCCAGAAAATGAGAATTATGAACAAAAGGGTGTTTGGGCTATTTAAAAAGCAAAACCTTGGTTTTAAATATATATGTATAAGTACAAAGTGCACCTGGGCACATCTATTCTACGAGGCAGGTGTCTAATGAAAATTATAGTGTTGCTAATTTACTCTGAAGCTTCTTGTCCATTTATAGCCTTCAAAGTACCTCCCTTGCAAAGATGGGAGGCACCACAGCGTGATCACCTCTTTACCTGCATT
Source organism: Amblyornis subalaris (assembly GCA_018881555.1). Lineage (NCBI taxonomy): Eukaryota > Metazoa > Chordata > Aves > Passeriformes > Ptilonorhynchidae > Amblyornis > Amblyornis subalaris. Next base: position 451,851 of record JACAXG010000101.1, on the reverse strand, counting down.
CCATATGCAGTGCAAAATGAGGTAATTGCTTGATTGTTCTAATTAGACTTTTACAACATATAGAAACATGTATGGCATTAAACATAAATCTAACATGCAGCACAATTGACATTAAAGTCTTGATGTGAGTTCACAAATGCATCCAATGCCGAGGTGGTGCCAACACCAGTTGTTGTCTCACAACACGATTTCCATTCTCCTGCTGTACCTGGTGTTGTACAAGCAGGGGCAAAAAGGGAGATGTTCACAAATGCCCCAAATGCCCATACAGATCCCCCTGCTCCCAGCATTCTCTCTGCTGCCAGAAACCAGCAATTAACCTAGTGAGGTTCGTGAAGCGTGGGAGATCCTGGAGATGTGGCATCTGTTGACATTCCCTGGCTGATCTGAACAACCTCCCATCACTGAGGAGCAGGATATGTTTGCTGTTTGAATTAGTTAGGAGTTTGTTATGTGAATTATAAAGCAGCACTTTGCAGTATTAAGTCTAATATTGTATGATCTTCAATTGATTAGGTAGGCTTTCAGGATTACCTACAAAGGTTAGGATAAAACACTACAGATTCCAGCAATTTGTGTGCAGAGCTGGAGCTTCAAGCCATGTGCAACAAAAGGTGGGAAAAAGAAGTTTTCTGCTCTTAGTTTCTCACCTAAAGCCACTAGGCTGCTTTACTTTTTACACACAACCTGGTAAAAGAGGTTTGTCTTCAGATGTCCAAGGGCAAGAGAGGAAGTGACTCATTCATTGAACTTAAGCAGCACCAATATTTTTGTGAGTTTTAGTAAGTATTTGTGCAGTGAGAAGTTTATGTGAGGAAAAGAATGGCAAAGTCTTGCATGTGGCAAGGACTAAGGAAGAGGAGAAAATAAAGCATGATGGATTTGCATGGGAGGAAACCATCAGGCCTGAAGGTAGTGGACAATAAATGAGATGACGTGGAAGAAAGCATAAGAGCAAGAAGGAAAGAAACTCGGAGGAAGAAGAGACAAAGGAGCAAATCTAAGAAAAAATGCAGAGGAAGGCTGAAAAAAATACAAGATAAAGGCAAAAACAAAGCAAGATACAAAGGAATTGAGACCAAGCTTATGCAGTTCCTGCTTGTTTCTTCTCTCTCACTGCTCCACTTGTTCTGTGCTACCAGACATCACTTCTAACAAAAAATGTAGGATTATTGGCTCACTAGAAACATAATTAGCAGATTTAATGCTTCTGCCACTGCAGGGAAGAACAAGCAATCTCTGCTCTTTTCTGACTGGTCGTTTAGTGAAGCACAGGAATGAAATCCCTCAGTGTTTCAGAAGGTGGATGAGAGGCTGGACATGAGCCTACAGTGGGCTGCATCCAAAGCACCGTGGGCAACAGGTCAAGGGACACCCCACCTGGAAAACTGCATCCAGCTTTGGAAGTCCTCAGCACAGGAAGGACACAGACCTGCTGGAGTGAGTCCAGAGGAGGCCGCCAAGATGATTAGACGGATGGAGCACATCCCCTATGACAAAAGGATGAGAAAATTGGGATTGTTCAGCGTGGAAAAGGGAAGGCTTCATGGTAACCTAATTGCAGCCTTCCAGTACCAGAATGGAGCCTACAAGAAAAACGCAGAGAGACTTTTTGCAAGGTCATGTCGTGATAGGACAAGTGGGAAAGGGTTTACACTGAATGAGAGTGGGTTTAGATTAGGAAGAAATACTTTCCCATGAGGGTGGTGAGGCCCTGGCACAGGTTGCCCAGCAAAGCTGTGGCTGCTCCATCCCTGGAAGTGTTTAAGGCCAGGTGAACAGGGCTTGGAGCAGCCTGGGATAGTGAAAGGTGTCCCTGTCCATGGCAGGAGATTGTAGAAATAGGTAATTTTTAAGGTCTATATGTCCCTTTAGGATCATGGCTTCCACATAGTGAGCTGCTGGGTTCCAGCAAAGTCTAGTGAACAGAAGTTGGGTAATAAAAAGGTGTTACTTGCCAAAACCAGATTCTTGTCTTTGTGATTGATATTCTTCTGTCAAGACAAACAGTGAAGAAATATGTGAAAGGAACAAAACTCCTCAACATTGCTGAGGGGAGCTGTGGAAGTTGGTACAATGGCCACAGCATGAGCACACATTCACGGAATCACAGAATATGGTGAGTTGGAAGAGACTCACAAGGATCATTGAGTGCAACTCCTGGCCCTGCACAGGACCTGTGAGTTAAGGAGACAACTTTCTGTCAGACCAGTGCAAACTGTAAATCCTGCAAACAAACCTGCCTTCTTTACCCTGAGCCAGATTCAGCATCTTTTCTGCACCTACAACCCGCTAAAGTCAACCTTCAAACAAGTTCTCCTTTTAAAGCTGGGAACAGCCTCACTTCATCCTCCATAATGAACAGAGGGTGAGCAGTCCAGCCAGGCAGCTGTACGGCTTTTAGTCTCATCCCAAAATATCAGAGGTTTGCATTTCCATGGGGGGTGCCAGGCAAGGTGCTTGGGGCTGGTCCCAAGGGCTCCCAGGGCACACTGGTGGCAGCTGCTCCTCTGCCACCAAGTAGCATCGAGACTCAAACTTGACATATCAAGAATTTCATGTTATTGTTTTATATGGCCAAACCCAGAAGGGTGCTGGGATTCCCCCTGCCCCTATTGGAGAATTGTGGTCATGCTGGACACCAGCTCCCAAAATCCAACCTGCACCAGCTGCCGGCTGGAAGCACCCACCCCTCACCTCTCCAGGAAGAGGGAAGCACCAGCGGCTCTTCCTGCTCTTGTTTTCCTTTGCACGCCAAAACCTATCCCTCTTATAATTTCTGGAGGAGGAAATTGTAAATGTCAGCACCTTATCTTTGCTCAGCAAACACTGTGCTGAGCGCAGCTCCGTGCTTATGGAGCGCACTAATCTCGGTGCCGGCGATGGGGATTGAGGCACCTTCAATCTGGGAGTGGTGGCTTTGGAAAAGGGAAAATAAAGTGAAGCAGGATAGCACAGAACTACATTAATTTATAACACTCTCTGTGTTACAACCAACAGCCTTAGATTAACGTGATGTAAATTATTGCATTATCCTTTCTTGTATGCATGGGGGTTTTTTTTTCCCGAGCAATTATTTATTTTCCTCTGTTCCCCACTATTCTGAATGCAGTTATTGACAAGTAACAAGGTATGGATTGTTATTGCTTTTTTTTTTTTTTGTCATAAATCCCTGTAGACATTTACTTAGCATGAATTAAATCACAATCATGTGTCATTTATTTTGCATAAAATGAGACATAAGTAGTCTTAATCATATAGCTGTAGAAAGAACAACCACACCATTGTTTCCCATATTTGAACAATAATTCTATATTTAAACTTAAATATTATAATTAGCAGCTTTGTTTGCCTTGCTTAGAAGTAAGATAGGTAAGATTGACACCTCACTTTTGACACCAGACATTAGATTTAATAAGCATAATTTTCATTTATTTGAGTCTAGACTGATTTTTTATCAATGTATTTATTGTAGAAAGCAAAYGTACATAAAGAAAGTTGGCATATTTATGAAGAAAGCTAAAATGACTTTTATGTGTTGCTTTGTCCGACTGATAAAATACCTACTGGCATGAAAATACCTATAACAAGAGCTGAAATCACACCAAACTGTAATTGACATGTGATTTTAAAAAATGCTCAAAGTAATAATATACTATCTCCTAAGTAAAGATTCTTCTGTTCACTCTTTATCCATTTCCAAGAATCTTTTTGTCGTGTAAATTTGCATTGATTAGTTTTTAATTTGAGTTTCTAAAAATGTGCTCTGAATACTTAATTCCAGCAAAAGTACATCCCTTTTTTTTTTTCTTTTTGCTAATATTAATAACAATAATTGCAGCCCACGAATGGAGAGCCTTGATGGATATTTTTTTAATGCACATAAACTTCAGCTGCTTCAAGGATGTTTCGTTTTGCTGAAAGACTTGCATTAGTTACTCATTTAAGTCCCAAACCTCCTCTGCTCGTGCAAGCAAACCTGGTGGCTGCTGAACCAAAAATCACAGTGTGGCACACAAGTAAGTGAGAATTTTGTCCAAAGTACCATCTGTGAGGAGRAATTCACTGCAAAGATGATGAAGGAGAGCTCTTTGCTACCACAGGGATCCTGCTCTGGGAAAGGAAGGATCAGGGTCTGGTAGAGAAAGGCATTCCCTAAAAATCAGGGGCAAAACCTGATGGGGGGCAGCTGCTCCTCCAGAAAAAGTGACCCTGAAATCCAAGTGGTTTCCAAAGCCTAGRACTGCCCCATCAGTCCCGGTAAGGAGGTGCCTGGGCAAAAGGGAGTTGTTCAGCTACAAATAAAATCACTAACAGCAGTGTGTGCCTCCAAAATTAACAATAAATTTGGGGAGAGGAACTCTGCTGTYGGACAAGAGAGGCAAGCGGCAATAAACTAAATAAAAAGCAGTAAGATTTAAGTCTCAGGAAGCAGCAAAAAATAGAGGGAAAATGAATTAAAATGTTAGCAAAGTATAGAAATACGGGTATTTGTGCAAAGTTTGGAGTTTTTCTCCAACAACACCTTAAAAATACAGATTTTTTTATTATTATTTCTGTATAAGATGTTAGAAGATACTTCACAAAGAATACTAGGTTTTGATGTATTTTTTTAAATCAAGATAGACAATTAATTTCCTCTTTCTGGACATCCAAAACCTCATGTATTTTTATAAAATTACMTTCATAGCTGTATATTTTATTGTTCGTACATTACTTTTGAAGCAAGCTTTTCATTTCTTTCCTCCTTTAAAGCAAAAGCCATATCAAATATTACAGTATAGGCATAAAAACAAATTATGTTTGAAATAATCTAAAGATTAAACTTTATTTTTCTTAGCCGATTGTATTATTTGAACAATAATATTTTCAAAAAAAATTATTCATCTGCCTGATGAAAGAAAGTACCTGATACATATTTTTATTCAAATATTACTCCCGTGGAATATTGGCAACATTTTATGTTTCAGCCTAAGCTACAAATTCCTTCAGAACAAATCAAATGTCTTTAAAGAATATTTCTGTTTGAAAAGGAATTAAGCTTTCCTGAAAGAATTTTAAAGGTTGTGATATTCGCAGTCTGATAAAGCAGCACCTTTAATGAAATTCTAATTAGCAATTTCATGCACTTTGCTATTAGTCATATCAGATTAGTGCACATTTTCACAGCCTTCCTTTAATTAAGTGCACTTATTCCAAGTTTCAAACACTTTCCTTATAAGATGAAAACTGTGCTGAAATGTTATTTAGTAAACAGCAGACGTGTGAAAGYAAAGGTGCGTCTCCATGAGCTGATGGACATTTTTAAAGTGTCCACAGATGCACACAGCTCTGGTGGCTGCCAGCTGCTCCGGGGGCTTTTGTTTCCTGGTTCTTCTTTGTGGGCATTCTGCACCAGCCTTTAAAAAGTGCAGAGGGATGGAGTCCAGTTTTTCAGAAGGCTCCGAAGGTGTTCGAAAGTTTTTAGCGGCTGACTCACGCGCACATTTCAGATAATGAAACCAAAATTTGGGTTTGGAAAAATTCGCGGAGTCCAGGCTGCAGCACCCAGGTTTGCTTCCCTGGAACATCACCTTCCACCGCATCCCCTCTCAGTGTTGCAGCAGAGGTTCCTGGTGTAAATCCATCACGTGGGCCCACTGTTTTACCCACCCAAACCACCAGCAAAATTCCCACACACTTTAGTGGGAATAGGTTGGGCCTTATCTCTCACATAAGGATATTGCATTGCAAAGGCAAGTACTTCTGAAATACTGCACATAACACTCATCTCTCTGCAAGCTGATTAACTTATGGTCAGCATTGTAAAAGGTGAGAGATTACCAACACCGCATTAATTCACAGAACACCTTGTTTTGCATGATAGGAGCAACACAGGGAGCGATTTAACATACATAATGATAAGCAAGTCTATTATGTGGCAGCAGATAAAGAATATAACGTGTTTCTTCCCCTTTCCACAGTGTGTAGCTGTGAAAACACCAATACGATAATTTTTGGTGTTTTCCATATTTTTATATATGTACAAATATATGAATGTTCTCTCATTCCCCAGAGCAGAATATTTTGTTTTGCTTATAAATGTTCCATCCCAAGCACTGCTCCTCGGGTCTGTCATGTTCCAGGATTTCCATTTTATTGTATTAGGTAATTGCACATGTTTTTGAACATGTTCTCTTGCTGATGTCATTCATTTCGGCTGTAACATTTCTGACATTTTTAGGTAGTCCCCCAGGCCTCGTAGCCCTCTTAGCAGGGTCCTTTCAGTGAGGGGTGTTTGCTTTATGATTACTGACTGACATCTCAATAACTTGGAACATATTGAGCAGTGCATGTCTAGTGAGCAGCTTTTTTAAATGCATGGTCCACTTTGTCAAGTCATGTGCGAGCAATAATTTAGGCTAATAATTACCAGACATGAATGCTATGAAACATTGATGTCTACACTTTTTTCTCCCCCTAAGTACTGAATTTTAATACATCAGAAAAGGTTTTCCTAAGGCCAAGATAAGCCCCCCAAAAAGCTCATATGGAAGCACTTTAAGAGTGATAAATGATTTGGAATCTACGCTGTCTACTGATGTACGTCTCAGGAAAGAAAATTAGAGCTAACAGGTGTTAGATAGGGAATGCTGAAGCATTTTAATAGAATTGTCAAAATGTTTGTCCCAGTTGCTGACATTAATGCATGCAACAAGAAATGTAATGCTGTGGTGCCATTAAATGATTACTTGTTTAAATTTCAAGTCGATGGCAGGAAATCCTAACTTTGTCCACTGCTTCTCTGTACAGGCCATCCCTCCTGTGCTTTCCTCTATGATTTGCATCAAAGTGTAATGGTTATATGGCTCACGTCTGCATGCTTTAAATAATCCATGCCTGTCAAATTTCATTTTTTCCCCTCAGATCAGAACCATCATAACCCCTTCTCTGCCAGCCTTGAAGTCACTACAAATATATTTGTACATTTTGGGGAAAATAATTTAAATACCGGGAGTTAAGGGATAATTAATCTTCGAATTATTTTCTTACTTCAAATGTATTTACTAAGTAATCTGCATGAACTTGTAATTATTGTGCATTTGTGAGGTATTTTCCATGTAATCACAAAGTGGTTACATGGTCATATGAATCCTGTAAATTATAATGATACTGAGGGAAGGGGTACGAGGAGGGGAGCTCTGCTGCCTGCGCTAAAAAGCTTTTCCAGAAATCTTTGGAATTCTCCTCAGTGAGGTAGCCTGAAAAGGCAGAAAAAGCACGTCCTTTAGAGATTACTGTGATTTCTGCCAACAAAAGAGATTCAATATCCATGTACAGTTCAGCCGGGTGAAGGGGGAGAGGGGAGTGCAGATAGTGACGTTTTTTTCTTCGTCTCTTGTTTTAACAGTAAATCATTAATTTAAAAGTTGCTGTTATTTTTCAGAGGGACCGCGCCAGTTTACAGACTGCTGGGAGCTCAGAATCCATCCGTGGTTCAAAGACAAAAGGGAGATTTCTCTGTCTAATCTTTGCAGAAGCCTAAATAGGATGTAGGCTGTAGTCAGACCATCTCTGGCTGTAATCTTGTCAGAGCTGAGCACACGAGCATCGGCGTGTTCACACACACACAGCGTTACAGCCACCACAGCATTAAAAGAGCCATTGCTCCAGCCTAGTGGAAGGCAAGTGGGTGCTTATTGCCATTTCAAAATAATTGGGAGGGAGTAAACGGATATTTGGACAAATGAACTGATTGGGGGTGAGCACTACAGTGGGTCAGATTAGAAATGTGGGTGGAAGAGCCTTGGATATCCAGTCACAGGGGAAATGTCCTGTGCTAGAAGAGCAGTGCTGTTTCATCCCTAACTGGCATCTTATCTCTCCGTGGAGCCTGTGGTTAAAAGCCAGTGCCTTTTTGGAAGCTTTTCCTTACAGATGAGATATAAAAGCAACKCCTGCCTAACCACTTATATACATTAATAATCCTGCAGTGCTTTCCCAAAGAGGAAATATTAACCCAGGCACCACAACAATATTCTGCTTACTTATAACCCTCACGCAATTTAAATTCAATCTGGTGTAATGYTATTTTTGACTTCCTGACCCAAATCTCTGTGTGTGTGTGTGTGTAGCTCTGAGCTGTTAAGCAGAYGATTGCTCCGGTCCAAGGGTAGATCCATCTCTCTGGTGCCTTGGAAGAGATTCYCCAGCCTGTGTTTCAGAGAGCCTCTCCTGGAAAATGTGCCTTGTGTGAAACCATTGGCTGAACACGACACAGCATCCACAGGGCCATTTTTACAGTGCACACACATCCTTAGTTTCSTATGGCTGCATCACTGCCAGAGCCTGCGGATGGAGAAAGGCTCTCAAATCCCTCTGTTGGTAAAAAGGCGAAAGTGCTCCAGGAATATTTTTCCTTTCCTTTTCTGTCTACCCGCAGCTCCCTTAGACAGTGCCCAGCGTATGTGAAATAGCAAAGTGCATTGCTGTGAGTGTCAGAGCCAGGAAAAACGCCCTCATTCCACAAGCAAGCAAATGCTTCGGACCTGAARGGACAGACGCTGCCTTGGGTCCCATCCTGTCCAGATTGTCCAGGGAGAGCCCCAGTGATGGGGACTGTCACCCTCTGTAGCTGCACTGTTGTGGAGAGGGGGGTCCCCTCAGACTCTGCTTCTGAAAATTATCAGAGCCAAAGTAGACACTGAAAATTCTAGGTGAAGAAAAAACCATCTCACCGGCAGCTGCAAAAACCCTAACCCTATGCCCACAAATTTCTGTTTCTGACTGTCCTAACAAGCAGCCATAGGATGTTTTTAATAGCAAATATTTTAAAATACAGTGCTGGGCTTGTATGTTTTATTTCAGTATCGTTAGTGCAGGTGTCTGCTAGCTTTTAGAAACTTCTTTTTGTGCAATATTTTCAGCCAATTATTTTTTCCATGTTATTTTTTCTTCCTCCTTTTTAAAAAAGCATAGCTCTTGATACAATAAATGTAGAAATGAGCCTAATCAGAGTCAGATTTCGAATCCCTCAAGCCCGCTGATATGGAGTTCCAGTTAATCCACTGTGAGAGAAGTTTGGTACCTGTATTCTCTCCTGTCTGTATTTTTTGTTCACCTCCATTGCTAAAATTAACTCAAGTAGGTAGCGTTTTCAGTGGCTTACTCACCTCTGCTGTCACAACCCCCTTWCCCAGCCAAGACCTATTCTTGTCTAAATCATAAATTCTGTGTAATAAATGGTCAGGTATGAAAGAAGGGGCTGTTTGGGCACCTTTTCTAAGAAACAGCCGTTCCAGCTGGAATGAGTCAGAGAAGGATTGCTCAGATGATTCTTGTATATGGAGCATGTCTTATGAAAAGAGATGAAAGTTTTCTTACTTACCCAGCTATGTGCCTGAAGTACTGCAGGATGAGCTAGAGTGCAATGTCTAAAGATGAAGAAATTAGTATAAAACTAGTCATGAATAAATAAGTGGAGGCTTAGAATTGGAAGCACCTTGCTCCACAAGGACCAAGGATCTGTAGCAATCTCCAAATTACTGGTTGCAAGGAAAGGCAATCACTTTCCACAGTGAGGTTTAATGCACTGGGAGCAATGAAGCACTTGATTCCCAGTACACAGGATGTCTTTTCCTACAGTGAGTGATTTGCAGAGGTTGTATAATAAGTAAATAACAGAATAAATAATAAGTAAACACATAAAGAAATCTGTTTCATGAGTACCTCCCTGTCCTGTGTGACCACGACTAGAAGCAAACACCTCAGTTTGCAAGCTCTCCCCTGAGCTGGAGTGGAGCACACATTGATTTATTTTCCCATTCTTCCAACAAGGCGTGATCAGCCTCCCAATCCTTTCTGGAAGAGAGAATTCTTGGATGACAGTGAGAAAGTCGTRGCTCTGAAAGAACCATCTCACTGGGACTGGTGGGGATAATCATGCTGGAGAACCCCAMGACTGCACTGCTAAAGAAGCAGATGAAGCCTTGTTTTCATTTCTGCTCCAGAACCAATTCAAAGCAAAGGAAATTTTCCACAAACATAGAGGGAGAGGGAGTAATGAATACACAGGGAGTAGAAGATTCAAACATTTTGCTCAGTTCATCACACTTGTTAGAAGTTAGAGTTTTGAACTTTTCTCTTTTTTATATTTCAGTGTATAGTAGTCATTGGTCGAATAAAATGTCTTTAGGAAATCAAAATATTTCTGAGCCCAAAAGATTTTCTAGGAATGCTCCAATCTGATACTTCGCAATGGCTGTGTAAATCACCTCTGTGGAGCTTTCACATTTCAAGGAAACAGCCTATTGTGGCAAAAAAAATGTTCCCTCAGACCCTCTCCTCCCCATCCTGCTCTAACAGGAGTGTGTTTCTACACAGGGTTGACCTTTCCCCGGGGTGCTGGTATGGATGATATTGGCTGGACCCTGATCACACCCAGCATCTCTCTGTGTCAAAGAAGCACAGTTATTTGGCTCCCTTTCCAGTTGTACTGGGGACCATTGTCAAATATCCCTGGTGAAGCAAAAAAAAACCAAGGACATGGAAAGATCACTTGCTCACAGCCCACAAGCATTGCCCATCCCCTGAGCATMACCAGACAGGTGAAAACTCCGCTTCTTCCCACAATCAACCTTATAGCTCTGACCATCAAAGTTTATAGGGAATGTCATCAGCAGGACTAAAAGCAGGAGGAGCAGCAGCAAGACTAAGTTCTGCTGCCTCCAGTGGGAGCAGGGAACACGCAGACCAGGTCTGTTTGGTTATCGACCCACCAGTACTGCCCCCATAGCCTGTCACAGGCAGTGTGCCCCTCCATTAGCAGGCAGCAGTGGTGTGAGTTACAGTTTCATTGGTGCTTTTACCACTGATAACAGCCCTGGTAGCGAATTCCTTGTTAACTAGAGCCCATCTGACCCAGGAACCCCTACAGCTGTTGGTGGGGTCAACTGGGAGCACTTCCGAAGGCCCATCCCTCCCTGTGAACTGATGAGATGTAGGGGGGTTTATTCACAGGGAAGACTAAACTCTGCTGGATGAGCAAAAGAGAAGGTGATTAAGGGTGGTGAGACATCCTTCTACAGGCAGGCAGCTCATTGGGGGAAACCCAGTGACCTCAGAGGCCATGACAAGACATCAGAAGTGTCTCCGCTCGTGTAGGAGAAGACACAGACCTGGGCCGACCCTCAGCTGATGCAGAAGGAGCTCTGGCAGTTTGCGTTGGCTCTGGAATGCTCCCCTGATCCCTCTGGTGTAGGAGCAGTGCTGCTCCATCCGTGGAGCTGAAGAATCCCTCTCCCAGCACCTCTGTGCCGGTGCCAGAGCCCGCCCTGACCCCGGGATGGTTCGTGTGCCGGCAGCGCGGCCTCCCCGGGCTCGGCCGAGGAACGCGCTCGGGAGCCTSACGTGAAAGGAGCACTTCACCCAGACAATATTTCTTGCTTGGAGCAGCCGTTSTCCCCACAGCATCCCCACTTACCCGGAATGGGAATGCTTTTCATTAAACRCAAATAACGCGTTTGCTATCGGCTCGAGCCTGCGCTCTTTGTGCCATTCATCACCACGCGTACCTAATACATTTTGCAAACCCCCCCCCCCCAGTTCTCCTGCTTTCTGCCTTTTGAGGCATTCCTGAAATCAAATGAAAATATTACACCCCTGTTTACTTTTAAACGTGTTTTTTTTCCAAAGCAAATGCGTTCTGTGTTTTAAGTAAGATACCACCATGTATTTATGGGAGTTTAATAAGTTCTTCCATTAATAACATAGACAAACTAATTTACCAGAACGTGTCTGTTTTAAACTTTGGGAACAAAGAGTGGGAGTATGAAAATCAATCTTTCCTTTGTACTTGAGCCACTGACCCATTAAAGCTTTGAAGATCATTTCTTTAAGAAATTGTGAGGAGTTATTTAACTACAAACAGCAGCTACCTTCCCATTCCAGCTGCGTAATCAACCGTAATAAATTAGAGGAGGAAAAATAGAGGTTCRCTCCATTTTTTTTTTATAACTAAAAATTCTTAATAGTAGTTTGACAAATCGGCCCAGAGCAGAAAGGAACCGGCATTCTTCCTGAGACTGCTGTTTAGCACAAGTTAAAACATTGCTTAAAAGGTATTTTTTTGGCTTTAATTATGGTTCAAAAACGTTCTTAGTTGCCCAGGCTTAATTATTTAACTCAAATTAATTGTAAAAGTTACCCATCTCTAGAAAAAGTTAGCAAACCTGTGAACTACAACATTGTTAATTGCTGTGTGTATGAAAATGTACAGCAACTCCTGTTTTKCTTGAAAAATGAACTCCTGATGGTATTACTTATTGTTAGTTATCTTTAATGACTATTTCACAGTTTAAYACTGATAATATGCTCAGTTATGTAAGAGTGGAAATTTAAAATAATCTTCATCTTAAACTGCTTAAGCAATCTGCATGCTAAACAATTATAATGATGTTCCAGTTATCAGAAACTCCAATGGAAAAAATCTGGATGGAACGTCACTAAAACCTGTTTGTTGGAGGCAGAAAAATGCCAGCCTTTTAAAAAAATATAACATAGGGATAATGTAAAATTTTTAAAAAATACCTCTGTTGACTCAATGTTGATGGGCTCTACTTGTGATAAATACACAATTTTATTCAAAGACTTCAGATAACCTGAAATAGCATTTGTATTTTGCTGGAAGAGTATGGTACTCACAGAAAAGGAGGTTGACCTTGCCTCATTTCCCAGTTCCAAGGCTGGAAAAACCACATGAAAGGGCTAAAATTCAGATTTTAGGGGTTTTTTTATTCTCTGCTTTTCTAAAGCATTTTTGCTAAATCTACCAGGGCTTTTACCCTTTCCAAACAAGGACATCAGAAGTTCCTTCCCCTGCTCACTCAAGATGTGCAGGAAACGATTGTAAGGGAAAGAGAGCTTAATAAATTCTTTGCCATTTTATAATACAGAATATACTGCAATTCACATTTCCAGATAGGTTTTTGGCACAAAATGTGATGCAGTTTATACCAGGGAGTTCAGCCACTGTGCCAGACTGTCCCTGCCCACACAGTACAGGGACTGGTAACTCACTGCTTATTCATCTGCACAAAGCTGGGGACAGTTCTAGACAAACCTGCAGCCATTTGCTACATTTTTTTGCTCTCAAAGTGCCCAAACGTCAAGATTCAGTTAACATATTGAGTAATATTTTGCACTTATATACTTCAGTCAATTTTATTCCAATTAATGTTTTCACTTGATTTCTATTTTTATATATACAAGTACATAAATATAAATATATACATATATTCAGGACATTTGTATTTGCTCATCAAACAGATCTCTTTATTAGTCTGAGAGATACTCGGTCCGGCTACATCAATTTCCAAGTCTTTAGAAGGTTATTCTTTGTAGAAGTATCCAAAAAGGCGTATTCTGAGTAGGTGTTAGTGCTTCATGTGGATCAAGGTCCAAGTTCCAAGGTGCAGTTCCTCAGGGATATTTAGAGAAGTATATTTTATTGATTGAAGGATTAAGTTGCTTTGAGGATCTGATCTGAAATCCTCARCTTCTCAGACTTCAGAGAAATGATGCCATTTATTGCTGCTATGGGTCAAGTCTTGCCTCCAGGGCCAGCTTTGACCAGCTCACTGTTCCCTGTCTAGGTTGCTCTAAAACTGCCCAAATTATGCAAACCTTTTCATTAAGGCCAACCACACCTGGAATTCTCATGAGAACAGCTTTCCTCAAAGCATTTCACTGATTTATCTTATTRGGGTTGGTTGAAGGTATCTGCTTGAATCTTATTAATCATTAATTCTTTTACTGCTTTTGGCTAAACGAGCCTCTTGAACTTGGTTAAAAGAGTCTGGGCACATAATATTCAGACAACAGGTTGCCTGGGAACTCTTCCCTTTCCGTGGTTTGCTGATCATTATTCATGATACATACATCGGTCACCCTGGAGCATGTGTCCATCCTACAGGTAGTGAGCAACATCTTCAGCAGGAACTTCTGCTTCTTGAGCAAACCCCCAGGAGGACAGTAAATAACATGTTTAAAAGCATGCTTGAGTCCTTCTCACAGCAAACAACGTGCCTGCGGGCTGATATTCTTTAAACTGATAACAGCAAAGACAAACCCATTTTCGATATTCCAAGAAGATAATACTTCCAGCTAATGAACATTGGGGATTCCCAGTGTTGCCAAAAATAAGTGTCCTGATTACCCAACCCTCAGACACAACCCATTCTAGTCCAATTTATCTCAAAAACGTACACAAATCTGTATTTTTTAATCTATTTTGTTCTGGTTTCTCAAAAATAAGAAAGGTTTCTTCCCAGAGGAGAAATTTTGGTGTAGTCAGATGCTGAAAATGGGGAAAGGTTCATTAAGTGAAGGTCAGAACTTCAAAATTACACCTGGAATATTTCTTCCCTGCATTAATACTAGAGATGAGAAAGTACCAGAAAAGGCATAAAATATGGTGAACAGGAGTTTCAAGAGCACCTAAGTCACTGAAGAGCTCATGGCCCCTGGACACACAAACCTGAATCCCTAAGATGCTTCTGAATGAAAGGCCATAGTAGAAATATCTTTCTTCTCCTTGTTTCCATTACTGGCAGATTAATCACATGCTAAAAAATTACCTTTAGAGTTCTTTTCAAATCAGTGTAATTTCTCTTACAGTAGCCTTCTGATTTAGCTGTAGTGCAGTTCATAACATCATTAGAACAACACATTTTTGTGTCAATTAACAATGTACTACGAGGTCTGCCCTTGCAACTATGTCAACATATTCTTCACCACTGGAGATCATGAAATACAGGCGGCAATAGTGTTAAAAAACAAGCTTTTAGATCCATTTTACTTTGTTGCAACACTGCTTTGCAGATACTGAATTAGAGCCCATTTAAACCATTCAAGCATATAATCAAATTTCAGTAATGAGTTATTAATTAAGCAGGGGCATCCAATTCTGTGCTAACTGCCTCATAAACAATCGACAGGAGATTTGTGAATTTTGACTTCCTGACACTATTAAACAAATCAATATTAGGTTTCAGACACAGCAATTCAGACAGTTTTCCCTGTTATTTGGCAATCGTCTGCCTGGAATACTAATGAAAGAATTAAGAGCTGTAGATTTTGCATGTGTTCCATCAAAAAGATCCTTATCTGTGGGGAATTGGGGCCTGATTTGCATGGCAGAAGACTTTGCTTTTGTAGGTACAATTTTTCTCAATATGTCACTCATTAGTATTTATAAACTACTGAGCAGTGAAGCCTTCAGCCCCTATTCATAATGAACAGTCGTATCCCTGCTGGAGATACAATTGAACAAAGCTGTTTATTTATTTATTTAGTGGTCCTTTTCCTTTTGTAGCTAACCTAACCTGCAGAAAACTTGCATCCAAGGAGAGCTCTGAGCAACTTACAAGTCATTTATTTTTTTGAAAGGGAATATATATAAGGGTATGCATGTATATATTTATATACACATATATCCATGCATGTATATGCAAAATTATTGGAATAACAATTAGCTGCGTAAGAAACACGTTTGTTTACACGCAGCAATTCACTGCCTAAAAATCACTTCCAGAAATTTTAGATAATTTTCATAGGATCATTTTTAGTTTCCCTCTCCCTCCTGTCAAAATGAATTCAGGCCTCGTTTCAGCCGAGCTCTGGAGCCGAGCAGGGGCTCTGGTGTTTTGCTGAAGGAGGGATTAGTGCTGTGCAAAGTGCTGGGTTAACAGGGCTGCACGATGGAGTCCAGAGGGTGAGCACAATGGGGATGCTTCCTCCTCCTCCTGCAGCCGCCCCTCGCCGCTGCCACCGAGTTGAACTTCACCCAGGGATAAGTGAGTGTTTAGTTGCCATAATCACATGGTCTTTGGCCCCTTAATGAAGAAGACAGCAGGGGCTACCAGCACCTGTTGAGGTAATGGCTTTTGTAAGGAGGATTATGTGGCTGCCGAGGACCGGGCTGAGACGGCACGTGTCCAGTTCTCGGGGTGCTCTGGATATGCTTATCCCGGGCTTTTTGGATGGTTTTACTGGAAATTTCTGGCTGCTCTCTCCAGAATCAGCTGAAGAAAAAGTGTGACCAAACCTCTGACCTAAAATTTCTCCTCCTCTTGTATCTGTGATTGAATACTCTGCAAAAATTGTGGCTTAGAGACTCCACAGGAGGCTAATTTCTCACATCAGTTTGCTGTTTCACAGGCTGTATATACATTTTTCCTTAGTTTCAATATCTCCATCTCCAGATGCAAGAAAAACGCAGAAAGGTAAATTAGACTCAAAATGAAGATAATATTTCTGGTTTGTAATATTTCTGTGATATACACCTCAGTTTCTAACACAAAAACAGTCTCCTGCCYGCAGAAACACTGAATCTTGTTTGGTTAGCAAAACTTGTGCTGTATTTACATAAACAAGTATCCAACAATTTAAAGGATAAAAGCCTCACTAGCCCAGAAATCAGTGTGAAAATAGGTCAGAGACCAAGTCTTTGGAAAACAACGTTGGCGGGTAATGATAAAAGTGCTGTGGAGTGATCAGTTCCAAAGTGGGTCAGGATTCTGTTTGCAGGAACAGCTCTCCTGCTTTATTTCTCCTGGAGAGTACTAATGTGCCAGCTGTACCCCAGGACCCCCTTCTTCTGCAGGCAGAGGAAAAAAGGCTGCCTCTGCCCCAGATAGCTCCTGGTCAAAATTACAAATCAATTATAATGGATGCACATAGTYAGAAAATGTTGTCAGAGGACAACACAAGGAAATTAATCTGCCTACTAAATGGCAGGGGGAGTGTAGGACTGAATGCATCYGAGTTTTGTTTTATTTTGCTTTTCTACCAGCCTCTCTCTCCCATTATTTCCTTCTCTCTAGGATCTTAAGACATCTAACTCATTAAAAATCTTCTTTTTAATTATCTGCCAGGAAAAAAATTAGCATAATTAAGGACATTGAAATTTAGATTAACAACCAACCTAATACATGGCACTGCTTCCAAGAAGAGAACATTTCTTTTAAATCATCATACACTACCCAAAGATTCCATCTTGGTTTCTGTCTAGATTTCTGTTCAATATGGCACTGAGAACATATTTGAGTGCATAGAACTTGTTACTTGATCTGTTCAGCACCATGCTCTTATTGGGTTTTTTCATAAAATCACAGAATCATCGAATGGTTTGGATTGGAAGGGACCTTAAAGGTCAACTAATTCCAGTCCCCTGCCATGGGCAAGGACACCTTCCACTAGACCAGGTTGCTCAAAGCCCCATCCAGCCTGGCCTCGAACACTTCCAGGGATGGGGCAGCCACAGCTTCCTGATGATTTCCCATAAATTTCAAAAGGAGCAGCATCCTGCCTAATGCCTGCAAGAATAGGGTCTCCCTGACCAGAGGTGAAGCAGTGGAGTTCACCTGCTGAATCCGAGTGCCACCGACAGGAGACTGAATTTCAGCTCCCTGTGTCATCAGTGCTGGAATGACTGGGTTTCAGGTGTAGCCAGCATGAGTACCTAAAAAATGTAATTGAACATAAAAATTAAATAAACCTGGCATAAATAAGATAGGAAAACACATTTCCTTAGCTCACTTATTAAAACAAAAGTGTATGTTCTTCATTTGCCTTACACACACACAAAAAAAGTGATTTCCTGAGCTCTGTGTTTCCTTCTTGCCTCTTTTTCAGTGATCCCTTGGAAATGTTGAAGTCGCTGGTCAGTCCAAGCTCACCTGCCAGCAGAGTAGAAGTGAGATGGAAAGTATGTTCTGCTAGCTGAAGGATCAGAGGATCCAGCCTGTACAGGGCAGGATGCTGACCAGTCTCAACACCAGGGGTTGTGCTTGGCGGAGGAATGTGCTTGTAGGGCTCCTCTTTTGTAGGAAATACCCAAAAAACTTATGGAACAAGCACCACCAGGGGGTTCTTGGGCTGGAATTGCACCCAGTAAAATGGATGTGTTCTTTCTGTTTTGACGTGCTTCTGACAGTGGCAGTGTGATAAATGTGCTGCAAACCCAGTGAGTCCCTACACCCAGAGCTGCCCAGATCTTCTATGTGTATCTGATCTGCACCCATTCCACAAGGTGCATTTCCAGGTGTCCAGAAACCCTTGATGAATACAATTCCCCAAAGAGCAGAGCCCAAACACCCTTAGCATTGTGTTAGCAAATCCCCACTCCGCTGTCAGAGCCCCACGCCAGGGAAGGCTGCAGCAGGTGTATGTTCCCCATGGGTGCTCCATGATCCAYAGGGCTCAGCTCAACCCCCAGTCACAAATCGTAGAAGAAACCAGGTTTCATCAGCTCTGCCTCTCACAGAGCTGTTTTGCTGTTAAGGTGAGAATATCTCCTCAGTGTGGAAAAAATATGAAGCCTGAATAAATTAAAATCGGGAGCTGTGTTACACGTTACTGTCATTTAATTAACATCTCATAATGTGTTGCTTAAGGAATCAGGGCTCTATCAGGATAAAGCCTATAAGCATTTYCCCTGTTTAATCAAAAATGTAGATCACATCACATTTTATTTCTCAAAAAAATTACACACTTATTGAAAAAGCTGTGATTAMATTTTATATTAAGAGCTATTTCTCTGAATTAATTCTCCTCCTAAAAATTCAGTGTCAAAGAGCAACATGGAAATTAGTGTATGAAATTTGGAAATCTGCAAGGATAGATAGACGGGTTCATTTGACTTTATTAAATTTCATTCATTGTACACTGATAATGACTTGACAATATTTATCCCTACAACACACTATATGAGTATATTCTGACATTGTAGTTTGGACTAGCCACCTCTTAGACAACCTGGCAATTTCTACTGAAAGAAAACCTTTTTTAGGTTTGCTGTCTTCTTTGCTTTTTTTTTTAGCTATGGTGGATTTGAATTATTTGGACTGAAATTGTGTGTGCTATGTGCCTGCTTCTAGTTAATAACCTATTTATTTTAGTCATCACCATTCAGATCAGAGGCAGGACAAGGATGCTCTCATATGTTTTGGAGCACAGCGTGAAATTCAGATAAAGTGAGGGGAAGGAAGCACAGCATCTTTTACTGTCCTTGAGAGGAGACCTGACTGCAGAGCTCTCCTGCATGCTTCACTATTGAGTGCTTGGCCCTGGCACACTGAAATTCAAGATATAACACTCAGAGCCACAAAGAGAAGGAAAAAGAAGTACAGGGTGCAGACTCAGAGATTTCAGAAAAGCTGTTTGAGGATGAAAGCACAGTCTTCAAACCAAAGGTGACTGAGGAAGAAACATGGACCCCAACATGGGACCAAGCCCAGTCTTCAAAACCGCAGAGCAGTTGGGATAAAGAGGAGCTTTGGGCACCAAACATGTCGTGTAATTCTGGTGCCTTCTGAAAATTCGGATCTTTTGGACTAGTAGCCCAAATTAATGGACTTTGGGAATTCATTTCATATCTCCTGTCGGTTACACTCTACAAATAATTTCACTGATGTTTGTGAACAGAGTGAACATAAATGCCAGAGGTTCACCTCCAAGGACATGCATCAGTCACTTCTCAGAGGATGATTTCCAGGGGTACAGTAAACTAGGTATGGAACCCATGTCCAATAGGCAAAATATAATACTTAATAGGTGCTCTGAATAAGGCCAGAGACAYATGAAAGAATAGTGAGTGACTATGCAATTACAGGCTGTACCACCATGGGGATGCACAAGGAGCTGACCACACTTAGGARCACTTGACTACAACCCTACTATCACTTTGACATGTAGGAAGAGTTGGTGTAGTCTCAGAAGAGGTGGATAATGCCTTTCCTGCTTGAAGGATCTTGAAGGGTCCAGCCAAAGCACTGTGATGTCGTGATTCACGTTTTCTGGTGCTGTCTTTTCCCTGTGTGGCATCAATGGCAAAATTGGGTGCCACAGAGCTTCACCTGGGTAAGCCATGTGAGCAGCTTTTATCACCCTCCTCACAGAAAGGAAAGGACAAGTTGGTCTGAAAAAACATAGGCTGGGCTGATCATTCTCTAAGTCTTTAATTAGGTTATGCTAATCTCAATTTCTATGAAGTCGTGACTGACCTTATTAAATTGTAAAGTGTGACGAAACTGCATTAAACTTTTGCCCTCTACCTGGCCAGACAGTACAGAACAACATGAATTATCTCACAATTGCTCCACATATATACTGTTGATTACAGATATTTGATATATAATAGAAGTAATAATAAGAATAAAGAAGAAGAGGACTACAGTCTAAAAAAACCTATCCTTGCTTCAACTGTTTTATTTTATTAAAATAAATTAGACAGCTAGACATGGCTTGCTTTTGACTATCATGTAAGCTTTTCTTGAAACCCAGTCCAGGCAGAAACAAAAGGCTTGAAACTTAAATATAGGGAAACAGTAGTTCTTCTGGGTGGAAAATAATCAATCTTCTCAATGTTAACACCTCTTTTCGAGGCTCACTGGCATTCTCTCTGAGCTGTGTGATGCATCTGCTTGCATAAGAGAACTTATGGTTGTAGGGAGATGTTGTGCCTGGAGCTAGAGAAACAGAAATCTCGTTTTGAGCTCTCTCAGAAAGACTGTGAGGGGCCTGGTGGCTCCACTGGTCCTTGTCTGGACTCTGGTGGTGGAGAGTCTCTTCCGAAAGCTGCCTGACACTTCTGCTTGTAGCTCTTGGCAGGTCCCTCAGGTCTATCCGTGCCTCTGGCCACTGCCTGTGATGCAGGAATATTGATGTTTGCCCAGCTGGGGCTAATCTTGTACAGATGTGTTCATGCATGTCTGAAATGGACTCATTCTGACTTAGAAAAAAGACATCAAACAGGCATTTCCCTGGCAGGTATTCCTGTCTTAACTGATGCCTGCAACGCAATTGACATGATTGTCATTTTGTGAGTACGATGAAGAAAAATCCTTTCCATATTTCAGCATGGTTGTTTCACTCCAGAGGGAGCTCTTCAGTTGCTGCCACCTCAGTGTCCTTGGTAGGGACACTGAAAGGAACTACTGGCCAATATTCTTGTGGTTCCAGCCAACACCTGCCTGTGGAGCTCTCCATGCAATCCTGGTGACATCAGAGTGTCTCTCTGCAGGTTCAACAGAGCTCTAGAGGCTCAGCTCAGTTACTGCAGGTCTGARGCCAAACACAAAAAATTTGAGAGTCAGAGGCCAGAGAAATTTAAATAAAATATACAACATGGACTTATTGCAAAGATACCAAAGTTCATCATGGATAAATAGCTGCTTAAATAGATTCAGCCAAATGAGGAAAAAATATGGAAAATATCCCATGAATTGCCTTAGCCTGCACAATGTCTAAACTGTAATGTGTGCTTCATATTCGGGTTTAGTTGTCCATGAACTGAGGCCTAGGAAGAAAAGAGAGAAAGAGAATCCTGTATTTTGTAGAGTTGAGGGATAAAAGTTTATAAACAATGGTGGTGGTTACGTGCAATGCATGAACACTTGGAATCCTTGCAGAGGTCTCGTTTCATAATCACTGATCACATATCAGAGCACAACGGGCACCGTTGTAAGGAAAAGTTTCCACGCCCCTCTTAAACAATTACTTGTAATTTTATTCAGGCAAAGGGATTGTACACAAGGTCCCAGGAAGTGTAGTTTTAGTTTAGAAGTTACTGCCGATATCAGGTGAAGGAAATTAATCAATTTGGTGATCACATCTGACAGGGAGATAAAAGCCGCTTAATACCTTTGCATATTTTTATCCTTTTGATATCATATCTCATTTTCAGCATGAATGGAAAACTCAATTGATTTAAAGAAAACTGTGCTTTAATTTGCAGCAGATGAAGCTCAGATAATCAGATATCCGCATTTTCAGCAATCATTAAAATTGTATAGTTGGTGGTTGCCTTTCTAGACATTGGCAGACAGACCCAGCATGTAAACACACAGAGAGTGCAGATTTTTGAGTGCTTAGCCATTAACTTCTTCCTAAACCATGGGCTTGRCTGCCTGCACAGAGAGGGACAGTGTTCAGGTGGAACAGGAGATAAATTTCATATTTATGCTTCCACCTGCACATGTCCACCCATATCTCAGTAGAAGTAATATGGAGCTGAACCCTATGGATTGAAGGAGTAACGTTACACAGCTTTTGGTAAGATGCTCCATTTTGGGACTGTATCCTGTTTTCGCTATAAAAGAGCAGTTGTAGCTTTTCAGCATGTAATACCCAATTTAGTAGCAACTTGGGGGTACCTGTGGGCACTCAGAGCTATTTTGGACAGCTCATGCCCATAGTGGTTTCTATTTAAATATCCAGAACCAATGGAATGACACCTACACGGCAAGTCAAGCTACCACACTTCAAACAAGATCTGGACATAGAGGATGTTGGACATRGGGGAAGGCTCCCTTCTCATAAAATCTCTTTGAAAACAAAGACAGAGAGATTCTAGAAACAGTCAGATATCTCGAGAGAATAGTCTTAAAACTTAAGCTGTTCTATATCTCCCAATAACTGATTCTTTAGTGTAAGCCTCAGACTTCAGTCACAGAGTTATGCTTCTTATGAGAGTATTTACACAGCAATACAAATGTGGGCAAGGTTTTGCAGATGGCTAAAGATAAACTCCTTGGGGTGGGGGGAGTTGGTTTAAATTTCAGCTACAGTCAATATAAATTCAACTTTTCTATAGATAATGACAGCTTTTAAATTAATACCTCATTTGCAGAAAGGAGGATGGCAAACCACTCTAGCTATTGAATTCTGTTGATAGCATTCTCCTTGGCTGATAAACACACGTCTCATGCTGGAGGAGTGTGCACTTGCATTAAAATRTCTGGAATATTCTGGCTTACCCAGCTCTGACACAGCATTCGACTCGCTAGGAATGTTATGCTTTGCATGAGAAAGGCACATCTTTTGTGGAGCTTCAGATATTGCCTTGTTTTAACAACATCTGCAGAAACAAACCGCGATAACGATCAYGCCTTATTGTGCATGAATAACCGCGCTTTTCACGCTTTCATGGGAGTCTGGGAAAGGAAGAGGACGATCACAGCTGAATGAGAGAGACATCCACCCGTGGGTTCTGCAGGAATTGTGAGCAGCAGCCACATGGTTTGTGTGTCCACGCAGGACCCAGGTACAACAGAGACATCAAAGTCCAAAATGGTGATTAGAAAGATGACTTCGCCAGTGCCTGCCTAGTCCTGGAAGCTTCTGGAAGTACCTGAACTCAGCCCCCACACATACTTTGGGTTGCAGCTCTGTGCACCCCCAGAATGGCCCCACAGTCCCTACAGGCCATGCTGAACCACAAAAAGGCTTTATTGTCCTGGTATTTACAGTGGCTGTGTCTGCTGCCTCCTCACAACAGACTTTTGTACAATAGCCTGGTGGTCAGGGAGGGCAGAGAGGGAGTGACTCCGAGGTCCTGCTCCCAGGGTTTTGTACAGGTCATATTCAATAAGACCTTACTACAAACTACAGGGGCTGAGGGCAGTAGGTCCTTCCTAAGTGGTTTGTTCTCAGCACTAGTCCAGACAATCATCCTCTCTGTGCCTCCTCCTGATGTGCAAAAATGTGCAAAAAGCTGTGCAAACATCACTCTTGCACATCTTTCTGCATGGTTCTGCCCTGCCAGCTTCATCTCAGCATGTAGATGGACAGAGAAAGCACCTCTGGGGCTGGGTGGATGTCAATTCCCACACCTGAGGAGACCATATTGAACTGCACTGATCTGTGCAGCCCTTGCCTGACCTCTGGTTGCACTGCCCCAAAAAAATAACGGTCCTTTCACTTCTGGTAAAGTCTACTAAAGAATCAGACCTCTTAGGCTATGTTAATATGGCTGATGTTATGCCTCAAGGTATGAATGCAGGAGATTTCCAAGGGTGGGGGGACTTTGCCTCCCAGTAGCATTTAACTTTTCATAGGACTCCTAGCATGCCTCGGAATAGCATCCTCCTTGGTATTGTTTTTTGACTCATGCACCTTTCAGGAAGAAGGAAAACAATCCTGATCATTTAGAAAAACATATTTCTAAACCAATTCAGAAGTTTTGCTAAACATCGAACTTTAATAGAAAAATCATATTACTTTACAATATTTCTCGAGACTGTATCAATTCCAGACTCCTTGCCATTGTACCAAAGCTTTGGAAAACCACTCACAAATGTTAAAATAATCTGACAGGAGTGAAGTAAAGAGGAAAAAGAGCAGTGTTGGGCTGGGGGGGATGTGCCACAGCTCCCATCTCCCTCTTGCTGTCATATGTGGCTCATGATCAGCGCTTGGCCATGTGTTTTGTTAGTTTTTCCAGCACAGTAGTAGAGTGAGCATTAATTGGGCTAATTATTGTGAGCTATAATTTAACTCAGTAATCAAACTCATAAACCAGGCATTATCAAATTTATAAACTCAGCATGCTCAAGTGCACTTAGCAATAATGAACTTGCTGAGTCAGATAATTCCCTTCCCGCTGTTGATAATGTCAGAAACAGATTTGGACTGTCTTGAATTTAGTATTTTCCACTGCTCTATTACATGGAGAAGAAAAACTGGCAATAGTTGAGAACAGGATCCTCAATATGCTTATTTTTTTTAACATAAAGCAGAAACTTCATTTTTTGCTCACGTTTTAACTCTGCAAGACAGGGTTGTTTTAATTTTCACTCTAATGGCAATTAAACCTTTCATTGCTTTGTGTACCTCAGTCCTTTCCTCATAATCGTCTTTGGGTAAGAAAAACAAGAATCTGGTGTCTACGAAACTTCATTTCTACAGATTCAGAAAATTTTGGCCTCTTTACATAGGTCAAATGTTGTGCCAACAGAAGCAGGGCTGACTTCCTAACATTGTTGTATTAACATACCTCAATTTTAGCCTGGAGGAGAGGGAAATGATGTTGTTTGGAATGAGATGGTAATTTACTTTCCATGCTTTCTCAGTCCTAAGGCATCTTTTCAGGATGAGACAGCCAGCTGTGTAAATTGAAATTGGTGAACAATTGTCCACTGGAGGCTCTAACATCTGAAAAGCAGAGTTATACGCTCTTCTCTGTCCATGTAGAATATGGTGTTTTCATTTTACAGGGATAAGGGATTTACTGTTAAATTAATGGACATTTCGAACTGCAGTGGCAACACATGTTGCCGCCTGCATTACTGGGAAATAAGTTGCATCTGTTCAAGTTATCACTTGGAAAGAAAAGCTTCCGGTTTCCGTGTGATGGCATGAGAAAATAACACTTTCTCCCCGTGTGCCAGGGGAAATGAGGTCACAGGCTCTCGCCGCATGCCTTGCAAGTGGATATCTCATGTACAAGTTCGGACAGGCATTAAATTGGTTATGCTTCAACTTCTGATTTTTGTTTTCATTAACATCTGCACCCCTGCGCGGCCCGAAGCGTTTTGTCCTTTTTATAGCCTTCCTCGGTAAAGCCGCGGAAAGCTGATCTCAAATTCGCATTAATGGCCTTGGATTTTCGGGTCATTCCTTGCAGCAAAGGCTCCGTTCTGCTGCTTTCCTCACGGCGTGACACCTATACCCCCGTGGATATCCTCGCCTTCACAGTCTATCTCCACATCAGTGTTTTTAATTCTCCTTGGCTAAGTCATGACATCAGTCCCCAGAGTAACTCAGACCTAAGTGCTTCTTGACCAAGAGGATCAGGAAGCTACCACACYGCAAGCCACACAGCTCTAAGGATTAATGGGAATTTGCCCTACACACCACAAAAACCTGAAGTCTCCACACGCTCCTCAAGGGTTACGTGTGATTGTACACTCTGATCCCTGAGCTTATTCCCTGTCTTCCTGAGCTGAGAACAGGATAAGTAACATGTCTTATTCTTCTGCAGCAAGACAGTGTRTTTTGCAGAGAGTAGTTACGGTGGTTATATATATACAGCTGAGGCAAAGTTTTAAAAAAATACCTAACCAACTTTGATTCAAATGTCTTAGTCTGCGTGGTGAGACACCCTGGCAGAAATCACAGTGGTGCTGCCACCAAACCATCTGTATAATTACAAGTTGTTGGTGTAAGGACAGAAGGGTGTTGAATGTAGGTGAAAAATAAGGGAAAATAATTGTGAGGTCATATAACTCAGGCTCTTCAATCATTATTAGAAGTAGCACAGGTGTGACTGACTCAGCTCCTCTTTCCCTTCAGAGAAGTAGGATCACAGGACCATAAARTCATTTAGGTTGCAAAAGATCTCTAAGATCATCGACTYGAAGCACTGCCAAGCCCATCACTAAACCATGTCCCCGAGTGCCACATCTGCACGTCTTTTAAATCCCTCCAGGGGTGCTAACTCCATCACTGCCCTGGGCARCCTGTTCCAATGCTAGATCACTCTTCTAGTGAAGAAATTTTTCTTAATATCCGACCTAAACCTCCCTTGGTACAATCTGAGACCATTTCCTCTCATCCTGTCACTTGTTGCCTGGGAGTGTGACCTTCACCTGCCTCCACCCTCCTGTCAGATGATTGTAGAGAGCAATCAGCCCCTGCCATGACCCTTCTTTTCTCCAGGCTAAGCTCCACCAGCTCCCTCAGATGCTCCTCATCAGACTTGTGCTCCAGATCCTTCCCCAGCTTTGCCTGTTAGTGGTTCCTTCTTTCCTACATGTAGCAGAGCTGCAGGCCAGACTAGAAGGACCTTGCACTGAGAAGAGATAAATTTTGCTATGAGCCAAGCTTTCCTATAAAAGGATTTCTTTTAAAAGTATATTGACATCATTAAGCAATTCAGAACTTCAGCTCCAGCTCAGGCTAGGCAAGCACTGCTCTAGAAGCACATTAGCAACTCATTTTAACCTGGCCATAAATGTTTATTTTTCCCTCTTCTTTCTTCTTCTGCCCTTCTGAGTTTAAAAAAAGACCATGTGGTACCACTGTTACCTTGCCAATCAGATGGCAGGCCGTCTTTTTCTGTTTAGATGTGGTAGGAGGTCATTCTGAGGAGCAAAAGATAGGTTCTGTCCCTGAAACCTGGCAAAGCATTGAAAAATAATACCCATACACTGGCAAATTCTTCTAAGTATCACCAAAAATGATAAATCCTAATTTTCTCAGGCCTAATCCTGCAATATATTTTGTACACATAACCTCCAAGGTCAAAGGAAGATAAAAGACCTGGAAAAATACCCTAAGTCCATCGCATACCTCATTGTTTATTACTTCTTCCATAAAGGACTTTCAAGAAGCAAAAGCATACAATTAAGACTTAACTGATGCTCCTATAATAACTGCTTTTGATTTAGGAGATAAAATTAAATTAGCAGATAAGCTCTTTTATTTCTGCTCAGCCACTAGCATATTCAAATGGGGTGTAACTTGTCCCTTTAAAAGGCACAGTAACAAAAACAAACGGGGAGGCAGTMACTTATTAATCTATGTTTTTGTATAGCTATCTGGAAACTCTGCTTTGCAGTCATTATTTAAAACTCATAAACAAGACACACTGCCGGTGATTCCTGAGACTGGAATTCATGGGAATTGTCTAAACAAAACATATTCACTCCTCTTATGTGTAACCAAATGCATAAATGTTGTTGTCTTTTTATTCTTTACAGATGGTTTGTATCTCCAGAGATTTATAGAAGAATTCATAAATTGGCATCACTGGTATGCAAGAAATGTGAAGCAGCCTCTGCTCCCATTGTTCCCTGACTGTGAACCTGCCGCTGGCTGAAAGAGTTTGCTTAAAATATCAAACTCAGAGCACAGCCCCAGTGTGATCACTAAGCTGACCATCCCCTGCTTGGGGACTCCTCAGGACTAAATATACAGCTTGATAATTAAGAATTGTCATCTCTTTTGCTCATCTGTTTCCACATCCTTCCAGTCTCCTGACCTGGCACTGCAGCCTGACAGGAGATGCTGATTAAATAACTCAAAGGGAATGATTGCAACCAAATGCTCTGATGAGTGAACCCTCCAAGAGCTTCGCAATCCTGAGTGAGCTGGTGCACTTGTCATCAGGAGCAGCGTGTTCATCCAACAACAACCTGTCAAATTGGCTTGTTACCCTGGCTGATCATTCTGCTGCCTTTTCCCTGCTGGAGGAGAGCAGGGAACATCCCAGATGCTTTTGGATATCTTGCGAAGAGCRTCAAGAAAAAAAAAACAAAACTATTCTACTTTCACCGAAGATTTGTGGAAAGGCTGGGAATTGAATCCAGATTGCCTGACTCCTTGTGCAGGGCCGTATGCACAAGGCCAGCCCCTCTTTTGAAGCTTGATGTTCTGGTCTTTCTCTCTTTGACAGTCCTTTCCCTTGTTCTCATTTGTCTTTCAGATTCGCTGAGTGGCTCATGTGAAGATTGCTAAAATCACAGCGCACAGGGTTTTATCGGATATGATTTTTTTAGAACCTGTGTTGCATATATGTCATATCACACAAGTGCTGTGTAAATGGAGGAGTAGATTTATATGAGGCTGCCCGTAGGAAACTCACCTGTGGAGGAAGAGCAGATCACTGAGAATTTATCCGAGCAAAATCAAAAGTTACTTCTGGGAAATTCCGAAGACCTGTATTATACCCCACTGTGCTAACACATTGCTTTCCCTGCAGAATTARTGTTTATATCTTTCATACATTTCCTCCTCCTTGAACAAATACAGCAGCAATGTGGAGAAAGGGGTGTAAATTCAGCAGGGTTTTTGAGAATTAGAGGGAGATTCAATACTGTGCCAACCATTAACAAGAAAATTCCTTATGAAAGAAGAAAGTCCTGAAATGTTTTCCAAAAATGTTTAAAATTTGGATTTAYCTGATTTTTTAGAAGAATTTGCCCCATAAGTCTAACCTCTTAAAAAGCACTGTCTCCAGATCTCAGGTGCCTCATGATTCCTCTTGTCTCTGAAGGGATGCATTTTTCAAAATGATTCCTAGATAATATATTCACCTTACATCCTGCAGGATTGTGGAGTGATTTGTTAAGACCTTAGGAGATTAGGACCACAGCCTAAAACTGGAATCCACTGGACAGTGACCTTGTACAAGTGAAGGGGCATAGGGATCATAGCCTGGAGCAGKATAAATACCCATTTCATGCACAGCCAAAGACCATAATCTGGCCTGGATGCAAAAAATCCCTGGATTTCAGTGGCCTAATAGGTGGGACATTATTTTCTAATACTCTAACGGTGAAACAGCACTTGCCTTGGCAAGCGAATGAAGATACCAGGCCATCCAAGTGGGAAGAGAAGTAAAGGTAGATCCAAAGACTTCACTCTACTTGGACCTTATACCTGTTCAAGACAAGGCAGAAACAGCTCTTCATTTTCTTCTCTTTGTTTGGCACTACTGGAGCTTTAAGGTTTGGGGTTTTTTTCTGAATTCACTGATTCTTCTTAGGCACTCTGATATTTTAGTTACAGCAACACTTGCAACAGGCGACAGTCCACTTTAATTGAGCATCTCCAAGAATTAAGAGGAATATGAGCAGCTGTGAGGGAGTCCACGGGACCAAAAAACAGCCAAATCCCGGGTTCATCCRTGAGATTCCGGGGAGCAGGGATGCAGCTTGATTTACGGGGAGGCGCAAACTCCGCACGGGAGAATGCAGGAGGAAGAGCCTCGGGGGAACCTTTGATGAGAGAAAACAATCTGGACATAAATAAAGACTTCAGTGGATTTGTCCCTTCATTATTCTGGAGCCTGATCCAAAGCCCCGTTAAGTCAATCGAAGAGCTCCAGCTGGGGTTTGGGTGAAGAACYGAGGGTGCAATTTGCACACAGCTCCCATGGCTCGGGAATGTTTCTGTATCATAGGGAATTGGGCTTGTGAAAGCACGGGGCTGATACTGAGAAGCATTCAGCTATTACAGGATATACTTTCATGGAGTTACTTGTTGCTGTCCAATAAAGTAAAATATAGGAAACCCTTTAGTGTTTCATCAAATTCTTGCTCATTTCAAAGAGGAGCAATATTTCTGTGTCTGGCTCACATATTAAAAACTTTCCCTGCATATTAAGTTTCTTTTTTTTTTTCTTTTTGGTCATAGGCTTAGCTTCAGATCTTTCTATGACTTTTACTAGGGGCTATTTTCGAAGGATTCAAGTCTGTTTTGCCAGTATAACCTTCAATTTCTAATGAGTGTTATTTCAAAAGAGACTTTTCCACTGGTAGGTAACAGAAAATAAAGTTACCTTGAAATTTAATAAGCGTTATTTACTCTGTATCTACTAATAACTCCCATCATACATCCTGCTTTCTAAAATGCTAGGGGTTATGATCTCTTTCTATTTGGCATCCAGAAGTTAAAGAAACATTAAATTATCTTGCTTGGGGGAATAAGGCTTTTCTTTTTTTACGTTTTGATTTTTCATTTGCACAGCCAGGTAACATTGTTACTACCCCCAATTTTTAGAGTTTTTTTTTTTTAAAAAGACTGTATTTTTCCTTCCTTTTCAGTCAAACATTCTCCTTCCAGTATCACGGTGATACAATCATATTTTCATCATAACCCACAGATGTTTTATTCRCTCTTCACTTCCCATTTCTTCAAGGCCCAGTACAAACCTAATTACAATTTTTGCAAAGGCTTTCCTTGAACATTAGTAGATTTTAGATAAGGGATAAAACATGCCATAAATTCACATACATAAGCACTGTGTGTGTTCATGTGTCTATATAAATCACTTGCAAATGATGTTAGATTTCTTGGTAAATGTTCTTTTTAACCATATATGTTTGTCTGCTGCAATAGCCCATTCACACCAAGAAGMTTTTTTAAATCAATAGCAGATATAAATCCGTACCTGTAGTTCCAGTGACCCAAATACATTGCTATCATCCATAGTGGGGTGGTTTTGTTATAACAAACCTTYTGGATTGTATTTTTAACTTTCAGATATGTTATATTAATTGCCCTGCAATACCTGGGAGACAAATGAAATGAAACCAGCACACGGAGTTCTGCAGTATGAAATATTTCTCTCCTCGATCTACAGGGATCCTTTTAGTGCTGTTTTACTGGTGAAAAATACATAAGCAGCTTCATCAGTTTAAGGAATTTTTTTTAATTTTTAAATTGTGCAAATTGAGTATTTTTGGAGAGCTTCTGAAAATGTGTTTGAAGAATTAATTAAAAGGCTGTGACGAAGAATAATTACTAGTATTTGCCAAATGATTTTCTGTTCATTATTGCAACTTGAACGACTTTTATTTCCTTAAAAACAGAAAAAATGTTTCAGCCCAAAGTTCCTTCTTCCCCCTTACATCACTAGTAAGATATTAAATATATTATGCACCTTAAAATGTAAACATAACCACACTGAAACTTTCTCTTTTGATCATTTCCAATTTCACTATTAATACTTTAATTTTCCTTACTCTSTGTGTGTGTGTGTAAGCGTATGAGTGCATGCATGTGCCTCTGATCTGGCTTATACACTGTACTAAATTGTTCAGTAAATACTCTGCAGCAGGATAAGGTCTAACTGGAAGAAAATTGTTGTGAGTTACAGGAAATTAAAAAATTCCTGCAATACCAACCCACTACTCAAAGTCAATCTGTGGTATCCCACAATCCACTCGGCTCTGAAGTCAAGCCAGAATGATTTTTGAAGAGTAATTTCAAGCCTTATAAAGGGTCACATCATGTATTAAAGCCATATTTGCTTCTGTGTTTTGTAAATTTTGAACTCATTACTAAACCTTTGTCTCTTATGCTGTACGTCTGGCTCTGAACTCTCCTTCATCAATCTGATCCTTAAAACTCCAACAGAAGAAAACATGCAACACATTTTGCATGTGAAAAAGTGGTAAAACATAAATAGTTACAATCTCAAAGTGCCGGCATTCAAGGAAGGCTCTAAGAAGCTTATCTTTCTTTTGATAGTTTAGACAGAAAAAGCTCAGGCAGGAGATTGCCCAAAACTGCTATTTTCTGACCACCTTTGGGAAGTGTTGAGTACCCTCATCTCCTGTTGACTTCACAAGAGATTAAGAGAGCTCAGCACCCCCCAGCATCAATCCCACAGATATATATCTATATCTACACACATACATGTATATACATATRTATTTATATATAAAATGAACTGCTAACAAATAGTGGATCACCTAGTCTTTTTCTTGGCCAAACTCCTTGTGAAAGGATCAGACCCAAAGTTAGAGGTAAAACCATATGCAATTTACAATAAGCAAAACGTGTCTATAAACAAAATACAATTGGAAATCTGGGAATCATTTATACAGAAAGTGCTGGCAAAGTGCAGGCATATGTGTACAAAACAGTGCAGCACCTCTACAGATTTCAACAGTTCCATTTCTAAGGTTTCTGCACTAAGCYTCTACCATGACCTGGGGCTGAGAAACAACACACTGTTAAAGACGAGGGGGTTACCCCCACAACACATTCTGAACGGGGGTGGGACTGCACATCTTAAACCCAACAAAGCTGTGTGCACAACTTGGGCTTTGATTCTTCTAAGCTCTCTTCTGAAGGATGCCATCATTGATCTGCTCTCACTCAAAGCTGCCCACAGTATTTCATTATGTGCCTACATCACATTTACACCGACTGCTCGAAATTCCTCCTGTTTCCCCTGAATACTTTCTTTTTATCCTGATGATAGTCCTGGGGTGAATCAGCTGAAAGAATTKGAAACAATCTAAACAGGGATTCAAGGAAAACATCCAGTAAAGTGGTTGCAAAATTCGAATGAGGTGCAGCTTGGGCAGGGTTGCAGCCTGCAGCAGCACACATGATGAACCACACGGGAGCACACCCCATCAGGCGGCTTTCACTGTCCCTGTCACAAGGATGGCCCAGCCAGGCCTGGCATGAGCAGGAGGCAGGAAGGATATGTTTTGGCCCTGCTTTCTATCCCATGGAACACATTGTTAAGGTCAGAGCTGGCCAGGTAGTCACCAGAGGAATACAATCCTGGTCTGGAAGCCATGTAGACTTTCTTCGCCTGTCAGGGTGTGCTGGGACAGCTGCACAGACACCAGCTGGGTCTGGATGAGGCTCCAAAGCTGGGTCTGGATGAGGCTCCAAGCTCTGCTGATACTCCAACATGTCAGCATGAACTAGGCCAGTAGGTCCACACATGTGGATCCACACCCTTGTCTGTACTGTCCTTTGTCAGCACTTCCAGCTCCAAGAGACCGTGGAGACTTGGGCCAGTGGCAACACACAAGCAAGGGCAAGAAGGCAGAGACAAACAAACCAGAAGAACAAGAGGAGAGGATTGTTTAAATGTCCARCAGGTCCTGAGATGGAGGCAAGAAGGATTGATCCTGGTATTTCAGCATCAGAAAGTGGTTTCACTGCGTGAAGAGTTGGTGAAACAGCTGTGATACCACCCTGAGACTTGTGGCTCCTTGAACCAATTCCTTTTTCTGCCATGAATGCCCTGGACAGCTCATTTTAACCACATCTTAACTGAAGAGATGACTCTAGTTGTTGGAGAATGGCTTGGCTGCTCAGTGGCCCTCAGGCTGTCATGGATGGCAGGAGTAAGGACTGAGCAATCCTATCTCAAAACTTCTGGCACTCTGAAGAGCTGAAGTTGCAAATGCCCCTGCACTGAAATGGTTTGAGTTTCAGTATTCAGTATGAAGACAAGCATTTCGTCTCTGCAATACAGCTGCAGCATTCTTAGGCATCTATCTTGGTTCCAGAGCAAGGAGTTATTTGGAGCACACAGTCTCCAGTGCTGCCAAATTCTGGTTCTCTCTACAGCCAGTGGAAAGGAGCCCTGATGCTTATTTTAGCAACCTGAATAGGAAGCTTAAATGCAACCTTAATTTCCCACCTGTAAAACTGGGACAATAGTACTCATTAGGGCAAGTAGTATTCTGTAGGTGTGGAGAGAAGTGTTTTGAGAAAGATTATGGGGATTATCTCATGCTGTTATGACGAGGCAAGTTTTCATGACAGAAACCAAGAGCACTGAGACTAAACTAGAACTGGACAAAATTAAAGGATTATGGGGGCTGCAGAGAAATTCTGCTGCAACRAGTGTGGTGCAAACTTCGAGACAAATGAGACACCAATCCTTGTGCCTGTAAATACACGACAGGTGGCTGATGTATGTGATCTCCATGAATCAGTGGCCATCTGAGGTGGGAAAGAGTGCAATATTAACAAGTATTCTGCCTGAAGAAAGAAACAACTATAAGGCATTAGAAGTGAAAGAATTTCTGTCAAAAAAATATAGATGAAATATATTTCAAASAATATTGAGATTATGATATAACTTTTAGTAAAATGTGGAGGGAAATTATATGGAAAATTATAAGAAAAGCAAAAGTTTATTGAATTTCTGTTTCAAGAAAATTATATTGTGTAGAAAATAATATGTTGATTTATGGCACATAAAGCTTTAAACACATTAATTGCTAATTTACTTTTCTTAATATAGACATAGGCTCAAAGGATATGGCGTAGTATCTGTCTCTACCTTTACTTATCAGAACAGTTCTGCTTCTAGTGCAACACAGAACCYTCTAAGCCCCMGTAAGATGTAGGCTAAATGACATAAACCAGCTAATGCAGCTCCACCTCTTCTGTGATTATACATGTGGTTGTTATAAAATGATGTTGATAAATTTCTTTAAAACCGTACAGCTCACATTTGGGGGTTTGGTTTGAGGTAACGTGCACCAGAACCACAAAATGAAGGAAGAGGCCTGCCTGGAAGTTCTGTGTGTCTAATTTAGAAATGTTCTCAGCCAGAAGACCTCTCCTTGGAGGCCGATGGAGAGAGGTTCTGCAGATCTCCTCTGYGGGAGCGTATTCACATGTCAGCACAGGCATTGCTCCAGTGTGGTTATTATAGCCCCTCGAGCACTCCCTGTTAATTGGGTGGCAGAGCAGGTGACTCCACCCACACATGAGTTCCAGGTCCTTCAGAGTAACTTTAAAATCTGTTTCACCAAATGAAGCATCCCAGTGAAGCTGGTTCTTTCAGAAGTCAAATGGCTGGGAACATTGTAAAGTTGTCTTGAGGAAGTAAATATACAGTCAGTTTGGATTAAAAGTCAGACCTTCACCCTGCTCTACATAGGAAAATAAGGTTCTCCAAACCCCCCCAAAATTACACATTTATTTCTGCACACATCCTGTTCTCCCTCACCTTTTCTGAAAACCAGGGAAACCAAGTGTGATAGAATATAATTGTTAGTCTTTGTACATTGAACATCTGTTCAGGAGACAGTGATCACTAACAGTTTGGGGATATTTTGTAGTGGCACTCAATGCTAACATATTGTTGAGATGGGTACTGTAGGAAATCCAAATTGAATTGTTAGAAAGAAACTTAGCTTATTTAAATATTTGCAGAACTGATTTAGATGTGATTGCCTCCTATGAATACACGGCACAAAAAAAAGAGCAAAAATTAACATGGRAAAAAATGGCACTTTGTAATGAGACAGTGGCAGCTCTACCATAGCTGTGGTTAGGATTGTTTCCATTATAAACCCAGGTCTCCACTCCCACTGCTACAAATTATAATAAAATACTTTCAGCTTCAGATATGGCATATATGGCCCCTGGCCAGGAAATTGTTTGGGCAAATTTTAGGTCATATGTCAGACACCAAATCGTTTTTTTTGAAAGTGAGTCATAGTTTGTCTATTTCTATTCTCACTATTTAGTCACACCATAAATAGCTGCTGTACCATGAGGCTGATCCAGAAAACATAAAAATATATTCCTGCACCTAAGATCAAGCCTGAGATGTGAAAAGCTTCTCATCATATTTTAAAATTCCTCTTATGACAAATTCAGAAATACAAGATTAGTTAATATTTAAATCTTTGAGATTTATAGCCAATGGGAAATTTGCAATGCTGATGGGGTGCATGAAAATCAATCCTAACAGAAATGTCAGTCTATGTATCAGTGATATTAGTACAGTACATATCTGTCTTGGGGCTGAATGAGTGGGGACTGTCTCTGGATAACYGTTTGAAAGAGTGTGAGAAAATGACAGTCACATCTTTAAAACCACAGTTCCTGTATGTGAACTACGGTGTGTATTAGCATCAGCAAAAAGGCAGTTTGGTTCTTTTCTCAGCCATGTATATGGAAATGTTTGCCCTTCTCAGTCAGATATGTAGCAGCAGAATATCGAAATATATTAATCAACAGCCTTAAGCCAAATGATCCAATGACCTTGAAGGCTGGATCTGTTGTGGTAGCTTTAGAAGAAGAGTGCCTGGTTCAAGAACAGTGATTTTTGGACAAGATTCTGGCCTCTGTTGATGTTAATGAGAATATTACCACTGAATCCATTCAGCTCAGCATTTACTGCCTGCCAGTCTCGTTGTGCCTACACTAAATGGTTGTGTCCACACTGTTGTGCCCTGTGTCCATCTGCCCACTCTGCAGCAAAGAAATCTTGGGCTGTGCCATTTATTTTGGAGAAATTCATGCACAGGGACAGAGGGAGCTTCAGCAAATTCCAGTTCTGGATCAGGACAACTGGGAAACTAGCACTGGATACAGCTCCAGAAATCATGTCCAGGACTGACGGTCCTGGAGGACATTTAAGGTTTCCAGTTTTTCATTCTACATTAAATGTGTTTCCTCTTTCTTATGAAACTAACCTCTAGAGAGGAGTAGATTTATATAAATACTATCTCTGCCACATTTTAAGAAACTATGTATTATAGCTTTCTTCTTTAAAAGAATTCCTCTCTTTAGTAGGCCTGTGGGTCAACATGTAATTCAATGTACTTTAAGCATGACCAGGGAGAAGTATTCATGACCAGAGATAAACTTCTCTTCACCATGGAACATATGCACATCATCATGTGGAATTTGGGCATCCCTACAGTGACTAACATATTTGCGGTACTGCTCCTCCAGGAATTTGATTCCTACTGATATAAGATCAGGTTCATTTGATGTTTATATTGAATCTTGCCTTTGGTTTTGCCATAACGGAGTTGCTTTTGATAATCCATTAAACAGTTYCTGGAAAGTGTTCAATGCTAAAATATCTTCTTATTAACCCTAATGAAAATCACTAGCCTGATATAAAGAGGTGCAATTGTGAAGTCCACTTTGGAATAGCTTAACATCTCTCATTTCATCCTGGTCAAATCACAGTGCAGCCATAATTTAAATAGGAGCCMTCCTTTTAAAGGGTTGTGACCGAATGTTTTAGGTTAGCTGTGAGTTTTGGTAATACCTTAAGGATGTCCGAAATGCAAACTGATACTTAATACAAAAGTACCAAGCTTCCAAAGAATCGTTAAAAGTTCATTCAAAAAAAGAGCCAGGAAATTCATATGTAATAAAATTATGACATTTCTATATGAAATGTGAAGACACATAACTGGTCAATCTCCAATTTTCAAAAGCCATTAGAAAAATYCTCTGCTTTTATCTTKCTGGARATAATATAGTTCTAGTCTAGCCTGGAAGTCTGTACTATGAGGAAAGTTGGACAACCCACAGAGAAGTTTTCTCTTTCATTTGTCTTTTTTTAGACAGCCATTTGTAGTAACTTAATACTCAGATTCATTGAAATCATGAACTACAGGTTTTGATGCCAAATCCTGCAAATTAGTTCAGCTAAAGCTGAGTTTCACCAAAATTCCCATTGACTTCAGAGAGGCAGGAATTTGGTCTCAGGTTAAAGTACCACTAGAATGAAAGATGCTAGGAACATGTGCTGAGATCCAAATTACAAAATTCCTCACTCTTTCACATTTTGGGTGCATGGAACTGACAGAATCCAAGATCTGAAGCCAAACAGACTCACATAAACAGCACAGCACAATAGCCTTTATATTAATTAAGTGGGGTGGCCATCCCCTCTTGCTTCCTGGTGGCTATTTTTGGTTTTTTTCACCAGCCCTGCCACATCAACCATGATACYAAGTACCTGGAGTACTAGGGGTCTACCTGTCCCTTGCATACCAATAAAGCCAGAAAAAATGAAGTTTTCTGAAGCTTTGCTTTATTGGCCCAGGTAAGGAGGCAGGGATAGACACATCYAAAAGATTTTTTTCTTTCTTGCTGAAGTCTTCTTGGGAAAAAATTTATTTGAAAAAGCCAAACTTATTGAAACATCTTCCCAAATGACAGTTTGGATGTTTTTGTGTCTGAAACCACTTTTAATTACACAATTTCCTTCACTTTTATTGAAAAGTAAGTGTTGAAATTCAGTATGAAAAACCTCATGTGCATCCAGAATAATTGTGTCCCATCTGGCCAAGAGAAATACTTTTATCCATCAATAGTTTGTTTTTTCAGTTTCTCAGAATTTCAGAAAAAAAATACTCAGAATATCCTTTTATTTACACAGTTTTTAAACAATTATTTGGCTTGTTTGTTTTGGAGTTACCAGCAAGCCAAGAAAACAGCCTTGTTCTTGGTAATCCCTACTGTCAGAAGGCAGCGTGAGAGGGAGAGTGCTGTTGTGCAATGTGAGAGATGAGAAATCAGGGAGCAGAACTGAGAAATAAAAGGCAAAGGGTCGGAAGTTTCAGAGAGGAAGGAGTGAAAGTACAGGCAAGGAAGAGGTAGAGAGAGATTATTTCCTTTCATGGTCTGGACTTCTGCCCCTTGCTGACCTGGTAGGGCGCATCCAAGGAATCCCCCCGTGTGGAGGATGAGAGGAGCCCAGAGCCAAAGAACAAACAGTAGCACAAAGCCCCCAGCCACAATTATAACTGACAGCACATCATTTTTAAACAGAGGTCTGGAGAATGGAGAGATGCTCAGAAGGCAAAATTCCACAAAAAGCAGATATTGCTGGRGGCAGAGGCGGTAGAGAAATTAAAGGGACATCATTCAACCAGATCCAGCTTTCTGTCAAAAAAAGCTTTGCTGGAAGAGCTTCAGTCAATCTTGTTTGGGGCATATTCTTAAACTTGAGACCATTCACGTTTGTTAAATCTTTTCATTCCCTTCTTTCTTTTTAATRTGAAACTCAGGTAAACCTGTATTCCCCTAAATTATATGTGTGCTCTTAGAGTAAGTAAGAAGAGGTGGTTTTCACTTTAAGGTAGAGCCGGGATTTTATATTAAATGGTATGGATTCTGTGAATGGGTTATGTCAGTTATAAGGGGCAGCAACAAGTATGTTGACAGATTATATACATGCCTATATTTGGATAAGATCACAGAATAAAATTATTGTTAAATAAATCATAAATAAATATGTGAATACTGTTTTCCTCCGTACATAGCTTTTCAGCCYGTAAGCAATGTGTTTATTTGCACAGAAGTATCTTCCACCTGTACATTTAAAGGAAATTAAGCAGCCAGACAATGCCTCTCCTGTTCCTGAATTTTAGATGCACGTTCCCGGTGCAATGAGTTAGCACAGGCTAATTTGATGGGGGAGAAATCTCTATTTCACAGCTGGTGTGTTCACCTTCCAAACTACACTTCCTAGTGCTTCATCTCCTCACAGAACCAAGTGGTCTCCTTATGTGTGCATTCCCTTGGACCTTATCAGCTGGACCATTGCCACTTTTTCTGCAAGCTGGGAAGCATACAAGATCAGGACATTTTTAATTGCAACCCCCAGAAGAAAGTCTCCTTGTCTGATGGGTTTATAACCCTAGAACCAGTGAATGTTATGTGCAGTTTTAGTCATCGCAATTTAGGATATGAAGCTATTAGAGAACACCCAAAGGAGGGCAACGAGGATGGTGAAGGGCCTTGAGGGGAAGCCATATGGGGAGCAGCTGAGGGCACTTGGTCTGTTCAGCCTGGGGAAGAGTCCCTTCCGGCTTAGCATATTCTGTGATTCTGTGATTCACCTATCTAGATCTCTGACTGGTTTTGGATCTCCTTCTGTCTAAGTGCTGGTAGAGGATACCAGAGGTGCTCATCAAGAGCTGTTGGCCACTGCAAAGCCACATCCTTGCTAATCCTAAAAGAATTAGGATTGGGCTTTGACTTCTAGCACCGGTTCAGAGTCCAGCTTTTCAAGGAGGGTACAGAGGGCATTAAAGATGCTGCTAACCTCCATATCCATGACTTTGAGCGGTAGGAGGTACCTCTTGAAAGCCAATATCTCTTCTCAGCACAAACAAGAGACGCAAGCTGCACAAATACGAGCRCGGATTTATAGCCTCGCAGCTGTGGGGATCTGAGCTGCTATTTGTGTCTGCATCGCAAGTGGGGTAAACTGCTGCAAGACATGGGAAGGTTTTTGTTTGGGACTGACTGATTCAGCCATCTCAGGTAAAAGTAAACTGGTAGCTGTTCTGAGGTCTCCACAGCCCATCTCTTCAGACATGCCATATAGTGCAGAAGTGCCAAAGTTTAAATTCTGTGCTCGCCTTCTCTTCCCCACTACCTCACATATTCAGGCCCATGAGGATCTCCCTTTAGTGGTGTAGACTCAAATGCTAAAATCCTGCGTGGAATCACCCAAATGCACTTCCCTCGCAGTGTGAGCAGAGCCCTCTTTGAGCACACAGGTTGCAGGACAGGTAGTGAAAACCATTTCCCAGCCTGGCGTCTCTGCTCTGGGGCTGGTGTGTTGTTTCACAGACTTTTGTCATAACAGGTGCATTTCATAACTTTCTGTCAAGGAGTTTCATCTAGCACAAAGCATAACATCCTGGCACTAGGCAAAACCCTTTCTGGGGAATATTTTATAGCATGCACATGGAAAGGCATCAAGAGAGTAAACACCAATTAGGGAAAAGGCTAAGAACGCTGTTAACCCCTAAGGTTCCAAGTAATCATCACCAAAGTCTGTTTATTCAACCGTGGAATTTGTGTACAACCACAGGGGATATGAAATGGAATTGAAATTTGAGAAAGGGCTTGACTATGACTCCAACATAACAAGGCAGAGCTACTTTGTTCATTCCAGCAGAGATATTGTTGCCCTGTGATCCACACAGTGTAGCTGCATCTCGATGGGTGACACTGCTGAATGCCTGTCCAGGATTTTCTTCGCCTTTTTAAATTAACTCACACAGCTCTGTGTGCTGAACCAGCTCGCAGAACAATGGCACACCTTCAAAAATAAGGCCTGTGTGAAGAGGAGAAGTGTGGAGCTTGTAACCCGCCCCTGCAAAGATGGGCAACAGAGAACCCACAGGGAATGCACCAATCCTTTCACCTGCAGTCGGAACACCCTGGGAGATTGAGGCGTTGAACGGAAAGGACAAAGTGTGAAAGTGTCCGTTCTCTGTGACAGTGCCAGCTGTGGGGAGGACATCTCACACAGGAGGACAGAATATATCTTTTAAGCAAAGAGTAGTGAGCAAAGACCCTCAGTATCTTGCTAGTGACATCCCAGAGCCCCTCTGCTTTCAAGTGATAAGACTTCAGAGCTGGGATCTACACCAATCTCCCCCTGCCTGATAAATGAGAGGAGGAACAGTGGATGCTGTGCAGGAAACGGGACACGAGCCTCACCCTCCAGGTCCTCACCTTGGAGATAGCCACGAGAGCCCAGCAGAAACCTACAGGCAGCTAAAATGAACACAGCAGCCTCAAGGAAGGACAATGAACACACAGCGAGCTTCTAACATCCCTCTTACAACAGCACCAGGTTTTTGTTGCTCTACCTCCACAAAAAGTGCRGAAACCAAGAGCAGGACTCCCATCCCAGCAGTCTGCAGCTCCTTCCCCACACAGCAGCCTCTCAGACCTGTCAAAGGGCACCATTTTATCTTTTCCTCAGCCATTCCCTGGGCCGTGAGCAGTCCAGGGCTGTGCTCAGGCCATGGGAAGAGGTGAGTCCAGGGCTGCCCGGTGGGTTGGCTCCGWGTTCCTCTCCCTGTCTCGCACACCAGGGGGGACAGGAAAGGGCAGACACTGTCAGTTTGGGGACAGCGCCGTGCCAGCATCGCTGCACAGCTCAGATCAGGTGTCTGCCAGCTCTGAGCTCTGGCAGAGGACACGGAGGGTCTGTAAACAAGCCGGGGCTGTAAACAAGCGCGAGCGTTCGCGCGGCATCAAAATATGGACACCCTTGACTCTTGTTGATTTCGGTTTTGTTGATTTAGTTTTTACACTGCTGCACTACTCATTTGAAGCTTCTGAATTTTTTACTGGCTGCTGTTGATTCAAAAGTTTGCATAACTTCTGTATCTTATAAAGTGTTGACGTCTACGCTTCTCCAGTGTCTGGTTTTTTCTATTATATTCTGTTAGAATAAAGTTCGTAATGAAAAGTGGACAACAAAATCTCCATGGAAGTGCTTTTCCTAACCATAGAAAAGCATTTCTTAACCCCAAAGATATGTATGATGTGTGGAAACTTTAGAGTAATACTTCCTGGAAAATCCTGGGGTTTGGACTTACTTATGCAATATTATAAAACATTAATTATTACAAGCTCAATCTGAATACAATTTTTATCCAAAATCATTACCCTTCATTTCTGCCTATACAGTATTTCCTTATAAACTGTTTTATGATGTTTCTTGAAAATGCATTGGAATACCAAGATGTGTTCCATTAATTATATATCCATTTTTCTATCTTCAAGAAAAATTTTTCTTTCTAGTTTCTCTTTCTCTGCAGAATCAGTAACACAAATGCAAACTTAAGTCAATCGCACTGAAAACAATACATTTCTCACATAGATACATACAAACACACACAAGTATACATGCTGAACAACTAACACATCTATAAGGTCATTGGCTTCTGTAGAGATTTTTCATTTGATCCAGAGAGAGACAGAGGCAAGATGAATCCTTCCAGCAGCCTGTGGGCTGTGTAGTGTTAACCAGTGACATCACTGCTGACAGCTGAGGACTGCTCTTAGCAGAATCAGCTGCTCCAAAATTGGTGTGCTTAAAAGCCAGTTTACAGGCTGCCCTGTAGCTTTTGGGGAAGGTGGAGGGGGAAAGAAATAAGAGGTTTTATAGTGCTTCAGTTGCCTTTGATCCTGTGGTTTAGGGTGTGTTTGCTAAAGAAATCAATCTCTTTTGATTTAAAACAAAAAGTAGGGTTAAACTCATGCCTGATGTAACTCTCATGGAGTTACACTACTGATTAATATTTTAGGGCAGTGGCATAAGCTATTTTAAGTGCTGTGCTTTCTTTCAAGCACCTTTGACTGTATATATGAAATTCTAGACTAGCATAAACTAAACAATATAGGGAGTTGTAAACACAGTCTGTGAAAACAGAATAAGGATCTAGTAACACAAAAAAAAGTGTTCTACTCAGGAGTGGACCTCATTGACCTCAGGATACAAAGATGTCACCAACATTGAAAAGGTCTTTTTCATAAAGATAATAGGAAAAAAATTAGTACAGGCAGAGATGATGGGATGCCATTTTTACGACTCTGGAAAACATCCAGAAGTTAGGTTGAGGAATATATTGAGCTTTCTTTCCTGCAYGGATGGATCCCTGTGAAGTGTAACTTATACCCTGCTGGTTTGTGCTCARTGGGTTTCCGAGGGGACTCTGGAAAGAGCATGGGATTATTTTCTGGGCTCAAAGCAGATTTCCAGTGTGAGAGGTGTCTAAATGAAACATGGGAGAAGCACTCCTAAACTGGATGCTGCCCTGGTATTAAGGAAATACCTTTTAAACAGCTCACCTTTCTTCCAGTACTAATCTTTTGCTCCTCCGATACCCATCTTTTACTTAGAGAATCGTGCCACAGAGGCTATTTCTGTTTTTACAAAGCATTTTATTGTATTTCCATGAGGTTTAATAGGAGAAGCTGCTATAGGTTGTGTGATGCAGGGCACCTGAAGGATATTGAAAAACCAAATCCCATCTGTTCTTATCTCCTTACTGTATCAAATTAGACAATTGAAAATACTCGTCTTTCCATGAGTATTAAAGATAGGATGTTTGGTGTTCTGATGGTATAAGTTTTTAGAAAGGCAATCTTGTAAAATACATATAATTAGAACCAGCAGTATTCTTTTGGAAGAGAAATAGGTCTGGGTAGAGTTCTTTAGAAAAATCAATCTGCATTCACCAGCAATTCCAAAGAATTTTTTTCATTCTGTCAACTTTTTCAAGCAATAAATCATCGTTACTTTATATTACTTTACATAGAGATAACTTAAACTCTGGCTGATCGACAACTTTCTTATTCAGCCTTTGACATCAATTATCTATTATCTATTCTTCTGTCAATATCTGCTGTCTAAATCTCATGCAAAAGAATTACACCTTTAGAGAGGAAAAAGTGCCTTTACTACACTATCCAACATTTGAATGACTACATTTATTCAGTGTTCAATAGGACTGGGCAAATAATTTAATCAGCACAAA
The DNA here is from genome assembly GCA_018881555.1 of Amblyornis subalaris. NCBI lineage: Eukaryota > Metazoa > Chordata > Aves > Passeriformes > Ptilonorhynchidae > Amblyornis > Amblyornis subalaris. The sequence goes on along the minus strand of JACAXG010000101.1, from coordinate 407,704 downwards.
GCCACCCCAAATTTGTTGGAGTTAATGAGTTTTTTCAAGTCAAAACTTAAATATCTTTACTATTCCCTTGGGAAGCCTGGGCAGGAAGGTCTCTGACGTGAATCTCCCCACCTCTCCCCAGGCTGCTTTGCAGGGGGGAGGAAATCACTGGGATGTGATCCTGTGCCTTGCAAATGCCCAGCTGCTGTTACAGCCCCTTGGAAACAGGGCCAGCTGAATAAGCAGGCTCGAGGCTACTGTAATTAAGGCCAATATTTTGCATGGTGTAATGTTTGCAAAGAATCACATATTTTGGCATAAAGTCTTTTTGGGAAAGAGAAGGGCCAAAGTGCTCAAGCCCTCGTGGACACAATGAGTTGGGCAAAGGGGAAGGTGAGGATGAACAGCCCACTGCTGTGGCTGTACAGGGCTCTGGGCTGCACCAGAGGTTTGTTCTGCTCCTCGCTCTGGGCTTGCACAGACCATTGGAAAYGGCAGTAGAACAGCCCTGACTGAACTACCATAGGGTGGGATGTGGTTCGACAAAATAGTTGAGGAAAACCACTGGAAAGTGGAAAAGCCCATGCACTGATAAGGCAATTGTGAGGTGGGCTGAGAGGATACAGTGGGAGCAGTTCAGATCTATTGAGCATATAATATGCATTTAAGAGGACCAACTAATTGCATATCTTCCTAACTTTCCAAAGAGCTTTCCAGCCTCTGTACATTAATAATGTTGCACAGTGAAAGAGGACTCACATTTAAGGTGGACCTGAGGCTTGTACTCAAATTTTCTAACATCTTTTTTTCTGAAAGACTTTTAAAAATTTGTGGGATTTGGGGTTGGTTTTTTCTTTAACTGAAAAATTGAAGTAATATCAACGTCTCTATTTCGTATTTCTTAAAAATCCACAGCCCTGGCTGAGATGTTGCTGGTGCTCAGCATCAGGTTTACTTTTTTCAGGAAAACCAAAAACTGCCAGCAAGGTCTCAGTTAAAGCAGCCACCACTCCTCGTGGCTTTCTTTTTAAGATGACGCTAGCCCAGGTCAGAATGTCCCAGCTTTGTCATTGTGTGTTTTAAAGCACACTTCAATCATMATTTTCTCAAGTGCCAGTGTTTCCACTTTATTTTCCAGCACTGTTATTTGAACAGAGTGRCGTGCTTCCATAAATCTGAAAGGGCAAGAACTGGCAACTTGGATTTTGCACTAATGTCTTATAAAATRACAAAGGAAAAGGYGAAAACAAAGGAAAATGTGAAAACAAATGAAGAGCCCAGGCACACACCACAACAAATGCTGAAGTAGGATACATCAGGATCTTTTGGCAGTCATTTAAAGAWGGGCCGTTGTGATTTGTAGCAAGACAAGTCTATCCTTTAAARTTATTTTGGCTCTCACCAGGAGTATCCAAGTGCCTCTCCTGGAGAGTAGGAGCTCCATCCTGCGTGGAGCTGATGTAATCTTTGCATTTCTCAAGATGCTAGTGAATGCAGTATAAATGCTAACAAAGGATCATAGGGAATCCATTCTGCATTGCATGGACACAGGTCAACTGAAAATCTCATTTCACAAGGACCACGGCAAGTTTTCACTGCCAGCCAGCCTCACATTCATAAATGTGAGTAGTAAACAACATCTAAAACTGGTCTGTTCTCTGTGTATTTTGCATATTTCTATGAAGAGAAAGTACAAAGTTTGCTTGTACTTTCTTTTTTGTCTGCAGCATTTGTGAGCCAGTGCCCTGGTCTTCACTGAGCCCTTCAGGTGCTAATGAACAAAAATATTGAGATAATGGCTAAAGCTCAAATACTATCAGAATTCTGGCAAGAAACTCCCTTCAAAATACTTGCCAGAATTTTGGAATTCTCTCCCCTCCAGCCTTTACAATGCCTTGACTTTGAGACAGGAAACCCTACTAATTGCTGTGCAAATATGCAGGTTCATGTTCTGGCTCCTGAATCTCTTCATGGCAGGTTAGATATAAATTTTATGTTGCTGTCAAATATTCTGCAGTTTTCTGGAGACAATTGTACCACGTCTTTGAAGCATTTTGAATATAGATTTTTACTAAATTTAATACAGAATATTTACTAATATGACAGTATCATAATCTCTGTAGCATTTTTTTTGGTAGTACATTTGGTTTAGTATTTACAGTCTGAGCGTTTTCAAGCCATGATGTGCTGGTTTGGTGTCTTCAGTCATCACAGCTCAAAACGGTTTGAAGAGCCCATGCTGGTTTCCAGTCCTTGACATTACTCAGTTAACAACTGAGATCCTGAGTGAAAATTAGCAGGAGGGTGAATTTCACTGAAAGTGCTGCCACCACAGAATACAGACACAAATTTGCACCCCTCTGCATTGTACCTTAGTGGTTTTGTTCTTAAAAACTCCTGGTAACCATGAACAGAAGAGCCAATGGTTGAGACTCATCTCTGTCCTGTTTTCACAACAGCAGCCGGATCCTGACATGAATAGCTGGGACTTAAGGTTCCTTCACAAAATTTAAAACGCTGTCAATTCTAATATTTGTTGCCAGCTCAGAAATAGCTTTCTGTAACATTTTTTCAGGACTTTTAGCTTCCGTTCATACAAGGAAGGTTTGTGTTTCACAGAGACATAGACGCTCTCTAAAAGGGAGAGCTCCCTTTTGTGGTTTGATGGGTGATGGCTTTGTTTCTTTCACATTTTTTTTCTAAACATTCACCTGATCATAATATCCAAGTCAAGAAAAGGCAAGAATAATCTCAATCCCTGGGAATAAGATTAGTGGTTGTTTACTTGTGAGTTCCCTTCTAATGGATGACAGGAGTGAAAAGCCTCATTGTTCAAAGGCAGATAAATAAAACCCCATCTGCTGCAGACATTGAGAGAGTATATGTATCTATACCCTGTACAGAACTCTGCCATTAGCTAATAATAGCATTAACAGTTCAGAAGTAAAAAAAAAAAAAAAAAAAGTCTCTAATACTTAGTCTTAGCAGCTGATAATGTAAAATAGGGTGGCATTTGGAAGCATAGGATGATGCCAGTCCCTGGGGAGAGAAAGGTGTTAACTTCTAATAGCTTTTCAGTAATAGCCAAGCATCTGCAGTCCACCATAAAAAAGGGTTTTTAAAAATTAATAGAGCTGAATGTGCTTCACACTGAGGAGAATGCCAGATTAATAAGCGCATTAAGGACCGCTTTGGATTGGAAATAATTATGGAAGATGACAAGGAGCAGAGGTGGCATTGGTGGTGCTTTCAGGAATGCATTTTAAAAAGCAGTTTAAAGAGCCTTCAGATGTTGGTATTATCCTGCGTGACCAAATTAAGAGCAAATGAGAAAAGTTTATCTGGCATTTTGGAGTATTGAAAGGGCTTAGTGTTATAAATTATACAGTATGAGGATAGGCAGTGGTGAGTAAATTCGTGTTAAACATTATTGGCAGTTTAAATAGTAACTGCTTTATAAAGCACTAAATATTTTAATTTGGAAGTAGAAGCGTATTCACTCCCCTTCCAAAAAATCGTGTTTGACTTATTTATTTGCCAGCCCAATCGTTAGACAGTTTCCCACTGATGAACTGGTGAATATTGTTCCCAACAGGCTGTTACAAATGTAGAATAATAGAGGTGGGTTATAGGTTTAGAATTGATTTAGAGCTCCACTGATGAAAAAGTTGAAAGCCACCATGACATCTTAATCTTCAGCAGCAAAGTAAGCTGTGTGCGTTCGGGGCTGTTTCCAAATGGCTTTCCTGGTGTTTATCAATATTTAATCGTCTTGTTTCAGCTCCTTTTTTACCACTTGCTCTCACAGCCCTTACAGCACAGATATCTTCACACCACAGTTCTTGATGTTATTGATACAGACCAAAGCAGGCTCAGCTTCTGGATGATGATGACACAAACCCAGGCTCCCAGGCTTTAGTTCTCTGGCACAACAAGGCCTCGCTGAATGCATTAGAGCAGCTGCAATCCTACCTGGTGGGTGGTTAGTACCAGGACAACCATCCCTGAGCTACACCAGTGCTCCCACAGCAATTCCAGCAGCAACAAAAGTGCTATTCCATGTCTGTGTMGCGATCGGTTTCCCTAAATACAAATATAATAATAAAGGAAAGCTTTTACATAAAGAAAAAAGTCTATGCAAACTCTCAAATGGGTTTTAGGACTTTTTCTTCTTAGTSTAAAAGTGGGCTGCTTTTTTCTTTTACCTGATTAAGTATTTGCAAGAAGTCACAAAAAGAGAACGCCATTAATATCCAATTTTCTAATAATTACTTTTGGAAAAAGCAAAACTAATGCTGAAATATCTTCTAGGTGAGTGATACTTGTAAAGAGGCAAACCCCACAATTATAACAGCATCTTCCATTAAACAGTTCTAAGTACTGTATATGCAACATGCTGGAGACTCATTATTTCAAATCCAACTTCTCAAAGATTTATTTTTCTTTTGAAACAATTTCTGACAGCTTTTGATCTTCTAAACTGAAAAAAATCAAAGAAATCTGTTTCTCTGGCATATTAATAGCAAAGGAATTTCTGGATGCTGCAAAGTAGGAACTGAATATAATAGCATCTCAGTTTTATTCATCTTCAAAGAAAACCAAATATATTTTTGAGACTAAAAAAATAGGATACCCTACAGATTTTGAAGGGATGGGATAAACCTCTTTTCACAAGAAAAGATGACAAGAAATTCATCTTGAAGGACGTTCACTATGCCTCTGTCCATTTAATACATTTACAAGCCAGCTGCCATGAGTTAATCTGGCTTTTACATCTGAAGCAAAATTATTTTATAATTTGGGGCTCATATGCCTAAGGGATTTTTTCTGTTCCCAAATTCTTTGGATATTGTAGATCAACCTGCCAACAGACATGGCACTAGCATACGCTGTTGTCTAAAATTTATGCAAGGGGTTCMTTAAAAATCCTTTTGTAAAGGTTATATATAGGAATCTTAAAATCTTTCATTCATGGCCTCCCCACTCCAGCTTTCTGCAGGTGTAAAAATGAAATAATAGCAGCTGATTAATTATCAGATGTGTGTGTTGTATGTGCATATGTTTATCTATGTAACAACAACAGAACTAATGTACAGTCAAACYGGTAAGAAATAAATGAAACCCACATTTTACAAAGGTTCATAAATTTGGGTAATGTTGCAGAGTTTTTCTTGTACAGCTGACTGGTCGAAATATTATCTTTCCTTAATACCATTCTGCTATCTGAGCAGGTTCAGGACATTCATCACACACAGCCATGAGCTTAGCTATGGCTGCCATGGGAAGTTGCAATCCTGTGGGAATTGTGTTACTTACGGTGCCAGGCTTGTCAGGAGGAGGTCAAAGGGATATCTCAAAGAAGCTGCTGGCCATTAAAAATCAGTTGGGTATGCAAATTTCCAGAGATAAATTATACCAAAAAAAAAAAAAAAAAGAAAAAAAAGATAATTTAGACTGTAAACAGTGAAGGGACAATGCAAAGAAACCACCAGCTGTGATAGGGCTGAAAAACTCTTGCTGTGGAAACTGCTGGGTTACACATCATAGGTAATGTAATTTTAGCATGTGCATGTCACTAACATCCAAAAATAACAAAATAAGTAGTTATGCACATTAATGTACACAAAGTGAATTATACAACTTGCAGCCACTCTGAGAGTCCTGAGGGTTTTATGTGTATTTACCAATGGAATGGCATCTCTATTCTGATGTTTAGTAGAGGCAGTTTGTGGGTGCTGTTCAAAACCTCGTTTTTACATGTGTAAATGAAAGTTTTGATTTTATCTTCAGTAACAGAAAGCAAATCTTGATAAATAACGCTTAGCTGGTGTAAATTGCCATCATTTATCTATCCATGGCAAATTACGCCGGGTTAGATTCAAAGGGTTCCAGAGATGGCACTGCTTCAGCATGATGAGGCATGAAGTCACAGCAGAGGCTATCATAGTGAAATGATGAAATTTAAAGGCCATRTTTTAAGAAAAAGTAAAGAAAACCTGACATTTTTAAAATCACATTTAGAGGGGGAAAAAAAACCCACCAAAACCAAATGTTCTCTGACGGAAATGGATTCCAAATTCACACAAAACMCTACCAGTTAATGCTTTCTCATGCCTTGTTTTTACCCAGAAAGTCATTTTTTAAACCTCTGTTTAAAAAAAAGGAYAATATCTTATGGCAGACACCTGTACCACACTATAGCCATTAAAKCAGCCACTCTGCAGGAGTAGCTCTAATACTTCTTTGTTGGGTTTCATTACAGAAATACATACAACTTATAAAGTACAAAGCACATAAACGTGGGATCATGTAAGAACATTGCTGCCTTCAWTCCAAAGATCTGAGGCACTGAATTAATACAGGAAATTAAAGAAAAAGTGTAGAAATTCATTGAGAATATATATTAGCAACAGTTTTTGTAGAAAAACTAAATTTCCATGAATCACACAGCATGATTAAAATAAGGAGGAACTAGAGTGTCAAGTCTTGACCTAGATGCAGATATTTTCAAATATTCTAAGGTTGTAATTTCACAGTCTTTTTCATGCAGCTGCAGAAGACAGATTTAAATTTTCCTCTGAATTTGGAGCTGGGATTTCTGTTTGGAGCTCCTTCTGATTTCACCGCAAATTATCTCTCTATGTAGGATGAGTAACAGGCATTGCTAAAAAAAACAAGTTTCTTGAAAGTTCACACAGCTCTAAAGACATAAAATGCTTTCCAAAAACTTGGCTTAAAAAGAAGAAATAGGAACAGAAAAGTGAAATCTATTCTACCAAGGGACTCCAACAAGATTTTTGGTAGATTGCTCGGAAACAAGCTATTGACTCATGGGTCTTCATTTTCTAATTCATCCRGAAGAACCACTCTCTGCACTGACACTATTTATTAACTGGAATTCTGTGATTAGAAAAACGTGACAGTGAAGACCTCCTACAAATAAACAAGGCTTTAAAAATGCGGTAACCATTTATGAAGTCTAGAAAGTCTCTATATGATGTCTGCTCTCCATAAAAAGCCAGGAAAGTTGGAGATTTGTGGACTACAATAACTCACCTCATACCTGGAAAAACTGGGAAAKAACCAGCTTTGAAATGGAATAAATCATCAGCAGTATCCATGAAATCTGRTGGTGAACCATCAAAATTTTACAAAATACACTTATGTGTAAATGCTAATACAGAGAACCTGGTTTTCTTGACTACCTTTAAATTAATCTGTTTATAAATCCTTCGGAGCAGGACTGACAGGTCCTCTGTCTTTGAACAAGGCCTAACGTGATTTTTTATTTAGTTTGCAGTCGTGTTTCAGTGTTAACAAGCATAAAAAAATTCAAAACTTATATAATGTATATATAAAATTATATAATAGTTACATTCATAATTATATAATAATTATAAACTTATATAATATTATTCCATCAAAGTATTCACAGAGGTGGCATGGGATCCAAGGTGTACATCCCAGTGAAAAATAATCATCCTCATATTTCCARTGTGTTTGAATATAAGGTCCATTCTTGGCATAAGGAGAAATACAGTGGCAGTAATAGTTTTTAATAGATTTTAGATAACTCACCAAAAATTTGACTGTTGTGGTCCAGAGGTATTGTTCAGAATTGGGAAGGTTAAAATGAGTGTCCCAAACTTTGACGTTACACCAGACTTGGACACTTGGATTCTCTTTATTATTATTGATGTTATTATTATTATTATTATTATTATTATTATTATTATTATTATTATTATATAATTATAATTATAGTAATTATTTTACTTCAATTATTAAACTGTTCTCATCTCAATCCATGAATTTTCTCATTTCACCCATCAATGGAAATGAAATCTCTGGAGTTCCTTGCCCACAGCAAGCCCAGGAGCAGATCTAACACTGTGTGAATGCAGTATGGGAAGCAACCCATGCAGGATGCGCATGAGTATTCCTGTGCTCACCACCAGGAACATCTTCAATCAGGTCCCCACAAGCTCCCTGCTCACAGGGGAGTTGTCAGGAAGTTGCACAGAGGGAAGGAGGATGGTCTAGGAATGGAAGCATGGGAGGGATTGGTTGGTCAGAACCAGAAGTGATGTTCTCTGACATTTCTCCATTCTTTACAACACCAGCTCCTTCATCCCTGCTAAACCAGAGAGACCCAGAGGGATCTAACTGAAATCACAGCGATTCCACAAGAATCATGGGAATCTCATTCCACGGCATTTCATGTGGTCCCTAAGAGTCCAAGGGGCTACTGCCAAGGGGCTTGAGAAAGGTGACCAAGAATTGTACTTTCCACAGAGAAAGCTGAGGATGGAGTGGTACAAAAGACTCCATACCTAATGAACCTCTATGRCACTGGCAAGCTCCTAAGCTGCTCGCAAGGCTTTGCCTGAAAGTTTTCGAATATTTCCAAAAGCTGCCTCAAATTCCCAGCTGSGGGGGAAGCCAAGCAAAGCAAGGCCAGATGCGAGTGCTTTAGCAGCTTCCCGCTTCTGTTGCCGTCCTCTCACTGCCAGGCTCAGATGCACATGGAGCATCTGGGTGTTTATAGCCCTTAAATTCTATTAATTCTGTTCATTCGTGCTGTTTTCAGACTGGCGTCAGTGGGACGTGGGGAAGAGCAGGATATTCCCTCAGCACCGATGTTGTATTGGCCACTGAATAACATTTTACAGTAATATTACCACTTTTCCACCAGTCATATGTTTCCTCTTCCAGACTGGCTGCTGTTTSAGGCGTGGCACTGGGTCTGCAACTTTAGATGGAAAGTGTGAAGCCTGAGCCCAAACACAACTGCAAGGCAAAAAAAATGTGTTAGTATAACTCAGAAATAATAAATTGCCACTCATGCCAAACATGGATAGGCAGGTGATGTCTGTGTAACTCTCTTCCAGAAGGAAGATAAAAACAAACCTGGAAAAGAGACCGGGTAGATACAGCACAAGTCCCAAGTCCAGGTGAAATTAATTCAGATTAGGTCATTTCTCATGTTACAAAGTCTCCCTATAATCTGATGATCATCTTTACTAGCTTGAATCATTTCAAAGAGTAAAGAGCATTAAGTCATTGAGCTGACAATGAAAAAGGAAAGTGTCTATTTGGCCAGYTAAGTGAATGCTGTAATCTTTAAAGTGTCTTTTCATTCGAGTTACCACATTGCTGAAGCCAGAAGGTTTTGCTTTGTCACAGAAGACTTGTTTGTACCTGCAAGGAAAAACAGACTGTCAGCAAAACTCAGTGGGCAGTCAGACAAGAAAYATGATGTAATAACTGCTGCAGACCATGCTACACTCACTGGATTCAGAAAATGGATCAAGATGTTCAAAATAAGCTTCTACTTTTCAGTGAGACAAGTCTTCTGTCACTGTTGCCTTCACCAGCGTGCCTGTAGGAGTGATACACACTTCAAAGCRAGGTGCTGATAAATCTTCTGTTTCATCACTGCTCCCCAGTGTGGAAGTGGTCAGGTTGGAGCTGGTCAATGCACTGGAAGTTACAAGGAAATTATGTGAAGTGTGGAAAGTACATGAAGGTTTCCATGGATGGTGCACACTGAATGACAGGATGTTTGCTTCCTTGACAGGACACTTCCTCAAAGCAGCTCCTAATGACCACTGCAAACGTCATAGCAGTCACTTGGAACCTCCAGCAGCCAACATGAAGAGCATCCTGGATGATTTTATCAGAGCTTTAGCAGTAGAGTCATGTCTATTTTCAGATCTGTGAAATGAAATGATTGACAAACGTGTGAGCAATGGTTGTCAAAGAGCAAAGTACTTACTTAGTGCTTTGAACTCCAAAAATTCTTTCACAGTCATCCATTTGAACATCGTCTTGAAATCTAAGCATGGCTTTGCTGGATTGTCTCTCTGGTTGTTTTCATTCCTAAATGATTTCTACATTTGCAAGCAAAGAAACTAATGGCTTTGAATATGCATGCTAGAACCGAGACATCAAAAAAATTCAGTTTTGGATTTAAMTAAGAATTGCCCTTCATCATTTTTTGGCTCATAGTGATATAGGAAGTGGAGCAGAGGAGCACTTCTTAGTGTTCAAATGTCATTTTCTCTAATACTTCCTCGAAGTGARCACAGGGAGTGATGAGATAAGAAATGGAAGTGCTGCTCTGGTTACAACCTGGCTGCTACAGAGAAACAACAAACTACTTGAATTACCCGGAAAAGGTGACTTGGTGCTTGAACTCCAGCAAGACCCTGGCTTGCAGAATACATTATGTTCTGGGTGCCATTCCCAGCTGTGGACTTTTGTGAAACTGGTTTTCAGTAGAGTATTAGTGACAATATACTGTCATTGTAAAAGAGATGTAAAAAGAGAGCTCTGTTTGAAACTGTCATCTGTCCTATCAAACCTTCACTTTCTCTCTGCCAAAAAGCAATCTCAACCACCTTAAATTATAAGCACAGAGAGGTGTACCATTTTCTCCATTGTTTCAACAATCTGTTTAACCATTTTTAGTTAAAATAGTTCATTATAGGGACATTACAAGTCAATTTATGTCAATAACACCTGTCCAGATTCCATATGTCTGAGGAATGACAAAACRCTAAAGGTTCAAAAAGCTTTTATCAGATGTAGAACTTATCCCAGAATAGGTCTGCTTGTTTTGAAGCTTTACTAAAGGAAGGAATTCTGGTCAGTATCAAGGCTCACAAAGTTTCCAAAGTGGGGGTTTTTTTAGCTTTTGGTGATTAAGACATTGGCCTTAGTATATCCRTCTGAGAAAAGCATCTGCTTAGTCTTATATCTACATTTGTTTACATTTTATTCATGTCTGAAAATCACACCAACACCTTCATGTGTAAAGTACCAGGGAAGGAGATGCTACAAGAGGCAAGAGAAACTGGGAACCAAAATATAAGTCCTAAACCTCGAGAACTTTCCAATCTGGATCAGAATCTCATCCCTTCCATTCGTTACCTCAATTTTTGTTATTTCCAGACTCCTAACGAGGAAAAATAGGAAGAAATGTTTACCAAAACTTTGATTAAAAACTTCTACTCTTAGCAATTTAAGTTGTTTAATTCACATTAACTGTAATTTAGGAGCAAAGGAAAGCATTTTTTTCTTTATATATGGAAGCTTAGTAAACCAGGTAAGGATGGAAATATTCTGCCTCCTGTTTTAAATAAATTGTTCAGGAACAATGTTATCCTGAAACCTGAACACTCAAGTTAAAGGGGAGAGCAAATTTCATTACGTGATCCCTCTATTTATTTTAATCTGCTCATTCYTGGAAAAAAATGAATGAGAATTTAAACACACACAGCAGTTTTACAAGAAGCAACTTTTTTTTTCTAATTATGTATTCTTTACTTATTAATCAGTGCTACAATTTCCTGTGACATTTAACACAGACACAAGTTATTTTCATTCCAGAAGTTAGCAGTTCACTGTATCCTATACACATGGCACAAGCATTGCAAATGTAAATAAATGTAGGCGTCTGGGTTTTAACCACTGCTCTCAGAGAAACGTCTTTTTTAATGTGGTATAACTTGCAATCACACTGAATGTCATCACAGCTTTTGAGAGTGGGCAAGTCTTCATGCAATCTTAATTTTTCACTGAAAAAAAAATCCTGGCATCTGTGCAAAAATAATGAAGTCCATAGAAGGGGAAAGAGAGGAATGTAGCTAATAATCCTATTTATGTTCTTATGCACTACATTTCATTTACTAGAAATAGCATGACTAAATTCTAATAAATAAATATACTAATTGGTCATTGGAAATGCAAATTTCAACAACAATCTTTAATGCAGTATAATAAAACCCATTACAAGCACCAGCTTTGTAGATGCTTTGATTGTAAATAAGAGATTAGTTTTAAATTCAGATGTGCTGAACAGGTTGGCATAATTTCAGGTAGCAGTGGATTTAGGCTGCTTGCCAATCTGTGGGAAGAGCAGATATATTAATACCTGCACTGTTTCTACTCTCATATGCTCAGTCTGAGTGTTTGCTATTTGCTACATTAAATTATATTGAGTGGCAGACATGAATACRGTTTTCGCCTTCCAGTTTCTTGCAGGTCACTTTTCTTGGGTTTAGTGGATTCCATGGGGCCATTTTGTCTCAGAGGTTGTCTCAGTTTTTCATCTCGTCCAAATTACCTGCCTTGATGGCCACGGGATAAGCCACCTTCTCTCTGAAAACGACAAGCTGATTTCAGTGCTAATTTCCCCCTACACTGGGATATTGCAAACATGTGCCATCACCATCCTTCATTTTCTCTTTCTGGGTTACTCTCCAACCCAATTCCCCTGAAATCGATGGGCAAATTTCTCCCTTGGCAAATCTGCAGATGTTCTCAACCATCCCAGCTCCGTGCCAGTTTACATTGGCCGAAGATCCATTCCCTGCCTGACACGACTGGAATTACCACTGGGAAAGTGACACCACTTGAGCAGACAAAGATCTTGGTGCTACACCAGGCAAGGCAGGAGAAGTTTTGGCCCCAGTGCCGGAGGGAGAAAATCAAACCCTTAATTTTGGATTGGGCCACAACGGTGAGATTTATAACATTTCTCACTGAGCTTTACTGATTTTAGGAAGGACTTTTGTCCTTCTAGGCTGTATTTTCACAGCTCCAAACTTTCACTCAAGCATCCATTAGAGAAGAGCATCTTACAGAGCTGTTAACAAAAACTGTCTTATTAGCCTGAACTCTGCTGTCCTGCTAAGAGTTTATCAGGTGGTTCTAGAGCCCTTTSAGCTTTCCCAGCCTCAGCCACCTGTTTGCCTAAGATGAAGAACTCAGTAATTTACCCTATTACTTGGRTAAATATAATTGATAAATTTTGCAAGCCATGCCTTTCAGATTTTTTAAAGCACATAAGAGCCTGAGCTCCAAATTACCATTGTATCTATTTTAGTTTCTACCTCAGCGCTAAAAAAATAAATAAAAAATTTGCAGCTGAGTCTAAACCACTGTGAGGAGCTAATCAGTGTGACCACATGGTGCTACTATGGGTTTCCTTTCCAATCCCCTCACCTTAATTACAGTCTCACATACCCACTTGTTGCATCCTGCCTTAAATTACTTGTAAATTCTTTGGCACTGGGAATGTTTCCAGTTATGCTTTAGCATACCCCTAAGCACAGCAGTCTGAGTAGGACCTGAGGGACTTTTGTAATAAGAATAATTAGTACTGAAATTGGGATGCTTTGGCCTGAAGGGGAAAAGCCACAACAGGGAAATTGATTGAGGTGTCTAAAATGAAGCCTGTTTAAAAAAAAAAAAGAAAAAAAGAAAATCCCTGAGTGGCATCTCTGAGTGATGATATAACACAGTGACAGATCTTTTTGATGTACCAAGTAAGCACAGTACCTGAGGTAGACAGCTTTGACATGTGCTGCAAAGACTTTGGGGCAAGACAAGCCTTCTTTTCTTCAACATCAGACAGCTGCCTTCTTTACCTTGAATTTTCCTCAGATTCCTTGGTGGCATACAAGTTTTGGTAGGACTTTTCATGGCCAAGTCCCAGCAAAAGCCTGGGCACGTTGAGAAAATCACAGTGTGTGTGCCCAGTGTTTTTCCTCTCTGTACCTTGAAAGGACAGCAGACCTTCCACAGCACCCCGGGTTGTGTAAGAAACATCATCTAAGCAACTTTTTGATAGTATTGAGATTTTTTCATAGGAAGGAGTGGTAAGTTTTAACTGGCTTGTGGTAAACTTTGGTACCTGTGAGAGGCAAAGGACAGGCTCCAGTTCTACGGACCTTGGACATTGTGTTTAGCGCTTTTCTCATAACCCATTGCAGGCTGATCCAAACTCCCTTTTGTGATAAACTGGGTACTCTGTGAAGTGGTTGTCTAGTTTGGTTAATCACCTAGATCTCCCTGCAGGGCATTATCCATTCTGCAGCATTGTCTTTAGCAACCCAAAGATCTTTGTAAAAAGGTATCAATAATTTATCCAAAGAGTACTTAGCTGTAGTACAACAGATCTAGAGACCCAAATTCCTCACTCATGGAGGCAAACCAAGCTGTACATGCTTCGGTGAGGTCCTGCCTCCTTATACTACTGCTGTTTGACTGTCAGCCTTGAACTACTATTAATAAATTATCCTAATGATTGTTTTTAGCTGAGACAATAATTTGAAAATTTCCTGAATATATGCACACACAAAATTGCCATAAGGTTTTACATTTTGATCTTTTATTTCTCATATCCTGTTGAATGCCCTACACAAATTATTCATTTGTAGCCTTGCTTTGTCCCTTTCCCTTAGCTATGACTTGCTGGTGCCAAAGAATAAGATGTGATTCAGCCCTCTGGTGCATGAAGAGGATGAAGAGGACCCACTGGGGCTGGCTTTAGTCTTCTTCCTGTCATTGCAACCTGCTGGGTTTGTGCAAATAAACACAGCTTTGGGGCTGAACCAGCTAGACTAGGTATTTCCAAGGTACTACCATATTAATGATCATAAAACACACTTCCTGACTCTGTCCCAAGGGACCTTTTCAGAGCTGTTTTATGGGAAACTAGGGAGATCTGTTAATGAGTGAAGTAATTATTACCTGTGGGCACAGATTTAGAACGACTTCATGCTTCAGACTCCGAAAGCGTAAATGTCTTTGTTACGACTATGTTGTGTGCAGTAAACAAAAGGGATGCTCACAGAACTACAGATATGCATGTTAGGATGCATAATGCATATTTTTTTTACATTCAGAAAAAAAAATCACTGAGATAAACAGAAGATTTGGTATCATAAGCTCTTCTAAGAAAAAAAAAAAAAAGGAGTAATTTTCCATATAATGAGCATGATGAAATCTACAACATGTTGTTTATTTACAAGCATACACAAAATTAAACTACATTTCCTGTTTAATTTACAGTATTAAACAAAGGCACAATATCAGATCCTGATGCTGCTGTGCTAATTCAGAATGTGCTCACTTTTGTTTCGTTTCCAATAGTTAATTCTTAATGTAATGTTGTGTGCCAATCTGGTATATTTATATAGTTACACATGTATTTGTGAGATGATATTATGTAATTATAGTATCATCTATTTCAATGTAGCCTTTTCACACAAGGCCAGCAGCACACAAGACTCAAAAATTTCGATGGCCACATGGCCATCTTGTGCAATGATCTTTAGAGTTTTTTGTGATTTCTTAAAGATTTTGGTAGTGYTCCCTCACTGGGTAAATCAGATGAGAGGGAGGACTATCAGGGTTGTGGGTGGCATGGCTTGTACTGTTTCTGTTTTCAATTTTCCACACTCTTTAGGGGGCAAATATAACTCCAAGGAGGTCTCGAATTGCTGCTACTCCAGGAGACAAGTGATGCCTGAACATACTGGGAAGCCATGAAGCACAGAGGTACTAAACACTCACACACTCAGAGCTATGTGAGCCAGGATCTGGTACCCAAAATACCATAGAGGAAAAAACATATTGACAACAATTCTTGCTTTTCTTTTTACGTCCTCTCTGTATTTAAGGAGCTTTACTGAAATGATGTGGTTATAACAGAACGATGTAACACTCACGAGATGCTAGAACAGGTTGCCCAGAGAAATGATGGATGTTCCATCCCTGTTCAAGGCCAGGCTGGATGGAGCTCTGAGTGACCTGGTCTACAGAAAGATGTCCCTGACTGCTGCAAAGGCTTGGAATGAGGTGATCTTTAAGGTCCCTTCCAACCCAAACCATTCCATGATTCTGTGATTCTGACAAGCACATGCACACACAGGCACGCAAAACTTTCTTTCCAGATTCCTCCCACACAAGAGCAGATTCAGAGAGTGAATTCTTCGAAAGCTATAACAAATTTTGTGTTTTCTCCTCTGCCTCCACTTCCCCAAATCCCCCAAGAGCCATCAGATGATGAAGGAAGGGGAAGGAAGCACCTGGCTTCATGTAGCACACTGTGGCCTAGCTCAGGAGGAGCTTTCAGGGGTCTCTGCTGTGCTGCCTTAGAGGAGAATCTCAGGTAGCAGCTTCTGTATCAGGTAGAGGCCCTTGCATGGGGCACATGCAGACTCGAGAAAACCGAGTTGGGAAATGGGTGTTTGCACAGCAGAAAAACTTGGCCTTTTTGGCATTTTCACTACTCTCCTTTGGTTTAACTTCACCTGCCAGTGGGTCTGTAATGGTTCCTCCTCAAGAGCCAGGTTTATCTTCTGGTAGTTTGAATAGTTAAATTGTCATTCAAAAGCCACTGTGATGGGTCTCATCACCTTCAGGCACACACAGCCATTACACTCCTTCTGGAGGAGCCAGTGGGCAGAACACAGGGAGATGAGTGAGGAGGGAAAAGCTCTTACTTCAGACAAAATGTCTTCAAAAGTTAGTGATGATAATCTGAAAAGATTTTAAAAATGACTGCAAGTGTCATGGCTTAAGTTTAATTATAAATACATGTGAAGATATGAATTGCCCTGGGTACCTGCTTGCAAGTACTCAGTGGTTACAGCAGTCGAGACAGGCAGGGAGGTCATTTTAAGTGTGGCTTAATGCAACCAAAGCAGAGAAAAGATTTCTATTTGCCAAAGGAAGATGACTCAAATAACACCCAGAAAACTGACATGATGGATACCAGAATCTCACCCGAAGAAAGGCAATTACCAGATTCTCATCATACAGGAAACACAGGGTCAAAATTTTGCCATTTGATAGAGCTCAACTCCACTGTGAGATTCTACCCCAAGAGTTGCGTTTTGCTGCTTTGTGGATTTCTGACAAGTGAATGTAAGGGAAGTTTGGGACTGGTTCATGGCCAGATGTGTGATAAATATAGAAGATTTTTTACGGTGTTCTTTAATATAAAATACCTGCTCAGCTAATGAGCCCTTGGTGTAGAGCCACTGAAATCAGATATTGTCCAATAAATCAATTTTATTTTACATTCTACAGTTGTGCAGTTGATATTCAACTGGCCTAAACTGGATCTCATCTAACAAGCTCTTTCACTTTGTGGAAGATTTTCCCTCCTCAAACATTGTTTCTTATTTTTGCTGTGGAGTTTTCCTTTTATGCAGGGAAAAAAAAAATCGAACATGTACAGATATACCCCAGAGCCAGCTGGGTCCCATATATGTGTTTACTGAAAACGTGAAATTATGCAAGCCTTGATAAAACTGCTTGTGTGGTTGGTTGTGTTTTGGAGTCTTCAGAAATGCAGAACACAGTGAGTACTTGGACAAGGCTTCAGTCCTTTTAAATGAGAACCACCACCCATACTATGGGAAAACTTTTAAAGCGTTCTCGTTCCTGAAGTCATAGTTTATCACTTACTGTGACAAACGTTTGTAATGCTTTTGTAAACCCTTTTACACATATAGCTGCAGCTYGAGTACCTAAATAGGATAAAAATGTAACTTTGCTTCTTCCATCTTTTTATTTCRTATTTCTTGGTTTGGATTTTTGCCACAACTACTTGTCTCAATTAGGAATTAAACTTCTTTTTCTTTTTCTTTTTTCCCACTGAAAGGTATGAATTCCTGAATGGCAATTTAGCGTGTACACTTYAGGGAAACACTGCATGACTTTTCACATGATTTACATTAACCTTTCATTAAAAATGAGAGTGGCTGAGATCCTACTGCATAAGAGCAGCAGAAAATAAGTGATGGTCTCCAGAAAATGACTGGAGAAATGGAGAATTGCATTATTATTTGATTTTTTTACTCCCTCCTTTTCATATGTTAAGAATAGTAAGGTAGCTGTCCGGGATAACGGGAAAAAGCTGAGGATCTGTATCAGTTTGGGGAGGCGGACTCATAAGGATTGAGCTGGTCAGGGGCCCTCTTTATTCACATCAAATAAAACCCAAGATTTTAGTGGGAGAAGGGTTACATTTTAGATCTTATCCATGTGAGCCAGTCTGTCCTTTAGCCTGCGTGTAATTACGAGTAGGGGGCTACAAGAGAAGTTCTTCCCTGTTGGACTCAACACCAGCACCACTGGCTAAAGTCTACAATACTGTCATGCAGAAATCCAGATTAAATAGTGATACTGGTCCCTGCTTGCCTTAAAATCTAGGAATACATGCCCAATAAAGCTGCTTSCAAATGAAGATCATCTACCATGTAATTTTCAGCGAGATTGGAGCCATGGCAAGGGTGGGACAAGAATAGCATCAAATAAAGGCAAATATTCCTGAAATCTGCATGCTATTATTTCTACCCAGAAAAAGGGTCTGCAGGTCCAGGATGGTGGTAGTGGGAAAGAACATCTGGTGGCTGGAAGGTAACCAGAAATAAGGAACATATGGAAAAAGGGCCGTGAAGGGGCGGGGATGGGGTTGTTTCCAATACCCTGTGTCATAACGCCTCACCCCAGATTTAGTAGGGGCCACTGAGTGAGTTTGTGTGGTTGCCAGTGCTTTGTGTAGCATTATTGTTGCTTTGTTTTGTTTCTAAGGAGAATTACAATCTGTTACTATATTAAATACGGCGTTTGTGTGTATGTAGGGATGTGTGTGTTTCTCTTCTGCTTTAAGACATCGTTTGCAGCTTCAGAAGTAATTTTCAGATTCAGAAAGGGTGGGAGAGCCAAGGAAATGTGATTTGTTTGTCTACATTATCTGGGAACTACATGACTTGCTGTTTCCTAGGGAAAGCTCTATAATTTGATTGCAGATCTATATTTAAATGTGGGAGAGAGTGTAAAGGGGACCCGACACCTCCACTGTAAAAACTCAGATAATACAGACTTGAGGAGTTTAGAGTTCAAGGTATTTACATATTGATGTTTTCCAGCAGTGGTGCAAGCAATCTAACAGCRCAGGATTTGCCACCAAACGACTGTTTGGTTTGGGGGTTTTTCGACTCTCATTTAAGTGCGAATTCCTAGATATCTGAATTTACAAAGGCAGGTCCACTGGATTTCCATTTGCATATTTTTGGCAGCAGTCCACCTCATTAATGCAGGAGAGAATCAGCCAATATTATAAGAAAAACACATATGACACTCAAGGGAATTAGAAATATATTGTTAATTTGACGGAGTGTTAATAGGCCCCCTAATGTCACCAGTTTTTCCTAACAGTTGTCTGCAATGTTTATTTCTTGTTGGACCAACAAAATCATGGTTCACACTATAGATGTGAGCTCGTGATGGTGGCTCTTTAAGAGAGATGTGTTCTCCAGCGGGTGCTCAGCGTTTAGTACTCCATTTTAATCAAAGGAAAGTCTCTAAGTCAAAGGAGGGAGGAAATCAAACTCTAACTTAAATCTCTCGTGTAGAAGTAGATATTATTTTTGAATGATGCCTCCTGAGAAACTTTCCATTGACCTCTAAAGCAGAAGGGCTGCAATGGAGCGGTTATCAGGTTTAACTCTTGTGACCCGCAGCTGAAATCATTGTAGACTAGTGGCTACAGGGAGATTAAATTCAGAATGTCCTGTAAGCTGAAAGAAATATGAATCTAAGCAGTGCTCTTTAAGAAGCATTAAAGAGTGTGTATAGAAACTTAAAATTCCTCTGTGTTAAGTTACTTGGTATTCCTTCTCCGTTCCTCGTAGATTTATGAAGGACTACACCATTATTTTCGACCTTTTCCTACTAAGGGCTGGGAGGTTACAAGTTTTGCTCTGGTAATTACCTATCAGTCTAACAAAGTAACCTTAATTAGTGGGATTTTTTCATCCCATATATAGGAATGGGGCATGGTGTGAACACATGTTATTATGATTTAACACCTTGCTCRGATCTCATGCATATCCTTTGTCTTCTGCTGTCACCACTGTAATTAGGCAGCAGAGGTGCAATATGTTCAGATTTTTGTCAATACCTGCCCAAAGCTCTAAATGCATGTGTGACAGAAATGAAGGCTAATATGCAAAGAAAAGCTATAATGACCATTGTGGATAACCAGGCTCCATTTATCTCACCATAGTGAGCTCACTCTGGTGCACAAGCTTTGCTCATGTGATCACTCTGGTTTCATCAAGATGGATTATTGCTTAGAGAGAGCAGGGTTTTTCCTCTTTCATTTTAGCACAAATCTGTTTTATCTTCCCTCGACCTGACTTTTGATTAGAACAGGTTCAGAAGTGCTGCAGACAATACTTGTATCACATAATCTGTGGATTTCCAGTTCAACTTGCACTGATTAACCAACTTCATTATGTACAAATCCCAAGCAGGCAATCCTGTGCATCCCTGTGCCATGCTTCCTTCCTCCCTCTGTACCTTCAGTTCACCAGCACTTGAGAAAACATTTTCTTGCTGAACACAAGGGAGAATGYTTTTCCTCCTTCCCTGTCCTTACACATCAGAATTACACACTCAGTTATTTTGTGTAAATATCACCAGAACAAAAATGAATTAATCTATGCAACTAAGTATTGCTAGAAATACTCATTAGATAAAAGATTGGTTCAAAGAGTTTCCTAAAATGCTCCACTTCTTTCTTATTTGTTTCCCATCTAGAAATGAGATCTCAGTCCCCAGAGAATTTCTTCTCCTGATCCCAAGAGCAAAATTTATTCACTCAGAGATTAAAACCCATGCTGTACGATACAGGTAACTAATCACATAACTCAGGCATCGACTATCAAATAATTTCAGTGAAATCTTTTCACCAAATGAGAAAAGCAGCACAAAAGCTCTTATGGATGAAATGGGATTTATTATTYTTTTAAGTCTGCCAGGAGACAGTCAGAAAGCAGGAAAAAGGCAAATTTTGCTGAATAAGGGTTTTTTTGTAAACAATATGATGTCACCTGCTTTCCTCATCAAGCTTATACTGTTCAGTTGATAGCATGAACAGTACTCTTACTGCATGAGAAACCTGCTTTTRTTATCATTTACACTTTTCCTTCAATATTTTGTTTAGAACTACCAGCAACACTTTTACAACTGCTGCAACAGCRAATAACTTTATTTCTAAGGATCCTCACTGCAATTTTCGTTGTGATAAAACAACAGTTGCGCTCAGCGAAATTTGTGAGTCTCTAGAAGAACWTTTCTTATCTCTTAGTTTTTTTACAACCTCACGGGAAACCTTGCTCCAAGCCACCTTAGGACACAGTTCATTAAAGCTGAGTGCATGATGAAGAGCCATCTGGGAGGGGAGGAATGGTGCTACAATACACAGTAGGAGTATGGATGCAGAATACGCAGGATGTGCCTGGTGGGGGAGGGATGAAAAAGGGTGAAAGGGGCATATGGGAATGCAATCCAAGTACTGGGAAAATATAAATTATTGCAGAGGCATACATTGGGTTTTAAATTAAGTTGAACCATTCCTCCTGTTAAAGTCCACGGGACTTCTTGGAAATGAAGTAGTGATTAGCATTAACTAGAGTACACATTTTGCAAATAAGCCAAGAAATCACATAAAGTGGGTAGTTGAAAGTATATGTAGACACAAGTGACTTGTCTAACTTTTCATCATAATTAGGGATGAAAAATAAGTACTGCAAGGGCAACACATCCTATCAAAGAAATCTAAAACAATTCAATGAATTGCACCTTATTCTTCACTGATGACTGTGATAATCACATGGGAGTCCAGATTCCATCCAGAAGAATAGCTCAGAAGAAGGAGTCTGTATTTCAAGCAGCTAAAACCAGGTAAGAGGGACATTACCCCATGCGTGTGCACATTCCATCAAACTCAGAGGAAAAACAAGCAACAGAGGGAATAAACAAAATTTTGTATGAATAAAAGACATATCCTCATTTAAGTCTCTGTGGTTTTCATTTTTTGGGATATAACTGTTATAGTGCTCATTAACTGTTCTGTAAATATCTACTTTACACTTGTTTGTCTRAGGAAGACACTGTGAGAAGCCTCATCGGGTTGTTGTGTCGGTATATGCTCGTTAAAGGATGTTAAAGGATGCTTTAACAAAATAAATGTATCRACATATCTACCTTATGTTTAAAACTCAAGGCTGAGAAAAGTAACATAATTTACAAACCTAAGGCAATAAACCATCCCTGAAGGTAGATATGCAAGAYGATTTCCTCTTTTCCACTGGTTCCTGTGCAAGTGGCAATGTGTGTATTTTATTTTTCCCAATAGGCTTTCTTGCCAGAAAGGAAGATACATGGCTGGAAGCTGCACAGGAGGACGGRCTTTTGCAGCTTTATTCCTATACAAGTCATCTGTATATAACAGGACTTTAAAAATGTATTCATTTTTATGTAYGTTTCTGTGGTATCCACCATACAATATTTCAATACTGTGCACAAACTAATGCAGGCCTAGGCATGGCTCCATTCTTACTCTGATTTCTACCAGAGCAACATTGACTTCAATGTGCTTATTTCAGATTTTCACTAAAGGAATCGAAATTGCAGGGAGACTGCTCTTTGAGCAGCACTCAGAGCTATGTAGTTCAGCAGAATTTACTCAGTTTCTATTAGCACTTATTCAAAGTTGGCCACAAGTGTCAAATGAAGCTCCCATTTACAGAAATCAAGGTACTTAATTAAAATCTTACCAATAAAAAAGGGATTTTCCATTGTGTAATTGGAAGTCCAGATACTTAATCCTACTTAAAAATAACAAGTGCTCACACTTCCAAATCAAGAAGTGCCCTTTTTATTTTACTTTCAATAGTGCGTGAACAGTAAGCTCTCTATGGTTTTAACCACTGAATTCTTATAATTTAAATGTTTTTGAACTTTTGGTGAATGTTCATATTTGTTTTTGACTTTGAATTTGATTATGTCATTTATACTGTGATGTCCCCAGAGCCTTGTCAGGGTGGGGAAGTTTCCTTTAGACATCAAGATTTCCTCCAGATTAATAAATAAAAGTAGGCTGTATACTTTTAAACCARTGCTGAGGAATATCTAATTTGCCAAGTCACTTGAACCAGCTGTTCAGGATCAAATCCAAAGGGYTGGATTTTCTACCTGGCCATCCAAGGCAAACAATGAGTTAGAGGATGCCTAACCATGATTTGGAGTCTGTGTAACAGCAGCAGTAGAGCATTMAGGAGAACCTCTCCTATGCAGATTTCAGGCTCTAATTTTACACTGGGAGTCTGCTCATGCTCCTAACTTGACAGATGGAGGAACTGGGCTGTGGAGGATGGGGTAAGATGTACCTCAGGTGGTCCAGCAGGACRGTGGCAGGTCCCTGCGAAGACCCCAGGGCTGCATCCAGTAGGCCAGGCTGCCTAAAAAATAATTCATCATGGTCTCAGACTCCACAGCCCCCTCTCAGGAAGCAGACAGGACCCTGAAAAGTCAACCCTTCCTGTGGAAGACACATCTTTTGAATCAATACATCTTTTTGACCAGTAAGTGAAAAAAGACCAGCCCAATACCATGTTCTAACTATTGCACCATTCCTTTCCAAACTCACCGCCATGAGGGTGCTCACTGAGTTTCTGGAGGTGCTGTAGCAACTTACGGAATGATCGGGAAAGTATTTATGTAGACATTGTTTAAACAGGACCCTCTGGGAATTCTTTTTAATAYAAGCAGAAACTAATGGAGAATTTATCCAATTTGGCAGGGCACTGTGCAGGGACTGGTGTGTGCTTACCTGTTTAAATTAAATTGCCTTTCTGCTTGTTCTGCATACCAGGCAAGCCATGAATCAYTGTCTTTGAATAATTTTATCTGCAGTTTGAGATCATTGTGCTGTGCAGGATTACCTCRGACAGAGTCTTTTTTAATCACTGATGAAGTGCAGGTGGAACAACAGGAGGCATCTYGTGAGTCTTGTAACATTCACCTTCTTGCATCTGAAGGCAAAAAACCCCTGTGAGGTTCCTCTTTGTGGAGAATTTCCTCCTCTCCAGAAACCACCACAGGTTTTGGCAGAGTTTCATGCCATTTGGCAGGATTCGTGAGGGTTCGAGAACTGCCAGGCCTTCCTTTGCCAGGGAATACAACTGATCCAGGCTTTAAAGGAGGCAGTTGAGAGTGTTCCCATGGATTCTGAGAGCTTTAGAGCAAGTCTAGGTCAGAGATGAAGCACCAAAATGAAGCATTTCTGAGCAAYGAGCAGGCCTTTGTACCCACTACATCCAGAGCAGCCAGTTTGGTCACACTGGGTTGGATCCAAAAGACTGGCAGCAAGCACTGAGCTGTCCTGTCCTCTCTCTCTCTCAGGAGTTTGCTTTTTTAGGATCATTGGGACATTTCACCTGACATGGGAATAGGAACACACAGCTGAGTGCAACTGTAGGGACTTCAGGCATTTGTGCCTCCCTTGATTTCACCTGCTGTCTTTCTGGGACATGGAAMGATCAAGATTAAAGTTCCACGTGCTGGGGTCCACTGAAGAATGGTGGGAACCAGGCTGTGCTGCACRGGGATTCATCCAGGGGATGCTCTGTGGATCTCTCTGGACTGAGCCCATATGACCGGGGGTGCTTACAACAGCCAGCACAGGCCTCAGTGACTCAAATAAGCTCTTCTAGAGCCATTTATTCTTCTAGCGATACACAGGCCCAGTCTAAATGGACACTGGGCTGTCTCTGGCCTGGTGACCTCTGTYCCCAATGTGAGTGGGAATGAGGCACTGCACAGCATCCTCCAAAGCCTGGGCAACAGCACAGGTTAACCTACAGTATGATGTGACTCTCAGAGAGACAAACTCTTAGAGGTGTGATTTAGGGGCTTTGGAGGTGTCCGGTGCTGTTTACCGCAGAGATATTCATCCAATTTTTAATAATTCTSATTGCTAGAGATATTGGATATTACAATCCAAAACTCTAGTCACCCTCYGTACCTCCTTTGCAGAGTTCCACATAGTGCAATAAGGTAGAGACTTCATTAAAGCAAAAACTGTGAGAGTCAACTGTCCAGAATAAAGCTACCTAAATACAGTAGGTATCTCTGTTTTCAGTCTCCTTTCGAAAGGATGGACAGTCGTTCACAGAGATAATAAGATTTCTGTAAGGTTTCAGGTCTTGTAAAGATGCTTAACTCTCCTGAAATTAAACCCTGAGTCAAAGTTAAAATCCCTTTCTCTTCCTATCCACAAGCCAGGCTGTGTGCAGTGTTTTTAGTCTAGAAGATTACTCCAAGAGGAGTCTGTTTGCAACAGACACAACACAAACCATAACCACCATTTAGCTGATAGGATCAAAACTGGGAATATAAAAATATCTGCCATGCTCTTATTCTAATTATTATCCACTTTCTCTAGTTCTCTCCAGAGATTTGAGGCTTGTTTGTTGCAGAGGACATATCTATTATTAATCTTTAGGTAGTTAGTAGAATAATTTGCAGCATCCATTAACAAGTATCACCTTATGGATTACTAAAAAGCATCTATGCTTTTGCTAATGAGCCCCAGTAGTAAAATACTTTACATATTTTATGGCCAGACAATTATGTGATGTCTTGTTTTTATAGTCAATCTGAAAATAAATCGTTTCAGACACAGAGATAGTAGCTAACATGAGAGAAGTTAGCACTGGGAAATCTTGCCTCCTGAGTTGCTGAGTTATAACTGTGAAGAGATGACACATTTCCAAAGCATTCTTTTATTATTTCTAAAATCCTGCAGCCCACAAAAAAATGTCTGTTATTCACACTTAGGATAAAGCATAATAAATGCAAAGAAAAAGAAGCCAGGGAATTTCAGAAATAAACTGCTCCTTCATGGAATGTTTTTTTACTCTGTTTTTAAACAGGTTTCCTCTGAAAATAATATCGATATTTAACACTTGCCTATTTAAGGTGATGATAAAATCTGTACTTCTTCT
This sequence comes from Amblyornis subalaris, assembly GCA_018881555.1. NCBI lineage: Eukaryota > Metazoa > Chordata > Aves > Passeriformes > Ptilonorhynchidae > Amblyornis > Amblyornis subalaris. Next base: position 382,064 of record JACAXG010000101.1, on the reverse strand, counting down.
ATAAGTAGATGGTGAAATCACTCAGCTCTCAAAAAAGGCCTGCATTTAGTATTAAGCATATGTTCACATGAAGTGGTTCCCTCCATGAAGTCAAGGCAGTCACCAATTTACAGAAGGATTCACCCATTTTGGCTCACATTCAGCCAGGAAAAAGTATTCACTTGAAGGTGTCTTTGGGAAATAACATGCTGCTCTTTTATTTTCCATATTATTGTAGGTTTCTCATTTCTCCCTTTTGTCTTTGTCCTTTAAAAACATCAGTAAAGCAAATCCATCATAAGTGGTGGCAGCTCAGACGTCTGGCACTGGCCTGCCCGTGTGTCTCAGCACAGCTCTGGAGGGACCACCTCGAGGCATGTGGGAATAATTCACTCTCAACGCCCATTAAATCTTTAGCCTCTCCTTGGAGACTGCGACAAGGGTGCCAATTAATGTCAATTGTCACGGTGGTTTATGTGGCTGGGACACCTGCCCAGGAGGGGCTGAGCAGGGATCACCAGCAGCACTTGTCTGTGATGCTCCAGTGTATAAATAATTTCACAGGTGAGGAAGCAGCGTTGGCTCGTCACAAATTCCGTTCGTTACTGACACGAGTGGGACAGGAGCAGGAGTCCAACCAGAGGGGAGGACCCTGCAGCACATCCCAGTTCTGCTGTGATCTTTTCCTCTTTCCATGATGTCTCTCTTGCAGCAGGGCTGACATTCCCTATTTTCTTCTCTGCAAACTGACAAGAATCAATCCTTCATAGAAAGTTGCAGCTTACACAGCTTTGCAGTCCAGCAGGTATGGACCAAGCCGGTGTCGTGACAGATGCAAGTTATTTAAGTAATATTTGTCCTATACCTCCATGAAAGTGGGGTAGAAATAGTCTAGAAGTTATCAATTATGGCAATTTGCCACTCTTTAAATGTTTCCTAGCTTATTAAAAAGAGAGCAGAGCATTAATCAGAAAACATCTCCTGCCAGCTTCCGCTCTCCTCAGCTCCCTGTGTTGTGTAGCCAGCCACACTCTATGGAGACTGGAAATAACTGCCCACACCTTGGGTTTCCAAAATCCATCTTTTAGCAGTGGACAGCTAGTTTTGAGAGTAAATATGGGAAATTATATTAGTTGGTTTATGTCTGAAGGTACTGATGAACCTTGGGCTTTCCCCAGCCGGGCTTGTGCACCCTGTCCTGCCTGCAGACAACATTGAGGTTTCTCTTCSTGCATCATATGTTTATATACTTCCCCTTTCTTTTTCCCAGATGTAAACACTCACCTGATTTTCACTGGGATAATATTTGGCCTCCTTCCTTGATTTTCTAGTGGAGCCTCTGTTRAAATTAATTGGTCCCCTGGGACTAACATTTGCCGATATCACCAACAGCGTGTTACACACGGAAGCAGATTCTGCCCACCCAGGGGAATAATTAGGGAGAAAATTCAGTGTGGAAAACTTTATGGAGCTTTTTTTACTCTTTTCCTCACTGGCATGGGCTTTACCAGGAAATTCGCTCACAATCCTGATGTACTGGTGAACTGATTTGTATGCCTGAGTGGCTGTTATCCCATATTTGAACCCACTGCCAACCAGTTCAATGAGATCTTGTGTTCTGCCACAGGGTGAGATGGACAATTTCTTTCTGTTCTTCTGATATGTCCAGCTATCCCTCAGTTATATCCCATTTTTAAACTGGTCCCATCACCTCGAAATCTGAATCACTCATCTGCCAAGCTGTGAAAACTGCAGAGTGCAATTAGTTGTACAACATAATTAGTGTATTTTCCAGGATTTCTGAGTCATGTCTTTCCAACATTCTGCAGTAAGAATTATAGAGGTGTTTCAGGCTTAGGTGTTCACGGGAATGAGATTCCTTTTGTGAGAAGCTCCTGAAAACATTAAAGGCTGTTCAGAGCAAAATTAAATTATATTGAGATATTATGCCGGATTTGAGAACTGATGCTGGATTGCACACATATAGRCACATAATTGTACACACTGGAATAAAAAAGAATAAAAAGAAACTTCTGAACATTAAAATTTGATTGTAAGTGTGACAGGGCAATGTCTTTATCTTCTTACAAATTTAGATGTCATTGGACCCCTAAAAAAACATGGAATAGGTATTAAATACCTGATCTTTTAATTATGTCTCACATCCCTCCAGATCTTTCCCACTCATAGCACAAAGTTAAGGGCTGAGCCCATCCACTCTGCGGGTGCATCCTTCATTTGACAAACAACAGAGTTTTCCCGGGATCAGAAAACTGCAGGCAACAAAGTTTTCATCTGGGCTTCCATTTTCTATGCCTTAAATGACTCACAGCAAATGMAAATGGCCACCCAGACACCCACTTTTACCTGACAGGGATCTGTTGCCTCCCCAGCAGCCCAATGTTAGAYGGATCCCATGGGAAGGGGGAGGCAGAGTGGTGCGTTTGTGTTTATTCTGCACACTCTGTGGGCTGGTCTGAGTGCTGAACATTTATTGATGCGTAACCAGAGTTTTTCTCATTTAGCCAATTGCCCTGGACTCTGGCTGGGGGGGTGGAATTTGCATAATCACTACCCAGGTACAGGCAGTGTGTGCATCCCCTGCTCTGGCAATCAGCCCCTGCTCACCCAATCAGGGATTTGCATAATCCCCTTGCAGCTCCTTCCCAGCAGCTTCACTCTGGATATGCAAAGCCCTCCATTCTCCTTGGCTGCTGCAATCCCTCTCTGCCGAATGGCTTCTCTGCTGCTTCATTTTTCATATGTTTTCCAGCAATAAAGACATTTCTTTTGCCCCTGATGTCCTTTTTCGTGAAAATAAGAGAGAAAACACACTGRAATCTTCACACAGGTCAGTCTCTCCAGTAACTTCCTCTTGCATTCCTTTTTGATATCTCTAAATTTCCAGGTTGTGGTCGAGGGAAGTGATTCTGCCCCTCTAACCCTCTCTCACAAGGCTCCACCTGGAGTACTGTGTCCGGTTCTRGGGTTCTCAGCACAGGAGAAACATGGACCTGTTGAAGCAAGTCAAGAGGAGGGCCACGAATATGATTAGAGGGATTTAACACCTGTCCAATGAGGAAAAGCTGAAAGAGTTGGGGTTGTTCATCTGGGGAAGAGAAGGCCATGGGGAGACCTTATAGCACCTTCCAGTACCTACAGGGGGCCTGTAACAAAGATGGGGACAAGCCTTTTAGCAGGGCCTRTTGCAAAAGGACAAGAGATTATGGTTTTAAAATAAGAGAGGATCACTTTAAATTAGCTATAAGGAAGAAATTTTTTACAATGAGRTTGGTAAAACACTGGAACAAGTTGTCCAGAAAGGTGGGAACATTCAAAGTCAGGTTGGATGGGGCTCTGAGCAACCTGGTCTAGCTGAAGATGTCCCTGCTCTTTGCAGGGGAAGTTGGACTAGGTGATCTTTAAAAATCCCTTCCAACCCACACTATTTTATTATTCTACAATTCTACGATCTTCCCTGTCCCATCATCCAGCCCAGGGCAAGGCTCCCAGGCCATCTGTCCTGGTTATGTTTCCACCAGGAGATCCATGTCCCCATTTCCACTTGACCTTTGCAAAATGACAGGTACATCCAGGCCARGTCCTTTGGGAATGAGAAAGGGAAAGGAGAGGAAGAATGGAAAACACGAATGGATTTACGAATGGAGAGATCACCTCCAGGGATACAGATCCCAAATACCTTGCTATACTTAATCTATAAGATTTCCTCTGCTATTCCTGGCCTTCCTGATCTTGGGCCACTGATTCTAACAAGTTTTCAGGGCAATGCAATATATAAAAGCAGCTAAAACGAGCTCCACAATACCAGTGTCCCTCGTGTATCCCTTTTAATATCCCTGCATGTTACAGAGCTAAGAAATTTAGGGRTAAAATGCTTGACTTCATCAAGTGAAGTGCCAGTGAAGGTAGAAGCACAGTGCACAAAAGCAGCAGTGAGTGTAGCTGATTTTCCCTTCAAATCATTTTAAAKGAGGATATGCAACTTCATTTGCTTTTAATGTGTTATACCATTGCACAAGAAAATCGCATCTAATGAGTGCACGATGAATCATCAATCTCAGAAATAAGGTTGATTACAAACATCAACATTATCATAACGTTGAGGTCGTGGCTTCAATCTGGAAAAAGCATTTAAAACCCCGAGGTAATTACTTTCTTTTGTAAAAAAAGTARATTGCATTAACTTCAGCTGCTAATGGAGTAAAAGGTGCTCCCAGCCTGACTTCTGAGGTCGTAGACTATTTGTGATATACAACACCTTTTCCAAGACCTGTGAAGGAAATAACCTTAGGAATGATGTATGGCACAGCCTGATGGTCTAAGAAGAGTCTTTTGCTGACCAGCCAAACAGTCGTGCACTCAGATTCCCAACATTTTATGATGTCACAGAATCCCGTTATCCATAAATCTTGGGTAAATGCCTACTTATCTCTAAAGCAGCTATACACATTGTTGACAACGTTTTTGTAGCACTGTAAATTCTTACYAGTTACAGGTATTTTAATGTTTCCACTGCTCAGATATTTACTGTTCTGCCTTAGGAAGAAATACGCCCAAGGCAAAATTTTTACTTTATTGCTGTCTGTAATAGGCAGATATTTTTCTTGCAAGGGATTTCCTGCAATAAATACCATTGTCATTCTTATGACTGAAGTTGTTGGCTTGAAACACCTTGTCCTGAAATACTGCCTTTCCAAGCCATTATTATGTAATTACTACAGCTTTTGTCCTAGTTGCACAAAACATACAGGAKGCAGCTCTTTTCAGTATTCCCAAGGAAAGGACAAAGGGGAAATATTTATTTTTCAGGTGAAAAACTGTTAACTTAGAATTACCAGGAGACAGGTGCAACCCTCACTTGGAGTTGTGTCTAAGGCTGTGTGTATTTATAGCCCCAGCAAACACCTGTGTTTGCAACGGAGAACAATTGCAAAAAACACAGGAGTCATGATCCAATTGCCATTAAACCTGTCAGACCACAGGGGGACAAAGGAATTGCTTGAAGGGGTACGAAGCTGTCACAGATTGATGGGACTTTTTTTTACTGCCTGTGAGCTCTGGTGGGTTGAGAGGATGAGCTCTACAAGGCCACTGTCTTCCATTCCCAGTGTTATATGGTGCTGAAGGGGCAGGACTGTCCCCCAAAGCAGATCTTTCCTGTTGGATTTGTGGAAACACAAGCAAACCAGAGGAAAGGGAAGGTTCAGTGGGGATAGTCCAGCCGAAAATGGTAGCCACATTCAGCCACTTTTGGGTACACCCTCAGCAGTAGTGTCCATGCCTGGGTGCTGAGGATAAACAATTCTGCTCTGTTTTCCAAACCCAAGTGTTTAAAATGCCTTCTGCAACTATGGTTGGCATCATCACAAGAGGACTGAAATGATCTTCACCTGCCAAACAGAATCCTAAATACAAAAAATTACCTTAATATGTAATTGGAAAAATCAAAAAATTTGCTGTGAGACCAGGTGAGTGTCGCAGATGAAACTCATTCTTTGACCATTCTGAACTGTTGTTCTCTCTCTCCATCACATATTTGCCCCGATACCAGTTAGATGATTCTAACACAATACTTAAGAATATTATATTTTTATAATGCAAAATGCAAAAATGCTTCATTACTGCCCCAGACCTCATTGCAGCCGTGTAGCTTAATTTGTTTKCAAAAAAAAATTTCTTTTTTCCCTCTGAATTATGATCTTGCTTTACATGCAATGAAATGTTTGCTTTCTTGTTTGAGCACTGCAGCTTCCTGTTTGCAAGTACCAGAACCCACGCTCTTTAAACTGCAGTTGTTATTAATAAAGGTCTCAATGACTGACAAATCCCTACTTCATGCCTCTTTATTTTACCCATGGGACCTAGTTAAGCTGTATTGTTTGATTTGTATACATCGATGTTTTGATAGCACTGGCCACTTCTGTTTCAGTTGGAGTGGAAATACATTCCTTGTTGGCTTCTTATTARACATTTCTTGGGCAGCTTTTGTGTCCACTCACAATCTCTTATTTTCAAACTACTTAAACACTGCTTCATTTTTCTTTTGTCATTTTCTAATCTCCTGTGTCTTCTYAGTGTAGGAAGAAAAATAACTCACTTATTTATGTCTGATTCCCCCTTAACTTGCCCAGTTCTTCCAAAAAAGTCTCTGTATAATTACTGTGCTGTTAAACCATCGCTCCAGAATTCCTTAGAAATTTACTTCTTATCTCCCTTGGAAGTAAATCACAGTTTAATCACCTGCCAAAGCTGGTATTAAGTGTCCAATTAAAACCCAAACCTTTTGCAGCTTATCACTTTATGCTGTAAGGAACAGGTGTGTTTTTAGGTGAGTCCTGGGCTGATTTCTATTGAATTATCTGGTAGGACTCCCACTGGCTTCAGGGGGTGTGGAATGAGGCAGATGGTGGAGGATTTCTTTGGAGTAAGGACCTGATGGATGTCTTCAGAGCCTGGAGAACTCCCCCAAGGCTCATTGAAGTCTGCAGGTCCAGAATTCCCGAGGATCTAGCCCTATTACATTCCTCAGCCACACAGCTGTGAATTTGCACATTAAGCAGAACTGGAAAGAAACATCGTTAGGAAAACTGCTGGAATAGCAGGGGAATCACTGAGGGGCACATCCTAAATGGAAGTCTCAGTCACTGGCCCAGGACTCCTAGGACTCCCTGTTTTGAGATGGTGATCTGTTGTCTCTGTGCACCCAGAGACGATGCTCATCCATTGCCTGGCTGATCAATTTGGCAGAAAGTCTGTCCTGGTTGCATCCCTACAGCTGTCCCATTGTTCATAACTACGAACTCTCAGCACAGTTTTGTGCAAATTACACCTAGACATTGTCCCAAGAAAATGCTCAGCCCATGTTGTTGGGCATTTAGGTGGATTTGCACTGGAAAGCTGCTGATGTCCCCCATTATTTTACAGTCATATTTGCCCTGCCCTTACCTGCCCGTGTTTAAAATCTGATCTCTACCTGGTGCAGTAGATCTTTTTCTGGCAGTTTCTTTTTCTACTATTTCTTTTTCTGGGAAACTCTGTATCTGGGGAGGTAACCAGCTGGATTTGCTCTTTATCAAACTGCAAGTAGTCCATCATCATGCACAGAGAGAGATCATTTAATTTACACTTGTGCTGTCCTATTTGTGTGTCGGTGACAAGTTCACTTACAAAGCTCTGGGTGGTACACCAGAGGTGCAGCATCTCCTGAAAACCCTTCCTGTCCACAAGCAGCAGTCCAGCCAGCTTCAAAATCAGATCCCAGTGGTTCTTATCAATGCTAACGACCAAGACAGTCTCCAGAGACTCTCCTCTGTTCCTGCACGCTGTTTCCGTGGTGCTGAATAATTCACTGCACACTCTCTTCCCACATATCTCCATTCTTTAATCTCTTATGTAATCTTTACACATGATATATGATAAAAGGTAGCTTTTCCATATCCAGAAATGGTGTCATTCCATGAACAGGCCATTTTGTCATAAGATAGTGCAAAAGATATTCATACTAGTAAATGTCCTAAAGGAATGTCAAAGCACAGACAACTGTGACTGAATGGAAACTTCAATTCTTCTGATTCACTCTGCTGTTGCCAAGTACAAAGCCCTCTCCAGTGGATGTTGTTGCAAATGGATATGTCTGGGTCAGACCTGGAAGACCCTGCCTAAGGAAAACTCCTGCTGAACTGAAGCCCCGGGTGAGAAGCGAAGTCAGAACCTCAAAGTCTGTTCAAATAAATCAGGGCTGATTATCAGTGAGTGATGAAATCCCCATTTTTGCACAATGATATGTACACATTTGGCTGTTTGAGTTTTTTGTAGTTACATTCATTTCAGTCATCTTGTTAAATGAAAAACAGATGCCACCATCAAGTATTAGAGCTCACAAAGATGGATTTACGCATTTCTTTTACTGAGTGTTTTTATCAATAATGCGCATGAAAAGGGTCTGGGAAGTTTTATTACATTAATTTAGCCACCATAAATCAGCAAAAAATACAAAATTCATTTAAATTACCACCTTAGGGCCAACACAGGAATGATGAGGTGTTATGTTCTAACCCTTACAACAGACTGGGTGACGATCCTCTTTTTAAACTCCGGTGAAGTGATCACCAGTGCAGCGATGGACTTTGTGACTGTTCCATTCTGCTCATCCGGAGAAGACAGGGAAGCAAAGGCAGGCCTGGTGAAAGCAGATCTTTGGTGGTGCTGTGTTATCAGCCAGGGCCAGGGCAAGGGAGCTGTGATGCYGCACACCGCTGGGTGCTTGCTCAGCCTTAGTGCAACTCCTGCTTATACCTGAGAAAAACAGAAGTTTCCTGGGTGGTGAGTTACCCTCTGGAGGAGTCTTCACGCAAAAGGGATTTGAACTGCTGGGGGCAAGCCAGAAGCAGGGCCACAACCCATGGGTGAGTGTGTGTCGCTGGYGCTCCCCACCACAGTGCAGCTCCAGGCAGGGTGGGAGCTGCTGCAGCTCCTTCAAAAGCAGGACCCAGCTCATGCAGGACTAGCTGGGGCTCGCAGGGCTCGGGCACTGACAGCCCTGGTTCTGTCCCTCGCCAAGTCACTGCAGCCACAGCTGCTTCCCTAATCCGACCACATTGCATCCCTCGTCTCAGCCCTGCTTCGCAGYAATCCCATTCAACTGCATAATTACTGCCATGCTCAGACAACTGGAAAATTTCCTCTTGTGAATTAATAATAGTAATAATAGTAGTAGCGGTAGTAATAATAATAATAATAAAGTATTGTTGGGATTTTCTCTCCCTATTAATTGCTTGCTCCTTTGGCCTTCCTATGGAGAAGGCCAGCAAAAATGCCAAGCAGAAAATCGTTGTTTTGTTTGAACGTTGTCATATGCCTCCTAGAGCTCCTATTGAGACCACCCGTTTGCTCCAGAGAGGACATGTTCAGTAACTATCAGATGACGATGACTAACTGGTTTATGAAGTCGAGTTAGTGGTCTAGAAGTGAAAGGATTTATTTTTCTGTTTGCTTTTTTAATCTCAGCATCAATCCTCAGAGCCAGAGTTATCCCATTTTTGTCTCTCCATCAAGCTGTGGTTACACTGATTCGTCAAGACGGTTTGAAATTCTTTTCTCTTGTCCTTTGAGGCCRCAGGCTTCTTTGTTCTTTAATATTTTCCTCTCCTCAGTGTATTTTAGGATGATTCTCTAACCCTGCCTTGTTAAACCTAATTGGACAGGACCTTAATCGAGGTGACTACATCAAATGTCATGTTTTCCTCTTCTCTGACCAGTACTGTAGCCACTTCCAGGAGTTATTCTTTTGGAGAAACTCTTTCTTCGGAAGTATAAATGTTTGGAAAACAAATTAGCTCCAAATGTGACTAGCCACTCACCCATAAGTCATGATCTGCCTCTTTTCCCAGGCTTTGTTTCTGGTACCAGTCAAAGGAAAGCTGAAAACAAAATAGATTAAATGTTTTCGCAACGTAGCATCAAAGGCTGTAATTTTGTTCATTCACATAATTTAAACAAGATCAGACAAAGTGAATGCTTGGAAGGGACCCATTCTAAACTCACAGGAAACCCAAGTATTTCAGGAACCGATGGTGTCTGTGCAAGATGGGCAGTTAGTGCTGAAGCGATGCCACAGTGTGGTTTTCAGAGAAAATTGTGAAAAATTAATCAGTTTGAATAGATCCAGTCAAAATAGGGGAACATTTTGTACATCATATTTATGGCTTTGGTTAGAAGTGAGATTCCTTGAGTACAGCATATCTTTTGAAAGCCCTTTTAAGTGGGGATGTGGTGTCTTCCAATCACTGAATGTTGTTCATGTAGGGGTTTTTTTCCACTGGCTCTCTTTTTGACTGAAACACAAAGCTGTTTTCTTGATCCCACGATACTTTTCAAAGTATTAAGTACACAGCTGAAGAAATATGCACTGTGAACTAATTAGACAGTGAAAGCAAGGCCATTTTCCTGCTTGTGAATTGTCTCAGCAAACATAGAACCTTACAAATCCTAACACTTTGCTCATTTACCACACCAGCGAGGAAAGAGACAAKAAACTTTTGATTTAAAAGAAGAATAAGGCTGGAGCCGAGGGCTTCCCCAAACCTTTCTAATGATGTTCAAAGCCCACAGTGACACTCTGTCCAGCTCCTGTGCTGTGGACAGCACCAAAGACAGCTGCTCAAGCTCAGCAAGCCTTCAGAGGCCACAGGGCTGTGTTCCATTAGTGTGAGAGCAAGGCAGGGAGACAACTGCGAGCTCCTTCTCGTGTCCAACAGGCTCATCGACTCAAGTATGTTACATCCGTTGCACTGGTGTCCTGGTGAGCTATCACRTCACCCAGCAGGAACAAATATCCACATTTGGATCATCCAGACGCAATCCCAGGAGCTCATTAGTGAAACTGTGTTTGGAGACATTGAATCACCCTCAGTTATGTGTTCTAACCATTGCCCAACTCCGTATCGTACAACTCCAGCCTTCAGTTTCTCTGCTTAAATTCCTTTACACTGCCCATGAAAACATTGATTGCTCTGTAAAGGCTGAATAAATGCCTAATTGCATTTCAGTAATGTATTTTTCTCCAAAACCATTTTTAAAAGCACTCGCAGATAAACCCATTGCCATTTAAACTGTGTATAAAACATGAGTTTTTATTCAGGGTGAAATCCTGGCCCCAATGAAATCAATGGGAGTTTTGCCATTGACTTCGGTGGGGCCAAGATTTCTCCCTTGATGCACATGATATATTTTTCCTGACATTTAGAATGATGAAACAGCCCTGGTTCTGATTAGCCCAGTGTATAAATAGTATCAGTCAAGTAGAGCAAAATTCAAATCAAACCTCAGGCATCTTTGCTGATGCCACTTTGTTTTGCAGGGCTGTGTGCTCGTGGAGAGACCCAAATGGACATTTGGAGTCGGGGACTTCATCTGAGCCCCTTCCTCTGGGTTTACATTGAAGGGTACCCCGATACATGGGGAGCAAAGGGTTAGTAATCATGGAGCCATCCAGTCATATGTCTGGTGACATACATTTTTCCAGCGTGAATTCTTCATTAAAAGAACCCTTGATGTCTCGCAGCTTGTTACCAAATTGGGCCCTGACTCTTAATATAATTTAGATGTGTTTAAAATACGCTTCTAAGAAAAGCTGCCTCCACATTTATAAAAATTGTATACCATAATATTAGGCAGAAATCTGCTGTTTGTTTTGACAAGTTTTATTTTTTAGCGTCTTATGAATATATTTTAACCTGCTGCTTTATGTTTGAATCAGCAGTACTGCAGGAGGAAACAACATGGTCAGATTTCTGAGACTCTTCAATAAAATGCTTGCACATTGCACAGCATAAAAAATTATTTCTAACCTTTCCCTAAAATTTGGGTTCCTTGTTTTAGGCAAAAGGAGTCATTGGAAAGCAGAACTAGTGGAGACACAGTGGCAGAGATGAGGAGATGTTAAATCTCGAGGGAATTGTTGCAATCGTGTCATTTACTTTATGAAGTTAATCCATGGTTGCCAGGGCCTAGTTTTCCTACCATTCTTAGAGCATCTTCCAGATGGCTCCAGCATGGATGGGAGCTCACCAGTCAGAGGGAGGCTCTCTCCAGAGTGGGGAGGCAGTGGCAGAGCCCCACTGCTCCTCCTGCCCCTCCCCGACCCCCTGTTATCTCCACCACTCCGTTATCTGCCTCTGCAGCACACATGGGGCTGGGATATCTCACGAGACATGATAGAGAGCAAGGACCTGTTATTCGCCTGCTATTCAGGCAAAACTCCCACTGGCATCCCTGAGCCCTTAAATAGTACAGCATGTTGCAAGTGGAATTGTTTATTGTGTTCAGTCAGAGCCGGCTACAGCCAGCTCTCACCACTGACTCAACTCCACGAAATCTCGCCCTCCTGTCATCCCACACTGCAGCGCTCACTGGGCCCGGTTCTGTTTCCACTTAACTGCTGGAAAAAAAATGGGGTCGAGATTGCTCCACCATCTTCTTCTTCTGAATCTGGGCACTCTCGAGAAACGGCGAGAGAGCCTGAAAGATGAAGCCAGCAGGTCAGGCAGAGGGTGATTTACACAAGCCCTGGCAGCGAGGGATGAACCGAGCCCAGGGTCTGCTTTTCCTGTAGCTCAGCCCTCTGGAAACCAGCACATCAAAAATATGGAGTAGCTGCAGGTGAATATCGACAGCAGGATTTGGTGTCTAGTGGGTCAAACTATCCCCTGCTCTCCAGCTTTGTGCTCCAGCAGCATCCAAGCAGAGCTCCTTGCTGGAGATGTATCCCCAACCATCAAACAGTGGCTGGATTTAGGACCTACAGGCATTATTGCAATTTATTTGGCTTTATAAGTTACCTTTGCAGCCTTATTCACACATACCACTTGGGAATGCTGCGTGCAGCAGGTTGTTTTCTCGTTTTTGCAGTGTTGAAATTCATCTGGTATCTCTCTCTTGCTAAGTGCAGGTAGAGACACACTCTTGAGTGAATAGGATATGCTCCACTTGTGAAGTGTAGAAGCAGGTCAATAGACAACTTTCAAAAGGAACCATTTAGGATAATTAAGCAGCACATACACACCAGCAAGAGTTTATTTTGTATTGGAAGGCATGTGGTTAGGGAAACAATAGCAGTTTTTTCCCTGGAGAATGTTAATTAAATTGAACACCCTGGAAAACTGAACTATTCTTACCACAAATCTATAAATCAAACTGTGCTGTTTGCTTAATATAATGCTTTGCTATTCTAGTCACACTGAAGTGGGCCAGCCACACAATGCCAAGATATTTCCATGATGAGCACATTAGAAACACTGATTGACTATAGATCTTGTGGATGAGAGGCCAAACCCGTATCTCATTTACTCCAGAATAACCAAGATCAAAATCTGGCCCACGCTGTTCAGATTAGTACATAAATAACATGAAAGGTTTGTGAGCTCTGTAGCAGATGCATTATGTACTTGTTATTTGTACTTTGTAGAAGTCCCTGGCAACTCCAGTAACACACCAGGACTCTGCTGTGTTAGGTGCTGTACAAATACACAGCAAAAGGATTTGTCTTTCTGCTTTGCCCAAACAGCTGGAAAATACCTGTGAGCAGATATTCATCTCCCCAGCTTCTCTCAGTGGAGTGAGAGAGCAGCACTCTCTGCTAGAGGTACAGGAGGGCAGGCATTAGCAGGGTGGTCTGCGTGGTCCTGTCTTCTCACAGGCTAAGGGGGCTCTTTTTGCTGTATTCTAGCTCCGAAGCTCATATTCCCAGGTTTTATACCCAAATTTTAATCTGGCATAAACCAAATCTCCCAGCCAGGCTGAAGCTGGCAGCTGGGGGTTTGGCCAGCTCAGCATCAGTCCCGGAGAGCACCACCCACAGCAGGACTCAGTGCTGTGGTGACTTCAGCTGCCACTCAGATCTGTATCACAAGACACATCAAAATACGCTGCACACATGGTGCAAACCTGGTGAAACATTTTCGTGTTTTCTTGAGTGGGCTGTGACTCAGGTTCCCATGGAAAACCCTTGCATGCAGTTGTTTCCCTTCACACGCAGTTGTTACTCATTGGAAGAAAGGTCATTGTAGCCCCAGGCTGCCAACTTGTTATCTGCCTCTCACTTGGATGCTAACTGGACTTTAAGTAAGGAAAAGATCTGAAATTTCAGGTTCTGAAAGGAGTTTTGCGTGCGCTGAGGTAATTAGTTTAATATCTGGCTTTGTGTTCTGTAAAAGGAGTGCACATGGCTGAGCATGTGTCCCTGAGACAGGGGCAGGCTTTGGGAACAGCCATGTACAGAGGAATGGAGCAGCCACACCAACCTTCACGTGGTAAATCACTTGCTGCACAAATCAGCAGTGGATCAGGATCTCCGGAAGAGATTCTCCTTCAATGGAAGTGGTCCAAGAGATGCATAATTGGGAACTGTCTTTGTGGTACACGGAAGATTTTCTGGGCCTTGTTTGCATCACAGAGTCTGTATCAGTCAGCAGAGGAAAGATAAAGAGCCCTGGGCTCAGATAGCTGCAGGAATACAGAATGAAAAGGCCACACTTGCACCCTGAGCACCTTAAACTCACCAGTGGCTTGTCTGCTGTGCCCTTTGCTGAAAGGACTCTCACCATAATGTCACCTGCATGGCATCCCAGCACTGAATATAAAGGCTTCTGACACCAGTCATGACACAAAGCAGCCTCATTTATCACCATCTGCAGGTCCTGTTCATTGAAAAATCAGAAAAGGTGACATCTTCCACCAGTCAGAATGGCAGCTGAAAGTTTTGCACAAATTTCTGTATTCCTTTCCAAGCAACGCTCACTCACTGTCTTTCAATCCTACCTCATCCCTGGGCCAGAAGTGGAAAGGTTTTCAATGTTTGACCTGATGGCTCCATTGCAAAAAGCAATTTTATCTTGCATTAATAACTCTGGGTGACAGTGGATAGGCAGGAAAAGACAGATATTTTGTGTCCCCCTAGAAAACTATGAACAAGTGACAGTGTGGAACAAGGGCTGTTAACATGTGCACAGCTCTTTCACAATTGACTGACCTTCATTTGTAAGATAAATTTTTTTTAGAGCATGTAGAGTAACTGATCTGTAATATATAGCCTAAATATGCTACATATACCCACTGGAATGGTTTAGCTGCTACTGGATTGCAGTTGTTATTGTAAAAAAAAGACAATTCTTCAGCATTAAAATAGTGTCATGAGATGCACACAGCTGGAACTTTCCAAAACATGTAATGTAGCCTTTCTAAGGGAGTTATTTCTGATTCTGTCACGTATGAATGTTTTGGGCTTTCTCACAAGAATTGCAGAAATATGTTGTATGAAGGGAAAGGTCTGGTATAAATCACACTTGTTCAGCCAGACATCAGTCCCATTACAGGAAAAATGAACTCTTCTTTCATTCTCATGTCTGACCCCTCCAACACAGCATTGTCCCTACTAATGAGCTGAACATTTTTGCTGATTTGTTACATGTAGCAAATATAGAAGCAATGAAACCCATCTGTGTAATTTATTCATTGATTTGGACTCGAATCCAAGCATGTTCTAAGTAGCTCTTTTCTGTGAGCATGTGTGTGTGAGAGAGAAGAGCTCATCAAAACTAAAAAAGTCTTAAACTTACCTGCCTGAAATATTTATGAATAATGGAAAATACCCTGGATCTCCTCCTGTGCCAACCAGCAGCCGATTCAGAAGTGGTTTAGTGTTGAGTAAGGGCCTCCAGTCTCAGCCCTATATTTGCAGTAAGGTCATAAGATCATTTTTTAGGGAGGTCTCCTGATAACCCTTTCCATTAAAAAAAAAAATCAGGGAAGGTCAGAAAACTGCAATAAAATAAAACAAGCTTAAACACACTTTGTGTCCCCTGCTTAATGCTGAAAATATACATTGTGATGGTAGTTTTATGCACTCCCTCTGATTGCAACTTTCTGTAAAACAGTTTTAATTTGGGAAGTATCCCTGTTTCTGCCCTGAGCTCTTCAAAACACTGCTGATTCCAAGCCACCTGTTAAAAATCTGTTTTCCTTTAAGCTGCCCAAGGCACTATCTCTTTTATTTCAGAGACAAAGTAACCTTGCGAAGGAATTGCTTTTAAACCGTTGGTTTCAGCCTGTTTAAGTTTCTTTTTCACATCTCCAGCCTGTGGATATTTGGTTCGGGACCCAAGGGTTGTATAAAGCCTTCCACACAAACATTCCCACCTGCACGAGCAGGACAGCCGCTCTTTTATGCTTTAGTAGGAATGACACAGGGAGGTTTATGTGAGCAAAGTTTCTGGAGGGGTGAAGGTCTGTGTGTACCTCCCAAACTTTCCGATCACAGAGCTGCTCTCTGGATGGGAAGTGCGAAGGCAGAGGTGCTGAACGGTGCTCCTGCTCTGCAGACACCCTCTGGTTCATACTTCCAACAGCCTGATGCCAAAGCTTATGCGATCCAAATGAAGGAAGGGAAGAAAAAAATAAATTTAAAAAAAAAAAAAAAGGGAGAGCAGATTAAACCACGGACGATATATTGCGCTCAGCAAACGGAGTAACAGTCTGATTGAACACAGGCAGGGTTCACTCAGAAACTCTTCTTTCTTGAGGAGTGGAACGTTAACAAGCTGACCAGGTCTGAGGTAAGTCAGACTTTTTCTCCGTTCTGCAGGGGTTTTTTTATTTTATTTTTTTTCTCCCCTGACTGAGTGCTGGTGGCAACAGATTAACAGGTCACCGGACTGGGTCTGGGAATTGCTGCCAATTACCTCGTCTCTGCTTGTTGCACTGCAGTCTAATGGCATCATTTAACATGCACTTCTCTCCCCACACCCCAGCTGGTGACACCCAATAAGCAGTGCGATTGATAGATAAGTCTGCCTGGGTACGTCGAGGGGGAAGTGGGGCTCATCATTTCAACGGTAAATGTCCTTTCCCCTTCCTTTTAGCTTCTTCCCCATCCAGGCAGGGTGACCAGCAGCCTGCAAGGGCAGCTTGCCGCGGGGCGGGGAGATGTCCGGCCCTCCGGCCATCCGTCCTGCTCAGCCGGGAGCAGCGGGGCCCCGGACCGGTCGCTGCCGCTTGCACCGGCTCCGAATCCCCGAGCCTGAGCCTCGGCTGTTCCCCCTCAGACAGCAATTACGGCGAGACACATCTGAATCAACACAGCATCATTTACTTACAGAATTGACAGCCCTTCCACTCGAACTGGTTTAAATTAGTCGACGCCACATTCTTTTCCTTCTGTGTGTTTTGTTTTCCGCCTTTTCTTTTCTTTTTTTTTTTTTTTTTTTCCCCTTTAACTAGGGATATATAATTGCGGTAATTCACCAGGCTGAATGCGAAACAGTCCGGCGGAAGAGAGGGAGAGGCGGCGGGCACGGCTGGAGTGGTGAGCGAGGGAGATGCGCACCCGGGAGATGCGCACCCGGGAGATGCGCACCCGCGGGCACTCCCCGCCATCCGCGGGCAGCTGCGGAGGGCTCCGCAGGTGCGGAGGGCTCCGGCCTCACCGGGACCGGGCGGCGGGGCGGCCGTCGTGCGCCTCGGGCCCAGCCCGAGCATCCCCGGGGCAAGTGTGGCAGCGGGAGGGTCCCGGCCGGGCTGGGCAGTGTCCCTCAGCCCTGGCTTCCTCACGGGAACTTACCTTCCGGACACGTGCGGATGGAAAAGTGGGGACATTAAAATCAAATTACAGACATGTATAAAGGCAGAGCCCTTCGCTGGCAGCAGGAATGATTAAACGGAGCAGCCCGGGAAACCTCCTGTATGAATATTTCATGTGAAATGATGCGATCCCCCTCAAGGTACAAGAGCCCTCCTTAATTAAACTGGTGTAAACGTTGCCTTTTACTCCTTTTTCATTGAAGTTACGGGGAGGAGCGGGCAGGCTGGCCGGGTTTTACCCTTATGCCCGAAAAAGAAGGAGCAGCCCCGTTCCGCGGGAGGGGGCACCCGGCCGGGGCTGCGGGTCCCGCTGCGCTGGGCTCATCCGCGGGCCGGGCGGGGGGACAGGGATCCTGGGGCGATGCGGGAGCCGGGGGCCGGGACGGGCGAAGCTTATGGAATGCTAGAGGAGAGCAGGGACAAGCTCTGCGCCCACGTTCTGGCGCCCTGCATCTCCATCCCTTCCCCGCGATCGCCCCAACGAGCCGGGGACGAGAGAGGGTTGGCGGCCCGTGTCACTCCCCCGTTTGCTGCCGCCCAGCTCCAGGCCACCCCTCGCCTGTCTTTTACCCTCGTGTCAGGGTGGAAAAGGAACCAGAATGGCTCTTCCCGGTAGAGTCACTCCCAAGAGGAGCTTTTGCCCACCGACGGACGAGGCCGGGGAAGGTCGACCGGGGAGGGTGCGCCCCACTCCCGGCAGCGGCAGCGCGGCTGGTGCGTCCCTGGCGGGTCCCTGCCGGGGCACCCGGGGCTGAGCCTCCGGGAAACTTTGATCTGCAGCTGCAGCGGTTTCCATGGCGATGAGCGGGGTGGCGGCGGGAAGGTGGTCCCAGCCACATAGGACACGGCTGCCCACCCCGGGMAGCCCGCCGTCTCCCTTCCTGCCTTTCCAAGCCCAGGATCGGGCACCTGGCTARGAGAAATACCCCCTGGGGAGAGGAAAGCGGGCCCGCTCTGTCCGGCCATGGTCCTGGGGCGCTGCGCCCGTGGCACCGCTCCGCCGYCCGCCAGGACCCTGCGCTGTGCCGAGCGGGGCTCTCTGGGGGTCGCCTTGATTTGCCGGGGGAAAACGACGCAACACACCGACCCCAGTCTCTCAGGACGTCCCCACAATGGTGGGAAGAAAGCGGATTTCCGACAGCCCTTGACTCCCCTAAAGACAAATAGGCGTGAATTTCCAAGCCGGTCCGACGCTGAACTCACGACCCTTCCCCACACTCCTGCTGACAGTGTCCCTGCGACGCTTTCATTCAGTCCCACACTGACCTTGACTTCTCCTTACACATGACATTTCCCTCTCTCTTTTTTTCCTTCCTTCCTTCCTTCCTTCCTTCCTTCCTTCCTTCCTTCCTTCCTTCCTTCCTTCCTTCCTTCCTCTTTCTCGCTCTCTCCTTTTTCTCTCTTTTTCCCTCTCTCGCATATTTTTTCGTCTTTATTTCTTTTTCCTTTTCTTTTCCTCTCTGTCTCCCTACAGATTTTAGCCAGTGCTTTAACTTCGGTCTGTCTTCCTATTATTTTGCATTGCCCGGGAMTTACAATAAAATAGCGTTATTCTTTTGAAAATACATTTTCATGGTTTATTTGAACAGCCRTTACCCTTCCAAATCATATCTTCCCCTTTCCTCCCTTTTCCTTGACTCTGAGCAGAGACATTTGGCAGCCCACAGGGAAGCAGGTATGGTGTGGGCTTACAGACTTCTTCAAAAAGGCAACGTGCTTACCGGGACGAGGARGGTGGCACAGGAGATAACTCTCTGAAAAAGGTTTTATAATCATATTTGGATCCTAAACATCCCATCACCGCAAACGTCTCCTGTCGACATATGTATGCCAAATAAAATAGCCGTGATCGCGTGGATTATAAACGAGATCACAGAAGAGTTTATCTGGGAATATCTCAGTCTCGCAACCCACAAGAATGCACTTTCTTCCCTGCCTCTGATACCCACTTGCTGATCTAAAGATAAAATAACAGCCGTGGCTGTATTCTCCGGCCTGATGGAGAGAGTCAGGACTTCGCACTTTCTGTGAACACAGCAAAACCACAAAAAGGTTGTTCAAATACTGATAAAGCTATGAGCGTAACTCCACAAAAACACGGGAATCCTGCAGCTTCTCACTGCTCAGGCTTGGATCAGCTGCTGCTTCCAGACGTGCGGGACTTGACAGATGAGTTTCCACATCTTATCTGAGTTTATCTGGGGCCAGGTCACCAACACTCAGACAAAACTTTCATTCGAGGAATTTGTTTCGAATACTTCATGCGGTGTTTTTTTTTTTTATTATTTTTTCCCCCATAAAAACACACTTATATACGAGGGGGAGAGGGAAAAGCCTGTGAAACTGAGCATTGCTGCTCTTATGGACTAGTCCTTTCCTGCCTGGGAATCGCTGAAACTTTCCAAAGCTCCGTGTGTCAGGTGGAAAAGAGAGGAGTGGGGAAAGAAGGGACCACCAGTTTGTCATCTTCTCTACAGGTGGAGGACTTTTAAAAAGGTGATCCCAAGCGAGAGTCTGGCTAAGAACGTTGTTCCCTGTGGAGCGGCTTTCTGTCCCCTTCAAGCCCCCAAGGAATGTTTTCAAGCGATGCAGGAGGCAGGGAGATCCCCCACTCCCACTTTATCGCAGGCTTTAAACACCTCGCGGAGGTTTACTCACACTCAAACKGTTGATTAAGAAAACATTAAGGGTCCAGCTTAAACCAACAAAAGCCAAGCAGCCCCGAGACGGGTTCCCACTTCCCACAGGGCGGCTGCGAGCCCCCTCCCCGCCCGGAGCCGCCGTCCGTCCATSCCCTCATGAGGCTGGGACTGCCCGAGTGCCCGACCTCCGCATCCTTCTCTCCTCCTACGGGGCCGATGCTTCTCCTCTCATTCCCTTCCAGGGAGAATCGGTACCCAAAGCCTTCCCCGTTCCTTCTCTCGCCCAGATTCCGGACCAAACACAGCCGGGAGTCGATTTTTTTGGAGCCCCCTCCCCAGAATACGAAGGAAACGAGCCACTCGAGGGAGGGGGTCCTGGGATCTGTGCGACAGCAACCCGGGGCGGGGGTGCGGGGGACGTCCCCTCCTCCGCCCGGCCTCTCCTCACCTCCCCGAGCGGAGGACCAGGGCTTTTCTGCCTGTCCGGGATAACAGGCCGGGTTTCTTCCCATCTCCCAGGGATGGAGCAACCATAGCGAGAGGACCGTGTGCCTGAGAGCTCCTTTGCTTCCCCCAGCTCCTGCCTCTGCCTGCTCCTTATTATTTAACTGTCCCAGCGACAAAATCGGCCAGTTTTTCTCTCTGTCCAGCCTTGGGGAAGGAAGCAGGATTAGCACGGGGGAGGCGACGTGCGGAGCATTGGCGGAGAAGCGTGGACTTTGTTTTAAGACATCAAAGGGGAAGGACAGAAAAGGATGGACACTACCTTCCAAGACACTTTAGTTGGCTGGTGACAAAAACTCCGGGCATGCTCTGAATGCGTAATTACCCCCAACTGAAAATTCCCTATCTAATTTGATATTTGGTGCTCAGCAGAAGCTAGCCTTCGTAAATAATATACAAAGTAAGAAACCTAATCCAGCAGGCTAGAATGTTTAATTCATCATTATGCGAGCTAATTGGAAGGTGATTATATGGTAATTGCTCATTAGTGGTGTATATTTATCGCTGTACCTTATGTCAAGGCCATGGGAATTGTGTAGAGTCTGTTCTCTCATTTCAAGGATCAGTTTCAGAAGCAGGAGCAAAGCGGGCGAGATCAAGTTCTTCCTGACGTCAGGTCCAGCCGTGGGCGATGGAGAGCGGGTCTATAAATGCTCTCCTGGAGCCCCCGCAGCAGCCGGGGCTCCAGCCAGGCCGTGCGGGGAGATGGGGCTCCCGAGGCAAGCCGGGCCGAGCGGCCCCACGGCGGGGACGAGGACAAGGATGAGAGGAGGCAGATCCTGCCTTCCCTGCTCCGGCCAGGGCAGCCACCTGCGAGCCGGGCTGAGCCCGGTGCGGGGACGGTGCCCTCAGCATCCTCCCACCCCGCGCCTTGCGGGGACACCCGCGGAGCTGGGGCGGCCACGGCCCCCCCCGGGAAAGAGGGCTCCGRGGGGGCACCGGGAGGGTTCACTCACAGCCGCCGGGTCGCCTTCCCTGCAACAGGCGCTAATTGCAAAAGGTCAATTAAAAGCGAGCGGGGGAAGGTGATTAATGGCCCTTTCGTTTTCAAGCGTGGGCCACGGGCTGGGCTTCCCCGGCTGCGAGTGTCCCACCAGGAGAGAGGCTGGCGAGGAGAGAGGTTACGGCTCGGGGTCAGGAGGTTCTCTAAACTCCCGCTTCCCCCTCGCAGCGGGACCCTTTGGAGAAGTAAATCAATGGCTGTATTAGCTCCGAGCAGTTATGAACCGCTGATGGATACGGGAGCAGGGGCTGGGAGAATCCTGTTCATCAGGGAATCCGGCCGGAGCTGCTCTGCCTGTTTCCTACGGGCTACGCGGAGGCTGGGTGCTAATTAGGGGGGACCGCTAATTTCCGCCGAGCCCTCACAGGTAACAGCGCGATCCATCAAAGGAGGAAGATAAATAAACAGCGTTTAAACACAACCGAGAAGGGTTCCGAAGGCCTCCGGCCTCCCCCCGGTCCAGTGGGAAAGAGGGATGCGCGGGTGCGGGTGTGCGCCCGCGTGGGGAGTGCGAACCCCACCGGTGGGAAGTAACCCCGGCTGGGAGCCGCCGGCTTTGTCCGAAGGGAAAGGGTTAAAAATCCAAGGCCGGAGGGGGTCAGATCCCGGACGCGGAGCCAGCAGAGCTGCGGAGGGTGGGGATCCGGCCCTCGGCGGGGGGGCGTCATCGGCGGGAGACCCCGGTCCTGAGAGGGGCCGGGGGAGGCGAGGGGCGTGGGCCGGGCTGCGCTGACCTTGGCCGATAGACCGAGCAAGGCGATGGAGGAGGGACACCACGCGAACCCGGCCGGGCCGATKGGCGGTCACGCTCCTGCCACGGCGAGCGGGACAGCGCGCTCCGCTCCGCGCCCGCGGCCGCCGGACAGCGCTGCCCAGGAGCGGCCCCGGCCGTGGGGTGCGGGGGGGTCCCCGCTCGGTCTGCAGCTCCCTGCGCAGCCCGGGGGCCAGCGGGGCAAATGCCCCGCGAGGCGCGGAGGGCCGCACGCCCTCCGGAGGGAGAGCCGGCAGCCGTCCCCCAGCTTTCCTTCAAAAAAGCAGTAAAAATCCGCCCGARTCTGCAATTCGCCACCCGAAATCCATCCACCCTCCCTCCCCCACCCCTCTCAGTTATTTAATATAAAATGTATTTTTAAACACCCACTCGGATAGCATCTCGCCAATATTTATATTTCCACGTTGCCTGGCATCCACTGTCCCGCATTAGACTCTGCCTCTCTCTCCCTCTCTCTAATCCTGCCACTTTAAATAGATGAATTAATAAAGCAAATGAGGGTCTAATAAGCTGACTGTCCTGCCTATTGAGGCAGGGGGAGAGAGACTAGAAAGTGCGCCAAATTTGTTTGCAGTGGATCAAGGCTAGCCGCCTTTGCTTCACTTTCTTTATCTTAATTCCGACTTGAAAAGATATAATTATCTAGTTTGAACAGAGCTGCTATCAAATCCTTCTCTAGGCAAGGCAGGGGAGAGCTGGAGTGGATTGCAGTGTTCTGAGCCGCTTGGTGCAGCCGGAGATAGGGAGTAATGAAGTTGTGGAGTCCTGAGATACAAAGGGCATTAACCTCATTAGCATGAAACCTTTTCTTCTAACCATTGTGGGACCCTTTCAGACTCCTAATCCCCCCTATTTTCAAAGCTGGGTTTGTAATAAAGCTTTTAGGGGTTTTTTTCAAAGCTAATGGCATTCTCTGAAGATTTTATTGCTGTTACGCTACATAGGACGCTTAATTTTTTTCCCCTCTTCCCTCACGGTTTAAAAAAAAAAAAAAAAAGAGGGGTGGGGGGAGAAGTATATGGTTCCTGCAGAAATAAGCCTTTTATCAAGATGGGAAACAATTTCTAGAAAGGCCCAAGTCTGCTGTTCGGCCGCAATCCGTTTAATGTTTGCCCATTTGCCCGGGTTTGAAGTGGAGAGCAAGGCAGCTTGGGCGAGTTCGGGGGAAATGTGCGTCCTGCTTGGTTTCCAGACCTGCATCATCAGCTGTTCGAGAAGGGAAGAAACGCAACGAGAAGTTTACCTTGGGAATAGCTCTACTAAATAATTAGCCTAGGTTTAAATGGAAGGGACTGCATTGCGACATGCGTCCTAACCCTTACTGGGCCTCTCTCGTATTGGTAGCACAAGTGAATGAAAAGTCACCGGGATTGTATAAGAAGCAATGCTAAAAAAAATAAGATCGGATTTTTAAAAAAAAAAAAATTAAATTTACATAGTACCCGATAGAGCCAACACGTGCACAGAATGTCTAATCTTAACTTTTCAAGGCAGTATGTTTAACAAAGCTCGTATTTTTGCGATGCATTGTAACTTCGCCTTATCACAGTGTAAAGGGTAGTCAGATTGTCCTAAATTATGTCCAACTAGCCCCCCTGGATCCACGGATTAAGAGATTAAAGGAGACCACTGGGCAATGCCTCCTCTTTCCCCTTCATATTCCTGGTATGATAATTGCCTAAACTGATTTGCACTTTCACAAAAGCTTGCAGGATTCTTTGTAGCTCGAACAGAGCAGACGAGGTTTCTCTATCAATGGAAATAAAACTGATTAATGCAGTCTATCAGGCTAAGGAGCAAATGAAGCAT
Organism: Amblyornis subalaris; assembly: GCA_018881555.1. Lineage (NCBI taxonomy): Eukaryota > Metazoa > Chordata > Aves > Passeriformes > Ptilonorhynchidae > Amblyornis > Amblyornis subalaris. The sequence goes on along the minus strand of JACAXG010000101.1, from coordinate 358,201 downwards.
GAAAAAACAACTGTGTACCCCCAGAAAACCAGCTAGTTTCCTCAAGGACCCAGAGCAACTTTTTTTTTTTTTTCCTTTCCCCCGCGTCTTTAATGTCAGAGTTTTACTCCGTGCCCAGGATCGCTCCCTGAGAGCGGCAGGGAGAGCAGCAGCTGGGGCGCAGCCTCTGCTCACAGGACCTGTTCCTCACCGCAGCGACCTGGCCAGGGGATATTAAAGACGGGCTAAAAGCCCACTCAAAAAAACCCCAAAATCCTCTTTCGCTAAATAAAACACATATTTTTGCCAAGGAAAGCCCCTCTCAGCGGAGCGCGGCTGCTGCAGACCAGTTTCACCCTTGCGAACCGGTCCGCGCTTCGCTTTCTAACCAGGGAAGGGGCTGGGTTTGTCCTTGGGGTTTTTTGGTTGGTTGGTTCTGTTTTGGGGGGGGGTTTAGGTATTTATTTACGGCAAGTGGGTCTCTGCGGCTGCTTTTTAGGGGTCTATTTACCAGCCAGCGAATACATTAAGAAAACGCGCCTATGGCCGCAGGAGTTCAGCAGCTAAAAACAAGGCGGTGCGGGGGAAACTCTCGGTTTCCGAGAAATTTGGGGSTGAAGGGGGAAAAGATATGGCTTAAAAATTTAGGGCATATTGATAAATCTTTATTGACAAAATATTGACAATGACATACTTCTTGGAAGTATATAGTGTGTTAGAATTCTAACAAATTAAACACAAAACACAAAAATATTTACATTCTGGTATAGGAGACATGAAGGAAACATTTGTCACTTTTTTTTAGTAGCTCTATGATCTCGGAATATTATAAGGTCAGTGCTYGAAAATTGACCCAATGAAAATGGCCATTAGAAAAAAAAAAAAAAAAATCAATCTGCGATTTTAAGCCCCTTTTCTCTGGATCCTCCCAGCCTAGAAGGTGTCCCCACCGCCAAAACTGGTCGCTGGGTTTGCACTTTGTTAATCTTAAAAAGTAATCATCATCCGGTTTTGCAATGGGGATACAGTTGGGGGGGGGATAATTTCATTAGATTTTTTTTTTTTTTGCAGCAAAAGTTATGACCAACCCCAACCTCCCCGCCCCCCTGCCTTTCCCTCCCGTCCCTCCCCTCCCCACCGTGTTTGTCCATCCGGAAGGAACACTATGCTTTGTTACTGCTACTTCATTTAGCTTTCACAAACACTTTGACGCCAGAAGTTATCATAAAATGTTTACAGACTGCACATTTCTCGTAAAATAAAATTAAAAAGCACACAGAACCTGTCTCAAAGGGAAAAAAATTACAATTCATTTCTGTCTTTAGGAACCGGAGTAATTTTTTTCCGTTTTTTTCCTTTTTTTTTTTTTGCTTTTTTTTTTTTCCCCAGACGGCTTTACACATGCAATTCAAGTTTCTGAAACAGGTGTGGGTTTTGGCTGCTTATGGAAATTTCTCTTTCAAAGACGGAAAAAACTGTGAAGTGCAAAATGTCCTGTAAGGTGGTAATTTTTCTGGTTTGGTTGGGGGGTTTTTTGCTTCTATTTTTTTTTTTCTTTTTAAGATTTTTTCTATATATTTTTAATTTTTTTTTTTTGACGTTATGCTTTTAAAAGTGGACTGCGATAAACGGAATACCTGTCAATCACCTCGTCCCGGTGTTTTGGCTCTGATTGACAGATCCCCTTTGCCAGAGCGGTGCCGGCAGTGCCACAGTTCGGACCCCTCGCTGTCTGGCCCTCGCTCGCTCCCAGCTCCCTCCCAGACGGGAATCGTGTTTTGATGAAGATCTCCGTGTCCTTCCCCGCACCGCCACGCCGGGGGGTTGGGAGCCTTTAACACTTTCGGTTGGTGGGGTGCTGGCTTTGAAAAGTCCAAAAGTGCCAGTTTTTAATCATCCGACGTGACGTCGATTTCCTCTGGACTGGCTTGTTTGGTGGCGATTCTCCACCGGTTAATGTGATGAGTCCCTTTTTTCTTCTGTTGTGAGTCCGAACCTTCCTCTTCCAACTTTTGCCGCTTGAACTTCGTCCTTCTGTTCTGAAACCATACTTTTACCTGCGGGAGGAAAGGCACCGGGCGTTAGTCCGACGCCGGTGCTGCCCGCCCGCTGCCCTGGACCTGCCGACGGGCTCCGCGGGCCACCTGGGCCGTGCCCTGCGCCGTTGCTCTGTCGAGACCGCGTCCCCACCGCTCCGTGCGCCGCTTTCACCGCTGGCCAGCCCGGAGGGTAGCGAGCAGAGCCGGGGCCCGGCTGCCACCTAAATCTGTGCTGGAARGGCGCGGTAGGGCTGCCCCACGCCCACCGCGCACCTCCAGAGGACCCACGCGCGCAGGAGCGGGCAGAGTGCGCGGCCCCGGCAGCAGCGCCGGGAGGATGCACCGTGCGCGCACCTGGAGCGGAGATTCCGCGTACGAGTAGYCCCGAGCCGTGCCCAGGTAGCCCACGGGGGAAACACGCAGAGTGGTGCGCGGCCGTGGGTTGTCACCTCGAAGGCCCTGCCGTCGCGGCCGCCACGGGAGAGGCTCCTGTTACCCTCCCTTGGCGAGTGTCCGGGAGAGCCCCGGGAGCGCGATCGGGGCCGCGGCGGAGGAGGCCGGGCCGGCTGCGGGGCTCCCACCTGCCCGCACCGCCCGGCCCGGCCCGGCCCGGCCGAGCAAAGAGAGGGCCTCGTCCATCCTAACGGCAGGATGGGGCTGGGGGCTCGAGGCACGAGATTTTTTCCTCTTGGAAAAGCGAATAAAGCGTACAAAAAAGCCCCGAATAGAAAAACGTCCCTCGCTCTCTGCAGCATCTCCCCGGGACGCGCCGTCCAGGAGCGATCGCAGTGCGGGGAAACCTGTAAGTGCCACCGCAAATATCGCTCCGATTTTGTTCAGCGCCGAGTACATCTGACCGAACCATCCGGCAGCTGACTTCAGTGCTTTAATTACAGATAGTATTGATCTGGGAGCTATCTCCAGGGCTGGCCACACTCCTTGTAGCGTCCAAAGGTAAACATTTTTTTTTTTAAAGCAGTTTAAACTCTGGTTCTGTCTGAAAGTGCCTGATAAAGGCCTCAGCAAGGGGGGGAAAGGGAACTGGAGCATTTTAATAAGCTGGTTTAACCCGCTTCGCTGCCTCTTCAGAACAGAGACCTGACTGGCCGGACACACATCTCTGCTGCATTTTCATATTCTCCAAAAGTCCCCCATTAAAAAGCTGAGCGGGGAACAAGGGGTGAGTTTAATTTGCTTTTAGTTTGCTAATTGAAGGGGAGGACGGTTCATTTCTGCACGCTGATCTCCCAAAAGGGAGCTCATTTGTAGGGGACTGGGGGTTTGACATCCGGACAAAAGACCCCAACCAGCTTCGGAATCAAGCAGCACAAAGACCACCTTAAATACAGCTTTCCAGTAGAAATAAGCCTGTGACCGGTCCCTTGTTCGGGGAACCTCATAAAAGTGGCGATCCCTTTTTATTGTTTTGTTAGGGAGACATTTTAAAACAAAAGCTCCAACCTCTTTATTGCTTCCCCCACGAAAAGGAGTTAAGAAAAAAAAAAAAAGTGTTACAACTTAATCCGCCCAGAGAACGCTGTGTTTACTGGGAACTTTGAACTAGGCTGCGGCTGGGTATTTTGGCTTTTTTTTTTTTTTTTTTTTTTTTTTTTAGTACAGTGCCACATACTGTAGCAGAGACAATCCCCATCTGGAACCCTCTCTCCACGAGCCTCCTGGAAGGGCACGAAACAAAAGCCCGACACAACAACAACAACAACAACCACAACCAATCCTCCAAACTCCAGCCTTTCTTCCGGCGGGGAGAAACCCCGCGTGAAAAACGCCCTCCCAGCGGGCCCGCCGGCCGTGGGTGCCTCGCCGTCGGGGGGAGCCTGCGCCCGCCCCCGCCGCAGCTCCCGGCCCGTTCCGCGCCGCCCCACGGGTGCCCGGCCCCGGGCCCTGCCGGGACCCCCGCTCCGGGACGACCGAGGCAGAAACATCGCCAATCGTCCCKCCAGAGAGACGAGGGAAACAGTCTCCGGTGCGGTTCTGGCCCGCAGCCAGTCGGCGAGGGGGGGAGGGAGTGGAGGGGGGGATTCCTTGCTAATAATTTCGCTGCTTTTATTTTTCATCTTTCTGCCCTTCTGAACCGGCTCCTCGCGTCCCCTCTGCCGGCTAGAAACGAGGGAAAATTCATCCAAGAAACTGTGTTTCTGCTGTACGGTCCAAAGYGGGGGTTCTTCCCCCTGCCCCCGCGTTTGTTTTGGTGGCTTTTCYCCTAAAATCGAACCACTTCTTGAGGGTCAGACCAGCCCCTCAGCCAAACGACCGGACCCGCAGATCGCAGATTTCTCCGCTCCCTCCCCGCTCGGGCCGAGGCTCCAGCTGGGGCTGCCCCGGGGACCCCAAATCGTGCSCCGAGTGCTGCGGCTTCCCAAGCCTGGCCGAGGCACCGCGACCCCCGGCRCAAGCGGTGAAATCACGAACGGGAAAGGATTTTACAACAGTCAGGAGAGGGGAGACCCCTCTCTCCACTCCACCAGAGCGGSACTGGAGGCYTAAACACCCCTAGAATTTGCCCCTCTCATTGTCCGAATCTCGGCCCGGCCGGGTGGGTTTTCCAGAGGAGATGCCGCTACTTTCACTTTCCCAGCTGCCCGTTCCCTGCTTCCCCCTTACCTGAGTTTCCGTGAGGCTGAGGCTGTGTGCCAGCTGTTTTCTCTCTGCTCCTACTACATAATGGTTCTTCTCAAAGGCATGTTCCAGTCTCAGTAATTGGGATGGGGAGAAAGCTGTACGGATCCGTTTGGGTTTCCTGGCCAGTGCATTGTGCAATAGGAAGCTCTCCGGGCTGGTTTCATTCCCTGGGAAACAGGGTAAAACAGAGATTAGTAAAACACCTTCCCCAAATGCACTCGACAGGACTTTTTAGGGCAAGAATTTTTGTCTCCCACCATTACCCGCAGAATAAATCCAACTACAGTTTCTTTTTTATTTTTCAGCGCCTTTTTTGTATTGAATTTTCCTTTGATAATTAAGTGAAGGGGAAGGATAAATGAGCGGGGGGGGAGAGGACTTGGAGAATTTAAAATGCTAAAACACAACCTGGGGAGCACTACAAAAAAGAAGAAAAAAAAAATTGGCCAGAGCTCGGCTGCGGTGTCTGCGGCTACATCTCGCGGCTGCCCCCCTTCCCCTCGACCATCGGCAGCCTCACATCTTTCCCTRTTTTTTTGTTATTTCCGTCTTCCCATCGCGGCCAGCTGGGATCGGTTCTCGRGGCGCTCTGGCCGAGCCCCGCGAGTCGCTCTGGCCGCCCACMGGGCTCCGGGAGCCGCCCGCCTGCTCCCCCGGCCTGTCTCCGCTTCCCTCGCCCAAAACTTCGGCCGGAGCCTTTCTCCCTCCGCTTYCCTTCCTTCTGCCGCTGTGCTTCCCGGAGCGGGGCTCCCACCGCCGCCCTTCCCGGCCCACTGCCCCCTCCCCATCCTCGGCGTCGGCGGGAATCGGCGTGGAAATAAAGAACCAAACTCCGAGGAGGCCACAGAGCGGCCATCCCATCCCATCCCATCCTATCCCATTCCATCCCATCCCATCCCATCCCATTCTTGCCGGCCTGCATGGGAGTGGGGGCGGGAGCGGGGGGTGGGTTAGCCGGGGCTTTTCGGTTGGCATTGCCCTCCGGGCTGTCCCTGTGCCTCTTCTCCGGGTTGATCCTTCCAAGGTGGAAAAGGCACCGAGGGGCTCTCTCTGTAAGCGCATTAAAAATCGTTGGAGGAGGAGGAGGGTGTGTTTGAAATCAGGCTGTGGCTCAACACCAGGACATTTCCGCCTTTCATCTACCCCTCGTTACCAATCGCCTGGTGCCTGCGACAAACAATTTGGTGAGCGAAACCTGTAATTTTATTCTGAAAGGGTAATAATCCATTTTGTGTCTCAGACCGCCTGGCTTCGGAGAGAGTGGCTCCTTCTCCAACCCGGCTGCAGCGGCCCGGCTGCCGAAGGCCGGGGAAAAGGCAACGTGCAGGTGGTTTGTTTTCGTTCCAAATTAATAAATAAAAATACAAGGACAAAAAGAAAGGCAGATGGATCTCTACGAGTGGAGGCTGATTTTTTTTGTTTGTTTGTTGATTTGCGTATAATGAAAGTGGCAGGAGCTGGACCCATTACGGGAGAAATCGGCTCACCCCTCGGAGAAGACGCTGCCGGTTACAAAGGGTTAAACAAGGGGGATTTTATTGATTGTCCGCCATTGGATTCGGTTATTTCCCTTCAGCTGGTTATTAATCGCTTGGCATTTGGAGCCCCTCGCTGACCGCACGGTCGAGATCGCCATCTCTGCCCCTTCCCCGGCTACCCTCCGCAGCCCCATCTCCCCGTGCTGCTCCGGCGCTGGGATTAATTCTCCACCCACACTCCCTTCCTCGTTTCTCTGGGGTTCGCTTTATTTCTTTCCCTCTAACAAGGGCAGCAGCCGGACTCGGGGCGGCGGCGGGGGCTTCCTGCGGCTCGGCCCCGGCAGCCCGGCCCCGGCAGCCCGGCGGGCACCGCCGCCTTCCCGGGGGAACCTCAGCCTCGCCACCTCTCCATTCCCCGCTCTGCGGGGCCGCTTCCTTCGGGGGCTCCTCCGCAGCTTTTAACACACCGGAACAAAAAATATCCACCTTTTCCCCTGCTTTTAATGGGGGCAGAAAGCTGACGAAGTCCCAGCCGGCCTTGCCTTCCCGTTTGCTCCCCTCTTCCCAGGAAACCAAAACAAACCGGGAAAAGCAGCAAAACAAAACCAAGCCCAAGCCCCTCGGCTCTGACAGCTCTGCCAAGTTTGGCGGAGGGGGAGACAGGGACAAAAGACCGCGGGCCCAGCCGAGCCGAGCCCTCGGCTCCGGGCAGGGGCCGCCCGCCCGCCCGCCGTCCCCCAACATCCGCACCGCGGGGACCGGCCGGGGGCCGCCGGAGGATGCAGGGGTGGATCGGAAGGAGAAGAAAAGTTGCACGTACCTTGGAACCTGTGGCCCAGATACCGGTAGCGGTGTATTAGCCACGGGTAGAAAGTGGAGGGGTCCCTTTGCTGCGAGGCGAAGAGCGGGTGCGTGGAGTGCGAAGCAGGCAGCGGGTGGGCGGCCAGGGCGTGAGGAGGGGGCACGGGATGGACCGGCACGGCCGGGTTAGGCGGGTGCGAGACGGCCTCTGCAAAGACCAAGTCCGGGTTGGAGTAGACCCCCCTGCCAGTGGAGTGGAAGCCGTTGAGAAAAGGGTTCATCGGGCTGGAATTGGCATAGCTGAGCGCCGCCGGCCGGATAGGATCCTCGGAGCGAGACGCGGGCAAGGGGCTGTCTTTGGCCACCAGCGACTCGATGGTGAAACACCGCTTGGGTGTGGGCTGAAACATGCTGCCGCGACGAGAGTCCCCGACCCAATCTCTGCCCGTCTCTCTCTGGTGCGCGGGAGACGATCCGGGGAAGTTTGCAGCAGGGAGTGACTTGAGGAGGGATAGATACACACATAAATAGACAGGGGCTGGAGGAAAAGGAGGCAGCGGCAGCCAGCGGTACCCAAAAGGGAGACACACACACACACACACGCACCACGCACACACACACACAAAAAAAAGTTGCTGGGAGAAGTTTCCCTCCTGCAAGGAAAAGGCGGTCGCGCCCCCCCCTCCCCCCCTAAGTCCAAAGACAATCCATGGATGTGATCGGCCCCTTCACAAGTTGTGCAAACGATTTGTTAGTTCATGAGCCTAATTAGTGCTGGGATCACATAAACAGCTTCCTCTGAAGCCTGGTAAATGGCTTGATGATTGGTCGCTATTACTCGCCTTGAGGTTGAAGGGGGAGACTCTTTAAAGTGCGTCAGAGGGGAGGCGAGCGCCGGGCAGCGCCATCGGGAGGGATGGAGCCGCGGATCGGAGTGCGGCGGGAGCGCGCCCGCCAGCGCGGGGGGAGCGCGGCGCCCGTGCAGCCGCCCCCACCCCGCCGCCCCCGCGCCCGGCCCCGCTCGGCTCCGCGCCCCTCCGCCGCCGCGCTGCCCTCCCTCCCCTGCCGCCGATCGGCGACCAAGGTAGGCGGACGGAGGCCGGGGGTGGGGGGGGCTCAGCGGGACAGGAGATGGGGGGCCCTGCATCTCCTCTGGTGGGGGCGAGGGGGGAGCTGGGCTGCTCCGCCAGCGCGACGCCCCTCTCCCTGCCGCCTCTCGGGGACTCTCAGCCCGGCGAGGTTACCTTGGTCAGCCCCGGGGCGTCAGGGAGAGATGCCCCGCTCGGGAAAGATTTCGTCCCGGCGAGAGAACGGGTCGTCCTCCTCCTCCGAACTTATTTATTTCCCCTTCGCTGCTCCGCGCTGCCCGCACCGCGCGGCGCGGAGCACAAAGCGGAGGGCAGCTGCATCGTGCAAAGCTGGGACACGCCGGGCTCTCGCAGACGGGACAGGGGATCAAGTCTCCGGTTCCAGCCTTGTCCGTATTTTCGCGTTTACCTTTGGGTCCGGAGATGATTTTAGGGCTGAGTTCTCCTCCTCCCATTGGCTGGGGCTGCAGAATAATTATGATCACATCCTAATACTCTTGGCTGGTGCTTACTGTTTATTGGTAGTTAAGGATCTATTATCTATTCATCAGCCTCCCATTTTTGCCAATTACATTCTTCTAAAGTGAAGTACCAGCAGGTATTTTGCACATTTACAATTAATGATAAAAAAATCTGGCGTACTTTAAATCTATTACGCCGCTGTGTAATTTATCTTAAAGATGCGGAATTGCTAATGTAAATTAATGTTTCTGTTGAACCAAGGGATGGGGGGAGTCTTAAAACCAGTCTAGCGTTTCTTTCCTTCGTTCCCGGACCTTGTTTTCTATTTTCTTTCCACTTTRTACACTAAGAATCCGTTACTTCCCTGCATTAAAATAAGCTAAAAAATAAATCGCTGTCTAAATGGTTGTTTCCAGTAAAGGGCGAGGTGAATTCTATTCGCTTTCCCAGCTCTCTGCTACAAGCATCTGTTCGCAGCTTGCCGATATTTTTAACACAATACCAAATCAACGGGCTAAATGTAAGTGACAAAACAGTGCTGGGCACGCAAAGATGCGGCTGTTCTTGCGCCTTTGTTTGGGGCCGTGTTTCCCTTTGTGTACCCCGCGCTGTGTGCACTTTGTGGAGGGAGAAGTTCACTTTATGTAGGAAATGTAAATCTGATCTCCAGGCGTGGGGCGGCTGTACGTACAGACATCCACAGCCACACGTGCAAACGAGCGCAGAGCAAAGCGAGAGAGGGCTTTATACGGCGTATCTCAAGTCTTTGGACAGATTTTGCAGCGAGGTGCCATTCTCCCAGGTCTCACACGGTTTGGGAAAACCCTTCCTGCCCGCAGACACCAGAGCGCAGGGCTCCGGCCCCCGTGGACTAAGAGAACCGAACAAGGGAAAGAAGGATTTCCCTTCAGCCCCACTCGTGTCCCTCGTGAATCGTTAGTATCTGAACTTTTTAAGTCCCCTTACCCCTTCTCCATGCAACTTTTTTCCCCTCAACCGGCGGTGATTACGACTCTTCTCGAAAAGATCTGGGATCATAGATGTGAGCAAGGAGGAGAAAGTGCCCTAAATACGACGGGTGTTTGATGTGCTGATTTCGACTGGAGTCTTGGTTCCAGAACATGGAAAACGAGGGGGGGGAAAAAAAAAAAAAAAAAAAAAAAAGAAACTTCTCCTAGGAAGAGCTGTGTTCTGCATCTGCGTATTTATATTTACACTTCTCCGAGACTGAAGAATGAATCTGAATTGGAAAAACTTCAACTCCTTTTCCCCCCCCCCCCCTTTTATTTTTTTTTCTTTCCAGACATCCTGACATAATCACGGGGCTCCTTTGAAAACTACATCAAGTAATTTAGCAGTTGGGGAGGCAGGAATTACACCCGTTTGAAAAGAAACCTCACACACGCAGAGCGGGSATAACCCTCCAAAAGGTTCGATAAATTTCCCTCGACCTTCTTTACGGATGGGGAAATATCTTCTAGCCTAAAACCCCTCTCCGAAGGAGGGTCCCGTCGCTTTGGAGCTGAACGGAGGAGGCTACGGCTGCAGCGGGGAGCTCTCCACGGCCGAGCCCGACTTCGTTCGGGAACAGCGGGTGATCTCGGCCGCAGCACCCCGGAGGTCCCCGCCGCCCCGAGCCCTCCTCGCTCTCCGTGCTCTGTACATACACACACATATCTGTGTGTGTGTGTGTGTGTGTGTGTGTGTGTGCGTGCGTGCGGGGATGCATCCAGGCAGAGGAACCGCAAGTGGAGCCTGGAGAGCACAAGCTTCCTCTGGGTTTTGTCAGAGATAAAAACAGGCCCGGGACAGTCAGAACAAAAACCAAGACGACCCGAGATGGGATTTCCCAGAATTTTCCTCTCCTCCCTAAATTTTTGTATCATTCTCCCACTCGTCGCCGAGCCCATCTCTCGTGGGTGCCTCCCGCACACCCCCCGGCCTCTGTCAGCCCGGCCGCGGCCGCTAAGCCCCAGCCCGGCCTGCCCCGGGAACACCTCCCGAAGCCCCTCTCTTGAACTTTTCCTACCCAAGGTCTTGACAAGCTGCTCTCGCTGTCCTCTTGGCGTCTACATGGAGAAAATCTGGCAGGGGCTCGCTTCCCAGCAATCCCCGATCTGCTCCGAGCGCACTAGAGGCAGCCTCTCTCGGAGGGAGGGGTGCGCTACATTCGCAGTCAAATTACATGGCTGGCCWCAAAGGCTCTAGCTCCGGATTTCCAAACTAATACTCATCTTTTAAAAGACGAGCCAAGAAGAAATTGCGAGGAAGGTCTCAGATGCGGGGACCTCGGGGTAAGATGGTTGTTCGTGGGCTGAACCAGGCTGACCTTTTCGCGGCTATGGGGGTGGCGGTGAGGGAAGTTTCAGCCTCCCCTTAACTTTCTTTTCCAGGCGGGATCCGTCTCCCTCTTTTCCCTCCTGTCCCGGAGATTCATGCCCACAGCAGGAAGGAGAGGTGACCTAGGCAGGTCGTGTCTGGCGTGGGGCTGACTGAGTTAAAGGGAGAGGGTGAAATGCCTAATTTAATTCTTTTCTGGACGCCCTAAACCTCAGTCAGTGAGTCTGAGCCTCCTGCGAGTCCCTCACAAAAGCGCARTCCTCGGCGGGAGTGAGGGGCCGGGCCGGGCCGGGCCGAGCCGAGCCGAGCCCGGAGCCCAGGACCTGGGCCGGGCTGCGGGGCTCCGGGAGAGCCCGGGGTCGGGCACCGCGGCCTCTGCCGAGCAGGTGGATTCCGTCCGCAGCCGGCCCCGGCTCCTCCGAGCACCCGGAGCCACGCGTGGACAGGGCCTCGTTCCCCACGCAGCCTGGGCTCCCGGGTGGGACGGACGCACGGGATGCTTCCCGAGGACCTCCCCAGCAAGGAGAGCAGCCTGAAAATCTCACCCCTCTGTTTCGGTTCTGCGCAGCCGGGCCAGCGCTGTTGCCTCCGGGGGACCCCTCTCAGCGGCAGAGGACCGGGACCAGGACCGGGAAAAGGCCTTGCTGCCCAGATAACACTCGCCGACCCGGGGGACAGCGATCAGGGACAGTCGCTTTAGTTTTTCTCTTTTCGGCTCTAATTCAGAGCCCCGTCCCCTCTCGCCCCCGAACCACCGCCACTCGGGCGCTGCACAGCCCGGCCCCGCCGTGCTCCCGCGTAGCTGTTTCTGTCCGGGCGGTGTCGAACTCGCGGTTCCAAATAACCTTAGCAACACGGGACATCCGTACCCTCGGGGTTTGCACGCGAAGCCCCAACCCGCACCCCTCCGCGCCAGACTCCGGCTCCGGTTTGAARCGTCAACACGTGCGGGGGAAGCGGGAGGAAACACCCGGGGCTGAGTGCGGGCGCGGCGAGCAGCGCGGTACGGCGAGAGCTTCCCGGCGGGACGGGCCGGTGCTCCGCTCGGAGCATCCCCGCGGGCCGCTCCCGCCGCCCTTTCCCGGCCCGTCCCGGTCCCGCCCGCGGCGCGGGGCGCGGGGGCGCGGGCGCGGGCCCGGGCGCGCATCCGCGGGGCGGCAGCGCCCCCTGCCGGCCGCCGCGCCCCTCCCGCCCGCCCGCGGCCCCGCCGCCGGCAGCGGATCCCGGCCCAGCTCCCCGAGCCCGGCAAAACGCCGCCAGGAGCCTTAAGGCCGCTGAAGGTGTCTATTAATAAAAGTAATCAAGCCCCAAAGGGCTTTTGCTGTATTTTTTTCTTTTTTTGAGGGGCGCAGTGTGCACGGAGAAAGCTCCCCGCGTGTGCGTGCACACAGGTCCGCGCACAAGCACTCTGAACTCCCCYCAGTGAGTTGGCAGAGCTTTTGATTTAGGCGCAGCGTTTGAAGTACCCGCCGAGAGACCAGTTGCACGTCTGAAATCTGTCCCTCCGGGGCAGCCGCCGSAACAGCGTCCAAACGCTGGATCCGGCCCTCGAACCTATTTTCGCACTTCGATCAAAATCTTGGCTGGCGACACACACCGTGTACCGCCACTTCTCGCGGTCGTGCGTGGTGCGATACGGGCGAGAGGCGCTTGAAAAGCAGCCCGTGTGTCCCGCCCGCCCGGCCGGATGACCTGCCGGCTCTATCCCGACGGAACGGTCCTGTGGGCACTCCCGTGGGCTCGGAAACTCTCGCTTGTCGGCGGTGCGGCACCGCACGCCGGTGAGCTACAGCCAGTTTTCCAGCCGGTGGATGCTGAATTCGCAGAAACACGGGCTTTGCCCGTCACCGGCTACCTGGGGAAGCCCTGAAATTTTGAGTTTCTGAGCGCCCGTGTCTGACACGAGGGCTCTCCCCGCATGAAAGTTCTTCAGACTCATAAAAAAAAGAAAAAGAACTAAAAGCAGAGGCAAAGCTGCAGGCCAGACAGGGTCTGCAGGTGTCCGCGCTCCGGGCATCCCACGGGAAACTGCTCGTCGTCTCGTATGGGAACGAAAAGGTGTCCGAGCCTCCACTGACGTGGAGGTTGCATGGGAAGAACATGCGGGAGATGCTCGTCCACCCGGTGCTTGTTTTTATTAGTGGAAGACGATGCATACCAAAGCAGAAACTCACTCTCAGCGACATAAATCCCCGCTCAGCACCTGGGCGGGACATTCACTGCCCTGAGTGGGGCGGGGGGAACACGGGTGGACCCCAGGAGCGCGCAGCATTCGCCGCCTTGCAACGCGGAGCTGCCTTATCTCCCCGGCTCCGGTCTTCTCGCTCCCCGTCCCATCTCAGACCCCGGTTAGCGCTCCCCATCAGTGCCGTGCTTTTCTTCTGCAGCCRGGAGTCCCGCAGGTCCCACACCGGAGCCCCAGCATCGGCCAGGAGAGGCCGAGAGAAGGCAGAGACACTTCCCGGCGGGAGAGATCCCGCCCAAGGAGGGGGCTGTAGTCACAAACTTTCCTAAACTATCCTCTGGACTGAGCTCACCGCTGTCCGCACGGGGATGGGGAAGCGGGGAGAAGCAAACTAAAACATGTCTTCAAAAGCAAAAGCTTTGTTTCTAAGGGAAAACAGAAAATCACACAATTATTTACCACTAGTTCTGTTCGGTATTTCTTGGTACTACTGGGATACTTTTAGTTTCTCGTTCAGACATTCAATTTTTGTGAATTATTCCATTTCGACTTGCTCCTAGAGAGCCCGATCCCGCGGACCCGCCTAAATTTGCTTTGCATTTCACGAAGAGTTTCTCTGGRCAACGGGGAGAGGGTCGTCGCTATTTTCCAGTGCCTCCTCACCTGGCTTGGGGCGAGTCTGGAAGGAAGTTAGCTCTGTTGGGAGCCAGGTCCCTCTCCTCTCTCTTCTCTATCGTCGACTCGGGATATTTTTTTTGGTGTTTTTTTGGGAGGGTTGTGTTTGTGTGTGTGTGTGTGTGTGCCTGTGTCCACTCTCATCCATCGTTTGGAGAAATTTGAGCTTGCAAAAGAGCAGAGGGATTTTCGGGACGATTCACTCTGCAACCCCCCACAAGCCTCTCCATCCACCCGAGTTATCTATTTCCTGGTGACCCGCATGAGGCACAAGGAGTTTGCAGTGAAAGAGACCGAACAACTCTCAAATAATTCTCCATGCATCTAAAATTTACCGACTAAGTATTAGCACACTGAAAGTGTCATTAAGGATACTAATTAATACGTATTTCATTTTAAAACATGCTTCTTTCCCCCCCCCCCCCCCCCCCGAGGACCTCGAGTACATACATAATTGCTTGTAGCGGCATCCTGGAATAGGAATAGAAGTATCCAGCTTTGAAACGCATAACCTTACTGAATTCCTTCCCTTGCTAATGTGTCCCAAATATTCAAGTTCRCAGGGATGTGTGCACTGTGAAAGTCATACAAAGTGTAATAAAACAAAACTCCTAAAGCAAGATCAGCGGTTTCTGTGGATGTTCCAGGCCTCTGAAGCCCGGGGTTGCTTTTTGTACATGCATAATGTATGTCAAACATATACGTGGGGGCTTTTGCTTAAACTGTGTGTGAGATTCCATCGGGTCGCCGCTCTGTCACCTTGCTTCCATCCAACAACTTTTGCCCTAGATCAGTTCCAAACTAAGAAAGCTTTCACAAACTATTTTTTTTTTTTGTCTTCCTTTCTTTCCTGGAACGGAAACAAAATAAGGAGAAAGGTTGTTTCGGAGTTTTAGAAAACTTCGCCTCGGTGCAGTGCACAGATGAGGGAATACCTGGGCAGAGGTGCTGCCTTTCCTCGCGTCGCTTCGCCGGCCTTTCCCCCGGGGTAATGCAGATCGCTCATGGCTCTTTTCGCCGCAAAGACACCGGGAAAGGTCAGGYCGCTGCAGGGAGTCACTGCTGGGCTCCCTCCTGCTCGCACCCTGCTCCGCGGGCGAGCTCCGCGCTGCGGGTGGACACTGACCGTGGTGCTCGGTCAGACGCTCCACAGCCGCCAGATCTCTTCSTCAGCATCCAGACACAGCGGTCGGYGTCAGGGCCGGGTTGGAACAGCCGGAGCCAGGGAGACGAGGACGRGCAGCGGACGGGACGGCGGCAGCGAGCGCCGGCAGCGTCTGCCCGGGCAGGGCTTCGCCCCGAGCCGGAGCGCTCCGCCGGGCACGGAGCGCGGCTGCGGCAGGGAGGGCGCCCGGGCAGCTGCGGCGGCCCCGGAACCTAGTCCCCCGCTCGTCTACCCGGCCATGCAGGCGGCAGGAGTAGAGCAGGGAATCGAAAGTGACCCCCTCTCCCGACTCCTGCCAGGTCTGAGCTGTTTGATGCTGCGATCCAACGAAAGTCTGAACTTGAGGGATAATTTTCTCCATATGGGCAAGGGAGCGCGCACAAGGTTCTCTCCAGAAATCACCTACCTCCTATTGTTTTTCACTTTCCACAAACAGTTACAAGGGGAATAAATAAAACAAAAAAAGGAAAAAAAAAAAAAARGRAAAAAAAAAAAGAAAAAAAGATGTTATGGTAAAGAAAGTGGGTTTTTTTGACCGCAGGTCGGAAAAGGCAACCGGTGCCTCACCGCGCTCCTCGCACCGGCGAGGGGCAGGCGCATTGCCCCCGGCAGGCTCCTGGAGCGGGTGTCCCGGAGAGGGACTGCTCCCCGTAGCCAAAAGCAACGGATGGTGAAGGCAGAGCGGGAGCCTGGACCTCCTTGCGGGAAGAAGTGCGTGCGGCTGCGAGGGGTCTGCTCCGCAGGCAGTGTCGAAGCAGAGCCTCGCTGCTGGAAATCTGCTCTGCAGCTTCCCCGCGCCCCGGCGCAGCGCAGCCGAGCCAAGGGCAGCGCTGCCCGCAGCTCCCCGCAGCTCTCCGCAGCTCCCCGCAGCTCCCCGCATGGGCAGCGCGGGCAGCGGAGGCACCGCGGAGGGCAGGGGCAGGGTGGTGGCCAARGGGGCCGGCGGCAGGGAGAAAGGCCGCTCGGTCACCGCTCCCCACCTCCCGGGAAGGTTAGCAGGGTTGGCTTGTCTCCCCTTTCGCTGTATGCCAGAAGGGAGCGGGGAAGGAAGGGGATAAGCTTGCAGAGGGTTTGGGGAAGGTTGCAGCCGGGCCGCGGTTTGACATCGCAGAGAGGAGCCGAGGCACTGCAGGGAGAGCAGGACGCGACCCTCTGGGGGCAGCGGGGACCCTCAGAGTCGGTGTAATGTGTTTTGTATATATATTTCCAGGTTTCAGTGAAACTAGCAGATTTATCTGTAGTTCGCTCTTTCCAGCCCAACGAACAATCCCACGCACCCACAGGCGGGGATGTTACCGGGGGTGGCAGATGGTACCTCGCCTGCTTCCCKGCTTGTACCACGGCGGGACCGAATTGCTCCGCCAAGCGATCTTCCCAAATTAGGGCTCTTCCTTACAAACGAGCAAACCTGATGTGTTTGTTTGTTTATTTGATTGTCTGCAAGAGCTGCGCTGTTTCCCTGCTGGCAATTTGACTGTCGCAGAGAAACTCGCTCCCGGCGATCGCCGCCGTGACGCTGAGTCAAGGAAATACTACAGGTGTTACTGCGGTGTTCGGGAATTAATTCTCCTTCCTTTCCCCCTCCTCCTGCCCCGAGTTATTTCCTAACCTACCCAGATAGCTGGGAAAGGGTCCCACATACCCCGGAGCTGTAAATTGAGCGCTGAAATACTTGATCTCACTGATCTTTGGAGAATTAAATCTGGCCTCATTTTACAGGAGGAAGCGGAGTCAATCTCGGAGGTTTTGCGAAGAAAGGCTGTTATTTCCTAGAGGATAGGCGTTTAAGTTGTTAAATATTAGTTTTTAATTACGTATTGTTCTTTTAAAAAATAATATTTATACTTAGGTCCGTGAAGGTATTCAATTGAATTTTMAAGCCATCAGCTAACCATTCTTTACACGACTGATGGAAAATAGCCCATTGTACGAGTGACCGGCTGTGTTTCTTCAGCAGACGCTGCTTGAAGTGCTCCCCATTGTCCCCCGCGCCCCTCACCGGGGCCGCCGGGCAGCACCGGGCCCGGGGCTTCACACGCCCCGCGGGCGCGGAGCGGGCGTCAGCGGTGACCTCGGCCCCGAACCCGGTGGGGGGGAATCCCTGTCACAAACCCGAGCTGGGGGGCACGGCAGGGAGCAGGGCAGGCTCTGGCACGGTCGGGCAAAGCCATAGAGGGAGGAAACTAAAGAGCAAGAACTAGTGATAATGAATTAAAAAATCGGGATTAACCGTACCCGCGACCCCCGCGCTGATTTACGAGCTGCCCCGCCAGGTCCCCGAGGCCAAACGCATTTCCAGCCCCTCCAGACACCCCGCGACAGGGAGCTGGTGGCAGGGTGGCTGCGGGGGCTCCAGCCCTTGCGAGGCGTCGTGGGCGGCCGAGCTGGAGCCCAGCCCGGCTGCGGGGCCCGGGGTGCGTGGCCAAGGGGGGATTGACTGCACATCTGGAGGGGGTTGCCCCGCGGAATATCCCCTTCCCCCYCTCCACGGCTCCTTCCTCCGCTCCCCAGCACCCCCAGCTCTGTCCGTCGCACAGAAACGCCACGGCCGCTCGCCCGTTTGCSAACACCTTCTCCCGGAGGCTTTGCCCCCGCTCACCCCCATCTCCCCCCGTCTGAAGAGGCCATTTTGCAAACTTGTGCGATTTTCGCTCCCTCCGGCCTCACCATCCTCGAGACCCCGGCCCTGCTTCCCTCTGYAGAGCCCCAGAGCCACGGAAAGGGGAGACCCGGCGTCTCTTGCAGCCGGACGGGGGCTCCGGCCATACAGGTAAACACGCTTTAAAACAGCGATGCAGGCACCATGCGCTGGACCCGCCTGGTTTGGAAGTCAAGTTTGTGGTATGGAGGGGGTGAGGGACTTATTTGGGTGTGTAAATATTTCTGCTCTCCATAAACTTTCAGAGTGGACTAAAACGAGCATATGCGGTACAGCATCTGTTTAGCCGSATGCGTCTCACAGAGGAATATTGACTTTTCACCTCCCCATCCTAAATGGGAAATAAAAAGAGGTTGGTGTCCTCTATTCTGTTTGCAATTGCCTATCCCAGGATTAAAGAGATCTCCATTTTGCTGGCTGTMTTTCATTTAACTGTTTGGAGACCAGAGATGGAAAATATTTGCCGAGAAGAAAAGAATAGCTGCATGGGATCATTTGCAATTCAGTGTGAAAATATTCTACCAAACCCATTTCTGTCCCAGAGCAGCTGAGAAAAAGTAGGACATAGCCGTCAACAGCCCATTCCACTCTGCTGGACAGCACGGAAAGTTTTAGGCAACTAAATTCCTAATGGGAGACAGAAGCAAACAGCACAGTCATGTCTTTGACTAAACTATGTGGCAGCTTTAATTATTGGAAATGCTAACATTAGCTAAAATATTACAGCTTTGGTAAATGGGAGACTTCCCACAGAGGGTGAACGGTATAGCCTGTATGGACAGACACCAACAGAAGCCTTAGCTTCAAGTGGCACACTTGGAATTGCAGAGGAATGAGCACTTGGAAGGAAGTCAGGATAAAGGCAGAGCCGTCCCACGTAGCGTGCAGGGTGCATGCTCGAGAGAAGCACATCCAGAAACAACTGCTTTTCAAATTGACACCGACAAGGAAATTTATTTATTTATGTTTAAATACTTTTTCGTTATCGCTGCTACCGTGGGCGGAACATTTAATATAAAAATGTGCTCTGCAAAGCGTGAGCACCGCTGACCACCSTCGAATCGCCCCCAGAGCCTTGGTTTACTTCGTGTGGAGAGCTCTGCCTAGCGCCGGGAGCAAATCCCTTTTCCCGGAGTTGCCCGGCCTGCTCCCGCCCGTTCCTATCCCGGTCTGTGGGCAGCCGCAGCTGGACAGTGCCCACTTGTGGCTGACCTCGCTCGGAGCAGAAGATGCAAAGAGTCTGCAGGAGGACAGGACAGTCTTGGAAATACGGTGCTTGGCTTGTCCGGAGCTGATTCTTGCTTGCTTTGGATACCCAAAAATGGACARGGAGGGAGAAAGAAGGGAATTACGGGCATCCACTCTCTGTCAGAGCTGCATATGTACATCCAGGACACCTGAGGAGCACTGGCTCTCATAAATCTAAACTGCAGTCATGCAGTTCAATGGAACTTTGGCRTCTAGAAGCCTCCCTGGAGGAGAGTTTGGTTATGGATTGCTCATTTTCCTTGCAATAACATTTAGCGTACCCTCTCAAGGACTAGGGATCAATTATGCCAAGCTCTTCTTCAGTGCACAGATGACAATTCCTRTCACAGTAGGCTCAGTAAGAGGGCAAAGCAGGTATCTGTGTCTTGAAAAAAAGCCAGAAAAGAAAGTATCAAGACTACAGTGGATAATAGATAAGAAATGGTGAAGCTGGGGACAAAAGGACACTCCTAACTCCAGTGTACTGATTATGGACTGTTTTCTGTTCTGGATAAAGTCAGTGGTAAAACGTCTTGTGGTACTCRGAGTGCAAGATTAAACCTTATTGCATGATGATATAATGATCATATTTAGCTCTCAAATAGCATTTCTCACCTTATTTTTTTTTTTCTACAATCTGAAACATGTGCATTGTCATGCAACCCAGTACATTATGTGCTGTAGAGGCAGGACCACCGAGAAGGTCAGGAAGCAAATCACAGGAGAATCTGTGGAAGCAGGATGTGCAGCCGCAGTGAAGGTGTCTTGTGTATGCAATTTAGGAATTACATTGCAACACTTACTCTCCGAGCTTCTGCATCACTGTGAAAAATKCTTAGTTAATACTTCCTATAGAAAACCTCCTTTCATACTTAGAACAATTAAATAGTTACCAAGCCATCAAAAAATGGCCTCAGAGGAGGGAGCATACTACTATATTCCCTTTCTGACCATGACGATTTATAACTTGTATCTGTGGTCAAAATGAAGAAAGAAAACGAACACCTCAGGAGAAATCAGTCACATCAGATGATACACAGATGTATTTAGATTGGTATTTTTATTGATTTTTCCAACTTTTCCAATGGACATTGATTCCTCATTTGTTATCCTTAGACTGGAGAGCCTCACAGAAGGCTCCAGCCACAGCTTCCTCCTTCACCTTAATCAAAACGTGCCAGTAGCCAGGGAAGCTCACTAGAATGAATGGGAAAGGTAAAGTGCTTGCAGAGACATATCCACTCCAATTTAGGATTCCTTTTCGGTTGTATCCGAGTGGAGACTGCACCTAAACCAACGACAAGCTCCGCCTCCCGTTCCAAGAACGGTTCTTGYTGTCAGACGTGTTTCGGAGAAGATGCAGAGTGTCATTATTTCTGAGCAAACTATTCCCTTAAGGCTTTCTGTTGGGCAACTTTCCTGAGCCATGAACATGTCCTGCAGTTTAGAGCAGAAACATTAGCAACTACCAAACAAAAACACACAACACACGCAGGCAGCCACAAGAGGATAAATAACTGGTCAGGCCTCTGCTACGCAAATACTTTCAGATAGGTAAAGCAGTGCTACATTACCTTCAAAAAGTTCATTAAAAGCTTCCCTGGAGCTGTGGTTTTTACCCACAGCAGTCAGTTTTCAGGTCACTCACCACGTAACCTTCCAGAGATCGCCAGGCGCCAGTTGTATTATTTGGCATTTCTGCTTGCATTACTGTTGTGCCAGGCAAGCAGGCTCCGTGGCAAGAGACAGAAATGCAGAACAAAAGGATGGTCCCTGCCCCAGAGCACTTCCAGTCTTAATCTAAGACGYGAAAAAGAGAAGTAAAAAAAAAATAAATAAAAAGGAAAAGAAAACAGCAGGTGGAGACAGGGAAGGGGAAAGAAAGGATGAGACAGGACTGATTAGTGTGATACTGAGCAGCCTCAACACAGCAGCTGCTATCTGGCATCAAATTCTCCACATAAGTGATGGCTGGATGGGGCCTGTGGGGAACTTGCCAGCACATTTTACCACATGAGCCATACGTTCTGTGTCACAACTGCCAAAAGCGCTTTGGGGTTGTAAGGATGGTTTGTGGTTGTGGCTTGGCAAGAAGTATAAGGAGGCAAGAGTGTGTGTCTTTCAACTGTACTGATATGCCAAGAATAAAGGAAAAAAATACAGGGAGGCTCTCAAGCCTGGTCCCCATGACACTACCATGAAAAGAAATGCTTATTTATAACAAGACAGCAAATTTGTGAATCACAAAACCTAACCGGGAGCTTCAAGTGATGTGTAAGAATCATTTTGAAAGATTTCTTCCCTTCACAATGTTTTCAAGCTGCAATTGCAGGCAAAGTCACCTCGTGCTGACTAGCAGCCCACACAGTGCTTGGCAAGCCTGACTTTTGAAGGGAGGCTGGGAGCAGCATTTGGGACCTCCTGGTTCCTGCAAGGAACTGCCAGATGTTCACGGGAGGTTGTCTCACAGTGACGGTAGGAGCTGGACTGCCCCAGTTCTTGGTTGGTGTTTTTTTCTTGCTGGCATGTATCTGGCACGATACACACCTCAGTTTGGAAACCTTGACCCATATTAGGTTACACTTCTAGTTAAAAACTCGTTCATGTCAGTTTGAAAACCACATACTTCAAAATGCAATGTACTTTAACATTCTTTCGCTCCCCCCGTGCCCCATGGCCTCTAATTTAGTAGGGTTTTAAGAGCATCATGTGCTTGAACTCTGAGCTGCTCCCAGGCATCTAAAAAAGTAATTGGAGCATTTAGGCTTTAAATGGATTCCCTTTTCAATCTAAATGGTATCACACATCAGAGATGTCAGTACGAGTGGTTGAAGAGAGATTAGAAATTCTCCTAAACAGTCTGGTAATTAAATCATTTATACATCCACATATTTGTTTGAAGAAGCTCTGACTGCCCTAGGCCTCATCTCCTCTGTGCTTTCACCACCTCAGAGTGTGGGGCATGAAAACCCACCCAGCCTGAAGGCATGGGGTGTCAGTCCCGCTATCGGCTGTTCATTTGGGATTTCTCAGGACTGTTCCCTGAAGGAACACTACTTTCTCAACAGAAACCCACGAGCCTGACTCTAGCCAGCAGCTGATGGAATTAGACACTAAAAAACCTTCAGGATTTGTGCCTTCATCTTTTTATTCCTTTCATACAATCTCTAGTGCCTATCAGCCACTGCAAAYAGGAATATGGTAAGTAATGGCTAAATTCTGCTTCAAGTTCTGACCTGAGAGCTGTTGTTATAATTAAGCCTTATTAGTTACTCACCTTTCTAGTTCCTTTTTCTAAGCACCTAAGTTTTTATCTTCTCTGAAAAGAAGCACAAACAGCAGCAGGAATGGTCCTGCTTCACATGAGAAAATGGCTGGTACCACTACAAAAACTGGCTGTGGATGCACTTGCCTCTGCCCCTAGAGTGTGCCCTTCCACTGGAGAGGCTATCACTGCAAGGAGATTACAGGAATTCTAGAACCACCTATTGATCTTAACATAGTGCACACCTAAAGTAGACTTCATTGGTTACGAGTAGCCCAAATGATCTCTTTAATGTTCTTACCTATCAGCTTTACTTTCTTTCTTTGCTTACAGAGGAGCTGATGCAAGTATGTGGTCAYGTTTTGTTAGTGTAGCTAAATTTGGAGGGCTCTGTGCTGGGACAATCCCGATACAGAAACAGAGACAGGCCCTTTTCCTACTCCTTTCCTTCCAAAGTGTATCAAAAATAGGAAGTCACTGTAGTCACTCACGTAGAAACGGCAGCAGCAGCTCTTTTGCCAACTGCACCCTTCTCATGACAGTAATTGCTACAATAACTCAGAAATACACAGTCTCAAACACACGTGCCCAACTATAACAAAGGATAACAAGATTTTAAAGTCACCAGCACTGAATCAAATCATATCAGCTAAACCTTAGCAAACATTTTAGCCATGACAGGATTCCTCTACTTTGCCACTATGCCCATCCGGTCCCCCTTCTGAACATGCCAGAATGAGATGTTAATCCTAAACAATGACATCTCTGGGGTGGATTTTACATTCTGCAAGATCAGTTTCTCTATGCTTGGGAAGGAGCTAATGACTCACACCAGTAACCAGAGGTAACTATGCAATGTGTACAGTGACTCCAGCAGGTTTCCCAAGGCCACTTGTTCCACACCCACAAGGCACGAAGCAGCCACRTGCTACTGACAAGATTTCAGGTATTTAGTATAAAACACTGAGATCCAGAGTTGGCATGTCTCAGCCACCTGGGCTTGGGGCATGCACATCATCATGGGAGAAAATCCCTGCACTTTAAGTGCAGTTTAAAATTCACGTTAATATTTCTTATACATTCCCTTCCCTTGTCCTGAGCTAATAGCACCAAAGGAGTCGTGCCTGTGGATCCCATAAGCCAGGTGGTAGAGCATGTCAAACCATCTGTCTTTCAAGTGTCTGCAGCCTCTACTTTTGCTGTTTTATTTGGACTTTCTGAAAATGCTCTTCAATTAATTGAATTACTTTCAGCTATAAATCTGAGATGGAAAAATGCAATATTAGGCATATCTGGCTCTCCATCCTTCCAGTAATATCCACATGCATATTCCTTCCTCTTTCCAATCTCTGTTTGCTCACGATTGTGCCGGATTTTAAGCAAAGGACCTTGCATGTGGTAGCAGCACTCCACTGGTCACAATTCAAGGCAGCTGCAGATTTCCAAACTAAATACAATGTCCTTAAAACAAACAGAGACTCTTGGACTCGTAACTAGAGAAGTATTTGAGATTCCTTAAATATATGCAACAGCTCATTCTTTGTGCTTCCAAAGCTCGCTGGAGGAAGCAGGGCTTGTCATTTAGTAGAGTAATTATAATGATTCATTATTATGATTATTAATTATAATCATACAATCACAGTAATGATTAATAATTATAGTCATTACTATTTATATTAGAAGAGATCCTAGAGGCCCCAGTCAGAATAGTGGGCACCATTGTGCTTCTTAAGGTAAGGAGAGATGATTAGGGGCATCCTAATGACATGGGGACTGTGGTGAAGGACCCAGATCCTCCAGATCTGAGCACTGCCTCTGCCTGATGCAATGTGCATAATGTGGTGGGGCAGCATACTGGGTGTCCTCTCAGGAATGGGGAGTCAAAAGGCAGATGATGCCTCGGGGAATGGCAGCGGGACAATGGCAGGGGAAACAGGAAGTGACAGTTTAGAGAAGGGACCTGCAGCTTTGCAAAAACACTCTCTGCTTCTATGCATCCCCTGGCGCTCCACTTTTTGACAACCCTGTGCTGGGGTGAGATGGGGCACTGTGACAAGCACTGCCTAACTCCAGAGCTTTCCAAATCATCAGCTCAGTCAGCTTGTGTGGATGTACTTCTCTAGGTGTTCTCCTGCCCTGATTTGTGAGGGACTTGCCCCATTCTCTCATCTCTTCTCCAGCATCCTCCTCCTGTCTACGTAGAATCACAGAATGGTTTGGGTTGGAAGGGACCTTAAAGTTCATCTCATTCCAACCTCCTGCCATGGACAGGGACACCTTCCACTAGACCAGGTTTCTCCAAGCCCTGTTCAACCTGGTCTGGAACACTTCCAGGAATGTGGCATCCACAACTTCTCTGGGAAACCTGTTCCAGCGCCTCAACACCCTGACAGTAAATAATTTCTTTCTAATATTTTAATCCAAACTTACCTACGTTCTGTTTGAACCCATTCTCCCTTGTCTTATCACTACATATCCTTGTAAATAGTCCCTCTCCAGCTGTCTTGTAGCCCCCCTTCCAACTTTGATTTAAACCTGGTGACTCAGAGGTAAAAATACCACCCATACTTGGGTAAATGTTCATTACATCACATTATGCCAAGCAGGGGACAACACTCTATCTTGTCTGCCCAGCACCGCCTGCAGTAATTGCTGAGCCCATGACCCTCTGTAGCATATTTTGTTCACTCCTGGAGTTTGTTCTCTGCAGCAGTTAAACACAGTGCATGTTAATAAAATAATCTAATACTGCATGCTCAGAAGCCTCCTGAAGCCAAGGTACTACCAAAATTAATGGGGCTAATAATAAATCTAAAGATAAGTGTGTATCAACCTTCGAAGGATAAAGCCCTTGGCCTTTTGTTCTGTCTGTACAGAAATTACTGCTTTCTCACCACCTCCTTGTACGTGTTTGAGGATGCAAAAGAAGTGAGCTCTGCATTCAGTTCTGTCATTTCTCTGTTCCTCTCCAGCTTGCTCCTAAACTCAAATTTCTCTGTTCCTTTAGTCCACTCTCAAGTTGCTTGGTCAACCAGTGAAAAGTATTCGCATTATTCTATTTAAAGACTGCAGGACATATTCAACTACTCAGTTGTGAGCCAGTCCAGCTGAAAGAGYTTTAAAGATGTCTACACTATTTCCAGTGATAGAAGCAAGGAACAAAGTCCTGGAAGTATGTTGGTTCTTTCAGAAATGCAAGAAAAGGGACCAGCTGATGCTCAGGTACAGATGTCCTCATATCTGCAGCACAGTGATGCTATTCCACAATGTGATGCACCTTTCAGGGGATTATTTTGATACTGCAAAGTTGTACATCCCTAGGGATTCTCAGTAAAAAATTCCACGGAAAGAAAATCTGCGGCTAAAAACTGAATTTTGGAAATGACAAAGTTAAAGCTTTCTGGTGCTCCAGTCCCTGATTATGGGATCACACATGTATGTCAAACAGGGAGCAGGGTGGAGCTGGGTACTCCAAGTGAGTGAGTTATGGTGGAGCCTTGTCTGATTCACTCCGAAGGTTGGATGGTATGCACTCCACGAGACATGTGGCTGCACAGCAAACAATGAGCATAAAAATAAAAACTGAACAGCTGCCTCATTTGCTAAGCACGTCCATCTTGTACATTGAGCAAGCCTGGGTTCCTGTGTGGAGAAAAAAAAAAACCCATCTGATGGTACTGGCTATATATATACACACTGCATGTGGATACATCAATATCGGATGCTTTATAAGGCTGGGATACGTCCTGGAGTCCAGACAGATATAAGAAGAAAAGACATCTTAGAGAATATTGCATTTTTGGCAACATGTGCTGGCTCAAAAGGAATTGTAAAGGAAGTAAATTAAATACTACTAAGAATGCATGTATTTATAGCACTTTTCATACAAGGATCCCAAAACACCTCTCAAAAAATTAAGCTTCACAACATTGCTGTGATCTAAGTAATAAGCATCAATTTTTTTCTAATGCACGAAGTGAATCAGAAAAAGACGAGGTGATTTAACCAGACCATCAGGAGCGAGATTGTCTCAATTTTAGGCTCACATTTTAACTCTTAGCCAAACTCTCTTCTATGAAAACATAGAGGGAAGCTATTGATTTTCATGCTTCCTTGCTCTTCTCCAACAATCCAGCACAGTGCTCAGGCATATGGTTAACTTAAGGCCATTGACTGTTGGCTTATGTTTTTGAAAAAACCTTCTGGCATGAAGTACATACAGTTTTGACCAAAAAAAAAGCAGGTTTATAAGAGCATTGGTCATTTTACCAACTGTGCCTAGAATTTCCTGGACGTTACAAATGTTCAGCTGAATCCCCAGTGTGGGATTGTATTAAAAGACTGTCCTCAGAAAGGAACATTCTGAATTTCCATGATCTTTGCCAGTTTCCAATGATTTGATGTTTATTTGAGCTATTGTACAAAGTTTTCTGTTGAGTCAGATCGTTCAGGACTAGCTGCTGGGACCACAGAGTGTCAGCAGAACATAATTCATCTGCGGCTGATGGCAGCACACTTTATTGGATAGGTAATGCTTCTTCACGCCAAGATACCACCAGGAAACTTGGTGGAGTTTATTTCCTGTAAAAACAGAAATGAAGCTTTCTGTTGCCCCTTTGTTTGCTTGTTGGATCTCTCTAGGGGGAGGAGAAATATCTGTAGCATCTTTCTGGGCTGAGAAGAGGGAGGAAGAAGCAGTATCACGATTTTAAAGAATGCCCCCAGTGTGCTGTTTTCTGTATCATCCGTGCTGCCTGGAGTCTTTTGTCGGCTTTTTTTGTCTTTTTTATCTTTATGCTTCCCACATGTACACACACACCTGCTGAACCTCTGCCTTTTCAGTGTATTCCTAAGGGAATTCCCTCAGACTGCACAAAGTGCTCATACCATGCTCTTTTCCTTCATAATAGAAGAAATACCTACCAAGATTATGCCTCGCTTTTGTGGTATGAACTACAGTTGAATAAAACTTCCCCAGCTGCACAGTGAGACCAAGTCTTTGAGCCCACATGTGCTTTCTGTGAAAACAGCTTGCCCAGAAATGTAAAGCAAGAAATTTTTTCTTTTTATTTTTCTTTTTTTTTTTTTTTCTGGTGAACTGTTCTCAAAAGTAGCTACGCATGGAGCTCTAATTAGCTTTTACCTCTGTAGATGGGGCATCTTGGCTTCAAGATAGAGCCTGAGTTGTCTTAATTACTTAGATCTTAAGCTATGCAAGGCTCTCAGTGCTTGTGTAGTACCTGGCAGTGCTGGAACTGGACTGAAGTTCCTCAGCAAGACCTCAATGCAAATAATGAATGAAGCTACATAAGAGGACATTGAGTAACTCATTCTAAACCACAAGATGTTTGGACTGCAAATAGAGAAAGATATGTGGGATATAATCTGCTGTTGAGCTTTAACACAATTCCTGTTAACTCTGAGCTTGACACAGCCAGAACAATAGCAGGCTATAGATTTTGTTTCCGTCCCTGACATTTACTAAGAACTGCAAGACTAAAACATTTTGAAGGTTATATCCAATGTCTTGCAGAACGAATGACAAATGTCAACCCTTACACTCCCRCAAGATCTGAGCAGGAATAAGACAACTCTATAGACTGAGGCAAGTTTATTATTACAAATACCTTATTAAATCTAAATGGTAATGGCATTCCAATTAGCTCATTRTTAGGAATCTTTCATGTTTGACTTTCATTTAGACTGATTACGGGAATAATGCAGACCCTGTATAAGTAATTGGCACAAAATAAAAGCATTTGAGCTGCAAAAACCCTCCTAGAGGCTGTGCTCTTTAAAAAAAAATAAATAAAAGCTTCCTATCTTTCCCAGCTCATGAGCTCTCTCTGTTCACCATAATAATGAGACAACCCATTGAGTCTCCTGTGGGCCTGGTGGTATCGGAGCTCCCTTTTTACCTACCCCTCTCTTCTCAGGAGCTGTAGGGGGGCTCCTTCTCTTTTACTCTCCACCATCCTATTCTCTGCTCCCTTCGTCACAAGCCTTGGCACTGTTTTATTGATCCTGCTCAACTGTGGATTCTTTCACACCCAGATCACAGGCCAGCCTCTGTCTCTCCCACACCCTCCTCCTCCTTCTCCTAACAGCCCTGCTGGTCTTTCCAGACAAGCAGCTGGGAACTTGCCTTTCTGTGTCCTGGCTCCCTGCTCCTTGAGAGAAAAGGTGTTTCCTTTTGCAGCAGAGCCTCCAYGAGCTGGACAGGGGCTACTGGTGACTCCCCACAGCAGTTTTCTTCTTGCCTCCCTCAGAGGGGAGGATGTGGGAAAGGGCTTTTTCAGTACTTTGCTGCAGCCTGGGATGGAGATTTTCCCTTCTTCCACTGCTGGAAGGAGGTCTAGAGAAAGAGAATCCACTGTGGAGTCCCTCTTACCATGAGGAGGGCCAGAGCACAGCCCTCGTAGAGTTCAACCAGGCTGGTGAGTCCCGGCTTCCACCAGAGTTTAAGTTCCAGCAGTGCAAGGGTGCACCAAGCCTGGAGAACCTGGCTTATAATTTTGTGTAGGCTGAGGAGGAAACATCCCATTCCAAAAGACACTGGTTTCAGGGAAAGGCACCAAAAGCAACTGCCTGGAGCCCCAGCTTGTTAGGTTAAGAGAAGGAGCAGCACGAGATATTTGGTGAAGCATCCATCTCTGCCAGACCTCCTTTCCTCCTTCTCTGACTAATCTGATGCCAGCCCTGTCCAGTTCCTGGGCACAGAAGCTACAGTAAAATATGCCATGCAGGAAAGATTTCCTGCTCTTTGGTCTGGGTGTGCACATCCATCTCACCCTGCTCTGCACCAGGRCCAGCACTTCCCTAAACCTTCTGCCCCTTCCCACCCCACTGCGGGTGGGAAGGAGACACAGCAGTGGGCTCTGAGAACCTGAGACATACTCCAGCCACTTCYCCACCACTGGGATCAAGCTGGGAGCAGCGCTCTGGATTGCAGCTTCCTGGCAGTGTAGACACAGCATGTGTTATCCGTATGACGGCGCGCCAGGAAAGGTCTCTGGTGTGGGAAAGGCCAGCAGTTCCTACTTAGGAACTATTTGGCTTCTGCAGGGCTCTGGAGGGTGAGCTACGAGTTACGAGAGAGCAGCAACAGCAGCAGGGTTTTGGGAAAAGCTGGGGAAGTAGACGGGACCAGGAGCAAGCTGTAGAATTCCAGACAACCGAAAGCCGGGACAAAACTGCGGAAAGCTGGGTCGGGATCTGGCTGGCTGCTCTTAGAGGTGAAGAGTGGTGTGCATGGCACAAAGATGCTGGGCTAATTGGGCAGTGGAGCAGGGCYCGGAAAGGTTATGAAATCCCCATTCTTGGAGGTTCTCAAGACTCAGATGAACAAAGCCCTGAGCAACCTGGTCTGAATTCAGCGTCGGGCCGACCCTGAGCTGGAGCCAAAACTGCAGATCTCCAGAGGAGCCTTTTGCCAGTAATTGTATCACTGAATACAGGTTGGGAACAGCTATTTTGCTCTGGCCATTTGGTGAAAGCATCTTTCATTTCTCACTGTGCTGACCAAAGGGTATCTTCCATCAGTGGAACTGAGAAACTGCCCCTGGGGTGCTGGTGGTGCTCACTGCACAACCAGCCTGCAAATCTGTCAATCAGTTTGGTAATTCTTTGCATTTGGTCTCCTACAGTGTCTCTCTAGGGCTGGTGACCCTCTGCCTGCTGGTATTAAACCTTCCTTCACTCCTCTTGCCTGTTATGGTCTGGTGGGTGACTCTCCTGATGAAATAAGGGAAGGTTTACATGGATTTCCACAGGAGGCTCAGAACTTTCAAGTGTCTCTAGGCAGTGATGCTTAGTGGACTCTTCATATTGGCTGGATCATGATCTAGTACAAAACCAGTACAGTTCTACAACATCTGATCTACCATAACCTAGTATTCCTATCTTCTTAGGAATTAATTACCTTCAAAGAATAAAGCATGTAATGAAGCAACTGGCTCAAAAAGCTGTGACAGGTGAAACGATGACAAGTAATGGGCACACACCTAAATAAAGTGCATAGTTAAGTGTGTGCTTAATTACTTTTGTGGACTGAATATGGGTACTTTCTTGAACCGAAAATGAAAATTTCTCCATAGCTGAAGCATATAAACAGACCTGTACAAGAGATCCTGCATTGTGTGAATAAGAAATACTCCCATGGATGGCTAAGTTTTAAATTAACTCTGATTTTTATGGGACTCTTTGAACCAGAAACCACGACAGAACTTTTAATACTAAGCTGGCAGTAATTTAGGCATTGCTGTATTGTCAGGCCTATTTTTCCTGCCTTTGCATTTGTAACTGGGCTATATTTACTTGTCACATTAAAATAACCAAGAGTTCACTTCTGTGTGTTTGAGCCATTCCACGAGGTATGCACAGATCAGAGCCCTGCTATCTGTCTGCAGCAATAAAGATGAAAAATCTGCTGACATCCCAAAMAAGCTGTAAACCAGGTTGTTCAACAAAGTTTGTTTTGATGCTTGAAATCGCTGTGTTGTCGCCGTAAATTAGGAACTTTCACTTCAGGTGAAACCTTGGATGTGTCAAAAGGGATCTGTGACAATGGATCCAGAGGCAGTAACTGTCTTAATAGCTACAAAAACCTTCTGAATAACCCTACTTACACTTGTGTCTATAAGGTTAACCAGAAAGGAAATTATGCAGAGTAAATTTTCTCTGTTTAAAACCCATAAGCCTTACAAATTATATTTACTTTTAATTAAAAARTAGACACATTAGCCATTTTTTTCTGCACTATTTTTTTTCCCATATCCTGCAGTGGTTCAGAATTTCTCTGCCAGATATTTAACGATAATCTTTTTATAAATAATAAGATAGTTAGACAGGGTTGCCTTTAACCCCAAGTCTTGATTTGTAAGTTTAATCAGTTTCCAAACATATTATTAAGAATTGTGAACACACACAAAAAAAAAAAAAAAAAGAGAGAGAGAAAAAAAAGGAGAGAGAACAAAGAATTGAGGTGCATTAATAATACTCAGGAGTGATGCTGTTCCACCCACAGAACTGGATGAATTCCCTGTGTAGCCCTTGAAATTTACCCTGCTTATCTGTTTCAGAATTAAATCATCTTATCTCAGCTGTATATCCATACTCTGCCCTTTATCACAGCATATAAGCTCTGTCAACATCCTAAAAGTTACAGCCAGAGTGATTAGTGATTTTGGTATCTGGACTTTAACATGAGGCTACTCAGAATGAGCCTAATTTGGGTTGTGATTTCTTTGTTTTTTCCGTGCCTTCTGCTAAGAAGCATATTTAATTGTGGGGAAAAAAATGGAGGCTGCTGAACATTAGATTCTCAAAGTTTACACAAATTTCAAGCACTGGTCAGGTACCAAGACCAATGCTCTGTCCTCTGCATTCACCAACACAGACCCATGGTCTCTGAGGGAGCTGCAGGAAAGGACACACGGAACAAATCCCAAGGAGACCTTTGGGATTAGGAACAGAACCTTGTTCACAGGTGAAAGCAGACCACCAGCACACTGCTGTCCCTAAGCCCTGCATTGCTAAATTAGCACCATCTGAACCAAATTAGGCTTTTTTGGGATCAAGGTAATAAAGAGTAGAGGAGTGAACATATTGCTCACAGCAAGCGACTTCAAATGAGAGAGATGAGATAATCAGGCCAGAGGGAGGTGAAAGGGGGAATTCTGATGATTATAGTTATTTGGAAATCCAGTGGAGGGAGGATCCCTATGGCTGAAAAACATTTCCACACCTAGAATTTGTGGAGGATGAAGTTTTGGTGGTGACTAGTTCTTTGATGTCTTTTCTCTTCCCCGCCTTTATCTAAGCTTCACTGGAGCCTCCACCAGCAGCTTGCTCCCAGGTGAGGTTAATTCCTAGATGCTGCGAGGAGCTATCAGCTGACTTCTTAAACCACTGTTTAATTAGCAGTGATATTACATTTTCAGAATGGAAGCACGTACACAAAGGGCTGGAGTTATAAATTACACTAACAGAGGATAATCTACAGAGAGACAACAAGGAGATGTGCTAATGCAGTGCCCAGACATGCCCATGTATTGTGCCGAGAGCTGCCCCAGTGATGAGTGTGTATGTGGGATATTTGACTAAAGGCTCACATAGCACAAAACAAAATAATGCAAATAAAGGGAGGTGAAGAGGAAGGAAAAAATAAGACCTAATTCCCCAAGCCATTACATCACCTGCAAATTCAGACATCTGTGAGCTTCCACTGAAGACACAGTTGCACTGGGCAAAATYAGACAGGAGGTTTCCCCACATGTGGTGGGATACAAGAGCATGAAGAAACACACACCGTGGTTATCTCACAGGTCAAGAGCCTGGACTGCTACCATGTACATTCCTCACAATACATAGTTCATAATTTAAAGTAATTTACCACGAAGTCAAATTTAACTCCTTTTTTTTTTTTTTTCTGTAGATCCAGAGGTACTTAGGAAAAGTCTAATTAGCTGATCACTATGAAATATATTGTTTCTTCCTGCACCAATGGAACCCCTTTTTAAATATCAGGTTTAGAGAAACAAATAATAATTCCACCTCCCCACCCCTCAACTTCCGCCTGACAAAACCAGGACAGCTCAGAGTAAAAAACCAGTTAGAAAAACAAACCAAACCTGAAGAGTTTGTGCACAAAAACCAGAGCTAAATGGTTTGAGCAGCTCCAGACCTGGCACTGCAGCTCCTCTGTGGTAAAAGGAAATGGAGGGCATGAAGGGATCACCAAATCTTTCTTTGCATAAGTCACAGGAAGGCCAGAAATGTGTGAAAATTTGACCACTAAGTCAAAGCAGGATATTTGGGTAAGTTAGGATGGCTGTAGTTGTTAGTAAACTTGACACAAATTAAACTGCTGTTGACGAGGAAAACCAACATATTTGATGAGCAGTATTTTAACAAAACGGATCTTCCGCAATGAAATATCCTGATGAATATTTCTCAGGTTTTTGCCCTTTTCTCAGAAGAGCAAACCTTGCATTATCATGGTTTAGAAATCACAGAATCACAGGATCATTTAGGTTGGAAAAGACCTCTGAGATCATCCATGACTGATCACTGTGTCAACCAGACCATGGTACTAAGTGCCACATCCAATCTCTCCTTAAACACCTCCAGGGATGGTGACTCCACCTCCCTGGGCAGCCCCTTCCAACATCTAATCACCTTTCTGTGAAGGAATTCTTTCTAATGTCCAAGCTAAACCTGTCCTGATGCACCTTAAGGCCATATCCTTTTGTCCTGTCCCTGGTTGCCTGGGAGGAGAGGCCAACCCCCACCTGGCTACAACCTCCTGTCAGGCTTCCCAAATGCCTTGAAGAAACTCCCACGTTTTCCTCTCCTTTCATTCACAGCTCRGAGGTCCATCCATGTTTTCCACAGCAAGCTGTGAAACTAGCACTATCCCTACAATCTTTCCATCCGGAAAGGGTGGTTTTGTCCAAAATCTTGAACGAGCAGCAGGCAACCTGAGTATGTTTAGGGGTCCAATCCAACTGACTCATGAAGTGTTTGACGGCAGAAGAGGTGGCACATGCTGGGTGTGCCTGATGGACAACTTTCCACGGGACTGTCTCAGGGCTGATGTTAGTGGTGACAAAAAATGCAACTGGATGAGTCACAACCTGTAAGGAAGATGCAGATGCTCGGAGGTAGGTGACTCTGCTGGGCCCAGACCCTTGGAGCTGTACAGGTGTTTGATGCCTGTTCACTGAGGASGGGTTAAGCAGTCCTAAGCAACTCAGTCTG
The DNA here is from genome assembly GCA_018881555.1 of Amblyornis subalaris. Classification (NCBI taxonomy): domain Eukaryota; kingdom Metazoa; phylum Chordata; class Aves; order Passeriformes; family Ptilonorhynchidae; genus Amblyornis; species Amblyornis subalaris. The sequence continues at coordinate 324,417 of JACAXG010000101.1, read as the reverse complement.
TCTCAAAGTGCAAACAACAGCTTCGTCCATGCAAACCTTGTAACAGTAAAGAYGTCGTTAGCTACTCCACAGTTGAGGCAGACCCCTCTTGCCAAGCCAGGCCTCACAGAATCTGGCATTACTTGTAAATATTAATGTATCCTTTAATAATTCTTTTTGTCATTACTATTTAACATCACTCTCTGAATTGCAAGCGGGGAAGTTGAGGATGTGGGCAGCCTGGAGGCCAATCAAATTTCACGAGGAGCAAGCTTCCAGACTTCTAGAGCTGTTTCTCTTTGCTTTGCACAGAGCATTCCTGTCTGGCTGAGCGATATGTGGAGCTAGGGTGACAGCCTGTGGCAAAACAGAAGAATTTCAGTATCTTAATCCTTTTGATTTCCACTTGCTTTTGATCTTTTCTCCACTTCCTGCTTGTCAGTCCAGACAAAGGTGGTCACATCATGGTTGCTACTATCACCTCTGTTTTGAGGAATGGGAAATTGCCATGCTTTCTCCTTCTTCTTTCTTGCTACTGTTCTTCATTGGTGTTTTTGGGTGCTGCATTAACTAAAAGCCAATTTGACAAAATGGTGCTGCTCCTAGCTGCATATCCTGAAGGAAATAACTTTTGTGTGGGTCTTTGCAAGGATCACACCAGTAGGATGTCTGGGTGGGTCATATCAGCTCCAAAAGAGAGGAGCAATGGAGCAGCCTAATGTCACTTCTGCATTTTTTCATGTTTTTTGTGTCACCTATTCCTTCAGCCATGACATGGAASTTAGTTAAATCCACCTGATGTTGAGATCTAGTTGCCAGGGCAAAAAACATCAAAGTCAAGAGCAAGGCAGGAGCCTCTGCACTTCTAATAACACTTTAGGCCTTTTTCATTCATGAAGTGTTTATTCTGGGTCAGGGTTTTCTTCTCAGAATCATAGAATGGCCTGGGCTGGAAGGGACCTTAAAGATTACCTAGTTCCAACCCCCACCAYGTGGACAGGGACACCTTTCACTAGATCAGGTTGCTCAGAGCTCCATCCAGCCTGACCTCGAACACTTCCAGGGATGGGGCAAACACTTCCAGGGATGGGGCAAATCTGCTGCTGCTTCTTTCTCTTTAGCAGTAGAGTTTTAAAAAAAAAAAAAAGTGTATTCTCTTTATACTCTGCCCAAATTAATAAAATAAATTTTCTTTAAAGCGACACTAAATGAGTCACAGATGGTGTTGCCCTTTTACAGGTTGCAGAAATCACCCATTACAGTTCTTTTAATTTATCAGTGAGGGAAAATAAGACGGCCTCTTGCTCCCTCGGCAATAATAATCAGAAACAGTCTATTTGGAGCTTAATTTATCCCAAATACGTATTGATAGTTGCAATGAAGAATATGTGACCTCTTTGGGAGTCAGCAGTGGATGGAAGGTGGATAGCTTTTATAAAACCACCTTTAATAAAAAAGAGTGTTATATTGCGTATGTTTGGTGGGGTATTTAAGCATATGGTTTCTATATCAGGAGCGAAGATGGCAAACACATGCTTTACCTTCCGAAAAACCTTTCTTATACTCATCACTCCTTGCAGAAAGAAAGCTGGGAGGGACTGTTTTCCTTTATTATATTTTATTTTATTTTATTTTAATTTTACAACTCTGATTGTATGGAGGAGCTGAAGTAATTTCACAAGAAACGTTAAACTTGTGTCTCGTTTGCTTGTTGTTTTCCTTCCCGTGCGAAAAGAGGTGATGGAATTTGTCCCTAGCCTTAGCCCGGTTACTCCCGGTCCCGGTGGGATCCCTCGGGAGAGGACCAAGCCGAGGAGAATCGAGGATCCGCTGCGGCTCCGCGGACCCGAGAGCATCCCGGGCGGCGGCGCTGGGATTCCCGGGGGGCGGATCCCGAGGGGCAGATTCCCGGGGGACACATCCCCGCGACGGTGTCCTTGGCCTTCGCGAGGCACAGCCTGCGAGCAGCATCCCCGGGAGCATCATCCAGCATCCCGGGGAGCAGCATCCCGGGGAGCAGCATCCCGGGGAGCAGCATCCCGGGGAGCAGCATCCCCGGTCCCTGCCGCCGGCGGCGGGGCTGGGCAGGTCCCGGGGCCGCCTCCGCCCTCGGGAGCGGGGCTGCCCAGCCGCTCGGTGATAAATCTCGCGGTGCCCTCGCTTTTTCGTCACTCGCCTAATCCCGTGCCCCGCTTTCATGTGCGGTAATTGCGAGCAGCTGCTGCGCGCAGCGCGCAGAGGCAGAACAATGGCAACAGCTGTTTCATTTCGCCTCGGGCCAGCGCTTCCTGCTCCGTCTGCATCTGCCCTTCTGGCTCCAATTTATGGGCCCGGGTTGGTGCTGGTTTGTTTTTTTCCCCGTGACCCCGCTATCCGCGTAGGAGGGATTTGGAGGAGCGTACGCTCCAGCCCGGTTCTGGCACCGGGACCCTCTGCCCGCGGCCGGGCTGTATGAGGGGCAAGGGGATCAGAGGGATTCTGTGCCTCTTCAAAGGAAAATAACAACCAATGTCATGTGGAAAAAAAGGACAAAACTACATCCTGAAGTAGTATAAATGAGCAGTAAGGCTGGGCTGAGGTGTGAGGTGGGCAGTCCCCAGGAACACGCATCCCTGYGGGAAGTGGGGAGGCCAAGGTCCAGTTGGGGCTGGTTGGTCATAGAACCATGGAATGATTTGGGTTGGAAGGGACCTTAAAGATCACCCGGTTCCAACCCCCTGGGCAGGGACACCCTCCACTGGACCAGGTTGCTCCAAGCCCCATCCCTGGCCTTGAACACTTCCATGGATGGGGCGTCAACAACTTCTCTGGGCAACCTGTTCCTGTGACTCATCACCCTCACAGCAAAACTTCTTCCTAATATCTAACCTAAGTCTACCCTCCTTCAGCATAAAGCCATTCCCCCTTGCCCTATCACACCATGTCCCTCTAAAGAATCCCTCTCCAGCTTTCTCATCGCTGCTCTAGGTCAGCCAGGACCAACACAGGCTTTGCAGACTCCAGAGAGCACAGCCTGCAGTGGTGGTGGGGGTCTTTGGGGTGCTTTTAAGCCCCTGCTCAGTCTCCTAATTCTTTGATTTCCTGATCCCAAAATAAGGYGAGGGGAGGCAAATGGTCTCAGCACTTCCAGACAGAAAGAGATGGGACTTAGGCTGGAACCCACAAGTGATTGGGGCCAGGACTGGGCCTCGTTAAGCTGTGGGCTTATGTAAAGATCTGGAGCTGCCCAGGATGTTTCTTTTGAGTCAGACACATACTCAGCATCTGCAGGATCAGCCTTTCATACTTCACCTTTCCACACGAATCCTTCCTTCCCTCTCTTCTGTTTTTTTTTTTCCCCCTGAGAAAGTGGCTGCGTTCTTCCCTGAGTTAATTGTATCTTTCTGGGTTGGATAAGGCATATCTCATTAGAGGGGGAGAGAGATTTAATGTGAACTTCAAGCTGCCTGCTCCATGCTACAGAAAAGAAATCCCTAATCAGCACAGTATATATTTTGTATAATTGCTCTTTGACATTCCTTCTTGCCTTGCTAATTAAAGTGAAAGAAAACGGTGGTGAAATGTTCCAGCGTGTTTTTCTAGGACAAGAAAAACTAAACCCCTCTTTTGTTTACAAATACAGGGTATTTCAAGGGCCTAGAGAATCAGTTGTTTTCACAGGCACGGTGCTGAAATTTATTGTTATTTTCCTTTGGAGCCTGGAGCCTTTGGAGCACATCTGCAGTTGAGGGTCAGCTTTGCAGTGGTGTGAATGGCCACAGCTTGGAGGAGGTCACCCRCTCACACCCAGCCTGTCCCAGGCTGTGACAGGTGATGCTGCATGTCTGCTGGGAAGGGTGGAAAGGGCTGTCTCCTCCTGCACTGTACCAGAGCCTCAAGACAAGATAGTTTAGAGTAAAAGACTCGCTTCTCTTTAGTGAAATATTTTCTTTTTCTTTCAAGAGTGAAAACTAAAGCAATAAAAAGTGAGTAAAGTGTAAAGAGTAGCATGGATCYGCAGCTACTGCTGATTATTTCAAGTGTTCTGGAGACTGTAACATGATTTTTGCCTTTATTGCTCAAGCAGAAAGGGGTTGTTTCCTCTTCCCTGCAGGTTTGTGTATTTATTTGGTCTATTTTCCTATAAGCATGCTAGTGTCAGGGGAAACGCTACCAGGGCATCACTATCCATTCTCTGGACGGGATCTTCTGCATCATGATGCTGATACTTAGCACCTTTTTGAGACGTGTGAGAATTACTTTAAAAATCTTCCATCACACAAAAAGTAGATGAAAACGTACCAGTTTAGGTGAGAAAAATGAATTGTGACATGCATTTCGCGTGGCCCTGATGTGAGAGTTGCCCAGGGTGTTGGTGTCCGTGTATTCCCGGGTCACACACAGCGGAGGGCTGCAGCAAAGGCTGTCCCTCTGCCCTGTGGATGGTGACTCCCCCTCCCTCCTGCACAGCCAGCAGGGCATGTCAGCCCCAGAGCCCAGCACTGAGCCACCAGCCCGTGCTGCCTTGTTTGATCMCACCTTTGTTGTGATGACATCAGATCACATCGTAGCCCTCTGGAAAAGACCCAGAAGGGTATTCAAAGCTGCTGATCACACAGGGGAGCCAAAGTAACTAGTTGCTGACAGATTTATGTGGTTTAGTCCAATTAAAATGCTGTTTATTGCCTTTAGAAGGGGCCTGTTTGTTTCTAATTTTAGAAGTCAGTTTGGGAAGTGACTACCTTGGCAGCGAGTTGTGAGTATGGGATCTGAAATTTTCCAATAGCACTACTGTTGTTATTAATTAATGAGTATTATTAATAAGTATTTGGTCTTGGACATCATTCTTGCATGGCAGAGCAGGAATTCTGGACCCAAAAGGCAACAAGAAAATTACTTCTGCTGTGAAAGTGCTCAGCTTTGCTCCTCTAATCCTAAATTACATCTGCTTTGACCAAGACTGGATTTGTCTCCAGTTTTTCCGGACAGAGCCTATTGCTTTCCACCCTTCCTGCCACTCTGGTCAGGTTTATGATCAGCATGGCAGTAGCCATCACCTCCAAAGGAGCTCTCAAATGTGATGTGCCAGCTCAGGAGCAGCCAATGCTGGTTTGGGATGTGCAGTCAGTGTTTGAACTTGTCACTCTTCATCCTTGCACAGCTTTGCTTCTGATTGCTCCAGTTTATCCATTTTATTTATTCACGTTAAAGAGGAGAAGAGGTTTCATACGAAAAAAAATGTAAATTATCATGTCTGTCTCTAGCCAGCAGTGATGGCAACCTTGGATGAATAAGAAAAGCAGAAATAACAAATCTTGTTTGAGAATGAAACTGGAGCTGGAATCGGGATACGTTAGCTCTGTTCACAAGCTGGTGCAGTTTTGATGTGTGATTGTGGGAAAGCCACTTGGATGTCAGCTTTCCTTCTATCTAGAAAACCTGGAAGGAGGAATTATTATAAAACTCAGCTATTTATTTGTGAAGCCCTTTCAGAGCCTCTGGTGAAAGGTACTGAATAGCTGCACGCTTCCCTGCGGTTCATTAAACACACATTGATCACAATTTGCCGGAGGCAATGACATGTTTTCAGCAGGAGGAGACCCAACCAAAACACGGGATCCTCACGTTTCCACATCTTGGAGAGGTCCATATGCCGAACTCAGGGCCGAAGCTGGCGTTGTTGCAGAGAGCACAACGAAAACCACAAGTCTTCACGCAAGCCTTGAAGTCTCAAGGAGAAGACAGGAGCTTAACCCCATCTCCTGCCTGGTGCTTCTTAATCTCCTGTAGGAATGTGACATTCCAGGAAAGCTCTTCTTGGGGCGGGAATGGAGGCCACTGCCAAAACCCATTGAGATGCACCTTTCCTTCCTCTTCCCTGAATCATCTGTGATAATACTTTAGCTGGGGCCTGAAGGCATAGAAAAAAAGAAAAGATGAAAGGGAACTTGAATCAACACTACCTTCTGTGATAGCCAGGGCTTTAAAAATGCCTAAAGATTTCTTTGATTGCACACAGTTTGGGCCATATGTCATCCTTTTATTACTTATTGGTAATAAACAGAGGTCACTGACGTTCTGCTGAATATATATTTTTTTCTTTTGGCCAAATCCAGGGGTATTTTTAGCAGAAAAATAAACCAGATGAAATTATTAAAATAATTTTTTTCCCCAAAYGATCCTCTCTTCCCCCAAGTAGAGGATAGCAGATATTTTACGAGAAGYTTTTGAGTTAAATAGAATATAAATATCTGCTGGAATATATTTCAAGTCAACTTTTTTGCCTATGGCTAATTTTTTTGTCTAAAATACAGTTATTCCTCAGGAACCTCTCTTCTGTAAATAGGATTATTACTAAAAATATAGAAGAGTRTGAGAATGCCAGAAGGGGGGAAATGTAAACTCACCATTTTCTTTTATCCTAGCCAGATCACTTCATTGGGCTAATAGCCAGGAAGGTTCAAATGGGAATGGATCCTGCACAGACCACACCAGATGGAAAAGATCTGGGTCGGGCAAAAAGCTCTTTGTTGAATGTTGTACTTTTTGAGTGAAATAAATTCAGAAAGGTAGAGCATCAGGGAAAGGAGCACTTCCATCCTTCGGACACATTTTTGTGCTACTTCAAAGGAAAAGTTGTGAATTCTTACTTGTGTTGTCATTGGTGYATATTCCTTCTAGCACTCTGGAAAACTTCCTTCTCCAATGAGGTTGGGTCTSTGCTAGCAAGGGAGGTGCCTTCAGGTCAGCTGCACAGAGGTGTCTGCCCYTGCCTTCCCTGCAGGCTATGTGCTGATTTTAGACCAAGTGTGCAGGGACCAAGCACCATTGTCATATCTAGATGGGCAGGAGGAAGGGGGAGGCAGCAGTGATGAAGAAACAGGGTGAACCTCTTACTTTCCAGTACCTCTTACCTCGCTCTGGTGACTTATTGCTTTTACAGCCCTGGAAAAATATTAAGAAGATGACCCATGACATCAGATTTCTTTGGGATTTCAGTGCAAGAGTCCTGTAGACTTTTAACTGGCGCTCAATGGAAAAAATATTCCTCTGCATCAGGAAAAATAACTCATGGGCAAGTGAATAGATATCCTATTTTATACTATTTGCTGTCCTGTTCTGTTGTGCTGTCCCTGAGACTCCTCAGTGTCCTCTTGATAGCAGGAGAAATCAAGATCAAGAGGCAAAGCAACAACGCCCCATTTTCCAGGGGCAGAGGAAAGAACTTCTGTTCCAGCAGCAGCAATTCACAGCCCAACAGGAATATGACAGTTGGGTTTGGTAGGTAATGGAGCATATTTTCAGACCAACTGACRCCAATAGTCCATTGCCAATGGTGCTTTGGGGAGAATCCACTATCTGGGCATGGCATTAATGCAAAAAGCCTGTGTCATGCTCAAGGTGAAACAGGATGAATTCTCTTTCCCAGACACATCCCTGACACAGGCTAAGGTCCCAAACTGAATCCCTTTGTAATACCCAGTGGACAAAAATCATCCCAGAGGCTGCTAACACACTGAGCCTTTGCAGTAAAGACCTTTTAAGTAAAATCCGGGCTCCTTTTCCTGCTTAAAACATGATGGAACTGAAAATACAAAAGAGTTACAACTCACAGAAGTCATTTAAATCTGCAGCTGATACTTCTGAGCCTTGCTGGGCATACTCTTAATATGACACAAATCCTGCTGACAGGTAACTGTGGGCACAGAACCGTCCCTGTCAAAACCAAATCTGGATTAGATACTAGTTCTTGTGTTAAATACTTAGCAGCATTGCTTATCCAAGTCTCCCCACAGCCCTCAGGAAGCAGAAAAGCAAAGCTGTTTCTGTCTCTCTGTTATCCAAGGGACTCCTTGGACAGACAGAGCGTGTTTTCCGACTCCCTGGACAGACAGAGCGTGTTTTCCTTGGAGCTGAACCCCAGAGGCAGATGGACATGCACAGGGCTGCCCTGCACCCCCAGTCATCCAGGCAGGAGTCTGAGTGTGTGCACTGGGCTTCACTGGGGTCCAGCAAGGATGTTCAAAGGGCAGAGGCTTGGATTTGGGACRCCCAGACTTAACACAGGGTAAGGCCAGGATCCAGTTTGTACATGGCCAGGAGAGCTGCAGTGGGAGGCTGGGATGCAAGAGATGGGAGCATCTCTCAGTGGGGTGATCAAGCAGTGGCCCTGCATTGGAAATGAAATTTGCAAACTTGAGCTCTTCTGTTAAATGAAATCCCTGACTCAGCCAGGCTTTTGTGGCTGACCAAGGCGCCTGTCCTGATTTGTTTCAAATATCAAGTACCAAACAATGCTAATATGCAAAAAGGTTGAGCTTACATTCATGCTGTGTTGTCTAGTGAGCCGGAAATGTGGGAAGATTTCTGAGTGGAGTGGAAACTGAAATCTTTTTGTACATGGAAAAAACCSGTCTTTAGTGGGCAAGACCGAGATGTGACCAAATGGGAGGCGAGCTGTCTTTACCTGAGTTCAGCAGAGATTAACTGGCTTAAAAGGCTCACAAATACAGTGGGATTCTGTCCCTTTCCTTTGTACCCAGCTGCTATCCRCCTTCTTGAGCATGTTTAACTGCCTCCCCTTTCCTATTTAAGAGAAACGTGGCTCCATGTCTCATGGCTTGTTGGATGTCTCAGGCACTGCTGACTGAAATGAAAGCCTTATTGTTTTTATGCTTTTTTTTTTTCCTCTGTTTGAATATCAAATGCCAGGGAGATTGGTAAAGATTTCAGAAAAACAAATTGACATTTGGCCCAATAAAACATTGTACACAGTTTTTCCTTTCTGCTTTGACTTGGCAGAAGTCTGTGTTAAAACTCAGAGAAGAAATATTCCATTTTTCCTGGAGRGAGGCAGGAATCCATTAACATACAGTGCTGGAGCACAACATCCTGATATGCCCTTTAAAATTAGTTCATTGAGACACAAAAGTGTGAGAYCTGTACATTAAAATTAAATTCAGAAGTCACAAATGTGGTGGTAGCAGCTCTTCTAAGCAAGATGTATTGTTGTCAGCTCTCATAGTTTTTTCATGTCATATACAACACTTTYCTTTAAAGCTCCATCTGATGGAAGCATGCAATCGAGAGAAAGTCTTCGATTTTTGTTTTTAAAAATTGTTTTTTTGAGAAAACTACCTTTCAAATATGGTAAAAATGCACCCTTCAGGAGGGAAATTAAGGCACAGCCACAAACGTGATGSTCTTATTATTAAGCAAATCAAATGTATTTGAGGACTTCACTCTTTTCTCTTTAAAACTTTTCAGTATTGGCAATCTCAAAAATTGCCTTTTAGCTTTTTGGTTTGGGGCCATGTGGTGCATTGACAAGTCCCCCCCACCCCTTTGCACCCTGGTTGCTCCACCCCAAGAGCTGAGTTGGCCTCCAGGCAAGCTTTTAGCTCTCTCTCCCAGATGACAGCTCAGTGTTGCCAGGGCCCCTGGTGTGATGTCCCTGAGCTCACAGTGCCCTCTGCTCCATCCAGTCCTTCAGGATGACCCTCTGGGTGATGCCCCCATTCTCCACCTACTGAATAATGGGAATGAGCTAACAGGAACTCAGCATTCCCTTGGTACCTTTCAAAGTAGGATATCTGGATCTGACTGCAGGCAGTCGTTCCCCACTGTTAAAAAGGCTGGGCTTCTGCAGGAGGTGTAAACTGACATTTTATCAACCTAATAACTCAGAGGGTCAAAACCTCCCATGAAGGCTCCCAGCAAATTTCTGTGGCAAGCTGGGGGGAAAGATAATAAAATCAATTTTATGATTGAAAAAAATGACAGAAGGCATTATGGTTTTATTCACTAAAATCATCCACTTCTCAGCTTGCTGGGAGCTGCCAGTGTGCCATGGAGCAGATGGCTGCCATTTTGCAGGGCTTTGGCTCCGTGAGTTGAGGATACAGTTTTCACAGGCTTCAGACACAGCATTAACCAGGACAGAACCCTGGAAGATGACAAAAGGCTTGAATTTAAAAAAAAAAAAAAAGTGCTGATAATTTTAACCTGCATAACTGGAAATGGGCCAGTGCCATGGCTTTGGGAAGATCTGTGGCTCTTTAATTTGGGTCTGTGGAGGTTGAGTTTAGAATAGTCAAAAAGGAGCAGGAGTGGAAATTACAGCAGCAACAAGTGAGAAACCCAATGGCTGTAAAGGAACTGAGCTGTTCTCCCTGGAAAACAGAATTAAAAAGTAATGATTGAAAAAATGAAGGTCCTTCCTCTCAGCCAAGATGAGGAAAGCCAGGGATTGCAGTGAGAGCAGGGATTGCAGCGAGATACGGAGATTTGCTTCTATCAGCTCCCAAAGGACAGGGGAGAAGAGACCCTGAATGCAGCCCTTGAGAGAGGAATACAAGGGACCACTGTTGAGCTGATCCAGCTGCATTCCGGGGCCGTGACAGCGAATCCTGGTGTCTGCCCGRGTGAAGTGCCCAGCCAATAGAGGACACCACGCTGGAACATCTGCCACCCTTGTTTGGTTTTACATTAAAAATAGGGCACAGACAGGAGTGTCAGGAGAAAAACTGCTTTTACTACTGTCTGCACCGAGCGGGCGTATAAACAGCTACTGGAACCCAGCAGAGGAAGGCTGTCAGCCTGGCAGAAGCTCGGTCAGATTTTCAGCTGATGTAAATCAGGAGGGCTCCGTTATTAGCACTGAGCTGGCTCACAACAGCTGAGGCTCTAGCTGAGCCACTGAAGTGGTAAATAGTGCTGACAGCAAGTTGTGGCTTCAACAACCTTAAATGAACTCCATTAAGTGCTCGTTGCTGAAGAGAATGTTGTTGAAACCTGGAAATAAGTCTTTCAAAGGTTTAACATATTTGTCTGTTGTGGAGGGTTTTATTTTGAAACCACATGCACCGAGCAGCTCAGCGTTGCTCCACATGGCAGGAGAGGCAGCGTGCTAGGGATGGATCCTGCTCCTGCTGGAATTGGAAGTAACCTCTGCAGAGTCAATGTCATCACATTAGTGTCAGCAAGACCAGAGGTAGGGCAGGCGTGYGTAGTTCCTCCCAGCGAGATGGAGACGATGACAGCCCAAAACCTATCTGAGTAATTGAAAAATGTTGGTGATGCTGCATTCTTGGAAATAAAACTGGCACACGTTCCGCAGAGAGCTCAATGCGGCTGAAACAATTGATCATGACAGGGCCGAGTGGAGAAACGAAGCAGACTTTGTGGGTTTGAACAGCTCACAGGCAGTTTCAGTGAAAGGCAGAGAGGGCAGGGGCAGAATCAGGCGGCAAAAATCTGGACAAAGCAACCTGGGCTGAAGTTTGCCACATGAATCGGGCGGGAGGGAAAGGGAGAGCTCAGGAGGTGGGGCTGGACACGCCAGGAGCGGGAATGGGGCTTCATGCAAGAGACCGTCCAAAGGGACTAATGAGCCACTCCGTTCTCAGCAGCAAATGCAGGCACCAGACTCAGGTTAGAGTTTGCAGAGGGCTTTCCCCGCCCTGATGTTTCAGGTGCTTGGTTAAGACGTGCCTGTGTCACATTTTTGAAGGAGTATTCTTCACTGCAGCACCCAACTGCCTGAGCTGTGCTGAGGAAAGAGCGGTGCTGGTGTTCCTAACCCTGGGAATGGGGATCCCAGTGCTGCTCAGGGAGCATTGAAGAGTTTTTGGGTTGAGCAGCCACTGCCTGGAGTAGCCAGATGAAAGCAGGCTGGTGGGAACAGCGTGAACACCTCCACTTCCAGGTGAGGCTCAACCTCCTCCTCATAACCAGCAGCTCCAGGGGCCAGGGGAGGCTTTGTGGTTTAGGGGATGCAGTGGCAGTGCTGGGTGAGTGGTTGGGCTCTGGATGATCTTGAGGGTCTCTTCCAGCCTTAATGATTCTATGGTTCGATGAAAATGTTTTCCACAAGCCGGGTGAGAGAAGGAGAATTTGCCTTCTAGTGCCCTGCTTGACTCTAGTGCTGGTTCATTCAGTGCCACAGCCTTTAAGAGAGAGATTGAAAAAGAAGCTGGCTGCCTGGGATCACAATAGCACGGATGGACATATTCCACCACTGTATTAAGGCTTCTCACCAGCCCACATTCAATTCCTCAGCCAGATCCAGCAAAGGACAGAGGCATCTCCGAGAAGAATTTCAATAGAATTCCAGAGAATTACAATGGAATTACACAACAGCACAGAAAATATAATTTATTGGTTATTATGGCTTGTATTTTGTGGATTCCAAAAAAACTCAGCTCAGTGTAAATATTCCAAAATCCATTGGAGTCCATTCCCTCCCCCGCAAAAAAAAAAAAAMCACCAAAAACCCAAACAGCCACATATAAAGCTCTACTCAGTGAATTGTTGTTTATTCATTCAGCAACCCTTTAAAAACCAAGGACACCCAGACATGTCAGCAAGTCATTCTTACCTCAGAGAGGTTACACTGAAGATTTAGGCTGGAGAAAACACAAACCATGAGCTAGAGGAAAGAACAGGTGACATATGAGGTTTCACTCGGACTGCAGTATCTGGGGGATGCTGTTTTTGCTCTGTTTATGCCACTCCAAACACAATTGTGGCCCTCGGCTCTTAGGCTGGACTACAGTAAAGACTATAAACACCACTAACACAATAAGGCCTAAGATATTTTAAGGTTGGTTGTCTGGAGGAAACCATTAGGCATCCATCATGTGGCAGCGTGAACACAAGCTCTGTATGCCTCAGATTGGGAGTTTTTCCATTGAGTTCTCAAAACTGTTTGTTTTCAGCTGAAATATGCAGTTAAAGTGGCATGTCAGTTATCCCTCTCCATATTGGTGCTGTTTTTCAGACTATAGGCATATTTGGTGCTGGCGAATCCTAAATGTGTTTCATTTTTCACTCCTGCTTTACACTATATAAGAACAGAGACATTTCTTTGATTATGAAAGCCTGGTTTTGTTTTGTTCCCCCCCTCCCCGATTTCTTGTTGACATGAATAGTCTTTGTCTTTTGTTTTCCCACGTTGCTGGAGGATGGTAGCAAAAACATTAACGGATTTGGACCAGCAACACCACTTAAAGACTGTGAGAGGAGAAAGAAAGTCTCATTCTCCACCACTGAAGCCTGATGCTAATTCTGTACTTCATCCATGGCACCAACTTTGCTGCCAACAGACGCAGAGATTCCAGAGGCAAATGAGCCACTGAAGGGTAGAAAGTCTTTAACCTGATCAAATGAGAACAAACATAAATCATCTCATGCAGGTTCCCACATCAGATCCTACCAAAGATCTTTGCCTTACCGTCTTGTAGCAAAGACCATCATGTGAATATGTATTGCACAGGAAAACATCTTTATCTCACTGTAGGCAAGTACTACAGTTAAATGGGTTTTGGTCACTTTCAGCGAATAAGAAATCAGAAAAAAAAAAAAGATCATGGAAATCAAATAAAAAGTCGTAGGCATTTAGTRAGCCTCCAAATGCAGAGGTCCAGCATCCTGCTAAAACCACAAAAAGTATTATCAGTCACAAGCCACATAGGTAATCAATACTGAAACGTAATGCCTTTTAATCAGGGAGTCTTTTAAAAAGCTTTGGGAGGAAAAAAAAAAAGGAAATAAAGTAAAAAAAAGAGCAATAGTAAATTGCAAGAGCAATATTTGGTACTTGGGAAGCTGAAATCCATTTCTGAAATCAAGCTTCCCAAAATATGTCAGAGTTAGGCTGGTGTTGAGCTGTAGAGTTTGTAGCACTTAGATTACCATTGAGATACAGGCACCTGTTTATTTAAGTGAATTCATGTGGTTTAGTGCACTTTCTACGCTCAAAGTGCAATAAGGAGAATGAAGTACCCTATCTAGAGAATTCCCTTCAGACCTATGGCACAGCACCTGCAAACAAAACCTTCCTGACCACAACCTCTCGACAAAACCAACAGCTACCCTCCAGCTAATACAGAGCAGCAATTTCCCCAAACTTGAATAGTTCCAAAGAAAATAAAAACATCTGAGCAAACTGTTATTTTGCATTAAATCTTCCTCAGCCAATGTTTATTATTGCCATACTAAATATGTTTTGGGGGTTCTTTTAAACCTAAGAGCTTTATACAACTCTGAACCATCTTCCACAGCTCCTGCACTGCACAGGGGATGCTGAGGTGACGRATTGGGCTCGAGCTCTTGTTCTCTCCCTGTCTTATTCTGCATGCCACAGGAGCAGCTGGCACGTGGTGGCATCCCATTGATGAATGGGCACCGTGGAGCTGTTGGGGTGGAAACAGGGATGTTCTTGCCATTCAGTCAGCTCCTCACGAGCAGTGCTTTGGCACCTGAGACATGCCTGCTTCTTGGGTGCTGCTTTTTCATTTAAGTGACCCCACGTGACACCTCCGTCTCATGAGATTTCCTCTGACTTGATGTGTTTAACCTGAATTCCAGCTGGAAGCTGGTTGGGGCACAGACAGCCAGTGCTCCTTCCCAAAGCCAGAGGAGGGAGGGCCCTCGTTTGCAGCTGAGGGGAAGGGATGCAGGGCAGGGACTGTGCTGTAGGCAAATCTTCAGCTAAACCTTGATCTTCCATATACGATTGCCTATGCTCAGCCTTTTCAAGGAAGCATTTGGGAAAATACCTAAGAGGATTTTTGCTTTCAGATTAAGTGATTCCTAGATGATTCTACCCATAGCACATCAGCAGGGGGTGAGTTTAGCTGCATTTTGCCTACTCCAGAGGAAGAGAGGCTCACTCTTCTGAAAATCATCCACTAAATTAATGAAGACATGAATCTACATTAGGCTGAATCTATTTAGCTTATTAAAGTCTCCTCTCTCAGATCATTTCCTTCTGTGTGTGTCTCTACATCACAGGCTCTTCTGTTTGTAATTTCCAAAGTCGAAAAAAAAAGACAGATTTTATCTTTTTTTAGGGGTTACCCTCAGCTTTCAGCAGTCAGAAATGATATGTACAGTAGTCAGCCTAAAATCCCATAGGAAGATTAAAGATCATGCTGTATGCTGTTATTACAGTAATGACAACTGTTACTGTACTCATCAAGCATAATCTGAGGTGTGTGCCACTCTTAGCAAGGAAGGAAGAACCTAAATGTGATGCCAATTTATGTTTTGCTGTGTTGGACTTATTACTGGAATCTTTGTTTTATAAAATTTTGGCTAGAATCATTCTTACTCTCCTGAGGGAAATAAAATCTTTTGTCAATGCCAGTTTCTTTGACTCCCATTGTTTTCACTGTCTTTGGGAACAGATCCTTATTTTTTCCTTATTTTTTAATTCTCTTTTACATCCTTCTATCTAGTGAATAGTCTGATGCAAGAAATCAGCAAAGAAGGGAAACTGCACTGATGGAAAATAAGGAAGTTATAAAAAAACTACAGAGGCCATTTCAGGAGAAAGCAGAACAATTTTCTGTAGAATGAAGACTCACACTCTTCTTTTACTCTGAAACACACTCAAAATCTTTGGGCTGTTATTGGGCTGAGGTTTCCCAGTACCTCCTGCATAGTTTTTGTGCTGTTGAAGCAGGAAAAAAATCCAGGATGACATAAATGACAGACATTCTGGACTGTGGTTCAGTTGTGTAGCCTCTCACATCTCTCTCCTCCTAAAAGAGAACACAGTGGACATATCTGTGCACAAATCTGCCTTCCAGCTCTAAGACCCACATGGAGAGCAGGCCCTTTCCCACTCAGAATGAGAACATCAGCATTGCAATTAACTCCAATTAACCACAAACTCATGGCATAGATTTTTGGAATTTACATTGTCAGCAAATTAGGTCCCTTCCAGAAATTTGGAGATGAAGAAAATTCAACATTCTTTTGCATTCATTCAGCACCTGGTGTTCATTGGCTGAACAGAATTAAAAAATGTGCTATCATAAATTCTCCAGCCCTATAAATTGCAAAGGGTGGAGAGTGGATTTTAGCCACGACTGCTGGCAGTGCTGGAGGTGCTCTAGCCCTGAGGAGTTGCCTGTCTCACCCCAAAGAGGGATGGGGTGTCCCTGACCCCGCTGCTGCAGGAACTTGTGTGGGATCTTAGTGCAGAGCATGGACCCAAATCTGTGGAGGAAGGTCCTTGGCAGCTCTCTTCCACAGCAATCCGTGTTTAGTAACCTTGCTTTGATAACTTTTTGCTTGTTTTTCCTTTTCTTTTCCTTTTTWTCTTTTTCCCCAGCTTCACTTCTGTCAAATCCCGGCTTCTACACGAAGTTTTGCACCAAACTGAGGGAAAGCACTAAGATAATCTATTCGTAATAAAATACTTTTCCTTCACTTTAGTAAACTTAGTGCTTCCCTGTAAAAACAAACTCTTTAGTTATTCAGGTGTGACTAGTCACCATATTAAATCACTATATTACCTCCTCTGTGTAATAATACATTTATTTAAAATTGCATTTTAGAATCACTCTTCTTTTGCTGACTTTTAATTTTGCACAGGAGTAACACTATCATAAAAGAACCCAGGTGTAAAAATATTACATTTTTAGTAATTATGTACTGTCCATTACTACTAAAAACTAGTAAAACTATCAATATTTCTCAAAATTGTCTGGAATTTCTAAGTTTAAACATTTCAGAGGAATCATTTAAGAGCTATGTTGCAGCATAAATGTGTGCCAGCTACACTTGACCATTTGCTGAGGTACTTTTTAAAGTCAAATTAAAACTTTTGCACCAGTAACCAGCATATTTTAATACTTTAACATCGCTAACATACAGGTCAGTTCAATGCAGGAGAGCATCAGGAAGAGAAGAGACAAAGACGAGCTGCAGGTTTGGTGAATGCCATTTTGACAGCTTTTTATCTTTGCTTTCAGATGTTATTTTGGCCTCCCAAATGAAGCTCAGGTTCCTCCAAGGGGAACAAGTATGACTGCAGTGGCTTTCAATTCTTATAGTTGGGGTGTTTTCTTCATTTTGGTAACAATTCTAGCCTGGACTGAGAAATCTCTCCCAGGTACTGTTAGAACCAACATGGTTCTCCTACCCTGACCAAAAGAAAAAGTTTTTAATTTGGAGAAGCAGCCATACAGACATTCCTCCAAATAAAAGAGCTTCACTGATTTTTTTTTCCCCAGCAAATTCTACTTCCAAATGCACATGCCCTTGTAGGGCCTGATCCAAACAGGTCAAAGTCCTCTGGGTGGATTCTTCTAACAAAGCATGAGCCATGTGTGAGCTGGCTGTTCCAGCTAAACAAATCCTTAGGTTGCTGTTCTGGTCCCTGGAGCAAGAGAGGAGCAGCCATGCACCCTGACTCACCTATTGTAGGTACTTGCTTCAGGGTGGCATGAATCATCCCCTGAAATTTCTCACTGGAGATTGTATTTCTCCATGAATGAAAAAGGCACCTAGCTGATTACCTGCTAGTTACCTAGCTGTTAAACCACGCTGCCAAAGCTCATGGAGATTTATTCCACTCTGTTTCGTCATAGATTTGGCTTAGACTCCAGATCCTTCAAGTTCCACTAGAAAAAGCCTCCAATATATCAAAGTAAGACAGAAGAACCTTGTGGTGACCCTCTTGAGAGATGGGAGAGCCAACCTGAACAGTAGGTCTGAACAGGCAGGTGTCGAGGTCACTGGGCTAATGTGTGCTGTGATGAGAGCCTTTCTCTCTTTGTTAATGTAAAACACCAGGGAGCCATGGCTTCATTCTAGCACAGACCAGATTAGGCCATTTTTACAATAGAAGTTTTCATAGGGTAGAAAATATTACTTCCCCTTTCATCACCCTAAAAGAGTATTCCAGAGGGCAGACAAAAATCTGCACTAAACAGCAGCTGATTTTGCATTTTGGCTTCCATGCAAGGGCCAATATTATCTTTTCTGGGCTGACAAGAGTCAGTCCATTCGGTTTTGATGCTGTGAGACTCAGACTATGGTCTGCTGTTTGTTATCTGGGCCACTGCTGTTGTCTCAGAGCCCGAGCAGGGGACTGAGCCTGGAGTGTGCTGCATCATGCTAAAAGAGCCGAAAGGAAAAAAGCCTCTCTCACAAAGTGACAGCAAGGGCTGAGGTTTTACCTGCAGCGAGGCTGCAACAGCAGCACCGTGTTGTAGCCCAACCTCCTCTTTCAGGCAGAGATGTTGAAGGTGAGGCAGAAGATCTGCCCTGTTTTTCCTCCCTTTGGAATGCTCAGCGGCTGGGGAGGTTCTCCAGAGCTGTCACAGCTTCTCAACTCCATGTTCTCACAATTTCTTTCCTTCATGATTTTCTCTACTCTGTCAGCATTTCAGCACATCTGAATCTCTTAGATTTCTCTTTATGTGAATATTGCTCTTAGTGTTCCCCTTGATTTCTCACAGAAATTTTCCACACGTTGTTATCTGCAGCTCCCATCTCGGCCTCGTTGTTTTTTTCTTTTTCCCGAGCTGCAAGTGGTTTGCATGGTGGTTTCTCCTGTCATGTTTTTGTCAGGCATTCTCCAGTAACATTCCTGCATTTGCCCATTTTCGCCCAAGGTTTTGTTTACCTTCTSTATCTGCTCTGGGTCCACATGTTTTGGGGCTGTTGGATTTCTCATAATTGCAAGGTTTGGGTATTTTTTTAAAAGGCTTGGGGTTTTATCTTGCTAAGATGTATGTTTCTCTTTTCTTCCTGCATTGGCCTGTTCATTTAAAAGACTTTCTTTTAATCAAATGAAAGGAATTAAAAATGAGGAGGGAAAGCCCAAGAATTTAAATTCCAGTCTTCTTTCTACCACAAGGAACCAAGAATTCTTTCTATTTAAGACAGTCACAGATTTTATCATTGTGACTGGTTCCCATTAACTTTGTAAGTAGAAAGACATTTAGTAAAGTTGAAAGCTGTCTCTTACATGATGACAGACTTTGCCTGTTTTAATATTTTTACTGGTTGACTACCAAATCCCAAGTCTACCACTGTCTACAGCCAACATTTAGTGTTCACTACTCCTCTGGCAAGAAACATGACTTAGAAATACATCTTTCACGGTAAGCTTTCGAAAATGTATAGTGTTTTGTGTTAGAAAAACAACAGTTTCAACATGTGAAAGAAATTGCCACAGCAAGGCCCACCCCCTCAGAGAAAGAAACAGCAAAAGAAAGGATGAAAAGTGTTAGGCAGAGAGTTTTCTTCAGCAAACACAAGACATGAGAGTCTGCTTTAATAAATACTGATGCGCACACCTCAAGCAGGATGAACTGGTTATATAGACTGGGAAACTGGTTAAACCAACAACGGTGCCATGTCGGGATGAGTGGTGCCAAGAGGGATTTTCTTATTGGGAGTCAGGGCCCAGTTTGGTCCTGTTGAAGCCCTTATTGTTGCTCTCAGCAAGACCAACGAAGCCCTGGAGCCCAGTCTGTCACCTGTTCCCACTCCTCCCKCCATGGCCACGTGCAGCTGCTCTCACTCCTGTCCTCACTCAGGAAAAYGGGAACAATGGGAGCTAAAAGAGATCTGATCATCTTTGAAGAGATGTCCAAATATATATGCAGCATAGGGAGTAAACTGTTCTGGAGTTTATCTCTGTGCATGGCATATTTGGTTCTACATAAAGAAATATCCCTGGAGATACTGGAATTTATTTAATATTTCTCAGTGTAAGCAGCATTGACTGGACTATTTCCCACTTCAAGCTCAGGCCCAACCAACAGCAGGAAGGCACTGCCAGCCCAGTTCTGCTGCAAGGAGTGAAAACACATCCACCTGGGGGAGTTATGTTGGTAAAAATGGGTACACAGGTAGATCTGATGCCCAAAGAGCTGCTTCCAGCACAGCTTGTTCAGAGTGGCCCAGTGCAAACCACTGCTGGTGGCTCCTCTGGTCCTGGATGGCTGCTGGGCAGGGAGCACTGGGGAGAGCAGTGCTGCTCACCAGGTCTGCAAAATGGTGCTAAATCAAGACCCCTCTTCTCCCATCTTGTTTTCCCTCTCCCCTGAGGAAGGCAGACAGGAAATGAGGCATTTTGCTCTGCCCATGAAAGAAGTAGTTTGTTCTTTCTGGTTCTTTTGAGCTTTGTCTTCTGTGCTGCAGAGTCCATCTGGCCCCACTGCTGCACAYGAGGTATCTCCCAGGAGCTCAGCAAAGCTGCCCTCACCCTCTGCAAAGAGGCTGCCCTATGGTTACCTGGTGCTCCCTAATTTAGACCACTGGCCACAGAAGTCAAACTCAGGCTGAGGACTGAAAGGAGAGACCAGCTCCTCCCTAGATCCATATCTGACCTGTTCAGCTTTTTCTTCTTACAGTTTCTTGGGAAAGCTTTTCTGTTACAAAAAGGTTTTTCTCTGATGTSCCTCTACACTGCTTCTTCCTTCAGTATCTGAGCTTCTGAAAGACTCCAATATTACAAAAAGCTGAAAAAAAAATCAAAGTGGGGCCCATAAAGCTTTGCAAAGTTCCCTTCAAGAGGGTTCCAGAGCTCACCAGCAGGGATGGTGTGGAGTCACCTGTGGAGTCTCCTCCAAGCCAGGCTGGAAGAGGACTCGGTCAACCCAAACATCTTCTAATCCCACCTGCTCTCAGAACTGCAGTTTTGGCTTTTCATCCTGAGTRTTTGCTCCTCCTCAGATACAACTGTTGCTAATTTCATCCTTAGTTTATTATTGAAGWAAGGCTTCCCTATTTAATTATTAGAAACAGAGAGTACATAATATACTCAAAGCTGTGAAAACGTAATCCTGGATAATTTTTTACTCTCTGAGAAAAGTCACTAGGACTGATCTATTCTTTCAATCAAGTACACCCATTTAGTTTATTTTTAACATTCCTTTCATTATGTTATGAGCTTCTTAAGGATAATGAAATAATTGCTTGTCTCTTTGATTGATCTTTGTTTTGAAAGGGAACTTTAATAGTGTTATTTCTAGAGCAGGCTTACAATATAATACAATTAAAGGAAAACATGACATTAAAACACATTAAAGCACATGTTCCAATAATTAGACCTACAATTCTCGTCAACTAGAGCCCTGTGTTAGGGAGGAGTTACTGYAAAAATTTATGAGGGAATAATTCATATTATTCTGCCTAATAAAGCAAATGTATTAATAATGACATTTTACAACATTGTGTAGCTGTAGCAATCAGTGAACAAGCTCCTTCCCCACGCTGCTCTGGAAAGCTTTTCACATGCTACAGGGAATCCCAAGTTCTGGCATTTTATTTTGTTAACATGAAAACATGTCAGTAGAAAGTGGTGCAGAGGAGAGCTTTGACAAGCTCTGGCTTTTCAGAACTAAGAATTCTCTGTGATAGCAAACGATGGGGGAAGGTTCAAAACCTGATATCATCGAGTATATCTGAAATGTGGATGTGCATACATGCAAATTAGAAGGAAAAAYAAAAGGGGAGAAAAAAGCAGAGATCCTGAACTTGGATGCTCATGTTGTCAGCTTGAAATACAGCTGTGCTGATGATTAGACTGTAAATGAGATATTAGAGGCAGACTATAGTAGACTGAATAGGCAGGTACCTCCTCCTTCCAAAAAGAATTAAAAATAATTGGTCAGAAGAGCCYTTCACTCTCAGATGATGACCTCCTGTCCTGTTAGGACAAAGRCATAAGGGCAAGGCTGTAGCATTGGGGTCAAGGATTTTCTAAAATGTGCTTTCTCTTCCACTTTCTGCAACCTGATTTCTCAGTAAGAAGGCTGAGATCYCAGATAATCAAAATACTCAGTTTTGGTGGGGTTTTTTTTGTCCAGTTGCATTCAATTTAAATATTTGGGGTTTGGCAAGAAAGGGTGGAATAGTGGAAATTTTTCACTTTTTTGAATCTTAGACTAAATAATCTTTTCTTCATTTAAGATTGGTAAAATCACTCAGGGACTGCCAGTTCGGTTGGATTTGTGCTGGACAGAGAGCCTGCCCTCTGCCTCCGAGGAAAGGACAAGTGCATCTGGAGCATCCCAGGGAGCTCCGCGTGGATGCACGTGGCTCAATCCTCTGATGAGGTTTCAGTGATGTTGTGGTGCTTTTTTATAGCAGATGTGGATTGATGATAATGACTCTTTTTAACATCCACTCACACGTGGCACCAACAGTGCAAACCCACACCAGCAGTTAAGCAATGTCTGACAGCTTGATTTGGCAACTCAGGAGGGAAAGGGAAGACTCTTGAGTGAACCAAGAAAGTTTAGGTCATGCTCTTTACTTGTCCAAACTGGAATCACAGGTTTAACGTCTCTGCTCGTGAGAGGCTGGGCCACCGCTCGAAGCTGACCAGCACTTCTTCTGCAATGGGAATGGGATCACCTGGCCTTCTCTGAGAGCTGTCCTGGCTCTAGGTACGTGTAAGAAGCAGTTCAAACCTGGGACTATCCAGACTTCAGAGTCCATGCTGGGAAAGGACACTGTCCTTGTTTTTCAGGATGCCTGCGAGCCTGCGTTAGGAAACGCAGATGACGGCAATTATGCCTTTGGGAGAATCTTGGCACATTGGGACTGACTGTTTTTCTGATGGAGAACTGAGATAGAAGGAGAAACCTTTATCCYCTGGCTGAGCAAGAACATCTTGAATCTGTTTATGTGTGCATGAAAAAAATTAATCAAACCTCCACAGGCGAGATTCCTCGAGGATGATAAACACTCAGCTAGCTTAGGAATCCTGCTCAAAAAGTATAGGTTAACCTGGTGAGCTGTTTGACTCAAACTTGAGGAGCAAGGCTGTGGCRCACATGTAGTGACCAGGAGAGGTCAAGCATTTTCTGTGTGCAGAGCAGGTACTGGGTCACTCCAGTTTTACCCTCTTGGGTGTCTCTCACTCTGTGTTACTAGCAGGGCCAACAAATATTACTCCACTCCTTGCTTTTATTTGATGTCCCAGAGGTCAGAACCTGATCTCTGCCAGGATGAGTAAGGATCCTGGCTCAGGGGCAGACAACCTCTGAGTTTCAGTTTAAGGAGGATTAACAGGAAATCAAACACAGCAATCAAACACTGGTTCCTCTGGGAGAGGTGTAGGGGTGAAAGTGAGCCCAGCCTCACCTCTGCATGACTGAGATAGACGATAGTTGAATGTAACAGTGGTTTGGTTTAGACTGTGAGGTCAAACCGAGCCCCCTGCTTGGTTTTGTACCCTGCTCCACCTTCCCTGCAGCCCAAGAACTGTGGAAAGCCACAGAGCTCAAGTGAGACAAGTAGCTGGTCAAACCTCAAGTTGTTTGAATCATCCTCTCACCATTCCCTATACAGCGAGACACTGATGATAGGGGGTGGATTCAAATCCACTTCTCCGGAGAGATTTGAACCTGCATCTCCCACACCCTGGCTGAGTGCCTTAAATACTTGGTAAAGTATCTGGATATCCTCTACAGAGTTGTAAACCTAGGCCAAAAATAGTTTCCAGCTGCAACTATATGACTGATTTGACCTGAGACTACTTGGGGAGGGGGGGGCAAATATTTTATTCACAGAAGAAAAATAATTGCCCTCCCCTATTAAGAAGACAGAAAGGAAGAAGTTCTATTGCTACAGGAAATGAGCAATGAGATCTTTTAGAGAAGGTTAGCAGGCTACACTAATATACACCACCTTTTCCCAAGCTGCAGTTTGAAAAAATACAGAGTTCTTCTCCCTGTTTCCTTTTGTATATAACCATATCCCTACTTATGGTTGGGTTTCCAGGATATCTTAGAGTCACTAGCATGTTCTCATAATGTGCACTAATAATGATACACATTTTGTGGCTGTAACCCCTGGGAGTGCAGGTGGGTGTCTCAAATGTACAATGTCTTTCCAGAAAAAAAAAAAACGACACCACACAGTCAAATTATAGAATCATAGAATTATTTAGGTTGGAAAAGACACTTAAGATCATTGAATCTGGTCCTTGGTTTTAAAAGGCATTTGAAGTTAGGCTTCTAGAATCGTATTTAGGCTTATAAATAAATAATCAAATTTTCACGTGTGTTGCGTTCAGCTTCTCTTAGGTYACGTGGTTGCAGCTGGAAGGCCCACACTTTTGAAAATCAGGATGCTTAGGAGCTTGAATGCAGACTTGAATCAGAGATTTGCAAAGGGAGTTAGGCGCACAACTTCTGTTCAGAAAGGGTTTGGTAGGTTCTTAAGCATAACTTTTAGGTGTCCATTAGGAAAAGCCCAGCTTTGCTGTAAAYGCCTCCAGATTCCTAAAATATCGTTCTTTTGGCAGCCAGGCACCAAGCGCTGTCGTCTGACCCAAAAAGAGATCTACTGAGTTCTGTGTAACTTATGTAGCCTTTCTTTGGAAACTAAATAAATCATTCAACTGGAAATACTCAAAAAGCTGGGCACGTGTCCAGATACAGTATGCCTAGCTTAGTGGCAAAAAAGTTACGGCACACATCCTGTATTGTCAAGGACACTGAATGTTTTGGCTGCCCTAATAGAAAAACAATAATTCAATCATGTATTATAAAGGAATTTCCTGGAGAAGTTTGGCCCCACTCAATCATCCTATTAGATTTATCCTTAATGTGGAAGAACGGCACATTAAATTCATTACATACATTAGGCCAGCTACGTTTATTTCCAGATGGGTTTCCACAAAGTGGTCAAAATGCCTAAGAAAAGGCATTTTGAAGATGCCTTTATGTGTGACTCTTATAGCATGATAATAACTCTGCAGTCTCACACCACTGTATGCCCAGCAATTCCTTCTTGCAGTGGAAGGACACATTTAACACAAATAGCTGTAAGTATTTTATAAATCAACAATAACAGGCCCACAGGGCTGGGATCATTGTTTTAGTTTGCTGGCAGGGGCCCACAAGACTGGGATATTATGCAGAGAAGAGAGAGGATGTGTGAGGAGATAGTTATGCTAATACACAGCATTTCCCCCCCTCCCTCTCTCCTCCCTGGAGTAACTGTCTTAACATTACACGTGGTGATTTGTCCTCAGCAGTTCCAAATCACCTACACCTGTTGGCTTTGGCACATTAAACTAATATCCAATTAAACATTTCTCTGTTCACCAAGAATGAGGAAAATGCAGTTCAAAGTGCTCTGCCGCAGCCCTACAACCCTCACTGAGGTGTTTTACTTATCTTTCAGATTAGAGGAGCTAGATCAGGATCAAGGCTTTGGAAAATAGGGGTGCAGAGYGATATTTAGGCAATTTTAGGGATTTAACTTTCCCAGAATATAGCTTTGCACACTTGGTCCTGGCCAGGTCCTGGGATGATGCTGCTGGAAAACAGCCCTGTGCTCCCATCAGAGYCTGTAAGGGATGGTGTCAATGATGAGGAGACTCAAGGTCCCTAAGCAAAAGTAAGGGAGGTGTGTCACACTAGCCAGAACCTCTCTCTTTAAAGCTTCTCAAGGACCAGAACCTCCCCTGTTTGTGAAGWCTGGTCCTATATTGCCTGACTTTCTCCCAGTCACCAAGCCACAACTCTCAGCACACTCTTGGTGCTGACAGGGTAYATTTTAATTCCTCAGGCTCCTTTAGATGTCCCCTCCCTCACATTCCCCTTCATCTCATAATTGTCCTGTGCGTTCTGCCACCTATCCCTGGATCAGAAACGTGGATGCTGCTGGTTAGCCAAAGGACCAGTGATCACTTCCCACTGGGGTCCCAGGCCAGAGGAAGAGCAGCACTTTGAGGGGCAGCTGTTGCAACTCTCTCTCCATCAGAAAAGCAGAATTGCTTCTTCAGAGGGAAAATGAGCTCGTTGTGGGAGGTTGGTGTTGCTGTTCTTGTGTACAGCACTTTCTCTGCTGATAACGCTGGACACACTGCAGATGTGCAGGGATGGGCTGCTGTAATATTTCAGTGAAAAATCAGCCCTGAACTGAAATTGTGTAAAACTGCACAGCTCCAAAAACACTCATTACTTTAGTAATAAAGGATACTTAACTAAAGTACTTGGTTTTTCTGCTTTATACTTTTGCACATACAGAGTGCCCAAACCAGACCAGGACACAGTTGTGATTATGGAGCATCACAGAGTAGCTGGACTCACTCAGCTACACTGGGCTAGGTGCTATTTGGGGGCCAAACCTTTCTCTGCTAGGGTTACCAGATATGTGGAAGTCCCACAGCAGGAGTTTTGACTGATGCAGGCACAGGGAGCTGTTAATTACACTCAGCAAGCGACTGCAAAGCATCATTTCAACTGTACTTGATGCTGGGAAAGGCTTACTATTCTTGGATCTGTCACAAAAACATTTCAAGTTGTTACAATGCCTCTCCCTGCAAAGAAGCAGAAGGCTCCAGTATTTCAGCTGTGCCAGTGCAAACAGTTTCCTCATCACCTTCACTCAATTATCTCCTGATGATAGCCCTGGACYTGGTGTTACACTCCATTACACATGTGCTGCCACACATGTAAAATACATCTACATTTTCTATATATGTAAATACACATGCTTTGCATTCATGCCTGTAATACAGGTATCACTTTCCTAAGTCCACAAGATCTGTAGCTTTACTGGTGCCCATGCATGTCTTCTGCACACTCAGGAATTATRTCAACAAGATGCGTGTGCCAAGGCTTTTCAGGAAGGAATCTGAACAGGGTAACAAGCCAGAAATTTCAATATATGCCCATAAAGTGCTGTTACATGCACTGGAGCTGTGTGTTGTGTTCCTCCTATGGCCAGCAGCAGGAGCAGGCAGGATGCTTTGTGGTGGCACCCCATGAGTCCTCCTGATCATCCAGAGTTTTTAAGGAATAACTCCTGGGTGTCCCTCTGTACACTGCTGGTACAATTTGCCAATAATATAATTTAACATATGCTTGAACTGCTTCTGTGGTCTTAGAAAATGTTAAAAGCATACATATTTGCAAAAACTCTGGGTTGCCTGGTGTGCTAGAAACTTGTTGGGTGCCTACAATGTTTCAAACTGAATCCTTTCCCTGGTCATTTCTTGCCAGGTTTTCCATAGTCCCAAGGGGCAATGTTCTCATCTGTCAGTTCCAAATTACTAAGACCACAAAGCTGAGAATATTACAATTATCAAAATCTCAGAAATGATAAATGGAAGGTCTATTTAGAATATTTTTCTATGTGATCTCCTGCTATGCTGAATCCAGTGTCCCCACTCTTCAAGCTCTAAGTCCTTTGTTCTGCACTGAYGGAAATAGTTTCATAAAATTCCCCACGTCCCACTGGAACAGTTCATTGTGGTTGTTACATTAATTAATCTTTTCTCTGAACTTGCAATGTCTCTAGATCTGTGTTTGTTGTCACACTCCATCTGTAAATTCGTTGGTTCACAATTTTCTTCACCTTTCTTAACAGTCAGCCCCTTCCTTCCTTCCTCACCATTTGTGATATGCAGAGCAAAGAGGGAATCAAGATACAGGTCAACTGGACAGGTCCCTATGAAGTCTTTCTGTATATTGGTTAATTTCTATTGTTTATAAAAAATGGAGAAAACCTGATTTAAAAAGTGAAATCATTATTCAGCACACTGTTAAAACTAGGCAACAATTTGTTGCCCTTGCTACAGGGAAGCTTGGCACATTTTCCTACCTTGTACATTGTCCAACCTTATTTTCCTTCATCACTTAACATCCATTGCTGGAGAGCACAGCCTCTCTCAGAACAAAGCTCTGCAGACAAACTGGGATTATGGGCTGCATTCTGATTTCCCGTATGCTAGAGAAAATACAGTATGATGCCAATTACTGCAGGGGGGGAATGTCTCTGGATTTATACCACTGTATCTGAGATCACAATTTTTCTCCTGGTGAGTAATTGGGGTCACGTGCCTTCCTTTTCAAGTTTACCACTGCAGTGCCTACGCCCCATGCTGGAGGGTGAGTAGCCTGAGCCATCCCCGATGACTGAGTCATGAACATTTTTTCTAGATGAATATATGAGAGTTTATATGAGAGCGAGTAATTGCTCTTCATATGTGCCTGGGATATTATTTCATTAACCAAACTACTCCCTGTTCATGCAGAAGCCCTAAAGATCCAGCAGCTGCTAGTGCCAAATCAAGTTTTCCTTGGGGTTAAAGCACAAAGCCAAAACTTTTAGGTCCTTTTTCATTACCTTCCTCAGTCTGTGACTTTAGACAAACTCCCTGGGATCTCTGTGCATCAGTTACCCATCTACAAAGTGGAAGGAAAGCTTGCTTCACAAGGGAAAAGAGGTGTGAAAGTTAAGCATGAGGGGCCGAACTCTGCCCTCTTACTCGTACTGAAACAGTCCCAGGCTCTGTGTTCCTTAACTGTTCAGCTCCATGACATCAGCGAGGAAAGCTGCACTCGGTGTAAGTTCATATGTTTACCCCAGCTGTCCAGGTAGGTAAAACACTCTGGAACACTCTGAAATTCTCCAGTGAAAGCTGCCCTATAAATACAAAGTGTTCTTGTGACTCGGGTTCGCTCTTTGTTTGGGTACAGATTCGACATCTCACTGCCTTGGCTTATGAGACAGGCTGTTATTACAACACTCTTTCCTACCTCCTAACACCTACTTAAATGGAAATCACTTCTTACTGGTCTCACATTCAGGGCACAGAAATCTATTTAAATTTTCCTTTTGACCTGAAGGAAATCATTAAAATCAACCTCAACCCCTCTGCCCCTGAGGGATTGCTGTCTTGTTACACCAAACCCCTACAGGTAAAGCTTTCAGCGTGTCTTTAACTTTGCTTTTCTTAGGAAGGACTTCAGCTTCTGAGACTGAAGAGACTTCTCTGAAGCCGTGAGCAGCATGGGAAAGCAAGGGCATGAGGGAAAAGAGAAGTTCTGTTCCCCAAGGAGGAGTTTTACTGTGCCTGAAGAAGGTAATTAAGACTTCAGATTGAGGCTTTAGCAGGATGTTATGTGACACCCTTTAGCATAAAATCACTGTATGGAGGGTAAGCAGAGTATTATCAGCTATGTTTATATAATCAAATTTATATATTCTTATATCCATTTCATTCATGCATAAGTGGCTACACAACCCATAAGGCACTAGAGGTCTGTTTTACCAAGTTTTCTCCCTGTGGGAGTAACTTTTCCTTCTTTATATGTAATGTTTATGCTATCGTCATCCAGGTTAGTGATAAAACCCTGTTATTTCCAAAGTTCCACAGCTGTAATGGTGGCAGGTTGCTTTAGTACCAGGATGGGGTCAAACAGAATGACCCCAAGCCCAGCAGACACTCACCCAACACCCCCAACACACATTGGACACTTCTTACCTTGCCTTTCACAAGCATAAGAGTCCAAACCCAGCTGTGTTCCAGAGATCTATTAGTGCACACACTAAAGAGCATATTTATGATACCACAAATATTTAAGTATGGTCTCTGCAAGTGGGAGGAGAAACTGCTCTCTCCAAGAGCTTTTGGCCACAGGATTTCCCTTTCTTGCCAGCCTCCATGTGTCCCCCTGAAGCGATGGGTTTGGTGGGGAGGCCTCAGATAATCATCTGACATCTTTCACAGTGCTCATAAAAAGAGCTAGTAAGAACTCCTTACATATTATCATATGTATTTGAGTTTGCACAGGACAAAGCAACACTTCCAGGAAAGGAGGGAGAAGCATGCAGCTGGTGCTAAGGCATTCAGGGAGTCATCTGCCAGGCAGTGGAGCGGGGAAGGAAGGATCCTGTCAGTGTGTCTCAGAAAGCTCTGGCCAGCTCCTTCCCTCTTTGCTTCCTTGTCAGGAAAATGCAAGTTTTCTAGCCTGATATCTAGTGTGACCATGAAATGAAGCTGATGAAAATGGGTAATTGTCATAGGAGACTCCACTCTGAAGGGAACAGAAGGCCTGATATGCCAAACAGACTCACTTCTTAGGGAAGTCTACTGCTTTCCTAGGGTCTGGGTTAAAGATGGGAAGAGAAAGCTTTCTGCTTTCTCTTGGATATTGGATTGGTATTGGATTTCTATCCATTACTGATTTTTCAGGTACAAAGTGACAAAGTTGCAACAAGAACTCCAAGTGCAATAAACAGAAGCCCCAGGACCTTGGGACAACTGGTTAAGGGATCAGGAGCACAAGCAGCGTTCTCCTCTATCTTTCCAGTTGCAGGGAACGATGAGGGAAGAAACAGGGAGAGCCAGCAGATCAATACCTGGCTCTGAGCCTGGTGTCATCRGCAGAATTTGGGGGTTTTGGATCGTGGGTCAGCTCACATGACACTGAGCAGGATGGCCACAGATGGGGTACACCTGTCTCAGAACGGGAAAAGGATCTCTGCACGGGAATTAGCAGGGCTCCTTGAGACAGCTTAAAATTAGATTTGAAGGGGGAAAAGGGATAAAACCTGGCCTGCTAGCGACAAGCCTGGGGGCAGCACCCCAAAGGCTGAGGGACAGTGTACTAGTGAGGTCCTTTGGTCTGCTGTCTCAGAGAAGGAAGGGATGGAGATCTGTGCAGCAGCAGAGACATGAGGGTTTGTCCTTCAGCTCTCACTGAAACGGGTTGGAAATTTCAGAGAGGAAATTTTTACGCTGGCAAAACGCCAGGCTGATTAAATCAAAATGAGCCTCCCAGCATAAATCTGATGAATTTCTCAGGTTTCCAATGAGCTCAGTGGGCTGGTGACGGGGAGAGCCYTGGCTCAGCCCCGTTAGAGCCACAGCTCCATGAGATAACTGGGTGTTGGTCACCACTATCTTTATCTGGTTATGTCACTGCAGGAATTCAGCAAGCTGATGTAATTCACACTGGACCAAGCTCGTGGCTTGGATGATGAGGTTGTAAGGCCGTGCTCTGCTCTTCAAGAGCTTGTAATGGAGCTCAGGAACCCTGGAGCTCAGAAATCTGCTTTTGCAAATACCTGGATCACCTTAAACACCCAACCACAAACTGGTTCACAAGGGGAAGGTGCTCCAAAAATACATTCAAAACACTCCCAGGTGGTAATGAGGAGCTCAAAGGCAGTAATTTTGGGTTGCCTGATCAACTTAATTCTAACCTGTGTGTAAAGCCTCCATCCCTCTAGCTGTCTGGTCCTGTTCTCCTTTCTCCTCCCAGGCTGTCACCCAGTTTTTAAGTGGCTTGGGGATCCTTGCCTGCCTAAAGGGGATAAATTTTGGAAGAGTCCAGTTAGTAATCTCTAGAGGTCTTTGCTGAGTATATAGGATTTCTCTTTCAATTCTCTTTCTTAGAGATAGATTAATAGTTTTATCCCCTCGTTTTTCAGCTCGAGGCAGAAAATCTAACAGAAATTTTCAGCCTGAATGATGAAAGTTTAGTGAAGCTATAAAGAATGGCAAATAAGACTTTTTCCTGGGAAATGCTGAGCAACCTTGGCATGAGGTGGGGCTCAGGCAGTGCAGGGTGGGCTCACAGAATGTTTAGCAGAGCATTCCACTGGTTATGTCAGACCTTCCAGAGCACTGCACTGAGTGTGTGAATAAATGTATACGATCTGCCCCGAGGTCTCAGGGAAGCAAGGCTGATTCCTGGTTCCATGATGGTTTTGATGTGATTGTTCCAAAATCTTAACTTGCCTTTTATTGCCATAAAACTCTGTTTTCCACAGAAAAGGCAGGGAATGAGGGTGGTAATGAGTTGGAACTTAGCACCAGCTCCAGGAAAGCGTGGAGCAGGGTCCCAGCACCCTCACCTGCTGGCCTCCTGGTGACCCCCAGCTCATGGGCCCAGGCTGCACGGAGGGGCTTCTGCTGCACAGCGGCCTTAACATGGCATCAGCACTCCAAAAGCTGCAGTTTCTTCCCTTGGATCCCAAGATCTCTTCCCTGATTAGAGGAAGTTGTCTGGCAATGCACGGAGCAGTCTGTGCGTGTGCTCCTTCACGGTGACAGACGAGGAGACAGGCGTGCTATGCTGACTTGGGAAAATGGTCTGTCAGGTTCTTATAAACAATAACAAGAAGTAAAATAATGTTTCATTCTCCCCAAATTAGGGGGGTATTTGTTTTCCTCGCGTAAAAACCTGCTGGTCCTCTGAAATGGATCGGTAGTGACATCCAGTGGCCACAAACTGAGACAGCCACAGTAATTTTGGGATGTAACAGTGTGGGCTGGATTTACCACTATTGACAAGTATCCTAAAAGTGTTCTGTATGCAAAAAAAATAGATTTTATAAGTGTCACCATCCAGGGAATGAAGATTACATATATATATATACACGTATCCACTCAGACAATCTTTTTGAGTGGTAGTGCAAAAGCTTCTTGTGTTAGGAGCTACTCTTCTGCTCTGACCCACACAATGTTCCCTCCCCTAGAAGCTGGCCTTTGGGAGAAGCTTAATTCACTCAACAAAGTGTTTTGGAATTAAAGGTAAAGTACGGATGAACTCGGGGTGTCTATGCACATCAGCAGCTTGTTTAATCAGTTTTTTTCAAAGGGCTTTTTGGCTCTCAAATGGTTTCTATTCATCTCCTTGGCTTCTTAGGCATTTTCTGGCAATGCTGTCTAAGCAAAGGGGCTGTCTGCACTTTCCAGAGTCATACAGATGTCGTGGTTTCTCTATGACGAGTAAAGGATCTGCCATCAATGCTTTTTTTAAAGGAAATGTATATGAAATACAGTGCAGACACCTATTAAAACTTTCACAGCACCACTTCCAGAGATTTAGATGGCCACTAGATCCAGGTAGTCCAGGTCCAACTTGGCAACCGCACACCACGAGTGATTTTTCCTACATCATGATTGGTTTTTTTCTTATCCTGTTATCATGTTCCAACCCACAATGTGTTAAATATGGCAAAGGGAATACTTCAAGYATCCAAATGGCTCCCTGACCTTGAACAAGCAGACACAGGGACTGTCTTGGATTGCAGCCACTCTGCTTCACTTGYTGCTGAGCCAGGGCTGCAGAGTGACTCCTGATGGGGGATATGAACCAGGCCACCAAGGAGTGCCTCAGCTGGATTGTACGAGTTGGGGAACTCGAGAAGACCCTGCTTCTCTTTCTTGGTGTGTTAGAAAACCCCTGACCAGCCCAGTGTGAGCCAGGCACAGAATATTTTACTGACCAACTGTGCACCGGGAAATGCTCAGTTCTCCCTCAGAGACAATAGGCTTTTCTTTAGTGAAGTGCTGATGCTGTGGCTCCAGAGAGGAAATCCTCAGTAAAACATCGTTTCTTGCTTGATCTGACTTGCAATTTAAGAAGTTAAATTTACACCTTCTCTGGCAGCTCAGTTCTAATCTGAAGCGACTGCTGTGGTCCAGTTCAGGGTTGGGAGAGATAATCAAATTTCTGTTGGTTGGAGAGTTGCTGTGTGTTCCTCGAGGCTGGGGGTTCCACCACATGCATTCTTCCAGACTCTCACAAACACCCAGCAAAAATGCGTTATCTTAAATCTTCTTTTGCTGACATTTAAATGAACACATTTTTCCCCAAATATGAGACAGGCCAAGAACATCTGGCTCCACTGATGCTCAGTAAGTAACTCATTACACTGCAGGAGCTCACTCATTTTTGAGCCCTGGGCTTTGGTAATGCTCTTGCCTGGTTTATGGCTCTGGTGTACTTGATTTGTGCTTGAGCCAGGGTATTACATTTAGGCACTTGAGCAACAAGYTTTGCACAGAGATCCAAACCTTTAATTCACAGTTGTGGAAAGCGCTGGGGTAAAACCCTGTTCATTATTCATTGCTTACATTTAGAATACGGATGCTTCAAGGAATGACAAAAAGTACAGTCTAAAAACACATGTATTGAAAAAAGCAGAGGCACATAAGCCAGCTTTTCAGATTCTGCTGATGCTTTACCTGAGATAGCAGCCTGATAAAACATCCTCCTTATCTGTTTAGGGTGGTTGCTTAAGGACATCCTGATGACTGATGTTTCTGTCATGTCACTTTTTGTTTTGCCCTTGTCAGGATGACTCTCCTCTCTCTCTTTCTTCCATTTCTTGTAATGTTTGTTTACCCACTTGGTAATGCTTAGTTCTCTTTGGGGATTAAAAGCTGCTAAGGCTCTAAATAGGACCCAGGTGGCAGCAAGCTCCTTTTATCCACATGCAGCTATTTATACTCAGCTAGTACTTACAATCAAATGGTAAATCACCCATAGTAACTTCCAACAGGCATCTTCAGAAAATCTGGATTCTGCTCCTTTAAGAAAATTTTGTGATGACTTCCCAAACCATATCCAAGGAAGTTACTAATACTTCAGCAGTACAATTAGCACCTCTGCTTAACGTGCTGAACAGGCCAACAAGTCCATCATTATCTGGAAGTTTGATTCCTGCTAAGGAAACAGAAGAGGAAAGTAAGYAGTGCCTGCATCCATAGCAGATCTGAGCTACTCCCTGAATAACCCCCTCTCATGGGATGTGAGACATCCTGTAAGCCAGGAGAGAGTGAGCAGATTACCACTGCCAGATATCTAATCACATCTAAGGAAAATATCAGTCTGCAAGGCAGGAGTTAGAAATGGAAAGCTTTATGTCACTGGTGCCAGGTTGGGTGACAGAGCAGGTTGGTTGGAAAGAAGGAAGAAGGGAGGAAGTGACAATATCGGTCTCCAACAGAGTCTTTATGAGGCAGTGTAAGTCTAGCAGGAGTTAACAGAAAGTAATAGGATTAAACTTSGCTGAATTCAGAGCAAATAGTGAGATTTGCCTTCTCAGAGGTTTGAGATTTGAAGGTTTGGCAGTTCAGTAACAAACGAAACCTTAAAAGGGGTGGTTGGAGTATATTTTATCACTATTATTATTGTTATTATTATTAATAATATTTTTTAAAATCCCTGGCAGGGATAAAGTCCTTAGGCAACCCCCCTGCAGAAGAGGGAATATGTATGGAGAGTGACTGCAGGCTGAAAGGAAAAACTGCTGCGGAGTTGTCATGCAGTGCTGCCCTGTCTTGGAGCGTGGAGTCGTCCTGCTGGGGTGCCTTGGTCTTTCTCCAAGACCTGAGATCACCAACAGTACCACAGTGAGGGATTCATGACAGCTACCTGCTGCTGGAGATGTAGAGCATAAAAATTTAATCCTTACTTTGTCTGGAAGAGGGAACAGTTCCATTTGCACAGCCAGCAACTGTTGGCTGTGTCTCCATCTTTTTTTTTTTTTTTTTTTAATTCTAGTAGCAAGAAATAAAGGTGGAATTCCTTGAGCTTCCTGAAAAGTAAATTTTGTTGGAGAAAAACAGAGTTTTATTTCTTTCCTGACAACTTCCCTCACACCACCCCACTCCACCTCCCCCAAAAATATTTTAAAATGTTATAGCATTGTCCAAATCCATTCAGAAGGCCAGTTTGTGTTGAGCATGGTTGAAACAATAAAACTCTCTTGGTGTCTGGTCTCAGGCAGGCACTTGGAAGGCAAGTACCAGGCCGAAGCAGGGACAAATTTTGTGTAAGCAACACAATCACCTCAGGAAGGCTGGAGTTTGCCCTTTGCCTCATGCACCGAACCCTGCCACCAAAAAAGAAAAGAGTGTTTTTAGAAGGTGAAGCAATACCTGATCTGKTTTTTTATTCCCTTCAGGATTTCTTCATCCCTGAGCTGGAATGGTCTGTCACTTTACACAGTGGAAATGCAAACAAGGTATGAGGATTGTGGATTATCTACAGATGAGGTAACTCAACTGCATGGTGGCAAATGTACCCATGGTCCTCAAAATTTGTTAGGAAATGAGTGTTGTGCTCCCTGGTGAAGGTAGCAGTTGTATAATTAGCCATAAATGGAAAAAACAAAGCCATGAATGCTGCATATTTTTATGCATGAGGTCAGGCCTCCTTGTGCTGATTCTACCTCAATGGGGGCTCAATCTGGGGGCAAAAAAGGGAATAAACTGAAAATCTTCTTCATTATAATGATTTCTCGAGTGTGTCTACACAACTGCAAAGCTCTTCTGTCAACATCAATCAGTGGAATTGGCAAGATATAAAGGCATAGTATTGCCTGCAAAGGAAGGYACTGCACTTAGGTTTTCCAGTATTCCTCTGCTTCTGGATTTAGTATCAGGTTACAGGAAGCCTGACCAGACAAACCTTGGCAGAATCTAATGATGTCATACTCTTTGCTGTTCTGCTTTGCACACACTGATGTGCAGATGCTGATCTGTTTTGGAGAAAGTATAGGCTGGCTTTGCATCTTTTGCTATTCAAAAAGAACAAAGTTTTAGAGGCCCATGTCCCGGCAGACCTGTGAGGATGAAGCTTTGGACTGTATTTTGTCTYTTCAAGCCAAGACTATCTCCAGAAGGAGCTGTTCAAAGGATAATGTATTTTTATTGTGCTGGTTAGTCAGTAAGGCTTTTAATGCCACAGGAAATCTGAGGGATGCAGCTATGAGTCTCTGTGTGCTTGACTCCTGAAGCACTTAATTAATGTCCTGAAACAATATATTCCACAATTAGTGAAAATAAAAACAACCAAACTAACAAAAAACCCCAAATAAATAAAAAAAAAACCAAAAAAATTTTAAAAAGAAAATCACAAACCTCTAGTATCTGTAATATGATAAGATAGAAGGTCCCCTCCCTTCTTTCCTACATGAAAATCTATTTTATTTGATTAAGACCATCCTCTATGTGCTTTTCCTTCCACTCAGCTGTGTTAGCCTGTTTGGATCTACATGTCCAGCAAAATCCTGCAAGTTACTCCGTGGCATCTTAATTGCATTTCCAAATAACTTGTTTTTCAAGTTCTCCACCTGCTACTTCATCACAGCACACAAGAACATACACACTGTTTGCCAGACCCGTGCAGGACTTCATTTCCTTGGATGAGCTAAATCACGAAACAAGTGTAGCTAAATCAGAATGAACCAAGGCAAATGCAGAAAAGGCACTGAAAATTTTGTTCCCAGATAAAAATAGGGAAAAAGTAATGCATGCAATTTATCGAACATGAGATCATCAGAGGCAGAGGATCAGATATTGCGAATTCTCACCATCTATCACGAGTTCTGGACTAGAGAAGCACTAAGCACACCACTATTGCTCAAACTGTGAGCAGCTGGGTGTTGTGTAAGCAGTGGGCCATGGAAAAGAGGTGTGTTTGCATCAAGACAAGCATTCCTCAGCAAAGCTGTGAACCAGAAACCCTTCATGGCTACCAAGAATCGTTTTTATATTGCTCACCCCAACCCAGTGCTCGTAAATGGCTCTCTGTCAGAAAAGGGTGCTTTGTGTTGTTGGTAAATGGGTGGATGAGGAAGTGGGAAAGATGAGTCACCAARCCACAGGGAGAGCAAACGCAGTGAGAGCAACCACAGCACCCTCACTGACCCTGTGYTCTTTCGATAGCACCCAACAAAGTTTCCTGCAGCCCTGGCCTCCAACAAGAGCTATAGATTAACTCACTAGTGTGGATAATGGTTAGGGATATTCATTCCAGCTGCCCCGGATGTGCCTACATGACCAACTTATCTAACCAGCTTGGAATTTTAGTAAACATCTTTATCCTCATCTTACAGGTGTGATTTTAGGGCTTGAAGACYCTAAATATCATAGGATTCATGCCTTCTGAAGATATGGAGCAATTTGGCTGATGTTTGCAGTCAGAGTTCAGGCAAGAATCCTGGCATTGGTGTCTAACAGGGCTGTTCTCTCCAGGTTTGGTATCCAAATCATTCCAACACCCTCCTTGAATGTTGGGATGGGGCAGATTCAAAGCCAAACCACCCTGAAAGMTGGGCATATTGAGCCCGGGCACAGAATAACACAGAAACAAAATGCTGAGCCAGAATGATGAGCAAGGAGGGAAGACAGGACTGTGCTGATGAATTCTGACTGAATTCTATTTCTGTAGGTAACACTTSTGTCAAAAAAAWMCCCCAAAACAACAACAAAATGAAATGCAAGATGTAAAGCAAACACAGAGTGTTACTGCTAACTCTACTAAATGTAAAATGTGGGGGAAGCAAAAAGGGGAAAGTCAATGGTGTGAAAAGAGCAGCAATAACTTGCTTTTAAACTTTCATTGCATCTGTGACCTCCTCTTCACCTACATTTGAACCTGTGCTTGCTCTTAATGGCACCTCTCTCGTGTCAAGTGAAAAATTTCCCACAGTAAATGCATCTTTCCAATAAAAGATACGAAAAAGAAAGTTGCTGTGGGAAGAGTCATGCTGATGAGAGGAACTGTAGGAATCAAAGAAGAACTCGGCCTTGCGGAAAAGCAATATTTTCATTGTTCTGAAAGGGTTTCACAATCAGCTTGGCATATACTTTGAGAGTGTCCTTGAYGGTGCCCTTCTGAACCATGGAGAAAGCAGGCGAGCTCAGGTTACAGCATCAGATATGCTGAGCAACTGGTGGGGAGGAAGTATTAATGCCCACAAATCTCCTGTGTAAAATCAAACACAGACAATTACCTTGGTTATGAGCCACGGTGGTGTAACAGGCTGCAGCCAGCAGCCTGTCCAGCTGCTCCTTGGCACGGATCCTCAGCAGACCTTGCAGTTGGTCCCGAGTCTTCAGCTACTTCCCACCCGCCCAGCCAGTAGCTGTGCTGATGACATGAAGCATTCACAGAGCTGCTGATGGCTGCCCTTTTCCTAGAGATATGGGCAGCTCAGCCAAATTGCCATGCACAGGCTCTCTCCCAGGCTTTCCCAGTAAAACTGCATAAAGGGAGGCAGGATGTAGTCCTGAAGAAGGAGAACTTCCTAGACAAACCTAACAGAGCTGTAATTAGCTGAAGAAATCTGTGCTCCTTTCCTAACAGAAGGGAGATGAACCTCCAAATACACCAGCTCTGCCCAGCCCAGAAAATTCTGTTGCACAAATGCATCTCTGTTGAAGACCTCTGGTCTCCCTTGAAGAAACTTCGCGTGGGACAGCACTCAGTCCTTTCACCTGTCCAYACCTTTTACCTGTCCTTCTGCACATCCTGACCCTGACAAGGCCTGTTGCTAAAACCCCACTCATTTTTTTCCTGCCATCCTTTTTGACATGCAATTTTTACATGTTACCTGTGATTCCCTTCCCCTGCCTTTGGCATCCTCTGTGTCCAAGCTGCTCCAGAGGTGGAGCAGAAGTGTGTGTACTTTAATGGAGTGGATCCTGGATGACTACACTCTCATGCACCCTGGTTTGTGCTCCCCCCAAAGCAGATCATTCCTGCGTGGCACAAACAGTATTGCCAGACTGTGTTTTAAGCATTTAAGCTAATGAAACAAAGATCAGCATCTCAGAAGTCTATTAACAAATTGAGGAGGGTTGTTTTTTTACCCAGTATGCGTATTTATACATTATTAATGAAATCCAAGACTTGCAGTACATGCTCCTGCATCACTCCTGTGTAAAGCAGGATATAAATTATTCCTGCTGTTGGTCCTTGCTGTTGTCTCTGAAGAGGTTTACAGAGAAAAGGGAGAGCTTTCTGTTCCTTTCAGAAATGAAGCCCCAGTACCATGCTAAGCACAGGGCTGAGCTCAGCCTGCTTTCTACCTGTTTTACCTGCCTGAAATCTGCATTCCCTCACAAACTGCTCTGTAGGGTTGAGGAACCAGGTGAAACTAGTAGGATTGCTCTGAGATAACACAGAATAATTCTGGGTGTGACTGCTGAAAAGCTGTCGGCAGAGAGGCCTTCTAACTCTCCCAGCATTTTCGTGAGACTTCTCTCTTTCTCTCTTTTCCCAGGCAAAACTATTATAAACAATCCTAGGAGTTTTTGTAAATTAATCAAGCTTCGTGCAGCTGCGCTTTGCTATCATTTTGGCTTAGATAAATATTTTGGAATAGGTGTTGTTAGAATTGACCAATGAACTTGGTAGGTGGCTGACCAAGGATCCAATAGACTCTCGACATTTCTATAAACTTCAAGCAAGCTAAGGGATATAAGCCACTCTGTAAAATAATAACTAACTCCGCATCACTTTGWTCTCCCTGGACTCTGTGTCGTATTTCTTAGGACACTTGCGACATCTGGGTACAAGAAGGTCCAGGAACCCACACCTGCCTTAACCAAATCTTTATGCTCAAGTCAGGAGAGGATGAAGCTCTGGGGAAGCTGGTCCAAAGGAAGTGTTTGCAAGAAAAACTCACACGCTGCTTCATTTCTCAGAAAAATATTAACATTCTTCCGGCTCCTCCTCCAGAAACAGCCACTTCTGATCCCTGAGATAAACCCAACTGTTTTCTGTTCTTCCTCTCTTAGTCAAGCTCTGCTCCCACAGCAGCTCCCCCACTGCAGCACCTGCAGCAGCTCACAGAGCTTTGAGGAGGTGCCTTCCAGCTTCCAGCTTCCTCCTCCTCACCACCTCACCTTCTAACTCTGCTCCCCTCAGCCCCACTCCCAGGCGTGATGAGCCTCCCCAGTCTCTTTTCTACCATTTCCCTCTGTTTCTGTGCTACAAGTTTGGCAGATTTTCCGCCACAACCTGCTCAAGTTTTCCCTGTTAAATCCTTACTACTCCCACAGCTCTTCCTACTCCTCCCAGAGGAGAGGGAGCTCTGACAGGTTCGTTTTTCAGACCGGCTGCGTGTTGATAAATAACGATGCAACATTTAGTGGATATTTACTGATTGCAGGGGAAAGCAAGCCTGTGGTGATCTGCAGAAAAACAAGGCAGGGATCGTCCTTTCAAGCCTCCACAAAGGAGTTTTGTTGGATGATTTGCTCACAGCAGCATCTGCAGTGCAAGCAGGTCATAGTTGCATTTAAAAAAAAAAGACACGAACATAAGACTAAGAGCATTTAAAAATAACTGTTCTTAATGTTGCTACGGAGACCTTTATTGTAGCCACTGTACGTGATGTGCATTGATTATGTTCCTCATAGGTAACATTTCTCCTTCAGACTACTGGAACCTGACAATACTCCCACTTGTACAAGGTGGTAGGAGTGTACAGGCTGTGGAACTAAACAGCAGTTGAGAGGAGGTTTAGTCAGTTTTTCAACTCTTAAAAATTTGTACACTTCCACTACTCTATTAACAGTTTCTTGCCTTTGCAGATATCCCTTGTTTAAGACACTCTGCCTTTTTTAAAGCAGAAGGGCTTAGGATCAGTGCTTAGGATCATTGTAATTGGGGTGATAAATGCAGCAATCCTATTATAAAAATAAGGGTTATCATTCATATGGCTGGCAGTGCATGCATTTGGAGCTCCCTCAGTTAAATCTGAGTAGTTTCAACACATGGCATTCAAACAAAAACTGCATTGACTGCGCTAAAGATTTTATTTGTCTTTAAGCTGAGCTGATTAGGTCACAGTACCAAAGGCGGAAAATGTATTGCTGGTACTCATGTAGTTACATGGGCTGCTCTTTTTAAAAGCTTTTGAGAAAACGTTGCTGATCAAAAGCATTTAAGTCAAAATCTTGGCCAAAAAACCTCCAAGTTTTTATTACCATACTCTAAGCTTTACCAGCTGCAATAAAAATAACATTATTTGGAAATGCAGCCCTCACAGAACTTCAGTTTCACTCTTCAGATGACAGTTTTCATCTTCCTGACTTTTTTTTTTTTTAATATTGATTCAGATTAAATAACCCTGCATGGATGACAAATTTTAGCAGAAATTATTCAGGAAGCCAAGCTTCTTTAAGGCTTATTTCAGAGAAGTTTTAAATTTCATATTGAAAATATTTGCTTCAGTTTTTTCCATTTGTTAGATGTAGAGCTCAATAAGTAAATTCAAGTAGAAGTGTATAGGCTGCATTTCAGGCAGCTGTGGTTTTAGGGACGTGCTTCTTAAATTAGTGGAATGACTGAAAAGTTGTAGGCTGGTAGTGGGAGGAAATTTTAATCTGCTGTGATACTGAGGACAACAAACAGGTTCCTCACTTCTTTTAGCCTGCAGACTAGAATTTCACCTCCTCACTCAATCCTGCATCATCAGCATCACAGAGCACCCAGGAAAAGAGAGTGGAAGTTGAACAGATCCAAAACTGTATGAATATGCACGAGCTTTGCCTTCTGGCCTAATGAAGCTACAGGAGTACAGTTTGTCCAAAAATGTTAAGTGGGATTTGGACTTTTTGCCTTGTCAGAAGTTTGGAAGCAAACATGAAGAACTCTGTTTTAAACTGCATTTCTGCCAGAGATTTCCATCTATTTTTACTGATAATCCAAATTTTAGAACAGCTTCCCCCAACACACTGATTTTCCTGAATAGTTTTCCTAATTTACTTCCTTTCTGTAGGCAGTTCACTTAGCTCATTCCTCTGCAATGTCTTATGCACAAAAAAAGCATTAAAAAAAGTGTTAATAACTTATGGCCTAGACTCAGTATCAGAGTATAAGGCCAGATCTCCCAGTTACTACAGAGATAATACAGTTTCCCAACTTGCAAAATGTTTGTGACATTACAAATTGCTTCTGTCCTTTCAAATGTATCACTTCTTGAGTGTGAAACATGAGGTTGTATTTCTGGGTGAATTTAAATTTGGCTGCTGTTTGCCTTGCTCTGAACAGGCCCTGAACAGGAGCAGCACAGACAGTGTAGTATGAAACCAGACTATTAAATCAACCCTAGCAGGAGAATGGCAGGAATTGTAATGTTATGCTTTCTCAGCTGAAATGTGTTACAAATGGTATTTACAGAGATTTCAATAATACAGCTATTTGTCTTACATAGTTGAACAAAGTAACTCATGTTATTACCAATGTGTAGCCCAAATTGATATGTATATGTATTAAAATACATACATATGTACATATATTAGAATTATAGTTCAGATGTGGTTGCAATTATTATTATTTGTCACTAAACATAGTGTTTGGGACATTTTCTGAGAAAATCTACTTGAGTTTGTGCAGAAATACATTGTGAAGGGAATAAAACTACATGTGTATAGCTTAGCCATGGGAGCCCACATGCATCTTTTCATTCTCTGAATACAGAAGCATTGACACAGGCAGCGGAAGATTGTTGTGAAAACCTGTTAGTAGGAAGAAACAGAAATGAGAATATGTAAATTAATGTTTCCGTTTACCTTTTCCCGCTTCCAGCCAATACAAAAGGTATTTTTTTCCCCCCAGATTTATTTACATCAAAATGCCTGGTCTCCCTTTGACTGCTTGGAACAAGTTATATTTATTTTAATGTAAACTGTTGGGTTGAGGGGAGGAAGGGATGACCAAACAGGAGGGTAAATAAAGGGATCTCTTCAGGCTTTTGTGACAGGTTCAGCTCCACAAACACATTTATGTGTGCTGAGATGGAYAGCTTTATCTACAGCCCCGTGCAGGAGCCTAAAACACTGAGAAGCCCAAGGAGTGCCAGAGTGACAGGACACAGTCATGCCTGCCCACTGCCCTTACACCAACCACACCTTCTCCATAAAGTACATGAGCTGATCAGTAGCATCCTTTTTTTTAGTGGCTTGAGACCACGTACGAAACTTAGCAGCAATCAGAGACGCTAAGGTGAATAACGGAGAAATCCCAGAATCTTCATTTTCCAAGAAAACACAGAGCTGAGCTAAAATTTCTGAGATACTCCCTCCAGAGAATTGGAGCAGGTTCCCTCAAATCTCCTATTCCCTCGCTTAGCTTCTCTCTCCAGCTGAGACAGTCAGGATACACAGGAGGTGGGAGCAGCTCCAGGAACCCAAGACCTGCCACGGCACGGCACCGAYCCCAGGACCGGAGCTGCTGAGATTGGATTACCGAGTATTTGCACAAGTAATCGTTCTCCCGGGACCGGGACACGAGCTGGGGCTGGGACTGTTGCAGTGCCAGGCGGCTCTTCCCCGCTCCCCACCTCGCCGCCCTCTCGCCCTCCCTCCTGTAGGACACGGAGGATACCAAGGAGCCTCTGCCCCGCGCTGCAGCGGCCGCAGCCCGGCCGCCTGTTCAGCGCTGACCGCTCCGCAGGGRTGGTCACCTCCAGCAGGAGGAGGCAGCTTCTGGCCGTGGCCTGATTCGGCCGAGCTCATCCGGAGGCTCACGGGACACAGCAGATGCTCCGCGACCGGCGGCTGCCGCTACCCGCGGATCGGTGCGGGGAATTACGCTGTTAATGAAGGGCCAGCGAGGCACAAAGCCTCCCAGGGACTTCATCTCGAAAACCACGTTCATCCCTGAAGTGTGTATTAACCCTTTAGCCACTGAGTCCTTAGTCAAACCTAAAATTGCTTTTTAATGCAGTTTCCTGAAGGCTCTCCATCAGCCAGAGGCTGCTTTGGACTAATCCAGGAAGTGAGCCAAGYATCAAAAAAAAAAATAATGTGAGGTTATGGAACATCGAAAACATATTGACCACAGTGTAATTATACTTGAAATGGATTAGGGGAAGTCGCTAAAACAATCTCCACTCTGAAAAAGATAATTTGGGAGTGTGCAAGAGGGCCTTGGGGAGGCTGCCTGCAATTCTGAGTAGGGATGGTGAATCTGCTTCAGAGTTTGCAAGGAAAACGTACTGGAGTGAACACTAAATGACAAATATGATAATAACTGTCCCAAACACATCACTTTCTAAAGCTTAAGCAAGCTGGCATTTACATGAATACCAGAAGTCAGCAAAGTAAATGCAGAAAGAAGCAAAGTACGTGTGACAAGTCTCACTTGCATCTGCGAATTAAGTAACAGTTTCTGGACTTAAGATGTAACAGCAGACAGGGAATAAAGGCAATCTTCAGTTTGCCTTGGATACTGGTAATATTAAAAGCCTGAATTTGTTATATTTACAATTAAAATAGCTTTTTTATTTTTAATCTTGGAAAAGTTATCTGAGAGCTACAGTTCCTAAGTGGAGGATCTCGTTTCATGATATCATAAAAKCCAGGGTCTGTGTGAGATAGTAAGAGAATCCCCAATTAAGAACCAGGATACTTTAAGCTTGAACATGATGAGCCTCTTGAAGTAAGTATCCAAAGCATCTTTACATCCAAAATGTTAAGCTCTTGATTAAATAAGCAGAACATACTTTAGAAGATAATTAAAGATGAGCTTCAGTGAAAATAYTGGGCTTGTATTTGGGCCAAACCAAACCTTGGATGCAAACCCTCACTGYCTTTTTTGTTTTAACATGTTCTGATCCAAAGTGGTTGGGCCCTAAGCCACTATTACCAAACAACCCAAGTGTTTTACTGGTTGCAGGCAAGATTGAAAAGCTGTTCCTAAGTGAGAGTATCCCTGTTGTGAGACAGATTATACCTGTTGTGAGACAGATGTGTAAATTTATACACAGTTAAAAACTTCTTTTTCAGAAGCAAATGTTAGTTTGAGGCATCCACATCTTTATGCAGCCAATGAAGTTGGTTTAGTTTTATTCTCCTGCTGCAGACATAAGAATTCCGAAGTAATTCTGTAGTTTCTCATTATCTCTGAAAACTGATCGTTGG
The DNA here is from genome assembly GCA_018881555.1 of Amblyornis subalaris. Taxonomy (NCBI): domain Eukaryota; kingdom Metazoa; phylum Chordata; class Aves; order Passeriformes; family Ptilonorhynchidae; genus Amblyornis; species Amblyornis subalaris. The sequence goes on along the minus strand of JACAXG010000101.1, from coordinate 279,437 downwards.
AGGATCCACCAAAAAAGCAACATGCAATATCCATTCCCATCTTGAGAGGATGGATCTTCCAGTGAGACATTTCTAGGATAAGAATAAAACCTCCTGAAATTCTCAGTTGCCATCCCTAAAAATAACTAGAAGTTGGAGGGTGCATGTGTCATAGTTGYGAGTAGGATAAATGGATGCATTCAACGCAATGGATCCAGTGATTTATTCCAGCCGACGATCTGCTGGTGGTTCTCTACAGCATTAAATATGATTGAGTCAGCCAAACTGTACTTTTCTTTCCCACAAATTCCAAGYGGAGGAACTCAGCTTAAAATAGTGAAATGCACTTGAGAGATTTGGAAATGAATACTGAGCCACAAGAAAATGGACCCTGCTCTGTGCAAGGAATGGGCTCAGAGAGGGCATGAGACAAATTCCCCCAGGGTGAGTTGAACAAGTCCCTCCAGGAACCAGCTGGGAACAGGGTGAGCTCTTCCTGCCAGCACTGGGAGCAGACTCACTCTGCAACCTGCTCCTTCAAAGGCAGAATTAAAACAAAAAAAGTAGGGATTTAGATGGCATCAAAGAATATCTCACAYGATCTAAAGTCCCGATGTTTTTAAAGAAGTTTACACTAATAAAATGCAGAATTGCCTGATATTAAGATAACATTGTACTTGGCAGAGTTCAGAATTAGAACTGGAAGCAGTACTGATCACTGTTTCCTTTTTTTTTCCTAAGATATCTTCAGAATTGGAGCAGACCAGCTGCTCTCTGTGCAGCRTATCCTGTCTGAATTTGTAGATGCCTGAGGATAGTCAAAAGGAAAAGACACCCGCCAGCAGTCTGTCACCAGTGTAACTTCCAGCAATCTTTGTGTTTAATAGCCTTCAATGGATTGTTTTTTCCTCATGAATTTACCTAATCACTTTCTAAATCCTGTTTCATGCAGCACCATGAGAGATAATCTAATTTTGGTTTCTAAGAGATGTAATACAAAAACAATAGGAGGCCCAGGAAAGAATGAAATCATTTTGCCAACAGATATTACAAAAGAAGGCAACAATTCCAGTCCAGTGATGAAGAAAATTACTAAAACCACTCATTACAAAACAACCCAGCACTTCCTGCTTTGAAAAATAATCTATTTAGACTACTTTGCAGTTTTGAAAAAAAGAAAACCCACCCCATCCGTAATTGCCTTTCCAAGACTGTGCTGTGGATGTTTCTTTCCTTGGTGCCAGAACATGAACTTTAAAGTGTGCCACTTCCACTGGTCCTACTGCCTGGGGTTACTGAAAGTGCTCCTACACCCCAATGAGCCCTGGATCAGCCATGAGTGAGATGAATCAAGACAAATGCTCCCAAGGTGCCACTACTCTCTGCTTAGAACAGGAGAATTTCCTCAAACACATCCCTTCTGCGAATTTACGCTGCTTGCTCTCTATTATCAATTATGGAACTCTACATATTTTGCAACCTTTGTGCAGATTCTTTTAAAATCTCCCACAAAATGTTGAAATTAATTTTGAAGCTCTACATTTACAGATTTGTTGCCATCGTGTCCTAAATTGATTTACAAATTAAAAGAGTCGTTTCCTTATTTAAATATAGGTAAAATATCCCTTTTAATAAAGTATTCCCTAGTACTTTTAAAAAAAATCAATATAAATATAGGCCTTTTTTTTTTTGCATGTCTTGTTGTCCTATTTAATAATTTCCAGCTCTTCAAAGAGTAAACAATTGAGTACATTCTACACAGTTTTACAAAGCTCTGTGTAACAAGGGTGGAATTGGTGAGACTACATAAACTTTTCTATTTATCTAGACTTCCAGAAAATGCAAATAAGAGCTTCCAAATCGAAGCCAAAGTAAAATATGCTCCTAAAGGCCCTTTTTAGATGGTATTAAGATGAATCTTCTTTTTCTCCTCTACCTGACAAATTTAAATATTTTTTCTCTTTTATTTCAATCCTATGTCATATAACAGTTTTGCACCATCATTTGCTATTCATGTTAACACATTTTCTACTTCCCTCCATTCTTCCATTCTCATTGAAAATGCTAAAACACGCCTGATTCTTGCCTCATAACGTGTCTTGTAAGATAACACAGCTCCTGTTGAAAATGTTCCTGGGGAAGGAGAAAAGCGATTACTGAGCTGAACATTTCAGAGGCTCTTAAGCTGCCATCAGGTGCACAGAATGTGCCAAATTCCCTATTCTGCTTGTCTAACAGAAGAAAATACTCAATTGAGACATCTGCAACATGACTTTTTTTTTTTATCCTCCTGCTGTTCCTCCTGACCCAAAAGCAAGGCTGCTATTGCCTTTTTGAATAGATTACTCCTTATCTGAAAAGCCATTTAGTTGCAAATCCCAAACCTTTCCATTATTACCACGTTTTCCTGTATTAGCCACGGTAAAGGCCCATAGCAGAGCAGTTCAAATGTTGGACTAATGACCTCTCTGGTATTTCTATAGAAGTGCTCTGTTAAACACCCAGGCATTTCAACTTCCAGTCACAAGACCCATAAAAAATTCATACTCTGAATCTCTAGTTTCAAACCACAGCACTACATCATTAAGAGCTTTTCAATCCTCCCACCCCACACACTTTATGAAGGGGGATGGGGAAGAGCTTTTATCTTCCTGGCAATAAAATTTCACATTTTCTTCTCCTCTTGTTTGCATTTTGAAGCAGTTTTGGGTCTTGGGAAGAAAAACAACCAACAACGTAAGCATGAGTTTTCTTTTATYCTATTAAAATATAACATTATCTAAGAACCTTTTAGCTAAACATAAAAACTGGTGTAAAAAACAAGCTTCACCATTTAAGTAACTTTTGTCTCAATTGTGGCTGCCTTTCAGAAATCATAAAACTTCCATCTTAAGATTGAAAAGACTACCCCTGAGAAAGGGAAGCACCTGGAAAAACAGTGTACAGCTGTCATAGTACATTCTCCAGCAGTATATACAGCTTTGATCTGGCCTTTAAATGAGTTTGCTGCATTAGAATAACAGGGGTTTCTTTTGGAAGTATATTTATATTTTCCAGTTAAAATATGGCTATTTTATGTGACAATTCTGTAAACCAAATTTGAATATAATGGCTTTTCTGAGTTAGCCTCTCAAAATGTTCAAAATTACTCTTTCTAAAGAGTCACATGTTCTTCCTGCACTCTGTAGCCCTGCCTTAGGTCASGTTTCTTCTTTCTATCCTTTCTCACTGCTTTTAAAGCAGCTGCTGCAATGTCCATCCTTCCTGGTGCCCAGTTTGCTGGGCTGGCACACGCTGAGCCTCCTGCCCGGACATCTGTCACCTCCCTGAAAGGGTTATGAGCAGCCTGCCCAGTGAGATCCCTCCTCTCCTCTCCTCTCCTCTCTKATGTCATCCAAGCCACGGTTTGTCCTAAAAGAAACCCCTGCCCTTGGTTGTCCTACCCACAGGACAGCAGCGATCTCGTGTACATCACAGGCTGAAATATCATGCAAAGCTCTCAGCCTTCTTTCCCTCGTGTTCTTTTTCTCCATAGGGTTGGTTGGGTTGTTTTTTTTTTTTACCTCATGTGTTCAGTGATGACTTTTAAGCACAAGTAAATAGCTGAAGGGGACGGAAACAGATTTATATCTTATCACCAATAATAGCAGAGCTGGATAAAATGTCATCCATGCAGGTTTTTTTTAAAAATGTGCTAAAAGCATCTCTCATCGGCAGGAAACAAAGAGGTTTCTAGGAAGTCACAGAACGCCCACGAAAACAATTTTATCTCATCACCCTTCCCCAGAGCAATTTTAATGCAACAATCCCCACGCGCCCGCCTATTTTTGAAGAGGCTCAATGTCCTTTTCCTGTCACCGCTCCTCGTGTGCTCCTCGGGGGACTAAGTGCCACCACACGCCTTCCTTGCCCCGCACCGCGGCACGGGGCACGGCCCGCCGGGACACGGCGGCTCGGGAGCGCGCACCGGGACTGTGCCTCGGGAACAAGTCTCGGGAGCGGGTACACGGAGAGAGTCTCGGGAGCGCGCCCCGGGAGAGGGTCTCGGGACCGGGCACCGGGAGCAAGCCGCGGGACCGGGCACCCGGAGMGTGCCCCAGGAATGGGTTTCTTGGGGCGCGCTGCGGGAGCGGGTTTCTGGGGCTTGCCGCGGGAGCGCGTCTCGGGAGCGCGCCCTGAGCTGGGTCTCGGGAGCGCGCACCGCCCGGCGCGGCCGCGGGTGACCCCTCCGCGCGCCGCCGCCCCGCCCACGCCTCTCCCTCCCCGCGCGCASGCGCCTGCCGTGCCGTGACGACACACCGGCGCGCGGCGCCATGACGTAGCCCTCGGGCCCCGCCARTAGGAGCGCACGGAGGGCGGGGCCGGCGCCGCTGATTGGCCGCCGCTGCCGCTGCCGCCGCGCCCCGCCCCGCCCCGCGGCCGGCGGCAGGGGGGGACCCGGATGAGGCGGCCCCTGGCGGCCGCGGCCGTTAAACGCCGGCGGGGCGCGGGCGCGACCCCCGCGATGGCGGCGGCGCGGTGAGGGCGGCGCGCCCGGGGCAGCGCGGAGGCCCGAGGATGCCGCTGCTCTACGTGATCCTGCTCTCGGCGCTGGCCGGCTGCTGCCTCACGCTCCTGCTCCAGCTCCTGCTTCTCTACAGGAAGAAGCCCGAGCCCCCCGGCAGGGACGGAGCCTACGGCGGCCTCGTCTACACCCGCGTGGCGCCCGAGCACGGCCTCAGGGAGTACCTGCAGGGCGCGGAGCCGGCCGGCGGCCCGGCGTCCGCGGAGCCGGCCCCTAGCCCGGCCCCGGCCTCTGCGCCCGCCGCCGCCCCGAGTCCCGAGCCCGGCCCCAAGCAGCAGCAGCAGCMGCCGCCGCMGCAGCAGCAGCAGCCGGAGCCCCCTCCAGCCCCCTCCTCCCGCGAGGAGACGTGCCACTTCCTCAATGCCATCTTCCTCTTCCTCTTCAGGGAGCTCAGGGACACTGCCCTGGTCAGGGACTGGGTCACCAAGAAGATCAAGGTGGAGTTCGAGGAGCTGCTCCAGGCCAAGATGACAGGGAAGGTGCTGGAGGGGCTGAGCCTCAGGGAGGTCTCTCTCGGCGATGTCCTGCCTGTCTTCAAGTCCGTGAAGCTCATCCGCCCGGTGGTCTGCAATGAGGAGGGCTGTCCCGAGGAGCTGGGCTTTGAGGTAGACCTGGAGTACAACGGTGGCTTCCACTTGGCCATCGATGCCGACCTGGTGTTCGGCAAGTCGGCCTACCTGTTCGTGAAGATCTCCCGGGTGATGGGGAAGCTGAAGCTGGTCTTCACACGCCTGCCCTTCACGCACTGGTTCTTCTCTTTTATGGATGACCCCGTGGTACTCTTTGAGGTGAAGTCTCAGTTTGAAGGGAGGCCCATGCCTCAGCTCACCTCCATCATAGTGAACCAGTTCAAGAAAGTAATTAAGCGCAAGCACACCTTACCCAATTATAAAATCAGGTGAGTTGTCCTGCGTCCTCAGGGTTACTTTGGGTGGCGTGCAATACAACTGCTGKTTTGGTCTTAATGGGTATTTAGTACAGTACATTGCATGTCTGCTGGCAGAAGATTTCCATGAAGGGAAAGGTAATTTTCCATTTATAATAAGTGAAGAAGCCATTGCACAGTGAGGTTGTGACAKGCCCTGAACTGGCTGTTCTGCTACTAAGTGGCAGAATTAGTAGGTATCAAAAGTTTTGGCATCTTGTSAGATGTCCGACGACAGGACCATGATATCCCTCTTTGCAAGAGCTAGAAGGATGGCTCCATGGAGAGTGTGTGGGTTTGGTGTGTCCTCCCAGCCTCCCAGGGAGCCACGAGGGCAAGACTTGTGGCTTATGCTTACATGTAGAGGTGAGGTGATGGTGATTGTTAGTTAATATAAGAAAGGGAAGAGTTCACTCTCTAAGGAATACTTTTGAGATGCTGTGATACAGGCAGTCCGCTTCTTTTCTGGTCTTTTTAATTTCTTAGTAAATGCWGGGGACGTCTAAAAATTGATAAGAGAAATATTGCCACTACTATGGTAAGTAAAATTTTGGGGGACCTCTTGGGTTGTTGTTTTTTCTTTTTTTGTATGATAGTATGTTTTATTAATGTGCACACTGCAGCACAGACTCCATTATATAGTGAATATAATGAAATGTTCACTGATACTTCTGTAGCAGAAGTGGCAAATTACATACTTTTTTTCTGCCCTCTGATACTGACTGCCTTACCGSTGTTCAGGTGCTGTGTTTTCCTTTCTGTTGTGTGCCTTACCATTCTTAGGATACCATAGTTTCTTCCTCTTTTGTTTGCTCTTTGTAGCTTTTATTATTTTTTAAGTAAGGATTTTTGTTTTGTTTACMACATTCTTCTGCAATAAGCCTTTTCCCTGGAATTCAGGAGAGATGAGTAACTGAAAAATGCCTATTTGAATTGTGAAGTATAATTAACTCTGTAGTGATGTAATTTTTAAAGCCTTTTCAGCTGGTTCTCCTGCAATTGAATTTATAAGAGCTCTCATKAAAGTGCATTTTTAAAATATGCAAGATTGGGAAAGTCCTGACAGTGCAGTAAGTATTTTCTTTGAGTAACGTGGTGGTCCTTTCAAATTGTGAGGTACTAAATTGCTSTCCAGAACAGAGCAGGGAAGCTGTCAAGAGCAAGTTTGCTTCCATTCTCTTAGTGTTTTGGAAAGATTGAAGCTGTAAACTGTGGAGAGGAGGCCGAAGGAGAGGCTGGGACAGCACAGTTGTGGTGCAGAGTCAGCACTCTGGGCATACCTAGAAAGAGTGAGTACAGCAAATGAACTTTACACTCTCTAGACAAGWTTTTAGGGCTCCTGTGCAACCAGCGATGATGTGCTCCTCCCCTTCAGCAGGTGAAGACAGACATCTTCATGTTTCTGCTGAGAGGTGAACGTGGACAGAAAGGTGTTCTCATCATTTAGTTAGAGGTGCTCAGTTTTCTACCTGTTTCTCAAACTTTCTGCCAGGAGAAAGACTGGATGAGGCATGTGTGAGCCACTGACATGTTAGAGGGACTGGAAGGGCAAATAAGGAAAAAAACAGAGTGCAGAGGYAAAAATGAGTAGAAGTGTGAGGATAGAAGACAACTGAATATATATTAAGAATAATATATGAATCATAAATAATTCTAAAACTGAGAATTAACTGTTAACTTAAAATGTTCTTTTTAGTTAAAGGAGTTGGGAATTAATGAATTCTTTAGAGGAAAATGCAGTATCACAGCTAATTTTCACACTAGATGGTAGGCTGGTAGCCTGCTATGTTTAGTGAAACTGTCCAACTCTGTTACTGTGCTTTTGGCCTTTTAAGTTTTATGCCATGTAGTGAAGATAGCATTTCAACCCACTGTGTTGTSAAGGGGCTACACAGGGCACTAAGCTCAATGCACATTAATGAAATCATCATGAGGAAGRAAGATTGGGTCATTGCTGTTCCACATGTCCCCAGTGTGGCCTTTAAAGCTTCAAATGGGAACCTTGAGCTGGCCACAGTAGCCCAAGGTTTTGTGGAACACAGACTGAAACTACATCCTCTTCACCAGCATGTCCAAAATGAGTTTGGACGGGTGAATCCCTAGACAGCAGCACTTGGTAGCAGCTGAGTAGTAACAGTAGCAGCTGAGTAGTAACAATGCACTCTTAGGCAGAGCTGAGAGCTTAGGTGTTACTGAAAACTGCTTTGGAAAATCAGTTGCTGATAAGATGCAAAACTTGGTGCTTTAAACAGAATTAAGATTACGTTGGATTTGGGATCATGGTATGCTAATATATTTCTTAGCAAAGAATATATTGGGAAAAGTCGGGAGTTTCACAGCTGCTTAATAACCTGTTACCTTACTTAAAGCTTTAAAGTTTCTCATCTACGGGGAATGTGATTATCTTCTCCCAATTTTTTCCCTATTGCCTATATGCCTTTGTGTAACTACAGAGTCAGTATTTGCTTCCATGTGTGGTTCAAAACCTTTCTGATGTCTCCCTGCTCTTGCTCAAGTAACTTTCTAAGTAAATCTTCGAATAGCAATGATTACAACCTTGTAAACAAAAGCCCTTGGAGTATGAGGAGTTCTCTCTTCAGCTGGTTAAAAGGGCCACTTTGCTACTATGTTGGCTTCCAGATTGAAGTCCACAAAAGAGTTTTATCTTGTTTCAAGGTGTTAATTATATAAAAATAAGCCATTTTCTTTGTCTCTTTTATTAGGGAACTCCTAGAGGTTTTTGGTAGTGAGTGGCGTAAGAAGAAAACTTTTGCCAGTAGTTGATTTTGCCCTTCCTGTAACTAAGTTTGTATTGCAGATCCCGGCCTCCTGTTATTTAGTTATAAAATACTGTTTAAAAAAAGTATCTTCACATGTGTACTGTCTGTTGATACAGCCAATTACTACATAAGTACTTTGGTATTCTTTCCAGCTACGTACAAAATTTATGCAGCAGAGCAGTGATGAGTAAGATCATATTTTGTATCATCCATTTCTAGGACTGACTTTATGTGATGTGTGTAACTCTACCTTGAAAGTAGAAAAAGGCATCTTGCACTCCTCAGAGTCTATAGAGAAAGGCAGTGTAGCCTAGTAAGTGCATTTAAAGGTTGTCTAGCATTTTATGCCCATTTTTCTCCATGAAAGCAATTGTCTACTAATTGAAAAAGAAGGGATGCACTTTGTCTAAACAAATAAATAGTAATTTGTGTTTTATTCTAATAGCATGTAATCACTTTTCTCCGGCTCTTTAATAAATGTGTTTGTGTCTGGCAAAACACTCTTATTTTGTAGCTGTTCCACCACTGAATGGGAATTGCTATCTTGTATAGTAGAATTTGAGTAAATCCCTGGATGTAAGGCTGCTGCTAAAATTCAGTGAATGGTAGGCTGGGTTGTTTTTATTCTTTTTGGTCATCATTGATAAAGGATTTGTGCAATTCTATTGATGATAGCAAAAGCTACTACTATTTTGTAGTTAATGTATTTGTTGCTTTGTAATAGAAATGCAAACAGCTTTTCTGTAAACATTTTGGTATGTCAGAGCAGTGTCTTGTTCAGATGTGGGGAAGGTCTAATATGACCTTTGTTCTCTGATATGCACGAGTTCTATGCACTTTAGAGAAACAAGATAACAGTGAGTCAATATTGTTTKGTTTTTTTTGCTAGCCCTAATGAATTATTGTAGGTATCATTTATTTGGCTCTACATGCTCCAAACTCTCTTTTGACTTGCATTAAGTTTTTAAATTACACTTAAGTCCTAAAACAGATTGACCAGTGGGTGGAGCTTGAGAATTAGCATGGAAAGCCTTGACTTCCTGTTGCTTGGTTGTGATGTCAACTGTTGGTATTCTGCAGAGTGGCCACTGACCCACCAGCTGTGTCTTGCTGTCCCCAAATCTCTCATGCTGGCACTCTCAGGAGCTGTGTTCAGTCAGTCTTGGGTCTGCATAGCTTGACTTGACACTGGATTTTTCATGTAGGTTTCTTTACTAGAGCAGGGCAGTGAGTGCTATCAGCACAATGTGGAGTTTATCTGGTGACCTGAATCCAGCCTTTGGTTTTTCATTGTGTACACTCAATGAAATGAGTTCTTTAATGCTATAGACACTGTTCATGTTGGTTTTAACTTTCCGTATCGTATCCTTTTAATAGTAGGCTGAAGTGGTTAACACTAAGCTGCAGTTCCTTGCATTGCCATAGCATTTTTAGGATTTAGAGACATGGAGTAAGGACTAATTCAGGTGTCTGTCTCCTTGCTTGATGGTGCTGTTGCAGTAGTCATGGGTTCATCTGTGTTAGCTCTCTAATGAGCTGTACCTTGCTCATTAACCTTTTATTAAGCTGCTTATGCTGGCAACCTTGCTATGCCCCCCTCACCTCAGGTATAATAGTGRGTACACTGATTATGCTGTGTCTGGCCTTTGCTTAGCCATCGGGTGTATTTTTGATGTTTTGAACAGTTCCTGATCTCCCTTCGTGTTAGATTTTGAAGAGCTTTGGGTTTGGGGCTCTTTCTAGGCCATAAAATACACTTTGTCATAATGAAGATACAGAGCCTGTTATGAGTATGTAAAGGATGAGGAAGAAGTACTTCTTCCACCAGAATTTAACTTCCTGGTATTTCTTAAGCAATGATGTAGAAAAACCTGACAGCTGCCTTTTTTTTCCTAAATTTAACATCTTGCAAGTTCATCCATTTAGATTCTAAGCAGGTATTGCCTAAGCAGTGGGTCAGTTCCGTATATTTTAGGAACACTTTGTTTCTTAGTTTGTGACATTAAAGCTGATCGTTTACAATACAGTTAGTAATGTTAAATACTTTTATGCTTGCTTTGCAAGCTGGGGCTTTATTGAATTTCACTGGGAAGAACAATTAGACAAGCCTATTTTAATTTGCCATTATAGAATTCAATTTGAGAGTTACTTAGCGGCTTCTTATTTTTGGCAAAACTTAAGCCTAGAAGTAACATAAATAGCTATTGATTTGAAGTGTGTTTTATAATAGAAATTACTTCATAATGTGGAAATGGAGGTATTGAAAAAAAGTATAAAATTAAAAAAAGTATGTATTATTCATATGATGAGGTTATATGCAGAAGTACCAGAAATAATCAGAGCTTGGGACTGTGAGCATGTCTTTACTTCAGAAATCAGCAGCAAGTAGGGAGACCTTTCTCTGTAGCTGCTGCAAAGGGAGAGTTTTTCTGTTGGAGTGGGTTTATCGTTAGTTGATGTGAATCTCTCTTACTAGTTAAATCTGTAAGGCACTCCTCTTTGAAGTTCTCTTTCCTACTGCTGTTGACAGGAAAGAAGGGGTCTTTTTTATTGCTTGTTTTAACACCATGCTTATTCTAGATACAAAAATCTTCTGCTGTACAAAAGCATTAAAAAAGCCTCCATGACCTGAGTCCTTTTTCTGCTCTGCAAAAATTGATGGTAAAGCAGCACTGTGATTTTCAGACTGTCCCAGAGGTACTGCCCTGAATGATGCCAGCACAGACTATTCTGCTAATGGCAAAGTGGTGATAATTTGAGTCAGTAGATCTATCTGTAAACAGTAGTTTCATGCTTGGAAGATTATCTTAGTAGTGCATGGGCAAGTAGTTTTTATTAGTCATGCAGGAGTTGGGTAAATGGATCTGTAGGCAACCTGACACACAGTAAACAAAACTAAACCTCAGAACATCAAATATTTTCACTTTTTCAAGGTTGCTGCATGTGTAGAAGGAATCTTTTTCTGGTTTTGTAGATCTTTTTCTGGTTTTAGTTTGGGAGTGCTCCATCTCAGGCTTACATAATTCCTGGAGGGTCACTAAATACAAGTTTCTTCAGATTATATGAAATTATATGGTACAATGTATGTGTGTAAATCTCCTGTAGCTGTCAAGTTCAAAACCATTGGTTCTAAGGGGTTTGAAACATTTTAAATCATCTTCTCCAGCTCCAGCACTTCATGAGTTTTCACACTGGAAAGACGTAATTCTGAAAAAATGCCAGCTTGAAACTTGTTCATTGTAAAGTCAGATTTAATGAGGGACCAGCTACATACCAGACATTTCCCAGTATACAGCTGGCATTCTTTTCAGGTTAAGAGTAATCCTTTTTCTGTGGTTAGTCAACAAATCTTACATTTTCTATTCTTACCTGCAAAGGTGAGGAACAAATACATCACTGACTTAAGATGGATTAGTGAAACAATTGGGAGACCAGAGGCGTAGTCAGAGACAAAGAAAAATTCTCAGTTGGAGGAAGAGATGGATGAAGACATAAAAGAATAGATTTTGGTGATTAGTGTCTGCCTTTGCTGCAAATAGAAATCCAGTAAGCATAATTGGTCTGACACGAAAATGGGACTTCCTTCAACTTCTCTTCCTTGAAACAGTATATAAAAGACTCTGTACAATAATAATGAAAAGAAAATTCCGTCATTTAATCCTTTGCTGGTTTGTATTTAAAAATTATGTGATTTTAGTCTCACAGTGAACTTCTTTCATGTGGATAGTGCATAACAACTCTGAAAAATCTGCTAAGATTTATTTGGTACTTAATGGTGTTTTGCATGCACCAGCATTGAGACCACATTTCTGTTCATCTGGACTCTGATCTTAAAATGATCATGCTGCTCAGTGAAAACAAATATGTTTCTTTTTATTCWGTTGTCCAAATGTGTGTCTTGCTTTGAGTTCTTTTAAATAAAATATGAAATAAGCAGTAGTACTTTTTATTTTTTGAAAGGTAATTTATTTCAAAGTAAATACAGGTCATAGAGGAGTTAATCACTTTACTGAACTGTAGGCATTTGAGAAATGTCTGAGTTTGGTTCTGAGCCTGTGTGCTGGAGCAGGTAGGGGTGTTCAGGCGGTAGAGCTGGGCTGTTCTGAATCACCTCCTACAGGCTGTATTATGATTTTTAGACTCTGTGGATAGATGGTATGACTAATATTCCCCACAGCTCTCAGCAGCTCATTTGATGTGAAAATGTGTAAGTGTTTTTTGTAGAACCCATTTATATATTAAATGTGTGAAATAGTTAATCTTTCATTGGCAAGTGACACTTGATGAGAAAGCTCTTAAAAGCAGCCTGGTTAAGGACAGCAAGTTCCAGTGTGGTGGAACAGGGCAGCGCTCCGGTGCTAGTGAAGCTCATTCCCAGAATGCTGGATTCACTAGTGCAGCTAGTCCTTTCATGTTCCTGGGTTTCTGTGGGAAACTGCTTGTTCTGCATTCCTGCAGAGGTTGCCTAAAGTCACCCGATACACTCCTGTGTTTACAGCTCGTGTTCACACTTGCTCGGTTTGAAACTGTTGCAACATTTGGATATTCTTGATACTATTCTTTTTAAGAGTATAGCAAAAGACTTTAGATTTAAAACTTCTAGGATTAATAAGCTTCATTTTCTAAAATGAGCATGCAGAGGAATTAGCAACCCACATAGGTAAGTTACATTAATAGATAATTTGTGCTACCCCAATCTGCTAAAATCCCTGAATTGTGGAGCTACAAAAACCTTTGCATGATGCTCTCAAACCATCTTTTCATCCAGAAGAAAGCAACAATCCAAGATGATGATGCAGACTCCTACATCACATCTACCCAAAGCCATTTGAGTGCATCTGCTTCCCTAAGCAGCCTTCCTTCTGGAAGGACTCTTACTCCTGTGGAGCCCWGGGTGAGTTAATAAATCCTCTCAGGACCTGGGAGTGCATCTCTGTTTAGTGCAGGACCCAGCTGGAGCCTGGAAGCATTTGAGACCTGTCTGTGGCCAGATGCAGCTATGCAAACTGCCAGGAGATCCTGGGCATAGCAGAGAAGAAAAGAAAGAGAGGGAAAACCTTAATTCTTGTGAGGTAAGAGAAAGGCAGCCCTCTCTATTAAAACTGTTTCATGTAATGAAAAATACAGGAATTCTACTACAGCAGTACAGTTGACACATTTTTGAGAGCTTACCAGATGTCATGAAGCTCTGTCTGCAAGAGAGAGTGTATTACTGAGATCAGGTAATGACAGTTAATCAGACTGTTATACATACTCAGAGACAGTAATTGATTGCCAGATATGACTAGCATGAAATTAAGTTAGGATAATCACTTGGGAATAAATTTTTTAGCAATTTTTTGTTGCTTTAACTGAAAAACAGGGACAATTGGAGATGTAAATGTAAAACATTATTTCTTACTTTCTGTCCAATATTTTAAAATTATTTGTGGTTGTCTAATGGAAATCAGAACATTCACATACTTTGTTCCTGACTTTCTTAACTGAGATGTAATCCTGAACTTCGGGATATTTTCCTGCATCTGTTTTAATGGCAACTTTGTTATGAAAAATGCTCACTCAGAAGGAAACCTGTACAAATATTACAATCTACTTTTGTAATGGCATTAAGTACAAGATTATGCATTGTTTGCCAGTGTGACTGAAATGAACATATTAATACTGATAATAATTACTATCACATATGTAAAATGCTTTAAATTATGCTTAAACCCRTGAAAAATATCCTGTCAGATACATTTTATATATAGTATCTTAAAGGAAAGCCATTGTGTAGTAGGAGTTAAAATGGACTTCTTCATGGATGTCACTTGTGTAGTAAATGGCTTAAATCATTATTAAACCATTATTCCTGTTTGCCTAAGATGAGATAGGAAGAGTAGAAATGGAAGATCTCAGTCTTGCAGTGACATGGCAAAAGGCTTCCTGGTGGTGTTTGAATCACCTCTGAATGATCCAGCTTGGTGAATAGCTCCTAAGTAATTGAACAAGGGATATGACTCTGAACACTTCAACAGTTGTGTGGGGTTTTTGGTTTTTTGTTGGTTTGGGGTTTTTTTTTAAGAATAACTGCATACTTGCTAACAAAACTTGATGCAATATCTTAGAAGAAAGAAAACAAATTCTGATGTTTCCAAGCAAAGAGCCCAGTGAATTAGAAAGGGAGGTGGGGTGGGAACAGCAGTGTTAGTCACTGGTATTGTTTTAAAACAATACTACAAAAACTCAGATTTTTGGGTTTTTTTACTCTGTTCCTCTGAAAGAAGGACAAATTAGAGAAAGTATCCAAATTCCTGATGGGGTTGGGAGGAAAAGATTATACTAATTTGAACAGCTGCTTCTTTCAAATGTAATCACAGGTCCTGATTGTAACTTGCCATCGGTGATGCAGATTTGGAAAGTGCAGGAATCCTTTCTGTTAAATAATCTCATAAGCCCTTCCTGTGTTTGGTTGTCAACAGTGGTGCCACAGGTCATGTCCAGACTGAGCTGCTGTGTTATTTGATCCTGTTTACAGTACAGGTCTATAAATGAAATGCTGTGACTCGCCCTTGGTGTCGTCTTTGCTTGGGGGACAGTTGGCAAGGACCTGGCCGTGGTGTGTCCCCGGGTCCCCATCTGTGCCCTGCCCACCACTGCAGTCGCTGAGCTCTCTGAAAACCAGGTCCTTAATGAGTGCTGCCTGCAGCTTCAAGGCGAGCTGTCAGTCTCACAGCTTTGAAAATGCTGCTACTAARCCTGAGCTCTCAGGGTGTGAATTGRAGCATCTTCGGTCTTGTCAGAAGCGACTGGATAAATGTAGATTGAGGAGAAGCTTCTGCAGGTTGAGCATTTTTAAAACTAAGTGGGGAGTGAGGATAAACCTTGGAAAGCTACCTTGTGTAGAATTCACAACAGATACAAATATTTTTTCACTTTTGGTTTACAGCTGTCAGACTGCTTTCAGCAGTGAGACAGTTGCTTTATTTTTAAGCAGTCTAAGAGATGTCACTTCTTGTGACAATGTATGGACATGGGCTAGAGTTTACATGACAATGTTTACATGACAATRTATGGACATGGGCTAGAGTTTAGAGCAGAGGATTAAAACTTCAGCTCAATGAGTGAGTTGTGTTCAGAGCTTAGACTGTTCATAGAATATCATCATCATTTTCCTTGAAGCAGGATTGCAGCAGGTGATGTTTGTAGAGATTTGAGACCTCCTTCTGGGAGAACATAGTGCTGAAGTGAGGAAAAGCTAATGTTTGTCTAGCCTCAGTCACTGGGCCCAATCTCTAATCCACCTGGCTAAAGGTAGAGTGTTGGGGTGCCTTGGGTTTATTTACTCTTTTCCTGTTGTTTGTTTTTTGCCTGCTGCCGTTTTCCTTGAATGCCTAAAAGCTGGTTGCTAAACCACGCCTACTTCTCTTTGAGCTCAATGGGAATGTAAGCACATCCTGTATTTTCTGTCCCATTTGGAGCAAAGCCACAACAATTCAGGCTTTTTGGTTAGATAGGAAAATTTTGTCTTCATCCTGTCTGAAATACAGCAGGATTTTCATCTCTTTCTCTTAACTTGAATCAAGAGGACCTGAAAACTTGGATCAAACAGGCATTGATTGCATTGAATTAACAAAGCTGTTTCAATATTTTTGGAATTTGGGAAGCTAATGTCCTTGAAATGCAAAAAAATATGCACATGGTCAAATGGATCTTTTTTGTGCTGATAAGAAAGTAATTTTGGTAAGGCTGATTCAAGATTTATTTTTCACCTGTGGCTATTTCAATACATGCAGTAAAACCATGTTGTTAAGACTCTGCTTGTTGTATTTGCAGTGACTTCTGTCCTATAAGCAGGGAAAAAAGCCTTTTTTTTGGAAGGAGCTGCTGGAGTGTTTACGTTTATTTTATTTGTTCTCGCAGAAGTCAAGAATAAATTGAAATTTTAAAAGTGTCTGTCTTGAGTGTCTGAGTCAAGATATACTCAGAGTTACTGAGAAGAAAGAAGACTGTAGTTTAAGAATCTGGAAATGTGTGAAACTTCCTTGAAGAAAAAAAGGAAATAAGATCCTTGCCTTTTTTTTTTTCTTTTGAGGTCTTGGTTTAAAAAAAAAGTGACTGTTCATATATTGAGAACTTGTGTGTCTGAGCCTCCTACGTGTCTGTGGCAGAATATCCTGTAAGACAGTGGGTGGATTACTAGATCTGATTTGCAGTTTACCATAAAATTTCCTAGAAAATAAACACTGTCTTATTGCAATTTTTTTTCAGGCTGCTTGTAAGCCAGATTTCCATGGGTGTGAATAAAGCTGAAATTAGTCTTATTCATTATAGAAATCTACTATAATTTGAATTGTTAAAGTTCCCTCACTATGAATACTGACACAGTTCGGCAGCATCATTCCWTGTGAAATTAGTGGAAGCTGGAGAATTGCTTTTGCAAAATCTGTTAAAAAATAGTACTGCTSTTTTTTGTTTGTTTAAAATAAGGATGAGTTCCATTTTTAAATCTTCAATGTGAAGAATGATRTAAGCTGTTTACATTATAATACCTGACAAGTGTAAATCTCACTTGATTTACACTGGTAAGTACTGATAGTACTTTTAAAATCTTATTAAGGTGATCATGTCTTTTTAGGAGTGGATTGTAATATTTTTAGTATTTTTGTAGAACTAAACTTTATCTTAAATTATGCACAGTGTAAGAATAGAAGACTTCTTTATATCTTAAAATATCTGATGTCAATCACTCTTTGAAATTTACACACAAGTGCCTGTGTTTCTGTGACTCAGGTGAAAAAGGCAGTCTAAAAATGGCTTAATTCTGTTGTGTAGTCAGTTGAACCTTTAGATTACTCCCTACACTGAAAATAAA
Organism: Amblyornis subalaris; assembly: GCA_018881555.1. Classification (NCBI taxonomy): domain Eukaryota; kingdom Metazoa; phylum Chordata; class Aves; order Passeriformes; family Ptilonorhynchidae; genus Amblyornis; species Amblyornis subalaris. The sequence continues at coordinate 262,335 of JACAXG010000101.1, read as the reverse complement.
TTCAGCACTTATTCTTTCCACAGGACTTTAGATAGTAGAATCTTCACATACAGTAGCATTTACAAAAGTGAATTGATGCTCTACTAGAATTCTAAGTAAAAAGTAAGATTTGCAGTGCATTCGAACTAGCCTTATGCTGAAGATACTTGCATTTTTAGTTGATGGGTTCTTCTGAGATTTAAAATCTTTTTGCTTTTTATTAAAATTCAAATGTTCAGTTAAACAAATTCATAAACCTGAAAACATTTAATCTTTATGTCGATAGAGTAGTGCTGTGATTCATATCATAAAAGTGTTTAATGTGCTCTTAAACAGATGTTCAGTATTTTTAAAACACTGTTTTATATCCCAAACTTCCTTTATAAAACCAGAGAATAATTTAAAACTTTTCCCAGAACTTATTCTAGAAAAATATTCTCRCTTCTTAACAAAAGCTCTACAAAATCCCACTTCCTCCTGCACTTACAAATGAAACTGTAAGACTTTCTGGTTCTCCAAGTAGGAGATGAGAGCTTTTGAATTTTGTTCCTGTGTCTGTTTAACTCCTAATTTATTGTTGGTTTTTTTGYTGTGATTCTGGATGTTCTTAACTGATGCAGTGAGCAGAAGCATATGGTTATCATACCAGATAAATTGATGGGTTTTTCTCAGTTCTCAATAGATTTCCTGATGCAACTAAAAATATTGTTAGTAAGTACTGATGGGAGCAGTTAATTTAGGTAAAAGGTTAATTAAACTGAGGTATAAAAGACTTCTGTCCTCTTTTCTGTTAAAAGTTGGCTAAAGGACCGCAAAAGTGCCATCACAGAAGAGTGAATACAAATTAAAGGGCATATAGGTCAGACACCTTTAAATCACCAAATTACAGACTTGTTCCAAGTAGGTGAGTTCTTCCCCCCAGAACTGGCAACTGGAGGGAAGAATTCCCCCTATTCAGGGGCTGAAAGCACTCAAGGTGAAGGGAATAAGCTTGATTTGCTTGGTGTTTTTCTGGATACACTTTTGATCTAGACTTTGAGTGAGGTGGTGATGAGAGTGAAGGAGTCACTGAAGAGCAAATGAGCCACTGAAGTATGGCATGAATGAAGTGCAGAATTCCCTCACACGAAGGAGACACTGCCTACAGTGGCTGGAAACATTTTTGCTGTGCTTTGTATGTGGAAGAGCTTAATATTGTGCTATTTTAGTGTATACCTGTAATCCTATATATTAATTGAGTAACTTTATCTTAATTATCTTTCAGTGTAATCATCTAATKCCTCACGTGAAGTGACTTTTTCTGCTCTTTGTATCTTGTGATTTTTATTGAGAAATACTTGCTACTCTACAGCTCCTTTTAAATAGTATTTTTGTAGGGTTTTTTTCACTTCCTAAAATTTCATRTGAAGTTTGATGAATATTTCTCTTCATATTAAATTAAAATACTAGATTTTAACTAGCATTTTCTTACTAGTGTGCTGTCTGAATTTCAGACTTCTGGACAAATAAGATGAGTTTGTGGAAGGACTCTGGTAATTTAAAAACAAGTTGAAAGGACGCTATAAGCATCTAATAGAAGGCACTTTTAAAGACTTTTTTTTTTTAATAGCATGCTGTATCCAAGCAGGATTTTGGGTGTAAAGTGTCTGCTTTCTCATATAGCTGTGTTGTGCCTATTTTGTTCCTTTGGGAAAGATAAGAAGTTTACGAAGGCTTAACAAATAAGATATAAAGACAGTAAAATCTCTCCCCTACAAAATCTACTTACTTCTGGTAGTAATATAGTTCCATTTCACAGGKTTGGAATTGAAGCTTTTGGATACCTGGATTGAGTTGATGTAATCCTGCTTTGTAGGATTTGTGACATGAACATGAATTTTGCCTTTTGCCCTTGCTGCCAGAGGGGATGGGCAGCATTAGACCCCACTGGAAAGGGGTCTGGTATAGTCGCATTGGTACTTTGATACAGCTTTGCTTTCATGTTAAAATTGTGTTTTGTTGTCCCCACGTTTCAACCATGGGGAAAAAGATGGGAGAACCTGTGATGCCTGATCCTGTAAGGAGCGTGGATTACCTGGGTGTGGTGTTACAACACAAGGGAATGGTCTCTTGAATTACCAGCAGCCATCATCTGGGTCTGTATTAGTTCACCAATTCCCACTGGGAAAGTTGTTCGAAATAAATAGTGTTGTGTTGTACTTAAATATTCTGACAACAGTTCAGTTCCCTAATATGTAATTGAAATCTACAGGAAATAGTAATTTGTCTGATGTTTAATTCTGGAAATGTACAAACTCTCTGCAAATTAAATAGATAAGTGCTATGATATAAATTTGGAAAGCTTCAGAGCAGCACTCAGACATTAAAAGTGCATTTAATGTGGGATATTTAGCTCTTTGTACGTTGCCAATGGAAATAGGTGATGTGTTCAGTTTTTTTGCTAAGGATTTTACAAATTAGTTGCGGTGATAAGAATGTGAATGTAAGTGCTTGTTGTAAATCAAACATGATGTTTAATAAATATGATGTAAAATAAAATGATGTTGAGAAAGCTTTTTAATCCCATATTTGTAGAAAATTTAACTAGTGCTGCACGAAGTTCCACATACACTGCGAAGTGGTTTGTATATTATTGTATATAACTACATTGGTATCTTAGAATTAATTCTTCTTTAATTCATTATTGTATAAATTTAAAAAAAGTATTTTAAAAGTAGAAATCAAAATTATAGTAAACATTATGTCTTAATCTAGCAAGAGAAATGGCTTGTTCTGGGGATTATTTCGCTATTCTGTGCTGCAGCAAAGGCTTGCAGTGTGTGCTGTACTAATATTTTGTTCTGGAGTTACTTGAGGATGATGTTTTTGGTTTGAATGTGTAGGTGGATATGTCTGCATCCTTACTGGAATGTTTCAGTCCCTTATTTTGCTTTTCTGGTTTGTTCTTTTTTTTTTAGTAATTAAAACAGATTTGTTTAGGTTTGTGTTCTTGTTAAATAGCCTCCAGGATGTTTTATGGTGTGTGTATACATAAGCAAAAGATCTTATAAATACGAACACTTTTAAGCATGGCTTTTGCAGAAATTTGGAGAGGTGAGATAGCCGACTGGATCCTCTTCCTTTGTTGGTTTTCCCTGTCAGAAATCTTTTGTATCTGTAGCTCACTGAGGTTTGGAATGGTGGTTGTTAATTTGAAGTTCCCATGGAAAACTGTCTTTTCAGTAGATTTTGGGAGAAGATGTATTGGCAGTTGCTGGTACTAATTGAAAAGTAGTTTATTTGTTCTTAAAAATCCTCAAACTTCCAAGTATCTATTCACTCAAAACTTGGCATTATTTTCCAGTGTGCTTGCCTAACTCTTCCTGCCTAACAAAATCAGAGCTAAGTCTGTATTTTGAGGGGATAAAATCGTTCCTAACAGGAACAGGGTACCCTTGTTTGTGGTTAAAGTGAGAAACACGAGGTGGGTCTGAGTGGGGAGGTGGCCAGGCCCTGAAGTGGTACTAAGTTTTGTAGAGTCAAAATAGTGGGGTCATCGTGGTGGTTTTTCCCCTACCCTTGTGATGCTTACTATTCCTTTAGTAATTCAAGAACTATAAAGGAAGGTTACAAGTGAAATATCAGACCAGTCGGTACAGGCACAAGGCGTATTTTGAGTTGGTTGGTTGTGGTATRCTCATAAACCTAAACCCTGGCCAGGGTGATTTAATAGCCTCATCTTTTTCATGCACAAGACTTAAAAAAAAAAAAATAATAACGTGTTTAAAACTGAATGTTTTTATGTGACATATTTCAAAATGGTTTTCTTCATGAAGGAGTTAATGAGGGAGAAACTTGGAACCAAATTAAAGTTAGAAGTTGAATTGGATTTCAGGAAAATAGCTGGAGTGTTGAGTTGTGTTTATTCACAAAGAGAACAAAAGAAATGTCTTTCTCATGGCTCCGTATGAGGCTGTTGCTCGTACAGAAACGAAGTGTCTTGAATCAGAGCATGGAGCTCCCTCCCAAAGTGTGTGCTGACAGTTAAAGGATGCTTAATTATTTATTTGAGTTTCTGAAACTCTCCAGTTCAGATCCATGTGACCGTTTCCTGAACATATTGTGATCGCCGAATGTGACGAGCAGATGCCTCTGCTGGCTGAGCAAACAGTGCTTATGAAAGACTCCTTTCTCATGAAATGGCACATACATCCTGCAGGCTGTGCTGCTCCAGTCCTGCTCTTTGTAAGTCTCCACACAAATAATCGCTGGGAGGCTGTGTCAGTGGCAGAGGATGGAAACCAAGGCACAAGGCAGGGCTAGGAAATGAGAGCAATAAATAAAGGCAGAAAGAAGGGGACACCCTGCAAGAGTTTTTTCCAAAACTTGAGTACAGATCCTGTGATATCTTTCTTTGTGCAGGGTTGTGGCCCTTGCTGTTGGGTTTGCATGTGTGTGTCAGCCATGGGATGGGGCTGCAGCTGTGCAGCCTCTCCTCCTCCCTCCCTCCCTCCCTCCCTCCCTCAGACTGTGGCTGTGTCCAACACCAGAGCACTATCACTTAAAAACGAAGTTGGTATTTATAACTCAGCAATTTCTTATCAAAGAGAGAGAATTATGTGGTGAGATAGTCACTGTTTTACACACGTTATCTTGAACATGAACTGCTTTTCCTGTGAATCACATGCTGCAGTGAGAGAAATAAAGCTCGAGGGTAAATATTTAGAATACCTGTATCTTTATTTTAATTCAAGAAGGCTGGCTAAGAAGAACAACTGAAAGTGTTTTACAAAGTGAGAGAAGAATCAATCTGTGTAACTAAAATGAACCATTTGTTAAGGTGCACCAGTCCTCTAGGTACAGCACTGTCATAAAAAGTTTAAGCTTTAGGGTCATAGTATATTTTCATCTTTCTATGCTGTGATGTTTATGCAGGTAAAACTTAAAGACCTGGTAAGATATTTACTGCAGTAGGACTCTTGTGTGAAATCATGTTTGCAATCATGAATGTACTGTGTGATTTTTAGCAGCTTCCCACTTTCTCAAAATTACCTACACTAATAAATGTAAACTCAATCTATTCCTGTGAAGCAATCTTTGTTTATGTTGTCCAGTCTGCTGCATTCCAAAAGCTTTAGTAGCTCCTACTCATTCCTTTTCACCAATGAATATATAGGAATGGTAGTATTTCTCTTAAAGAGTGTTAAAGATTCATTGTAGTCCTTGTTACATTTTTATATTTTTATGTGTTAATGTTATTTATGCCATTTGAATTAAGAGAAGTTTCTTCTGTATTTTTCAGGTTCAAGCCATTTTTTCCATTTCAAGTATTGCCACCTGACGACTATGAAGATCGAGACCTCTGTATACAGGATTTTCTATTGACAGAAGGTCGACTAAAAGTCACATTAATTGAATGTACAAGGTATATTTTTGTGCACTTTTGCTCATTCTTGACTAAGCAAGGTCCCATGTTTCTTCAGTTTGTAGTAATTATATAGCCCTGTTTTGATTCCCAAAGTGGCAGCTTTGGTGTTGTGATTGCACTCTAATCARGAAATGTATTTTTTTWAAAGTAAAAATGAACAAATGAAAGTTGTAGTTACTTTCTGAGGCACTTCTGTTTTGTGTGGGTGCAAGCCTTTGCCTTTCTGAGTTTTGCTTGGTTACAAGCTAATCCATGCCTCCTCTTACTTGCTTCGTTTGCTTTTCTGGCACACCAAATAATGAGTCTCTTTCCAGGACAGTATAAATGCTGTAATTATATTACTGCATTATGTAAGCAAAGGGAAATAATTGTTTCATTCAGTCTTACTTAGATAAATCCAAATCACTTTTATAAGGCATTATTTATTGTCTTTGTCTTGAACAAAATAATGCAAAGGAATAAAATCCATTTCCTTCATTCACTGAAGAGAAAATTGCTCTCTTCAAAGCTGGAGAAAAGGTGTGTAGGCTCTTGGTTTGTTTGGGGGTTTTTGTCAGGCCTCTTCRTTTATGTTAGATCTTATCCAAGTAGTGCTTAGGCTTTGATCTGGTCATGTGCAGTTCTGCTCTTAYGAACTAAACTGCTTTGCAGCAAGACTTTTTTTTAGCTTGTTGTTTTCATGGCTTGTATTCACATATCAGCTCTTCTTTGCACCTTTTCCTGTAGTGTTGTACAACCATTTGAGCTGTATTTGCTGTACTAACGTGATTATCAGTGCTGTGGATTTCCAGAAGAGATTCTTCTGCTTCTAAGGGTTGTGTGGTGACAGCAGTGATTATGTTTTTGGGATGAAATTCCTGCTTACCTGTCTGCCTAGCTTTGTGATGTTTTCTGTGGATGATCCAAGAATACTAAATGACTGCATTCCTTGGCTGCCAGGAGCMTTTCCCCTTTGCCTGTACTGAGCAGGGGAGCTCTGATCCCTCTTGGAARGAATTCTCCAATTTCAGCCTAGTGGTGCATTTATTTTTATCATAAGAGGGCCAAAATGACCATCTTAGAYTGTGTGTAGTTCTTGGTTTGGAAAGTAATCTTTTAAAAGTTGTGTCTTTCCTGAATCTGAAACACTGGGCAACATCAACTGTCGTGTTTCTTTGCTTTGAGAAGCCMGATTGCTCAGTTTGACATCATCATCTGACCTCTCAGTATTTTCAGCTGTCACAGATGCTTATCAGATGGCTGGCAGAGGATGCAGTTGCTGATCTGTCAGATCTGACTTAATCCAAGTGTTTTATGCARCTTGGAATTTCTCAACACACACTTGAAAATTGTCTCAGCAGACCCTTCTCAGCCTACACATCTGACTGTTGAACCCATAGTAATTCCTCAGATCTTCCAGTTCACCCATTCTTTTTTTGAGCAAAACAGCTACAACTGCTGTCCATAGAGTCCCTCTGAGTAAATATTCTTGCTTACTTTGCATCTGAAGATATTGATGAGTTAGAAAAACACATAGAAGATTTTGTTAGTAAAAGAAGAAACGTACAGTATATACAAAAGTAGCAGTGATCGAATTTCCCTTCTTCATCAGCACTCTGAGCTGGTGAGAAGGGTGGCTGGGCCAATGCTCAGTGCAGCACTGTGTGCTGACACTYAGGGCTTTTGCACTTAGATCTGCCATAGCAACCTGAACATTTTTCATTCTTTCATTCTCGTTCCAGAATGAAAGATCAATTTAATTTCTGTGTGGTTTTCGGTTTTGCTCAGTGCCCCGGAAGGTTTTATGTTTTCTCAGAACAGTAGCTGGTCTTTGACTTCTGTACAGAATTTGGAGTAAAATTCTTCCATCTARTCAGGTAATAGAGTTCTGCTGCTTCTCCTGCCTAAGTCTGGAAATCAGTGGTGAAACTTTAGCAAACTTTTTCTACATTATAAATAGCTCATTTCATTAGCTGATATTGTGCACATGACCAAATACTTGCATGTTTTGCACTTATTTCTTTTCTAATTGCAGACTTGACCATAGTAATTTTCTGCTCTCATGCTGTTGAAAGAAAAACTTAATTTTGCACGTCTTTTAAGTTAATGAAAGGATAGGAACTTTGCTGTAAATAATAAGGAATATGTTTTGCTAATTTTTATCTGACCTGTACAAAAAATTTTAATTTTCAACAACTGCAGTGCCCTCACAGAACTTAATTGTTGCAAAAATGCTCTTATCTGTCATTATCTTAAAAAATTTAAGGGAAAGGGGAGAACAAAGCAACATTCTGTTGAATTTTGTTGTATATTTTTTCAAAGAGACACTGTGAAGAAAGTCTCAAAGCCTATAAACTCTGATTGTATTAAGCAAGAATACACTTCCAAAACTGTGCCATAAATTGGGCAATTTTGAATCTGTAGGWTATACATATCTCTTTAATATATAGTTGGTTTTGGTGTGTTGTGACACAAGCTTAATGTCAGTCTTTTTCTGCAGCTGTCTTACAGRGTACAGCACCTCTGTTCGCATGATCATGGAAATATTGTTCAAACAAAATTTTTCTTAGTGTAGCAGCAGTTAAAATTTCCCCTTTGTCTTTCTGAAATTGGAAATTGAACGCCAAACTCCAGCATGAAGAGCTCACTAAAATTTAAATGTGTAGTTTGGCTGTCTTGTGATGTGTTTCTTCACCCTACACCAGGTTAACAGGTGCTGTTAACCTGCTGTAAGGTGACATCTCAATATGGCTCATTGTTTTCCTTGTGACTTTTTTGTTACAGTTCTGGCTGAAAATCATTCCATTCCTGTTCCGAGCTATCTCATGTCCTTGTTTTTCTATCCAGTAGAAGACAGCTAAATAGCTCGTGTGCTGATATTTTAGAGGGACCATAAGTACCCCTGGAGAATCCCTGAGGAGTGTGTCTAAGTGACCAGAAGCAAGCTTGAGAGCKGTCATAGTCAGAGAGGTGTTTTCCCTTAGGTTGGCTTAATTTTACCAATTATAATTGTTGATGAAAGTTGTCTTCAATAGCTTTACTTAATTTTCGAAGTATGTTTACTACAAATCTCCACATCTGGAAGATAAGGCACTTTTTGATTGTAAATATTTAACCTAGAAACATTTAACAATGTCAAGATAAACAGAGAAAATTGACATGTTTTTCTGACAGCTTTTGTCTATATCATCTAAAGAGTGGTGTAACACATCATAACCACAAATAAGATACTTTGGATGAAAGCATAGATACTGTTCTTGTCAAATATATATAGAAAAYTTAGGGGGGAATTAGAATCTTCACAGATCTTTTGAATGACTAAGGTTTGTTTGAAGGTTTTATTCCAAAATATTTATCTGCTTCCAGCTACTGTCAGATAAGCTGTGCACAACTTGTTWACTGTTCTATAGCCTAAAGTTTATAGTTGTTTTTTCTTTTCCAGTACTAATATCTGCCTGAAAAGCTTTGTAGCCTTCTGAAATAGGGTGTCATGCCTGGAGAACCATTCTTCCATTTGTTACAAATGTTACAAAAAATCATAGATCAGAGGATCCCAGTTTAGTGAAATATAAATATAAGCAGTAATAAACTGACTTTAATCTTCAGTAGCACTCTRTTAAACCAAGAAGAACTTCACAATGTGAAGYTTAGGCCTAAAGTGGAAGRCTTGTTGCTTTTCKTAAAATGAAAAAAATTGTCCTTTATGGAAAAAATGCTAGTCTGCCAATTGAACACTTTATTAAGAAAAGAGAGAAAAAGGGAAACACAGTAGGAAAAAAATAAACTAAAAAAAACCTCTTAGCTAAAAATTGTTATATTTTATATTTTTGGAGTTCTTCCACTAGAGGGTGGCAGTGTCTTTCCTTTGGTGTGAGGCTGTGCCTTTGGAATCTGTTCTGTCTGGACTTCTTGATAATAATAGTGTAGAAATGAGGAAAGGGGAGTTGTGATATCTGGGATATATGTAATGGTATTACAATTCTTACCATGAGCTTTTCTCTTTCAGGTTACTGATGTTTGGATCCTATGAAAGAGAAACCAATGTTCATTGCACAATGGAGCTGAGCAGTAACGTTTGGGAAGAAAAATCAAGAAGTTCTATTAAAACGGTAAAAAAAAGGGTGAAAGGGTGTCATCTTTGCCTGTTGCAGTTTCTCTTGTGCTCTTAATCCATTCTCTAGAAAGAATTGAGTCTTTAGGTAATCAAATGGGYGATATAACAGGAAAAAAACCYGAAACCAAAATATAGCAGAYGAGTTATTTACTTTTTAATCCACTGTCAGGTTGGCATATATAGATAACATCCCGTTCAGTTACCACAGTTACTGAAACTGTACCCGGTTTGAATATATTGTCAACTGTCCATCTGCATTAAAACAAATAGTGTAAAATATGCATTTTATAGTCCTATTATATTTGGGTGGGGCAGTGTTTAGAAAGAGGTGAGTAAGATTCACCTGTYTTTGCCTGGCCAGTATTGTAAGGTAATGTTTTACTAATTATTACTCTTGATAACATGAGTTTAGCAGCATGCAGCCTACAGATTGCCTGCCTTTTTTTGTGTGTGAGGGTGAGAATGACCTTTCTTTTTTTCTTCAAAGAAGRGGTGTGATGTATGAAAGAGCCTTTCAGTTTGACATTAGAGGGATATTGTGTTAGTAATCAAATTGAATTGGGCTTGTGCTGAGCAATAAGTAACGTGCTTATTGAAGAAAAACCCCAGAAGCTTTAAAAAGGCTTCATGTTAACAGTTGGTTTCATGTAAAGAAATCACTGGAACAAAAATCCRGGTACTGCATTTTAACCTCTGCTGTCTGAGTGCAACTTGGTTAAGCCTTTGCTTTTGTTACACGTGACTGGAGTTGTGTTTGGAGACCAGCATCGTTTGCCACTGGAGCAGCAAGAATCCAGAATTTCAACATCTCGTTCAGTTTTCCACCATTAAATTCTACTTTGCATTGGTTCTAAAATCCTTGTGAGAAGTGTTGTGATACTTGTTTTCTGCTTATTCTTTATTATATTTTGCCAAAAAGGGTGGATGGCTGAGCAACAGCTCTGTATGAAACCACACATGGATCTGCAGGGTTGGTGCTCTGGCAGTGAAGGTGGCAGTGCCTTGATTTACCAGTACACTCCTCTGAACAAATTAGTTTGTGATTATTTTTAGATGTTGAGTAGCAGTGTTAGAACACATTCTTTTACACTCAAACAACAGAAGTAGAAAGGAAAAATGCTGTGCAGATGCTGTGGCACTGTGTGTTTGTGACAGCAGATGGCAGTAGGACTAAATGAGTGAGGGTGGAATGGCTTCTTTTTAAAACTGTGGAAAAGTACTCAGGGAGACTCTCAAAAACTCATTTTCTGTGTCGGCATCTAAAGTGAAATGGCAGTTTTAAAAAATTTCGTAAGCTTTTGGAAATCTGGAAATTGTGATATTTTTCCAAACAAAAAGTTTACCTGTATCCTTCATCATGATTATTAGCCCTATTGCAATATTAACCATTAGACAGCTGATGGCAATACTTAATATCTTTCTACTAYTAAATCCTTATTTTAATGCTCACATGGGCAATACTTAAGATGAGGTTAGAATGAATAACAACTTCAGAAACTATGAAAGAGAAGTGGCAGTCAAAGTTGAAGTGAAAAGTTGAAAGATATATTCTGATTTAAAAGGGTCTGATTTAAAAGCCTCACAAAGGCAKGACAATACATCCCCTGATTCAGACTATATTCTACAATGCTGCTGAGGAAAATTCTCATAACTTTGAATACTTTCTGACATTTTCATTCTTTTTATTGTGTTAGTAGTAGTGATAAAAGACTAGACAGGTTTAATACTTTGTAATGAATTTTGGCAAGACTTTAATCTGATCCCAGAATTTATGGAACATTAGTAGATGTCACAATTGATTTTGAAAAAAGCTGCTGTGTTATTGAATATATCTGAAGCATTATTGAAGTGTCTGKTACAATTCAAAGGTGTCTCAGGCTTATGTTTGTCAAATCTGAAACACCAGTAAGACTTCAGAGAGGTGATTTGACACATTCCCATGTGAAACATGTAAACATTCTTAAATATCTTAATTAGTAGTACCTGCTGCTGGAATTAATGTTAATCAGTGCATTGCTATGTAAAACTTAATTATGTATGGATAGGATGTAGTAATTAGCATTAGCACCATTGGATTACTAGACAGGTGTTTTATGGTTAAATTATTAGATATCTCTAAATAATGAGATACATGCTTGTAGATATTAAGTGGAGGCAGTGTCATAAATGTGGATGGTTATGTCCACTGAACTGCCAGTCAACAATACCAGATGGATTTCTCCAAACAAAAAGAATTGTTCTGTTTTTGCTTGGAGCACATCTGTTTAGAGTGAACCCTGGCTCTTCTTGCACTGGATGAGACTCTTGCTGACCTTACCTGTGGCAGCACTTCCTGTACAGTGTTGTGAAAGAATAGCATGGTTTTTCAGCAGAAATCARTGTGCATAAGAGGAAGATCCAGTCTGCCTTCCTTAGAACTAGCAGAAGAATGGACATGGAGATGGAGTAGCAGAGACCTGAGGCAGCTTTGTGAGTACCCTGTGCAGTGCCTTGACTGCTCTACAGATGCTCAGCTGTCCTGAGCATGAAAAGTGCTGGTGCTTTCCTCTGGATCCACCTCTGTGGAGAAGAATGAATCAAAAGTATAGCTGTATTGATATGAGAATCTTGTTTCTTATTAATTGCTCTGCAAATCTTTGTAGTTATGTTTCTTTTATCTACATACTGATTTTTATGACAGACAAATTAGTTTTCTAAAAATTGTAGAAACTATTGCAAAGAGATTGGTATCTCTTACACACAGAAAACATATAAACTGTAAATGGTTTGTGATTTTTATTGGTTGTATGAATCTAAAATAATGGGGGGAGGTCCTCAACTGCACACCAAAATGTATCTGTTCCAAGTTTTCTCTTAAGTCTTTTTTATAGAAAAGAAYCATTATTGATCTTGAAATCATCAGGTTAGATAATCTAAGAAAAAGACGAGGAAATACCTTTAAACTGTTTTCAACTAATATGTTGTCTGAGGTGGTACTGTAAGAATAGTCACGGGTTCATATTTCTCCACAGTTTCTTATTTCTACAGGCAGTAAGTGGTGGGGCTTTTTTGCTGGTGGTAGGGTTTTTCATTACAAGTTTTTTGGAAAACCCTTCTGTAAATATTGACTTTAGCRATACAGAAACTGCATTTCATATTCTGCAAAGTAAAAATTTCCATCTAAAATGCCACATCTGGTAGCCCATAGGATKCACTCTCGCAGCAGTTGTCTCAGGAGCACACAAATATCCTCTGAAGTAACCTAATAATAGAAAGAATTAAAGAATTAAGATAAGCATCCAGCTGCTTATTTAGGAATATTGCTTGTTGTTGTCTCCAGTGCATTCTGACCATTGTRGTCAGCACTGGAGTAACTCAAGGGGAAGACCTTTAACACCATCTTTCAGTGTTGCACTTTGAATTTGTGCATGTTTGTACTTATATAGGCCATGATCTCCACCAGGCTGGTTAGTACCTGTTTATAAAAAACCTCAGTATTTCTCAGCCTTTCATAAAACTAAATTTCCTTTATCAGGGATTAAGGGAAACTTAAAGGTATTCTAGCGCCATAACGTATGAATCTAAAATGAAAAATAATGTAAATGAAATCCAGCACCTTCTGAAATGAGTTGCCTGAAGGTACTAAACTATAATGTCAAAATTTAAAGCAACTGTGAAATGTTAATTTGTAAATACATGGAGTTAAATGCCTCACAGTTGGCMTTTCAGTGTGCTTATTTAACAGCCTGCCATTTCAGTATTTAATCCTATCAAAAGAAAGGAGGAGGATTAAAGCAAGAAAAGCTTTTTGAAAATGTCACTTTTTATGAAAATTCATGATCTTGTAAAACTTGGTAATATTTGTAAATACARTGGGGAATAGTTCTGAGATTTGTGCCTTACATAATATTCTGTAATCTGTCTTTCAAATAAACTTGAAGGCCATCAGGATTTTTTCCGTCTCATCCCAAACATTTAAGCTTTTTCACTTGGGGCTTCAGAAAGCTTTAGTGTGATTTAGTGAACAACCTTCTGTGAAAATGCACTGTAGTTCTTTATTGCTTAGAGGCTGTTGAATATGAACATTAAAAAACCCCACCAAAACCCCACTGACAGAGGTTTTTTCAGTGTGCGTGTATATTCAGGTAGTTGTTTAGAACCCAATGTCATCATTGCAGTCACAGTCTGACCTGGTACTTGTTACCTGCTCAGAAGTCATTCAGAAGCTGTCCTGTACTGCATCCCATATTCATTTTTGCTGTTTTCACTCAGGTAATAGCCAACCTGTAGCACACATTCTGTGAGTTGCCTTTCAGTTGAGTATTTTATGTATCATCYTGATAGTACCAAGTTTGAGCGGCAGTTGTAAGCTTTCCTTGTCATACTTTTTAATGTACAGGTTCATATTTAAATATATATAACTATTAAGTAAACACTAAATATCTTTTCCTTAGAAATGCTTGTAAAAGTGAAGATTGTTTCAGTGTGTCACTAGATGTGGTGCTGCTGACTCTTCTTGTCATCTGTTCTGCCACATGTCCGAATACTGAATGCAGTAAAGAGTTTTAAGTAGGTTTTACAGCAGCTGTCTTTCTCATTTGCAAAGAAATTGATTTACAGTGATAACTGATCTTGCTAAATACATAGATGGCTGCTGCATGAAAGCTAACTTTGTCTGTATAAACAGTATGGSTTATTGTAAAAGAGATAACAGTGTTTTATTGACCAAAGGACACAAAGTGGTTTCTGGGTAATTCAGTATTTCTGGAATGACTTTTTAAACTATTTTATTACATCCTGTTGCAAAATTGCATGGCCAGATGAGCTGGCAGCTTGGGTTAGAGGCTGYCTCACATGGCTGGAGTAGAAGAAGAGGGACTGACTTGAACACAGATATCCACAGCCACCTTTGGAAAAATAATCTGGTTCTGTTCTCATTGATTTGTAATTTGTTTTCCTCTTCAGCCTTCTAGTTTAATTTTTAAATATATTTTCTCAAATAACCTTATAATAGTTAACCTTTTCCTAATATAGTAGGTTTTTTCTTCTCAGATTGAGAGGTTGGGATCTGTTCCTACTAAGGAGGTGGTAACTGGATTGGAGCTGATTTACCCATCTGTATGGATTTTAGGGATGTTGCAGTGTTTTCCTACCAAATCAGGACCTCATCAAGATGGGCATGTTGAAAACTGTTTTCCTTCCACTGGTGAACGGTTTTGTCTTCCAAAATAATGAAGAASAAGGGAGTCTGTGTTTAAATGTGTAATTACTGAGCAGAGACATTTTCCAGAGAGAAAGCCTGGGGGTGGGTAAAAAGTCTTGGGAAAAGGGGCCTGTGGCTGTGAGTAAAAATACTTGCTAAGAAATAGCAAGGGACTGGCACCTGGTGCTCATAGGCTGTCCTATAACCAGTTAACCTTGAAGATCTGTGTGAGAAGTGTGGAGGTTTGGCACATGACAGAGTTGTAGAGTTGTTCTTTTCTGACTGCAAGTTGCTCGGTGATAACTTGTCTGTGTGGAGCAGTTCATCATCTGGAAGTTCATCTGGCAGTTAAGAGAAAATTACATTGTAGTTTCTGCAGGTTGTCAAAGGATAGGCAAGTGCTTGTAGTTATCACAGAACAGCTGATGTTTAACTTCTGCCCTTCAGAAATCTGTCCTTGCTCCCAAGTATAAACATTTCACCTGTTTATAGACTTTGGAGTGTGTTAATAGCCACTGAGAAGACTCAGTACAAGAAATCTCAGCTGCTTGGTTCTGATTCCTATTTTGATGTTTACACTGGCTAAATTAGCAATTGCATTAGCTTAAACAAAAGCATTGTCAGGTTGGATACCAGGAAGAAATTTGGAATGGAGATTTCCTAAAATACCTTTAATTAATAATATATAACTATAAATTATTAATATTATTTAACTAATAAACCTACCATTCTTTTAACGTAGATATTTGATGCCCTTCAATGGGATAGAAATGAATTTTCATGCACCACAAATAGTTGATGTCTAGTCGTTTTAGATTTTATGGTTCAAGTGTCAAAATACAGGCATAAAATGTACTGAGTGACTGCAAAGAAAGCCTTTAATTTTGTGGGAGGAATTCCTTATTCTGAGTACACTCTTATGTATTGTAGCTATTTTCATGAAGTCAAATGATTTAAGTAGTTCAGATTCTTGGACTCAAGGCAATGCAGTGTTGTTGCATGTGTCACATCTTGCCTTCCTAGAATGTAATTATTTAACTGAACGTTATCTCAAATTGACTATTCTTTTTTTTTTTCTTTTTTTTCCTCCTCTTCAATCACAAGCTGAACCAGAAATTAGATGCTTGTCTCAGTGTTACAATTCTCCTCTAGTTCTAGTAAAGTGGAGCTCAACACGTGGAGGCCACACAGGGTGAATGAGAACAGTGTTTGGTGTATTTATAAGTAGTTATAATTTTCACGGTTACTGCGGTACTGGTTACTGTGGCTATTCTGTGTCTGTAGAAAAGCAGGAGCGAAGTATTGAGATAATTAGTGCAAGATAAGTGATTCTTAATGGTGACCAAGCATCTTAAAAATACTTTCCATAATTTAAAAAAAAGTCTAAGCAGAAATTTTGTAAGGCAAGTGCAGTGCGTGTTCTGCCAGTGTTCTCTAATGACAGCAGAGAGCAGGAGGTGTAATGAGAGTGRGCAGCACAGCAATTGCCCTGGAAAAGCCTTGGGGATCCAAACTGGAATTGCCCATTCCCGTCATACAAATGAAATGACTAAAAGGTCACCTGGTGTATTAAGGTTGGAGAGAGCAGAGTGATGCTCTGCAAAGGCCACCTGCAGATCAGAAGTGATCAGGAGTAAATCATCATTAGAAGATGGAGCATTTCCCTTAATGCAGTCTGGTAAAAGGCTGCCTCTGTCAGAGCTTGGGTGAGATAAATACAATGTATGACCTATGAGTGTCTTCACAGATACTTTAACCAAAAGTCAGTATATTCAGGTCTATACTGATGTCATCCCTTTCCCTTTTTAGATCCTTAATTTGGAACAAATACCATATCTGTGCTCCTCAGATCCATTTGATGTTAATCGAAGCTATAGATTTTCCCTGGCTGAAGGAAAGAAAAAAACCTAAGCCCTTGAAAATCTGAGGCAGATATGCAGAAATATTTTTTCTGTGTTTTGTTTGTTTTTTCTTTAAATTATAAAACCAGCAATAAAGTGTTTTACATCTAAAAACATATATATGAATATGTATATGCATATTGTATCTATAAGTTGTGCTTATATGCAACTACATGCACTTAATATATAAATATGCATATATATGTATATATGTGTGTGTATATATATAATGAAAAACATCAGTTGTTCTACTTTAGTTAAATGTAAATGGAAGTCTGATGGATAACAAATTGACCATGCATTAAAAAATGTAGATACTTGCAAGTAAGTGACCCTTGAGAAACTGGAATTGACTTACCTGAAGTTCATCAGCATTTACAGCTCCAGTGATACAGAACAGAGTCAAGAAATAACAAAGTTGATGTTTAGAGAGCAATTGCAGAAATCTGTTTCTAGGCTCCACGGCAGTTAAATCACACATCTGTGGGAATATATTAGGAAAAGGCTGTACAGCAGCTTGTAAACTAAAAACAATCACTTTACATAATAATGTGAGCTACATGTGAAGAGAGCATAGGATTACAGTGTTCATAACTTCTAAAGCAAACAAACATGTGGTTCATCTCCACTGTAATCTCTCCCCATTTCAAACCAGTGATTTCCACTGGTCTCAAATCAGATGCATGTTTACAATTTAATTGGACTAGTTAAGTGTGTAACAAGTAACTTGCTTAAGTTACAAATTGCTGTTCAGTCACATGCTATTTCTGTGAAATGTGGAGTCCAATTCTGCTTGAGCAGTATAAGCCTGTTCTTGGGGAATAGGAAACACACCAATGTGGCAAAAGTGTGGATACATATTGTACATACTCATGTATGACATGTATTTAGTCAATTTTTTGATTCAAGACCTATGTATAGACTGGAGATCAAGTTGTCCTCTCTATGGACATGTACATGTAAACAAAGGAAAGAGAGTTTGGAAAACGAATGTGCATTTTGCAAGCAAAGTGGGCAGCTGGGTGCTTAGGCTGCCCCTGTCAGAGCTCAGTACGGCCTCGGGGMTGAGGGCAGGACTTTCACACCGTAGTCCTGGGGGTTTTACTGGGATCTGCCTTGCTATGTCCTGGAATACTCACAGTAGGATTAGCATTAGGAACACCAGTGTGTACAGACTGGTGTAGCTGCCTCTGCAGGGAACAGAGGATTTTCTAATGCAAATCAAAGCACAGTAGGTGGGKACCATGGGAAGTTCTGCCTGGAGAACACACACTTGGCCTGCACTAAAGAGCTGTGGCTGATGCACAGCAGTAAGGAAGAGAGCAAATAGTGACTGCTAGCTTGGTGCAGTGATAAATACCTGCATCAGTTCAGCTGAATAGAGAACAGAGGATGTAGGAYGAGAGTAATACTACAACAAAGTCAGGTCACGGGAGTGCAGTAACTGTGAATATTTGGCTGGTGTGGAATCTTTCAAGTGCCTGATTAATGTATGTTATCTGTAGGTTRTAGAAACTCCCAGGAACTGTGTGGTTGTATTATCAGAAACATTGAASAGCTGGCTTAAGAAAAACTGGCTTGATTTCAAGCATTTCTTTATAAATTTATATAATCTAAAATAAGATTTAAATGGTATCTGGACAAGGGATCTGTTTGGTTACTAGACTGGAGTCAAGAATTTAGAGTGGAAGGCACCTCTGGAAGTAATCTGGTCCCAGCTTCACCCAGGTCAGGGCTAAGCTGGCTCAGACTGCTCAGGACCCTCATCCTGAGCACAGCCAGGCAGTGCTTGTTGATAAAAAGATCTTCAAATTTTATTTTCACTTTTGTTTAGTATGTGACAGACTATACTGTTACACAAGGAGGGAGGGCAGCAGAGCTATCTGAACAAATTTCAACTAGTTAAATAAAAATAATTCATAAAAAGATGATCTAGTCTTCAGACTAGTCTAAGAATATTTCTGTAGGAATGGCTTCAGATAGAGTAAACTTTCTTTGTGTTGCAGGCAGTCCAAGCTGGAGACAGTTTTAGTCTAAAAATTCTAATGAAATTGCTTCAGAMTTACACCTGAGGTACAGACCTGCTGGAGAGAGAAAGTAGTATTAAACTTCTTCATTTTGGCTACAATGGATGTTTAGCCAAGACATGGGAATATTTATGATGTATTTTTATTCCTTGCAAAACAGTATTTGAGCAAAGAATTAATTTTTTAAACAAGTTTTTTGCCAAGCTTGATAAATGTTTGTATTTCCACTAYAGTTCTTGAAGCTTTAGCTATTGGAAGAGAATCCGAAATAGCAAATATTCTAAAAACGTTTGTAATAACTAAGAACAAACTTTTGGCTGCTGTTGTGAGCAGAGGCATTCAGATTCTTGCCAACTGGTGTGTAGAAGTGCATGAGGAACCACAGTCTTGGTTGCATGTGATTGAGGTAACCAAGACTTGTAATTAATTCCTGAGCTTTAAAAATAGCTGCTAGGAGGAAGGAATTTTATGACGGGTCATTAAAACAATATTCTCTAATATCTAATAATTGTAATGAAAATAAATGAGATTTACCAGACAGTAAAGAACCTGATTCTAGCTAAGAAGAAGTAGTTGACTTTTACAGAGATTAGTTTTATTTCTGAATTTGTTTTAACAGATGGAAGTAGTAACCCATGAAGGCACTGGAAATGTGTCCTGGACACAATGCACCATTTTCTGCACGTTGAAAAATAATTTACTGGAGCAAAGGGTTCTTTTTTGATTTTGCCAAACCCCCAACACACTGTATAACTCTTCAAATGCTGAGATACRTATTTTAAATCTTCAACAGAAAAGACTCAAGGAATGCTGCTGTGGCTGCAGGAAGAACAGTGTAGGGAAGGATGCTGTGTGGGTTTAACAGATTTTATCCTGGGCCTCCTTTTCAGCAAAGCAAAGGCAGAACAGGAGAGGTGCAAGTGAATTCCTTTCTCTTCTCTTCTATATCAAATAAATCCTTGACATTGAAACATGTCACTCTTKCTTATTTTTTATTTTTGCATTTTATTGGGGAGTAACTTTACCTATCAGCTTCTGAAAGAAATTCTTCATCCTTTTGAAAGCTGGATTTTTTTTCTTGCCCTGTGCTTTCCTGGTGACTGGCATGTAGCAGTCCTGCAGATTACTAGGTAAGCTCCRAGTGTTATGTATTGACAAATGCAAAGTGCAGGAGTATAAATTTCTACTGTCAATAAAATAGATTGAATTTTGTTCTTAAAGTGAAATTTCTATCGAGACAGCAGCATTATCCCGAAGTAGGAGAGCAGTGGTTAACTTGTCATTACTGAAGAGAGAAGATTTTGCAAAYAGGTCATGAACTTGAAGTGTACAATCATCTTTTTATATATCTATAGGTATCCTACATTTCTGTATATCATTTATTAAGGRAAGAAGAGCAGCTGAGAATGCTGAATGAGCAGGCAGCCAGTACCTGTCAGTTGGCCAGAAACACTTCAAAGGAGTGTCTTCTGTAAGAGAGAGAGTATGGCTGATATGCAAAACATGCATCAGTGCACTGTACATGCAGGCAAGGTTTTTTTAGTTTCTGTCACCTCACCCCTTCCCCAGCATAACTTTAGTTCCATTTTCTGAGTATTGCTGCCATTTATCTTGAACACAGTATAATGTGACTGTTGGCTAGGGGTCTTTTCCAGTGTAAAGATTAATTTTAATTGGTTATTGTTAGTAGTGCAATTTTTTGTTATTTAACAATGTCAGAAAATCATATTTAGCCACACTGCATTAAGGTAGTTACAGCAACTGAGTGAGTGTCACTGAAATGTGGTTGCRTAACGTTGATATCCATTCATTCAGAAAGTCTCATCTTTGCATTAATTTAGCTG
Organism: Amblyornis subalaris; assembly: GCA_018881555.1. Lineage (NCBI taxonomy): Eukaryota > Metazoa > Chordata > Aves > Passeriformes > Ptilonorhynchidae > Amblyornis > Amblyornis subalaris. The sequence continues at coordinate 241,902 of JACAXG010000101.1, read as the reverse complement.
TGTCTCCCTTTTTCCATCCCTGAGGTTCCTGCTGCCACGAAATTCCAAGGGTGCCGCTGTGGGACCACCCCAGTCCCTCTCCACTCACCTTTGGGCAGGAGTGGGTCTTGCCACTATTGTCATTTGTCCCCATCAGGACTGTGTTTGTCTCTGTGACCACAGCTCTGTCAGCTGCCGTGGAGAAGGGCCCTTACAAAAAAGGCAAATATTCTTCGTGGTAGCAAGCACCTTTACACTCTGTGTAATAAAACCATAGCTCTTTCAGAAATTATGAACAACTTATTAGTTGATTTTATCATTATATGCAAATTATGCTCCTTGCATGCTGTTTTTAACCTTGGACTGCTTTGTAAGCAAAATACTATTTTGACTCAGAAACGTGTGCTTGTCTGAAAATGGCAAAAAATCAGTGATGCTTCTGCTGAAAACATCTGAATTACAGTTAATTTTGGTGTTTGTCTGACTTAGTAGTGTAGGCTTACCTGAGGTTTAACTATTTTGCAATGATCTTGATCAAATGGTGTGAAAGTATATAAGTCAGAGGCTGTTTTTGTGGACTTCAAGAGTTCATTAAGCAGGGCAAGCTGTGCATGATGAACACACTTGTTTATTCATGGTGATTTTCTTCTGGCATTGCAGGCTAACAGACTCCTAAGTAAAAAAATAAAGCACTGATAATTTTACTTTCTTAGCTCCAAAATTGTCTTTCTTTTTCTTTTCATACAAAAAAGACAAATCTTCACACCTTTTTCTTGATATATTGTAATATATGCATGGATGTCTCTACTGAAGTGTAACATTATACACGAATAAGTAATTCAAAATCTGAGTTTAATCCATTAGTTTCTTGGTAGTTGATGTAAATTAATTAAGTTTTAATAATTAATCAGAGGTCATGGGAATGGGAAAATTAGGGGTGATTTGCCATGGTAGTGCAGCCATGGATTTACAAACTGCAGTTTTCCAGTCCAGATCTGATTTTTTTTTTCTATCTCCAGCTTCCTTTCCCTTCTCATCTCTATATGTGCAGTCTTTTTACCCCTTTGTTTTTTTCGCCCTAAAGTCTGACTGAATATAATTTTTCCGGTAGGTTTTTTTAGTGTGTTGCAGAGGTTACAAAAGTAAACAATTCTGAACTCTGGTGGAAGGAAAGTGGCTGTATAACATTGGGAGCAATCTTATAATTAAATCTGTAATTTTGTATCCTAAAGCTTTGCTGTTAGAAATTTTGTTGGGTTTACTTTTCTTCTTACTGTGAGGTATTCCATCATTGATCACATTGTGCATTTGTTTTCCCTGTAGACTTCTAATGTCTTAAAGCTGTAGGTTTTCAAATGAAATATTTAAAAAAGTAGCACTGTAAAAGAGAAACCTCAGACTTTTGAATACTTAGTATTGAATGTGCCATTTATGAGTGATGCCTTTTTTGGGCTGTTTCACCAATGCCCTTATGGTGATGGTCAAGAAAGTATAATACTTYGGTCTGAACCGAGTATTCAAGTTATTTCACGTGTTTTCATCAACTTCTTGGATGRAAGTTCCTTATTTTTGTAATAAAGGTCATTGAAATTATTAAGTAAACTGAATTATTCATACCTTATTCGGTATGACTTTTTTTTAAATTATATTTATTTCTCAAGCATTGTACAGTGTTGACTAATTCTTTGTTCAATTTTCAATTAAATGAGTGAGTTGTGAATTCTTTGGGGAAGGTAATTGGTCACAGTCCCAAGCAAGCTGAGTTTCTGGTGACAGAGAGGAGAAGAGGGAAAGGGAAATAAAAAAATGTTGCGTTATGAAGTCTCGTGGGTATTTTTCATATATATTTCACCAGCTATCAATAAAATCTGTTGCTAATTTAAAAATAATCGAGCATAAAACCAGAGTGTATGAAGTTATAGTGAGTGCTGAAGTAAAAGAAGTTTTTAAGCTTGACATAATTTCCTATTCATTCTTCCACTGACCTTACRAAAGGGAGATAAGGAAATGGTGTATATTACTTCCCTGAGCTAGAAGATACTAGAAGAAATAGTCAAAAGGAATGAACTTTTCCTTCTACTATGGGTGGTTTTCTGCTCCTCTTGTAATTATTTTTGATTTTACTCCTAATAAGCTGTTTCTGGAAGAATATTTTTCTTTTAGCTGTTTCACGTGCTTTACTATTAGTGGTTTGAGGTCTAAAATTGATTTCTGGAGAACTCGTAGTCACAAAAATTGTTTTCCTGTCGTTCAGATAGCTTACTGTAGGGAAAGGAAATCCTGCTTTTTTTATTAGGCAGTTCTAGGCACACTGATTGCGTGGAGAGAAAACTGCACACGAAGATCCCTTCTATGAAAAATTGAGGTGTTTGGATTTTCATGGAGCATTTTTAGGAGCTCGGTTGCAAAGCTGGCTGGTATGTTGATTCCGATTTACAGCTAACATTCTGTTTCTAAATAATTCTTTGGATACTTTAGGAATTGATCTTTATGTGGATAAAAAAATGATTTGAATTATTTTTCAAGTGCAGAGGAGATAGAGCGCTGGATATTGATTTCTTTTGCAAAGTGAATTGTCAGTGTTTGAGTTGATGTAAAGATATTTTTCAGTTTAATAGTTGTGGCAGTTTTTATAAGTGGRGATCGGTAACAGAATGAAAATCTGGTTTCTAGGTGTGCTGTTGTCTTGGTGCTACTAATTAGATGTGACATTGAGCTGCTGTTTCACTGCCTGCCAGCGACTTGTGCCCTATAACCATAAATAAATTGATTTGATGTGATGTGTTCAACGAAATAACCAGAAATAGATGTATGGTCGTGGAAATCTTTACTGGTTATATAGTTGTGTGTTTATACTGCGGTGTTTTGTCCAGAATTTAATTGAAAACAATTCAGTGTGGTTTGGCTGCCTTTCTAGGTACAGAAAGATTATTATATACAAAACTTCGGCCTTCTTGCAGCAATTATTTGGAATAAGTTGGATATAAATCCTCATCTCTTCTGGTCATGGTCATGTAGAATTTCAGAAGAAAAGTGTTGGTCTGGTTTTACCGGGCAAAGGGTGGGGTTGGGAGTTGTATGCAACAGGAACTTCATTTGGATACAGATGGATCTTCTATTTAATCTCTGAAGAGCTGTTAAGATCACGAATCATTTTACTACATCTGCTTGAGTTCCTTTGGGTTTAGCTAGTTCAGTGGGAATGTGGGAGTCTGAGCACTCCTTGGGTCACACAGGATATTATTGAGGCTTGTGCTGTTCTTCAATAGCCATCTAACAATTAATGTTGATGAGAAATGTACCAGTTGCCAAGAAGATAGTGCRGAAATAACAAACTGTTCACTTAACTTCTAGGATATTTCAAATTGTATTATTGTGTTGGTTCTAGGTGTGTGTGAGGTCCCTGTTGCTTTGACTGTGTTATTGATGAGTGTAATTTGTATTACCTGCAGTCGCAGTGGTTTGTGAGAGTATAGTTCTGTCAGAAAAATAACTTCTAAACCCTTTAAAAGCCCATTATAGAAATCTAAGCCTTACTACTTTCTAATGCATATAAATTATATTGTATATCTTATTTCCATGGAGACTAGCATCTGTGACACATGTTACTGTTATTATAGTGGATAATAACTTTTCATATTTTTAGTTTTGATGGCAGTATCCATGTCAGTATTCAGGTGTTTATTGCTGCTGGGTCTGATAGTCAAAATTACCAAGCAGTTTCTCTATATGGASAAAACTCTTCACTCTGTATATTATTTCCACTATAAAGAACTTTTACCTGATAGTCTAATATTTTGATTTTATTGCAGGAAGATTAATAGTAGCTGTTTTATCACCGTTGATTAGATAATTCCAAGATACATATAAGTAATTACTGTTTTAGAGGGTGGTGTATCTTTAATGTATACATCTGAATATTTTCATTTTTTTTGCCTTCGTCTCAGAGATGAACAAACCCTGGGTTTACCTCTCTCATGTGCACATATTCACACTGCATAAACTCATAGATTCTCATTAACCCTCTTTATCTGTAATTTGCAATGCAGTGGTTCATAACAAATTTATTCAGAGCAAACGATTAACTAGGTGAGGTTTTTATTGGGTTGATGTCACACATGGTATTATTAATGAACTTATTATCAGTAACCTGAGTTTTGCACAAAATATTTATATGATGACCAAGTAATGCTTAAGCAATATTGGAGGAACCTTTTTCCTATGGAAGACTTAAATGGTGATATAACATTAGGAAAAAAAAAAAATCAATCTTTTCCATTTCTTCAGGGCCAAAGGAAATCATCACAGTTGGGTTTAATAAAGACTAAAAGGATGTCTCAGTAAGAGCACTTAAAGAAGAACTACATTGGTGTTTGTACTAAATTGCTCTGCAAAGAAGAGCTTCACCTAAAACTGAAGGCCTGTATTTTACCTGCTTTTGACACTTCACAGTTAAATGCAGGTTTTCTGCTGCCTTGTTTGTCTTTAACTCCTCCATTCAAGTCCTGTAATTGCTGTAAGAATGCCCCAGCAATTCATGATAATTGCTAAACATTTTGCATGTCTCTAACCTGCTTCCACCTTTAACCATGCAATTGGAAGGTACAATTCTTGGTAGCAGCTTAGTCAGAGAGTACCTGCAATGTGTCAGAAGTACTGGGGAAAATAAGATAGAACTCCTTATTCTGTTCAGTACCAAGCCTGTTGTGGATTTTGCTGATGTCAAATGTTTTCAGTGCTCGTCAGGCAGACATGCAGATGTTTAATTTTCCTACGATGAATTGTCACATTTATTTTCAGACAAATAACTCATGATGGTGAAGTTAGACATGTGCATAACATTTGCAGTATTGTGGCCTTAATGAATTACTATTTTAAATATGATCTTGGTCCAATATGTAACTCATTTCAGAATGAAATTACTCTCATATTTTAAAACTTGTCTTTTTTGGGTTTTGCAAGTGATCGTGTAGAACAGAAAATAATGAGTCCCACTAGCTCGCTATTTAAGATGACTAGTAAGAAAATATCAAGACCCTTATCCATAAATACACTTCTCCAAAGTTAAACAGACCAAACATGAAAAATGCAGCATTTGTCGGAGATAGTTGTGTCTCCCCGTGCACAGATCACAGTTCACATAGCTCTAAAGATTAACAGCAAAAGGTATAACATCCCACTTCTATTTTTTTCACTGTTTTATTGTCATCGGTAATCTGTTGTTCCTTATATTCCACAAAAAGCTGGTGGCTATTCCAGACCTTTCCAGGAAAGCAGAGGTAGAGAGTCCATCAAGCCTGATGTGTCTTTGTGTGAAATATTTGCTGTACAGACTTTTTCATCAATAATGCTGTTTGGGTTTTAAAGATTAAGTAATTTTGTTAGTTAATTTTTAATTTATTTTATTTTAATTAATTGTGGAAGCTGAAATGTGATGTACCCATTAATGGGAAATTCTGTTTCTTAAAAGTGGCTGCCAATGTAGCTTGGAGAAAATCCTGTGTTATGCTTAGAGATACTTTAAATGGACAAGAAGAGATTTATAAAAACAGTGGAGAACGGTAAGAATATTAGACACTCTCAAAGCAACTGAAGTACTRCACTTTAGTATTAATATACCTGAAATAATTGAGCAGTACAAACTTGTCTGTACTAGGATTTAGTGCTGTCTCAACACCAAACTCAGCATGGGCTAATTCGTCTTGTGCTGACTAATTTGACATCAGAACACAGACAACAGGTTTAAAGTCAGCACATACATTTCAGTGTTTGGTCACTGGGGGACATAAGAACCAATTACTTACTGGCCATTTCCAGATGCCAGTAAATGTAACAAATCTTTTGAAGGCAAAGGTGTTTCATGTATGTTGGGGGGGTTGTTGCTTCCTTGCTTTTGGGTTTTATTGCTCTTTGTGAAGGGGAGAAGAAATGGGAAAGTGGTGTGTAGGTCATGTGCATCATCTGCTGAGTGGGAGAACTAACCACAAATTTAAAAAAAAAATCTTTTTCTGGAGCTGAGGTTTTTTGTAACTAAGAAAACATCTTTAAAAGGTCCAGTGCTATTAGGACTCCAGTATTTCTTTCTTAACTTCTCTCTGAATGCTTGAATTTCTAACATTTGAACTTGAACTGTACATTTTGAAATGACTCTCTAATTCCTCTGCTCTCAGTGCTCAGAACTCCCTTTGAGAAGCCTGTGGCAGCCACACAAAGCTTGCAGAGATCCTTGTGATGGTGGATGAACACCTGAGTCAATCCATTGTCTTAGATGTGGGTCATTTTGTAAAATTCCTTCCATGGCAACACTGAGAGTCCACAAGCTACTGATGATTTTAGTATCTGTTTAGTGACACTCAAAAAGACAYCAAGGTGTAGCCAGTCCTATAAAGCTGCTCCAGTCTGCTCCAGCATTTTCACCTGATAGGATATGGAATGCGAATATATGTTAAAAATGTGGAAATTGCAAAATGGGCAATATTGAATTAAAAGAAACAAGCTGAAGAACTTGTTTTCTGATATTGCAACTATTTGTACTAGAAAAATTGTGTAAATAATCAGTCAAGAAAATGTGGCTGTGCACCTAAATAAATTCCATAATACCTTTGTGGAAACAAATTTCTGATAAAACTTTCATATTTTTATGTTCACTGTAATTCAGTCGTGTTTGCCATGAAATTTTATTTTTATTGATGATATCTACTTATGGTGGAAGTCCATTCTACAATTACTAGCTTTTCCAAACTTATTTTACCTTTGCATATTAAGTTTTTAATGGTATTATCAAATTTCTTCTTTCGGGCAAAATGGGCAGAAGAATATCTTTTTGGAACTTGCTCAGTTGTGACTGTCAAAAGAATTGTGCAAAAACAGTAATTTGGATTGCTGTTCAACAGGACCTTTTTTATGAGCAGCAGATAGTTTCCTTTTAATTTTTTGTTGCAAGTTCTATTGACATGTGTATATTTAAATGTTGTATTGCATTCATAAATTTAGTTATTTTGAGGGGAAAAAAAATCACATGCCTTCTCCCCCCCCACCTGCCCTTGTATATATCCAGAACAAATACATGTTAATTCAACATATTTGTGTCATATGTTTTGTCAAGATGTTAAAAGAAATGGTGGGGACGTATCAAAATGTTTGTTGAAATTAACTGAATCAATGTAAACGTGGGAATGGTGGAAAAATACATTAAAATTTCYACTTGAATCTGATATTAAAGGTGTGTATATCTTTGGTATGGAGGAAGCATCACATAGCAAGAAAGAGTACGTTAGTTATTGTCACAGMATCTTGATATGAATTTTGGAATAGTGACAACTTTAGATTTAACATTTAGCTTCAATTATGTAAGCAATAAATGTCATATTTTTATTCAAGCAGTCTATTAATTATTTGAAAAAATTATTTCACAAAACAGTAAATTAATTCACAGGTTTGTAAATGTGTTTTCCAGTATRTGTTGGTTTCTTAGAATGGAGTATTGCTTCTAGCTGTGATGTATACTGATGTTTTAAGTAGCCAGTGTATTTATCTTTTGCATTACATTACCATCAACCTTTTTCTTATGAGTAATTTGTAATTAATGCCTGTTCCTAGTGGGGAGTAAAATAAGTCAATTTTCTATGTAGAGTTAATTTAATTGCAGAGATTATTTCCTTCCTTTTCGTTGTTTGTCATACTGTATAGTCTAGTTATTCACTAAATATTACTACAGCTTTTTATTTTATATAAACCTTCTGTCAGTGTGTTCCAACATTTCTGAACCTGCCAGACGAAATACAGAAATTAAATCTGGAGATGGAGGCACATCCATACATTTATATCATTACACCTGTGTGTGTGTAAGACAAAATAATGAACACAGTTTGTAGCTGATAATCACTGCATGCTTTATTCCTGAGCTATTTAAGCATCCCAAGAACAAGATTAGCTCTTGAATGCTCAGAAAACTTTCCTCTCTGTCTGTTCTTGGGAGTTTTCTCTATGCCTGGAAAATTCAAATGTTTCTGTCACCATGGATTCCTTAGTCAAGGTTTACCTCAGAACACGTCAGGGGTTATCCTGCCCCGTGGACGGGAGGGCTGGAGAAGAGCTTGGAAAAGGCTCGTCCTGCTCGGGGCACTCTATTTCTGGACTTCGGGGCTGTGTCACAAGGGGAAGAAAAATATCTACTCCTTTTCTAAAGCATAGATTGAAATACTCCCAGAACATTAAAAAGAAATTCTTCTTTTCCCTTTGTGTCCAGTGTTACTGAGGAACATAKCTGAGTTTGGTGATGCCCATTCCTTTCACTGCCTCCCCTACCCTGTAAATAATCCCGCAGTCGCTTCGCTGTGCGGGTCATACACAATAACGGCATTCAGTAACAGGGTTGAAAAAAGCAATAATATTAAAGTCCGTGTTTTAAAGATGTTTGCCAAAAACCTTTTTTCAATAATACAAATATCTGAGTCTTCAGAAGAGAAGAAACTGCTTCCCAGTTTTGCACTTTAATGTTTTGGGGSTTTTTGACATGAAATATTCCTTCCTCTCCTCTCGGCGTGCAGGGTTGTCTGGGAGAATGTAATACTTTACAGACATATTCATAGACATTATCTCTTCTTTTTTCCTCAAAACACATTAGATYATACCTTGCAAGAATACCTAAGATCCACTTCGGCAACTCTGATGGTTCGGCTAAAAAAATGGTTTCATCTATAGTACAGCACTGACATGGGTTCAGTTTCTGATACCTACACTGTGTTACCCCTGATAGGGAATAAGAAGTATTTTGATAAATAATATTCATTTAGTTGATGTAAAGTCAATAAAATAAGATTTCTTATTCGTGCTTGGGTGATCAAGCATTTCTTASCATTTATTCAAAAGAATGTGACGTACTTGACAAATTTTGATAAAGATTTATTAYGTTAATGCTTACAAATAATTAAGCAAATCTAGAATATTAGTTACAGGGTAAAATTAAGCTTTCAAAAAAACAAATTCCTTTTTAGTTCCTGAAAATAAGCAGTTTGGTTTAAAAGCAAAAGTCTTACACTCTCGTTATCCTGCTATGGCTTAATTTTGTGRCTTCCTATTTTCATATGCATCCAATAGTTTTTCAAGTTTAGCTGAATGAAGTTGCACTGCTGGTAAGAGGTTTTCATACATACTTTTATTAAATATTTATTCCATACTGTATTTATTAATGAACATTTATTATGGCTTGTCTTAGAAATTCTGAACGGAAGTCCTGTATCTAATAWTAACTTACATTCTAGTTATGAGATTGCAGAATTACTGATGACATTCTTACCTCTGAATTAAATAATCTAACTTCATATGTACAGTTTTGGAAGCAAATAGTAAATGAGATGGGAACACATTTGTTTGTTGCCTATAAAAGGGATGCTTATTTATCATCCCATTGTATTCGTAAATTGCTTTAGACTGATAATTTAATGAAGCATTTGAAGATTAAAACTGTCGTGTTTTCACATTCGGGTAAATATTTGGCCATTTAAATGGTACTAAAAAACGATAAACTTCTGATTAATCGCTGAGGAGCTATGGAGTTCAGTATTGGTATGTTTAAAAAGATGCGAAAAAATTGATTTTCACTGACATTCAACTGCCAGGCTTTCAGAACAACAAGGCTGAGGTGAGGTAAGGAAAAACTGTGAGACACGAGATAATTTTCTCCTGCATTGTGTTTCCAGAGCATACATGCAGTATTGAACTGAAAGTAGCAGTGGGGTTGTGCTCTGCAGTGGCTCATACACCGATGCATATAAACGAACTAAAGCCTGTGCTGTGAAATCAGTGCTTATGGACTTTGTCCTGTAAAAGTCAAGCATTCACAGCTCCACATCAAAATGTTTTATTCATTTTAAAGTTAACGGACATCTTGTGTCCTCTTGTTTTTTTGTTGGGTTTGGGGTTTTTTTTAAATAATAAAGCACTAAGGAAGTAACTTCATTTTTTTCCAGAATAGTCATTCCTGTTTTGTTGTATCACAATCTCAACAAGTATTTAATAAATAGCCTGGGGATTGCTTGCCTWTTTTTTTTAGAAAAGGTACATTTTCTAAGTTCTGTGGTACAGTTTAGTGCTAACTCTTTAAATATAAAATACATTGAATGTCTGCCTCTCACTGACAAGCAAGTAGTAATATCTGCTTGTCTTGCTCCTTATTTAAATACCTATTAAGGTTTGCAGGAACTAGTAAAACAGAGCTATTAATTACATCAAATTAAAATAAACTTGCTTTAATATGGTATAGCTAATTGGTTAAAATTTCCCTTTCTCCTGGGCTCAGCTGTTAGTTTTTCTGCCTTGCAGCAAGCTTCCTTGATAATAAATGCCCATTCATTATCAACAATTTTCTGCCAACCTCTGTGTCATTTAGCTGATTTTCATCCTCCTCRTGTTTCGTATTCCAGTAGGTCTTTGGCTCTTCACATTTATTATCAAGTCTTAATTTGAGAGGGAGGTAGAAAGGCATAAAGTAGCTGTGCTGGGTATATGAAAATGTTTGGGTTTGTGAGTGTATTTGTTGGAGTGGGGGGTGTTTGAGAGCTTGAAATGGTCTTTACCTGCGTTCAGGTTCCCTGAGATAGTGTGGTATTACTTGTATTTGGCAGAGAGAAAAAAATCAAGGAAACTATTCATCTGGTTTGGGTTGATAAATAAAACCAGTTTACTTCATGAGAAAGCTTGTGACGGTGCCAAAGTTAATAAAAAAGTTGAGATGAAYTTTGCTTGTTATGTTCAAAGGCGCTCTCCTTCCAAGAACAGCTTTCCATCAGATACTGCTGGAATATTGGAAGTCTCCTTGCCATCAGTGAGTCATACGTATTGTAATCTGCAGGCCGTGTCCCTGCATGGGAGCCAAATGTTCCGAGATACCTACGGATCTTGGGTCCCAGCTGTCCCTCATTTCTTTCATGTGGTCTCTCCCTGGGGGAGGAGGGAAGGGTGAAGTGCTGGGGATCACCTCAGGGGTTTCTGGTCTTTTGCACTAGAGAATATTTTCACTGTTAAATCATCCACCAAGTAGCTCTGCTCAAAGGAGTCCTTGGATTCAAAGGAAGCTTGAGAGGATGAGAGTCTGTACTGGCAAACTCTGTAAAAAATAGCTTTTGGTAACTTATTTTTCCTTTTTACTGTCTAATTATGCCCTTTCTCCATATCTGCTCATCCTGCACTTTGCCATGTCTGCAAGTGCTCACAGTGGTTAGAGGTCATTGCTGCCTTTCTTCAAAATGCCAGATGTTGCAACACCAGCTCTTCTTTTCCCTCTGACACCCTTTCAGACATGACTTGTGGCTTTCTGAAGAAATCTTATCACTTTGGGCCACACTTTGAATGGGTGAGAAAATAYCCAGCTGTAAAAGAAAGGAGGAGGTTTGCCTGAGGTGACTGCTGTGACGGGGTTGTGGTGACCACCCTCCTTCAGCAGTTGGGAATTTTTCTGCTCTGCTCAGAGACTCATTGGACTACATTTACCTCATGTTGCAAACAAACTGTCAGTAATGTCACTTCTGCTGCCATGCAAAACTAACAGGATGTCCATCCTGGATGGGCCATGACTCTRAAACATCTTGTCTTACTAATGAGCTCAATATCTTCAAAATAGATGATTCCCTAAAGGAGTGTAATTAAATGGCCAGAATAACAGTGTTAAGAGGAAAACTATCCTGAGGTTTTTGTTGGGTTTTTTTTTCTTCACTGTTCTGTCTGAGCATCCATTTCTTTCCTGGAATTCTCTCACTAAACAGCTTTCTACTTAAGTACACTAACAAAAATTAGGGGGRAAAATGGTTATAATTTGTTTTTCAGCCTTTTGTAATTTTCGTGTTTTGTCAGCGTTCCTTAAATGCGAGTTTACTTCCTGATCTTCATTATGATAGTTCCTTCTCTATTCAAACACAAGGATTTGGAAATATTTTTTCAAGCTTAATCACTGAGAGCAAGACTTACAAAGGAACCATCACAGAAAAACTGAGATTTGAGTACTTGGACTCTGAGCAAAGCTCAGAAATAATGGTTTCCTCATTGTTTGATAAGAATATGCAGAGTTATATTATTGTGATCTTTGGATGTTGTTTTCATTGCAGCTTTGCGTGCTGCCRAAGCAAATTCATGTCATTTGTGTTTTTGACAGTTAAAATACTCAATTAGTGTTGTTTGAAATTGCAGTAATTGTTCATGTTGTTTCCATACAGCACATGCAACATTTGTGAATTGCTAGCTTAAAGCTATATTGCATATAAATAAAGGACTAAAGCAGAAGAGCCATTCTTTTAAAAAAAAAAGAAGTTTGTCTTCTTCCACAGGCATTTCTAATATGTTTTCTTTGTTTCTTAACACTTAGGAGTTTATTATTTAAATTTTTTGAAATTTARTTATGTAACAGTGGTTTTGGTGTAAATGAGAATGACATTTAAACAAACAAATAAAAATCAACCCAAAACCCCCACCAGGGTTGTTTCTGTAGGCAACTGCTTACTTGCTCCATTCTAGAAGAACCTTAAATCTTGGAACTGCAATTAAGCTGATTATTCTTACATATATTACTGGGTAYTCACAATAGAAGTTTGAGAAAAAAGGGTAGGTGCCTGTGGGAGATGCAGAAACTAGTGACAAAGCGTAGAAAGTTAATGCAAGTCTGCTTCTTCAAACTCAGTGCTGTTCTAAAGCTAACTGCCAAGCAGCACAGCATTTTTGTTTCTGTGAAGAACTGAACAAAAATTAACAAAAAAACAAGATGCAATGCTATTATGGGAAAGGATTATAGGAAAGGAGTGAGGAAACATGGAGCTGAGGAGAGAGCCATGGGCTAAGTAATCCACTTCATCTGTGGAAAGCCATTGCACAAACTGAGTAAACGAACACATCCTCCAAAGAGGAGGATCAACTCCAGACAGTTCAAACATCCACAATTGAACAGCAACAAAGTAAATGCAGAAGGATGGAGGAGAAGGCTGTCTACCTGAACTCAGTAAATTGAAACCAAATATAAAATTTCCTGTGGAGGTTTCTACACTGTCTGCCTCTCTGTTCTTGGGAATCAAAAAAGCAAATTAAATTTCTGTCCTTGAAGCTGAAACATATGAGTTCCCCTTTCAAACGGAATATATGTTGATGGAATGATGGTAGGCAGTCATTTAAAATAGTCTAGAAGGAATGTGCTTTAGGGGAAAAGGATATTGTTAAATTCATTAAGGGCCACTTTTATTAGGAAAAAAGTTGCCAAAGATCTCAGACACTGAGGTCTGTAAACAATTGACCACTACCTCAATCTGTGCAGGAGTGTGATATGAAACTCTRCTACAGAGATTGCACCTCAGTTGGTTTCTTTGTTTGYTTTTTTTTAGAAAAATATATTTGAGATTATTGAGTTTAAATTGTATTTATTTTGCAAGGTAAGTATGAGGAAAGGGTTTGCAGGAAAGGGTTTGAGTCTCTGAAGAAACTTTTTAGGCTATTGTTAATTGAGATTTGTTCTGAATATACTTTAGCAATGTGTAAGTATGTAAGAGTTTTCTCACTCCAAACACCCTTTTGTRTAGACTGCTGAAGAGCTGCTCATAGTAATAGGTTTTATAACACAAATGTGGTACATTCAAAGTGATACCTAGATTGATGGTACAAAACAGTATGTTCTGATAAAACTTCTTCCCAATAAAATGGATGATGAGGTTGTGTTTGGTTGTAGCTTTTTTAGGACTGGGGCTTTTTGTAAAGATCTCCAAAGGCATAAACTTTATTGGCAGACAGTTAATCAATTAGGTGACAATCTGCTTAATGAAGTCAATGGATGTCCTAATGTGTTTCTTTAAGAATAACTTGTTTTTAATAATATAAATTGTGTAATTTTACTTAAATTTTATCTAGATCATAACATTATGTTGACATTATCATTAGTAGCACTGAATCCTTGCAGTCAGCCTAACGGAGATACTTTTAACTTCTCTCTAGGCAGAACTGGTGAAAGGGAATCTGCAGAGCGTTGGGCTCACGCTGCGCCTTGTGCAGTCCAAGGAGGAGGACGCAGGGCACGTTGTCATCGAAACTGTGACTCCAAACTCACCTGCTGCAGCTGCTGACCTACAGAGAGGAGACAGACTGCTGGCAATTGGCAGTGAGTAATCTGTCAGCTTTCAAAATTAGGGTCATCTTGCAAGCTGGGAGGACATGTCTGTATGCAGTTCAGCTAATCTCGCTTTCTTAATAGTTGCAATTGTGCCTGGCACTTATAATAAAAGCTAACATTTATGTATTTATGGTCACTTAAGGTCTTCATTTGGTTGACTTACCTTCTTGCATGTTTATTTACTCMTTCCTAGGTAAAAGTCAAAATAAGCTTGAATAAGCGTTTAGCAACAACATTAAAAACAAAACAAGCAAACAACAAAACAATAAAACCCCCAGCCAAAACATTGATGTGACTGTTCTAGCAGGAAGTTTAACGTTTTACAGAGGTTTTTACAGGACAGAGCTTAAAAACTACAATGAGTTCTTTCACTTAGGTGCTGCTTAAATCCCCACTGCAGTACTCCAGTGATTATAAAAGGGTTTTCARTTGCTTTGAAGGGATAATTGATGATTGCTTTAGAACAAAGGAAAAGTCATTTTTACATGACAAGTCCCTGCATGACTTTATTTGGATTGGGTGCTCATTAAGATATTTTAGCTTGCATGTAATTTGTTGAATCTTACCATAGGCTGGAGATGTGTCGAACGGCTCACTCCAGCCATACTGAGAATGTAGCACCATGCCTATATTTTGTTAGCATATTGGAACTATTTTCTTTGTTAGCCTGCTTCTGGTTTAATTACAACTGTATTTAAAGATACCCATCTATTTTGAGTCCTTTGTTAAACATTTGCTGCTGAAAAGTCCAAACTTACAGTAAAAGCAAGGTTAAAACTGTTTCTATATCAAATCAACATTACTCCATAAGATTACAGAATTATTACCAAGCAGCGAACTGGAGTATTTGTTATTATCTTTTCCAGCTCCATGTTTGTATGATTAAAATGGAAAGAATCCATCTGTTACATTTTAATTAAGCTCTTCTGTCATAATYGACTTCCTTTGTTAGTGAGCAGTAATATGTTTGTTGACTATTTTTGCTCATTTAGATTGTTATCATAATTAAAACTTAACAATTTTTGTCCTTTTTTTTTCAATAGGTGTTAAAATCACATCAACTGTCCAAGTGTTGAAGCTTATTAGACAGGCTGGGGACAGAGTTTTAGTCTTCTATGAAAGGCCCGTTGGGTATAATCAGCATGGCTCAGCACTGCAGGATGGATTTGGACAACTGGAAGACACTGCTTTCTTGGCACAGGCAGAAGATGAMCAAACTACTCTATCAACTGATGTTGATGGCAGAGATTTTGATTCAGAATTTGAAGACTTAGCTTGTGATTCACCTGAGCAAAAAGAAGATCTGCCAACAACTCCGAGTCCCAAACGGTCGGTGGTAATTCTTGCTGCTAAACCTCTCGGAACTATATCTCCRATCCTGAATCGAAAACTGCATTTAGGGAGTTATCAGGCAACGTCAAAAAYGCAACAAAAAGATGGGGCTAAAGCGGCAACACCTAAAACTGTTGAGGGTTCAGATACATCACAGCAATTGGGTAAACAGTCRCAAGGATCCAGTACTAAGCCTCCTGTGCCACCCAGGCCACAAATTAAGCCTGTTTTGTCTACTAGTGAAAGCCAGAATGTGTTAGAAGCTGGAGGTGTATGTTCTGATAAGCCAGAGAGGCCACCTCCACCTACAAATAAYGGAGAAAAACCTACAGAGAAGGTAGTTAAAATTAGTGATCAAATAGAAGACCCAGCAATATCAAAAGTAGTAACAGCACCAAAGCAAGATACCTTAAAAGATGGACTTGCAGAAAATGCACGTAGTTGCAAAGATAGTGATGATCATCGAACATGGGAATCACCAGAAATTCCTTATAAAATCCGTCAAGGCCGATGGCCGACGGCGAGAACATCCTCCTGTCTATTTGAAGTAGAAAGATACCATAAGTACCTTAATGTCGCACTGTGGTGCAGAGACCCTTTCAAAGCAGGTGGTTTTATCTGCTTAGGATATGCAAGCATAAAACTTGAAGAAATTGCTTTAGATTGTCTAGCTACAACCTCCATGGAATTTGTTAGAACATTTAAACTGGATGCTCCTACACCTAAAGCAGTAGTCACCAGAACAGCGTTGAGGAGTTTGACAACCCATAAGGGTTTCAATGAAAAGTTTTGTTACGGTGATGTAACTTTACAATTCAAATATTTAAAAGAAGGTGAAATAGATGATTCAAACATATTTCTGGAGAAAGAGAGGGAGTGTCACTTTGAAGAAGAAGCTCGTGCACTTCAGAAAGAGGATCCTTTCTTGGGACAAGTTATTACGGAGAACAAGCATAACTTCCAAGATACTCAGTTTCAGAATCCAACTTGGTGTGATTACTGCAAAAAGAAAGTGTGGACTAAAGCGGCTTCGCAGTGCATGCTCTGCGCTTACGTTTGCCATAAAAAATGTCAAGAAAAATGTTTAACCGAGACGCCCTTTTGCGTAGGAGCCGAAAAGCGGCTCGACAGAACTGCGGGCAGCAGCAGAGCGGAAGGGCAGGAGGCTCCCCCAGCCGCATCCTCTCGCGTGGATCCCGAGGCCAAGGCCGCGAACAGAACTACGGGTCTGACCAGGCACATCATCAACACGAGCACCCGCCTGCTGAACCTGCGGCAGGTGCCCAAAACCCGCCTGGCCGAGCAGGGGCCGGACGCGGCCGAGCCTTCCCCGAAGCACACCCCGAACACGTCCGACAACGAGAGCAGCGACACCGAGATCAGCGGGCCCAGCAGCCCCTCCAAACGGGCGGCGGGCACCGGCATCAAGCTGGTCCGCAAAGAGGGCGGCCTGGACGACAGCGTCTTCATCGCCGTSAAGGAGATCGGGCGTGACCTCTACAGAAGTTTGCCCACGGAGGAGCGTTTCCAGAAGTTAGAGTTTATGTTGGATAAGCTGCAGAACGAGATAGACCAAGAGCTGGAAAATAATAATTCGCTGGTTAAGGAAGAAAAAGAGACAACTGACGCAAGGAAAAAAGCCCTGATTTCTGCTGCGCTGGCGAAGTCGGGTGAGAGACTGCAGGCCCTCACGCTGCTCATGATCCACTACAGGGCAGGCATTGAGGATATAGAGTCTCTGGAGAACATGTTCTTCGAGAGGCAGTCCAAAAAAGTGACTAAAGATTCCGAGGAGTCCATTATAGCAGAAGAAATGGATAGCGAAGATGTCAGTCTGACAGAGGCTCCGACATTGAACATCATATCAGAAGAACCAGTTGATCCACCTCAATCAATAGACTGATATTTACATATTTAGTCTTTGAAGGAATGGACTAAAAGAATACTTTGCACTTAACTCCAAACACACAMAAATTAAATTAAAACACTGGTATAATGTGCGTGTCCTGCTTCTCCACAGTTAATTGCTAATAGTGGTTCTTCTCCAGCTACAGCACCATCATTTCTTAAACTGGCTGGTTAAAACTACATTTTGGGGTTTATATTGGAAATTTATTTTTAATAACTTATTTTTATTTTTTCTAATTATGTAACCTTACCATTTCACGTCGATGTGTGTGGTTTCCTTAATGTGTTACTTGCCCCCACTTCCCCTCCCCRTTTTGTTTTGGTTTTTTTTTTTTAGCTAGTTTTTCAATGGGAAACAGGCAGGATTTTCAAGATGTTTAGTTTCCATTGTATGATGAAAACATTATAAGCTTGTTGCATGCCTAAGCTGATGACTGACACAGAAGTCACTGAGGGGCCAGGCTTTTAAGTGTTGATCACAGTTGTATTGTATGTCTTCTAGGTAGTTGTGTATTTTTTGCCAAACATATCATGAAAGCAAACAAAGAGTCTTTAATTTTGTTTGTTATTAATAATTATTGAAGTTAACATTGCATATCATTTGTTTTCCATGTTTTTGTTAAATACAAGAACTTTTTGTAGTTTGTAATTAACACAAAATATAGTAATGCTATGCTAAAAAAAAATCCTCCTTAGAACTTTGGACTATTATTAGATATGAAAGTACATACTGGTATCTCGTAATAATTTAATTGGGAATATTTTCGAGATAAGAGGCTGGTTGCCTTCCAGAACAAAATCATATCTTTGTGATGTTGTATTATCTGATAGCCTGATAAAGGAAGATTGTTCTTCACGAGAGTTGGAGGTTTCATTGCATTCTGTGAAGAAGCATGTAATGATGGTTTAAGTCATGTAAAGAAAATAAATTAATATTTTGCTGCAGACTRTCATTTTGGAAAGCTTAAGGTTACAAATTCCAAATAACTAGACGTGTTCTCTCAACACTTCGGAGTAATCATAGAGTGGTAAGTTGCATTCAGCTTCTCAGGCAGAAGATACAGTCTGAGCAGAAGGATCACCTTTGTCAGCAAAATGTCCTATAGTGTATATAACATGTTTTATTTGAGTCAATATGTGAGTCCAGTAGAGATGAGGAAGAAGTTCAGCCAGCTGCTTTTGAAAAGAACTGTCTGGTCTTGTGCTATGTGTAAACTGTGGATCTTAGCATCACCTGGCTAAGGCCATTGTTCTTATTTATTTCCTGTAAACATCTTTGTTTCATCTTCTGTGTATAGAAATTCTGTATAAAATATCATCTTTATTTTAGGTACTGTGSTAGGTACTCGTATCATTATCACTGGTATCGCTGGTAGTAGAAAAAAATTGCCTTTGTGGGAATGGAGTTTAAGATGGTAAAAGAACTCCTTTAGTTTTGGAGGTCGTCTGTAATGTACCTCTACTTTAAATTTGCTTCTCAGTTYATTTTGTGATGGGCAAAATTAAGAAGCAGTGGTTTTCACCATGGAATGGCATACTYGTGCTTCTAAAGAAAATGGTTACTGCCAGTCATGCAACTACTTGCACTTTCTTGTGAGTTCTGGGCAGTTGATACTACTTAGTTGATGTATGGAAAACACTATCCATGCTAAAACAGGCATGTGACACACTTCTGAAATTAAGCTTCAGCAAATAATCGCACAAAATTAGCTTCCCTTATTGTCTAAAAGTTATTTAACCTATACTTGCTTGAGATGCRTATTAAGACTTTCCCCACTCCATTTTATCAGTGGCTTACCATTGGTGGTGATCTGCATTCAATCCCATCAGTGTTAGCTCTTACAGACTACTATAGAGGTTTTCAAATATATYCAAGTGCTTCATTTAAGCCCTGGTGCACATGAAGGAGCTGTGGAAACAATGCAAATACTGATTTCAAAAACACATTCATGGKTTTAAATTGACTTGTGTAATACAGTGGGTAAGAAGAGCTGGATATAGTTTTCCTCGCATAGTGTTGCTAATGATGATGATTGTAAGAGGTAAATTAAATGTAGTGCAATATTTTTAAATATGCCGAATGGRAAAAGGGCAAAATAGTTGTATTTTAGTGATAAGAAGGAAAACGTAAATTCCTATCTGGCATTATTTACAATAAACAGTGAATCTCGAGGGGAAAATTGTAATAGTACATTCCTGATGTAATCTTTGCTTCATGCTTGACTGTAAATAGCTGAAAATAAAGAATACCACAGAAAACAAGAATATCTTGATTTAATGATATCTGAATAGGTGGCAGCTACACACATTTGCGGAAGACCTGCCTAATATGATTTTGTTGGCTATTATTTTATCATGAGAATAATAAGCTTTAATAAAATAGTTTTGCTAAATTATCAACTTCCTTGCATTGTGTCAGTTTTTAAACATTTCTATTGCAGTAGCTTATCATCTAAAGCCACCACTTAAAGGAAGGATCTTCAGGGGAAAAACACATTTTGCATTATATAAAACTACTGCTGGCTGGCTTAATCTGTCTGAGAAATTTGAAATAAAGCATCTGTGGAACTTTACAACTGCAGAGAAGGAATAAGTAGTGGGAGCAAATGAACTTTATTACACTTAAACTGACACAGATCAAAATATACAAAATGGGAAAGAATCCATGTTTTTCCGGGACAAAAGGGGGATTTTTGTGTGTTTTCTGAGTAAAATTTCATCCTGACTGTCAACAAAAAGGGTTTGGTTACTTATTACTCAAAAAATCCAAAACAACTGCTAAGTATCTATTTGGAAGTGGGGGGAAGGTGGCAAAGAGAGTCCAACCATGGATGTCTGTGTGGATTTGAATTGTCTTCCTCTTCTGGTGGAGCAGGGGAGTCACTGCACTGCCTCTCTCTGCTCAGCAAATCCTGGGAAGATGCTGCTCTCTAAGGCCCAGCAGAAACCTYGCTCCGTCTGCAGAAGAGGAATGTGATCCATGAATCTCTCCTTAGGTCTCCTCCTCATACTCGTGTTGCAGATTAATGTGAACTCTTCCTTAATTTTGGTGTGCTCAAAAATAYGAAACCAAGTCATGAAGAACACCCTTCTGTGCTTTTAAAAAAACATGTCTGAGTTGCTATGTTTGAATTACTTTTATACTTGTGAATGTAAGCAATACATTGGTTAATGAGCTGGCAAAAAAAGTGAACTTGTCCTGTAATAGTTCAGAATTCTAGCATTGGTATATTTAACATTTGATTGGATTAACAATTTGATGTTGACCAAAAGGGTTCAGTGAAGTAAAATAACTTCTCTTGGGGCAAAGTTTCACATGTCCACAGTAAAATCTGAACCTAATGTAAATAGTCATCAATCTGCACAATTGTTACTTACGTGGTGACAGTGAAGTATTCACAATCCTGGTTTATGAACGAGCTCTGAGAAGTTTTTCCCACCAGCTGAAGCACGTGACAGCTTTGCCCACGTTGGTAAAACACACTGCATAAGGCAAATTATGAGGGGGGTTCTTTCTTTTTTAATTTTTTTTTTTCACTTTATTACAATAGATCATGAACTTCTGTCAGATAACTTTATTTTAATGCGTTCTGAATGCATAATTGTTGACAGAGCAATACTTGAAGTCTGATCCACTATATTTTTCATATTTTCTGACCATAGTATATACGCTTTACAAAACTATATGTAAACATAGTATCTATGCTGTAGTACATAAAACATCTGCAATTACATGAGAGAAGGCACATAAAGATTTTCATTTTACAAATGGAATGATACACCRCAGTKGAGAAGGACATTGGGATCGTTTTAAAACTTTCTTTCCAAGTCTGTTTTTTTCTCAGTGCAGAGAGGGACTGCCTAATACAGTGCTTTACCTGTATTGGACTGTGTCCCAAATGTTAACAGAGACTGGCAACAAAGTGGCTGTTTTTTCCCATTTTTTTTTAGCAAAGTTGATACTTGAACTCATTTTAAAAAAATCAATATATGTTGAATTTCTAAATGTGTATGTAAATGCATGTAAAAGAGTTGTTTGTTTGAACTGCTTCAGTGCGCAGCTCACTCTCAGGACATGCTGAACCTGAAGACTGTAATACTCCAGCTTTTTCTAACCAGTCACTTTAAGATGCAACTAAAGGGAAGAACTCACTATTTAAACTGGCAGAGAAGTTGTGCCTCTTAATTATTTTCATATATATATTATTATGACCTGAAGTTGATGAAAAAAGTGATAGTGCTGTCCACTCTGAATTCTTATACGGGTACCACTTAAAAGGATGCAAATTGGATAGGTTTTTTTCCTTTGGGGRTTGCTTTTTTTTAAATATCCAATTAGATAAGAAAGACTCAAGCTTTTGACAGTAACATGACTCCAAACAAAATACGGGATACTGTCAGTGAGCTGACTTTAAAAACCAAATATTTAAAATTCACATGTTTATACAGATTTATACTACACATTTAATAAAAAATAGAGTGTAATATTCAATAAAATTAAATACACAAAGAGTAACACTATACAAATGGTCTATAAAAGCTCTTCCCCCCCGTAAGGCGGTTTGCACTCTGCTTTATAGTCACGGGCGATAAATAAGATGCCTTTGGTGTTTTGGACCATTTCACTATTAAACATACAGTACAACWAAAACCTATTTCCGGATGAGATGTTTCACATGAACCACAGCATTTTGTACACCTAAATACGTTATATGGCTTTTGTGTTATTCATCACTCTCATATTCCTCCTCTTCTTCACCTATGGGGTAGGACTGGATGTTGTTCTGGGTGTACATTTTTGTTTTCACGGGGCAGTTGTGATCCATGAGTATTGCCTGAAAGAAAACAGAGGGTGAGTATTGGCATCCAGCTGAGTCTGGGACTGATCCAGCACACAGCCAGCATGCTGCGTGCACCATTCAGGGATTCACCTCTCCTCCCTCGAAGTAGAGCCCARACTGATTTCAATTGGAGTAAATAGAGCCCACAGGTCTGTGAGGTGGGATCTCAGCCCTAAAGATCACMAGGAAATTTCTATTACCCCTATTCCAGGCCATGTATTATTGAAATACATCTCCCTGCTCTCCAGTTACAGTAATTTACCCCTCCCACATTTAATCTCCATACAGTAAAAACTGGATGAATGGTCAAGAGGRGTCCTAGTGCCTCAAGCCAACTCTCCTTTACTGCTTTTCTCCCACCCCATCTTTCTGTGGAGGTCCATAAGAGCATAACTGAGGGTGATGCTGAGAGTGCTGATCCCAAAACTGTGCCTTGTCACCCACAGCAAGCCGAAAGCGGTAATCATGGTAAGGGCCACATAAAATATTACGTTCTCTGGGTTGAATTTTTCCAGGGAGTTTTGGAGCAGTGCTGTAGCATACTTCATGCTGAATGTGATTAAGTTTGGGTTTTAATTAATTGTGCAAAGACCACAATGTTGGTGCCCTGCTTTTGCCTCTCTTCCAACCCAAAAGAAATGGTCCATCAGTTTACTGCCATGAGCCACTTTGGGAACAGGAGTTACTTTGCATTTCAAGGTGTGTTAGAGGTGGCAGACACTGGAAGGTGTTGGAGCCCTGGGGAGAGGTCCTGTCCCGTCAGGGACTGTGATGTTACAAGCGAAACTCTGTCAGGACCACTTGGTGAACTTCATATTGCCAGGAAACAGCAGCTGCTTTATTTTTTTGTTTTCTTTCTGTCCCTCAGCCTTAGTCAATGTAAAAAAAAAAGCAAAACAAACTAAAGCAGTGCAGTCAGCAAAGGTCATGACAAGGGATTAACTGGAATCTCTGGGATTCTGCAGTCCAAATATGTGCAGAACTGAAGGTCTCGGGCCTCACGCACACCATTATTTCACCAACATTCAATTTTGCACCTTCTGTGCTCCTGCCCGTGCAAAGTGAGCAGCACACGCAGCACGGGCTGTCCTCACCTCGCAGAGATGTGGCACTGCAGAATAAGACCATGACCATGCAAACTTAATTTCTTTTCACCCAAATAAACAACCAGCAACTACATTTCGGGCCCAGGCGAGCCTCGTTCGGGAAGAGCAAGGATGGAGTGCTGGGTGGGCTCAACCTGCAGATGGTGACACTGTTCTTACATACCCTGCAGTGGCTGGGGAGCACTGAGTGCTCCATGGCATTAAGCCTTTGGCAAATTTATATCAAAAAAAAAGAGAAGATCTGTGGTACAGATTGGACAAAAGAAGCCWTTAGTTTGTAGGGGTAGGTGAACTATATGAAGGAAGGAGAAGGAGGAAAAAATATGATGTAAAATATACCGTAGAAGACCATGGGAAGAAACAGGTGGAGGCACATCAAGGAATAATTTGGTCAATACAATTCTGGCTCTTCAGGAAAACAAAAATGCATTCTATACTGATTCCACCACAGCATGTGCTGTTGCAGAGGAATGTCTGCTGGACCCTGTTTCATTATAATCAAATTTGTCACTTTGTAACATGTAACTAATAAAGAATTTTTCTTTATACATGTTAGACATAAAAGGAAGGGGGARTTCATTCCAAAGATGATGCAGGAGGGTGAAATGACTGTGCTGGTCCCATTCTGAGGAAGTCAGACACAAAGATGCAAAAGCCAGTTATTGTTTGTTTTACAAAAAAAACAAAACAAAACAAAAGAAAGAAGCCAAACTMTGCTTACCATTTTCTCCTCTTTGGCAGGTGGACTCCGAAGGAAAAAGCACAGGGGAGCRAAGAGGATATCCACAATTCCTATAATTGTCATGAGCCATGGGAATCCAATGGCCTTGGCAATGGCACCACCAGCAGAGGGACCTTGTACAGATAAAAACCCTTTTCTGGAGATTGCTCAGACACAGAATTTGCAGCAGTCACTTTAAACAACAGTAATTTTATATACAACCCCCCTCACTTTACAAATTGATCTGAGGAATGTAAAGACATGTTTGTAACTATAACCTAAAGCTTTCCTGGCTCCATACTCCACATTCATTGAAGAGATTAGAGATGTTCCTGAGGGCATCTGTGTCCTGCTCTCCAGGAGGCAGGGGGTCAGTGGGGAGTTACTCCCCTCTCAGACTTTTGGAACACAGCTGTGGTGTTAGTTTTAAATGTTCCAAGGCCTCTTTCCTAGGGATATCCTATTTGTGTTCAGTGCCTTCAGACACCTTCAAGCCTCTCACAGCTAATGAAGTGAGCACGACATCGCAGCAGAGGAGGGGAACAGATGCCAAACTCAATTCCCTCTGCTTTGATTTCTTGCAGAAAACAAGAACCCCTGCTCATAAAACCCACAAATACCACTGGGACTCACACCTGGCATTGGAGCAGATTGATTCCCCTTTTATAAACTGTGCTTCAGAGGCAGGGAAAGGCTGGACTTACCTATGGCAAATCCCATGCAAAAGGCAACGTCAGCTATTGCATACACACTGCCATAGACTGACACGTGGCGCAGATCCACCAGGTAGCCCATAATTGGCATCATGGAGGAGTCCACCATTCCTGGGAGAGAGGGAGGGAGGGAAAAACATATTTCAGGAAAATACTGCCTTTTTTCCCCCCTTCTTTTAACATCTTGGTGAACTATGTGCTAACAAGGGATGCATAAACAGCTGAAAGGATGCTTATTCTTAACTAAGCAAAAGATTTGTGTGAAAGTGAGTCTGTATTCGCTTTGGTTTTTATGGTCTTTGCTGTGTCTGGGGTCGTGTATGGACATGTATACAGGTGTACATGTGACACCTGCCAGAGGACAGGAGAGATGTGAGCTTAGAGCATATCCACAATTCCCAGCAAGTGTTTGTGCAAAGCTCCCATCCCACCCCAGGCCAAGTAGCTTTTAATTGGGAGTAAGTTATTGGGTACGAACTTACACTTACTGTAGGCCTAAAAGACAGCATTAGCCTCCAGTCAATCATTCTTTACAGTGGTTTTATCATGTCTTTTGAGCCACACCCCATTTCCAGCAAGAAACAGCACAGACAGCTCACAAGCTGCTGAGCAGTGGGGATCTGTAGCTGTGCCTGTAACTTCTTTCCTAACTACACATCCCTCGTGTGTGAAGGTGCCCCAGGACATCTGCTGAAAGCCAAGGCAGGGCCCCACTCCAGCCTGCCTGCATGGCCCAGCCTAAGGGAAGCTCCCATATGCCACTTGAAGAATTCCCATGCTCATGGGCTTGGGAATTCCTAGTTTATGTGCAAAGATGTAAGCCTGTTTTTTCTGTGGGAATAACTATACAAATCCTTTTCCACAGCAGCGAAGACTGTGGGTTTGGGGCAGTGCACGGCTTCATTTCTGAAAACAACCTTTACATTCAGAGACAGTTTGAAAGATCTGTTTAGGTCGATGGAGCAATTCTGGACAGGCTTGGGAGTCCAGCTTGTCTAAAGCAGCCTGGTTCAAACTCCCTGAGCACTGTCCTTTAATTCTTCTTGCTCTACTTACCAGTTTGTGCCACAGCTCAGGCTTCTCTACCGTTAGATCAGCAAAGCAACAAAACTGATTTCCCACGTAACTTTGTATAAAATTGTTTTTACAGAAACAACAGATTGTAGGAAGTCATTGTAAATTTTCTTACCTATGGCAAATCCAACTCCAAAAGTTGGTGCTATGAGTCCATAAATGTTTTTGGCAAATGGTACCTACAAAGGAAATTTCAGGCAGTTAATTATGTCACACTGCACATGCTAACGAGGTTAGTTTCTTTTTCTGAGGTAAATTCTCCAAGTAGTTACAGCACACTTTGTACAGATCTGGGAGTTTGATCCTTGTTCTGAGCTGTCATTTCAGACAACTGTGCCATTAAACCACTGACACACTTGCCATTATCAGCAAGAATGAACTGCTGAGTGACAGCTCAACAGAGGAGCATCCTCCTTTCAGAGTCATCATTTCTAAAAATAATTGAAGCACTGAAATTGGARAGCACTCAAAACTCAGATCTGGAACCTATTAACTACACATTGTTTAATAATGTGTCATAAAAATCTCAGGGGAAAAGCACATATCTGAGGATGAGCACACCAACATTCACACGGTTTAAAAGATACATAACTGTCCACTTACACATAAAATACTTATTCCCACGATGAGCATCCCGAGCAAAGCACAAAGCCACCTATCAAAGAAGAAACATCACTCAGAGCTGGGTGATAATGAGATATCAGAGCTGATCCTGAATGTTTCAAAGTCACGTCTGAAGTGCTGAGTTAGACAACAAAAACAGCAACCTGTTCAAAAGAGCAATTTTGCTACTACAGAACAAACTAATAATTTCCATTATCAATAAACTGCCCTGGAAAACACTGGAAACGGTACATGAAGAGACTGGAAGATGATTGGTGTTTTTAAATTAAACATACCTTCCAATTTTGTGTGCAAGTATCCCAAAAAGATTAGTCCCAATGAGATAGGAGATACTCGCTGGAAGAAAAGCAACGCCTGAAAAATATGAATGAGATGTTTTATCAGCAAGGATTTCGGTGAAGTGTTAGAAGAAACTAATAAATCCCAGACACTGCGATTTTGATCTGAACACATCTAATAGAGCCTTTGTGCACAGCCCAAAGAATCAAATATCCGGTGTGTTGCTGCCTTCCCGTGAAATCTAAGGACATCATCTGGGAAAYGCAGGAGCAATGCGATGCCTTTGAAAAGAGCTTTTCAGCATCAGCTACAAGAACTGGTCTGGGAGAGGGGACGGGACAACAAAGAGCAAAAAGTTTATRTCTAACTACAATAAGCTTTGGGATAGGTCAAGGGAAGCATCTCTCCTGCAGTTGGATGGTTTATGGAGCATATGCTCAGCACATGCAGCCAGCACAGGACGAGCAGGGTGGGTGAATCCCCCCCGGAGGAGGTGACAGCAGGGCTGCTGTGGCTTTGCAAGTGACATCCCTTCCCTCTAAGCCTGGGAATGCCATGAATCTTCCTGCTACCAGCAAGTTTGTAGTGCCATGATATGGTCCTTGGTGAAGCAGTGACTTAAGCCAAGCATATATCAATAATGTAAGGGTGAAAAACCTGAAAAAATTGTATTGACACTATTTAGCCGACATAGTTTTAATTTTTTTAAAAATCCCTTATTGGTTTGAATAAAATTTTAAAAAAATGATCTGTCATGACTTGCAGGTGATACCTGAGTAAATCCTTTCTGACTCTCTCATCCCCCACATCCACTTGGAAAAGCACATTGTTGGCACCAGGAATGTTTTCTAGCCCTGAGGTTGTGACAGCAGTGGCTGTATCTGGAGTAGATGTCAGTTGTCTGGTGACATCTCTGGTTTAAAAGYCAATTATTACAGTCTGTACTGGAGGATTCATCCTCTCCCTACAAGTCCCAGGGCAGGACCCAGCCAGAGAGGGAATGTCAAAGGAAGAAATGCTACTGGAGAGCACGGTGTGCTGTGTGAGAGCAGCGACTGCCCTGGGGGAGAAGGCATTTTATGGAAAACACCCAAGGGGCAGAGAGGTTGTGCCCGGTGCCAGATCCTTGTGCACTGGTGTTGAATGGGTCTGGGAAGAAATAACACACAGTATTTTGTTGTTCCTGATAAATTTTGCATCTTAAGGAAAAAACCAAACTGGGAGACCCGACAGAACTGGGGAGGTCTGACAAATCAGCACATGCCASAACAAACCTTCCATTTGGTCACTGTTGAATGAGGGAATTCAGGTTTAGGAAGCAGCCATAACATTACAGTACACAATCAAACCGTTGCCTTCAAGTGTATTTGCTCCTCATCTTTCACCAGGGCAACAGAGATTTTTCTCATTTCCTGCCTATCCATCTTCCTTCCCATCTCTCTGATATTCATGAGAAAAAAAATCAAGAGGTAATTTTTAGCACAGCAATATCCTGTGATTAAAATCCTTGTGGGTTACAGTGGTGGAGCTGGGGAAACATTTAATTTTCACCTGTGTAACCACAGCTTCTCCAATACTGCTTGGAGCTACCTGGTTATACCAAATGGTCACACAGAGCAGACCTTGACAGCTGTAAAAGAGAAATAATCCTGCAAAGGTGTTAAATGAGACTTGCACAGGCTGGTCTGTAAATTGTGGTATACTGAAGCAGAACCATAATTTTCTAAATAAGCCTTATGCACAGTACCATTAATTGGTGAGATCAAGGTTCTTTATACCTTCTTCAGATCATGCTTCAAGCAGCTGGATCTCCAAATGCATAAGATAATAATTTGCTTAAAACCCTGCAGTTCAAAATACAGCTTAAGAGGCTTAAAAGTTTTAATTAATGCTGTCACATCAGACAAAGTGTAATGGACTCAATTACTTATATCATTAAGGGGTAAAATTACTCTTAATTTAAAATAGATCTTTTCCTTCTAGTAACTTCTGTTCAACGAAGAGATTTGTAAATCTCATTTCTGTTGCACCAGTAATATGAARCTGGTCAGGGAGGTAGATAAGCAATATTTATTTTTCCTTTTTGGGGTTCAAAATACCTAAGTTTGCATGTCCATTTTCCTATATTAGAAGTTATTGCCATGTTCAACAGCAGAGTAGCACATTAAGAACTGCACCTATGGCCACCCTAGATCTCAGCTGCATCAGTAAGAACTAAGGCTTGTGCTTTCTGCATGGTGCAGGGACACCCACACTGACACAGAGTAGGGATATCAGCCAGATGCCAGCTGAACACCATTTTCATCAAGGATTTTTCTTTTTCTTTCAAATGCCATGAGCTGATACTAAAATATACCCACATGGAACGTCACAGCACAGAACACAACATTAAACTTATCAAACTGATAGATGAAGGCTGAGCATCCCCCACTTAAGAAGATTCACATCCACCTCTCACAGTTTGACACTCACTGGAATTCAATCCACTTTCTGGTCTTTTTTTCCCCCCCTCCTGTTCACCTCAAAGAGAAAGTAACTGCCCCAGCTTTACTGTCCAGTCTAACTGAATTCATGGGACATGTTTTGCCCATGGACTTGGTTTCCCAAGACTGGGTCCCCGCCACGGGTTATAAGRAGGTCCAAGCTCTCCCACTGCTTTCTGTTGAAAGGGATGATTAAGTAACCACTAAGAGGATGTCAAATATATCAAACTCAAGGGAAAGTGCTCCTCAGGTCCTTGTGGCCACATTTGAGGCAGAGTCCATCCTGCTTCTATGTTCTGCCCATTACTGGAGCCTCTATTGCAATAACATCAACCCACTGTATATTTTTTTTTTTTACAGAGCAGTGTTTGTAATTGTGCAGGTTTAACACTGACAGTTGCAAGATTGTAGGAAAACAATTGCCCCCCCTGAAGCATATAATCATCAACAGGAACAGAACTGAGACATTCAATAGACAAAATATAGAGAAGCAAATAATATACTGTACTTTACCAAGCTGCCATTTCTTCGAGCACATGGTCTCCATCATCCAGATGGGTAAAGCTGGTTCAAGCATAGCAATAGCCATGTTTGCAAAACAGATTGATCCTTGAAGAAAGAAGGGGAGGGGAAAAAAAATAGCACTAATTATTACTTTTGACTATGAACAAAACACCATGCAGAGAATGGATGCTTTTATGTAAAACACTGCACTTTTTACAGTCCTATTTGTCATGTGTCAGAGGTGGATTAACGTTAAATAGAACACAATGTAAAAGCACTGAAGACCAACTTTTTATATATTTCTATTCTCCTAGAAATTCTACAATAAAGGTTAAGCTATTTCATAATGTGAAAGTTTGCAGTGAGCTTGATGACATTTGGAAAGTTCATGAGGTCTGACTGTTGTACAAATGATTAGCTAAAACTACAAATCTTTTGGTCTTTACCTGCTCTCCTGGGGCGATACCAGAGCCCCGTTGTGTAAGAGGCTCAGGCTCTGACCCTGGGCCTCTGTCATCTGAGAGCTCATGCCTACATCACATGATGGGATGTGGAGGTCTTGATCCTGAAAATACCAAGAGATAACCACAGGGATGCCTGTCCCCTACAAATGGGGTTTTTCTGTCGAGATCCTATAGTCAGCAGCCAGAGCGCCCGTGCAGCAAAGCACAGGTTTGGCTGAGCTTGCCCAGCCCTGTGAATTTCAAATGCTTGCAAATCTCTTTTGAATTCCTGGACCTTTAGCAACCCAGACACAAAGGATAACAAGTGGTGGAAGTGCTGATTCAGTCTTGCCTGCCAGCTCAGCTCTGCCTACACCACTGCCTGCAGATCCAGGCTCCAGTGGGCTCGTGTCACGTTTGTCTCTCCTCAGTAGTGCCGCTCCAGCTTTAGTGCAGGGATTATGAAACCCCACGGTATTTCTTTGGGTTCAAGATGCCTTTCACACTTACTCGAAAGACCCTCAGGCAGTCAAAGCTTAATTCAGGGCAACAGGGACATGTCCCCTCTGCTAATCCCTTACGAAATGGCTTTTGGAAGTCACTGCTGGAAGTGACAACCTCAAGCTTGTGTTCCCATCTTTCTTCCTAATATTTACAATCTCTGAAATTTAGGAAAATATTCTAGACTCTTCCAGTCATTTACCATACAAGTTTTACTCTTTTTTTTTTTCTTTAAAAAAATAAAACAACTGATTTTTTTCTGAGGTCAGAGAAACATTATTTCTCTCAGAACAAGTTCCTCATCATAAGGTTCAAAACCAAATGAGCACTGATGTCGTTCCTTGCTCAAACCTGTCAGAATACATCAGACTCTGTATCCACAATTCCTAAAATGAACTTTCTGGCTAGCTGGCTCACTCCCTTCCCGGGGCAAGGAGCAACAGTTCAGCACTGCTTTGCCCTGAAGACAAAAGCCAACCTTTCCAGCTGGGTGCAAGCTCCCAGTAGTGTGTCTGTAAGGAGCCCCAGTCAAACACCTGGGGGCTGCCCTCTTCCAAGCCAAAAATCAGCCATGCTCAAGCAACTCCCTTGATGCTGGAAAACATCCGAGGCTGCACAAAGTGCAGCCAGAGGAAGCAGGACCATTCTAACAGAGGCAGCTTGAATAGCAAAGGTTTTATTCTGCTCTTAACAAACCTCACAAAGGAATGAGAAACAGGTGTGCTTGTGGCACCTATTTCTCCTTGGGCCAGGAAGCATCACCAGAGCTTACCAAAGTACTCAGGTTTGTGGTGATAAAGGTACTTCAGGTCTATAGGATGTACCCCAAGAGGAAGTGAGAGCCTGAGCTGGTACTCTGCAAACTCAGGGCAAAGTCCAAGAGAGAGCTGCTGCCTCAGCAAAGCTTCCCCAAAAGAAAATAAATTATTTTTTCCCCTCAGTCTTGCATGGAGCTGATCTCTCTTTAAAGGGCCATGTGTCAAGGGCATAAATCCTACAACTTTTCTTCTTTGAATTAGATTAAACGTCCTGTGTTGGCCAGAAGGTGTGAAATTTCAGCCTTCCAGCTGAATTCCACCTCAGCAGTCAAGAACCCCTCAGCTTTTGGCAGAGTGCCACAGACACTGGGGAAGAGCAGGTACCTAAATTTGGTCTGCAAGGGAAATAAAGCAGGAGAAGAAGCTGAGATTAGAGAACAGCAGCATCATCTGTACTGTCACAGCACTGGGAAGACAGAGACCCCGGGTGCTCTCCTCAATCCCACTGATAATCCATGGGAGGGACTTTCTCACACCCTGGGTGCTGATGCCTGGTGGAAGCAAGACAGGTCACTCAGAGCAGCTGGTGGAAGCAGAAAGGATCAGAACAGAAGCCTTTATGTTTCTACCCCTCTGTAGATCCTTCTTTTCCCTCCTCCGGTTGTGTTCAGCTCTACCGGATCAAGGCTGGGAAGGGGAAACAGGAGGCACTGTGCAGGCATGTGCAGGAAAGCAAGAAGCAAAAAGAGCCAGGGCAGATAAGATAAGGTATCTGACACACACTGCCCTGATTCCAAGCTACCCATCCTTCCTCACCACTTTGGGGCTCTGGGCCTGCACAGAATCAGTCTTTACTCTGCTTTACAGAGCCTGACACTGCTGAAATAGCTTTAGAGAACAGCTGCAGAAATTAAATGTCGTGCACATGTGTTAAAATTTGGAACAAAGTCCATCTGTGCTCTTAGCAGACATGGAACACGGTCAGAATAGTGGGATCCATGGTCTTTGGTACCTTTTCTTTTCCTTGACCAAGACTAAGCTTGGCAGCAGTAGCTAAATCTTAGGCAGGCAAAGCACCCCTGAAAATGTGACCCCTTGACATATTTTGTGGTGTAAGCCAAGTTCTTGCCACAGACTAGACCTTGGACTGCACATAACATAGGTACCTGGTGAATAATGTTAGGAGAACCTCACCTTGCAGTGCCTCTTTAACCACTATAAGAGAAGCTACTGAATCAGCTGAACAACGAATTTGATCTCTTATGACAAGTACTGTCTTTACTATTCTTTTCCCTCAAATATTATTATTCAATGGCCTTTTAATGCTCCAAGAATTTCTCAAGCAAAAGTGTTYGTATAACTTAAGTCACAGCTTGACCAACTCGCAGAGTTAAGGTGATGATAATTCCCTGAGATCAGCAAGAAACAGAGAACTTCGAGAAATACTTGGAAGAATTGCTTTGTTGGACAAGCAAGTCAGGGCAAAGAAASAAAACTTTGAAAATAATTATCTGTTTCCAGGTATTTTATCAATATTAGAAAGGACCAGGCTCAATTACAGACTTCAGAATGAACATTCAACAAAATGCAATGCAGGAAGGCAAACTTCTCTTRAGACAGAAAGGCTCATGAGACAAACTATACATAGAATACCAAACACCATTCAACTCAGACCTTTTCTGAGATACAATCCACGCTCAAGAGACCAAACTCGCTCCCTGTTCAAACAGAAACAAATTTCAGCGTTATTCCCTGTGCCTGCCTGTGATGTGCTGGCAATCCCTCGCTCGGAGAGCCTTGCCCTGTCACTTGCCTCACAGGGAGTTTCCCGGCCACATCTCATTGCCTCAGCAAGCACCTGCAAGCCATCAGTGGCCTCTCACTTGGAAAGACACATTTGTTTCAAACTTTCTGCCTACCGGGCYTCTACTGATATATTCATCCCATATTACCAACACATTCTTTGAGCTTCTTGTAAAGAAAACCAGCAAATGACAACACTGTTAAAAGCTGCTCAGCCCAAGGCATGCCAGGAAGCCAGGAGTGACACCAATGGCTGGTTTAAATAAAAAAAGTAAGTTTTTGGTACCTGCTGCAATAATGATATAAGGGTCCTTCAAAAGTGTCAGTAAAGGTGTCCCCTTCTGACTCTGCAAAACAAAACCTTGGGATTAGGAAAGGCAAAGTGACACCCATTGTCTAYAGTGTTTTACCTCAATACTCACCTCTGCCTGTGTCCTGGAGGGCTGCAGGACGAGTAACTGAACAGCTGTGGAAAGAAATCAGCACTGTAACACTCTGGGAAMGGGGATGGATGGCAGGAGTAGGAAAGGGATGTGCTACAGGGTGATACCCACTCAGTGCATCCACTGACCTCCATCGAACAGAGCCAGCGCTGCCAGCACCAGGAACGGAGAGCTCTTCCCCACAAACTCGTACATGACACTCCCAAAAGGTGGGCCCACTGCCAGGGAAGCACAAAGGACACAGTTGTGAGCCAGGGAAGCAGAAAGGACACAGCTGTGAGCCACAGCTCTGACTCTGAACAAACCCCCTGCCAAGAGTTCAGGCACCCTGCTATTGGCACACTGCGACCAAAAATCCAGTTTAAAACTCCCCACAAAGCTTATTGGTCATGACAAAACCATATTCTTCATTCCCCAAAACGCTCTTCCACATAAGCAAAACCCCAAGCATCTCAGAGATTCCTGCTTGAGATGTTTGTCAGCATAAAGCATGTGCTGCTGTGGGAAAAGCTGTTCCTAATATGGACCACGAATCCAGTCTGGAGACTGCACTTCAGTCAATGAGACTCTTCTGCTGCTCTCAGAGAGATCCCAATTACGTGCTTTGGGATGGCTGAGGGGGTGGTTTCTTGTGCCAGCAGAGCCTCCAACTCACTGACCTAATACTCCCATAGCCAGGCCTCCAAGKGCAATTCCCATTGCGTTGCCTCTCTCTTCATCATCCGTGTACACGGTGGCAAGCAAACCCATCCCTACAATTAAAAAGAAAAAAGAAAAAGAAAAGAAAAAAACACAGGACCAAATTAGGCATCTGTGTGCTACAGTTTATGGTCATCATTTGCCACACCTACTAAACATTMTACAGAAATGACAAAGTATTTGTGTGTGTGTATATATATCCCCTCCCCATAGATTTAACTTGCAAGCAAAAAGGAGTTTGGCGATGTCCATGGTCTCCAAGACCACGTCCTATTGTGCAGTATTAGTCAGGTAATTTAATGATGCCCTTATTTGACAGATTCTTTGTGTCTTTCTTTGTCACAGAGCTTTTGGATGATGCTTTTCAACAAGCAGAAGCAAAGCTTTAGACAAGYATTTATTTATACCCTGAGTGCATGACACAAAGGTCTGGTGACCACTCAGCTGTAATTGTGGTCAGTGCTACCTGTGCCCTGGGCATGAGGTATTATGGGGAGCTGATTACTTCGTAAATGAGCATTTCAAATTCAGTATCCAAAATTAAAGGATTCTTTTGACCTTTGTCTTCACATGCCTTATTTCYGCACTCGATTATGAACCTTCATTTCACAAAAGGAGACACGAAACCCAATTCATTTGTCTTTTTGTGAAGCACTCAGACACTGTAGACGTAAATGCTGCACAAGAGTCCTTACAGAAATTAATAATTCTGCTTTCAAATCAAGATTTACGTAGGACTCAGTAAATAAGGTCCCCAGCTACATAGAAAAGGAAAACAAAACATTTCATGGTTGATCATTAAGTAAATACCATCCATCATGTGCATCAAAAGAGCAGAGGTCCTGTGTGGATTATGATGTTTATTGAAAATTGTGGATGACATCAAATTGTTTGCATGAACAGCTGGAGAGCTGTTCGAGAACTGCATTAGAATTCACAATGAATGYGAGATTTGGGGAAATATTTTGGAAAAAAAAGAAGTAGGGGGCAATAAGAAGAAGATAACACAAAGTTTTACACATAGGTAGGAATGATTACACACGCAAATCCAGGGGRGTAAATTGGCAGCAATAATACACAAGACTTCCTTTGCCTGTGAGATACATCAAGTGACCCTCACTGCTGTTGGCCCCTGTAAGGAGTCAGAGCTTCCTCCCAGTGCTGGGTCTGGTTCTGGTCCAGGAGGAAAGCTGGGGGTGCCTGCAGACTTTGCAGAGAATGGCAAAGAGGGTGAGCAAGGGCTTAGAAAAATCTCTGTGAGRGACAACTGCAGGACTTCCAATTTAAAACCAGAGAGGGGAAAACTGATGTGAGAGGTGATAAGAGCCCTGCAACAGRAAAGGGAGCCAGAAAGATAAAGAAAAGAAACTGTTCTTCGTGTTCTCTGAAGGAGGGGAAGCAGAAATAGGCTCACATGGCAGTAAGGAGCCTTTAGAGGAGACATCAGAAAAAAAACTCCCTGACCATAAAGGTACTTAAGCACAAAGGCGGATGCTGAGGGCAGTTCTGGAGGCTTCTGAGATCATGCCTGTCAAGTGTGCACGAGGAATGACAGCTACTGAGTTGATCCTGCCTTCAGGAGAGGGGTGGACTAGATGATTTCTTGGCCTTTTCTGCTCTTTTGTGTATGTTGTCTGAGAAAAAAAATAAAATCATGTGCTCATTCAAGAGCCTGTAGCTCAAAGTACACCCTTGCACAAGGGCTGAGTTAAAGCTGAACAAAAATTTTGATTCTGGCATGTCTTCCCTTGGGAAAGCTTGACTTGTAACCTTAACTGATGTCAGTTCCTGCCATCACAGGAAATTTTTCCAAGATTGAAATATTCAGCATGAACAAAACACATTTTCGCCAGTCTCAACCTCAAGAATGCTTAAATAATTTGGGCTGAAATCCCAATTTCATCTACTCATTTAAAAATTAGACACTTRTATTGGAAAYRTGGTRCAGATACASWGAGSCCAAACTGGCAGCCAGCATGGTAAGCCCTTGAAAACAACATTTTATAACAGAAATCTCTCTAACAGACAGAGCTGCTATTCCAACTGTAATAAGTACCAACATAAGTTCCCAGTGACCTTTAAAATGGCTAAAAATGAATTTAAAATGTTGAAGACACAGGTGCAGAAATCCCAGGGAGAGTGCAGTTCATTTAGTGCTCTACCTTACTGCAACCCAAATACCAAGGAAGTCTTAAAAGACATTTGCTTTTGAGCTACTTTATATGAGAGCAACAGAAAAAAAAACCATGAAATTGATTCAACTGAATATTTTTGTATTAATTATTGAATGTGCTGACAAAATACAATTCAAAAAATGACTGAAAGTGATGTGCATTTTACTCTATCATCTCTTCTCTTACCTGCCACTGAAGAACAGGAGGAACCCACTCCTTGCAGGGACCTGGCAATAAATAGTAATGCATAGCTTCCAGAGAAGGCAAACACTGCAGAAAAAAAAAAAACAAAGGTAAATTTTTAAATTAGGTTAACTCTAACTAGGTTAAAAAGTTAGATTTCTTGAAACTGTCACAGAAACTTCCTACAATTTAGTCAAGCGTTTACAGCGACTTGTACCACTTTCAATGCTAACTGCATTATTTCCTCTTATTGCATTTAGATGTGTCAGTGTTGAATTGCTCTCAGGTGTCTAAGCCTCCAGGTGACACAGAATGCAAGAGCCCAAGCACTTTTAACTAATTACTTAGGATTTGATTACATCTGCTCTGATTCAGCTGCACACAGGAGGAGTAATAAGACTTTTCTTTCCAGCCTCACCTCTTCATGCTGCTTCATTTCATGCTGCCCAGTCTGGAGCTCCAGGCACTCAGGGAAGGCAGGATGTGAAATCAATGTTTCCTCCAATAAGTGAGTGGGTGGAGAGTGGTCTTCCCCTGGTGCTGGCAGCCCYGCACCAGATGTGTGCAGCACAGCTGGCCGAGGGTGCAGGGAAGCCAGATCCACCCATTCAAAACCTGCAGCGAGTTCCTGCTCCTCCCACTAGCACAGAAATTTCACCAAAGGAGGTGTCACTCTTTCCTCAAGAGATTTAAYCCCAGGCTTCACCCTCAGCCACTCTCTGCCTTTTGGGACAGAGCCCCTTGGTGCTGCACTCAGCCTGGCTGAATTCCCCATCCACACCACTGGAAAGCAGGGGTGTCCCAGAAACCCAACCCCATCTCTGCTTGTACTGCCTATCTCATTGTCAGTGTCGTTCAATCTACAGGGAGTTTTTAAGGCTTTTTTTTTCAGCTCCCATCTGTTGGCCACCTAGGGAATTTTGCCAGACAGGTTATAGCTGCAGGAAGCTGTTAGACACCAAATAAACACAGGATCCACGTGCACATCTCTGCCGTGAGATTGTGCCTGTTTTCACCAGCTGTTACAAAAATCCCTACTATGTGGACAGAGAAAAATCAAGGAAAATCAAGGAAAAGAGGATGTCAGCAGATCAGGAGTTCTCTTCTCTGCCATGAATTAGGCTCCCAACCAAAGTTTATCTAATATGTTCCTAAAATGAAGAGTTGTCAGTGACTCTAAGACCAAGTCATCTTCTCTAGCACTTCAGTCCCCTTGATGATACAGTTTTAAGGTCACAGAGTCATAAAAYGGTTTGGGTTGGAAGGGACCTTAAAGACCACCTGGCTCCAACCCCMCTGCCATGGGCAGGGACACCTTGCAATGGACCAGGCTGCTCAAAGCTTCATCCAAAGCCTTGAATATTTCCAGGGGCATCCACATCTTCTCTTGGAAACCTGTCATTATTCCTTCTTTTATGTACCRTGGACATGGAAAAATGCTTGTCCCCTTCATCTTTTGTCATAGGCTCTAATACATCTTACATCTGCCTTTTGAGGCAAAAACACTTCTTTCACTGCTCCTCACAGGCTTCTAATGCCCCCTGATGTTCTCTGTACCCTTTCTGTCTGGGCCACAGCTGTAAATGTCAGGCCAAAACCAAACATAAAACAGCAGCTGAAGCCTTATCAATGCCATTAGAGCAGGCAAATTGTCTCAGCTGACTCGCAGGCTGTGCTGCTGTTTGCACATCCCACAGCGATGTTTAGCAACGCTGGGATACTGTTGACTCTCGCTCTGCTCATGAGCCACTGCAGCCTCATGATCTTTCTGATAAGCCCCCGTGATATCTGCTTGTSCAGGGCAGTGCAAGGTGGCCCTCCCACGGCTCTCTGCTCAGAACTGCCCGAGCACCACTCCAGATTACCAAAACCTGAAAGATTCTGCCAAGGAGGAGACCTGCTGAGGTGGGATGGAAGGTCGGGATTCCTTAGAGAATGTTCATAAATGAGTATTTGTTCAATCTCATCAGTACCACCATCAACATGGAGAAGACACTCCTAAGTTTTCCTTGGAAATCCGTCCCTACACATCAACAAGAAGAATTCCTAGTGATAATTATTACGGATCATTTATTCAAAAGTTGCGTCTGGGCCAGACCAAATGAGATGTGGACACTTACTGATTGTTGAAACAAACATGATGCAGAAGCCAGCGAACAGGGGAATCTGGTAGCCTATTCTGGAAAACAAAATGAATATTCACATTTCTGAGGTTGTCCCACCGAGGTTTTGAGTTAGACTCACACGAGTTCACACCCCACACAAACCCAACCTGCAGTTTCTTGGCAGGCTTTGAAATATTTATCGTGTGCCACATGATCACATTTGTCCACGGTACAAATTTCTTTTCGTCTGACACGGCAGACTTTGTATCTGAAATCCCTGGAAGAAATCCTTCTCATTAGAATCTGATTGCCSTGTTCTCGTTCTGCCTTAATTGTTCCCAATAAAACCCCTCTGGGCCTCCAGGAGGTTGCCAGAGATATGCCAAGGGAAGATTTGTCTGAGCATGCTGAACTTTGAAATATCCCAGTCATGTTCCAATGCTCATCTGTTTCCATCCTCAGGAGACAATGATTATAATGAGGCACGGTCAAGCCAATGGCTTTTTTACTGGAAACATTTGTCATCAGCTTTTCTGGGAGTTTTGCCTCAGCCAGGAGCACTGGAAGAGTCCCAAAGAGCCTGAGAATAATATTTTTGCTTTCCACGAGTTTAGGAGTTAAAATGGTGCTGATCAAAGCTTTCTTCATCAGCCCATTTCTTCATTAGGGCTCTAAACAGCCTGTAGAAACGCCTGGTTTCTCCAAGTATTTTCAAATTTCCAGGAAATAAAGAATTTTCTGGCTGGAAAGCAAATACATTTTTTTGAGCAGCCTAAACTGAAATTTCAGCCAAAAAAGAAAATCACAATATATTATTTTTCACACCATTAAAAATCTACCCTAGAATCAAAACCTAGGTAGATCTGAAGACAGTCTGCATATTTTATCCACCACACTTTGTTCATGGCTTCATTTTTTGTAGGAYTGTGCATCTCAAATGTATTTGCCAAGACATTATTTAATGGCCAAATTCTTCMACAATAGTGATGCTTTTCAAATGARGGCTTTCAAAGGATTTCAACTTCCAATGATTTGACAGTATTGTGCATTTTTATTGGCAGTATTGGCTAAAGTAGGTCAAATAATGGAAGGGTCTATAATGGTCCTTTCAACTTGTAATAGTAGTAGTCATGACATAGGTAAACCAAAATAATTATTCTGAGCTTTGTTTTTTTCTTAGTATTTTTATACAATCAAGGACCTTTGCTAATGGAAAACCCTCTGAAGCGCAGGGCTGAATGTTCATTGCTTGTCTCACTCTTGTGAATGAAAGAAATTCAACATTCGCATTTCTACATGCCAAACGAAACTCTAATGAAGAAAAATTTTGCCTTAAATATCATCACTGCATTAAAATATGACAAAAACATAGGGCACAGATTCTTCTAGTTGGAGTTTGTAAGTGGATGTTGTAAATATCCAGCAGAGACTGGTTACTCGTGTGGTACTTACCTGGACCCCAAAGCAAATTAAATCCCTATCACAAACTTCCTCTGTGGCCTTATTATAATAACTTTAATCTCTCAGCACCCTGGTACGTGGAATATAATAGAACAATACATTTTTGTCTGCTTTATTTAAAGTGAATGACTTTTTCT
Organism: Amblyornis subalaris; assembly: GCA_018881555.1. NCBI lineage: Eukaryota > Metazoa > Chordata > Aves > Passeriformes > Ptilonorhynchidae > Amblyornis > Amblyornis subalaris. The sequence continues at coordinate 201,491 of JACAXG010000101.1, read as the reverse complement.
GAGCCAGCCTCTTCTCTCRCTGTGTGTGTAATAGGCATTACATGATGGGATGCTGCTCTCCACTCATGTTTCTGTGTACATGMGGAAATAAAAAATTACCTGTTGCCAACTTCTTACCTGCCTCAGAAGTGAGCCCTTCCCCTCCCAGTGGGCCCAGGTAGAACATAGGCCACAGGGAGTTTGATCATAACTGCTTTGATTTTGAGTTTTTCAATTAAAGAAAGCACTGACAGGAGTACAGATGRAAAAACAAACCCTGCAGGTATAGATACTGCTGCTGGTCGGCATTATCAGGTTTTTCTGTGCTGTGAAAGCAGAAGGTGAATGTCTTTGTGCCTTCTCCCATTGCAAAGCAAAGCAGGGTTGTGTCTGTCAAGGCCATCCCAGGGGTATCTAAGATGGACACTGTGGGGAGAAGCCTGCTTTCAGTACAGAAATCAAGCAATTCATAGACTTCACACAGGGCCTGTGAGATAGCAATTTGCTCCTGCTACAAGTACACCAAACTAAAATTCAGTGATTGGCATGAAGAGAAATGCCACYCAAATTGGCTGYCACATTCACGTTTCCATCATTACATCAGGGACATGAGCTGTGAGATCTTCCATAAACATTGATGAGTTAAACACAGAGCAGTGCTCTCATACTAAATAAAGGAGGGTCCAACTCTTCCAACTGGCTTACTGCACTTGGGAAGTTTCTGGTGGTTGAAGGCAGGAAGAAAACAAGCATTTGGGAAGTCACCTCTAATGCTCAGTGAAATACTATTCAAGCATTGTTCTTGATTTTTGCAGTCACAGATATTATTCTTCCTTCTCCTCGGACAAACAGGGTCACAGGAATGTGTGAAGTGGCACACAGCAGAGGGTGAGAGTTAAACAAGTCCTTGCAATACTCTGGAAAGATAAAATAACCCAGAGCATCACCCACAATGTGGAGATGTACGATCCTGGAGTGCTGCCCCTGTATGGGACTGCCGAACCYCTAGAAGCCGTGGTTGGGCTTGCTCAGGGGACAGTCTTACCCACATCCAGCTGACATTTACTTAGATTTGCAGATTGTCCTTTCCTGCACAATCYTAACAAACCCTGCCCCTCAGCAAACCCTGCCTCCTCCTGAAATAGCAGCACTAATTAGTTGGCAGTTGTGCTACCACAAATGTCTAATCCGCAGCTGCATTCCCTGGTCTGTTCCACAGATATTAGAGCACAGACTGGGAGGTTTTGCTGACCAAGTACACTGTACAACAGAAATAATCACAAAGAGGGGAGGCACCACCTGTAACAGCCAATTCTGTCCCTTGGTCCTGGGCCATTCACATTCTTGCCATGTGAAAACAATGGATATGCAGTTTCTCCTCCTCAGCCATGACAGGGCACCCTCCATCACAGTTACCTCTACGTTTTGCTCCTCTGCATGTGTTCAGCACCAAAGAATATTACAGCCTGTCTTCTCTCTCCTTTTTTTCTTGTTGCCATGCACAAGCACATAATTTTCTTGGGCACTTCTTTCAAAACCCTGCAAATGATTCTGAAGCAGAGTCCAGCATGTTTCACCAAGGCTACCTGCAGCTAAAACATCTTATTACAAGTATTTCTGACCTCTGAAAAAGTCTGAGTCACTAGTTGAAGGAGGGACAGGAAAGGCTGCCACTGCTGGAGAATGCCCAAACGAACTCCATTTCAGTCCCACAACGGCCTCAGATTGTAGGACTCTCAGGAAATTATTTATACCCATTAACAAGATTATCCTAGAATAAAACAACAGTATGTTGTTTTGTGGTTCTGTGCAACAGTAAAAKAAAGGTGACACTGACCAGGTGAGCAGCTGTGGATTATTAGAGCCTAATTATCAATTATAGCCCTGCAAATCCAGTGATTTCAACCTTGTTGTTACACAGCTCCGTGGGTACCCCTGTGAGCACCCCTTGCCAGGCCTGTCCTGGCTGGCACTCTGGCTCTCTTCTTCACTGGCAGTGAAGGCTGGGGAGGATTTATGGCAAGAAGAATATGTTCCTTGAGGTTCTGAACCAATGAACCACTAGAAGTGTGTCAAGGTGAAGAACATGTAGGGTCAGCAGGGACAGGGTGTGTGGTCCCTGCCCTCCCCACCCCCATGCACAGGGAAGGCAGAGGGACAGGCTGACCTGCAGAATGGGTCACTTCAATCTCCTGCCAGAACCTGAAAGCAAAGCTTACACAGGAACTGAACTGTAAATAAGTAGTTACAAGTGTTATCTATTTCTCTGCTTCATTCTTTGTATCTTGGGCACGAACACATTGTGGTCCTGGCTGCCCTCTCTCTCGTGCCAGGGAGTTCAAAGCTGTATCAGGAYGGTGTCAACATGATGATGAAAATATCTATTAATTTTTAATGGTTTTTGAGGCTGATGTGGATAAGCACAAGGTTAAAACTACACATTTTTTTAGACTGATAAAAAAAGAGGGGGACACACATGGCAGAGACATTGCTTGGCTCTGGTGGATTGAGGGGTTAGCACAGCTGGGCTCTACAGCCTCCTGCATGGAGCTTGGTGAGAGCTGGAAAAAGCAATGAAGTTGATCACATTATCCCAGAATGGTTTGGGTTGGAAGGGACCTTAAAGCCCATCTCGTTCCACYGCCCTGCCATGGGCAGGGACACCTTCCACTAGACCAGGCTGCTCAGAGCCCCATCCAGCCTGGACTTGAACACCTCCAGGGATGGGGCATCCACAGCTTCCCTGGGCAGCCTGTGCCAGTACAGTTGGTCAAACCAGTTGGTTACAAAGGGCACAGCAGCCTTTTGCCCACTCTCTTCACTGGCCAGAATGAGCCAGGAGCCAGTGCCTCCTCCTCACAAGGASCCCCGTGCCAAATCCTGTGCTTTATGTATTGTTTCCTACAAATTTCGCTACCAGGAAAAACCTAATGCGCTTCTGACCCACAAAACCCTCTCAAGCTGTGCCCTGAAACTGTGCCAAGGTGGGACGTGTGTGGTTGACATCCCATGGCAAAGCCATCACCAGTGTTTGCTCTGCTAGGACTTTGTTAGGGCAAGGGGAACTTGTGTTGTTTCAGGAACTGCAGTCCTCTGAGCCAGGTGTGTCTGGKATCCTGTGGAAAGAGCTGGGCTTGAAATCAGAAATGTTTTTTGCAGAACATACTCCTTGAATGAAAGCAATTTTGAAATTTGTTTTTGCAAATCTACACCTTCAGTAATTATAATAGAAGGGAAAAGCAGCCCCCAAAACTTTCAGAAAACCTACAATATAGYAATTATTTGCACAGGTTCATATGAGTAGGACATCCTGTTGCTGGCTGTACAAACTCAAGCACTCAAAGCCAGCACTCGATTAAAATTCTAAACCACTCTTGAACAGCTATATTTGATTGAAAAATAAAAATCACTGTACACAGTGTGCTACTTATTTGAAAAAGAAACTCACTGGGAATCTTAACAAACTGTTCACACTGATCTTGAAACAAGCAATCATTTCTCCTTAAGTTGTGGTATTTTGCTGAAATTTTGTACAAGCAATAATGCCAAACAGCTTAACAGTAACCAAAAAACTTATCAGTGGTAAGGAAGATTCTTTCTATTGATAACTCACATATTTTTCTGTTTGATTCATAACAATCACAAATTTTAGCTGATAATATATATTGTTTTTAGAAATTGTCAACTTAAGGGGGAGAGGGTATCCAATAACTTCTACAGTCAATTGATAAATGTGTTAACTGATATTTCCCACTAAGCATTTCTCAGAAGAAAGGCAGTKACCAGTACCAAGATACAAATAATGCATGAAAGAAAACCAGTGAACCTTAAATCTAATTTAGGGCCACTTTGCCATTAAGGCACTCACTCCTGCTGTATGAGGGAAGAGTTTGTCATGTGGGACAACGGGATGACGTGCTCCTTGTTTTTCCTTCTCACAGCCATCAGGCAYCTGAGCAAATGTGCCCCTGTGAGAGGTGTTGCCACACACCTTTCCCCTGCTTTGGCAGGCTGTGGAAATGGTGATGCTAACAGAAAAAAAAAAGCAAATATCAATAGGGCAATAGTTTAGGTACCTAGGAAAATCTAGAGGCATACCTAAAGAACTATTATGAAAGTACTATTTGATGTTATGTTACTTCACCTGCAGAGGAGCTGTGATACCCTCACTAAACAAGACAGAAAATCCAGGTAAGAAAAATCTGTTTTCCTCCTCAACCTGCAGCAGTATTTGTGGAAAAGTAATTTTGTGGTGGCGTCCTTATATCTGTGTAGGTGATGTGTATTGGAGATAAGGGGAAATGAGGGCGAAATGAAACTGTCTCTCTCATTTAAGGCTTTTGTGTTTAGATCAGTTCCACAGATCGAGTACAGGTTTTGAATACATAACACTGGGAGTCCAACTGCTGCTGAGCCCTCAGCTGGGTGCTTTTATGAGATTGAAATGAAACACTCAGACTATATTTAAATATAAAAAAATACATGCATACAYATATATATATATATGTGTGTATATGGAGTATTGTCACATATAATAGGCATTGACTGCTTAAACGAAAGTGTTTTACAAGGACAACTTTCTGCTGCATATTATTTTATGAAGGGAATAATTCTTCTCTATAAAAACAGCTTAAATGAGAAATATGCAGATCAGTGACCCGACTAAATACAATTTGGAGTTTGTTTCCTGCAGAGATTGATCTCACAGTCTGTGGGGGAGSGCTGAAGCTGCTTCTGTGGGGAACAGTTACACAAAATGCTAACAATAAAATCAAATTAATTATTAACATCAAAAATTTAAATGATATTACAAATACTTTTAAATCTTCATGTAAACATCATCAGTACTTGGATTTGGAGAGGGGCTTGTAGATCATTGATATTGGTGTTTATACCCTTGATCCTGGCTCAAATAAATCTTCTGTGAAGTCGCATTTCAACATATTTTGTTTAAGACATCATATATCTGCTAGAATTTAGAGGGAACAGTTAGAAGGCTGGGCTGAATCATGTACTGATGGAAATGTGGGATCCACTGAACTTGGTGAGGAACCTGGCATCAGCAAGGTTGACACCTGTTCACTTCTCAATGAAGTCCACACGAATTTCCCACTGATTCTCACCTCACACAACTCCAAACCACCACACACCAAATCACACCAAGAGCTGCTCATCTCAGTGAGAGCAAGGGAGGGATCTGAACCCTGCCTACAGTTTCAATATCATCTTTGCCCAATGTAGGTGTCACAGGTATATCATCACTTCACAATCTTTGTAAATACTACATTGCAGTGTCTTGTAACTATATTGAAGACATCTCAACGCCATTTCAGCAATTTTTTTTTTTTTTCTATAAAAAAACAAGGTCTCAGGAGCTGGAAGAAAAGTGTATGATACTGATGGCTGATGTGCAGCTATTTTGGAAACGATGTAAGTGTTTAGAAGCGTTCACCAAATGTATTTCACTAAAATATTCCTCCAGGTAAAGCGAGAAGGCGGGGCCAGAAGAGAATTAAGAACACTTTGTTTGAAATACTAATCTGGGCTAAAACATCAGTATAAAATCCTGGCTGCTGGTGCAGCAGCAATATCATACCTGTTTGTCAGAGGCCCTATGAAGGGGTTGGTCATCAGCTGCACCGTGGCTTTGGAAGCAAACAAGAGCCCRACTCGGACGTTTTCGTTCAGCAGCTCCTTGTCATCCCTGGGGCAGTCGGAGGGGGAAGGAGTCACACTGACTGTCATTGGCTCTGTCTGGGTCTGATGCAGCTCCCCGGGTTGTGTCTTGTCAGATTCGTTTCCAGTGACCATGGTGGAATTGTCGTAGTAGGAGAAGATGCTCTGAAAATTGTCCATCGTTGCTGAGGGGAGGTTGGGCTTAGTGGTCTGGATTTCTGTGGCATTTTTCTCGTGTTCGATGCTGTAAAGGTAACTGGGAATTATTGGCACTGGAAAAACAAATAGAATATATTGGCATCTTACTGTCAGGTTATTTGTACATGGAATCACCGAGTTTTCTTGCTTGCTTTGGCATTGGTCAGGAAATTCAAGGCCTTCCTACACAGCACATTCAGAAACACAGAACTGAAAGGAAAGTTTGCCCATGGGGGAGAAACACACCCATAACTCGGAAGTGCAGCTTAAAACAAAAACATTTGCATTATTCTTTAATTTTTGCCAGTTTTCGTAAGATTTCCCTAAGATTTTCTATAGACATCATTAAGCAAAATATAAGAAGTATCAAACCCCATGTCTGAAGACTCTTTGTTGCAYGTGACTGCACAAATCCTTTTATTAGACTGTGAAAGCATGAATTATGAGAAGAGCATTGGAATGATTATTAAACTAAAATATAAAACATACAATAAAACACATTTCTAAAATAAACCACAAGAATATTGATAAGTAGCATCCATATAGAAAAAAAGCAACATTCATCAAGTAATCAGAACCAATGTGTTGATATTTGCATATCTCCTTATTTTTTTAAATTTTACATTGAAAAGATCATCCAGAAGGAACCATCTTTACATGCTTTAGGATCTTAGCTGCAATTTAGTTGCATTAATGTACATCTCAGAAAATAGCATTTCAGACTTTGTGAAAACAGACATCAGGTTCATTCATTTTAACACAAGTGACAGAACCACCCCTTCCCATCCTGCATCTCGTCCTGAAAAATGCCACCCTCTCAAGTCTGCAAACTGTAATAACTCCTAGAGCTTCTAGCACACATATTACTAAAATTACTAAAAATAGTAATTAGCTAAGGTCTACCTTGTGGCATCAGCTTTTAAGCTGAAGGACCTCGAGAAATTCAGGTGTTTCATTCAGAAGCTGAGTCTGCAGCATCACCTGAGAGCTGGCTCTGCACAGATCAAGTCACTTCCAGGAGAGCCATGTGCATTCACATCTGTTGTGTGCAAATCCATGAGCCACTGGTTTCTCTGAACCCTCCTCTTTAAATTCATATAAACATTTGAATATGAGGACTTCTAAATCTACCAGTGAAAATTTTTCAATAGTTTTATTTGAGTAGAGTCCTGAATCTTGACACTATGCCACTGAAATCATTAAAAGTTGGATCTTACACTTTGATCCAAACTCGGATTATTTTATTAAACTAACTCRTATAAGTGCTTTTCTTGAAACTGAGTGAGATAGTTTTCTTATTAAACTATCATTTTCAGACCAATGTGGGAGAAAGAGGAACTATCACAAGGAAACAGGCATCTCCAGTGTTATCTAGCCTGTTGTTTCAGTTGCATGACCACAGGAGAAAAAAACGATGATGAGCTAAAAATACTGTTATCTGTCGTTCTGTGAAGTATTAGTGGCGTTTAGTACGAAAAAGAAAAAAAAAAAAAGTAGAGTTGTGAAGACCTTTTCAGACCATTCCTTATCCTGCAATTAACATGGAAATAAAGCGAGAGTTTGATGCCCACGGCGGCGTGTTTGCAACGCCTGGAACATAATTCGTGGTTAAAAAAAATAAATAAATAAGTCCGTGCTGGAAAACGTTGGGTTTGAGAGCATTAATCAAGCATTCAGGGGGTACATCCGTCGCCGGAGATTATTCCCGGCACAAACCTGGAGAGGCAAATCAGCCCAAGCCCATCCTACCTACCGACCACGGTGAGCAGCATGTTGTCCAGCAGCAGGGCGATGAAGACGATGAGCAGGATGAGTTTGCGGGACTGGCGGCTCTCCCGCAGCCAGCGGAGCAGCCCCAGCTCGCCCCAAGCCATGCTCGGGCCCGGCTGCGGACGCTCGGAGGCCGGCGGGGCCCGCGGGGAGCGGCGGGGACACGGGCGCGGCTCCGCGTCCTCAGCCCCGCTCCGGCTGCGCTCCCGGCGCGTCCCCGGCCGCCCGCTCGCTCCGGCCCGCTCGGCAACCGCGAGGAGGAGGAGGAGGRRSGRCRGSAGGAGGAGGAGGAGGAGGMGGAGGAGGAGAGGGGGCGGCACCTCTGGTCCCCGTGTGAGCCCAGGGAGCGCTGGAAGCGGCGCGGGGAGCGGGGGGCACTCCCCTCCTCTGCCCTCTTCGCCGTGTCCCCACCCCAGGCGGGGATGCTCCGGGACAGCCGGCGGCTCCGGCTCCGTGCGCCCAGCGGGATGTGCCGGCACAGAGGCAGAGCGGGGACAAGTCTCTGCTGAGACACCGAGGCGCATCAGTGCGGCCTCTGGCCAGCCTCATGGGACATGTGCCACGCATTGATTCTTTCCCTAAAATTAGGAATTTCGTAGGATCGCAGAGTATCTGAAGGGACCCGTTGGGATCATCGAGTCCGACTCCTGGCCCTAAGCAGGACACCCCAACAATCCCACCATGTGCCTGGGATCATCGTCCGAACGCTGCCTGAACTCGGACAGGCTCGGTGCTGTGACCACTGCCCTGGGGAGCCAGTCCCAGTGCCTGACCACCCTCTGGGGGAAAAACTTTCTCCTGATATCCAATCTAAACCTCCCCCAACTCAAYTGCATGACATTTTCTCGAGTCCTGTGACTTGTGATTCCTGCCCTTCCACTTCCCCTCATGAGAATGCTGAAAACCACRATGAGGTCTCCCCTCATTTTTTCTTGTCTGTTCTGCATGGCATTCCAAATGTTTGACTCAGCYTTATCAATTTCTTCTTAATTTATATCAAGAAAGAGATTAACCACAACGAACTGGCCAAGAAACATGTTTTAACAAAGCTTTGCATTTTTGTAAAACTCTGTTTTTCACATCACGTAACGCACTGCTTTCGTTTACCAAATACTGAGCTTTGTGAACTGTTCTTTGCTTCACTGAGCTTTGCTTTCAGAAAAACCCACTGAAGAGAGGGAAGTCTCTTAAGGAGTTCAACAGTTCCAGATCCAAACATCACACTGAAGATAATGACATCCTCACTACACAAGTCRTTTATTTCTGCAGCTACATTGCCTGCTGTGTGTGTTAACCAGTTYAGTGGTTTCCACTTGCAGTGGGATGTGATTTCACTGCTAATGCAGGTTTCTTAGGAAAGGTGCTCAAACTTCTGCTGGTGCCTCTGTGGCAGCAGTCATTTCATGCTGTAAACACCCACTTTGAGAACAAAAGACATTTACACTGAAATTTTAGCAATGTCAGTAACAGTAGACGATAATTTGTTATGGTCTAAATTGCTCTCTTAGGTCTTAATCCATCTCTGGGTGAARTTTAACAGGCCTTGGGAATGGGAGTAAATTTTCAGTATGGTGAGTTATTTGCTGTACACAGATTTTTCTAAACAGAATGAAGAGTAGGAGAGGATCTGCTGACAGCTGTCAGTAGCAATATTTTACCAGGAACACATGGGTTGGGTATTTTGTATTCCCAACAGTTCAGAGGAGAGTTAATTGTCAGAGGTGCTGTTGTTCTGWCACCTGTCAGAAAGCAGATGTGGAGAGAAATAAGATGCTTTTCTAACTATTCCTGAAGAGGGACATGACTGTAGAAGCAATTTGTTTCTATCTCTCAGCATTGTTGACATGACAGAGGGAACCTTCCTCCTGCCTCCTCTCTCAGTCCTTTCTTCTGGCATTTTTCTCCTCCTCCTCCCTCTGTTGCTGTGGTCCTGCAGCACACTGACAACATCTGGTCACTTTGCTGGGCTTTTCCATCACTCCTCCTTCCTGCTGTCCTGGTTTCTCTTGCCTTCAGCTAATTGATTGTTGGATAAATAATGCTAAAATATAAATGCAGAATCAGGCCTGTGCTATTAGCATGGGTAGACAGAAGAGCACTCGAAAACATTGATTTGCATGTGARGGTGCCTGTTTGTGCATGGATCCTGTTGCTTCACTGACCCAGCTGATGAAATTGTGGTTACCTCCAAGAAGTGAGCAGAAGCCTGCTCGGTTTGCTGCCCTGCAGGTGTGGACTGTATTCAGGCAAATAATAATTCCTTCACTGATATCTATTTATCTTTAATCAGTCATCTTCACGTCTGCTGAGGAACAAGCAGAGAAGGAAGAGGACCACAGCCAAATCAGCTGTTGATGATTTGGTTTTCTTATTGAAGTTTTTACTATTGGGTCATTTTTAATTAAGATTAGTCGCAAAAAGAGTGAAGAAAAGTCACGGGATTTTTTTTTCCAGTTGTTATTTGAAAAATGCTGGTCAGCTCCATCTCTTTTTCTAAGTCTCTACTCTTTATTTGCTTTGACTTCTTTAACTATACACATGCTCATTAGACCCATATTTAATAATGCTACCACTTTATTAATTTTAATAAGAAATTAATATGAAATAAACTTCTAATAAGGAATTTTTAAAATAAATAAGATCCGAAATTAGTTCCAGAAGCATATATTTGTTTAGAAATAAAAATTTTGAGGACATATAAACACTTCTAATCCCTGGAATTGTTCAAGGCCAGTTTGGATGGCGCTTAGAGCAGCCTGSTCTAGTGGAAAGTGTCCCTGCCTATGGCAGGGGTCTCAGAATGAGATAATCTTTAAGACCCTTTCCAASTCAAACCATTCTTTGATTCTATTGCAAGCACCAGGGACAAGTGGAATTTTGCTCATTTCCCTACAAGTTCCTTAAATGTTGAAATTTAGAAAAAAACACTCCTGGTTCTCAAAATGCAGGCTGAGAAATGCACTACCTTGCTGGCTTCTTTGGGAAAAGTAATCCCTTTTTAAGCTGTCTGCTTTTAAGATTTACATTTATTTTTAGTGCTTGGAGTTTTAATTTGCAATACTTCATAATTAACTTAGCTTTCTCTATGAATTAATCATTTGCAATTATTGCTATTGGGGAAAATTCCTGCTATAAATAATTCTTACAATTCAAGTTGGAAGGCATACCTGGCAGCTTATGTTTTACTAATAGCAATTAATATACTTAGTCAGCTTTTTCATGCTTTGCAGCTCTTTCCAGACTTTTTTTTCCTCTGTGCCCGACAGTCATGCTGCTAATTACTCTGTAGCAAGACTGTGGTAGTTAGTTCCACTGAATAATGCATCTCCTCTTCTCCRGGCACAGAGGATGTGCATTATATTTTAATCTGCAGAAATTATAACCTCCAGAAAGTGTATGTGTGCATGTGTATTTCATTGCTCGCTGTGGCATGTAATGTTCAGAGGAGAGAGGAAAGAAAAAGCAGATATTTTGCAGTTAAGAGAATCACTGACCAATTCATCGGTAACGCTAAACATTCATCAAAAATTATAAAACATTTATAAACATTTATAAACATTTATGTTATGGAAGAATGTTTAACTATAGAGGGGCAAGTATTTGTCCACATATAGATATGGTAACAAAAGTAATGGCAGAATAGACACCACCAATGCTTCATCAGTGGCAGTGGTTTCCTGATATGCCAGGTATATGCTCATCTTTTAGACTTGCTTGAAAATTTAACTTAAAGCAACCAAAAACTGATGAAGAAGGGTCAGATACCAACGCTGATTTCTCCTCCTGTCTTTCTGTGCTCTGTTGCTATTGCCTGTCTGCAACAGGAGAGGAGGGAAAGGCAGWGCCCTTCAGTCCCACACCCCAGGACATCATCATTTCTCTGCTGGCCTATTGCACCCAAAATAATTTTCATTCCTGAAAGGAAACTTTAACAAGAGCTGCATGATACCGAGGATTTAATGTGTCTGTCCTCATGAACTGTCCAGGAGAGCCATCATGCTGCAGGATGGCCAGGGAAGCTATTTTTAGCTTTCCTATGGCAGGCTCTGAGTACTCTGGTATTGCTGACCACAGGTTAGTGATGGAGAGATCTAACTCTGACACAATCTGACAAGAAAAGAGGCTCTGCCAAGCACATTAAAACCTGGAAAATAACTAGACTAAATAACACCTTGTTGTATCTGTTCTTTCCAAACTGGTATTCCGTTCGGAGTGAACACAACCCTGAGGGCACTGTTAGCTCTGTGATCAACGGGAAGATGGGCTGGTCTCAGTTTTACAAACCTAATTATTTTCTTCAGAAATCTGTCTGAAACTAAGAAGCATCTGACAAAAAAAAAATCTTTCCTATCCCTGGAGCTTAGAGGAATTCAGTCATTGCATGGGAATTGTGTTTCTATTGACTGCTTACATGTCTTTTGGAACTGGTGCCTTCTAGGTGGCTTTGCAAGAAAACACAATCCCCTCCAGGCACAAACTGTGAACTCCTTCTATTAAGAAAAATGTTTAATAATAAGAATGCAGTATGTGTTTGTATTTACAGACATATGAACATAAAGGGGTGTGTGTGTAAAATCAGTTACTCAGGTAATAGTGCACAACCCACTCACCCTGGGAATCCTTGTGGAGCCATTCCTTGTTCTTTAACACGGTTTTAGCACAACTGGCTTCTGCTTGTGTGAGAATGTTAAAACCAGCTGTAACTTTGTCTTTTTAAAGGACAAGCTGAGTGCCAATAAAATAAAATAAGGTTTCATTTGCCACGTTAAGGAATTATGATGTTACRGTAGAGTCCCTCTAATACACAACCATCAGCGAAAGTGGTTCCAAAAAGTTGGCTTACTTAATTAACACTTAAGTGCAAATCSCATCCATCATGGAAACTGAATCCACTCTAAAATCCTTGAATTGCCTGCCAGGCSCACATGTAAATGTATTATCCTGGAATAAACCCTGTGGAAAATTCGTAATGGAAAACAAGCCAACCAGCCCGAGCAGGTGTGACCTGCAGGCTGCTGAACACCGTGATTGCTTCCCATGGATCACAACTGGAGCAACACCTGGGCTGGACGTGCTGTGCTGGTGCAGCAGCCTCATGGGTCCTAATGAAATAATTATGGGACAAGAGCACAAAGAAACATTCAGAGCTTGCAAGGAAACAAACAACTGTAACGCAGGAACAAAGATAGGAGATCAGCTGGGGGACAAAAAGCTTTTGTATGGCCTTACTTATATTGCTGGCATAAAGGAAATCTTCAGAGCTTTATGTGATATGTTATATGTAAGTGCAGTCGATGAGAAATGTTAACTGCTTGGTCTGGAGGAAATCACATTTGTTTTACAGGACAAGGCCTTACRTTAAATATCCTGGTCTTACAGGAAAGATGGGAAGGCAGAAGAAGAGGGTTTTGCCACCTACACCTGCAAGTAGGAGCAATCCCAGACATACCTACAAAGTCAATGGGTTTTTCTTTTGGGAGGTGATAGAGGTCAAGTTGAAGGAAGATTGGTCAAATGTGCCAAGAAATAAATATATTCAAAGTAAAAATGCACAGCTGTCTGCAAAATATCTGAAGGTCACAAATTGACATTGAACAGCTCTGAATCCTTGCAAAATTCAGATCTGAGATTGTTCTGAATAATGCAGTAAAACATCATGAAATGTGGGGTGCAGGAGCTCTGCCTCTCAGCTACATGAGTGACTCACTCAGGACCTCCTTAGATACCTGAAACCACCCAAGGACTTACTCCCTCACCCATTGCTAATGGATGATATTCAAGGACGACTTCTACATCTGATACTTCAACAGCCCTAACAGTTACTTGCTTGTATAACCCCTGACTTCAAGATATGACCTTGCAGGACTGGATCTAAACTGTGCTAACAAAAAAAAAAAAAAGAAAGTATTTTAATATTTGAAAAAATAAATGTTTTCTGAGCAGTGCTMTTGTGTGTAACCTTTAATTAGAGATTATATTTCTCTGGAATATCCATTCTAGAGTCAATAAAGAGACATAAACTGAGTTTATATCCTACATGAGCTTGTTCAATTATAATTCTTAAKACAGAAAAACATGATTTACGATCTAGAATGACTGAAACCCCTTCCTTCATCAAATCAGGCATAATCTCCTAGCTATCTGCATATACAACTGGAAATGCTGTGGTAAATTTCTTCAGCCAAATTCCTTTTTAAAGATATTAATTGATTTTCTTCCACCAACAGTGTTTGTGGTTTTACACTGGTTTTCAACAGGAGATTTTTTTTGTCTCTTGAATCATACAATCGTCATATGAGTCTAAACACACTTGGAAAAATAGGAAGCCCTGCCTGGGAATATAAATTGCACTGCTGTGCTTAGTCACAAATGGCTGAGCACAATGAGATTTTACAATAAACCAGAAATGTCTGTGTTTTGTTGTGTCAATAAATGTTCCAGTGATGCTCTTAAAGACAATAAATTACTGTAATGGAACACTAYCCTCAGCATGTAGAAGTCATTTTCCACTTCCAGACATTCTCAGATTAGGTTTAAATTGCTATTAGAAAATCCTAAATGTGTTTGGTTGAAGAAAATGTTTTTAATGCCTAGAAATAATCTGACAGTGGCTGGTTAGGGCAGACTTAGCTGGAGTATTCCCGGGGAGAACAGTTTACACATATGGAAGGGAGCTTGGCTCCAACAGATCCTTACCACTGGCAGAGGGAACAATGCAGAGAGATTTCAGAGCCTGTAATTTCTTGCAGCTGCTCAGCTGAAGAGAAAACATGTCAGCCTGCTAAGGGAATCATTGTGAGGGACTGAGTTTGTGACAGGGGTGTGAGTCCTGGTCTGGGCTGCCCTTGGCAGAGATGTGCTCGTAACGTTTGTTCGCTGAAAACCTTTGAGGTGGCAGAATTAAACGGTGGACAGGGCAAGCAGGGCAGGATAGAAGGTGARCAGGAGAGGGAAGAATCAATGAGTGAAGGAAACAGCAGAGAACAGGATGGTGTACAAGCACTCACTCATTTGTAAGCAGAGCTGTTGGTTTCCCTGAGGATCCACTGAAATCCGTGGTGTATTCATCATTAGTGTTCATGTGCTCGTGGTGCCTGCAGCCTGGGTCTGAAGGTACAGGTCCTGGGGGTCTTACACACCCTCTTTTCTTCAGCACTGGCTTTAGCAATAGAAAATCAAAGCAGGACAATCCTTTTWTTTTTTTTTTTTTATTAATGGCTGCAATACTCAGGCCCCCAACAGTGTGTGTATTTACAAGTGTAACAACTGTGAATAATTTTCAAGACTGCCACACTTTCTGGTCCTACACTGAAAAATAAAGAGTTAACTAGAGATGCATAGCATTAAGAGGAACTTCTCTATCGACTTTCTGAGGTTTTTCAGAGTGAAATCCACAAGGGATTGAGAAGGAATTTCAGAGGGACTAATTAGCTTCATGCTCTATGAGAAGTATCACTGCTAAACTTAGACTCTGCTGGACTGCACTGTCTTCCACACTAATGACCCCCAAACATGGAGCAAATTATTCTTTCCTGTTCAGTGCCCGAAACTGATCCCATGCATTCAAATTCAAAATTACATTTCCCTCAGCATAAAGCCTGCTTTATTTCTTATTTTATTTTGCTTTGTAGAACCCTGAAATGAAAGGAGAATAAATTGATGCTSTTAATGGATAAATTTCCATTAACTATAGCAGGGCTTGCCCATACACGTGATGTTTGGCCTGTGCTGACATCAATGAAAAATAAAGGTCACCATTTTTTGTCAGAAGCCATGAAACCYGGCTGTGCTACCTCCTGTTTTATGTCAGTGTTTCAAGGTTTTGTACGTTTTGTGCAGTCTTAATGTGATAGATAATTTTGCATAGTATGTGCAGGGGTCCATGAGCATGGACATGTAATATCACATTGAAACATAAACACATGTATTTGCATGTATGTGTGGATACATTATATGTATAAAGTGAGATCTGTAGTTTTGTTTTCAACCCTACTTTAAAAAAGCTACTTATACTATATGCATTGCAACTGTACATTTCTATTGCAGCATATTTGACTGAGCTTTTCCTGATGTCCTTATGGACATTTTCCAAGGGAACACAAAAGGCAAAAGCGTTAATAAACTCTGATTCTGAAGCAATGTGAAATGCATTCAGGAAAAGAGGAAGCAAATATGAGGCAGAAGTCTCCACACAGTGAAGAAAATTCCGGCTGTCAGTGARCTTGCTGCATATTTTTATGTGAGATTCCACTTTTAAGGACCAAAACTTTCCTGGTGCGTTAGGTCTGCTGACAGTGACAGCTTCTCAAGGCCACAGGAGTCCTAAGATGAGCCCTCAATTGTACATGGTCTAGAGGATTTCCATGGATCTTCCAGGGGAAAGCAGTTCAATAAAATGCTTTGTTACACTCGTATTTTCTTAGATGCCTTTATTCTTGCCATTGTATCCGAGTAATGCAACAGAGGAGTGAAGCTGGCGTGGTGTCAGAGGGTTAAAAAACAGGGATACAATGGCAAGGAATCTCAACTGGTTGTGCCTGGCATGTAGAAAGGGAGTGTGTAGGCRTGGAGCAGGTGGTATCAAGGAGCAAAACGCCATCAGCCTTAACTCAGGTGAGAAAAGAGATCAGCAAGGGCCCTCCTGGAGATGGGAGTTTGGAGCATCTCTCAGGTGAGACCCCACTCAGTCATTGGGAGCTCTGATCAGCACCGACCTTCTGCACAGAGTCCAGGGAGGGACTGATTCAGGCCTTCGACGTTGAAAAGTTAACTACAATAACAGAGCTCATGCTGAGTCAAAAGATGCATCTGTTCAAACTGAGAGGCTGTGAACTGTGAAAACTAAGTCAAAGCCAGAGCTTTCCCTGAAAGCATTAAAAAGGCTTAGTTTGGCAACCAGAGATTTTTTTATTTTGATATAGCAGAATGCAACACAATGGATAAGACCACGGAAGCCATGAAATGGAAAAATGTGATTTGCTGAACACTGCATTTGAAAACCTTCAGTACATCCATCTTTATCCAGGGACCAGCCCGTGAGCAGGAGAGTATTTCCACAAAGGAAGTGAAGGGATTCCTCTATGCGTGACATCAAAGGTATTAAATTTTCACTACACAACATTTTTGCCTTTCTGAAAAGGCAAGAGAGAACTTATGTAAAATCAGGATTCTGTGACATGGAATATCTCCTTTGTCACACAATCCTGGCTTTATTATTTAACCTATACCATTTCATACWATTTCCCCTTCAGTTTTCCCGTGTGAACAAAGCCGGCGACACACGAAATATTTGGGGGCAGCTTTTCCATGGCCCTAAATCCTTCTGCCTTCCATGGCAGCTCACCGCCACCGATGTTCTGAGCCGGGGCAGGTCATTTTACCCCTGTGAAGTTTAAATATTTCAGGAGAGGGAAGTTCCACGGTTAGATATTCAGACCTGACAAATGTTGAGCACCCTAAGTGTGAGGTGTGGGTGGAGGTGACCATCCTGCAGGTGTCGGGACACAGTCACCAGGCCTGAGCAGGGCCGCCTGGGGCCGAGGGGCTCGACCTCCGCCCGCCCTGTGAGGCTGCCTGGGCTCTCTATTACATTAAACATTCCACATTTTCCAGTCACCAGATTTTCCCTGCAGGAAGAGTCAGTCACTGTCAATATTTATAAAGCCCGCTGAGACCTCCTCACTGTAGGGCAGAAGGAGAGAAAAGTGTTTCATCATTATGAGTTCCCAGCTCTTCAGTGACATTTGATGAAATCTTATTAAGCGTAATTATATTTCAGGGGAGCACGTCTAAGTTCTAATGAGCCTTTATAGTTATTCATTATCCGATTGCTTCATTTTCATTTTCCAAAGGTTTGTTTGCTTCATTCAGCTAAATTAAGGGAGAGACATTTCCACAGCCTCTTCCCTTCAACTTTCAGGCCTTTTGCTGCGTTTTATGGCTCTACGCCGGTGAACATTTGCAAAAAGTTTCTTGATTTTTAGCTTCTGGGGGGTCCTATCATACGCGAGAAGTTATGGACAAGAATAGCTTCGTGAATAACAAGCACTTCCAGGTTCGCAGGCTACATTTTTTTTGGTTTTTACTGAAGGAAATTCTGACATAAAGAAAGCGGGTTTTGCGTTTTCAGGAATGACTGCAGTTAGTGGGACRAAATCCAGGCACTACAGATGCTTCACACAAGAACTATATACAGATTTAAGGCAGAAATCCCATTTTGACCACATATTCTGTACTGAAAGGGAAATGGACGGCGCATCACACTGACTTGTACTAAAGATGAATATCTTCTCTGCCAGTCTGGATTAGTTCATTATTTAAGTCCCTGAAGTGGGAAAGGGGGCTCTGGATTTTAACAGGAGTGCATATCTTCATTCATTTCTTCCTTCTCTTCTTGTGCCTTTTTCATGAGGAATCAAGGTAAGGTATATTCACTGAAAGCTGCAAATTATATCCATAACTATAATTTTAATTATAATTAACTATTTAGATTGCCTGCAGTAAAGAAGGCGAAGAAGTGATTAAGGTGCTAATTGGCTTCTGTGTAATGATGTGTTCCCAATAACTTCTTCTGACTCCTGATTAAAAATTCTTTTTTGTGGGAAATGAAGTATGTTTGAAATCATACATTGTGGACAATCACCATAAGAAAAAGCTTCTGATAAGAAATACGAAGCACCAAAATATTAACAAAACATAGTTTTTCAACATTGTTTATCTGCAACTGATTAAGCCCCTAAAATAAATATTCCTAATTTCCTAAATTAAATATTGATTTTTTAAATGTAAAACCTTTTCTTTTTTCCTGTTTCTTCTCAGATTGCCATGTAAGTACACTGTAGCAGATCCCATGTACTTTGAGACATAGGCAACCCAAATCGAGGATCTGAGAATCAAACTCCTGTAAACTTCAGGAGTTCTGGAAATTCAAAGTTCACATCTAGGTATTTCTAAATAGCCCTTGTTTTTGTTATGAGCTGGACATCTTCTGAATTCTGGGCTGTTCTCAGTCTCAGTTTGAATCCAATTGTATCTTGAACACCTCTCGAATTTCACCTGTAATTAAAGACTATATGTTTTTCTTTCCGTATGATTTCTCTTCATCAAAAATAACCAGGTACTCCCACTTCTTTGCAAAAAAAATTACCTCTGATTTAGCTCTGCTAGAGCCTGCATCTACATGAAAGGAGCTTTCACCAGGCTGCCTCCATCACCTCTATTCTCAATCACGGTGTTTGCATAGACTCTCTTCACAAGAATAAATAAAAGAGAGAAAGCAAAGTAATAAGGGGAAAATTCAAGGATAAAAGAAATAATTTGCAATCCTAGTTAAGGCAAAGCATGATGCTAGATCTTTGTGTTTCAGATAACTCAAACCAACTTCAAAGTTAGACTCTCCAGGCAGGATCAATATCCATAGCAACTAATTGCATTTACTGCACCTGCTGGAAAGTGCAGAGGCTGTGTCCATGAATACCAGAGTAACCAGGCTGCTACAAAGAACACAGAGCCTGGCTGAAGGTGTGTCCTTGAGCACCTCTGTGCCAACGGGGTACTTCAGGATACTGCTGCTGATGCTCAGACTCCGTCGTGTTTTTAAGGAAAATATTGTCCTTTCTGTTCTGCTGTTCTTGACACCAAAAGCATTCGCCAAAGAAGAATTAAAGAAACTCTGCTGTCCTCTCTCAGCCCATGATGAGTACGAAAGCCTTGGCAGAGGTGGCACACACAAATTGCTGCCTGCTTGATCATTCATTGGGCAGTGCCACTTCCCCCTTGTGCTCCTTCACGCAGCTCTCCCTCCTCTGTTTGGAGTAGATTACACGCTACTCAGGGCAGGCATTACCTTTATATTATTCAATTATTCCATAGCAAAAAGGACTTCTAGTCCTGGTCTGGGACTACAGGCTCCCTCCATACAGGGACTAATACATCCATAGGGATTTATTGTTAGTGTTTGCAACACTCCTCTCTCAGACAGCCCTGAGCTGAGCGGTTTGTTCCATTGCAGACTGAGCATGACCTAAGTCCAAACAGCACTTCTATCAACCATTCAGCAGCTCTGTCCTTAAAATGTTTACAAAAGCAGAACAATATCCTGTAGCTGGAACTTCTACTTGTGGATATTGCACAAGCCGAGCACACCGCCTTGGGGTTTATCACACACTGTAATTCAGCTGAATTTCTGTATCAGACAATAAGACATTCAGTGTAAATGGCTGATAATATTAGAAAGTCTTTTGTGTGTGATTTACCTCTATTTGGTTACACAGATAACACGCTTCTGTTTCTATTTGCCAGTTTTAAATAAACAGCTTGTAGAATCAGAAAGAGAACAGGGTCTGAAATATATAGAGATCAATAAACAGCAACAAAGACGTCTTTCAAATGTTAACATTTCCTTTCTGGGTTCCGTAAGCCTTGCCAAGAATTGCCTATGGATGTGTGATCCTCTTTAAAGCACATTGCTTGTGTGATAGGTGTTCAAAAGGTACCTTTATGAAACAGATCGTGCTCTTTCTAAAATTTGTTTGTCCAACACAAATTAATTGACAAATGTTGATTAATACTCACCAAAACAATCTGGTATAACTCCTGAGCGGTTTTTTTAGTGCTTTCCAGCCATTCCTTTCTAACAAGAGAAGCACTGGGTAGGTAGCAAAATTAATGCTTGAACTCATTTTCTGTGCGTGTACAGTCCCCATCTCCCTGAGTGTGCGAGCAGCCCTTCTGCTTTATCTCTGCCCTTATCTGACAGTAGCCACCGCCTGGGAAAGCACGGGATGCTGCTGCTCCAAGTCACGGAGTCACAGCCGCGAACGTCAATGGGGACACTGACGAAGCCCAGAGTCATAAAATCTGCGTCGGGAAGATGGATTTGGGTCAGTTTTYGTCCCTCTGCGCAGCCCTGGATCTGCAGAGCAGCGCAAGGGCCCCGGCGCTGATGCTGCCCCGGTCCCTCTCGGAAGCCCTCGTTGTAAATTCACGCTGCTCTATCCCACAGCAATTCCTGCCCGGATTTCTGTCTGGACCGATGTGGGAATCGCCCTGGAGGAGGCAGGGGGAGAGGGGAGAGGGCAGAGAGGGAGGGCAGGGGAAGGGCACGGTGGCCGCTGTGTTTGCTCTGCATGCTCAGCCCCTGCCCTGCCTCTCCCTTCCGAGGCAGGCACAGGGAAACCCTGCGAGGTGCAGCGCCGGGGGACTGCGGGGACAGCAGGAGGGGCAGCGCGGGGCCATCAGCACGGACCCGCACCCACTCTGCCCCCTCCTCTCGGAAAGGTACCCCAAGGTCTCCTCCACGGCCCGGGAATGACACTTAGGAGCGGTCACCGCTGGTTAGCATCTCCTTTTCCTTCACAATTTCAGCAGCGATCCCCAATGCACTGATTGCCGCTGCCGGCAGCCATTCCGTTTCCCTGTGCGTTATTCCTGCGTCCAGGGCAGGGAAAGTTCAGCATCCGGAGCAGCATTCGGAGGGGTGGTAAGGTCGCTGTTGTTCTGGGGTGGGGCTGTGGCGCAGGAGCTGACATTTTGTGTATTCACATCGGATCTGCCTCATGCAGTCACGCTCAGCCATGCTACCGACCGGGAATGATTCGAGTCCCGTGGCCTCTACCATTGTAACTTGAATTCCACTAAAAATAGCAATAATAAGGGAAACCGGAGACATTTAAGCAGGAGTCTGGGCCGAGTATAAGCAAGGATGGAAGAGTACAAATAAAAGATTATCTGTCCTCTGAAACACCCACCTTTCCTGCCAATTCAAATATTGACCGGCTGCAGAACAGCACAAATCACGGCTTGCAGTGGGAWGGAAATGGCAGAGTTTGCTTCAGAGATAACCCAGGAAGCAAGAATGATGTTTGGAGGCTTCCAACGAAGGCCAGGGCTCCAAAACAGAAATAAAGGCACTGTGTGCATTGAGGGGGGTATCTCAGGGATGTTTTTTCAGTGTGAAATCTRAGTGGAGACATAAATTTCACCTCCAGGCTGCATTGTGGCATTTAGTATTCATGGAATAGAATGTCCTCAGTTGGAAGTGACTCACAAGGATCATCAAGTCCAACTCCTGGCCCTGCACAATGGTGACATCAGCTTTAAAGAGTGATTGTGAGAACATCCTCCATGTTTTTTTCCATGGACATGGTGGGAAATGGATGGGGAACTGACCAGCCTGAAGAGAAAACTTGTGCATTCAGGGTACCCTTCAGCCAGATCCATTTTCGTTCTCTGTTCCTAATCCTGAAATGGTAGCAAACACCTTCCCATTGAACTGATTAATCATCTGAAGTGATTGTCCATCTCTCAGTTGTGTATGGGGTGTGCTTGGTGACRTGACTTCCAAGAACTCTCCTGTCTTCCAACACACCCTGAAGTCAGCATTGTTCTGGCTGTGCTAGGGTTTGTTTTGACCATTATTGTAACTGTAGTGTGATGGATGGTGGTTTGACTTCTTAAAATTTTTTGTATGTGTCCAGTGATTTTTTGTCAATACAAGACAATACACTTCAAAATAAGTGTTTCTGTCTGAGATGTTCATTTTTCTAATGCTAGAAAGGCCTGTAGAGATCAATTATGGGAACAAAGAATTAGAATCTAGCCCCTCCTCTGGTATTAACTAAATCTTTTATCCTATGGTGAACAAACAGCATATTAGGCTTTGCCACAGTCCTCAAAGGTATTATTACCACACTTCAGTGGATRAGGGCAAATAAAGCCAAGAAAGGCTGTAATTTGCTTTGGGTCATTTAGCCAAAGTGATGCAAAATAAGAAACAGAACACAAAATATCCTGTTCTCWACGATGTTCTCTTGCCAGTGCTTCCCCTGCTGACAGGCAGAGCAGTGTGGGCAGCGCTGCTGCCCTGCTTGGCCCTCCTTGCACACGAACAGGGATTGCAAAGGCCTCAGTTTTCACTGGCTGCCTCCCACATGGGTTTGGGTGGGTCTGCCTTAGGAACTGACACTTTGTCACCTCCTCTGTCCCTGCTTTGGGCAGTGACCTCCAGATTCCTCTGGAAGAAATGCTTTTTCAGGTCCAGAGGAAGRGAGCACCGCTGTGGAGTCAGCAGACCCGGCTGCTGGCTCTGGCTCTGACCCTGGGCTGYTGTATGGCTTTAAGTTTTCTGTGCCTCGGTTTGCCCATTCATATAGGCATGATTAGGAAATTTGAGATTTTTCGATACTTCCTATATGTTTTTTTTTCTAAAAGGAAGGTTAARATAAGAATTGATTGAGGAGCATCTTAAAACCTATGCTCTCTCTGTGCAGATAAATGCAGGRCATCACACTAAATTATCTTTGTGCCCCCTTTTTGCTTTAAAATCAATAACAGGTGGGCTGTTCTGTGTAAGGTATTTTGTTATTCTTTCCTTCCTAAACTTCATTCACACGCTCCTCCTTGCAAAGTCCCCAACTAACAATCCCACTGTTCCAGTGCAAAAAAAAAAAAAAAAAAACCCCTTGTTCCTAACGTTGCGCGGGATTTTCTACGTGGTTCTCTGGTTGCCAAAGCAGACGGGCACTGATGAACGAACGGGAAGGTTTGGCTCCGTCTCAGCCGTGCCATCTGGTGGCACTGGGGCTTCCCGAAGGAACCAGGTCTGCTTGCACCATCTAGTGGCTCCAGGCAACCRAGCCAAAGGGATTTGCTGTCCCCAGCCCACATCCCCAACGAGCCTGAATAATAAAAAATAGAGACGAGGCGTTCGCAATTTCAGGTAACTCGAAGTGAACACAGGAAATGCAAAAAGCAAASTTACCTACAGAAATAWGAGAATTTTTTAAMGATAWATTYTTTTTTCCCTCCTTTTTTTATTTAMYATTWCGACCATTCAAAGCAGAAAAAGCAGAGTCCATGAGAAATAGATGTGGAGGAAAGTTCTTCCACTATAACACAAAAAAAGGCAGCAGTCCAATCTCACTTCCAAGGGTCAATATTATGGAGGTCGGACTGTGATAATTATCACCCATCCTTCCTTTTGCAGTTGCTTAAGAACAGTTTTGCTCTCCTCCAGAGAGAAGTAGAGCTGTGAAAGCAAAGCTACAGAGAGAGTATCTCATCACTCTTASCGAGTGAAGAATAGAAAGAAAGGGACGTTGCTAGGAAGAAATGTTAAAGAAAAAGATCATTTTCCATAAATGCATTTCTATCGTATTTCAGTGGCAACAGTACTAATGAAAGAAATAACCCTCAGATAAGGATGGTTTGTGTTGGGATCAAATAACTTGGGTTTTTTCCTGAAATATTCCCGGGAGTAAATACCTCTGAGCCTTTCACTGTTATTTCTGCAAGTTTCATAGGCTGAGGTCTAAATATTCGACTGTATTCAGACAGGGAGAGTATGACCTGGCCAAGGCACGTGGCAAAGCCTAGAAACAGAGCAATGCTCAGCAGATCCTGGCCCCAGTGGGACCAGTGCTGTGCCAGTGAGATGAGTTTTGTGTGGTAGAAGCGGCACCCTGTGCACCCCTTCGGTGTTTTACCCCCACCATGGAGCTGTCTGAAAATCTGACCATTAGKAGAGAAGTTCTGGCTGTTGTCATGGTGCGAAAATTTCTGTATTTACTGATGCCAGTGCTTGCTTCACACCCTGTTTATGCCAGTGCTACCAAAGACAAGCAGTGAAGACACAGATTTGATGGGGGCACAAGCCCTGAGAGGTGCAGGAAGCCCAAGCCAAAATATCAAAATCAGTTTTCGGCAGCCGGAGAAAATTTTCTGAAATGTGTGACATTTCAGAATGTCACAGCAACTTCAGTGTGGACAATTCTGCCCTGTTTTTCCTCTCATCTTCTCTTGGATTCATTCCCGTTGCTCAGACCAAACAAGGCTGGGGCAGAGCTGTTCTGGTGGGTGACTGTGATACCCAGACTGACGCACAGGAGTGTTTGGTTCACCTCTTCTGAGGGATGGAGGCTTGGAGCAGTGCCCCAATCCCAGGAGAGGGGCCTCACTCGCAGCACCCAGTGTCTTTCCAGGTTAGTCTTGAGTCAGCTCACTGAGAAATGGCCTCTAATTCCTCTGGGAGCCCAGAGCTGGCAGCTTAGGGGAGCCCTGCCAGAGGGTGACCTCAGGACCTTCATTCCTTCACATCCCTCCTCACCACGCTTCATAAAATAATTATGTCTGCTCAGCTTCGAGGGAGGTTTAACAATGCACCCACGAAATCCAGAGTATCACTTCTACACTCAGCATGAAACAGAGGGTATTATTTATTATTGCATATTATTTTTCAGCGAGTGACTTTCCATAATAATGTTGTCATGGATGCTGAGGCAGATGTGGGGAGTGCCCACAGTGGGAACCACCAGGAATCTTCCTCACGCACCATTATGGAGATGAGGGCGAYTAAAGGCCATGACTACACAGGTTTTATACAGTCAGCACCTCCCTTGGCTTGACTGATGGTACTGTCTTTGAAATGCACTGAAGCCTCTCCAAAGACTTCAGGAGTACAACTGGAATGGCAGGAGCTGCATTATTCAGGGACAGAGTCACATTAAAGGTCTTTGGTTTTCCTTTGAAGAAAATAAGAGTTTTGCAATTGTTGTCAGTCACTCTGAGTTTTGGGAATTTACCTGAGCCATGGATGCAGCACCTTGTTCTCTCACCGTGGAGATCCATTGACGTGTCAGAGGATGGAAAGCATCCAGGAACAGAGAGGCACTTGTGGCTGTGAAGTTCCAGGTGGTGTTTAATGGATTCCTACAGACTTCTTCAAAAACAAATGATTCATTCCTCAAGACAGTATAATATATATAGCAACACATTTCCTGCTAAACCACCTGGACTGAACTCTTAGTAAATGATATCCTTCACTCAGAGTAGCCTCTGAGTCATATTAGACCATAAGTACACAGTGACTTGGGAAGCCTTTCTAGGAATTCAAGCCCTTGCCATTTGCCATAAAGTGTTGGTTCTGACTGTCCTCCTGAACTGTGCCCTACACCTTGCAGAGGCAACAGGAGCCTATTTGGTTTAAAAGGCTCTGRGACTTTAAGAGAACTTCAGCTCTAGCGGACAGTTTTTTATGCATATTGCTTTCCACTTGCACGTACAAATTTAACTTCCCTTCGCTCACTGTGCTTTCTGGGACTAAAAATTAAATTTAAAAAGGCAGTTGGTCCAGAGAGGTTATCCCTGTGTTAATTTGCAGGAAGGAGCAGGGGTGTACTCTCTAGACTGCAGGGACCAGAGATCTCTCTACAGAGCTAACAGACTGAAAGGATGCATCTTGCTTTGCTGTCTCCAGAGATCCAGATAGGACTGCAGGGACCAGAGATCTCTCTACAGAGCTAACAGACTGAGAGGATGCATCTTGCTTTGCTGTCTCCAGAGATCCAGATAGGACTGCAGAAGTGGAGGAAGGGCTATCCTATATCCAAGAGCTTCTCTCCTTCCCAGGTGTGACAGTTCTAACCTATCAGACCATTTGTGCACTGCCCAACTCACTCAGACATCATAATCTACTTTGCTTTGCTTTCTTTTCCTTTTCATGCAATACTGTTGTTTCAAGCCCTTCTTGCAATGAAACTCCTTGACAGCTAGGCATCTTTCTGTACAACTTTGGCAAATATTTCAAAGAGTGAACCAGGAAGGCTCTGAATGGAAATGTCTYCTTTAAGGATCTATCAGTCTCTCAGTCCCTTCTCCACAACAACAAGCATTGAAGTGTGGTTGCTTTTCTGACTGATCTCTTTCCTACACCTGTTCCAGCTTAGTTCTAAGGCAATTCTTGTCTGTGAACAAGTGATGTTCACAGATTCCTGAGCACAGATTCTCTTCTTATAAATCACTTAATCTTGGCAATATAATAATATGACTATAAACACTTCTATATAAGTACTTCTCTAACGTATATGCCTTCTAGTCCAGTCTCATAAAACGTGTTCGATGATTTGCAGTTTTGCAAGTTTATCACATTTTTCTTTCCCCGGTCTAGAGGAGAAAAGCAGTTTCCTCGATCCGTGCGTGTCAAATTCTTGCCGTGCTGGATTACACCACTCTTCCAGCTTTGCAGGCAACTTCAAGCACCTTGAACGMGAGCTATGCATCACTATGAAAGCCAAATTAACATCTGAAGGCTGACAAACTCGTGCTTTCCTCGGCATTCAGAGTCATCCCGGAGATTAATGCAGGGATCGCTGAAGATGTTTATAAATACTAACACCAGAAGCTAATGCATTGGTCAGGCACTCACTGATGGATTGGCCAGGTCAGGTGTCCGCGAGCTGGAGCACAGCTGGTGGGGTGGAGTGACGCAGCTGGAGGAGGACAGACGGGCAGGGCAGACACTTCCCGTGTCGTGGAATTCCATGGTGTTGCACGGGGCTTCTGCATCCACGGCTCCGATTTCACTCGGTTCCTTCTCTTTTTGAAATACACCGCAGCTGCTCCACAGATCTCCTCCGTCTCCCAGTGACACATATTTGTGCACGGGCCATGAGGAGTTTTCCTTTCTTGCTCAGCCAGCACGGGCAGGAAGTGATAAGGGCTGCTTGGGTCCCGGAGATGCACGCTGCAGCAGGCTTGCAGCTAGAAACTCTCAGATAAAGGACGGTGATTTAAAGTCCTTATCTAAGATGCTCCCTGGAACTGCCATAATGAAAGTAATAAACTCCAGAAATAATAATAATTATTAACAGCRTTCAAACAGCCTGACCCCAATCCCATGCTGGGTTTATAATTTAGTGATTTTTTTTTCCTGACTTCGACAGAGCTGCTTCCCTGTGAAACTGCCGAAAGTGAAATCAGAGTCAGGGACCAAATCTTTTGGCCTCCTTATTTATAATTGAGCTGCTCTGAAAGGTTGTACAGCCCCTTGGTGATGCTATTCAGACTAAAAAGCAGGTGTGATTTTTAGATCAAAGCAGCATTTACCAAAGTCAGCCACTTCAAATACTTCTGTGTGAAGTGACAGGCTGGAGAATTTTACAGGAACAGACAGACTCCTTAATGGGTTTTTTTATGACACCTTTTTCCAAACAGGAGAAACTCCAAGAACAGTTTCCAGCACGGTTTCCCATTCCCATCAGTGAAAGCTTATAACTGAAAAAATAAAGTGCCTGACTTTAAAAAGCCAATGACAACAGCAAACCTAGCCACAGAAAAAATAATGCATAACCACGTGACTGCTTAATGTAGGTATGAGACACATCTTGATGTTTTTCTGGTTTTGACCAAGAAGAACTTGGATTAAGTGAGAAATTTCCTTGTCTCCAGAGTYTGTGATCATGTCCCGATTTCAGGTCAGTGCTGCTGGCCTAGAAAAATAGCTGGCCCTTTCATGAGAAAAAAAAAGACAAGTAACAATCATCAGTAATTTAGCCAGTTTTGTGTAGAAAAAAACCTTTCCATGAGAGGACTGTTTAGGCATGAAATAGCTCCTCTGAAATGAGGATCAAAGTGATTAATGGCAAAACGTATTCTATTTGTCACTTGTGTGCAAGCCTGATTTTCCTAAAGCACTGTGAGCTTTGCCATGGATATCAAGATCAGAATTCAACCCTCTTCTTCTTAAATAGCATTTAAAAGTGGCTTTTTTACAAGGCAAACACATGTACACACGCCAGTCCTTAATCCCTTTGAGCACAAAATGTGTTCACTTCCTTGGCAGAGAAAATTGCTATAAAAACCTTTTGGCAGCGTAGCTTTTCTTGCAGGGGAGGTAGAAGAGAGCTGCTGTTGGGTGTCAAATGTTAGCCCAAGCATGCACTCTATCTACAGACCTATTCAGAAAATCAGAGTTCTTAGTACAGCAAATTATGGCCTGCTCTTAATCTCCGAGGAAAATTCATGGGCCTCCATTTTCTCTCTTATTTCCTCTTCCCAGGAATTACAAGGCTGTCTTATCATGAGACTGTTTAAACTGTTTGAGAAACATTTTTCAGCATTGCTTTGTCTGAAGCGGATCATACCAGTGTTTGGTGTTCTGATGGGAGACATGGAAAAGCTGGGAATGAGCCTTGGAGAAAGCCAGTCCTGCTTCATCAGCGGAGTGACCTGCCTTGTCTGTGTGTGAGGAGCTGGAGTTACAGTGACAGCGTGGGAGGATCACAAAGAGCTTTATCTTTCAGGTCTTTCCCTTCTTACTCACATGAATGGCTCATCTCACSGAGTCATTCAAAGGTGAAATTGCTGAAGCCTTTTCAGGAGCCCTCTCTTAACCATCAACATTTTGCGGTTCAGCCAAAAAATCCCTCTGTAGACTCAGATTTGCTTTGAGAACACTTACAACTTCTGRCTGGCAAGTGTATTCGGAAAACTATCCATTAAGCATCAGTGAAATCTAGGCAGTCAGTGCTCTCCTGAGGCTTTGGATGGCTGTGTGAGAGATAAACAGCCTAAACCCGTGTGTAATATCAAGCTGGTGAGCAGAAGGTTTGATACACACACTGAATTCCCCAAACTCCCAAATGCCTTTAGCAGCAACACCTTCTGTTACTTGCCACAAGACAAGTGTAAAGTGGGGCAAATACACAACSTGAGTGTCTTATGCCCACAGTCAGAGCCTCCAGCTCTGGAACTGTTTCTGAAATATTTGTGACAAAATACAGCAAGCAGGTGGCTTTCCCCCACAGGGCACAGATCAGAGAGCGGGGTGACAGTCTGTATGGCCCAGCAGACCAAGCAACTCCCTTCCAGCAGCACATCGAGTACACTGGCAATTTAATATGCTGATTTTGTGGTGTTCTCTCTCTCAGTTTTCCTGTTCACASAGGACTTTTTGGAAGCAGATAATGTAATGAATCAATGTTGTTAGCATCGTTACCGTGATTTCTCATCAGTAGATGCTTAACACAACAATTCATTTTTCACTGTCAGATTTCTACTCTTTTCTTCTTGCTTTGCTTTCCCTTCCCTTCTTGCCCATTGCTTTCCATTTCCCCTGGACTTTGGTGCATCCTGAAAATGCACAGACATAAAGTTTTATGCACAAGTTCAGTGTTGGAAGGATTTTGCCTCTGGCCAGACATTGAGAGCTTCATTAGCTTGAAAAAAAACCTAAACTAACCTCAAAAGAACTGCATTTTGTCTACTTAGAGACTGAATTTTTAACTCAAAGAAAAAAAGAAAGGAAAAAAAAAAAGCCCAGATTCACATGCAARCCCATAAGGACACAAGCCAACTAACATTTGTTCCAGCACTTCGTAAAACTCCCTAACGAATACCACGTGCAGACAACCAGTTATTGGCACGTACAGGCAATGCATTCATGGGCTKCATTGCTCATGAAGGTCTGCACTTAGGCCTCAGGCTGCTATCCTAAAAATATTGGCTTCATATATGAGAGATCTGCTGTGATTTGCTGTATGAGTGATGGAGCAAATTCCTGGTATGTCTGCCGCTATCTGTGCCCATGTACTTTAACAGAGATAATTGAAATTTCTCCTGAGCAACCTGATCTCCCTTGCTCTGTGTGTAAATGCAGGCTGTCATGCTGGATGGCTTGAAAAATATTTTTTCTGCCTTATATGTGGTGCATAAGGTAAGGAAGAAGTGAAAGGTAGCCCAGCTAAATACTTTAAATTGCTCTTGGAACTTAGCATATCCTGGCAGAACATCTGAATACAGACTGTGGGATTGCTTAATAATAGTAATAATAATAAAATTAATAATAAAATATTGTTACTTATATATAAGAATAATACATAAAAATAAAAATTTACTAAAGCCAGGGAAAATTATAAGAGCCATCATTCTGGGTTCATAGAACACTCATATTGCATGAAACAGCCACACATGCTACACTGGATGCACCCTGTGGTCTGGAAATTAGGATCACAAGGTGTGCTAGGAACCTGGGAGCGAAGAGGACTGTAGGGACTGCTCTCAGCTGGAGTCCCAGCCTTGCCTCTGCTGAGCCTGCCACCACACATGCAATTAGCATTCATTATAGGGGAGTGTTTTTATGATGTGGGTGCATCTCCACCTGGAACMAGTTGAAAAAGCATRAAGGCCATCAAAGTGCTATCAGATGTTATTAACRTTGAGCCCACTAAAATCTGGACCACATCTGAATTACTGGCACACAGATGACAAGTCCTACATCCCATTAAGAATTTCCTGAGCCCTCAGACATACTCATCATGCAAAAGATGCTTACAAATGAAATGTCATTCTTTAAATGACCAAGCAGAGTATAAGAGGAATAWTTCTGATGGTTTCACTAATGGCTTTTCAGGCCAGACCTTGTATCTCCTTTCTGCCACRGCTTTACCTCTGAGGAGCCTTCCTTGCACAGACCTTCTGCCCTCCCTGTGGCTGCTGGTGGTGAGACCTGTGCTGGAGCCCATCGGCCATAASCCTGTGCTGGTCTAAGGAGGGCTCTCCAATCAGGCTGGCTGCACAAAACTTCCCAAGTCACATGCACCAGACCTCAACATATTTTCAGTCTCCAGCATCTCTTCATTGTATTTATGTCTCTACCGAAACTGGCTCTTTCCTCTGCCCCTCTAACCCTTTGGCCCAAAGACTATTTTCTGCTCCTTCCACTCATTCCTCCATCGCTCCCTCTGTGATTCCCACAGCAGGGATACCCTCCTCTCTGCTCCTAAGTGCTCGTGACAGCTGCCATCTTGGCCCAATCAAGGGTGATTGATCCAGCATCCTTCAGCATCAAGTGCATTTGATCTGTAAAGCTCTCCAGCTGGGGCRGTAATAACTCATATCCGCTGTGGGTTACACATCAAGCAGCTCTTTCCCCATCAGTCACATCTTTCCCGATAGAAAAGTTCTTCAGTGAAGCCCTTCACATCCAATCCACCATCTCATGCAGGACGTGATGGACAAAAAGTTATGAAAAGAAACATTTTGTACTGCTTTGAAGCAAACAAAGCTGATCTCCATGTCAATTTTGTTGAATAAAAACTTCTGTGGGCAGAGACTGTGAATTCTTCTGGGGTTTAGTCCATGATAAGAACAGTCAAATCATAAATATTTATGCCTAGAGCTCAGCAAATGAGCCATTACTCACTACTTTGTTTCATTTTCTTTAGCTCTGGGACTGTATTTACTGTATTTGCATTCAGATCCTGCTATGCAGAGTGAACTGCTGCTGTCACTGTCAGCACAAAGGCTCTGTCATCTGGAAAGTGGCTCCCACCTCTGAGAGAAAGAGAATCAGGGCCAGATATTCCTTTTTTTGTGGGATCACTGTTTCACTGCACCTCAGCAGAAGACATAAATACCTTTGTACACCTGACAATGCCATGTGTGTCCAGCTCTTCACCCTCCTTTACGTACACCACACAAGCCAAACAGCCACATTACTTTTATTGAAGGCTGATCGTGTTTTGTTGCCTAAATCACAATTTTTGGTGCTACATTTTGGACCATCAGACTGTGCAGGTTTGTCTACCTGGCACACAAATATGAAACTAAAAATTAGATTTGCTGAATGTTTTTTTAGCTATATAGCAATATGTGATGGCATGAAAATGGGGCCAGAACAAGACAACGCAGACCAGTATTCTGTCTCTGAGAGACAGCAAGTTGCAAAGAGAGAACACAAGGACAGTAAAATCTATAGAAAGTGCCTTCTCCTCATCTGCCAATTTGGAACTCAGCGATTATTCAGCTGAATTGTTATCTTTGTATTTAATTGTTTTTAAAGTTTTTCTTTCATGGTTTTGTCCCATCTCTCATTGATCTAATGTGAACTTTTAATTGCCACATCCTCCCATGCCAAGGATTATCTACGGCTTAATTACATGTTGTGTGAAGCACCATTTTCTCTCCTTTCTGTTTCTTTTCTTAAACCTGTCACATGTGGGTTTCATTTGGCAGCCCAAACTCTCATAATGAAAGGTGTTTAAAAATCATTCCATCATTCCTTGTTTCCCTTCTCTGTGCCCTTGTGATGTTGCACTTCTCTCCCTCAGCCTCTCACCTCTTCCCAGAGCAGAGAGCTACTGGATGCGTCTTGTATGGAAGTTGTTCCCTATCTTTGTTAATCCCTCACCCTGGACTATAAATTTCCTTCCAGATTTACATATCATTTGGGAGGTGGAGGACCAGAGCTGTGCATTCTATTCAACAGTCAGGTGCATTATTGTTTTATAGAGGGTGATGGTGATGTGATTTGTTCCCTCTCCTTTTACAAAATAAATTTTTATCCCCCTTAACTGACAGGTTCTACAGGAAGGAAAGCTGTTTACTGCCATCCCTTGGCCATAACTAGAATGATTCGGTGCAGAATCCTTATTGCAAATCCAGCCAAAATTCCCTAAATCCATAAAGTAAATGTGAAGGTGTTAAGATACCATGTCAGTGAGAAATCTATAGGGGAAAAATTCAGKATTAACTGCTCTCCATAAACGAGATCTCGCTGATATGAGAGAAACAAATGAAATTATATGAAGACCAGTTATTAAAAATGCTGACAGTTTCAGGATATCACAAGGAAAAACCTTGAGGAGCAGGAAGTGCCGTTCTCTGGTCCAAAGCCCATTAAATCATCCAAGTCCTTTCCTTGATTTCTGAAAACTTTGACATGGTTCCAAAGTTCTATACTGATTTTAATCTAAAGACATAAAATTAAGTAATAYGAGAATAGTAATATGAATGGAGGAACTTTATATGTGAAGCCAAAATCACAGCAAACATGACAGAGTTAAMTGAAGTTTCTTCCAGCTTCTGCATTTTTTATTTTTATTCTTATAAAACACTTTTCTATATAGTATCAGTCATTATATATTTTGCAATCATCAATGCTTAATTGGATCTAATTACTAGTAAGGTATATTACCATGTACATGGGGTATAACAGACATAAGATGCTATGTAAATATTCTGAAAATCTCAGCTTCAAATTTGCTAATGGAGAATATTGTAYGTTCTGTCGTAATCAAGCATTTTTTATTACCTAGAGAAGTTCACATTCAGTGAGCATGCATATCATCTACAAGTTAAAAGGTAATTAATTAAAGTCAGTGTGGTTTTTTGTATTAATTATATATTTTTGTTCTAAATTATTATTTTTAATGAAAAAAACTATCATGGATAATTCAGATTACAAATAACATAAGCAAAATCTTGAAGAAACAACATTATTCTCATCTTAATGTGCTCCACAATTATATAACTACAGGATCCTCCCCACATCCCGGTGAAATTGCTGGGCTTTTCCTTCTGGAAAAGGAAGGAGCTCCCAGAAGTCAAGCAGGCTGTGCAGAGTGAAATTCGGGTGAGGAGTGAGGACTTCCAGGATCGGTGTCCAGCAGCTGCTCCTTCCACAGCAAAGACAGGGAGCTTCATTTCAGGGCTGCAGCCACTCCAGGTTTGCTGTGTCCTTTCCCCAGATGCCACCTCAGGAGCAGAACTTGCCGTGAGCACCTCTGTAGCTGGACACTGTGGGGCACATACTGACTCCAGGCTGAGTAGGGATGTGATAAATCAGGATGGGAAAGGAGTGGTTTCAGCCCTGAACCGATGAACAGTTCTCTGACTGGATTCTGGACAGGTGACAGAGAAAGATGTGAAAATGTGGTGACTTTCCTTTCCATTTAACGTTTCCCTGGCCTGTACAAAGCATGGTGTTCGCCACACACACAGCCAGGACAGGAGAGCTGCTGGCCCCATCCCTCTGCTCACAGCTCTCCCTGCTGATGGGCAGATGGCAGCAGCAGGGTGTCACAGTTCAGGACCAGCAGCTGCAGCCAAGCTGTCCCTGGCTGCAAGGAAGGTGGCAGGACAGGTGAGCTGGGCCTTGCTTGGACAAGTATTAAAAAAAAACAAATTCCTCAATTGGCTTGCTCTGGGAGAGAGGACGGAAAGGCTGCAGAAAGTCAGAGTTTTGCAAAACATGTCAGGGAGAACTGTCAGGGAGAGCCTTCAGCTTCTTCATCAAGCAGATTSTTTGAATATTTAGGAGATGGGACGCCCTTGGAAAATACTCCCTAGAGATCCCTTCACCAAGTGCCTCCAGAGGCATTCAGCCATTTCACAGTCATTTCTCGGAGGAAATCAGAATAAAACATGGCACCTGCCAGCCCAAGGCAGAAACAGTTTCATCTCATTGCAGTGGCCAGTGCTGACAAGCGAAGGAGAAATGGCTGCTGTTATTTTGGATATACCTTCTTTGATGGCACGTTTTTCTCGGCACAGAATGAAATCACCTTTTTATACAAAACAATTAAGCGGTCTTGGCCCAGCTTAAAAGCAATGAAGACAATTTCCATGCCGATAATAATATAGAGGGAAAAAAACAAGAAAAACTTGGGGTGTTCCAGTTGTGTGTCCCCAAATCCAATAGTGGTCAGAGTGATAAAGCAGAAATAAAAGGCTTCCTGAAAATCCATGCTTTCCCAGTTTGGAAGAATAGCAGCTGCACAGGAGATGTACACGAAGATAACRAGCACCATTAATACAATGGGCACATCTAATTTTTCCAACTCTTTCCCTATTTTGTCGAAATTCTCGATTACTTGGGACATTCTCTTTCCCCTGGCTAGTTCAGGACATGAACTCCATCTCTCCATGCTTCTGTTTCTCGCTGGCTGTGTGTGCTYGTTCTCTCTGGCAATCAACATTTCAAAAAGTTCCACGTTGCGGTATCTGACCGGCCCCTGCTTCATACTTGACTGACTCTTCAGCAGCTCCATGATGGTCAAGGGCTCATTGATGACTATTTTAGAATGTGCCCTGGATTTCAGTTCACTCCTTTTGCTACATGTGGATCCAGAACAGAGTTTGGAGGCCAGAATTTTTGACTGTAGTTTTCTGAACTCRTTGTAAGACTTGGATAAGACAGTCGCAAGGATGTCTCCCATGTCTGTCAGGACCAAGAACATCAGAGGGATCCCAAATAAAGCATACAACATGCAGAGATACTTCCCAATCCGTGTCACAGGATAGGTATTACCATAACCTTGAAMAATAACAAGAARAGGAAGAGAAGGGAAAGAGAGAGASAGAGAGATGTGATACATAAAATGGTAGCAGAAGATGAGCCCTTTCCCTAAATCCAATTTGGGTATGTATATTTCCTTCCTCTAACGTATTGGATATGAAACTGAAATTGTAARTTAGTGCTTTTCCATTATAGTGGGAGAAAACATTGGTATTATAGTAACTGTATTAAATTCTAAAGATCATTTTTCTTCTCATCCTCCAGAAGACATAAAGTATTTCTTCTTCYCCTTCAAAAACATTGCTCATTTCTAGATGATCTTCTAGGCCAAGTACTTRGCCTGTGAGATTATCAGCTCATATGCTGGGGTGTGGTTTCCTTAATTTTCTTCATCCRTTCATGTTTTCACTTGTGGCTGCCTTTGGTCTGAACCCAACCTCAGTCCCTGCTTTGCTGTGAGGCACTGAAATACTATTTATTCTTGGTCACTCTATTCCCCATGGGCTAACTGGGAATGCCAGTCTTTACCGTTGAAGACCTTGGGGCAGATTAATTATCATAGTTATTGCACAGAGTGATGTTATTTTCTCTTTTTTTTAATCAATTTCAGTGCGTTAAAAATACCTTGTATAGTTTCAAGGCTTAAAACTTATCCCGAGCTTAAATTTAGCTATCCAGAAATCTGTCCCAGCTGAACCACTAGGCAGCCTCCCCAGGCAGTGGAGAGAGAGCAGTTCAGACCATCAAACTTCAGACTAGTTGCCTCAATTGTCCTAGATAACTCAAGGTAGATAATTTGATTCTACGCTGAGATTATTTATCGGTTGCTAATACTGCAGATAACAAGCCCACTGCAATGGAGATAGCCACCTATTCCACCTATTAGCAACAAATATTCCAGGTTTTCTACTGATCCCAAAACTCAGGTCAAAACTAAGGAAGATGCATTAACCCTCAGTGCTATGAAGGCAAAAAATACTGGCAGTTTAGCAATAAATATGTTGGGTCAGTGTATATGGGGGGGACATTTGTCAAGTCCCATGTTAAGGGAAGTGGGTAAATACACCCAGGGAAGATGCTTTCAACAATATGCTCTTTCATCAGTTTGCTAAAGTTGAAGCTTTCTGATAAAACATCCCCTTGCAAAAGCTCCTGGCTGTTGTGTTTGTCCCAGGAAATATTCCCAGGGCTGAGGATTCTGGTCACATCTCCAGTGTGTGTCTGGCCACCCAGGTGGCTGTCTTCAAACTGCAAGGAGCTGAGTTTGAACAGCCRTCTCAGACATCAGAGTCTGACGTTCAGACTTCTACTGTGCCACAGCACACCAGTGCTTCAAGTGAGTTTGTCAGCTCTGACACTATTGCTTGTATAGGATAAGCTCTTTTTTAAGGTTCAGTTTTTCTTTTACAGTAGGATGCATGCCCGTGTTGGGATCTTGAGCATATCCTAATGCAGTGGAGAAATGTTTTTGCTATTCGATACAAAGCTGTGGAGATATTTCCCATCCAGCTTTGATTATGACAAATTTGGATAGACGGTGCATGTACTTGCCAGCATTTGAGAAAGATTAGCAAAGGGATAAAAGTAGCTTTGTGAATGAGCATGAGGACTTGTATGTAGCAATGCAGAGAGATTCGAAATCAGAGCAGATGTTTCTGTTTGATCTGGGTCCTCCTTTGAAATATGAAGTCAGAATGAAAGATTTCAGAGGTGTGACTTAAACACTGTCACATGCTGTTAACCCAGAGAAATGTGAACAACACCATGGTTAATTACAGAGCCACGGACTAACAAAGCTGAATTAGACGTAAGTAAGTGGGAAGCAGTTGAAAAATTATATATGCATTATGAATTACCTTTTCCAGCGAAGAAAACATTACCCAACAGGACACAAAATAGTGGGAAGGATAAGGTTTGACTGAAAAATGGAGCTTTCTTTTTACTTCAATAGTTCTGTGCACGTCATATGTGAGTGCATATTATAGCACATATGTAATGATGCAGCTAATTAGTGTGTACATCACTAGTTACTAAACTCTGACTCGTTTCTGTGACTCAGCTACGTGTCTGCAGCCTGTGTTTGCAGAACTGCTTGCAGACTCATCATCAATACCCAGGAGAAAAAAATCAAGGGGATTTGGCTTTGGGTTTAGAAGGGGTTTTTGTTTGTTTGTTTGTTTAGGGTTATTTTGGTTCTCTGGAAGAAATGCATTAGACAAAGCAGCAACACTAATTGAGTCTGAAGGGTGTTACTTTACCTCTGGACTTACCCACAGTTGTGAATACGGTGCAGCAAAAAAAGAGAGACCCAAAGAAAGTCCATTTTTCTTCTGGATTGATAAACCAGTTTGGGTCAGCTGAGTTGAAAAGATGACGGATTTTTCCCGTAAAATTCTTCTCATTTTCTGTCATGTTATCTGTCACAGTCACAGCAGGAGGCACAGTGAGTGTTTGCAGACCACCACTCAGGGAGCAGCCAGCCTGTTATTCCAGTGGAATTTACTCCAGCTGAAGATTTGCTCATATTCTTTCAAAAGATAAAAATATTCACCTTCTCACCCTCTCCTTTCAACTCCCTCACCCCCATCCCTGAAAAAATCAGGTGAGTTCACTGGCTYCAGTGAATAAAGAAATAAGGAAGAAATAAACATAAGCATAAAGAAGCAGGGCAGGAGATTGTATAATCAGCTTCCAGCCTGAATGTCCTGTTTCATTTTGGACTCCTCAGGATATTCTTTTGACCCAAAGACACTAAGACATGTGGGGTCAACAGTAGGGAACCGATATGAACCACTTGGATGTCACTGCCCAGAGCCCTGCTGTGAATTCCAGATCCTGCAACCTTTATTCCTCCTCCCTGTGGCTGAGCCTTGCTTGGAAGGACATTATTTACAGGGTTGATTGCCTGAAACAGAACATTGTGTCAGCTCAGCTACCTGTGTGAAACTCCAAGCCCAAGTATGAGCCCTGACACAGATCCAGGAGGATTTCTAGCCCTTCTTTTCCCCTCTATCCCCTCCATCAGCATCACTGGGTCTGGGGTCCAGAACTGCACCTCTCTCCATCTAAGCATCCCATCACCAGAGGGCTGGTGGGAAAGCTCACAGCAGGGAAGACAGAGGTGGAGAAATTTTCTGAGATAGAGGATTCAGTCCCCAGCAAACTGAAGGAAAAACCACAGGAATCCCAGCTGCTCTTTAAGGACCTTAGATAACCTGGSCGAAAGGGAGAACACAGGCACCTCAGGAAAAGTCTTTGCAGGCAGGAACACAGGGACTGGGGAAGCTTGCAGTCAAAAATCAGAGCTAAGGAGGAAAACAGCAGTCATTAGATATGCAGAGGGAYAATCCTGTCTGCAGGGTCGGCTGTTAGTATTTTGAAGAATGTYTTCAAAACAAAAAAATCTCATTCAAAAAGCAAGAGAACGAGTAACTCCCTGTACAGTGAAGTCATTTTGAAATTCCAGTACATACCTGAAAAATTTCTGGCGAGGTACGTCAGATTCTGCAGAAATATTCTATATTCTTCACTTAAAATGACCTCCCGGTTACCTTCAATGTGGGAAAACATGAGAGCCCCAACAAAAGCATAGATGACAAGAGACAGAATGAAGCAGGCATGAGGAAACACTGCCCAAAATATTTTTTTACATGTCGTTTTACCTCGCAGAGGCTGTGATGGTGATGCCATCCTAAGCTCGCTTTTTTTTCCCTTTTAAGATGTAATTTTGTGGAGAAGACACGGCTTTTAGAAAGAAGGCTGAGAAGGTAAAAGCTTTTGCATCCCAGAAAAGCTTCTCCTGTGAAAACAAGGATTGTTCTGCCTCAGGCTTTCAGATCACATGTCTTGATAAGTGAAGATTGCACTACAGTCCCCACGGAAAAGGAGCACAACTAATCAAACCCTGAAATCCTTCTCAGTTGATGCCAYGCCACTCTATCCCTGAATTACTATTGATCAGCCAGCTCTGTAATGCACATGGATTCTATCCTGTTTAAAGTTTCTTGTCCTGAACTGCAGATTCCCATTGATACAGCAGAAACACTTCCAGCTCCGGGGAGGGAAAATTCACACTGTAAGAGACAGAGTTCTTTAAAGACGTGTCCCAGAAATGAACAGGGAAATTTAAAATTAATCATAAGAAGGGGATGGCACCAATTGTCACCTCTGGGCAGACAATTAATTTCTCTTTCAGAGCTCTTAAAGCATGTCTCTATACCATGCAATCTTTGTAGAGAGGGTCATTTGAATTTTAAATTCTTTTTCTCCCCYCAAAAAATGAAATAAAAAGAGTCAAGAAGGTTTTGTCTAGCCGTCACTTCATTAAAATCTTCCTATATTAATAGAAGTTTCAATTATGAAACTCCCACTGACCTAAGTAAGTAAGAACTGCAAGATTCAATTCAGGCTTAGTGATCTTTGTAAACTATATCCAACTTTAAGAATGAAGCCTTTCTTTTCATCCATCACTCTAAACCTCTTGGAGCAACAAGCAATATCACTGCCCTTTGCAATGTTTGTAGTGGTAGTAAGGGGAGTTGGACTTTACAGAAAGAGGTGTTAAATATTTCATCTCCAGGCTTCTTTCATTAAAAATTGAAACAGTCTTGTGCAGCCAAGACCTACTGAGCTGTATATAAGGAACATGTCCACACTGCAAGAAATCCTACATGGTTACAGTGATTTCTTCCAGGTCAAACTCTCAACTAATTGATCAGAAGGTATTTTATGTTCATCAGTAGGTAAGTCTCCACTATAAAAAAGAGGCTTCTAGGGCTAAGACAAAAATAAGTCTGTGTGCTTGCTACTTTTCCGYTTATCTGCCTCGTTGACTCAGTCTTGCYTTTTGACAACAGATTTRTAAATCTKCTTATTGCAGTCARTCTGGGGTTTTTTTCCCCATTGACYCRAAACACAGAGTTAAAAACTGTTAATATTCCTAATTAATCAAAAGGAACAGACCTTCCTGAGAGGTTGTACTTGGAGATAATGTACATAGGTTTGGTGTCCTTACCAGAGCAGGGGAAAGGGGCAGATGGAAAGGGAAAAATGGAAGAGCATTAAAGGAACAGATGGAAGAGCAAAGTGGCTGAAGGCAGCGGGGTCATCCATGCTGGAAGCACAACACTGGGAGAGTTTTGTAAAGAGTGGGTACCAGTGTCATATAAATTGATGGAGACTATTTGGATTTCTAAAAAAGTCATGGCAAAGTCCCTCTCCAACAGKTTTTAAGGGAATTAAACAGCTATGGCAAAAGAGAGGAAGTCTTCACAGGAAGAAATGAGTGGTTAATAGAGAGGAGCAGAGGGCAGGAGTAAAAGGCAGGTGGAGATCACTGATGGAGTTGTGTGTGGGTTTGTGCTGCAGCTCTGCGGTTCCAAATTCACAAATGCCCTGTACAGAGGGCAAGCAGGGAGATGGCAGTGTCTGCTGATGGCATGGGGTGACACCAAGGGCAGATTGGAATTGTAGGAGGACCTGAGGCTGCCTAGCAATGAAATGGCAGATAAAAGCCATGTGGATACACATAAAATGGCACAAACAATCCTAACTGCACATACAAAGTGGTGGGCTCTGCGCTGAGCATCGCCACTCRGCAGCAAGATCTGAGGGTAAAACATAACAAAACCACAAACACATCAGCCCAACAACTGATTGTGATTAAGAGGGAAAGCACATGTTGGGAATGGAGTTAAAAACAGAGACTCAAATACTGGACAGCTCTRTGCTACTGTGCAAGAGCATGGTTTGCACACACCTCAAGGAGCCAGTGTGGTTCTGGTACCCTGCTCTCAGGTGACACAGACAAAAAGTGGGAAAATTTCAAAAGCTACAAGGATGGCTGAAGGTATGGACAGCTGTCAGACAAAGAATGACTGAGCAGTGCTTTTGGCCAGGGGAAGAAAACTGTGACTGAGGAAGAATGTGACAGCAGTCTTCAATCTCCCAAGTGGTCTGGAGAGAGCAGGTGAGGGATCAGCTCTCTCTAGTCTCTTCTGAAACCAGAATTGAGCACCACCAAATGAAGCAAGTAGAAATCTGCTTCAAAACAAATAAAACAGGATCGTTTCTCACGCAGCTAGAAAATTCTTTGCCAAAGGATGCTGGATTTCCATACATCAACGAGAATGGAGAGATGTTTAGAAGAGCAATCATCAGTACTGACTACAAACCACACAGGGCTCAATAACCCCCCTGAACTGAAAATAGTTTGCAGCTGTAAAAATGAAACAGGGTGCTGGGCCAAATGGGCCCCATGTCTGGGGCAACATATTCACATTGGTGTTCTAAAAAAGGTTTTCACTGCCCAGTATGGTAATTCTGGTACGATTTGTCCTGCACAGTTTTTCATCTRCATCTCAGATATAAACATCTTTCCTACAAAGTGCTTTAAAATCTTCTCAGCCTCCTCCTATATGTGAAACTGCAAAGTATTTAGCAATTCCCAGGAGCTTCTCAGCCATTTGCAGCAGCAGGCTCTGAGCTTGTGACAACAAGAAAATCTAATAAAAATAAAAACAGAAATGATTTTTACATTATTTGCTTAATCTAAACCATTTCCCACTATTGCTGTATTACATATTTGAACTCAGTTGCTTAAAAGCAAATCCCACTAACCACAAGTTATTCCAAATTGAGTTACTGGTACTTGTATTGAGAGAGATTTTTTGCAATACACATTTCCTATTCACATTAATGGACAGCAAACCTGCACTTGTCCTAACTTCCATTTCTCTGATTAGGGCAAATCTGAGTGCCCTGGAGGTGCTGTCTGAAAGGGAAGTTTATGACCACAGCTGCAAGGTTAAATAATTCCAGTACAAATATACTTATGTCTGAATTCCTATTTTATCCRATATTTCTGGGTTAAGCGGGTTAAACCTAGAAGGTCATTGTTTGGGCAGAGAGATGTTTTTCAGTAATCAATAAAGCTCTCCCTGCATTAAGTCATCTGCCACATTGCCAAAGACCTGCTRTGTTACCTGTTCTATGAAACACCATTGAATTCACCATTCTGTACTGACAAATAGTGTAATGTCTTCCTTTTTTAAAGAATATCAAAGTGAATTGAAGGGTGAYGAGTGCTTTTTAAAAATAATGGCAATAGACTAAATTGTCTGCTTTTATTTACACCTGGCACTGATTGTGATGGGAATATTGTGTGATAGAGGACTGAGACCTCAGCCTGGCAGCACTTCGTGACAATGAGAATTAAAAACATTCCATTCAAGGTTGAATGTTAACAAGRATCACAGAAGATTTGATCCACTTCTCTAGTATAGTCCCTGGAAAGTATTTCCAGGATGCACTAATATACCTAAACTCCCCAAGAAAATGAGTGTTTCAGTATAAAGGTGATATCACCCCCAAAGGAAAAACCCCAAAAACTCCAAAACAACAAAAACAAGTGGCAGCAACAGTTTTATTAATAAGGCAATCTCAAGGCTGTGTGAACATTAGATTTGACCCCGAGACAGAAGGACACACCACTTGGTGAGGTCAGCAACGGAGGTGGTGTGAGTGAGGTTTCACTTTTATTGTCCTGAGCGCTTTCAAAAGACCCTTCCCACCTCCCACCCACAATGCTTATCCCAATCCCTTCCATCCCTGAGGCTGTTTGAGGCCTGTCCCAGTGGGATTTCAGCCCACAGTGGGGCCCAGGAGCAGTGCTGGCCTGAGCCCAGCCCCAACATAGATCACTATATTTGTGCAGAGCAAATAAATCCTGCCAGATGAGCCACACAAGCTTTTCAGGCACTCTGCAATTATTTTTCTCCTCACGACCCCATATTCCATATTCCCCCGGAATATGAGTTCCCCTGACACCTCCTGTTCTTACCACTGTGCCCTTACAGCTCACACTGCTGGGATGGAGAGGGAAATGCACTAACTGGCTSTGCAGGGTGTGTTGGATACCCCAGGGAGGGTTTAGCCTTCTTTGTATCCACCTTTAAAAGTCTCAGCTTTTGCCTGAGTCAAGTGCTTGAGCTTGTAACCTCTGGGAATATTTGAGAGCACTCAGGACTAACATCCTGACATTACATAGAATGCTAAGTGGATTCAAAGATGTCCAGGACTCTCACCCTGAGTAGGAGAATTTCCTATTTCATTCTTCATTCACACCAAAGCCAAGTAAGTGGTCCCATCACCTCACTTATGAGAGAAAAACACTCTTCATATGCCCCAGGATCCACCAGGGCTTGGGTATTAGTTTCTGTTCCTTCTCTTTCTTTTTAACAGGGATGAAGTCACGCAGTCAGAAAACACCTTTGATGGAGTCTTTTTCACATCAAAACTAAACATAGGATCAATCTTTGCTCACTCACGAGCTAACCAGCCACTTGATCTCCTCTCCCCCGTCCCCAAATCATTGCCTGTGTAGAAAGACATCRCTTTGCCTTCCTCTTCCCCAAACCTGAGCAACCACAACGGCCTGGAAGCAGCAGAGCTGCCCCCTCAGGCACGTACCCCAGAAGGGGAAATATCACCCTTCCTCCCTGGGGAACTGATAACATCTTCTCTGTCCCAGAGCATCCCCCAGCAGCCAGGGGTGCAGCCCGTGTGGAGGGTTTGGTCGGTGCCAGGCTGAGGTTTCCAGCCCAGCAGAGCTTCTCCCTCCTCCTGCTACTGCTGCTCCCTGAGCCACAGAATGCTGAGTGASAATACACTCGGGGCTGGGAGGGGAAGCTGCTTCCATGCAGACAACGCTCTTCCAGACCCTCTCTAAAGGGCCGCAGACAAGAAAAACCAACTGCCGACGGATAGAGGGCAACAATTCTCAAGGAGCGCGGGGAAGGCTTTGCAAACAAAGTCAGCTCTCAGCACCGGGCACTGCTCATTTCCTCGTGTGCTGGTTTGAAGGGTGTGACACCGCTTCAGGGCCCTGTAACCAGCAGAAAGGTTGATCCCCCCGCGAGCCACCAGGAGCCCCGGGTTTCTAGATAAGCAAAGGGGATTACTGAGGTTCAGCTACGAGCCTTGTGCCAAAGTCTTTACTGAGTTAATGTAGTGAACGTAATGCTGGCATAGTGGAGACTATCTCAGCACAGGAGCTCATTTTAAGGCAAGAAAGCTCCCTGTAGAGAGATCAGAAAGCYGCTTCTTAGGAATTTAATTAACATTAGAGTATGTGAGATTATATGCTGCATGAAAGCTCAGCATCATGATTCGTGTCAACAGAGCAATTTTGCACTAA
Organism: Amblyornis subalaris; assembly: GCA_018881555.1. Taxonomy (NCBI): domain Eukaryota; kingdom Metazoa; phylum Chordata; class Aves; order Passeriformes; family Ptilonorhynchidae; genus Amblyornis; species Amblyornis subalaris. Next base: position 156,819 of record JACAXG010000101.1, on the reverse strand, counting down.
TTCGAACTGGCAGAAAACCCACGTAGATTCGAGATGACAAGTCTGCTTTGCTCTTAAAAAATGTTTATTCTTTGTTATTATTAATGTGACACCATGTGTATATAAGCAGTCTAAAAGAGGGGAATCTGAAACCTCAAATACAGGAACAAGATTTCAGCTGTAAATAACCACCAGCATGTATCTGAGACTCTCTCTGTGAGTGGCACAGACCSTCTCAACTCTCAGCATGCAAAATACTAATAAAAAAAATTAAAACCTATTGATCTTATTTCCAGTGTCATATACAAGTTCAGTCAAACAGAACACAGGTGAAGAGTCGTCCTTTGCAGGCTGTAGGATCGGCCAAATATTACTGATGACATTGAGGTCAAACGTGTATTTGGAAGRGCTCCGAGGTCATTAAGGACTGTAAATCCCCAAATTACCCTGCTTACAGTATTTTCTACCCTCAATCACCCAGGGCACTTTGTAAACCACAGCAGGAGCCTGTGAGATGCCCACAATCAGACACCTCTTTCTGCCGCCTCTCCCTGGCAATCAGACTGGGCAGGGTTTCATGTCAGCGGCTCAGAGTTTCTTGAGCATCAGGCTAAATTTTCCATCACTGATTTTCATCCCAATTTTCTTAATGACACTAAGCAATTTCTCCTCCCCTTTTGTGTAAAGTATTCTTAAAAGAGTTTTATCTSCATTATCCTCCCACTCATTAGTCATTGTGGATTCGGGGGGGTGGAAGGTACTTTCGCAGATGGGTGTGCCTTGGGACAACACTGAGTGGACGCTTGTCTTCAAATTTCTTTCAGTTCTGCTGATTTGCTTTAGCTCTGAGCAGGAATACATGAACTTTTCCAATCCTGTCCCACCCATTTCATCTAATAAACCATTAATTGCTTACCCTTTGTAATGCTGGCCCTTTAAATGTTTTAGCAGTCGTGGGAATAGCTCTTAAATGCTTTTTAGTGAATCAGTAAACAACATTTTGCCACCTTAGTGGGGGACATTCTTTCAGGTTCTGGGCAAAAGTAGCTTCATGTATTTAATTAGTTCAAGACAAAATTCCTCAATGATGTGATCCTGCCTGGGCTGATGAGTAAGACTGAACTATGAAAGCACCTTCTGCAAAACATTTTGGGTTGGGAAAAAAACGCRCGCAAAATTACCTGTCTTTTCTGGGGAATGTCTTATGAAAACTGAGCGTGGGCTGAAGTCTCTTCTTCCACTCTTCTCAATAGCAAAGAAAAATCTCGTAGCACTTCTGAACGAGCCCTCTGGGCCACCGGCCCCGTGTGCAGTGAACCCTGCGGGCTCTTCCCGAGACTGCCTGGCACCCAGGCTGCCCACTGCTGCTGCTGCCTGCTGCTCAGACTGCGGGCAAAAAGCCTTCTAAATGGCGCTGGCCTCCTCCGCGGTCGCTGGGGAATTTGAGATGTATGGGTGGAGCAGCTCAGCTGCGGGATGAGYGTAAGTTCAGCGAGGGCTGCTGCTTGAATCCCGCCAGGCAGCCAGAGCCAGCCGGCAGCATCGTATTCTAAGAGATGGGGCCTTAGRTTACAGCATTTAGGGGTTTATCTTTTGTCTAAATGAAAAACGCATCAGAAAGGCATCAGAAATGAAATGTTGAGCAGCTGAGGGAAACATTTGTCTGGATGCTGTACAGGAGAGTTCAGATGAAGCCTGAAGGTTCTGTACACACAGACGAGGAAGGAGGCAGGGCTGGAGGTGACTGCATGTCCCCATGAAGCAGAGTGCTGGTCATGAGGAGAAGCACAGCCCCCCTGAATCCTACAGCACAGAGCACCTTCTCTCCATCACTGCCCTCCCGATGCAGCCAGAGGGAAGGGGGGATGGAGCACAACAGCCAGATTTCTGCCAAGGGGTATGTCCACATCCAGGGGTCTGTCTGGAGAACAAGTGCCCCAAAACAACAGGGCTGMCAGCAGTCCTCAGCATGGAGCAAGAGGAAGACTCTTGACAGGATCCCTTATGGACACTGCTGCGTTTTCCTTATTTTTTCAGGCTAACTGCTGAGGGAACTGCAGTGGTAGCTTCTGTGCTGTCCTCTCACACACTCTTCAAGACTTGTTGCTCAGCTCTTATCTCTACCCAATAGTCCCATGGCATCAGCTCACTTTAGCTGTTGGGTATCACATGGAACCTGCCAGGATTTCTCAGTTTGCATGCCAGGACTTTGTTTTCCTTTCTTTCTTTCCRGAAGAAATACCTGGTCACAGTGCTGAATAATTTGTTAGAAGGCCATCCCTGACAGCTATCTGAAATACTTGGCCCCGAAACAGACCCCCATCACATTCCATTTGCAGATCAGCTTCTCTGGCTGGGGAACCACACCAGAGGCACAGCACAGAGCAAGGGCACAAATCACATAATCTCATTTCAGTATGTCATGGGCATCAGTTGGAAACACACAGAAACTGCTTCAGTAAACTCCGTCAGACCAGGGTCCCCTCCACAAAATGTTCCTGTCAAAACTCCATTGGCAAGATGTGCCCAGACCAAATCTCCGGCTCTTTGTCAGCAAAACCACTGCTCTAGAGCTCACCAAGCCAACAGATTGGCTTCAGTATTGTTGGTCACAGTGGTGCAGGATGGATGAGGCATCTCAAATTCAGGAGCTCTGGACATAATTGAGGTTTGTTTCCAAATGCACAAGAAGGTTGCCGAAGGACAGAGAGACCCTCCTTCCTGAAATTTTGTTCCAGCAGTGCATAGAACCTCTCTTCTTCCTTCAGTCAGATGTTTACATAAGCAAAAGTGTCTTGGGAAGTGCCCTTTGTAGATKTGGATCTTTATCACCCTTCTGAAATTATCAGAAATTTTGTTCATTAATTTGAGACTGAGGTTGTCTGCAGCCCAACACTAATAGCAGAAATGTGCCATTTACACCAATTAAGCRTTCAACTTAATGCCTTTTTATAGCTGATTTTTAGCAGAATTTGATCAGATTCTACTTTCTTTTAAACTCATATAACACAGTTTAATGGATATGAAGGCAGAATTAGCTTCTCTTTTTTTTTTTTTTTGTTTCAATAAGCCATTGTAGATATTCTAGCTGTAGACTCACCACTCACAACATATTTCTATCTCCTGCTTGGCTTCTCTTTTACTTTCCCTGTCCCAGAACYTGCTGTTCTCTGCAAGGAGAAAGGTGCAACACATACAACATGSAATATTACAGAGGGAAATGCCAGGCCAGGGCAGAACTACATTTTAAAGACATGTTTTAAGATGGCTGAGTTGAGCACTCAAAAGCAAAAGGCTCTGTTAAGGCTGTAACCTGGGCCCATTATGCACTTGCATGGAGTTAATGTCTTTAATTTACATGCAGCCATCACATATCTTCATTCCCAGCCAAACTCTTTCCCAGAGCAGCTCCACACGGATTCAGCTGCCCATGTGTGCTACAGGGCACACACCCAGGATATTCATACAGGCAAGCACTGRCCCTGCTAACAATGAATAACTCGGCTGCATGGCCCTGCTGTGCTGGAGAAAGTTTCCGTGCACTAAAACCTGGATGAACTTCCCTATCACAAGGAGCAGGAAGCAGGATCTTGTGAACAGGGAGCATAAGGAGGCTCTGTGGGGAGTTGCAAGGACAGGACAAGCAGCTGAGCCACCGAGTCTGCAGCGCACATCTGTCTGCTTGAAGAGGAAGACTGGAAAAGAAAACCAGTTAAAGATGGTCTGACCTCTACACGTGTATTCACACTTTGCTCTGACTACAGCAGATTTCTGCACACAGTTGCAATGGATCCCAAAAGGGGGTGAGTTAGGGCATAGGCAGAGGGATGGATAAACAGCCAAAAAAGCCCWGTGTGAAGACAGGATGAGGGGGAATGACTTTAAGCTGAAGGAGGGGAGGTTTARGTCAGATATTAGGAAGAAATTCTTTACTGTGAGGGTGGTGAAGAAGTGGAATAGGTTGCCCAGGGAGCTGTAGATGCCCCATCCATGGAAGTGTTCAAAGGCAGGCTGGATATGGCTTTGAACAACCTGAGAGGTGAAAGGTGTCCCCACCCATGGCGGGGACATTGCAACTAGATGAGCTTTAAGGTCCTTTTCAACCCAAACCATCCTGTGATTTTATGAAGATATGCACCTTGGCAAAAAATATCTCTTTTTGCAAAGTGATTCCTAAAGAGAATGTCTGCCAGTGCTGTCTGCCCTGCCACAGGGTCATGGAACAGCCACATCCGGGCAGGAGCAGGATTCATCCAGCCCCACTCCTGCCCCCCGCCTCGCTCCATCGGCCGTTGCTCAGGAAAGGGCAGGAGTGCAGGGCAAGCCGGAGTGGTGTTTTCCCAGAACAGTCTTCTACCCTCAAGCAATTTGCAGTTCATGGACTTCCCGAGCCGAAGACGGTATTTCTGTGGCAAGAAAATAATTCCAAGTATTTCCAAGCCCTTGAAAGAAACAGGAGTTCATCGAGGGGAAGCACCTGCCGGGAAACCTGCCCGCGGGCCGGGCCGGCTCGCGTGCCCGTTATCCGCCTTCAGCGCCGTTTCCCGGGAGAGATGGTTGGAATCCGCCGGCTGGGAGCGGGAGATGAGGAGAGGGAGGGATGGTCCCGCAGTACCGCGGCGCTGCCGCCAGAGGGAGCTCGGAGCCCGCGGGCCGAGCCGRGCCGGGCCGGGCGCYCCCGGCAGCACCGAGCGCTTCCCGCATCCCCCGCGAGCGCGGCAGCTCCAGCGGCTGGGACGGCAGCCAGGCCGGCGGAGGGACAGCCAGCACCTCTGGCAGCGGACACCCAGCCCGCTCAGCGCGCCTTCGCCGTGCTCCAAACTCTTGGAAAAGCGAGYCAGGAAGTGCAGCAGGGATGGAGAGCGACTTTTTGCGAGAGCGATGGAGTGACAGGACGAGGGGGAATGGCTTCAGACTGAGAGAGAGCGGGTTTAGATTAAATATTTGGGCAAAGTTCTCTACTGTGAGGGTGGTGATGCACTTAAACAGGTTGCACAGGGAAGTTGTGGACGCCCCATCCCTGGAAGTGTTCAAGGCCGGGCTGGATGGAGCTCCGAGCAACCTGGTGTAGTGAAAGGTGTCTTGGTCCATGGCAGGGTTTTGGAACTTGGTGGTCTTTAAGGTCCTTTCCAACCCAGGGCGTTCCACGATTCTAGGATTCTACGACAGCAGTGAGCTGGTGAGTTCTTGGACCAAATACACACAAATATGAACATAATCGTTTGTGACCTCCCTCACACTCTTTTACGGATTGCCACTTAAAAGATCTGTCGGTGCTGGGTCACTTGACCAGATGGATGTTCTGGGGGACTCGATCTTCAGCTGCTATGAGCTGTAGCACGAGGACAGGCAGCAGCCCGGAGTGGTTGTGGGGTACACTGGGGACAATGTGCCACTTGTGTGCTCACCACTGCTCTCCTGGGCACCTTGGCTCCTTTTTCGAGAGCTCTGGCTTGCAGCACACAAAAGAGCAGGCCCTGGTTTTGCAGGTAATGGGGGAGAGAGCAAGAAAGGGAATCTCCAGAGTTTTGCAAGGATAGCTATGGTGAATAGGCTGCAGCTACCCAGTTTGAGGAGTGTCATTTTAACCACAAAAAACAAGTGCTTGCTGTAACATTAATCTCTCCTCTGAATCTCATCTGGATCTCACTCGCTCTTGTCTRATCCCTAAGCTGGTATGAGATGAGACCTCCCTTTGCCAAGCTTAAGAGCATCTGCTCTCACATCCTCCTCGCCAGCTCTCCCCACTGYCACACAGGACGTTCCCCCAAGCTGCCTCCCTGTCACACAGAGCTGTGCAGGCCCTGCACTGCTGCCAGGGGTGGAGAATCTCTTCATTTGCGCTGCTGTTTCAGCAGGGAAAGGAGTGGCAGCTCCTGTAACACTCTGCTCCGGCCTGTCTTGCCTGGGTACACACGAGAGTGAAACCCAGGTCACCTTTGAGGGRGAAGATTTCAGCTCTGCACATGCAATGGTAATGAGCTCTAAGGGATCTGCATTACAGTCCCTGAATTGGACCAGGGCTCTCTCCCAGAAGACACATGGGAACTGGTGCAGTCCCTGCTGCCCCAAGAGGCAGGAGCTAAATAGACTCCTCTGGTCCCCTCAAGCTCCCACAGCCCCAGCTAAAATGACAGCTCCTGGGCCTATTTCAAAACTGTGAACRTTCCCTATAAATGGGATAAGCAACACACCCGAATTTCTTCAGAAATACCCTCAACAGTGTGTCTCTTCACATCAGTAGATTTTTACACATCTTCAAGGCAGTTCTGCAGACTGGAGGCACATACCAGCACCCAGGGACAATGTGGGTGCTCCTGACACACCTGAAGGACTTAGAGTCCTACCAGGGGATGACAGTCACCCTCATACTATGTCTGGTTTAGTCACCTCTAGCTAATAGGGTATGCACAGTCTTTCACCTTGAAGTCTCTTTATACGTTTCACAATGTCATTACATTCGTGGCAAATTTCAAGCACTTACAAGAAGACAAACATGAGTCAGGGAATGTAATTAAACCAAGTAATAATTTTAAAACAGACTAAAGAATATATATATTTTTTGACAAGGGTTTCATTAGACATTCTCTTATCAYGTCCTTTCAACTGAATTTTTAACTCAGGGTATCCCTCCAGCACCTTCTGGCTGGGCCAGATCCTGCTTCTGATTATTCCTATCCCATAGAAGTAAACCTATGTAAAATGAAAATTGACAACGCACAGTTTGTTTTTAGAAAGATGTAATATTCCCTGAACTACCCTCTGGATTTTGGGCATGAGTTTTAAAATAGGATTCTCAACCTAATCTAAGTAAAATGGGCAAACCTATCTATCATTGTGACAGAAACTATGAAGGAGGAAAACTTTGTCCAAGCAGCACTCTCCTTTCTGTAGTCCCTCCTCTTGCCCAGGGATCAGAGCTGCTTGTACTCCCTTTCCCTCGAGCCACTATTTCGTTCCTTTAGAGGAGATCCCAGATGCACTCTGGAAACCATGGATGTCCCAGATCCAGCACCACAGCATCTCTCTTTGGACGCAGACCTGCCTTATTCCAGCTTGGCCAATGGCTGGAAAGAGGTCCTACCCCAAGCCAGGTGGGTGATCCCTTTTGATGTGTGCTTAGCAAGCCAAAGGAGGGGTGAGGTCTCCTTTTAATACCTGGGAATAGAAACCGGCCCGAGCTGCCACCTTGAGCAGTCAATCCCCGGCAGGAGCTTGGCCAGGGCTCTGCTTTGTGCCTGAGTCCTGCCAGAGGCACCTGTGATAAAAATACAGGCCAGGGACTGCATCCATTTTGTCACATGTGTGTTGAGTCCCTTGGATTAACCTTTGCTTACTTGCACACCTCAGGCTAAATACTTTGAGTGCGATGTGGGGAGAATCTGGTTTACAGAGGTCTTTTTTTCCCCCATTCATGAGTTCTGCTGAGTGTCACCCCTGGCCCAGGTAGACTTTAGAAGAAAATGCAAAGACTGAATCTAACAGTCCTGGATGCATCTGATGGGATTGCCTGTAACACATCTGCCAGCCTTAAAGTCTTTTCAAAAGTCCATAAAACGTAGCATTTCCTTGTGTATTTATTCCAATAACCATGCTGATTGGCTGTCCCAGTTGTGCAGATTGCTCTGGGGCAAGAGGTGTTCTGATTATTTCCTTTGGTTATGGTATTAGACTTAAACTATTGTTGATCTTATTGTTCTTATTTGTAACGTGTTCGCCTCACTAGGACAGTAATTGTGTCAAGCAAGTTGGAGTCCAATCTGCAGAGCTGAATATTCAGAACTGCGAAAGAAAGGCTCCAATTTTTCAAGCAGCGGGCATATTACTCCTCCATTTGGATTATTAAATTCTAATTATAGCCTGTTGATCCAGTTACAATGTTGTTTGTAAATCTAAATACAGTTCTCTAAAGCCTGCATTTTATTTCTTAACCTGTTGATGCTTAGTAAAAACGCACCGGTGTGCCTAATAGAGCAGGTGGAGCCTCGCTTGTGATCAAGCTCCTTTTTTCCTCATTGTACTCCTTCGGATATGCKCAGGAATGAGTGCTTAACAGCATGGATAACACCAGGAAGAACCATGACCAAAGCATTTCACGTAATGCCTTGGTACCTGTGGACTCAACAGAGCTGGGATCAGGAAGAAATTTTCCCTTAGGTAATATTGGTAAGGATTCACAGGCTTTTTGGGAGRAGGGCAAAGGCAGTTGGGTTTGGTTTCTCCTCTCTTTAGGCAGTCACCCAAGCTCTTGTGGGAATGGCTTAACAATTTTCTCTCGCACTGACAATTATTTTCGCCTCTTCTCTTCTTTTCACACAATGTTTTCTGCCCTTACAAGCCCTTTTACTTCCTCTGTCTTCGTGAATRTTAAATGCAAGGAAAGCAGAGAAGCCCAAGCCAAGTGGTGGGAGCAGCAGTGGTTCCCAGGAACTGATGCGTTTTGGGTGGCTGAAAGACCCTGCAGCTCTGGGCTGTGAGTGAACCTGCAGCATCCTCCCTCACCTGTAAGAGCAGAGAAGTGTTCAGTAAGAAATTACCACGATGGATGATTGCCTGAGTCCATAAACCATACTCCCATCACAACCGACATTTTTCTTCCAAGCCTTCTTTTAAGCTCCAGCACACTTGTGTGCCCACAGTGCTCATGAACACTCAGCATGGCCTTTTAGCCAGGCTTCTCATGCACCCCGTGAGGTGGCCCACTGTGGATTGACTGTTGGGCATGGAAATCACCGGGTGCACACTCAGGAGTGCCACTAAATCTTGGAGAGCTCCTCCCTGGGCYGGGCACAGCTCCAGGCAGTGAAGCATCGCAATAGTGGGAAGGGCTGGGAAGGGGTTGTGGAGGTTTTGACAGCTGGTGTTGGGGAATTAGCCCAATTCCTCCTTTCACCCTTGTCAGTGAGAATCCACTGGGGAAGGAAAGGAGGGATCTGCCCTTCCTGAYAGGAAATGAAGTGAGGGTCTCCTAGAGATTTTCTGCTGAGGGCTCTGCCCGGGAACACTTTGACAGGAATTTGGGATACAGATGTCCAAGCAATGGACAGCTACAGCAGGTACAGCTCTTCTCCATTGATCTTTTCCCATGGGCCCYTCAGGGAAAGTCACTGGGGTCCAGGTGGTGAAGGTGGAAGGTAAAGCCTCCTTCAAATACCATCTGACCTTGCAGTCTTGGCCTGGGCAAAYGTGGAGCAAGGAGTGTAAGGATTGAAAGACATCAGGACATTCCAGCAACCGGGATGGGGATGGAATGGGGGACAAGGGGTGAGTTAGCTGGAGGGTTGAACACTCACACACCCACATTTCCATACTGAGATGTGCAAGCCAGGGTGGTGCTCYCTGCTGGGAGGAAAAGTGCTGTTTCCTTTCAAAGCCCAGTGGGTCTGTTAAGGGGGCACAGACTTCAAGCCGTGGGAAAGGCCTGCCTGTGGCTATGCTTGCATCTCTGTGTCCTCTCGAGTGGGGACGGGAGGGCTCCRTCTCCTCCAAGCTGTCCCTGAATCTTGCCAGTGCCCCCACGAAGGTGTGAAGGAAACTTTTCACATCTCAGATGGCTGTGACCAACAGGAACAAAACTATTGAGCCCAGGGTCTCTTCCAGGGGAGCGCCGAGTCCGGCTGGAGAAGGATGAGGGGGCTGCTTCTGCAACAAGGAATGAGGCAGCAAATCCACTTCTCTAGTCGAGCAGAGTGCAGCAGGATACCCTCATTGCTGGGGCAAAAAGGCTCTGCTTTGCTGCAGGGATTGACTGCTGGATCCCTGGCCTCCACGATTTCATCCCTTCTGGAAGAGCCTCCTTCCCCCACCCTCAGTGCACATTTAATGGGGACAAAGAGGCTTTCCTCGCATTTAGACGTTTCCAGCAACCAGAGACCTGCAGAAGCCGACCTGAGAGGTGAGGGAAGGACCCTCGCTCTGCCCCAAGGAGAGGCACTTGAGAAGCTCAAGTAGAAACTCACTGCCATGCCCCAGCAAGCAGGTTTCTAAGGATCCCTGAAAGCCAAAGGGAAAGGATGTAACCCCGGGGGATGTCGTCCTGCCGCTTGTTCCCCGCTGCGGCTGCGGGGCTGAAGGTGCTGCGCCATCCCCAGCCCGCAGCCGCCGCCGGGGAGCTCCGAAAGCCGGGGGCGAGCCGGACTCGGGGGGACCTCGAGGGAGACGGAGAGGGTGAGAGCGGGGAGTAGCAGCCAGAGTGTCACCCCTGCGACGGRGGGATGGCGACGTGGGAACGGGAGAGGAGGAAGGCGCCGACTCCGCAGCTCTGGTCCGGCATCCCCGCGGAGCCGGGCCGCCCTGGACCGGGCCGTGCCCGGTCTAAGCGCACTCCGAGGAGAGGAGGTCTGAGCCCCATGCCAGTCTCGGCGGGGGGCAGAGGATCTCCAGCCCTTCGGGTGCTCCGCGCCCGGGCGCCTGCCCGCTGTCCCGGCGGTGCTGCGGCTCCCAGACCCACCTGCTCCCTCGCAAGGGCCGGGGCTCTCCGCTTTGGGTCCCCCAGTCTGAATTATCCAGTTCTGAGGGTTGGGAAAGGGCGCGAGGGTGGGTTTGCTGCCTCTTGGCGTTGCTGCCGGTTGTAGCGGGGAGTGTCCGAGGAGAGGCGCGGAGCCGCGGGCGGCCCTGGAGACACCGGCAGCGGCACCGCGGGATGCTCCCGCCCCGCGCCGGGACACCCGCGGCCCGGGCCCGACGTGTGCCCGGCCGGGCCCCCAGATCCGAGGGATGGATGACTGCCCGAGCCCGGGGAGAAAATAAAGAAAATAAATCGAAGCCAAACACCCGCTGGACCGCGCTCAGCCCTGGCTGGGCAGCAGCGGCTCCACCGCCGGAGGCGAGRGGAAGGGGCAGAGATAGAGCCGGGGCAGGTCCTGCGTGGGGAGCTGATGTGGATGCCGGCTCGCAGGTTCTCTCCKTGTAACCACCGCCTGCCCCGTGGAAGGAGTCACGAAGCTGCGTTTAGGGAGAGGCTGCGGTGAAGCGCCTCTCGGGAGCGGAGCTAACTCCTTGCTCTGGGTTTCCAAACCACCTGTAAAATCACAAATAAGGTGGGCGAAGCTCCGGTCTAAAAATCCTGGAAACAAAAGGCTGTTTCCGAGCGTCAGCCGGTGCTGGGACCGGCCGGCCCGGGCGCCGGGGARGCGTCCGGGCTGTGTGTCTGGGCTSCGGCTCGGCCCCGAGGCCGGCACCATCGAACTCTCGAATTGGYACAAATAAGTCATCTGCAGCATCTGATGGTGCGATTCGGCTTGTTCTATATAAGTTTTCCTTCTTCTAYCCAAAAGATACTCGGTTATTCCGTTCGGTTATCCCCTGCCGCGCTCCCTGTGCTGCTGTGGTACCCAAAGACAGTCGACGACAGAGAAGAAAACAAATTTAGGGACAAAATGTGAGAGCAAAAAATGTTTCAGCGTTTGTTGCTTTTCAGGAACCAGCCCTGACACCGGCTATGCCGGGAAAAAAAAAAAAAAAAGGGCTAACGCTAATCTCTCAAAATCGTTTCTCAGTTAAAGTAAAATTCGACCGACCGTCATGGGGAAAGATTTTGAACCAACCGGTAAAGTGCCAAAAGTTTGTTCAAAAAATAAAAATCCTTTTGATTGTTCAGTGATTCTAAGCCGTTTAATATCAGAGTGGGTTTTTAGATGTTAGGCAATATTTCCMAATAACAGACCACCACCACCTAAACTGATTTTAGTTGTGCTTCCATGTGCGAGGCACATTATCGACTGAATAAAATGTGCCCTGGAAGTTCGCAAATCTCTTTAAAATTGTATTTGATCAAGGTAAATTAATTCGTTTCAGTTGTCAAAGAGAACGTTAAAGCATCGTTCCTCGTTTTCTATATTTGCCTCCTTTCCTGCAATATTTTAATATTTTCTTTCTTTCTTTCTTTCTTTCTTTCTTTCTCTTTTCTTTCTATCCCTTTTTTCTTTCTTTCTTTTTCTTTCTCTTTCTTTTTTATTTCTATCTCTCTCTTTCTTTTTCTTTCTCTCTTTCTCGCTTTTTCTCTTTCTTTCTCTCTTCCTCTCTTTCTTCCTCTCTTTTCTCTTTCTCTCTTTCTCTTTTCCTTCTTTTCCTTCTTTTCCTTCTTTTCCTTCTTTTCCTTCTTTTCCTTCTTTTCCTTATTTTTCTGTCATGAAAAACATGCTTTATACTCTTACTCTACAACGAGATAAAGAAAAAATTACGAACTCAACCTGACATCTCTCTCTTCTTTCCTAGTTTCCCCTCAGCTGAATAAAACGCAAGCCCACGGTTTTCCCAAGATGCTGTGAGCTGCGTTTCTGGCTGTGCTCGGTTGCTCCTGGCCGCTCTGCGGACCGGCGAGGGAACTAGGGCTGCGGGCGAGCCCGGCCGGGGAGAGGCTGGGAGCCCATCCCCGCCTGTGCGGGGGACTGGCAGCCCTAATCCCGCTCSATCTTAGGAGGTGGCACGCACGAAAAAAAAGGGGGAAAAAAGGGTTTTGTTTCCCCATTGTGCCTACGTCCTGAATAGAAACCTCTGCGGCTCCCGCCCGCCCGGGAGCGGCGGGGACGGGGGAGGCGGGCGGGGGGGCTCGCCCCGGTACCCTCCAGCTGCCCCTTGGGACCGGGGCCGGAAAATCCCGGCGGCGGCGGCGGCGCTGGGGCMGGCGGGATCCGCCGTTCCCTTCGCGAGGGGCGAGGGTGCGGAGAGGGGMGGGAGGGACGCGCGCGGGTCGGTCGCGCGTGGCGCCGGGAGCGGCGGGGCGCGCGCGGGGATGCTCCGGGAAGGGCGGACGGGGCGCGCGCGGGGGCGGGACGCGCGTGGGAACGGGGGAAGCGCGGGGTGGGAGGAGCGCGCGTGGGGCGGGGGGGACGCGGGGCGGGCGGGGCGCGCGTGGGCGGTGCCGACTCCGCGGGGCAGCCCCGCGGGGACGGACGGGCCGGCGGTGCCCGGACTGGTCCCGGAACGGGCCTTCCCCGGGGCCGCGCGGGAGCGAGGGCAGGGCGGCCCCGCGACGGGCACCGGCGCCGGCGGTATCGCCACCCCCGCCTGCCTCCCCGCTGAGAGCCGCCCGGGGCCCGGCCAGCGGGGCCGCCGTCAGCGGGGCCGGGCGCGGCTCCCTCCCGCCGCCCGCAGCCCCCGAGCCCCGGCCGCCGCGCCCGGAGCCGGCCAGGGCATCGCAGCGGCCGTGCCCGCCGGGGCCCCGGCGCCGCCCGGCCCTGCGCCCACGCACGGTCCGGGCAGGTGAATCGCCGCCCTGCCGAGCGTCCCGGAGCGCCCCGGGGCCCCGCGGCTCTCCCTTCGCCGGGGATGCCCCTCGGGAGCCGAGAGCGGGGCGGGACGGGAGCCTGCCCGGGCCGGCGGAGCTGCTCCTGGCACGGAGTGGGACGCCGCTCTCCCGTTCCCACCCCGGCCTGGGACTGGTGGGTTTTCCTTGCCCCGAGAGCAGCCGGGGTGCAGCGGCGTTAGGCCAGGCGGCGGCACCGCCAACATTGCAGAACAGGTTTCTTTTTGCCTACCCGTTTTCTTTTTTTTCCCCTCACAATAATTTTTTTTTCTTTTTCTTTTTCTTTTTCTTTTTCTTTTTCTTTTTCTTTTTCTTTTTCTTTTTCTTTTTCTTTTTCTTTTTCTTTTTCTTTTTCTTTTT